>CM073321.1:41367627-42729363 GCA_037043015.1 Bryum argenteum
CCCTAAGTCAGATTTTGGATGAAATCTGATAGATGGATGAAATTTTGTGGATGGATGAAATCAGTTAGGGTTTCGAGACTAGTGTGGCGGCTAGGGTTTGGAAGGGATTTGGTGAGGGAGGGCTCTCTCTCTCTCTCTCAGGAAGTTGGAGCTGGAACTAGGGTGTGTGTGTGAATGTGTTTGTGAGTGTGTGTGTGTTGAATAGAGGAGATAACTACTGCTTTAGAGATAGATCTGGAGGGACCAGGGAGTGGACTGCCACGGGGAGAAGTTATCTTTACTATCATGAATTTTCAATGAAGTATGTTTGGAGTTGTGTGTAAATGTGTTGGAGCGTGATTCTAAGTTTTCCACTCTCGAGTATTGGAGAAATAGGATTAGAAGGTGGGGTTGATCAGTAGTATTGTTAGAATTTTAGTACCATTGTGGTACTGTCTAGGGTTTGTACGGGTACTGCCCAAGCCAGTTTGGGGACCACTTTGGGAACCAGTAGATAAGGTAATTGAAGTGGTAGGAAAAATACCACTTTCACATCCAGCTTGGGGCGTTATCGGAAATTGGGATCCGTAGGCCTCAACTTCTTGGTTAGGATCGTCATCGTCGTCACTTGACCCGATTACTATCGGTCTTGGGTCATTCACGTAAAGTGGTAAGTCTACTCCCCTGCCCTGCTTCTTTGTCTTCCCTTTCACGGCCTTCATGGGGGGTGGCGGTGGTTCCAATCTCTCCCTGGATCTAGAAGCCTCACCGATTGGGTACCCACTTTCAAAATCTCGAAGATCCAAGTTGAAGACCCCCATCGCAAGTTTGACGACTTCGTCGTGTTTGTCGCTGGAGCTGATCGTGTAATTCATCAACGAACACATCTGCGTGTAGACACAACAAGGGATGAACACGTCAATAACTTGTACGTTAAACTCGATTTGAGTTGAAACGGAGCTGGCGTGTGAGAGCAGTACTATACTAATAACACGTAATTCGTTATAATGGGAATATTCAAACTCTCAAAAACCAATCGACCTAAATTCCAGCATATGTATCGAGCTAAACGCGCATGTTGTAGGGCAAAACGCGCGTGATGTAGAGCAAAACGCGCGTGATGTAGAGCTGAAAGCTCGAGTTGTAGAGCTAAACTGAATACAAAAGGTGATGAAAGTAGCAAACGCAAAATGCATTGTGACAGCAATTTGCAAAAAGAGCACATTAAAACGATAAACTCAATTAAACTGGGAATCGACAATCAACTCCAAAAAATTACAAACACTTGAATTGTTGACTTTAAGGCATAACAACTGTACCAATACTTAACTACGGATATCTACCGCTAGCAAAGATAAGAGGTAGGACTTCTACCTGCATTTCTAAGATGAATCTATTGGCAAAAAGTCACGACACGATAAATTGATTGCTCAAATTGCACTGAGGTCATTTAGCTCGACTAGAGCTAAATTGGCATGCCCAAATAAACTAGGGATGTCAAGCTACTCCTCTCCACCGTCGAACCGCTCAATACTTTGTTTGATGATGTCGATTTGACGCTCCGATAATGAAATAATCGGACGCCGGGAGCCAAGTTTGGCACTTGATTTCCATGATGTAAAAATAGCATCAGCATGAAGCCATTCCGGAATGTGAGTGTCTTCAACTTTCCATTTGAAAGTCTTCTTCGTATCCCAACCAGCATAGGTTTCCTGAACAACACTATTTTTTGATGCAGGTTGAAAATATTGCATTTGAATACAGCCATGGTAGTTGTGATCAACATCGCAATCAGTTAAAACCCTAGCAATCCAGAAAGGACGAGCATCCCCATCAGCTGGCCGTAGAGCTATAAAATATCCAGCAAAAACATCTCGACCAACCCGAAACGACTCTCTTGGTCTATCACACAACCGTCCGATAAAGTGCGGATCACGCCCATATTCCTCTCGCAATTCGCCAATATTTAAGAATTCTCGTGTCGCAGGTACTCGAGTTAAAGGCCAACACCCGTTCTTCAAAAATGAAGACACTTCTATAGGCTCAACCAACGTAAGCTTCACAGCTCGCCAATAGCGAATAACAAATTCATGACGCCGACCAGATTCGCCAGATATGTCCTCCGCACTTGAAGTCTCCCACATCTTAATAAACCCTCCAATGCCTTTTACAATGTCATCATGGTTCTTTACGGGAATGGGCGCCAAAGGTTTCATCTCACCTGTAGGTAACATTGGTTTTCCCGTACTTCGGTCCTCTTTCCACAATTTTATACGTCCATTAGTAGAAGGTAACCACTCATTGTCTGTGCATAACATCTTATACTGCATCATGGGCCATCCATTGTCATGCTTGTAAAACTTGAACTGCTGACCCTCCTGCCCAACTAGAATTTCATCTCTGGAACCAATGTAGTCTTTGATATAACCCTTGAAGTCAGGTATTTCCTCTATTAAATGAGGAATGACCGACAGAGACTCCGCGTCCATAAATGACTTCATCAACTGAGGAAGTGTGAGAAAGTCATTCCCTTTGAGATTCATGCTCCAACGTCCAAAGAGGGCGTCAATGTCTTCGTGGGTATGTCCAACTAACAAGAAATTGACATATACTTCACGGAACACACCCATGTGTACCAGAAGAGACCAAAAGCAAAACATAAATCTATTCTTGTTGTCAAAAGCTGCGTTGTCCAGTTGCACATGCAAGACAGGAGGTAGCGGCTCCGCCACCCCAGAAACTTCACTTTCAGGTAGAAGAGAGTTTAAACACTCTTCTTTTCCAAACAATATAGCTTCAAATAAAGGCAGCGACCACGAATTTGCGAATAATGATTTTGAATACGAGATCGGAACACCTTCTAGGTCTCGTAAAAGCTTTAATATTGATCCAATAGTGTGATTGCAATCACTTGGATAAAAATCGAGCCCATAATGAGCATACCGGACATCGCTATGCCCGTGAGCAATCATGCCAGTCACAGCAATTGGAAGCTTCATCAATGCATCATTTGCCTTTGTTTTATGAGAAAATACAGGGTAGGCAGTCTTCGCATGATCCATTTTGTCATGTATTATATAAAGCACATCTCTCGGCCTCTGAATAGAAAGAGAACGATTTGAATAATCATACTCACGATGCGTTTCTTGATGATGCAAATGCTCCTCTAGCTTCTTGATCCACATGTTCTCTTCACATGAATCAGGTACCATAGACTTGATCATTGTCTCCATCCTGTCACAAGTTGAGCAACGAGCAAAGTTGTCCCCAGGCGCCTTCTTTGAATACTCAGAAAATTTTGACCTCCTAATCCTGCTGAGTGTGCTCTGAGAAATAGACTTCAAGCCCAACCTCTCATTGATGTCATTGATCCCGGGTATGGCATCCTTCCATCCGAAGGACGATGGCAAGGACCGAGAGACAACCTTCTCACCAGATGTCAAGATCTTCGACCGGTGAGGCATATGATCAGCAGCATTGTCAATGAATGTCTTCAAACTAGCAACAGCTTGCTTTACATGCAATCGAGGTTTCTTCTGACCAACATTGCCATGGTGGCGAGCACGTAGTCCAGCTGCAGCTTCTGCCTTCCTCCTGTAGAATGTTGAAATCGGAACTCTACTTATATGTTGCCATGCATGCGCGCAAACGTCAATGCCTTCAGTCGTTACCATCATCGTGCCGTCCGGTGCCTGATGAAAACGATTATGAGCATCTATTTTGAAATGTGACTTAAATTTAAAACCCGACGCCTCGTACATCTGCTTTCGGAGAGCCATAATTTTGTCTGGAGGGAAAGGTTGGCAACAGTTCTTGCTGCAGCAAATATTGCTTGCAACCAAGTTGACTGAATCTAACGTCAAGAGCTCTTCTTCTCTCTTGGTCCTTAAGAATCGTTGGTTTCGTTGTCCCAACTCATACGGACGCACCCCCTTCTTCTTTGGATGATCGCGGGCATAAACAGCGACGTTGAACTGATCAACTCGTAAATGATCAAGTAGTGACCAACCCTCATGCATAGCATGACTGAGCTTCCAGCTCCTAGTTCCATAAATGGTCTCAGCAGGTACGAAGTCGAAATTCAAGCACTTCACGATCTGCACAACTACCTGATCTTCACATACGGGCTCGTCATTACTCTCAAGCATTCTTTCAGCGTCCACAGTCTGACAAATACCTTCACCAACAACGTCCCTACTATCGTTGAGAAGTGTCACAAATTTCGTAACCCATTTACTTCTGGGCAGTCCGAGGCAATCTTTTAAGTGGTCCGGAAGAACAAGCTCGGAAGGACCATCCAAGTCCTAAAAGACCACATATACAGACGAATTAGTACAAATGGATAAACTCAAAACATTATGTATTAATCTAAATAAGTAAGTCTAATACCTCAAAAAAAAGACGCTGAAAATCACCGTCGCCATCGGATTCACTCAATTCCATGATAACCTGAATGGCAGCAATAAACACACAATCATGAGAAATCACTGGTAACTTAATCTACGTGCAGTCAGAAATGTCTAAGACCATTGAGAATGTATGACCATTTAGCACGACTCGAGCTAAATGGGCTTCAAAATAACTGTCCATAACTCACTCACGATGCACGTGTATATTGAGGACCATTTAGCTCGAGTCGAGCTAAATGGTCATCTAGCTTCAACAGCTTCGAGGTAAGCTTGATGAACAGTTTTCTTAATTACCATTTAGCTCGTCTCGAGCTAAATGGTCTTCAAGATAACTGTTCACCACTCACCGCTATGCAGTTAAAGCAGGATGACCATTTAGCTCGACTTGAGTTAAATGGTCTTCAAGATCTTAATACATGACACTTACCCCGAAGCATGTCGAAGAGGAAGACCATTTAGCTCGACTCGAGCTAAATGGTCATCAAGCTTCAACAGCTTCGAGGTAAGCGTGATGAGCAAATATCTTAATGACCATTTAGCTCGACTCGAGCTAAATGGTCTTCAAGATAACTGTTCACCACTCACCGCGACGCAGTTAAAGCTGGATGACCATTTAGCTCGAGTGGAGCTAAATGGGCTTACCACTCCGTTGCAGGTTAAGCCCATTTAGCTCGACTCGAGCTAAATGTGCTTCCTGCTCTGATTCAGTGCAAGCCTATTTAACTTGACTCGAGCTAAATGATCACGGACCTAGAACGAGGTTAGGCTCATTTACCTCGAGTCAAAAACGTCATTTTGGATAGAAGGCAGAACTTTGAATAGCCATATCTTCTTCATCCCAAATGATTCTAGAAATCTAAATTTATCATTTTATTCAAATTAGTGCATAGAACTAAAGTCCAATTAAATTTACATATAATCCGCTTATTTATGTTTAAATATTAAATTCAAAAGACAAATTCCAACTGAATCTTAGAAATCTAATTTCATGATTTTATCAAAATTAGTGAATAGAACCAATGTTTAAACAATTAAGATCTTATTAATTATATTTTCATTAGTGATGATCATAATTCAGGAGGAAAACTGTACGCCCAATGTAACGGGTGAGATTGTAAGATTTGAATCATACCACTTGCGCTTTACTACATCGCTTTCTATTCCGATTGCTTACATTCCTTAAAAGAAATATGAGGGACGGCACGGAACTTGTCTTCAGTTTCAATTAGGTGCGTAAAGTTTGAAGCAAACACTCGAACGTTTTGCATTCTACCATGTTCTGTGAAAATTGGTGTTGCTTTCTTATTGCTTAGGAGTTGTTCGATCCACAAAAGTACAACGCTTTTTGTTACAAAGTTTGCGATTTCGCTGCTACCACAACAAATACACATAGGCAAACCTAAGATTCTCAAGATTGTAAGGTACAGAATTACGGAAAAACATTTTCGATTGTTCATACACAGCTCTCATTAGTAAAACATGCTCAATGTTTGATATACACCGTTGGTGATGTAATGAGTTTATAATTTACCTTTATTACATTATTATCTTCTATTATAACAAAATTTTATAAGATCCTAAATCTATTGTAGATGTTATAATATTCTAATTTATTGTTGATAGATTGTTTTCCACGCTTGTATGGACCGAACATGATTTAGGTATATTTAATATATTATGGTTTAATATAACATAACTTAACATGATATCATATAATAATATTTATTTTAATATAATTTATTATAGTAAAATAGTATATATAAGCATTTTCCGTAATAGTTAATATACATTTATAAGAAATATATTTTCATATAGTATAATATAGTAAAATAAAACATATTGGTTTATTGAATAAAAATTAATATAGTTCAACATAATATAATAATTAATTTGATTTAATATGGTTTAAAAAACTATAAAACTATAAAACTATAAAACTTTGTGTAATGTAAACCGGCCATTTGAAAAATTCATAGTAATTATTCATATTCACTACTTCGAAAGTAAAGGGTTTGCAATATTACAAACATTGCTTACTTGGACATTCAATGTTTCATTGCATCATTGCAAACCCCCCTCTTTCCGAGTAGTGACTGCAACACTGAAACATGAAATCTGTTTTCAAATGCACTTTGAATAGCCATATCTTCTTCACTAAAGTGCATTTGAAAACAAGACACATGCTTAAAAATGTACATAGTATGGTCATCAATCCATAATATATCCAATATCATTACCATTGGTAACTTACTAGATCAAGTAGGCAAATATTTGTATTTGATATTGTTTATAACTTTTATAGTGACAAATTGAAACATGCTATATTTCCAGTCTACCTTGCTGCTTTAAAGATAACAGACATGTTTGGTTCTAAATTAATTAAACTGCTTTCATTTGTCATATTTAAATAAGTTTAATATTAAACAACATGTACAAAATCTAGGAACATCTACAAAGATCTAAAAAATATAATTGAATAAATAAATATGAATTTCATGAATTATTAAATAGTAATTTAAAATTAATGGTAATTATTGTTTTGCAATTTACAAATGATCATTACTTGTTCATACATTCAAATGAACAATAACTGACAATACAACAAATTTTATGCTGAAAACGGAGCCTAAGAATTGGCTCACAAATCTAAGGAAGGCATACATGTTTTAGAACTCACTTTTCATTAAAAGTTAAGGTTTGAGGCTCTTTTAAAACAATGATCGTAAATATTGCACAGAACTGCAATATATGCTACATTAAATTCAAAGTTTGTCTAAAATTATCTCTTTTGGAAAAAGTGGTGAAACTTATAGAAAACTGTATATTTAATTTTTTCAAATTTTATTTCATTTTTCCCATATTTCTATGTAAAAGAGCAATATTTTTTAAAGATCATAATATCGCAGGGTTAAAGTTATTTTCTAAGAGGACGTTGCAAACTCAACATAAATAAGAAATGGAAAAAACTCTACTTTAGAAATCTTTTGATAATGATTTTTTGGGTTCACGAAATATACCAAAATCATTATGCAAGAACAGAAAAAAGATTTATTTTTCATCTTTGAACATCATGCTTTCATGATCTATAAGAAAGCTGAAGTAGAAATCTATCATACTTGAATATATATATATATATATATTCTATTCAAGATTGAATCAGATTATATTCAGTTTTATATATACAACTTAATTAGTAATTCCTACAAATACATAGTTAAAAATTTATTTTCTATTAAATCACTTACATTCCCTTTCTACGGCTACATTTGTTGTTTTTACTTACTTTATATTCTGTCAAATTATTCAATTCTCATTTTCTTTCTACACATAGTATTTTCTAGCATATAATAATTTTAACACGTGTATCACAAATATATGGTCTTATTTAGGTGTTTTAGCAATGATAATAATATACCTATTCAAACTTAGAAGGGTTTCTAGAAATGTTGACATGTAGAATTGTTACTTCCATAATGATATTTTTCTAATTATTTCAGTTTTGTAACTAAGAACGGTATAGGTTAATGCAAGTACAACAATCCTATTCTTGTAATATATTCATTTACATTTCACTTATCATTCAAAATTTGAATGTATTGATATGTTTGCTAAAAACTCATAGCGTATAGATTCGTTTTTCAGAAGTTATAAATGTTATGAATATCACTATCATTTTTCTAGGATAATTACTCTAGGATTTAAAAATATCTGTTCTCACTTTATTTTGAATTCCTACGAATTAATCTAAGTTTTGACTATAGAAATGAACTAAACTATTTCAATTCGTGAAAACAAAAATGAATAAAAAAATATATATTAAAAATTTTTAAAAAAAATTAAAAAAGTAGAAAAAAATACTAGCTATCCGGGCAGCCCAAGGAGGCCGCCATAGTCCGGGCAGGCCGGGCAGCCCGGGCACCTACCTGAAGACAGCGGACGGGCTGTAGAGGGCGGGAGCGATCTCCCCTCGAACCGCCGCATGTTCCTGCTCCCACAGGTCATTTGCACCCTGCCGACTCCGCGCACCGCACCCTGCCGACTCGCACACACCGCCCCTGCCGACATCGCTCCTCTGCTGCCGACTCACGCTCACCCTCCTTCCCCGCTGCGTGCGCATCAGCGCCTCGGCCTCCGTCGCTACGTTTCCTGCTTTGCGAGCTTCCATTTGCTCTCCCGCACTTTCATCCTCCTTCTTCGCTGCGTTTCACTTACGTTTCACCGTGCTCCTCCTTGTTTTCAAAATTTAGGGCAGCTTTTACACTTTCTTGCTGCGCTGCAAACGCTCCTAGCTCCTCCTTTTTTCGCCTGCATTTCGACGCGCATCATTGGTGCATCTATAGCGCATTTTCTGACGAGCTTCATTGGAAGTTTCTAATTCTTGACTTTTAGGTTTTTGATTCAGTTCCATTTTCATGGCATTTTCAGTACAATGCAGGGCACAATGCTATAAAATGTTGCTCGCACACTAATGGAGGTCTTCCGATTTGTGTTTTTCGCGTCGAAATTTGTGTTTTTCTGCTGAAATGCGCTCATTTTCAACTTTCAGCTCATTTAGCTCGGTGCTCATTTAGCTCGATGCCCATTTAGCTCGATGCCCATTTAGCTCGATGCCAATTTAACTTCATTGGATTATTTAATTCTCCAAGACTACCAAGCCCATTTAGCTCGACTCGAGCTAAATGGACTTGACCTGCAACAAGGCAGTAAGCCCATTTAGCTCGAGTCGAGCAAAATGGGCTTGACGTGCTGAAGGGTCGAGTCGAGCAAAATGGGCTTACTGCTCTGATTAAATGCAAGCCCATATAGCTCGAGTCGAGCTAAACGGGCTTGACCTGCTGCAGATCAGTAAGCCCATTTAGCTCGACTCGAGCTAAATGGGCTTGACCTGAATCTGAGCAGTAAGCCCATTTAGCTTGAGTCGAGCTAAATGGGCTTACTGCCTTGTTGCACGTGACGCCCATTTAGCTCGACTCGAGCTAAATAGACACGGACCTCGTTTGAGGACTTAAGGCCATGTTGCATGCCCTGAAACAGAGCTGTAAGCCCATTTAGCTCGAGTCGAGCTAATTGATCCCACTTAATCAATACATGTAAAAGTAATTCCTGGATTTGATCGTCACGATTAATAAGATGTTCTACTGCCCTTGTGAATCTTACATGTGATTCTCCTTTGTTGAATGACAGTGATGCCGAGAACCAAACAAACTGCCAGAATTGTTCAGATGGCTGCGAATGCACCTGCCGAGCTTGAAGTCGAAGTCGACATGGAAGCGGAGCAGCAAGAGTCTGTTCCTGAAGTAATACTCCACTTCATATCAATGATCCCATCTGATGTGTCCATTTAGCTCGAATCGAGCTAATTCGCCCTCTGTAAATTTGTTATCCACAGGTCACTTATAACATGCAAGCACTGGAGGGATTCCTTCAACCAGTAGAACTCGAAGCAGCAGACGATCCACTTGCAGCTATTGCTGAGGACGCGCAATGGGGGAGGCTGTGGACCCCGAAGACAAATTCCATCAACTCTTGGTCTATTCATCCAATGAACAAGACCCATTTCTTCTTCTATCAACAATCGGGGTCTCACGGGGCATTTTTACCTCTATGTCTTCATGCCTTCATCGGGCTTGTTACTTATGAAGACGCATTCCTCCTGATCAAGTTCAAAGCAGTGGAGGTCAAAGGTTTCGTCTTCACTATCGTTTTTCCTCCCAATAAAGTCCGTTTCACCCACGACTTCATCCGCAGTTATGTGGTCGGCAAGGTCGATCCCACTCAGCTTCATCATATCGACACGAAATTGCTGCCCAATGTTTCTTCGCCGAAAGCCTTCGTGAGATCGTACATTCCATACACTGCGCAGATTTGGAAGGCTTTGTCTGATTTCGAAACTGCGAAGAAGAAAGGCAAGGCTCCGATGAAACGGTCCGGGAGTCTACTGTTGCATGCTCCATCCGGGAACGCTCTATCGGGTCTAGGCACTCCAGAGGGAAGTCAAGGCGAGCAGGGATCGAAGCGGCCAAACCCGATCTCATCCAGCTCTGGCTCCAAAAGGAGCAAATCCTCCCACAACGCACTTACGTCCATTAACCCTACAATGTACGTGGTTGTCTCGGAGAAGGAGATCAAGTATGAGGAAGCGACGAAGTCTCTGAAGGACTATTGGGACAACTGTGCAGAGTGTTATGTCTTCGGACCCGACAATCCGTTTGACGTGTCGATCGACCTGCTCGACCTGGCAGAACCAAGGTTTATCGTGTGATCTTTGGAACCGAGCGGAATAGCGCATTACAAGAACATCTTGATGAATTCCCTCGATGTTACTTCCAGGCAAACCATCATCATTATGCCGAAGATTAAAGATAGGCCTGAGATTTAGGATTGGGAAGATCTGATCCAAAGTTGTCGGTTCCGGATAATCGACGGGCAGCACTACGTTGAGTCTGCGAAACAGCTGATTCGTGTCAAGAAGGTCGACGACGCGAAGATCCTCGCCCTGCAGACATGGAAAGCCCATGTTGTGTGGCATTCCGACATTGGCAAGATTCTCGACGTGTCGGCCATGGCCAACAAGACGAACAATGCTGGCACGTTCATTCCTTCCTGGGCAACAAACATTATGGGCGCTAGAAAGGTTTGGGAAGACTATGGCCGGCCTTAAAAAACTGAAGAAGCCACACCGACATGAAACACCGGTTGAAGTAGATAACCGTAAGGGTTATGAGGTATGAGATTACTTGTTCTATTCTATTTCCGATTGGCTTAGATCGCATTATTTGTCGACGTGTTTCGGGACGCCGTTTTAGCTCGATTCGAGCTAAAACAACATAGCTTGTTCCTTATCCGTTTGGCTTTGGTGCAGGCATTTGTGGCTGCTATGGTGAAGAGGTCCATCAACATCAACACAAACGCGAAGGACAAGATTGTCAGACCGTCCGACCTTCGCAACGAGCTCCTCATCATCACATCTCCGGACGACGTCTACGAGTTGTGGAAGAGGTTCATCACCGACTACGGACTTGGAGAGGTGATCGACCCCAACACCGAGCTCCCATTCAATCAAGCGAAAGATTGGGAAACCGCCGCAAAGAAGTTCATCTTGAGCAGGGAGTTCTTGAAGGGAATGGGGCAGTTAGACGCAGAGGACCTCGAGGTGTTTGGCGCAGCACTTGCTGAACGAGACTCCGGATCGGACATTGCCCTACTTGATGGTGGCCATGAAGAAGCCTGCGAAGAAGTACTTCCTGTGTATGAGTGCGAAGCAGTGGGTCGAGAATCGGAAGAGGAAGAACACCGTCGCAAGGGAATTGCACAACCTCAAGCCCTCGCTGGGTTTGTTCGACTCCGAGTGGGACTTCGACGTCGACAAGTGGAGGAAATTTAAGGTGGACTACAATCTGACTCGTCAGACTATGTCCATGCTTCTCTCGGTCTCGAGCGACTCGTTTTTTACCCTCTACCGCCAAAAGCAGACGAAGAATAGGAGTGCAGCAGAGATTTCAGAATATGCAGCCGAGTTCTTCAAGAAGTTCCTGGATGTCAAAGAGACGTTTGAACCTCCTGCACCGATTGTTTACAAGGGGTACTTTTACTCTTCCAAATTCAAATTCGGGATTTGAGACAAGGACTGCGCCTGGAACCAATCTAGCAAGTGTGATATCGGCTTGATTGATTTACGATCTGTCCCTGGTAGTGGAAGTAGAGTGGACGACACGGAGAGTCCATACTTCCGAGAATTCCTTGATGTGTCGGCAAACACCGTAACCGATCCTCACATCAAGAATCCCGAGGTCTAGATGTTCATCACCTCCAACGTCGACCGACACTGCCAGGCAGTGGTTTACGTCGACAAGAAGTTGAAGGACGAGTACGCTCTCAAGGCTGCCAACTACATGCCTTCCAGCAACGAGCGTTTCAATGGCATAGGAGAGGGAAAAGCTTCAGAGAAGCACTTGCTCCCCCTCCTCTTTCTTGTCAAGAGAAGCAGCCATGCTCAGAGTGTGTTGGATACAATACCCTCTGTATTCTACGCCCCAGAGTTGCACCTCTACTCGAAGCCCGGCGCGTACAGAGAACACGACCTAGGTCTCAGTGACTCGAAGCTGCGATTGGAGTTCTACTGTCGGGTGTTGAAGATGTTTTCATCTCCGGGAGGGAAGTTTTTGTCGATAATGGGTGGCACAAAGCCAATGTTGGCTGGAATTGTAAGTACCACGCACCGTTTCTTCAATTGGAACTGCTCATGCTCGTTTAGCTCGAGTCGAGCTAAACGAGCATGAGACCGTTTAGCTCGATTCGAGCTAAACAATCTCAAGCATGTTTAGGTCGACTCGAGCTAAACAATCTCAAGCATGTTTAGCTCGACTCGAGCTAAACAGTATCAAGCATGTTTAGCTCGACTCAAGCTAAACGGTCTCATGCTTAAATCTCTTCAATCATTGTATTTTATCCATGGCCTTTTAGCTCGAGTCGAGCTATTTCGTCTTATTCTTCTTATAAGTTCTGTCTCCTTATAAAACAGATGTGCCAAGCTGAGACATATGTTGTTATCAGCGAGACCGAGGCGGAGGCTTACACAAATGCTGCGACGGACTACCAACACTTGGACTACAACAATATCAACGTCGCAGCATACATAAATCCGGAAGCTAATCGCGGTCCGAAGTCTTCCGCTGAAGGGTCGGGGAAGGGAAAGAAGACAAAGTCGAAGAAGAAGTCCATCCGGCCTCTAAACGACGACTCTTCAGCTTCGGAGCACGAGCGTGAAGATGAAGGTGGTCCTTCTTCTCCGGTGGGGATGAATTCCCCCATGGATTCAACCGTTGCTCTCGTGTCTCCTCCCGCAATTGACTGGACTGCGGTGGCAATTCCGTCCAGTACTGCTCGTGCTCCCTCTCGTGGTCGTGGTACTGCTCGTGCTCCCCCTCAGGGTCGTGGAAGCGGTCAAGCTCGGTCTACTGCGTCTCGTGGCCGTGGTACAGCACGCGCCTCCCCGCGCGAATCTGCCAAGCGTTCTTCTTCTGAGGCGCGAGCTGGAGAGGCTTCTCGGTCCCGAAGCGCTACTGTGCCTCAAGCACAGAGGGCGCTTAAAGCCAACTATGGTGTCAGCAATGTCGTCGGGGACATTCAGAGCCCCCCCCCCTCCAGCGCCTGCGTCGTGTTTGTCCATCGGAGGAGGACTTAGCTCGAGTCGAGCTAAACCAGCAGTCTCCTGGGGTCGTCGATCTTGGGGCCGCTGGGACTCAAGTTCAACACAGGGTTCCACCCTCGAGTTTTCGAAGGGAGATTCGTTCAAAGAACTCGAATGATCACATCTACAGGGATCTCTTTGGCGAAGACGATGTAGTACCTGGGCAAGAGCGACTGCCACGGGATGCACCAACTTCCGAGAGCTCTGACTCGTCAGACAATGACGATGTTGAGGGTTCGAGCGACGGCGACGGCGACGATGATGACCGCGCTGATGATGCTGACCTCGCGGCCATGACTTTAGTCGACGAGGTGGATTATACTCCATCTCAGGAGGAGACTACTTTGGGGCCTGCTCCCCAATGCCCGCAGAGCGCACCCAGGAGGCAGATTGAGAAGGGGAAGTACGACAAATGGTTTGTAAAAGGAGTCTGGAAGCCTGAAGACGAGCCGGAGGATAACAAAGTAATCCGGTATTACGACTTCTCGGAGGACCCTAGTTCTCCAAAGCCTAAAAGCGATGAACATGATCCTCTACTTCCTTTCGGGCCCAAGGAACTTGGAGAGCCTTCACAACCACCAGTGAAGCTGGAAATTGTCGTCCCTGTGCAGACAAAGGAACAGAAGCGAGCAGAGAAGCGGCAAGAAAAGGAGGCGCAGAAGGCTTGCAAGGCAAAGGAAGAAGCGGAGAGAGAGAAGCAAAGGTTAGCAGACATCGCAGCCGCGAATGCTCGAGTGGACAGATTGGAGTCCACATTCCTAAGCTCTCAATCTGAAACCCGCATGGCACTGGGTAAGATGGAGCAGATGTTTCAATCATTTGGAAATATCTTATCCCAACTGCCTAATATTCCTGTCCCCATTGCCTCCATCAACCCCAATCAACCTCGCCTCAGATCTGTGACGCGAGTCCACCAGCCATCGTCGCGCCTCCACAACCTCCTCATGTTGCTGAACCAGAGATCGCACCCCGCCCCATACCCCTCGAGATCTCGGATAGGCCGGCTAAAGGGAATGATGTCCCGACTGAGGCAACGCCGACGCCGACGCATCACACCGGTGCTGTCGCATTGGATGTGGGGGAGCATGCAGAGGTTGCCCCTTCACATGACTCTCTCGTGGCTACTACCGAGACGGCTAATACTTCACCGATTAGTTACTGTCCTTTTCTTTTCATCCAGAGGTTAGTTACTATCATTTTCTTCTCATTGTCTTTGTGATCGTTGCTGGTGATGGCAGTTGCTCTACTATTCTCTCATGTCTTGAAGTTTTCACAGTTAGTAATCTTAAAGCCGGCTTTCCTTGTTTGACAGGAGTCCAGCACCGATGGCGGCGAGTAGGTCGACGAGTAGTTTCCGAATTATTGGATTTTGTTTCGCTTTTTGTACATAGTACACTTATAATCGTTGTACTTATTGAAACATCATTCAATAAAATTGAGACTCTTTTTATTTCACATCACTTTTTGTCTTCAGTGAGTCTGCGTCCTTCTCATCACAAGGCCCTAAACATCGTCCTTTTCTACCAGGCCCCCCTTCTGAATACCTTGTTCCGTCCGATTGCTTCAAAATCCCCCACCAACCACCTCATGTTACCTATGAGTGTTGCGGTTCAATACCCAATCAGTGCTGGCAGTTCTTTGCATACTTCAGCATTTTGCAAGGTACACACCCTCTTGTTTTAATACCATTTGCTATTGTTACATGTTCCCTCACTGCAGGAAGGACCGTCCAAACATCCCAAACAGCGTATCTCGCCGGAGCTACCCATTACGCATATCTCCCGCAGTCTTTTACAGTCCAAGCCCAAGTGGTTGAATGTGATGATGGAGTTGGACGGGGTTCTATGTTCAATAACCTCTGTGTCTACCCCAACGCCTGCAGAGTGCCTGTCTTTTCCGGATCCCAATAATCCTCCGGTGTTTTCCTCCACCGTCCCAACCTTAGTTGCCGGCAGGGTCGTCTACTGTCGTCCCGAGTTGACCCGGTTCCTTTGCTTATTAAATTTGTTTTGCCACATCCACGTCTGGAGTACCCTAGAGCCTACGGTTGTCCATGGACTCTGCTCCTTTTTGTTCTCGAAGTCAGACGCTGCCCTTGCACTTGTCTTGGCTTCCAACCAATGTGATAATCTGTTGTTGAAGAATTACGCATTCGCCAAGTACCCCGGCACGACAAATCCCATCCTCTTAAAATATCCGCAACGGCGGTTGTATCCTAGGAAGGGTGCCAATTTCAATGACGATAACTTGCTCATCGTCGATTCCAAGCCTGAGACTTGCATTGCGGTTCCCACAAAGAACACACTTTTCACTGTTCCGTGGAACCATTCCTGTCCGGAGGAGCCAAAGTCCAACTTATTAAAGAGAATAGGCGAGATATGTCTTTCCGTGCATTTAAACGGTCCTGAGAATTTTCTCGAGACTATGCGCCATCGTAGACCCACGCATAATGAACTGTCGAAGGACTCAGAGTTGTATATGCTCTTCAGCCGTAATCTTCCATATTTGTGGAATCAAGACCGAATCAGTGGGAAGAATTTGCCTTGAATACTTTTATCAGTGGTATTATTCTGATTTTACCCTAAATACCTTATGTTTATCGGTTGCTTAGATGGAGATTTATTGTGGATCGATTGGTGAATCCCCCCTCGACATACATGATTAAATGCGTTGTTATATTGTGTACCTTTTTCATTGCACTTAGTGTCATGGACTCACTTTCTAAAATGGGTGTGTTTATAAACCAGGTTGCTGTTGTTGGACGTCTGCTCTCTCCACGTCCATCATGTGCGTTGCAGGCAAATCTTGTAATTGGTCCTTCAACGGTGTCCGATGCTTCCATTACAAGTGAGGACTCCAGAACTTTCTCGGAACGAATGCGGGGACGGTTGATCTACAGTGCTCCGGACGACGCGTCGGTTGTAGATTACACAAAGGAGGACATGGATAATGACGATGACGGTGTAGTAAACAGTCCCCCTACTGAGACTCATCCAAGTATTGCAATCCGCCATGATCGAATCGGTGTGATGACCTCGGTTGCAGCGGCACCCCAAGGTGAAGCTGTATTACGCAACTCCATCATCGATGGCCGTGCCTATTTAGCTCGATTCGAGCTAAATAGTTCCTTGCCAAATACTGTGGCTCATTGCTCCTTATCTCTTGGGGCAAGCACTCGAGTTCATCCAACACAATTTTCGTCTGAGACTCACCGTCTATTATGGAGACGTGCATCGAAGCGTCGTAGAAGTGGTGCGCTTATGAAGATGGACAAACCTACCTTCTCTAAATACACACGTAGTGAGGACCCTGTATTCACTAAGAAAGATTCTTGTGGTGATACCTCCTCTCCGCCACGTCGTAATTGGTAGATAATATAATGCCTACCTGTTGGAGGTCTACAATTACACCAATAAATTGTATTTGTGCTTTCATATCAATAAAATTTTCTCTTGGGGGAGCATATTTCTTAGCTTGCATTATGAATTCCTTTCTATGATTGTCTTTTATATTGAGAAAATTCATCATTATCAGTAAAAACCTGGTGATTTGGTAACTAATCAGGTCAGAATCGATCTAAATGGAAGTCCTCCTAATTACCAAATTAAGTATATATTCCCATTATAACGAATTACGTGTTTAATCTGATGTTCGCATTCAACTCGACTCGAGTTGAATACCAAATATGAACTCTAAGCGCCAACAATCAATACATTCAACTCGAGTCAAGTTAAATTTAAGAACGCATGAGAAAACATGGTTTTGTAGCAGACTAAATAATTCGTTCAAATCGAGTCAAGTTGAATAGAATCCAAGTTAGTGTGAAATAATCCATGGACACTGAAGTGCGCACTGAACTCAACTCCACTTAAATACAACGAACTTAGAAAGCAAGTGATTCATGTCAAAATATTCAACCCGAATCGAGTTGAAATATAAAGGATGTCCTTACCCAGGCCGCACAGTACAGCTTCTGGCCTCCAAAAACACTGAGGATCGCATCCCCTTCCTTGCAGAAGACATCAAACAACTTCTGGTAGAACTCCATCCTCAATTCCGTATTATAGATACAGTACTCGAGTTCGTTGTATCTCCCGCAGATGTTGAACTGTGGAGTGTCCGGGGCCAGGAAGAACTTCAGGAGATTCAAAATCTTCAATTTCTGCGATTTACAAAACAAGAAGAGGATCTGGACATGATCCTTGGCCTTCTTGGTCGACAGGGTTTCATCCTCGAGTCGTTCATATGGAGCCGGAATATATTCCGCATACTCAATCTTGTAGTTTTTTCCGAACTCGCAGCTATCAAGGTGATTCTCAATCTTTGCCTCAGCATCCCTACTTCCGCAGATCCAAACCCAAAGGGGGAGTTCAGTAACCACCGGGTCCATCATAGACTTTAGGACTTGGAAGACGTTGTAGAAGTACGAGCCTGATGACGGGCTCAATGATCCTATGCTACAGGGAGATTACGGAAGTCCATTATTCTGACCTTGATTCTCTTGGAAAAAAAATCGTTCCAAGAGTCACCGTGCCATTCCCCCAGCACATCGTCCTCAAGGTTGTAAGCCCTGAAGTTTGCCTCGCCCTTTGGAACCTGAAACTTCCCCTTGTTGGCGAGAAAGACTCTAAAGAACTTTGCTGCATATGGCGAGAGTTGCTCTGCGGACTTATTCTTGTTGCTAGGGAATTTTGACGGTGCGAAGAACGTCTCCCCAAGATTCGTGATCAAAACATTCACTGCAGCTGGCGTTATCTTGAAATCGGTCTTGAATTTCTTCTAGATCTCCTTCAAGAAGTCCCCACTTGTGCTGAACAGCATTAAGTCAGGGCGCATGCTGTGAATCACGCGCTTCACGATGGTCTTCCACTTGCAGCGCTCTAGCCAGTCGTAGGAGCTGTAGCAATCTACAAACACACCCTTCATCTGCTTCAACGTGACTTTGGGGTATGTGTATGACCGTTTTGGGTTTGGTTTGTTCAGCATATGCTCGGCTAATCGCTTGAGCTGGGTGTAGCTTGTATTGCCGATTCATTTGAAGAACTCCATGGAGATGTTTCCATGCTTTGAGTTCCACTTCTTCAACTCCTTCATCTTCCTTCATGTGTCGGGATCGATGAGCTCCCCTTCGGATGCGGCTGAGATAAGCTGATGCCAGACCACGTAGACATCATCAGGAGCACGTATGATTTTAAGCACATTCTGGATGTTCAACTTTTCTCTAGCCGCCTTGCTTGCAGTCACTGCTTTTTGGGCGCCCTTAACGTCAATGAGAGCAAATCTAAGCTTGACAGCTTCCACGAACTCCTATATCATGTGAGTACGATATTGAGTTAGATTTTTTAACTCAAGTCGAGTTGTAATAGGTTATTGCTAGAATAGAATCAAAATAGTCCATTGTTAGTATGGAAAAACACAATTCAACTCGAATCAAGTTGAATGGAGTTGCACATATGTTGAACGCGTCCTTAGCAGGTTTCTTGCCCTTCGAGGCCTTTTGTGTGACGGTCCTGCCAACCTCAGTAGCCTCCTTTGGATTTTCCGGTCTACCGAGGCTTTCCCACAGCTCTTGCGCCCCGATGATGTTTGTCGCCCATGTTGGATTTGTATTCATGAAGTGGTTGACCCTGTTGTAGAATGCGTAGATTCTGCGAATGATGGACTTATCTTCATTCTATACTACGAAGCAGTCCCCGGCCTAAAAAGAGTCCGTGATCTTCACATCTACATCTATCCTGTTTTGCAACTGCTTGGAGGCCTTGACACAGTGTTGTCCATTGACCATGTAGAACTCCCCGTCCTGTATCTCCTCCGAGGAATGGGGTTTTACGAGCTTATTCTTCGGGAAGACGCAAAGTGTGTAATTCTTCTCCTTATCGCACATCTCAATCAGAAAATGCATTATGTGCTTGACTTTTTACTGCTCGAGGTTCCAAATGTTTAGGTCTGCGGGGGGTGGGGTAAAGAGACCATCGATTGGAATCTCAAAAGTGACATGTGAGCTGAAGATGTAAGAGTCGTGGCAAAGAACCCAGTACTTCTTGAAGACATTCATGAACTCTTTGTAATCGACAACTTTCTCTACATTGTCGATTGGGACATCTGTCAAGGCCGACACTAAGCTCCCCTGATCAATCTCCATGGGATCGGCTAGGGTCGACTTCTTCGTCGTGACTGATTTGATCGTCTTTGGTGTCGGCCCCCGCTGTATTTGGGACGGATTCGCCTTGCGCCTTTTTGATCCCGTCGTCTCAGAAGTCTGATATAGGATCGACACATGGTTGCCACTGTGCATGCTTACTTCCTACGTCAGACGAAGGGGCTGCATTTGCATCTTCTTGCGTTGTAGCTTTGCCTTGAAGTTCACCATGGCAGTGTCTAATGATCGTAGACAAGGGGCGGAACACTTAGGGGCTGCTGGTTACCAATATCAGTTGTGAATCGAAACTTGCAAATGTGTTGCTTAACATTTTCCGCCAAGGGATCGTACGGAGAATTTTTTATACTCTCGACATGAGCCCAAATGTCGAAATCGATCTTCATAGTGTCAATGATGTAAGTGAACCGGTAGTCTTGGTGCAGAGTCGTATCTTGAGTGGGGTCGTCCACGATGCACGTCACGCAGATCCAGTGCGTATTGGAGACGACGACATCGATGATGTTCTCCTCCAAATTGACAGAAAGGTTGCACTCTGCTCCCCTGTACTTGGTGACGACAGCCAGCTTGTCCGTGTGCGGTGTAAGAAGCATACTCCACCATTCGACATCGGAAGGCTCTATGTGCACCGTCATGTCGCCAAATCAATGATCTGGAAGTAAACATACGCATCTTGAATATCTAAAATCACTAAGTACTATCTGATTGACAACTCTCATAAATTGGCTATTGAACGGATTTCTGAACTACTTCAAACTAACCCTAAATAACTCAAAAAAATTTGGGCACTATGTTTCAAAATTCAATTTTTAGAACTGCTCTTCAAAATTAGGGTTCTAAAAATTTGATCAACCAACTCCAGCAAGCCAGTTTCAGCTTTTTCTCTAAATCAGACATCTACACTCAAAGTTGCTCCTCATCTTTTCCAAATTAGTCACTCAAATTTCAAGTATCCTTACAGCTATTCAAATTCTAGTACTGAAGTGTGGAAAACCCACAGAAATAAACAAAAAAGGCAACAACCAGAGAATGAAAATTCAAAACAAAAGCTACAAACAGTGGCAAATATCTTACAGGAAGTTGGAAAGTCCAAAAACTTGGGTGAGCGCTGCCCAAGCCGCAAAAGCGCTGTCGATTAGAAGCCACCCACGTGATGCAGCGAGAAACGCAATTACCAGATGCGCGAAAAACAACTCCAAAAGCCAACAGCGTCTCGCAACAGAAGTCTAGACCCGCGGAGGCTATCAGGGTCGAAAATTTGAGAAACAAGCGATTATGAGCACAGCCAACTGAGTCGAAACGCTACAAGCAGAGAATATATAGACAAACGAGTAGCACGACCTCCGAGGCGAGGAGATAGGGCGCGCATAAACTCGCAAAGAGGGTGAGCAACTTGCTTGACAACAAAAACAATGTCGCCGAGAGACTGACGAGAACAGAAACAAGCGGCGGCGGCGTAGAGAGGAGGAAGATGAGGAATCGAATGATGAAAACAAGCAACAACAGAATGACAAAAACGAGTAACAACACCATGCGGCAAAAGAAGCGAGTACGACGATAGCGTAAAAACAAGCAAGACGAGGAATCGAATGGGGGCCAAACTCTAGACCCCCCCACTCTCTCTTCCCGGCCTAAATTCGGGCGGGCTGCCCCAAATCTTGCCAGGGCCGCCTTTCACACTGCCCCTGCCTATCCGGGCCGCCTTTGACGCTGCCCCCGCCGAATATTGCCCCGGGCAGCCTTTTTTAGCCCCTTTCATGTCTGCCCGTCTCTGCCCGTCTCTGTCCGTCCTTATTTGAGTCTGTGCCCGATCTTTCAAAAGTAAGTTACTTCTCCAACTATATGAAAATTATGTTGCATCACTGTACAAATCTTATTGCGCATCAGAACACGTCACTAAATTTTGAGATTACAATTGGATACAATAATTTCTAACAATTTTTTCTAGTTTATTTTTTTGAAAACAAGATAAGTTCAGTAAATGCCAATTCTAACACTATAATAGTTGTATCGTAAAAATTTAGGCTCCACAACACTTTACAATAGTACGTGTAGTATTAGATAAAACGTGTTAACAAAATTAGGATAAATTAATTACTAAAAAGTTGTTTGTAGGTATATATTGATATTAGATACAAACAAGAAAACACAAACATTACTTAATTGTCAACACCCAAGCACTAATTTAACTTTGATAATGCTCATATCCCACTACCCATTACTTCACGTTCTCTAAACCAATAAGGTCATTCTTGTATGGAGAAGGGAGCTAAAAAAATTATCCGCTCTCTACCAATTTCTAAGATCATGTTGTCAAGCTCATTCTTTTTATCCGTGTGTGTTTATTTTCTTCTTGTTTTTTTTTTTTTTTTTTTTTTTTTTTTTTTTTTTTTGCTTTGTTACTTTCGCTTTCTTAACATTTTTTTTTTATTTAATCCAAAAAGCATAAAAAGTAGGTGAGTAGGTAAGTACGTTTGTATGTTGGTAGATAGGTAGCTAGATAGGTAGGAATGTTTGTACGAGAAAGGTACGTAGGTTGATAGGAAGGATCGCGAGATCTATCACCGATAACCCAACTCTCTTATACAAGAAATGTCCCTATCAACAAGACGTAGAAGCTAAAAAAGTATCATGTGTCTACAATTCTATCAAACAAAACTATGTTTACTATAATTATGTATGTATCTGTTTTTTACTCGAGTATACGTAGTTCAAAAACAAGATGAGACTCTCAAATTGGAAATTTGCTTTGCAAAATTAACCATATAAAGTTTGGAGTAGAGGGAGCATCCATTAAAAAATCAAACTAAACTATTACTTTCAACCCATTCATCTACGGTACCCAAAATAGCAAAAGCCTGATTTGGTCTTCTTAGATCTTTAAGGGTTGACGGATAATTACGAAGTAATTGTCTCTAGGTTTTTATATAAGTTAGATACAAACAATAATAAACAAAAATTGTTTCATTGTCAACACTCAAGTATTAATTCAACATTGATAATCTCATCTCTCAGTACTTATTTCCTAACTAATCCTGAACTAGTAAGGTCCTCGTTGTCCTCTTGACGCTGAACCTAAAAACATATCTCCTATCTACCAACTTTTTAAAGATTATGAAGCTTATTATTTTTAAGTGTGCATGTTTTTTTTCTTGTTGCTTTTTATTTATTTATGTCGACTCCTATATATACTACCAGATAGGAAGCTTCTTCCGAGACTTCTCAAGCACCTTCCGAGACGCTCCGAGACGCTTCTCAATCTTCAAGAAGTTTCTAATGTATGTCCGTGACAATATATATTCTAGTAAATTCACCATTGCTAAAATGGATACGTGTAGACGTAGCCTCTCACGAAAGAGAACATCAACTACATCGATTGATTACCTGAAGATGGTAAATCACTCTAATATCACGTCCACCACTGTCTATGATATCACTTGTTTTTTCTAATGATACCAATTTTTGTTCTAAACCCTTGGACCTAGTTACTATAATTAGAATAACTTTTTCGCAAATTTTATTTGGCCTGTATTGTACTATTACTATAACTACTATATTATTCCAATTACATTAAATCATCATTAAATTATGACTATTATATTAATATTATTACAACATAAAATTTTATTGATAATATTATTGGCTACAAACCGCCTTACAAACACTAACACAATATTTTTCTGATGGTCTTTGAGAAGTCACTTCAAATAGAATGAGAGTCAATTTAGTTATATTGAACCTATATAACGGTGAAGTATAACTTAATTATCAACACTCAAATGGTATATAAATGTTGATCATGTACAATTGTTATAACCTCTATACTAGGAATATAACATTAAAATACTAATAATATAGCTAATATATTATTATAATGTAATGTTTAGTTAAAAACAAAAAACACATGACAAAACGAACTAGAGTAAATTTAGAGAGAATTACCCTTGTTTCTTAATTTGTATTCAACTTTATCTTAGAGTTAATATAATTGAATTGAGATTTTATGAATTTAACTTCTATATTAGTATCTATATATATATATATATATATATATATATATATATATATATATATATACATATACTTATTTATTTATCTATTCATATATATATATACATATTTGAGCTCGTATGGGCATATAATTGCGCTTTTCTTATTCTACATTCAGATAGCACAATAAATGCTCAATATATAATCAAATTTATGTTATAATCAAATATAGTTGAATTAAGATTATATGAATTTAACTTCTATACTAGTATCCATGTATATGTATATATATATTTGTACTCTTATGGTCATGTAATTGCGCTTTTTTTATTCTATATTAAGATAGCACAATAAATGCTTAATTTGTATTCAAATTTATATGCATTGTTTAATTAAATATGAATAATCCACAGTCCATATATAACTAGCACAAAAAGTGCCATGATTGGATGGATCACCCTATGCAATGGTAGTGAGGAAGCCTGAGGCACTGAGCTCGTAAATTTAGGAAGTAATTCAGTGAGGAATTGGTTTGGTTAACAAGACAAAGAAAAAATCATGGGATAGATTGAGATATCCACCGATCTGTAATTGTGGTTGGAGGAGTAAATTACAGTAGTGGAGAGTCTTAATTAAGAAGAAGACTAGAAAAATCAAAACTTGTATTCTGCACATAGGAAAGTGGGATAATTAAAGTTACGACATTATCAAGACGAAAGAGTAACAAACCAAATCCACAGCAGTGGTGGGTTCTGAGAACTATGAGTGAAATATCGAAAAGATACAGAACTACAAGTACCCATTTCTGAGCAAAATTAAATGCATAATAAAAGAAAAGAAAGGCAATCAGAGAAGGAAAACAAAAAATGACCATTACACTTGTTACACATGGGTCGATCCCCCGATACAGATAAGGAAATCGGCATCATTAGCCTATTCACAAGATGCGGGAACTAAAACAAAAGCAGGGAGTCAAACACAACCATAATACATCAATTGCATGAGTGGGGTAAAAAGAAAATGCCATCTTCCAGGCGAAAGATAACCAGTACGAAAGAAAAAAGAATACAAAGTTGGAGTACATTACATCGGGCGATCGCCCCATGGTAAGCGTCATTTTCGTATTATATTATTGGAGCCATCAAATCGCCTTGAGCAAGTCGCGTCATTTGATAGGAAGCAAATGCGGTCACAGAAGCAAATGTAGTCTACAGTTGACATGGGGGGATCCACCGATGCAGTATAGTATAATAGATTTAGGAACAGTTAAAAAATTCATAGGAACCAAACAGAAAGTGCACATTATGTATGGATGGATCCCCCTATGTATAAGTGAGACTTCAGAGCATGAATTTATCGTCATTCATTGTACTAAAATATGGTGTATTTTACTTGAATACGTTATACAAATGGATAGAGCGGGACTAAGTATGCATATGAAAATTACAGAAACCAATATCCATGAAACAGTTTGGGCATTAAACAAATAACAAAGTTTGATGACTACTTTTAAGCTATCTTTACAAACGGAAATGAAATTCATTACATTGATAGCTGTAACTCTTCATAGAGCGACATGAGCTCTTCAGGGCTCATTTCTGCTCATGGCTTGTGAACGTAAACAATTCGATAGAAGGCAGCTTGAGGACCACACTACAACTTCTTGAAGTCAGACCATATCGTCCGCACCTGGTAGACGACTTGTTGAGCTGGCGAAATCCAATATGGAACCTGCAATATTGCTGCATAATAAACGGCTAATTTTAGAGCAAAATACTCCACACGGGTGTAAAGGTACGTCCTGAAAAGTAAGCATGTTCTAGCGAGGTCAACGATGAGTTGCAAGGACTCAAAGTGCAGGTCAAACTTAAACTCCGAATCCCACACACAGTCTGTATGGATAGACTGCAGAATGAAATCTACAAATGTAGCGACAAAGGTCGGATCCATCTACAAAAGCCAAATGAATCAATCAGATTAGTTGACGGTCATCAATCGAATATTAAGACAGCAAGAGTGCGTCTGCAGGGAATATAGAAAATAGAATTTGAAACTAGAAAACAAGAGCAAAAGTAAGAAGATCACCTGAAATTCTATACTTTCGCCCTGATTTGCAAGAGTGGAAAACGAAGAAGACATGCTTTTGGAATAAGGTAGTCTAGCAAGTTGCAATCTCTTCGGTGCAAGTTTGGTCGTCTCCTCTCAAAGGAATGAACAATAGAACTAGAAAGTGAACTGCCTCCGAACAGAAGAATTCTAGACGGACTGCAAAGGAGTGAGGAAAATCACAATGAAGCATATCCTAAATAGCAGCATGGATTTTGGAAAGAGAAGCTCCAAATATACAGAAAGGTCGACTCCAAAATCAGGCAGTATGAGGACCACTCCATGTTCGAAGACGACGGTAGGCGGCACGCGTAATCATGGGAGCCATCATAAGGACTGAAGTACTTAACGAGAAGACTGCTCATGATGAGTATTCACGTAATTGAAGAGGACAATGTCTAAACAATGGATTATTAGGCGTAGCCATTATTAATGGGCCTTAAAATAATGCAATTTCATGTTATAAGAAGTGATCAGTGAACGCCCCAAAGGACAATAGTAGAGAAGTCCATGAAGAGAGAAATACGTATTTAATAAAACACTACCAATGCATTAGGGACAGAAAGCAACACTAACTTAGCTAATCATTATTTGCGATCATAAAGAAGGACATAAACGAATCCGGCCCGAGATCATATCATTCGTATGATATGAACATTTGACGCTCCCAAAGACTTTGACAAAGATGTAAAGTGAAACTTACCGCGCCCGATAAGATTGACACGCATGAATGAATCAAGCCTAAACTACTAACGGATAGCCTTGTGAGTATAGAAACTAAAGCCAGAAAGCAAAGAGAAGTAAGCGAATTACCTTGTCCACTGTAGAACTCGGAAAGAAAAAGACACGGGCTAATAAGTAGGCTCCGAAAAGTGAAAGAGGTAAGGGTAAGAACTACCGGGAGACAATATGCAAAGAAGCAGGGTTAACTCTCATGTTGAACATAAATTAAAATTTAGCTAGACTCCCATATGAATACGTAATGAAAACGATTTTCATACAGATAAGATTCATATATTGAGTTATGACAAAAAGTATAATCTTTATAAAGTTGATTACAGAAAACAAGTCCAAAAAATGATTTTTAGAACAAATTGATCTATATCAAAATAAAACTATAGCCGAACCTTGTCAACGTTGGCTCTTGTTAAGTTGTCCACGGCACGAGCTTTATCTTTCTTGGGAATAGTACGAGACTTCGGGTTACTAATCTTAGAATATGACGCGCACAACACGGCGCCAACGACGATCCACTAAGGACAACGGCCCTCGACAATTCACTTAGCAGACCAACAATTCTCGTACTTCTTTGCCATGTCTCACGCTGCGTTCTAAAACTCCCAATACTGGATAAGAAACTTCCCGTACTCAGCAACACCTCGTCCCTACAAACAGCGGACACTGCCCGACCTAGCCACACATGGCATAGTGCTGGGTTTTCAAGTCTGAGGAGGACCCACCAAAGGGGAGCGATCTGGCGCCAAGGGTTAAATCTTTCTTCAGCCTCTCATGAGCAGGCCCGCAATATGCCTCGATTTCTTTGTCCTCCGGAGTAACGTCCACTGGTAGCAAAGTCACGCGTGGAACGGGGAACAAGGGCCCTTGCCAATCGTGAAGCGACCAAAAGCCCTCAACTAAGCGAGACGGTGTGGGGGGCAAAGGCTTCTGGATTTTTGTCAGTACCCGAGACCAGTACTTGACATATGGTTCGAATGCAGCAGGAAACGTTGAGCACCTCCTCCGACCACTCTCCCAGTACTCAATGTATTTACGAATTCCATGCATCGTGAAAGTCCGTCCGTCTGTTGCTTTGGCTGCAGCCTCTTGCGCCTTCGCTTGATTCCCCCTTTCTGATGGAACTTTGCAACCCCACATATGCTGAAATGGAACCGAGTTCGGATCACCGGACGGTAGTAAAGGTAGCCCGTTGATGTCCTCTTTCAAAAGACAAATTGGTGGTTTGTTATGAAGTTGCCACCGGGAATCCACCGCTGACTTCTTCCATCTCATTACCGACCAGCCCTCCGAGTCAACATAGAACTTGAAAAGATGCATCTCCCCAAGTCCAATCAATTGATTTGATCCGTTGCATTGGTGACCCTTGACGTAAGACTTGAAATCTACAACTTCCTACGCAAACTCCGGCATGAACGACAATTCTTGAGACTGCATGAAAGCTTTCATAAGGTCTGCAAGCACGAAGGTATTCCTGCTCTTGAGAGCCTTCGAAAGGTGGCTAAAGTGCGCATCAATATCCTCATAGGTATGTCCGACTAAAAGAAACTCAGTCTGAATTTCCTCGAATACCCCCTTGGTCGTAAGTAGTGATAGAAATGACATCAGGTACTTGTTCTTGTTGTCCTTCGCGGAATTGTCTAACTGAAGATATAGTTTCTTAGGTAGTAGAGACGCGCCAGTAAATTTGTTCGGATCCACGACCGTTAGGGCATCGATGCACCTGGATTTCCCGTGTAACAATGCTTCAAATAGAGAATTAGGTGGAGGATGAGGAAAGAGCTCCCTCGATTCTCAAATTGGAGGCTCCAGAAGCTGCCTAAACAGCTTTGCAAGAGGGGAAATCGTGGCATTGGGATCGGAGGGCCAGCAGTCCGGTGAGTAATGCGCATAGGCGCCGCTATTGTGGCCATGAGCAACCATTTCCGTTACGTTCATTGGAAGCTGGCCCAAGCCAGAGGTTGCCTTCGTTGTAGTCCTCATCCGTGGAAGAGCTGTCTTCGCGGTATCCATTTTGTCATGAATCACACATAGATATTCTTGAGGATTCCGCTTTGACTCTTCACGCCAAGATGCATATAGCCGACGACAGGATGCCTAGTGATGCAAATGAGAAAGTTTTTGCTTCATAAATGAAACATACTCAGGATTGCCATTCGGACTCCTTAAAATAAAGTGCTGAAGGGTGTCGCACTCGGTACATTTTGCGAAACTACTCCCAACGGGTTTAAAAGCAACATTATTGAACATGCTTGTCTTGATTCGGCTAATTGCAGACTGACTCACCGGCGGCTGGCCGTAGGAAAGGTTCGTCTGCAGAACAATTCAAAGAAATCAGGTTAGATAAAAATTGACTCATTCAAAACTCCAAGCGAAGCAGAGATATTATTATACATATGTAGACCCAAGAAACCTCGCTTAGGCATGGGGCAATTGCCCCATCCCAACCTAACATACATCTCAATGCGAAGGTCGGAATTTATCTCATTCACATCGACGTGAACTTTCGTCCAGTTGTTAAGGGCCAGAAGAAACTTCAATATGTCAATTCGGCGGGGTTTTTCGGTTCAGCGCATTTGATTAGGCATCTGATTAGCGTTCTCAGACACAATTGCTGCAATTGTGCCCATTGCTTGAACCGTCCCGATGCGGGGACGCTTGATGCCTTTATTTCCATGCTGACCAGAAAGAACACCTTCCTTGAAGTTTCGAATGTATCCATGGAATGTTGATCCGGCGATACCATGAATTTTATACCACGCCGTAGTGCACACCTCAAGTCCCATTAGAGTCATGAACTTCACTCTGACCCCCGGTTTGGAGTGCAATTGTCTACCGGCCCCAATGTAGTACTCACGCGTGTCGTGATACTCTTTTAGATAGAACAACTGTCTAACGGAGCGAGAATGTGACGAGGGAAATCGATGGCAACATAGTAAATTGCAACACTTCTCCGCGCTGATTTGTCGAATCTCGGTGTCTCCCGTCATTTTGGTGTACAAGGAAATGACGGGACTTTCACGACGCTTCCTGTTGACAAATCGATAGGGAGGTTTCTGAATCCCCCCCATATATGCATCAGGGTCGATGACTTCAGGCAGTGACGCAAAGTGATGAAGTGCGTCAGTGAAGAATCGACCGCTCAATGCAAAAAAGCATTCTGAAAGGGGCCACTTCTGATGCGTCACAATGGATATGATATCACTGGTCATCACCTGAAGTACAGTGACTCCAACACAATCCTCACCAAGAACACCATCCTGGTAGGGGTCACTAGAATCGCAGCAATTGATTCTCCCCGAGGCTATAAGAACCTCGCCATCACCTTTCCGCATTACCTTGTGTCCTACCCACTGGGATCTTGCAATATAAGGGGAGTCCACACCCTCATCAGTATCATCAGTTTGGCAATCCTCCGGTGGAATCATCAAGTCCAAGACTTTGTAAAGCACATTCTTATCTACTGCCTGGCCGAAGACACTAACACCAACTTGGCGTGGATGGAGGGGCAAGTCTGAAAATTGTGGAATAATCTCGGACGGCCGTAGCAAGACAAAGTCATTTCTGTTGTCAGGTAACTGAATAACCCTCCAGTCGCCAGCAGGATGTGCTTCAAGAATGAAACCTGACCCCACCTCGCCAATCCCAGGATAAAGAAGTGTGACATCCATCCCATTTCGATACACAGTGTCGTGTAAACTGCTTCCTCTAACCCAATCAGAATTTGAGAAGCTACTCGACGCCTTTATGTAGAACAAACGTGTATCGAGTGCTCTCCCGATGCAGCTCTATAAGGGTAAGGTATCAACGCTTGAATCTTACGGTCGAACGAGGTTGATCAAAGAATGTTGCACTCGTGACGATGATGGAACACCATATTCATTATTTTGAGAGTATCCCTCAATAATGAGAGTATTGTTGAGTCCAGAAGTAATGATAAAAATACAAATAGTCTGTTAAAAATAGTATAAAGTAGATATAGATGGATGAATAATTGTATGCCAGAATGGAAAATAGATGAATGTATGTTTATTTATAGACATTGTATACACGAATTGACCACGTCAAAGGAAATATGCTCCTCCAGATATATATGCGAGCTCTAGTTACATATGAATGATCCAAATGTACGATGGTAAATACGATATGTCTATACCAATAGAACAATAAAGTATCGTGTTGAATGTGGGCTATCCATGGAGAAGCATATCGATCAATGTACTCAAAATCATATCAAGACTGTTGCCGTATCACAAGTGCGAACGGCTTCGAATTTCAGCTAGTGCCTTCCACACTTCTGGTCCACGACTGTAGCCTGTGTATGGTGACGAACGCGAACTTGAATTTTCACGTTTTTGAAGCTTCAAAATCCGTTGCTCCAATGCATCGCGAACTGGAGGACAACTAACTCTGGACTGAAATCCATCGTGTGACTGAGTCTGGCGGTGACCCTCGTGTAATGGCGGGCGCATAGTACGGAAGCGCAAACGCGAGGTATCAACAACGTGGGCAATAGACGGATTAGGTGGCCCCATTAGTTCCGTCCCGCAGTCTCCAAGTTCTGCTGCCGGCTCCAAAGACTTCAATCGACAAATTGTAGAGAGAGAATGTGTCAACGCACCACTATTTTCAGCGACGATGCCTTATGAGGTGATACGCGAAGAGCCGGGGACTAAAAAATGACCGGTATGGGCACGACTACTCCAGTTGTCGCCTAAGTGCATGAAAAGAGATAGATAAATGTAAGTAAATCAAACTACGATTGAAGTTAAAAACTAAGAAAAACTCATAGATGAACTGCTTCAAGTATGTCATACCTGTATCGGAAGTGCATCCTCAACTAACTCAGAATTATTATAAAGCTTTCTTTGCGGAGCGCCACCTCGACTTGATTCGTCTATTATGATACGATTCTTCAGCGGGGAAAGAGAACATGCAAAGTGTAGTCGTATACTGCCAAAAGGAGGACTATCCACAACACCATCATCAATTGCCATTGTCGAGTAGTCCATAGTTGATTGTGCAGTAGCTGCTGAGTACATTATGTGGCCCATTCCACTCTGCGAAATTGTGTATTGTCCGTAGTCCAAAATCGAATCAGCAGAAGCAGCGCAACGGAAATCAAAATCATTGTCCGAAACCGAGACGGAATTGGACACCTGGGTACCAATTCATTTTAGAGGAATTATCAACAAGGATGATATGCTATATGATATAGCCAAATCAACTCGGCCCAAGTTAAACCAATGTTGAGAGAACTAGCACCATCAAATACTACGATAAAATAAAGAATCGGACACAAGCCCGCTCTGAAATGAAATCAGTCCGAGAGGAGACATTAGTATTGAAATCATTTATTATAATCTACACAATATACATGACAAATTTGAATCTTGTCTGGTGAGACCAATCTTGGTTAACTAGCCTAATCAAGCACTAGCTTCCTAGAAGCCTCTACGGCGTTAATAAGCTCATCGTATTCTGAAGTATCGAGCTTTTCATAGAGCATTCTACGCCCAATGTTGTCTTCCCTACGGAAAGACAACAAGCCCTGACCGTGGCTTTGATGTAGACGTTGAATCCAAGGGAGGAGCTCGTCCACCAAGAATCTGTCAGATACATCATCTTTTGACTACGAGACTGGCAGTACGACATTCACTGGTTCATTTACGACGTACTTCTCACGGCTATCGTCGATGATGATCGTCTCATGGTCATTAAACTTTGAGTTTAGAGCATTGAAAAGCATATCCAGTGGTTTGAGGAAGAGATCCTTATTAGTCCCCTTCAACTTGAAGTTGAACAACTTATTCTGCGGTCCACGAACCTTGACAACCTCACATGAGTTCTGCCCCCAAACAAGGCACGGGGATGGCACACCCCGGAAGTCAATAAGTAGTCACATAAGGACTTCGTAGTCCCATGAACCATCGAACTCCATACGGAGACGTATGCAACTTCACTCAACTCACGAAGGAAATCAAGGCAGAAGGGTCGAACAAAAACAGCCTTGGGACCAATCGGAGCGGGTAGGACAGAGGAATGTGCACTCGCGACCATGTTGTAAACTTGGTCCTTTGGCATGAATCTCTTCTCCTTGCAGACATAGAGGATACCGTTCAAGTCCAGGATGACATTGAGCCACTTGGATGGCACCCTTGAAGGAATAGAACGAGGGACATCCTCCATGGCTGCAACTACCAGACTGTGCGAATGACTCATTCCGTGTTCAGAAGGGGGGCAGACAAATGTGTAGACAGTTAAGTACTGCACTGGCACATTTTGAGACTGACCACTGCTATAACACTAAGAAATCCCAAATCCAAACAATGTGTTTACACCGAACTCATATAAAAAGGATTGAATGAAAATGGGATTTTGGTATAGGAGCAGCTTACCGGCGTCTCTGATTGAGTTTCAGCTGTTTGTGAATCTCATACAGCGGTCGAGGATGGAAGAGGAATGTGAACCTCGAGCAGGATTGAATCCGAAATGTGACCTTCATTATGATCATCTTGCGCCGTGTTACTTGGCTCACCATGAAACGGACTCATAGGACTAGTGTCTTCCATAGGGGGGACCTCATGAGACAAACAAACATTCGGACACTTCGCAAATCAATAGAGCCTGCATAGAAATCAGAGGGAGAAAATGTGTAAGAAAATATGATTGTATTGCAAACTTTGCGTTCAAAAATGAGCGTCATATACAAAAAGTATTTACATGATGAACATCAAGTCCAATCTAACAAAACTGTCCTAGGGGAATATATATACTAGTTTATCAACAACTGTCGAAGGCTTCTACAGGCGACCTTCCATTAATCGAAGGAGAAATTCAACTTGAGTTGAGTTAAATAAAAGACTAGATCGTGGAGTTCAACCTCATTTGGTAACGTTCCGATCGAGAGTCTGATCCTGTGTTCGTAATTGTTCTTCCTCATCCACGGCCTTTCTTTCCGAATCGACTGGGTCCGATGGTATGGAGCGACTTGATGGGCCTTGATCCCTAGAAACAACTTGATCGATGTTTCCCGCAGGTGAGGGAGCTGCAGTCGACTAAGAAGGCGTGCCTTGGACGGAACGTTGAGGAGATGCATGTCGAGCTGCACCGCTATCGGAAGACTAAGTGGGCCCGTGAGTCAGGAGCAGAGGTTCACTATGACATGGTTCGATGGAGAGGAGCGGCTTTCCATTGAGGTGCGAAATTGCTTAGACTATCATCTCAGGCATTCTCGCGAAGGCCTCTGTCGTCATAAATTTCCATCGTTGCTCATCCTCCTGTCTCTGGGCTTTGCGTTCCTCGCGCTCTTGAGCAAGCATTGCTTCAACATCCGCCCTTTGTCGCGCCTGCGCTTCCTCCTGCATTCTGACGAGCTTCTCCATTAGAGCGTCAACGGATAGTGACTCCCTTTTCTTCTTCTGAGGCGATGGCGTGGAAGCCAAAAGAGAGCTATCCGAGTAGCCTTGTTCCTGCGGATGTGGAAGATGAGAAGATGAGCCTCCTGCAGTTTGGGGCGTTACGGGGATTTGGGAACCGTAGGCCTCAACATCGTGGATAGGATCGTCATCGTCATCACTTGACCCGATTACTATCGGTCTTGGGTCATTCATGTCAAGTGGTAACTCTACTCCCCTGACCTCTTTCTTCCCCTTCCCCTTCTCCGTCTTTGTGGGGGGTGGTGGTGCTTCCAGTCTCTCCCTGGATACGGAAGCCTCATCGATTGGGTACCCTCCTTCAAAATCTCGACGTTCCAAGTTGAAGACATCCATGGAAAGTCTGACAACTTCGTCGTGCTCGTCGCTGGAGCTGATTGTGTAATTCATCAGCGAACACATCTGCAAGTAGACTCATCAAGAGATGACAACGTCAATCATTTGAAAGTTTCACTCAAATCGAGTTGAAATGGAGGTGGCGTGTGAGAGCACTACAAGACTAATCTGCTGTCTGCATTCAACTTGAGTCAAGTTGAATACCAAATATCAACTCTAAGTGCCATCAAACACCAAATTCAACTCGAGCCGAGTTAAATTTAATAACGCATGCAAGAACAAGATTTCGTAGCATACTTAGTAATCCATTCAACTCGAGTCGAGTTGAATAGAATCCAAGTTAGTGTGAAATGATCCCTGGTTACTGAGGTGCGCATTGAACTCGACTCGACTTAATTACAATTAGCATAGAAAGCAACAGAGTCATGACGAACTATTCAACTCGAATGGAGTTGAAATACATAGGATGTCCTTACCCAGGCCGCACAATAGAGCTTCCCGCCTCCAAAAACACTGAGGATCGCATCCCCTTCCTTGCGGAAGAGATCAAGCAGCTTCAGGTAGAACTCCATCCTCAATTCCGTATTATAAATACGGTACTTGAGTTCCTTGTATCTCCCGCAGATCTTGAACTGTGGAGTGTCGAGGGCCTGGAAGAACTTGGGGAGATTCGAAATCCTCAACTTCTGAGATTTTCGAAACAAGAAGAGGATCTGGACATGAACCTTGGCCTTCTTCTTCGACAGGGTTTGATCCTCGAGTCGCTCGTAAGGAGCCGGAACATATTCCGCATACTCTATTTTGAAGTTTGTTCCGAACTCGCAACTATCGAGGTGATTCTTGATTTTTGCCTCAACATCCTTACTTCCGCAGATCCAAACCCAAACGGGGATTTCAGTTACCACCGGGTCCGTGATAAACTTTAGGACTTGGAGGACGTTGAAGAAGTAGGAGCCTGCTGACGAGCTCGATGAAGCTGATTCCTCCTGTGCTCCGGGGATAGTACGGAAGTCCATTATTCCGACCTTGATTCTCTTAGCTGACAATTTGTTCCAAGAGTCATCGTGCCATTCCCCCAACACATCGTCCTCCACGCTGTAGGCCCTGAAGTTTGTTTCGCCCTTTGGAACCTGGAACTTCCCCTTGTTGGCGAGGAAGCATCTGAAGAACTCTGCTGCATACGGCAAGAGTTGCTCAACGGACTTGTTCTTGTTGCTAGGGAATTTCGTCAGCGTGAAGAAGGATTCCCCGGGATTCGTGATGAGAACGTTCAGTGTAGCTGGAGTGATCTTAAAATCAGTTTTGAATTTCTTCTAGCTCTCCTTCCTGAAGTCCCCACTTGTGCTGAACAGCATTAAGTCAGGGCGCATGCTGTGAATCACGCGCTTCACGATGGTCTTCCTCCTTCAGCGCTCCAGCCAGTCGTAAGAGCTGTAGCAATCTACAAACACACCTTCATCTGCTTCAATGTGACTTTGGGTTATGAGTGTCGTCGTTTTGGGTTCGGTCTGTTCAGCATATGCTCGGCTAATCGCTTGATCTGGGCGTAGCTAGTGTTGCCGATCCATTTGAAGAACTCCATGGTGAGCTGTCCATGCTCAGACTTCCACTTCCCCAACTCCTTCATCTTCCTTCCTGTGTCGGGGTCGATGAACTCCCCTTGGAATGCGGATGAGATAAGCTCAAGCCAGACGTCGTAGACATTATTTGGAGCAGTCATGATATTAAGCTCATTTTGGATGTTGAGCTTCTCTCTGGCTGCCTTGCTAGTTGTCACTGCTCTCTGGTCGTTCTTGACGTCAATGAGAGCAAATCTAGTCCTGACAGCTTCCATGAACTCCTGTATCAACCGAGTATGATATTGAGTTAGATATTTAACTCGAGTCGAGTTGAAATAGATTACAGCGGGAATGAAATCAAAAAATCATCGTTAGTAGTGTAGGACAGTATTCAACTCGAATCGAGTTGAATGGAGTTACACATACCTTGAATGCGTCCTTTGCAGGTTTCTTGCCCCTGTAGGGCCTGTATGTGACGGTCCTGCCAACCTCAGTAGCCTCCTTCGGATTCTCCGGTCTACCGAGGCTTTCCCACAGCTCCCGCGCCCCGATGATGTTTGTCGCACACGTCGGATTCGTATTCATGAAGTGGTTGACCCTGTTGTAGAACGCGAAGATTCTGCGAATGATGGACTTATCTTCGTTCTATACTACAAAGCAGTCCCAGGTCTTGAATGCATCCTTGATGCTAGCGTCTACATCGAGCCTGTTTTGCAACTGCTTGGACGCCTCTACGCAGTGTTGTCCATTGACCATGTAGAACTCCCCATCTTTTATCTCCTCCCAAGATCGGGGTTTAATGAGCTTATCCTTTGGGAAGACGCAGAGGGTGTTCTTCTTGTCCTTATCGCACATCTCAATCAGGAAATGCATTGTGTGCTTGACTTTCTCCTGCTCGAGGTTTCGGATGTTCAGGTCCGCTGGGGGGGGTAAAGAGACGCTCGATTGGAATCTCATAAGTCACATCTGAGCCGAAGATGTATGAGTCTTGGTAAAGTCCCCAGTAGTTCTTGAAGGCATTCATGGACTCCTTGTAATCGACAACTTTGTCTACATTGTCGATGGGTACTTCCGTCAAGGCCGACACTAAGCTCGCCTGTTCAATCTCAGTGGGATCGGCCAGGGTCGACTTCTTTGTCGTGACTTATTTGACCTTCTTTTGTGTCGGCCCCCGCTGAGCTGTGGACGGATTTGCCTTGCTCCTCTTTGATCATGTCGCCTCAGGAGTCTGATATAGGATGGACTCGTGGCTGCCGCTGTGCATGCTTACTTCCTGCGTCAGATGAAGGGGCGTCATTTGCATCTTCTTGCGTTGCAGCTTCGCCTTGAAGTTCACCATGGCAGTGACGAGTGATCGGAGACGAGGGGCGAGAATACTTGGTGGCTGCTGGTCACCGAGTTTGGTTGTGAATCGAAACTCACGAATGTGTTGCTCGACATTCTTCGCCAAGGGTTTGTAAGGAGTATTTCTTATACTCTCCACATGTGCCCAAATGTCGAAATCAATCTTCGTTGTGTCGATCATGTAAGTAAACCTGTAGTCTTGGTCCACAGCAGTGTCCTCATTGGGGTCGTCCACGATGCACGTCACGCAAATCTAGTGCGTGTTGTACACGACGACATCGATGATGTTCTCCTCCAAATTCAGAGGAGGTTGCACTCTGCTCCCCTGTACTTGGTGACGACAGCCAGCTTGTCCGTGTGCGGTGTGAGGAGCATACTCCACCATTCGACATCCGTAGGCTCTGTGTGCACCTACATGTCCCCAAATATTTCGAAATCTGCGACTTCGCTATCCTCTTCAGGAACATATTGACTGAAGAATGCTGAGAGCCTCTCCTTGGGATTCGTTTCTCCTAATGAGAAAGAGAAGCAAAATTAGTATTTATGCATACGAATTGAGTTGAACTCAAATTGCAAGGATTAATATTCAACTCGAGTCGAGTTGAAATAGCATTCTAATTGTCTTTGTTTGTCTACAATTATTGTTAGGAACTGTCCAAGTAAGTTTTATTCAACTCAAGTGGAGTTGAAATAGCATTCTATCTCTCTCTGTTAGTCTACGATTATCGTTAGCAAGGAAGTGGGATTCAACTCGATTCGAGTTAAATGTATCCTTCACGGCGTTTTGTGGTTTCTAAATACAGAGCTTAGATACTTTCAACTCGACTCGAGTTGAATTAATTCTGAGACTAAATGTTCTTCATTTTAACTCTAATCAAGATGATCGTATCAACCTATGTATTTTGTCAAATTCAGTCAAAGGAATTCTCATTACTCTAGTTGAGTTTGACATGTCAGTTTTCAGCCCTATGAATACTCTGTCTGTTTTTAGTAGTTGCTATCATCGATTAATTCAACTCGACTCGAGTTGAATATTATGGTTCTCTTTAAACTGCATGAAATTATTAAAAGTTCCTTCCTTTTTTAACTCGATTCGAGTTGGATCTTGTTTCTGCTTTATTATGCACTACAGTAATTCAACTCGAGTCGAGTTGAATATGTACACTGATAACATTTCTCCTATTTTATTGATTCAACTCGAGTCGAGTTGAATAATTGTCTTGTTTAGCACATGCGCATCACTGATTCAACTCGTATCGAGTTGAATATTTTACTGTCATTATAGTAGTAATTTATCGATTTAACTCGAGACGAGTTAAATTGTCCGGGCTGCGGCGAGTAAGTAGCACATGTGGGGGAAGAATATCAGTACCCTTATATCTCGTGTTGACTGGATTCAACTCGAATCGAGTTGAATCGTTCAAGCCTAAGCTATCATTCACTGTTAAAGGGATTCTAGGGCAGAGATTCAACCCGGGTTGAGTTGAATTCCCCCTTGTTTGTGAACTCGCGTTTTAACTCTCAGAAACGAATTGGATGGACTGTTCAACTCGGCAAAAACAAATGGATGGAGAATTCAACTCGGCCGGGGTTGAATCTGACTGTAGTCTATGATGTCGGTGGCATGCAAAGGTAAAAAAATGTGTTTCCAATTCAACTCCGGTCCAGTTGAACTGTTTATCTTTATTGAATCTTTCGAACATCAACACAACTCGGCTACAGTTCAATCGATCTGAACTGTTCTCTACGCTAAGTATGTACAAAACTAGTATTTTGAAGAACATGCGAGCACAGATATCCAATGCCAAACTATTCAGCGGAAACTTAGTCACGATGAGCGAGAGTTAAGTATTGAATACTCACCCATTCTGTTGTCTGCTTCCCTGCTAGACTGTGGATACCAACATTAATTGGACAAGCCTCGGCTTCGTCCTACTCTTGAAGCAAACAATGAATGATTGTAAACAATGAAAGATTAGAACAAAAAAATTTACAATGACTGATTCAAAGTGAAATTCTCAACACTAACGCAGATTCAAGTATGAAAGAATCACATAGTAGACCAATTCAATTGCAATTGATTCACAAACCGATGCTCTGGAAGTGAACACAAGCATTCTAATTATCTAAAATCACTGGGAAAAACCTCATTGACAACTCTCACCAATTCGCAATTCAACAAGTTTATTAACTTCCTCGAATCAACCCTAAACAGCTCAAACACAGCCACCTCTTCTGTTTCAACATTCACATTCCGGATCTGCTCTTAAAAATCACGGTTCAGAAATTTTATGAACTAGCTCCAGTAGGCCAGTTTCCTCTCCTTTCCTAAATCAGACATCTACACTCAAACTTCCTCCTCATCTTTTCCAATGTAATCACTCGAATTGCAAGGCTCCTGAAAGCTAGTAAAATTCAACTCCCAAAGTTTGGAAAACTGACAGAAATGACCTAAACTTGCACCACCACAGAATGAAATTGCAAACCAATAACAAACAGTATCGGTTAACTTACAGAGAAGGTTGTGAAGTCCAGGAACTTCGATGATTGTTGCGAAAGCTGCAAAAGCGCCGTCAAACGAGCCACCCACTTGATGCCGCGATTATCTCGAAAAGCAGACTCTAAGCTAACAGGGTCGAGGCGCAGAGCTAAGAGAAGCAAAAAGCGTCGGGGAGCAGACCAAGAAGCAAGAAGCAGAGCAAAAAGAGCGATTACATACAAAAGAGACTATATAAACATGAACGAACACGACCTTCGAGGCCAGGAGATAGCTAATTCGGAGGCCACGAGCTAGCGACTGTCGAGGCCAGAACTACGCGATAGCGTGAATGCAAGAAAACAACAACTAACGCAAGAATGCAAGAACGCCGACAGCCAAATTCAGCAAGCGCAGCGTAGGAGCAAGGAAGAAGAGGAATACAATGGGGGCCAAACCCTAGCCCCCCCCCCCGGTTCTCCGTTCCCGGCAATAATTCGAGCGGGTTGCCCGTAATCTTGCCCGGGCCGCCTTTTGCAGTATGCCTGTCTACCCGGGCCGCCTTACACGCTGCCCCCGCCGTATATTGCTTCGAGCAGCAATTTCTTGCCCTTTTCATGTCTGCCCGTCTCAACACTACACTAAATTCCATTATATTTTTCATTTATTTCTAAATATTTTTTCTAGTTAATTTTTTTGAAAAGAAGATAAGTTCAGTAAATGCCTATTCTAACACTATATGTATTGTATTGTAAAATTTTAGACTCCACAACACTTTACAATAGTATGTGTAGTATTAGATAAAACGTGTCAGCGAAAATACCATGTTTTAATTACTAAAAAGTTGTGTGTAGTTTTATATTGAAATAAGATACAAACTCGGGAAAAAATACATTATTTTATTGGCAATACCCAAGCACTAATTCAACTTTGATTATGCTCATATCCAACTTCCCATTGGTTAACGTTCTCCAATCCATTAAGGTCATCATTCACTCGAAAAGGAAGCTAAAAAATTATCCTCTCTCTACCAATTTCTAAGATGCTGTCATGCTCATTACTTTTATTCGTGACCATCTTATTTTGTTGTTGGTTTTATTTTCAATATTATTACAACATAAAATTTTATTAATAATGTAAATAGCTATATATCAAAAATATTATTGGATAGATATATAATCAGGTAGGAAGGTTTGAGAGAACGAATTGGACAATATAAATAAGACAGTGAGAGTATATAGATAGAAGATATCTTTCAGAAACATCATGTATACTATAGACATGCATCACACATATCATCAGCGTAGATCATTCATACCATAGCCATACATCATACATACCAAAAGATCGTCCAACAGTATTATGTTTTAGAAGTAGATTACTGACTACAAACCATATATATATCTCTATATAGGTATATTTATTTATTTATATATTCATGTATATACATATTTGAAATCTTATGCGCATATAGTTGCGCCTTCCTTATTCTAAATTAAGATAGCACAATAAATGCTCAACATATATTCAAATTTATGTTAATATCGAATATAATTGAATTAAGATTCTATGAAGTTAACTTATGTACTAGTATCCATGTATATACATACGTACTTATTTAGGTATTCATATACAATTTTACTTGTATATATATCTCTATATACGTATGTTTGTTTGTTCATATATTCATGTGTATACATATTTGAACTCGTATGCGCATATAGTTGCGCCTTCCTTATTCTAAATTAAGATAGCACGATAAATGTTCAACATATATTCAAATTTATGTTAATATCGAATATAATTGAATTAAGATTCTATGAAGTTAACTTATGTACCAATATCCATGTATATATATACGTACTTATTTAGGTATTCATATACAATTTTACTTGTATATATATCTCTATATACGTATGTTTGTTTGTTCATATATTCATGTGTATACATATTTGAACTCGTATGCGCATATAGTTGCGCTTTCCTTGTTCTATATTAAGATAGCACAATAAATGCTCAATACATAGTCAAATTTATCTTATAACATATTAGCTGACTGAATTGAAATATTTTGTATTTAACATCTATACTCGTATCTATGTATTTATACATACTTATTTATCTATGTAAGTATTCATTTGTACTTGGGTATATATCTATATATTCATATTTGAACTCGTATGGTCATATAGTTGCGCTTTCTTTGTTCCATATTAAGATAGTACAATAAATGCTCAATATGTAGTCAAATTTATCTTATAATCATTCATCATCGAGTTGAAATATTATGTATTTAACATCTATACTCGTATCTATGTATATATACGTACTTATTTATCTATGTTAGTATTCATTTGTACTCGGGTATATATCTATATATACATATTTGAACTCGTATGGTCATATAGTTGCACTTTCCTTGTTATATATTAAGATAGTACAATAAACGCTCAATACGTAGTCAAATTTATCTTATAATCATTCATCATTGAGTTGAAATATTATGTATTTAACATCTATACCCATATCTATGTATAATACATACTTATTTATCTATTCATATACATTTGTACTCGCATATAAATGAATTAAAATATTATGTATTTAATATATTATGTATATATTGATGTATATTTATATGTATTCATATGCCCATCTATTTGTAGTGTTTTTATTCTATGTTAGTATTCTATGTTTTTTATGGTATTTTTTATTAGTAGTGTACTATATATTTGATTCCATTGATTCTGCGTTACTAAGTTAAGTATTGTCAATGGAATGTTCCCAATTACTCTAGTTACCCTAATTCTGTAATTATTATATTTTATTCAATAAATATATGAGTACAAATTTTTATTTTTTTTCGACAACTCATACATATGTAGTAAATATTTAATTTTATGGAGAAAACATAAAAACACATTTCTTTGTAAAAAATAAAAAGTCCATATTTACGAATGGGTTTCCCTCCAAAATCAGTTTCCCGCCGAAACATCTTTGCCGCCGAATATTTTCAAAATTCAGAATTAAAAAGTAGAATCCTAATTCGAAGCCCTATCAAGACAAAATGCAGGTTGCGACAAAAAGTCTCAGCTTTTTGCACGATATCGGGCGTCGAGGATACTCGACCGATTCAACCGTTGAGGTCGGGTTGGGGTGCTAACTCAGTCTCTCATGTTTCCTTTCATTTTCTCTCACTCTCATCCGTGCTCTGAAGGTGCGCCTACTTTGATTTTGTTCCGCTGTGCTTGTTCAAAGATGCTTGTGTGTTTAGATTGTATTTGAGTTGGTGCTGACTGCGTTTAATGTAGTTTCTTATTTAGAGGTTTCAGTATTGGAGAAGAGGCGCATGCTCTTATACTTTGATTGTGTTTCAAGTTATCAAAGTTTCTCGTCATGTATTGTTTGACTTCTGCATACAAATTGCTGATTGTTGTGCGTGCTTTTTTCAGTTGCGAGCCCTAGTATTCCTCGTGAAGTCTGCAATTCGCAGGTGAGCGTGTTTCGAAATTCCTCAGTGTTTCAGCAGTTACTGTGTATCATTGAGTTTTAGCTGGTTATGAGTTCCTTGAATTCCGCCGATATTTCCGGGTGAATGTGTTAAGCACAGGGCTCCATATTTAAAACATTCAACTTGACTCGAGTTGAATTTATATTGCCATAGTATATAGGTCTGTTCAATTTCAACTCGAGTCAAGTTAAATTGTAATTCAGTCCCGATTTCATAATTAGGATGTTATAGTAATAGGTGGTGATATTCAACTCGATTCGAGTTGAATTGGAAATCATCCAATTTCATAAGGGGATGTTCCCTTCATGGTGCGGATATTCAACTCGGGTCGAGTTGAATCTCGGTGTAGATATCAGGCAGCGATTCTAGCATTACATCAGCCAAATTGTATTCAACTCGAATCGAGTTAAATGTGAATTCTCAGATATTATGTGATACAATCTATATGTATCAATGAATCTCATGGAATCCGAAATGCTATAGTCATGGGTCTTGACATTCAACTCGAGTCGAGTTGAATTAGTTATCACCCAATGTCATAAGGGGATGTTCCCTTTATGGTGCGGATATTCAACTCGAGTCGAGTTGAATCCCGCTGTGGATATCCGGCAGCTCTCCAGGCATTACATCATTTTTATTAGATTTAACTCGAATCGAGTTAAATGTGATTTTCCACATATTTTGTGATGTAATCTATATGTATTGATATAACTCACGGACTCTGAAATGATATAGTCGTGGGACTTGACATTCAACTCGAGTCGAGTTGATTTAGTCATCACCCACTGTCCTCTTGTTTGTCCATGGGTGAATATAATCTTTTGCATTCCGATGTTTTACTAGAGTCTTATCGAAGTTATCGGTTCAGATCTCGGGCTGAGATACGTGATATTGTAATCACCGCAACAGTATTTAACTTGACTCGAGTTAAATCAGAATTTTCACATAGTTATAAATATACTCTTCCGTGATGTTAAATCGGATTAATTATATGAGGGCATTCAACTCGACTCGAGTTGAATTCATGCACATCTTAGCAGGCAGAGAATTTATTCCAACATCTTGTCTACGTGTAAATAATTCTATTCCATTTCTGTCATTATTGTATTCAACTCGAGTCGAGTTGAACCGCCACATATTCTTCTGTTCCTCAAGTTGTGTTTGTGATGAATTTGCAGACTCTACCATGGTTGCTCAAGATGTTCAAATGCTTGCTGATTTCTCCTCTGATGAGGAGGTTGTGGAGCAACCCGATGTGCCGGAGGACGTTCCAATGTGTGAAGGTATCCCTCGGCGTCTTTGGGCTATAAAGTTCGTTATCCTTTACGGTGACGAGGGTCGCCCTGTAGCGGAGGGCCTTTGTCACGGCATCAGTTACGATCTCGTGCTCGGAAGCAACGGTCTACTTGGGCACTCCCGAGTCGCAGTTCAGATCTCGAAGACCCTTGATGCCACAGTGGTGCCAGATGAGTGGAGATATTCTGTCAGGGCGTGGCCGATCGATAAAGTCTTCTATAATGGGGCTAGTCTCAGAGACCATGAGATACGACACGTTCATGACTCTTGTGTTGCACGTCTTGCGAGACCTCAGTCATTGCGTAGCCGAAGTTACAACAATTCATCTAGGAACCCGCCTCCTGAAACATCCGTCAAATCCAAAGGATTATTAACTCAGGAGTCTATCAATTCTGTCTCAAGCAAAGTATGCTGCACCAGGAACTGCGTTCAGCCCTTCCCGAGGGACAAGATCCGATGTTTCCGAGAGCAGATGTATAGTGGAACAACTTACCAATTCAGGTTTCAATTGAAGCTTGACGTTCACAAGCAGGTTCATCGAAATGCTGGCGGGAAGAGGGTGGTCACGGTTGAGGGAATCGATGTTTGCTTGCCTGCGTAGAGACATATTGCTAGAGTGTCCGAGGCAACCATTCATCGGTTTCAAATGTACGTGGCCGATGGCATCATGGCGCATCCCCATGGAAATTCGTCTTTGCTCAAACCGCGCAAGCACACGTCGCAGGCAACTGCAACCCTGCGTTGCATCCTGGGGAACTCTGAGATCACATGCCGCACCGAACGAGGACATTAAAATCTGGAGAGAAGGTTGTATCCATGTTTCTACCCGCTACATGGAAATGGAAGAGTGCCATCCTGGAAATCAACGTCGCAAACGAAGGCTTCGGTTTGAAGATGGTCTCACCATCTTCTCTGAGTAGAATTTGGAAGTTACACTTTCCTGAATTTGATGCGAAGAAACTCGGGGATAACTTCGCTCGGTGCTCCAAATGTGATCGGTTGCACGCACTCTGTCGTGGCTCTATTTCTAGGTCGCAACAAGCATTACTTTGGGCAAAGAAGCTCGAGGTACACTTGGCTGCAGCCCGTGCTCATCGGGAGTTATATTATGCAAACATGTATAGGTCAAAAACCTACCAGCATGAGGGTTTGAACATTATGCATGACAAAATGGATCATGCGAAGACCGCTTCCCTGTCTTTTCTCACAAGAGTAAGGAGCTCGATGGTCTGATGAAGCTACCAGTATCCGTCACAGGAATGATCGCTCATGGCCACGGAGATGTACGCTACGCATATTACGGTCTAGATATTTTCGCACACGATTCAAATTACACGGTGGGCTCTTTTGCTAAGCTGCTCCCAGATATAGAGTTGCCACCAAAGTACTCTTCGAGGGAGCTTTTTGTTGGGTTGAGGTCCGCACCTATCTTTGATGCTGTTCTCTTAGGTGCGGAGACTTGCATATCATGACTCCGTCCAGCACCAGCTCTTCCACTTCGATGGATTCCTCTTCCGCCAATTCTCAATGTTCACATGGACAGTGCAGCAGGTGACAACAAGAATAGATATGTATTCTGTTTTTGGTCTCTCCTTGTCGCAAAGAAGATCTTCCGCGAGGTATACGTCAATTTCATGTTGGTTGGGCATACCCATGATGACATCAATGCAATGTTTGGAAGGTGGAGCATGTTGTTGAGGAAAGACAATTTCCCCACTATTCCGTTACTCATGAAATCTTTCATGGACGTGGAATTTATTCCAGCCATCCCCCACCTTGTTGAAGAGGTGCCGGATTTTAAAGGATTTATCGATGGGTTTATCAGGGATGGAGGGGAAGCACTTGTTGGTCATACGAAGGCACAACAATTCAAGTTTTTTTTGGATTCTACAGGTTGTCATGTGATGAAGTACAAGGTTTCGTGCACTGTAGAAGATTGATTGCCAAATGATACAACCGGAATTGAGTTGTGGAGAGAGGACTCGGAAGGTCGTTGTTTGTGGCCACGTGGAGATCCAACTCCTACGACGCATCGTGCAATGAGGGGTGTGGAGGACATTGTGAAGGGCATTTCTGGATTTATCAAGTACTGGGAGGCAATGTCTGATGAAGATAGAACTGGAGAGTATAGAAGACGCTATGAACATCTTGTGTTCTATTGGCGTGCTGTGAAGGCAACACTAGAGGTTTCCATTGAACCTTCAAATGTTCTTCGGGACGGATTTTGGCCATTGTCCATGATAGATGCGACTTTGGAGGACCAATTTGCTGAAGATGGCGAACTTCGTGAGGAGTTTGGAGAAGATGAGGCATATGTTGGAGAGATCCAAGATCGCCCTCAACCATCTTTTCATGTAGCTCGTGATGTTTATGAAGGATACTTTCTTGCTATTCGGCCTGCTGATGGTGACTCACGACCGGTGTGGATGGCTCAAGCGTTGTCGAATCCAAACATAAACCCCGAGCAGCCAAATTGCATCCTTATTCAATTCTTTCGGCCTACATCAAGGGATCGAGATGTGCAAGAGACCTACAATGGATGGAATTCGGTCAAAGGATTGCGTTGGAAGGTTGACGATACTCAACCTCCTTTGTGGGAGAATATAGCTTCATTGATGACTTCATGGAAGTTAAAGGTCAAGAAGGATACAACCGAGTGCACTTTAAAAATTCCGGTGGATCAAATTAAAGTCATTCACGATACTATAGTTGAATTTTTAAATGCTTGAAGGTCTTATATATATTGAAATCGTATTTGTGTATTGTAACAACTACATAGTCATGGCTTTGTCTTACGACTTAGAAATAATAATCCTTTGTTTCAAATTTAAAAGATTATAGGCATTTAAAAGTATAGAAGATATGTTAGACCAAATGATCTACAAGGATGTGTGGTTTAGGATGTTGGTAGTATCAATGGAATATAGAATATTTTCAAGTTACTTAGCTAACTTTGAGCAACACTTTGTTTGTGGTACTGGGTTTCATTAGAAATAAAAAATACATTGTACGCATTTATGAAAATATATTTCTATATTATATTATAGTATTGATTTGTTCTTTCCATTTAGTACTTTTGTCGATTGATTTATGTGATTAAAAATGATAACATGTATTTAATTTGTTATAAAAGGTAGTAGTGGTTAGCACCACTGATGTTTATGTGTGTCATACATGTCACAATTAAGGGTACGTGGTTGGTTGGTAGCAAATATTTTCCTGCCCGCCGCAGCTCACTTAGCAGTACCAAGTCATGTGTACATTTTAGCTGCTCACACGAGTCCGATCGGAATCGAACTCGGACCACCTGCGTTATACAGAGACTCCTTCTCATCCAACCACTGAGCTCATGACTTGGTGTCCATTTCAAAATTACTCCGGTCTTTATTTTAATGAATTGGAAGTCCGGCTTGAAAAGTCCACGATGCACAAACTTTCCCCATATTATACTATAAATTGAATGGAAACTTTAACATTCATAACTTTCTAAGTTATTTGTGTACAACAAAACATCATTCTAAAACCTCTCAATTTCATTTTGAGAGGATTATTAACTCTCAAATTAATGAATATTGTGTTGTGGTCGTCTCAATCGATGTTGGCGGTCACCAAATATCCGGGAGGTGTATCGGTGGATCGCCCGATGTGGCCTATCACTACAACCTTGTCCCGCGTATCGGGGGATTGCCCGATGTGGCCTCTCACTACAACCTCGTTGGGCGTAACGATAGAACTGTTACTATTGGCAGTCACGGGGATCTTATCGGAGGATCGCACGATGCTGGCCTCCAGAATAATCCCCTTTTTGTCTCGGGGGACCGCCTGATGCTACCTCCAGAGGCCTTTCTCCACCAGTACCTAAGATTCTCCCGATGACTCCTATCACAACATCCACGCTAGTGTATCGAAAGACCGACCGATGATTACCTCTAGTGAAGATAAGGGTTCCGCCCGGTGAATGCAACCACGACAAACTCTTAAGTATATCGGGGGATCGCTCGATGATGGCTTTCACTAAAACCTCATTGGGTGTATCTGAAGATCGCCCAATACCGTAGCTTAGGAGATGGTCAAGGCAGCATCGACTCTGAGTTACGCACAGGTGGAAATAGATGTCTTACTATCAAGTGATCAGTTCACTCAGATCGGGTGTTGCGAGATGATCGACTTGCCCGTGATGCTCAGCCTGCAAAAAGGGTAGTCGGGAAGTGCAATGTTAATTCAGTAAGAAGTATCCTACCTCCGATGATTCAATGAATATTGCTAAGCCTTGGTAACCATCCGTGCAGTTCTCTGTCATAACACGTCAGTAGTAGTACTGTTATTACTCCAACTCCAGAACCACATCTTGAGAATTCATGAGCTATTACAACTATATTACCTATACAGAAATGGCCGTAAGTACAGAAGGGATTGAGGGATTTGAGGCAGATAAAGAAATCTCTGAAACCTTTAAAGGCCCATTATCACAAGATGGTCACTTAATGCAGATACTCAATGGCATACTCTGATACTATTCAGGTGTAATATAAATTCCACCACAACGCACTACAAGAAAATTCTCTAAAAACATTGTAGAAATCAAGAGAAGTCTGTTGTCTCCAACAGGGGCCTGGCATTTTAGTTGAATCAGATTGTCATAGAAGTGGTGGAGATTTTGGCGAGTAGAAATCAGCATATGAATGTTGGAATCAAGTGAGGTGCTCCATGGGTTTGTGACGTGTCACATCCATCAGACCAGAGATAACCGAAGAATCTAATTTTATAACTCTAGTAAAAAAGCGGCTACATCGGATTTTACTCATTTCATTGATTTTTGTTGAGGGGAGGTTGTACCGTAATTCATGGACACAATGAACCCACACAACAATCACTTTTCACTAAAAATGTGACCTCATTCTCTACTGTGACGACTCAAATTACTTACCTTATATCTTTGCCTTCCTGGAATGATAAATCTTCCGACATCAGCGGCATGGTCCACATCAGTAGTAAGCGGTGGACCACACGAACAGCAGTTCGTCCCATTTCTTGCGGAGTGCCCCTCACTCCGTTGTCGTCGATGCTTTAACCTCCCTCCATGGCCTCGATCCAGGTCTTTCCACCCCACCTCCTCTCGTCTTCTCTGTCAACAATGGACGAGCTAAGCTTGAGAGTCCCAATGCCCTACTGTTGTTATGCATCGTTGTTACGTTTCTACCACGACCTCACAACAATGGACTTATCTGTGATTCCCCCTTCGAGGTGAGCCACCGCCGGACTTGCATGCTGTCGAATGAGTGTTTCTTGTATGACTTTGCGTTAGTTACGACCTTCTTCACAAATCTTTGCCGTCACTTCACTAACCTCCTCTGGACCTTGGATGCGTTTCGTTGCAGCAAGGACTGCATCCGCGACATGCTTGTACACATGATAGCACACCTCGAGACGGATATTGCAGATGATGACTATGGTATGCCCGAGTTAGTTAGAAGGCGGGGACGAAGGAGACGATGTCATGGACGAAGCCCGTGATCCAGGGCGGAAGCAGTCGGAACTAGGTGTGAAGTTTTGACAGTCGATAGCGTTGTACTCGACAGGGCTTCTACTTCTGTGTCGGAATGCTCACCCAGCAATCATTGACGAGAACTTCATAATTATATCAGAACATGAACACCATTCTAGTACGGTAGGAAAACAAAGTCCATACAATCGATGTATTGGATATGAGGTGCTTATTTACCTATATGAGGCGCGACTAAGGAAGATGCACGGGAATAGAAATACTCTTACGAAACGGTACATCGGTGTTTATGTATTTCGTATGAAATAATTGGAATAGGGTCTAAATTTCTCGCTTTTCATTCAAGCGTTGTAGTCGCGTATCAATGTATTATCGGCATTTTTCGGAATTCAGATTTTTATTTTCGAAAGCAACAAATTTTGAATAAAAATAATTCAAATCAACGGGGATGGACGATAGATAACACTAACACGTGGTCGTAATAAACGGCAACCGTACATTCGACCGTTGGGATGTGGTGCAATAGCGAGGTGCACATGTCGTATGCGGAGGCATATGAATGACCAAGTGGTATGTCCAGGCTATGATAAAGCCGCTTATAACGCATCTTGAAGCCGGGATTTTCTCTTAATTCACTCCTACTTCAATTTCGGAGGTCTTTATCTGGACAGATCGCATCTTCTTGGCGGTGAAAAACATATTTACCAATCTGGCGACAAAGGTCGGGGGACGACGCGTGGACAAAGCCATTTGCGGGGAAAATCAACTTTCGTGAATCAAGTAAAACCAGTCCATGAGTCAAGTAAAACCAGTCCAGGAACGCCGAAACAAGATGTCCGAACCAACAGGTTCGAACAACTGAAATCTGTTGAATTTTAGTTGATTACCTGACGTTTTTTCCTGTGGTGACGGTTCTGGATACTATTATAATGTTGAGTTTGCCAAGTTCATGGTTTTTCTCACACATTCTATGCAGGATCTTTCGTGGATTGAACTAAGAGTGCTTACTGATTTTTTAGAACAATTACAACTTAACCACATCGTTTCATAAAGAATGACTGGGAGGACTCTGATTACTTCCTCTAGCATATAACTCAATCTAGTAACAAGAAAGGAATACTAAATCTACTATCTGTTCTAATGGCAACTTCAAGATTGGTATTAGATATTGAGCAAGGTACCTCACTCAACGGCAAGATTGTCTTTTGCAGCAGAAGTCTGATGCCGAAATTGCAAGTTCCGAACACGTCCAGCTAAATTTTGAGGATGAGTAGCAAGTAGCCAACAACTCCAGATTGCACTGCCGACACTTTGCTGACGATACAAAAGAATTTCTCCACCAACTCGAAGGACCCTAACTCCAGCATCAACTCCGGTCACACAAACACATCGTGACACAATGAAATCAAAATACGTAATTTTCTGCAGAAAAAGGCATGGGTGTGTGCTACTATTGTAAGTCAGTCGGAATCTGAAGAAAATGTGGAACACAGATTTATATCATGGGTCCTGGCCTAACAAATGGCGAGAAAGACCGTGAATAGAATATTCATTAATGGTTTCTTGAAAATGGAGGGAGATCTGAGTGGAGGGAGATGTTAGTGGCCAAAACAATGAAATAGACTAAAAAGGAATTTGTACGAGACATGGGAGTCATTATGATTGTCCTCTACGCTTGCAACCTTTAGTAATTGCATAGTCCTCTTCACAGCTAGTCTTTCAATTCACTGCACATTAATATTATATATTGTAGGATTAAGCATGAAATCGTTGAACAAGTAAAGATCTAGTTTATAAACAAGATACATAATTATACATCTCTTAACCCCTAAAGGATCTAGCCTATTTTTATCCAACAATCACGTTTCCCAGAAAGTGTCATAGATGAAAATAAATATAAGTTATTAAGATCTCAACTGTTCAAACTTGTAATAGACTTGTTGTAGGTCATGTAGACTAAAATTTGAGTCATGAGGCCTTACAGATTGCAAGACCATAACATATTAGTGCGCAAAACACGCTACAAATTTTCACCATTTTCACTTCAGAGTGAAAAATAAACCAACAAAGCTACTCCAATGAAAAAATCTCCAATTACAAAGTGTTTCATCTTTATCTTAATAGTACCCCTTGGTAAAAAATTATCATCAGAATAATTACTTGGCTCAAAAAATACCCTTGCAATGGTGAGAACTACCTAAAAATTTACAAAGGGAAAACAGTCCTAAACCAGTCCTTATGCACTCAACTCTATGTCTTATCTACAAACCATCTTTGATTTGGTCAAGATTTGTACTACTGTACTCAGAGTAGACTCTAATTAGAATCCGTCCAAAAAATTAAATTTGAAATCTAACGGTCGATGAAAAAGATATAGCTATTAGAAAATCATCCATTTTTTCACTTTTTCCATTGTGGAAACATCACTGCAAATGTAATACCAAAAATATCTAAATCACAAATCTTCCAAGAAAATATGTTAGAGTCCAGCTAAAGACCATGTTGTTCACGTAATTTTTTTTTACCAAATACTATTTTTGGTTTCACATAATTGTCTTGTAATGATAAAACATGCCTAATATCCATAAACCCAAATCCAACCCTTACTAGTGATGTCATCCAAAACGGACTTTGGATGAAGGCGTTATGGCTCTTTAAAGTTTCTGCACTCTATCCAAAATGTAGAATAACGACATTGAGGACGTTAAGGGGTTGATATCATTGTACTCATGTAGGAATATTAATTCCAATATATCAGATGAGAATACTCATACAACTATTGAAGGTGATTACCTTGTCATAATTATGTAAAAACTAATTATGATCATATCACTAATATTACTTGCTATCTATATAACATGATCATGGCATATTGATGTTTTCATAAGGTAATACTGCATGATAATGGATTACTAGCTAAATAGATATTCTATAAGTTGCAAATTGTTTGCACCATACGATCATGTTGTTGCCTTTGACCAAATTTGCCGACAACACTTGGGATCGGCAAAAAAAATACAAGACTATTGTCATCAATCATGACCTCAAGTCATCATTCATTCGGGTAACATTGCGTGATTATAGGTTACTAGCTAGACATTGATTCTACAAGTTGGAAATCGTTTGCACCATACGATCATGTTGTTGCCTTTGACCAAATTTGCCCACAACACTTGGAATCGGCATAGAAAATACAAGACTATTGTCATCAATCATGACCTCAAGTCATCATTCATTCGGGTAACATTGCGTGATTATAGGTTACTAGCTAGACATTGATTCTACAAGTTGGAAATCGTTTGCACCATACGATCATGTTGTTGCCTTTGACCAAATTTGCCCACAACACTTGGAATCGGCATAGAAAATACAAGAATATTGTCATCAATCATGACCTCAAGTCATCATTCATTCGGGTAACACTGCGTGATTATAGGTTACTAGCTAAACATTGATTCTACAAGTTGCAAATCGTTTGCACCATACAATCATGTTGTTGCCTTTGACCAAATTTGCCCACAACACTTGGAATTGGCATAGAAGATATAAGAGTATCGTTGTACACAGATAAGACTATTATGTCATATATTAATAGACAAGTTTGAACATGATAAGTATTGTACTCATGTACTAGGAACATCTATTCTAATATATCAAATGTGTGTGTTAGTTTATATAACTAATGTAAGTAGTTCAATTGTGGTAGTTCTTGAAAAGTTGATATTACAATGACAAGGAAATTCTGCAATGTGTATGTTGTCACTTGTTAGTTGCATTCAAATGTGAATAAAAAATCCTCCAAACTTACTTTTGATTGCAGCAAATAGAACATGGTTATTGATAATCTCATATGATATTAAGTGACTTTTCCAAGAAAATGACAATATTATATGAGCTTACCAAACACATGCTGCATTAAAAAAAATAAATAAATAAAATTAGAACATAGAAAAATTCATGATTTGTTTTCAAATAACTTTTTTAAAATTGTTAGTGATGATCAACTTCGTAAACGGATTCAATTAAACTTTACAAATATTGAATAATTAAAGCCTTTAGGTGTTTGCGACTCTTCATGTTTTTAGAACCTCTTAATCTCTTATCACCATGATGCAATACACAAAGACTTCCAATCATTTATGCAATTGCAGTGAGTTTGTAGAACTTTCCATTAGGTTCATATCTTCTCATAATCAAGAAAAGAACATGAAATTAGATTGAATTAGCATAAGAGACATTCTTTTTGTAGAAACCAATTCTTTTTATAGAAATGAATTATTGCTTTGCAAATAAAAAAAAGGACAAATTTATGTAAAATGGATCTAGAAGATAATTTGAATGAATCAACTTTAGATTGATTTTAAACATACTAGTGTGTACCTTGTAACATCTAAATTTTAAAGTAAAATAATCGCAACCTCGTAAGTTTGAACTTATAAATTTACTTTGGAGAACTCATAGTTTCACAAATCAACTCAATATTTGCAATCTAGTCATTGTTGTATATCATTCGTGTAACGTAGGAAGGAAGGAAATCCTAGATGAGGATAAAAATTATGGAATTTTGAAAAATCACATAGGAAATGATAAATAGATCATACAACAAGGAAAATTTGTAGTGGCCGTATTTGAAATAAATGTGATAATTTCTTCAACCAAACAAAGAGAAATTCGTTTTCCAATGCTTGAAAAGTTATGAGGAGAAAGAACAATCATACGTTTTTGGAGGTATAGAAGAAACTTGATTGAGTTAGTATTGAGAAATTAAATGCAACCCTTAATCTTAAAGAGATAGATTTGTAAGAATTTTATTTGGTAATACACAATGAGGTACATCAAAATCTTTGCATTATTGATTCATTTCCACTTCATCATCCCATGATACAATTTCATGTGAAATATTTCTAAAATTTTGATTTCTATGAAACCCTTTTATAAAGATCATTAAGATCAGCCATACGTGATATTCCTCATAGTGAATCAAAACGTTATTAAATTCATTTTCACTTTGAAAATGAATTTATACAAATATCAATAATATATGTTTGTCAGTTGATTATAAAATAATTTTATTTTATTACCGAGTGCAAATAACAAGTATTTCATTTAGATATGTATTCATATTGAATACGTATTTTCTAGAATGCGATACAAGAACAAAATACTTGTAAGGGTATAAATATTAGCCAAGGTAAGGGTATAAATATTAGTCAAGGTAAGGGTATAAATGTTAGCCAAGGTATAAATATTAGCCAAGATAAGGGTATAAATATATTGTATTTTGTATGAATATACGACAACAAAGTGAGAGGACAGTAAAAGTATGATTGTGCAGGGTCATCATGACTGAAGGTGGTGGCGTGATGAGTGGATTTGACGACGTGACGTCACAAAGTCATTTCCCGCGCTTGCTTTTGTGAGCGGTGAGCGCGCGCTGCCTTCATTGGTTTTTTTCGCTTGGATACTGCTTCCGCCGCGTGCGTTAGCGTGCGTGTTTTGTTATGCGTGTTTTGCGCGTCCAATCCGCGCAACAGTTGTTGAAACCCTGCCTTTGTGCTCGTCGGAGGTGAAGAGCGTCGCGGATTGAAGCTTCGAAGGAGCTGCTGCGCATCGGAGGTTTGAATTTCACAATCCTTTGCCGATTGTTCATTGTTCACTTAAGTTTGATTGTCTTCGTTGTGTTTAGGGGTATTATGATTTTTCACTTGCATTACTATTTCGTTTTCAGAGTCTTAGCGATTCCAAAATTGCGTAGTTCTTTAGGTTATTCTTCGGAATGCCTTCAAGAATTTGCTCCGTAGATGCGTTTGTTTGTGTTCCATCAAACAAACCGCTTCATTGCCTTTGGATTGATGTTTTAAACGTATGTCAGCTGCTTCCGGTTGTGTTTCATAGTTCGAGAGGTGCGACAGTTTGCCTCCTTATTTTTTTACGTTGCTTCCTTCATTGATTGATGAACTCTGATCTTTAAAAGATGAACCCTAAATCTTGCGTTTTCAGACTCACTTTGAAACAGGTTAGAGTACTGATGAAGCCGTTTTTTTTTTCCAAATGCAGATTTTGTAGACAGTTCGGCCTCAGATTTGTTAGAGCCCTGACGCGTACAAAGAGCACTGCCCGGATTCGTGGCAGTGGTCCTGATCTAATTCAGAAACTGTTCGAAAAGCAAAACAAGGAATTACTTGGCGAAGAAGCAATGAGCGAAGAAGCAATTGCTGATTATACGGATCCTCCGAATGTGAAGTAAGTTCACTTTGTGCTCTTGTGTCTATCTGAGAATGAATGTCATTAGGATTCTAAGGTTCAGCTGGGAATCAACCAATGCATAACTATCAGTACAAACTACTGTGTATGTTATGCTGAATCGCCGAGCAGTGATTTTTGGATATGGGTCGATCGCCCGATGCTAGACAACTATTAGAACTTGGTTGTACCCGCTGCTGTTGATTTTGGAATAATTACGGACAGTGCATGGAGCGTTGGACCGATTCACTGAACTGTTAGTGAGTCCTATACATCGGTCAATCGCTCGGTGCCAGACAACTAGTCCATCTCTATTATCAAATTATGTTTATTTATTGTAGGAGTTCTCACTCGACATGGGGCGATTGATCGATGTAATAGATTACTGTGTTGGAACAAAGATTCTGAAGCAGGTAGTAATTCACGAGTTCGTAGCCTCTAGAATCAAATAACCAGTGACTCAACAGTCACATACATCGGTTGAACGCCCGATGTAAGTTATCTCGTTCATCTATTGTTTTATTTTTTGTTGTATTCTAGTGTTGTCATCATTTGTCATGGGGCGGCCGACCGATGTACTGGATCACTTAGTTGTATCCTGGTTTCGCAAGCAGGTTAGTTGTCGACGGGTATGTCGCACGCAGCTATAATGATGATACTTATGGAATTGCACTCTGATTCATCGGTTGATTGCCCGATGCACGTCGACTAGTGTTACTAAATATTTGAATTGATGAATTGTTGTGATCGTGTTCACAATGTCCATCGGGCGGTCGACCGATGAAAGAAACTATAGAAAAGACCATCGACTTATATATCTCAACCTCAATTAACCGAGTGGGTCACCCCAGGCTACGGGTGCACGGTTTAGCGGTCGACAGCATCGGTTGATCGCCCCTTGCAGTGAATCATGTGTTTCTCTACAGTTCCTAATTCTCTGCTTTGCTTCTTCAAGGCATTCTTCATTTCAAGAAGCCCCGGGGGACATGCATCCGATCCAAACCGCTCGCTTCGTCGAATTTTGGCTTCATGACGAGGAGCTGTTTTTTCCTGATAAGAGTAAAGTCCCAGCAGTATTTATTTTATTGTGGTGTCGTCAATTGGAGGCTGGAGACTTGTCTAGAAGAAGCTCAGAAACGAAAGGGCTAAAATAGTACCAGTAAGTACTAGTGCAAATAGAAATTCTCAAAGTGCGAGCACCGGCATGGAGGTATTGCACTTAGAAGTACAAAATGACAGCTGGCCATTCGTTTTCCTCGTTGTTCACGAAGATCCACTCACAGGACATCCAAAAGACCAATTATATGGGCTGCGCCTCGATGTCCGAAAGTTAGATGTCGAACTTTTGCAAACTTGTAAGGGGAGGGGGTTAGATGTTGACGAGGATCCTAAGATAACTCATTCTTCCCTGAATTTATCGTGGACACTTCTGCTCGAGTCCCAGCACAAATCTGCAGTTGCTGGCGATGACCTTCCTCCTAATGCTGTGACGCCTACCTAGAAAAGAAAGTCCTCAGTGAAGCTGAAAACGGACAAAAGCAAGCCCCCATCAGGGAAGAAGACAAAAGCGGACTCTAAGAAGGAATTGACGATTGAAAAGCCTCTGACGTATACAGGTAAGGATAAAAAACTCCTGACACTTGAAAGAAGAGAAAAAATCAGGGTGCTCTACGACAAGGTTTTTAGCCCCCTGTACATTCATCGTCAAGCACTTGGAGTGGGGCTGGAGCATTTCGGAGACCTGCAGGATCTGACCTCCTCGTACATTATTCGAAGTTGCACCTTGCAGAACCGGGGAAGATGGTGTACCGTGGCCCGTGGGCTCGTACCGGATAGGCTGAAGCAATTGATGATGGCACTAGACATCGTCCCTGATATTAGTCTCGTAAGAGCTCAGGTAGTTGTCTTCCCGCTTAAGTTCTTCAATCACCATGGCATTCCGTTTTACTTCGACTATGCACCACTTGAGAGCGAGATTTCAGCGGATACGCACTTCTATATTATTGACGGCCAGCACACCGTTGAAGCTCATAAGAAAATTGTGCTTGGTCCAAAACATATTTCGGACCTCAAGAAGAGTCTTCTATCGAACTTCGCCATCATACATGTGTAGTGCCATCAATCCAGCCATAAGAAGCTCTTGTATCTTTCCCGAGTCCTGAATCAAGATGTTGCTATGGAGAGGACTGAACAAATGTACATTCAGCAACTCTCTAATGCTCGTGTCGCTTAGAAGAATTGCGCAAGTCCTCCTCTTGCTCTCTGTGGGCGCGTTCACTCCGACAAGTTTAAGGTCAGATAATTCTCCCACGCGCAACTCGATGGAATTATAATTGCAGTTTAGCATCCGGCGATCCCCCCATGCCTTACCGATATTCCTATAAATCTCAAGTTTGCAGGTGTTGGTTATAAGTTCTGCTTTCTAATAAATATCTTAGTGTCATACTGCCATTGTTGGATGTTGCTCCACCACAACGTCTTACACGTGATGGTGCGGGCCATTGTGCCTTACAGTCACCTTAAATATCTGCTACTCAGTGTATATGTGCGTCATAGGTGGACCCCTCGATGCTTCGTATGTTTAACAAATGTATTTATGCTTTCACTGCACACTGAATTCATTCCTCAACTGAAAGCCATATTCGCGGGTAAAGGTACTCAACAAAAGAATGCAGGAGATGGAAGAGTTCCTTTGCTATATCTTGATGACGCCGACTTCCAAGTTTGGGTTCAGATTGAGAAAGAGTGGTTGGCAGGGAGGCTTCCTGATCAATGGAGTAGGGAACCGGCTCCACATGAAGTCGTAGCTGTTAATCCAAGGAAGCCGTTCGTCGAAAACGACTTGAAAATTCTCTATGGGTTGGCGGAATGAAGATGTCTCTACAATGGCGCAATTTATCCAAAACAAGAAAATTTGCATAAAGAGCACGAACACCAAGTCTGAACCTGCAACAATGATGTCTATGATTGACTTCTGCAACACAGAGAAAAGGTTACGAGTCCTCAAGAATGAACTCCTGTTTCTGGTAGAGAGCAAAACTCTACCAAGCAAGAAGCCGGAGTACATTCCTTACGATGCTGAGGATTGGGACAACTTTGAGCGTGAGAAGAATACCAATCGCAATCTCATGATGTCTTTACTTGACAAAGTTTAGTCATCACTAGGGGGAGAGGATTTTCTTAAACTTCGCATCAATAACTTGGTGAAGAATCCCAAAGATAGTGACCTTCTTGCAAACATCAAGACCCTCATTCTGTCTTATGCTGCGATCAAAGCGGCCCCTGTAGAACAGAGTCCAGAAGATCTCTTCAGCCAAACATACAAGTGCTATAGTTTTGATTGGTTCAGGGGAGATCTTAATTCCTCTATCCAATTAAAAATAACCAGATTCTGGACAGATGACAGAGATCTCAAGCTAATGAATTTCTGTTTCTGCTTCACCAAAGTTGAAGGCAAGAGTAAGGCTAGACTGATGGCGAGAGAAGGCTTATAGGCATTTTTAAAGCCTGCGAAGAGCTGGACGAGAAGAGGCGCATCAGTTGTGTAGGAGCGGCAATCATTGTGACGGACCTTGACGGGATGGTGGAAGTTGTGAAGGAGGTTCAATTGCGGTCAGCAAGACTTAATTCGCAGCGCTGGGACTACCACGTAGTTCAGTACATTCCTCAACCAGATGATGATTTCCCCCCGAGCACTACCGGACAATCTTATTGTGTATACGTTGTATTTCTCTTTGCCAAGAACTCCGAAATGCCGAGACACAACAGCTTCGACCACTGGATGATGACGAAGAAACGTACTATAGGGTCTAATTTGGACTCAGTATATCAAGTAAGACTCTGGAAGAAGGATGCTGTGGACCTAGAGTGGCGACTTCCTGGAGAGTCGTCCTTGAATTTGAGCATTGTTGCGCAGATTCTCGGCCCTTTCATTAGGGAGGGCGTTCTCTTGATCAATGTGCATGGTGGTCCCAACATCACAAATATTGCATTGGTAAGAATGTAAATTCCATTCCTGGCTACACTGATTTCGTTTTTTTGTTATTTCTCCCTTGCCTTTGATTGTCATAGTATGGGGCGATCGACCGATGATCCGTTCTTCATCTTGCTCGAAGAAACAATGCAACTGTATTGGAGTTGGTGGATAAGCCCACAATGATTGGTCAGACCAGTCGTCTTGCAAGATCCATGTAGAATGTCATCGTCAAAGAGTCAAGCGCAGGGACCAGCAGACCTCAGGTGCAATCCATTGATACTACAATTGGCAGAAACGATGGCTACAGTGATCATGGTGAGGGTGACAATGACGACAACGACGATGAGGGTGTCGACCGCGCTGAAGAAGGCAACAACAATAGTGACAATGACGAGGGCGAACATGAAAATGAAGGCCAGCTTCAGGAAGAGACTCTTCTCGGTGAAGACGAAGTTGCAAAAGAAGAGACCGCACCGATAGATGAGTCAACTTCTGGCAGGCCTTCAGTGGCACGGACTCTGGAATTCGATTCAAGTGCGCATCTCGAAGTTGGTGGTTCTCAGAGGAAATCAAAAACGGTACGACTAATAACTACTTCGCTATTAGAGATGACATGACGTGCTTAAACGAATGAATTCTAATTTCTCATTAATTACATAGCTACCCCAATTTCAAATAAAGAATCTTGTTTATGAAGAGATCATGTATGAAAATGTGTGTACTCGTGTCTGTTGTCCCGTTCTACATGTTCGAGGACATGTGGTTTCTTATTACCTACCCGACCAAAACCCTTACTTTGTACAGCCAGCCACTGGATAGGCCAACAGACCCGTGTTTGAAGATTCAAGACTCAAGACAGAAGATTGAAGAACAAAGACTGAAGATTGAAGACTGTTTATCTCACATCCTCTCACCGAGTCGTTCCTAGTTGCAGCGAGACACCCCGTGTGTTCCCAAAGCGTGCTCCTTCATACTCGAGTCGATTTGAAATTCACGGTGTGGATATTAGTCAGGAACACTTGATATTGTGATCAACCCAATTATATTGAACTCCAATCGAGTTGAAGATGAATTATCACATAATTGGAGATATATTCGTTAAGTATCAATAATATTCACAACATCAAGATCGCTCTATTACTGGGTGTTAATATTCAACTCGACTCGATCTGAATTGGACATCTTCCAGTGTCATCTGGTTTATCTGTGAGAAGATGATCTCTTTATGGAGGTGAGTATTCAACTCGAGTTGAGGTGAAATTCACGGAGCGGATTTCCGGCTGAGCCATGCGATATTCTAATCACCCCAATAATATTTAACTTGAATCGAGTTGAATAATTAATCTCACATAGTTAGAGATATACTCAAGTGCGCAATGTATTTGCTTTAAATACTTGTGGATATTCAACTCGACTTGAGTTAAACTCAATAATATATTTCCGACCTAGAAGCAAATTAAATAAACCCTCTTAAGTCTAAATAAACTCAAATACTAAATACCGCATATATATTTATATATTTATATATGTTATTGATTGGTGTTATTTTATGGATACTTCTTAACACATAGAGACGCTCGTGCCACTTAATATGCCTTAAGTATCTTGAGTACCAGATTCTACGATAATGACTGTTCTAATTATTGTAGGATTACTATTCCGTGGATTTCAACTCAAGTCGAGTTGAATCTATTCATACATCTTTTCTTTTCCATAATTATTTTCTTCTATTTCTGATTCTTGGATCAAATTAGCGGATATATAAAACTAGGGAGGTTCAGTCATAACAATATTCAACTCAACTCGAGTCGAACCGCAACCGATTATTTTGTTCCTAAGCTATCGTTTGTGATGATTTTTCACTCAACCATGGCTGCTCAAGATGTTCAAATGCTTGGTGATTACTCCTCTGATGAGGATCTTTTGGTGCAATTGGAAGAGCTAGAAAACGTTCCAAACTGTGAAGGTAGTTCCTAGCGTCTTTGGGCTACTAAGTTCGTAACCCTTTACGGTGATGAGGGTCGGCTTGTAGCGGAGGGCCTATGTCATAGAATCAGTTACGATCTCGTTCTCAGTAGCAACGGTCTACTTGGGCACTTCCGAGTTGCAGTTCAAATCTCGAAGACCCTTGATGCTCCACTGGTGCCAGATGAGTGGAGATACTCAGTCAGGGCCTGGCCTTTCGATAAAGTCTTCTATAATGGGGCTAGTCTCAGAGACCATGAGATAAGACACGATCATGACTCTCGCGTTGCACTTCTTGCGAGACCTAAGTCATCTCGTAGCGGACGTTACAACAATACAGCTCGGAACCCGCCTCGTGAAACATCCGTCAAATCCACATGATTATTAACTCAGGAGTCTATCAATACTGTCTCAAGCAAAGTTTGTTGCACAAGGAACTGAGTTCAACCCTTCACGATGGAGAAGATCTGATGTTTCCGAGAGCGGATGTAAAGTGGAACAACCTATCAATTTAGGTTTCAAATGAAGCTTGACGTTGACACACTTTCTTTTTGGAAGACCACCCGTTTTTGCCTTAGCCTCAAAAACGGGCCGTAACTTCTCCTCGGGCTAGCTCCTAGCTCAGGTATCCAAATGGGACGTGCAAGCCTATTTTCAACATCTACTCTTTGAGTAGATATTGATAGACTACCTAGGTACCTATTTTGGATCTGTCCTAAGGGAGATATGCCCCTCTGAACATTCGGTGTCCCGGGAGGCAACATTCCCGAGTCCCGAAGTCCCGACCACTTTGAGGAGCCATATCTCCTAAACAACAAACAAGCACGGATTTTTTTCTCTCCACAGGCAGTGCAGGAATACAAGTACAAAGGATCAAAATCGCCCGAATGCCCCGCCATTTGATCCACAACAGTGCAAGAGTGAGAAGTTTCTAAAGAGAGATGGCCAACGAATTGCTTTGAGATGCTGTAAACCGGCTCCTCCGTTCTTGTATATAAGGAGAGAACTCTGGATTTCCCTTCCAACCTCACCAACCCGATTTTGCAGCACCGGCAGTGCAGTCAGTATCGGCACACCAGCAGCGCCGTCAGAATCGGCACCGACAAGGCAACTTTTCTGAACTCTACACCGGCACCGACATTCCAACGAATTAAAAATCGACACAGCAATTCCCTTACACTCTCATGACAATGGCAAGAGTTCTCAGGGACACCATCATTGCACTTCGTCCCTCTTGCTAGTTTGTCGGTCCCTCTGGCTAGTTTGTCGGTGCCATGTTAATCAGCTGCTGGATCTTGATGCCCACAGGGCCGGTTCTTTCCTCTCCCTCGTTCCATGGCAGTTGTGATTGATTCATTTTGTTACCACCGCAGTGCTCGTTTGAATGTCCTCGAGAATGATTTTGTTCACTCCCTGCTTGTACATCGAGCCGATGTTATTGTCATCACCTGCGCATGGGCCCGGTGCCAGGTGCTGTACTTCGGCTCATGGAGCTAATTTCGAAGTTGTACTGTGATCTGTTACTGTAATAGAAGGGCCGTTTTGCTCACCGGACAATGGACGTGAGTTCTCAGGGACACCATCATTGCACTTTTCTTACATTCTCGTGAGTAATCGAATCACTACTGCATCCTTTTCTCCCATCTCTACTAGCACATCACAATGAGCACCGACACTGCACAGCTTCATGGAATGTATTCACCCCTAACCGACACTCCTTATGACACAACCCATCCAATGTCATGAAGTCCAACATCACAATGCATGAGCACCGACATTGAGCATGAGCATGAGCATGAGCACCGACATTGAGCATGAGCATGAGCATGAGCACCGACATTTGAAGGTCAAAATTCATCAAATAGTGTGATATTATGGAATTTTTGATGATATTACAGAAATTTGTTGATATTATCAAAGATCTGGATGATATTAATAAACGTGCCATTTTGCAAGCATAAATCTTTAAGATTTTGAGTTCAAAAATATGCCGGTAAAATGGCACGTTTCGTAAACGCGACCAACTTGGCACAACATGGCTTTGGCAATATGGCAAGAAGAATTGTGCCATTTTAACAATTTTGGTTTACTCTAAGTATCTCAATACAGTGTAATGTAAGCCATGCATGCCTTTAACGGTGACGTCAGCCCTAATTTTGATGTAACTTCTTCGACTCCAATATCAATGCATCGATGTATGTAAATGTTTAAGTACTAAACTCATTGTACACTAAAAGTTTTTTTGTTTCCAGTGGAGTGATTGAAGCTTGCCAATGTCGCTAGGGGCTATAGTCCAGTATTTGTATAGCTCAGGATAGTTGCTTTAAGACGCGGTGCAACGCTCAAACGAGGCCGAGGAGAATCGAACTCGGACCACTACAATGCCACGTGAATGTCTTTCTATACACCTTACAAGGAGACACGGAAAGACGACTTGAAGTTATAAACTTCAGATTATATATACGGAAGCATTCACACTACCTTTTTTATAAGTGTAATAGGAAATTGATGACGTCAGCCCTAATTAGTCTCTAAATCTTAATATTGATAAATTAAACTTATTGATTACCTAAAGGGCCATCCCAAATTATGGTATATATTTTGTATATGATTTGAATTGTATTGGTTACACATGATGATGCCAGCCCTTACTTTAATTAACTTTTATTTAAACTTGCAAATGTGGATAATTTATGAAATATTGTTCAACCTCAATACTATAACAATAAATAAATAAAGGACCCATACCCACGGTGTTGGGTTCTTTTTTTGCCTAAAAACGACCATTTCAAAAATTCAGTACCACCCATTTCATGGTAATAGGGCTATTAACTTTTAAATTTTTTTTGCAATAAGTGGTAATAGGGTCTTAATCTTTCATGAAAAAAAAAAAAAATCTGCCAATCACCGCTTACCGCTCACCGCTCTCCGCTTACACCCGTGCATTCCCCATGTGCAATATACCCATCTAGCCGTTTCTTGACATGATTAAGTGAACTTTTATGTCTTAGGATGACAGGTTTTGATGAACCAGATCGAACACAAGGTCTTCCATCTTTAGTCTTAACCCACAAGCGAATCCCGTTGCCATCCTCTGGGAGCCAATCCTTGTTTGTACACAAATTCTTGTACTCCATTATAGGTCACCCACTTGAATCCATGCAGAACTTAAATTGCTTTGCATTGGAATGACCCTTTAGAAAGTCACCGTCTGTGCTCAGATAACCATCCCGAAATTCCTTGGAATCGGGAACTTCCTTAATTAAATGGGGAATGACAGGTTGTGTTTCACAGTCAATAAATGATTTCATAAGTGGTGGGATTGTCGGATAGTCATTTGTATTCAACTTCGAGCTCCATCAACCGAACATTGCATCTATATCTTTATGCGTGTATCCAACTATGAGGAAGTTCATGTACTCATCACTAAAAATCTCTTTGTACACAATGAGTGAACAAAAGGCCAAAAGCCATCTATTCTTATTGTGTCCTGAATATTATCTAGCTGCAAGACTAGTATAGGGGGCAAAGCTTGAGCAGGAACAAGAGCATCAAGTTGAGGAAGAAGGGAGTCAATGCATGTATCTGAACCTTGCAGAACTGCCTTGGTTAATGTCGATTGAGTATTCTCATTTGAAAAGAGCTTACAAGATGAATTCTTAGGTTGTCTTTCGAGATCACGTAGGAGCGTTGCAAGAGTTCCAATGGTTGAGTTAGAATATGCGGGGAAGATTTCAAGACGATAGTGCGCGTATTTAACATCTCCATGACCATGGGCAATCATTCCCCTAACTGCAACAGGCAAATTTGTGCAAGAATCCGTTGCCTTGGTCTTGTGAATAAAGTGTGGGGACGCGGTCTTGGAGTGATCCATTTTATCATGAATGATGGTCAACAGCTTGTGAGGAGATTCATCGGAAACGGTCCGATTGAAATAGTATAGTTCTCTATGTGCCCCTTCAGAGATGAGGTGACTTTCGAATTTATTCGACCACTTCTACTTTGCATATGATAGAGGTGTGCAAGCGCTTTAAAGTTGCTTGTATCTATCACACTGGCCACATCAAGAAAAAGTATCACCTTGAGCCTTTGGGGCAAATTCTGGAAATGTAAAACGCTGAATGTTACTCAGGCTACTTGAGGAAATTGGCGACATCTCGAATCTTGTATTCATCTCATTGATTTGAGCTAACTTGTCACTCCAACAGAACGCAGATGGCAAAACCATGGTAGAGACTTTTTCACCATTTGCGAGCGTCCTTGTCTTGTGAGGCATTTTGTCGACATCAGAAACTATGAGCGTACGAAGCCTTGCAGCTCTTGGACCGTATATATTCGGGGTATTTTCAACCCCACATTCCTGTGACCCTCAGCTTGTTTCCCACTTTTGGACATTTCCCTGTACTTGTAGAATGTAGCTCTAGAAATACCATAAATGATCCACCAAGCAGTAGAACACACTTCTCTACCTTTCACGGTAATCCACTGTAAGCCTGCAAGGTCCTTGTGGATCTGTCTATGGACCTCAAGGAGACACTTCTTACAACCATAGACCCCATCATGCACATGCAGTTGAGAGCAGATATCATGAATATGTCCTCAGGGAAATGGTTGTAAGCAATTTCTTTCACAACACGTTTGTGCGGAGACTGCAACGATAGATGCTCGCGCTAGCAAAGCATCTTTCTTGGGTAGAGCATCATTCTCCACTCTATGACGCATAGTTTCGTATGAACGAACACCTTTCCGACCTTTTAGATTTAGTGTTTTCATAGTTTCTTCGAACTTATGAGTCTACTATTCTGTCATCCACATCCGGATCCAGGTTCTGGCACAATGCTTTAGCCACGTCCAGACCTTCATTGTTGCAAAGGGTCACAACTTTTAAGATCCATTTAGCCCGAGATATGCCGTTGCAGGCAGCAATACCAAGAGCCAAAGAAGGCAATGACCTTGCAAACTCTTCTGGACGATGCATATCCATCCTGCAAGGAAATCAACAAAATATACCATAATTAAGTTCATTTGGACGATTGACGAAAATTCATGTCGAACGTTTAAATCGACCACTAGTGAAAATGACATTGACATTTCGGGAATATGATAAAGGCTCGAAGATGAGTGTTGTAAGGCACACAAATTGTCGACTCGACGATACCATCCTAACTGTAACCGTCTCCCAACTGTTGAGTGAAGATAGAAAACTCACAGTACAATATAAAACACTACTGTGAAATAAGCGGAGCTTATCGTCAGCAACTGACTAACAATGGGTAGTTTTCAAATCTATCAAATCTAACTACTCTACTACTTGTGAGTTGGCTGTACAACAACACAAAGTCTATCTTGATAGCCAATAGCCTTATCAATTAAAGTTATCGTTGACCCAACAATAACTTCATGGTTGACCACATATTTTGAAGATAAAATACTTTCCGGTTGTGGATTGAAGGGATATTGTCGACTTGACAATAACCACCAACAATACAAAGAATATAATAATAAATATACTACCTCGTGGGGAGCTTAGAAGATATCCTCGACTCGACTATAGCATGCTAGGGAATCAAATGTTTAAAATTTACATTCTCGTACTGGTAAACATAAGAATTATTGTCGACCCGACAATAAAATGGCATGGTACCAAACACTTCAACATTACATGAAGCTCGTGGTTAACATAAGAGTTATCTTCGACACGACGATAACTTGCCATAGTACCAAACATTTCAATATGACATGAACCTAGTGGTAATCATAAAAGTTATTGTCGACTCGACAATAACCTGGGATGGTAGCAAATTTTTTGAAGAGTGCACACCCCTCAAGGTGACCCTTGGGGTTATCGTCGATCCGACGATGGCACAGATCCCAAGGCATTTCCAAATTATTCAGCGTAAACGGCGCAATGTACGTTGTCACTCAAACGAGATTTGCTAACAAAAGTTAATACAAATACAACAACAATCAACTCAACCGAAATACTATACAATAAACGAAGAACAATAAACACAAACAAAGACAAAAAACAATAAACTCAAACAAAGACGATCATCTTGAAAACAAGAAACAGATTATGCATTTTATACAATCGCAAAAGAAAGTGTCGTGGAATGGTATCTAACCTTTGGCGGAAGTTAAGAGCCAACACCGTGAAGAAGCGTGAGGAATAGATAGAAGATGAAGAGAGGAAGCGCGGAAATGCAGCGCAAGAACTTGACTGAAGTTTACACAACGCAGAGCCTTGAGAAAGATAAATGCTCTAAGCCAAGGCAGTTTTGCGAGCGAAGAATACCAGCAATCAAAGGATGAATTTTGCGCGCGAGGAAAGAGCGGGTATAATTTGCCGCCAAAACTAATATTCAGACGGTCGATTTGCAACGGATCTTTGTATGAGACATATTCAAGATAAGATTTGGCTAATAAGAGAGGAACGAGAGCTTTCGTAACGAATTCATTAACGAACTTTTGTAACATATGTTGTCCCAAATAGCATCCTCAATGAAATTCCGTTTTGTGGAACAAATAGAGAATTAAAGGCTTACAAAATAAAACCTCAGTGTTTAGGGTTTAGGGTTTAGGGTTTAGAGTTTAGGGTTTAGGATTTGGGATTTGGATTTTATGGTTTAGGAATTAGGGTTGAGGGTCAATGCTTAGGGTTTTAGGAGTTAGTAGGCTCAATTTGAGGATTTTTGAAGAAAGCCTATAAGCTTTCCGCTTAAATTGTTGGTATATTTCTAAATGATTATGTATTGAAAGAAATTATAAGTGAATTTTTTTTTTAGTGTTTACGGATGTAAATTTGTCTAATATTGTTATCACTCCTTTACAATTTTACATTTACAATATATAACATATGAATTTTGAAAATTTGGCATTAGAATAATGTTTGTAAATACTTAATGTAGCATAATGTAGGTTGAATATTAAACTTAGAATACAATATGAGTGAAATGTATATGATAAAAAATATTCTAACTTAACATACAAGAGTATATAACCAAAATTAAATGCAATAGTTAGCAACTTTAGATGAATGGATATATCCATAAAGTTTTATTTATAGTTTCAAATTTCATTACTTTATTTAAATTATGTTATTGTGCAAAGTGCATATTTATGTAGCTTTATAGTACAATCTATTCTAGTGTGGACTAAATGAGTGAGATTATGTATTATTAAAAGCTATCAAACTCTTTTCTATTAAATACCCAATAGCTCTACCATGATACAAAAATATAAACCTATAGACGATGTTATACGCTGTCACTTATATTCATGTACGATTACTAAAGTAACTAAACTGTTTTTCTAGAAATCTGTTAACTAATTCTCTAAGAGTCCTTATAAGACAATTGAACTTGCTCTAATATTTCTATTTTATAATAGATAATAACTAAAATTCAGACTAATGAATGATAGTTGTTTATGTGCCCTTTAGGGTTCGAAGTATCTTCTCCTCATATAATATCTCTTAGTCCCATACAATTTCTAGTTTCTTAACCTAGTTTTTATTCTAACATATAATAAAAAAAATTTATAACCTTTGACAAATATTGACAATCGTTATATATACATATAATATATATAGTTTTATTTATTTTATACGTAACTTATAATGTTATTTAGTACCAAATTTATTCTTAAATTATTTTTCTTAGTATCTTCTAATATCTTATAGTTTTAGGGTGTTAAATTCTTTGTAAAGAAATCATTATATATAAATGCTTGCTTCTAATTTTCTTTGCTATCTAATAAATTGTATATTGTTATGTATGCAACAAACTCTTATTGAAATATCGTAATATTATTATAATGCCATGTATAAATCATGGCTATAACGCAATGACATAATTCATTACATTATCATGGTAAGGTAGATATAAACGATACAATATGAAATTAATAATACGACAACCATGAAATTTACTTAATTTTATATAATTAGACCATAATACTTGTTGGTGGATAGAAGAATCCATATTTCACTTTAACTTATAAACACCATGTCCTTGTTTTAGCAAAAAAACACAGTTCAAAAAGTAAAAATATTTTAGATTATCAAGGTTATCAAACTCTATGTATTTGTAGTAATCAAACTTATTTATAGTTAAAGTGCATGGCAAGTGTTTAAAGTATCTCTATTATAAAATTACCTCGGATAGCACAAACCTCTAAAAGATTTAACCCTAAACCTTAACAAAGTCACCGTAGTAATGTGCACTATGCGTATATGGAGAATGGAGCTAACAACCTCTTTGTAGAAAACCATGATTTCCAACTACCAAGCCAAAGCTTCTGGTGCCTTATATAACCTCCAACATATAATACCACTACAATTTGAGGGGCTTAGCAACGTTTTCTACAGAAACGTTCCTCAAGTTTTGCAATGTTTTGGAACTTGCTTGTCCATTGTTCTCAAAAAAAATAAGCAACATTCTCAAAAAATAAGCAACGTGCTAGCCGGGTAAGTGTGGAAGTGCGTTGCGAGAATACCTAAGTCAACCAACGTAAGTATTTTTAGGCAGCGGGGAGTATTTTTGTACAAAGGGTGACTGAAGAAGTTGGTACAGTGCTGAGAAACACTTTGAGGAGTGTATGGGAACCACCCTGGTCAACAGGGACTGCATAGTTAACGAAGGTTAGGTAGTGTTAACCCAATGTCTTAACTAAGAGAAGCCTCTGTGACCCCGTCAAAAGGTGTCCCTCGAGTCTGTGGTAACTCTGGCAAGACAGTGGAAGAGAAAGAACATAGTCAGTTAGCCAGCGAAGGGCGGAGATAACAACGTCGTCAAAGGAGTAAGCTAGGTAGGCCACAATGTTGTCCTACGGTGCTCTCTCGCTAAGACAGCGACGTGAGGGAAGATAGAGTGTTCAGTCCAAAGTTCCCGAAGGTAGGAAATGGCGGCTAGGACAGTGAAAGAGAGAGAACGTGGCTTGGAGTAGAATTGCGGAGGAGTACAAAGTGATTAGTCAAGCATGTAGAAGAAGTAGATAGAAGCAAGCAAACCAATAAGAGTAAGATTGACCTTTTGCCTTGTATTGATAATGGAATAAAAGTACAGATTGTGTAATCCCTAATCACATGTCTCAATCTCTAACAAGAAGGTGTCTAATTGTGTCCTGCTACGCTCTTAAATACCGCTGAAGTCTCTGGAGTCTTCTACTGCCAATCGGTGGCCTTATCTTCCCGTCATGATCGCGTCCCACCTATTGTCAATGTTGGCTCTGGTAACACAACGTTATAAGATTACCAAGCTGCAACGTTATTTACGATCTAGTTAAAAACGTTGCTTACATTCCTGAGAACATTGCTAGACTTAAGCAACGTTCACGCAAAAGAAATATTCGGAACGTTGCAAACCCCCTTAAGGGCTTCAAAATAAGAGCATCATTAAGAAACAATAATATAAAAACTTAGTTTAGTGGTTGTAAAGGATCTCAATGTCCAATGAGGCCATTGGTTTTGGCATTCCATTGGAGTCTTCTTCATATTTCTTTTTGGTAGTACTCGTACAAACCGTGGTGCTTGCTATTGATTCTGTTTGTGTCACGGCCACGTGCTAGTGAGGCAACTTAGGAAGGTTCTAGAAAGTTCTAGAAGCTTGTGGTAACTTCCAGAAGTCTCTGGAAGTTCCTGGAAGCTTCCGGAAGCCTCTAGAAGGTCCTGAATGTCTCTGGAAGTTCTTAGAAGTTTTTGGAAGTTCCTGGAAGTCTCTAGAAGGTCTTGAAAGTTTCTGGAAGGTCCTAGGAAGGTCTTAGATTGTGGAAGGTTCTGGAGAACCTTCTTCTAAGGTAGTATATATAGGTGTCGAGATTGGGGGCAACCTCTAGTTTACACCTCTTGGTGTTGTTGTGTACTCTTTTTGTTAATCTGCGTTCCATTTGGATTATATCTATAGTCTTCTTCTCGTTCTAGCTTCTCTCGTTTCTTCAATTTTCGTGTCCCTGATAGTTTGTCGAGACTGCCTTATTTATGAATATCAGAGCTAAGGTTTTCTTGCAAGAGTGTGGAGTTCCCCTATTGTTTGGAGGACTATTGGCGTCTTGAGAGTTGCGGATTACTCTCTCTCAAGCTGATATTCCGTTCAGCTTTGAATCTTCTTGCAAGAGCGCGGATTACCCCTCTTCTTGGAGAATTTTAAGCTATTTTAGAGGTTGCGGATTACCCACTTCTAAATCGGCGCTTGACTTAGTTATCCGCTCTAATCTTTTTATTTTTTTAGAAATGGCCGAGGGCCAAGATGTTAGTATGACCGAGTTTTCTAAATCCAAGTTTGGCGTTCTCATGAACGCTACAAGCGCATTAACCACTAGACTCGCGGAAGTGGGAGGTCGTGTTGCTTACAACAACTCAAGCTCTAGCACAACGACGACTAGAGTGCATCAGCCATTTACTTCTGTAGCAGAAGAGGCTACTCCACCTCTTATTCGACAAGACACTCTACAAGTTCAACAACGCAAAGAACCTCGAGTAAGCCTGCCGGAGAAGTTTGCTGGAACACGGTCCAAGTTCAGAGGGTTTATCAATCAAGTCCAACTGGTAACGATGTTGCAACCAGAGAGATATCCTACAAAGGAATCAAAAGTTGGATTCCTTGGAACCTTGCTGACAGGATCAGCCCTTTCGTGGTTTGCTTCTCTATTTGAGCAAATATCACCGATCATGAGCAATTTTGAGGCATTTCTAGAAGCAATGACAGAAGCATTTGGAGAGCATGACAAGGCGCGAGTTGCGTTAAATAAGATCTACGCCTTACGACAAGGATCGCGCTCTGTGTCTGTATACGCTTCTGAATACAGGCAACTTGCTGCTGATATCAATTGGGGCGAGCAAGCATTAATAGACCAGTTTTATCGAGGTTTGAGGGATGACGTGAAAATCTTATTGCTAAATTTCCCAGACCCTTGCATGCTCGATGAAACTATCAGTCAGGCCGTAAAATGTGATAATCAACTCTTTCAGCAATATCAAGATCGGCGGTCTTCAAGCTTCTCAGGGCAAAGCGAACGTACTGCCATAGCAAAGACCCATAGTTCACATCAAGGTATAGAAGATGTGCAAATCGACGCAACACGCTTCAAGCCATTGACGCCTGAAGAAAAGAAACAAAGATTTGAAGAGAATCTATATCTGTATTGTTGAGAACCTCGACATAGGATTAATGGCTGCCCAAAGAAGCGAAAGCTACCCGTGACAAGGAATAGGAGCGCCACAATTCATGAAAACGAGGATGGCCAGTCACAGTAGGGGCCGTGCAAGTAGATCTTTCGTCATCACCAAAACATCAAGGTCCTTATCTCTCTTCCCAACCTGCTCAACCTTTTAAGATACCTACATCTGTCGGATGTGAAAACATACAAACTAGTAGTTTATTAGATTCCGGAGCATCTGTTTGTTTCATGGATATGACTTTTGCAAAACTTCATAAGATCATGCTCCAGCAGAAGTCTAACCGTGTACAAGCAGAGGTTTTAGACGGGCGACCTATAGTTGTCGCTTACGAAACTGTACCTGTAGACGTAGTAATGGAGGGTCATAACAGTAGAATTATGTTTAACATAATCAATAGTCCCTCCCATTCTATAGTTCTTGGAATATCTTGGTTAGAGAAGTATAACCCAGATATAGATTGGTTTTCTCGTACTATAACATTTCCAAGAAAACCTGAAGAGCCGGGAAAACGCCAAAAGAACTCGGACAGAAAGTCTTTGCTTGTTGGGGCAAGGGCATTCATGAAGGCTGCAAAAGAAGACACACCGTTTATTATCTATGCAACACCAATTCAAGAAGAAATGACGTTTACAACTATTCCGGAGCAGTACAAGCAATTTCAAGACGTATTTGAAAAGAACAATGCAGACATACTACCAGAGCACAGACCATATGATTGTGCCATGGATCTTAAAGACGGAGCACAACCACCTTTCGGCCCGATATACAACTTGTCTCAGAACGAGCTTACAACTTTGAGGGAATCTATTGACAAGAATCTTGCAAAGAATTTTTTTCGACATTCGAAGTCTCTAGCAAGGGCACCTATACTCTTTGTAAAGAAGAAGGATGGCTCATTATGACTATGTGTAAACTATCGAGGCCTGAACAAAGTAACCGTGAAGGATCGTTATCCGTTGCCTCTGATATCGGGACTTTTGGATCAGCTCGGCCAAGCAAAGATCTATACGAAGATAGATCTCCGTGGAGCTTATAATCTCGTGCGAATAAAAAAAGGAGACAAGTAGAAGACCACCTTTTGCACAAGATACGGACATTTTGACGTTATGCCGTTCGGATTGACCAATGCCCCAACCATCTTCTAGCATTTGATAAACGACGTTTTTCGAGAATACTTGGATAGATTCGTCGTTTGCTATTTAGACGAAATTCTAATCTACTCCTGCAACATCGAAGAACATGAAGAACATGTGAAGTTGGTATTACAAAAGCTACGTGAAAGGGGTTTATATGCCAAAGTGGAGAAATGCTCATTTCACCAACCAAATGTTGAGTTTCTTGGATATGTGATATCTAACAAAGGCCTTCTAATGGATCCGAAGAAAGTTCAAGCAGTGACAGATTGGGCTTTACCAAAGACAGTCCGCGACGTGCAATGTTTCCTTGGCTTTGCTAACTTTTATCGGATATTTATGAAGAATTATTCTCAAGTTGCGGCCTCCTCGACCCGATTGACTTGTAAGGACAAGTTAGAAGGCATTTGAAGACTTGAAAGTTGCTTTGACCACAGCTCCAATCTTAGTACATCATGACTTCACGAAGGCGTTTTACATGGAAACCGACGCCTCTGACTTCGCACTACGCGCAGTGCTCTCGCATATGTGAAAAGATGAAAAGCTCCATCCTATTGCTTTTTACTCGAGAAAAATTTTGGCAGCCACAATAAACTACGAGATTCATGATAAAGAACTTCTTGCTATAGTTGATTCCTTTCAAGAATGTCGTCATCTATTAGAAGGAGCTGCTCATCCGGTCGTTGTGTATATCAACTACAAGAACTTGGAGTATTTTACATCCGCTCGGGTTTTGAATCGTCGCCAAGTTCGTTGGAATATGTCTTTATCCCGGTTTGATTTCATTATCACATATCGGCCAAGAAAACAACAAGGACTTTCAGATGCATTATCAAGAAGGGCGTATCTCGCACCAAAGGCCGGAGACGCTGCGTTTCATCAACAACGTACGACGTTGTTACACCCTGAACAATTTTGCCTTTGTGCAACGTCCATGACAATACCTGTTGATGACGACTTCCGTCGTGATATTTAGATAACATCTGCCCAAAACCCTTTGTTTTGTAAAACAAAACAACATTCTGACAACGACAAGTTCAAGATCCAAGATAACTTGTATTTTGAAGATCGTGTGTATATTCCGGAAGGACCACTTCGACTTCGTGTACTTCAGTCTTGCCACGACTTTCCTGCAGAGGGACATTTTGGCTTCAATAAGACATTGGAGCTTATTTCTCGAGATTTCTGGTGGCCACAAATGTGGAAGGCTATCTAAGACTTTGTATTATCTTGCGATATCTGTTCGAGGTTCAAAAATCCTCGGCGTCGACCCTATGGACTCTTGCAACCATTGCCGTTTCCCCGACGGCCGTGGTCATCTGTTTCGATGGACTTCATTACAGATCTGCCACCATCAGCAACATTTGACGCCATTTGTGTTGTTGTGGACCGGTTCACAAAGATGGCGCATTTTATTTCATGTAAAAAGTCTATCTCTGGTGAAGGGACAGCAGAACTCTTTTTAGACAATATATATCGTTATCATGGCTTGCCGGATGATATTATTTCTGATCAGGGACCCTAATTTATATCAAGATTCCGGAGATCGATATTTGAGATATTGAAGGTCGATATCAAGCTCTCTTCTGCTTTTCACCCTCAAATCGATGGCCAAACAAAACGAGTTAATCAAGTGTTGGAGCAGTATTTACGGTGTACAATCAACTATCAACAAGATAACTGGACATCATATTTACCATTGGCGGAGTTTGCTAACAACAATTCTCTTCACGCGTCGACTCAGCAAACCCCCTTTTATGCCAATTATGGATACCATCCTAAACTTGATATCTTGGCATCAACCGGTGATAAGAATCTAGCTGCTGAAGATCTCGTCAAATACTTATAAAATATCCAAGCTATTTTGAAGATGCACTTACAACAAGCTCAAGATTCGTATAAGATTTCTGCAGATCGGCTTCGAAAGGAATCTCCTGCTTTTCATATTGGTGATAAGGTGTGGCTTCTTCGGCAAAACATCAAGACCAATCGACCCTGTGACAAATTGGACTATGGGCGACTTGGCCCATTCTGTATTCAAGAGTAAAATAATCCAGTTGCATATCGGTTGGAGTTACCTGCTTCCATGAAGGTACATCCAGTTTTTCATGTCTCCCTTCTAGAGGTTTATAAATGGTCTACTATCTCAATACGATTACAACCATTACCACCAACGGTTGAAGTAGAAAATCACAATGAGTATGAAGTAGAAGAGGTCCTTGATTCGCGGAGGAGAAGGGGAAAGTTACAATATCTTATCCAGTGGCAAGGATATGACATCAGTGAACGTATGTCGGAGCCAGCCGCAAATTTGGCAAATGCGCAGTTAAAGCTACAGGAATTCTATCAACGATATCCCGAAAAGCCAAAACCATATCGTAGATGAAACTACATGAAAACGTTTCTTCTACAAGCATATAAGATAGAGTTTTAGTATGCACAAAACACAACTACGTTTGATTGTTCGTTTAGTTTCTTGTAACCATTTCGAGTTTACAAGTACTTCTAGACATGGATAGCGAGAAAGTAGATACTACATTAGCAGTACTTTCTCAACCTAGCGGATCACGCCGACGTTCTCAAGATGAAGAACCAACCGAACCCAGAAGGCGGCAACGAATACCAAGCACGAGGTCGTTCTTACTGGTGTTAGAAATTGAAGCTGCTAGCGAAGGTCGTCCGGAAGGAGTATTTGCAGGACATTTTCATAATGAAGCTACGGAGGTTCACGCACGGTCACAAGTCGAAGGCGTTCGGCATTATCGTTGGCTGGAAGGACCCATGAATCATCTACCGCAGGCAAGGCAGCTCGAATACATTGCGGAGACCATGCGCCAAGTGTTCGATTTCTTGCGATTCAGAAGGTGATCGTGCTCTAGGCTTCTCGGAAATTTCGAAGCGAAAGGGGGAGGTGATGTCACGGTCACGTGCTAGTGAGGCAACTTAGGAAGGTTCTAGAAAGTTACAGAAGCTTGTGGAAACTTCTAGAAGTCTCTAGAAGTTCCTGGAAGCTTCCGGAAGCCTCTAGAAGGTCCTGAACATCTCTGGAAGTTCTTAGAAGTTTTTGGAAGTTCCTGGAAGTCTCTGGAAGGTCTTGGAAGTTTTTGGAAGGTTATAGAAAGGTCTTAGATTGTAAAAGGTTCTGGATAAACTTCTTCTAAGCTAGTATATATAGGAGTCGAGACTGGGGGCAACCTCAGTCTCGACAACGCATCTCTTGGAGTTCTAGCTCACACCTCTTGGCGTTGTTGTGTACTCTTTTTGTTAATCTGAGTTCCATTTGGGTTATATCTATAGTCTTCTTCTCGTTCTAGCTTCTCTTGTCTCTTGTATTCTCGTGTCCCTGATAGTTTGTGATCAATTGTTCATTGTATCATATTTTGTTGATTGTAGCGATAACGTAAATGAATCTTACGATACTTGCAATGTGATGGTTCCCTCCAAAGTAGCACAATGCAATGAATCTTACATTCTTGCTATGTGATAATTTTGACAATGCGTGAGAACATGGATGTTGCGAAATTCTAGCCGTCCGACGTGTATTGGCAAGCGTGTCTTGACTCTGTATTGCTATGTATCGACGTGTATTGCTGCAATGTTTGGTCATGACGTGAAGGAACAACTTATTTCTATAGTGCAAATCTCTGATATGACCATCAATGCTTTACAATCGTTCTTGCTTCTACTCTACATCACCAACGGACGCACCGATGAAGGTATACGGCAGCTAAACTATGCAGTCGACAAGAACCTCAAAGAGTTTCAAGTAGAGAGTAGACAAGAGAATGAGTATCTGTTTGCTTTACTTTGGAATTTGAATCATGACAATTGCTAGGTTTATCAAGATGAATGAGCACATATTCTAGTTGAATTATAAGTACCAACAAACATTCAAAAAGTAAACGTAAAAAACAAAACTTAGTAAAATTTGAATCATAAAAATCGCTAGGTCTATTACGGTGATACCACATTATCCTAGTTGAAAAATAAGTAACAACAAACGTTCAAAAACACCAAAGTAAAAAACTAAACTTAGTGTCCAAGCAATTAGGTTTCTAACACGTAACAAAACTTAGAATAGAAATAAATAAACGCAAAACCATAAGCATAATTTTGTGTTCTATATTTAGTTTTGTAAATTTTGTAAATTTTTAATTTTTTTGGTTCTCCAAATTTTCTAAGTTTTTAATTTGTTAATTTTATATATTTATTTTTCTAATTTTTTTTATTTTATTTTTTGAAATTATCATGTGCATGGGCATGGTCATGCATAACCATGCCCATGCACATGATAATTTCATGTGCATGGCAGTCATCATGGGGGGCATGATGACCCCCCCCCACGCCGCATTTCTTCTTCATTTCGAGCTCTCTTCGTTTTTGGCGCTCTCTTTTGTCTCCGCAACTCCGTTTCATTCTCCGCCGCCTTGCTTCGCGTCGCGTTGCCTGTGCATGCGGTCTTTGCTTTCCTCCTCTTGTTCGCTATTGGTTAGTCCAGCCGATTTGTAGCCTCCCACTTTGTACTGGGTTTAGTGTGTCCGACTTGCAGACAGGTTCTCGTGCAACGACGAACTCCGAACTCGATGGGTTTTCAGCGTCTCCGGCGCGTCGCAGGTTAGTTTCTCGCCTCCGCTTAGTTGCACAGAATTTTTTGGTCACTTCTTCGTCATCGACCATCAGAATGATTGGGACTCAATCTAGTGCTCCAAGCAACGAGTAGTTGAATTCTCAGGTTACTAGAGAGGAGATGGAAAGTTTGTGTTTAGGGTTTGAAAATATGCCTCCGCTTAGTGAAATGCTCAAACGCGGCAGGTTGGATTTTTCGATTAGAAGTCTGATGCGTTACCTGTTTAATTTGCAGCACTTCGAGCCATTGCTGTCGCCGGTTGCAGTTCTTCAACGTTTAGGACTTAGCATTCAACACGAGGTTCACTTGAAGCATTTGTCACTATTTTGTACTGCATTTTCTCAGTTGTTTTGTATCCGAGGTTTCAGATTGTAGTAGAGATTCTAGACATTGAGTTTCTTGTCTTACTACACCGTTCTTTTAGGGTTTTTGCTTATTGTTGATTCTGCTTCCTGATAATTTGATATTCTAGGGTTTCTGCTCAGAAAATGTTTGATTTTGCAAGTCGAGGCTTTATTCCGATAGAATTCATGCAATTCTTACGACCTTGTTGTTCATAGGAAGCTCTAACATTGTATTCTTGTAATGACACCTTCAAAATCGTATAATCTCTCAGGATCATTAAGACAAAGGCAAAGTTTGTCCACAAGGTGACTATTCTTTAGTCGGTTTAGAGTTTCTAAAAACATGAGACTACCTTTCAGTAGTTTCAGTGAGATTCCTTGGAAATATTATTTTAAGGTGGTATCGTCGAGCCGACGATAGAGCAACCAAATGTAGTATTAAGAAGATTGAAAAAGAATTCAAAACGCTACCATCACCAAATATAGTTGATAGAGCAATGGCCTTATCGTCGCGTCAACAATACAAGGCTTCATAAGGTCTGAAATGCAATGAAATGATCTAATAAACCTTTTCACTGCATAATTACAAAAGTTATCGTTGAGCCGACGATAATATTATCAAACAAAAAACATGTAAACACATGAATCTAGAAAGAAACAAGGATTTTGTCGGCATGACGATCACCTTCAGTACTAAAAAATTGTAGAATAAAGAGAAGTGAAGTTAGCGTCCGGCCAATAATATAACAGACGTTGTGTAGATATGATGATACTATCGTCGGATCGATGATAGCTAGCTTGGAGATAGCTAGCTTGGAGCTCTACAGGGAAAGAATTAAGGAAGATATATCTCTTCAGTTTCCAGAGAGTGTTGGAGAGCTTATCGTCAATTCGACGATATGCTGTCCACTAAATGATATGGAGTACACTATGACGCTCATATCGTCAAGTTGACAATACCTAGCGTAGCGTAGCTAAAAGACGTCTAGGTCAAAATTTTGACGCTAGTCTCAATCAGATCGAAAGATATTGTGATAGTACGTTGCTACCGTCGAGTCGATGATTACAAAATTGTAGGAGTATGGCGGAAGATGAACCATACTTCCTTCAATCACCATAATCTATGTGAGAAAAAGATGCATGTGGAACCATCTCTTCCATTTCTGAGAGATATCAGAAGACTGTATCGTCGGGTCGACGATAGGTAGCTAAAAAAGATTTCAAAAATTCATTGCATAGCGGTGAAACGTCTAACACAAATTTTTGATGCAACACGTAATTCATTATAATAGGAATATTCAAATTATCATCAAATAACATATTTCGTTAAAGTGAGAATATTTCTATCATCATCGACCTAAATGCCACAAAAAGGACTTCAGCTCGACTTAAAGTGCAAAATAAGAAACTCAAAACTCTCTAATATAAGCAAAACATCCCATTAAAACAAGAAACTCAACTATATTGAGAACATATATTTGGAATGGTCAAAACACATTCCATATCTAATCTAGAAAGAATAGCACATCAGAACGGAAAACACATTAAAATGAGTAATCATCACAATGTCAAATATTACATATAGTTCTAAAGATACGATTCTAATTAAATTATCAGTTACAATACAGTGCTACTACAAAAAAATTACACCAATCTACTTATCTGATTCTGCCTAGAACGAGAAAGCTCTAAACAACTTCAACGTTATTGAGCTTAAATCCAATTCGAGAAAAAATTATGGACGAGCCCTTGCCCACTTTGTCCTCCATAATAGCCAAAGCCGCGATTGACTATTTCGGTCGACGTGAGCTAAATACCAATGTCTTCAGTGATCACAATGTTTATTCCTCCTCCGCCTCAAAACCCAGAATACTTTGTTGCTCTTATCCACTTTGTTCTCCATAATAGCTAAAGCCGCGATTGACTATTTAGGTCGACGTGACCTAAATACCAATGTCTTGAGTGATCAAAAATTTTATTCCTCCTCGACCTCAAAACGCAGAATACTTTGTTTGATGATAGTAACCTGTTGCTCAGATATTGAGATTGTTGGACGTTGAGAACCAGCTTTGGCACTCGATTTCCATGATGTAAAAATAGCACCTGCATAAAGCCAGACCGGGTCATGGCTGTCATCAAAAACCCATTTAAAATTCTTTTGTGTGTCCCAGCCAACATAGGTATCTTGAACAAGAGCGCGCTTGCTAAAAGGTTCAAAAAATTCAATTTGAATACATCCCGGATTGTTGCGATCTACATTGAAATCAGTCAAAGCCCGCGCAATCCAAAAGGGTCGAGCATCTCCATCTGCAGGACGTAAAGCCAAAAAGTAGTCAGCATAAACATCTCGATCAACGCGAAATGACTCTTGGTTTATCACACAATCGGCCAATAAAATGGGGGTCTTGCCCATATTCTTCGCGTAATTCGCTAGTGTTCAGATATTCTCGAGTCAACGGTACTCGAGACAAAGGCCAACATCCATTCTTCAAAGTAGAAGAAACCTCCATGGGCGCCAACAATAAATCATTGACTGCAAGCCAATATCGTAAAACGGAATCATGTCGTCGACGAAACTCTCCTGACAAGTCTTGGGCACATGAAGTTTCCCACAACTTAATGAAACCAGATATACCTTTCACAATTTCATCGAAATTGCTCATAGGAATTGACGCTAGAGGCTTCATTTCTCCCGTAGGCAATAGAGGCATACCAGTAATAGAATTCTCTTTCCACAATTTTATTCCTTCACTAGTCGATGGAAGCCACTCATTGTCAGAACATAACATCTTGTACTTCATCATGGGCCACCCGTTGTCATGTTTGAAAAATTTAAATTGTTGCCCTTCCGAATGACCAACAAGAACTTCGACTTTAGAAGCAATGAAATCCGTGATATATCCTTTAAAATCGGGAATCTCCTCAATCAAATGCGGAATAACTGGGAGTGCCTCAGCATCCATGAACGATTTCATCAGAAGACGAATCGGCAAATAGTCATTCTTCTTTAAAATCATACTCCAACGTCCAAACAGAGCGTCAATATCTTCATGAGTATGTCCAACTAAAAGAAAATTGACGTAAATTTCGCGGAAAACGCCCATATGTACCAGAAGGCACCAAAAGCAAAACATGAACCGGTTTTTGTTATCGGAGGCGGCGTTGTCAAGTTGCACATGTAAAACTGGAGGAAGGGATTCCGTAGCTCCTGATGACTCACTCTCAGGTAAAAGAGAGTTTAAACAAGAATCTTTTCCGATAAGCAATGCCTCAAACAAAGGATGCGTTCCAGATCCAGCAAACAATGACTTGGAATGTGATATCGGAACTCCTTCTAAATCCCGCAGAAGCTTCAAAATAGATCCAACAGTGTGATTGCAATCACTCGGATAAATGTCAAGTCCATAGTGAGCATAACAAATATCGCAATGCCCGTGAGCAATCATTCCCGTCACAGCAATAGGAAGTTTCATAAGTGCATCATTTGTTTTTGTTTTGTGAGAGAACAAAGGACAAGCCGTTTTCGCATGATCCATTTTGTCGTGGATAATGCAAAAAACATCTTTGGGCCTTTGAATAGATGAAGAGCGGTTTGTATAATAATACTCACGATGTGTTCGTTGATGGTCCAAGTGCAGTTTAAGCTTTTTGATCCACATGTTCTCTTCACTTGAATCTGGCACCATGGACTTGATCATGGTCTCAAGTTTATCACACGTTGCACATCGAGCAAAATTGTCTCCGGGTGCTTTCTTCGAATACTCGGAGAATATTGTTCGCCTAATCTTGCTGAGAGTACTTTGCGCGATGAATTTCAGCCCCAACCTCTCGTTGATGAGATTGATATCTGGGATCGTATCTTTCCATTTGAAGGAGGAAGGCAATGACCGTGATACTACTTTGAGTCCATTACTCAGCATCTTCGCTTTGTGCAGCATATGATCAACTGCGTTGTCGATTAACACTTTAAGCGTTGTAGCAGCTTGCTTCACATGAAGTCGTGGTTTCTTGGAGCCAACGTTCCCGTGATGTCGAGCCCGTAAACCAGCAGCCGCCTTTGCTTTCTTCCTGTAAAACGTTGCAGGAGGAACTTCAGTAATATTTTGCCAAGCTCAAGCACAAATATCAATACCTTCCGTTGTAACCATCCTACTTCCGTTAGCAGTTTTATGAAATCGATGATGTACATCAATCTTAAAGTGCGCCTTGAACTTAAAATCTGAAGACTCGTACATCTGCTTTCTCAAGGTCAGAATCTTTTGGCGAGGAAATGGCTGACAGCAATTTTTACTGCAACACTTCATACTTGCAACCAAATTGACAGACTCTACGGTCAATAGTTGCTCTTTCCTCCTAGTTCTGTGGATCTTAGGATGTCTTTCTCCCAAAGTATACGGACGAACTCCTTTCCTCTTCGGTTGATCTCGAGCATAAACCGCAATATTGTATTGCTCCTGATGCAAATGATCAAGTAAAGACCAACCGTCATGAATGGCGTGGCTGAGATCCCATTTTAATGACTGAAATATTGTATCAAGAGGCAGAAACTCTAAATCCAAGCACTTTACGATCTGAACAAGTACTTGATCATCTCGCAAAGGCTCGTCATCGGAGCCCAGTACACAATCAGACCCCACACTTTGACAAATTCCCACTGCAACAACGGCCCCTCCAGGATTCAATAGTGTCACTAATTTGGTTATCCATTTGCATCTCGGGAGTCCAGGACAATCCTTCAAACGATCCGGCAGAACGAGTTCAACATCTTCCAAATCCTAATAACCAAAAAACAATTATGTTAAACAAGGAACCACCATAGATGTCGATGGAAACAAAGCCGTGAAGATTATAATACCTCTGAAGAAAGACCTCGATTGTCCCAGTCGTCATCGGACGCACTACTCGCCATGTAGAGCGGTCACACCCTGATTATAGCTTCGTGAATATGCTATACAACATCACAAAAGATTCAAATAACCATTAGAGAAATGTACACGCAAACATGAAATCTCAGAACATGCTAAGAAAAACCTTAGGAAGTAGTATTCAGCTCGACTGGACTTAATTTCCTACCTAATATACTACTTCATAAATAATCATTTGACATCCAATACGAACGATCTAAACCATTAGACTGTTGATATAGCTTAAAACAATAACTTAAACAAATACCGTGCGTTTAGGAAGCATCGACCTAAACAGATCGGGTTTAACAAGCAGCGATCTAAACACTCCGCTTCTATATGAGATCGACTTAAACACTGCGTTTAGCAGACAACGACCTAACCATTGCCTCTAGTTGGGATCGACCTGAAAACTGCCTGTTTAGCAGGCAGCGACCTAAACACTGTGCGTTTAGCAAACAGCGACCTAACACTGCGATCAATTGCGAGAGTTCTTACCACTGTGCTTTTAGAAGGCAGCAACCTAAACACTGCGTTACACAGGCAGAGACCTACACACCGAGCGCTTAGCAGGCAGGGACCTAATCACTGAATGTATAGCAGGCAGTGACCTGTACAATGATCATTTTAAGGGAGCGACCTGAACATTGCGTTCGGTTGGAGGCAACCTGAATAGTGCGTTTAGCAGGCAGCGACCTAAATACTCTAAGTTAAACAGGCATCGACCTACACACCGTGTGCTTACCAGGCAGCGACCTTATATCTGTGCGTTTAGCAGGTTGCGACCTAAACACTGTGCGTTTAGCAGACATTGACCTATACAACGTGCGTTTAGCAGACAACGACCTAACACTGCGTTTAGATGGGAGAGTTCTCAACACTGTGCGTTTAGCAGGCAGCGTTCAAACACTGCGTTCAGTTGGGAGAGTACTAACCACTGAGCGTTTATCAAGTAGCGACCTAAACACCGCGTTCAAGAGGCATCGACCTACACACCGTGCGTTTAGCGGGTAGCGACCTAAAATCTGTGCGATTAGCAGGCAGCTACCTAAAGCTGTGCGTTTAGCAGGCTGCGACCTAAAAGCTGTGCGTTTAGCAGGCTGCGACCTAAAAGGTGTGCGTTTAGCAGGCTGCGATCTAAAAGGTGTGCGTTTAGCAGGTTGCGACCTAAAAGCTGTGCGTTTAGAAGGCTGCGACCTAAAAGGTGTGCGTTTAGCAGGCTGCGACCTAAAAGCTGTGCGTTTAGAAGGCTGCGACCTAAAAGGTGTGCGTTTAGCAGGCTGCGACCTAAAAGCTGTGCGTTTAGAAGGCTGCGATCTAAAAGCTGTGCGTTCAGCTCGTAAAATAGGAAATACCTGATTTTGTGACCTAAATGCACACCCATCGCCCTAATTGCACACCCATCGACCTAAATGCACAATGAAAAATATAGAGCGCGGAGAGTCGAAAAATGCAAGATCAGATTGGAATTGAAATGCAAATGCGTAAGAAACCGGAATCGCGTATGCAAATTGCGCACCTGCTAAGAGTGGAGAGAGGAAAAGCAAGCGCGCTTGAAATGCTGAGACCCTAGCCGCAAATCAAGGATAAAAACAAGCACGACCTAATCGCAGCGAGTAACTTGACTCAATCGCAGCAGTAAAACCCTAGCTCAATCGCGCGAAGAATAAAACCCCAGCTCAATCGGGCCGCAAAGAGAAACCCCAGCTCAATCGCTAGCATGCTTGAGCTGGCATGCTTGAGCGCTGCGTGAAGGCTAGCGGAGCGCTGGCTCGGGGCTGGCTGTCGGAGCGAGCCGACTGGGGCCCCTGGCTGGCAATGCGAGGCGGGAAGCCCATTCAAAATCGGGCGGGAAGCTCGCGCAAACGGGCGGCGGGCTGCCCTGCGCCTTGATGGCGCCCGCTGCCCGGCCTGCCCTACGCGACGTGGCGGCGTGGGGCTGCTGCTCAGAGGTGCCCGGGGGTGCCCGCTGCTCCAGATAAATCCAATGATCAAAATAAATTAAGTCTGAAATATATTTTCAATTAAAAAATTAAGACATAATTCCGTAATGCAACTAACTTATTTGTTTCAAAATCATTGATTAAGATTTTAATTATACATAGGCTAATAAATAATTTATTACTCTTTCTATCACACTTTCTAACGTTGTGCTAAATTATTCACTTTAGATCAATCTCAAAATAAATGAATAAAAATAATTCTAATCGAATCTTATAATAACACATTCAAAATAACTAAATTATTCCAGACCTAGAATAGTACATATATTTTACGAGTTACTAAACTTCGAGTATTGATCATCAAATAACTCAATTAAAATCTTAGAATATTTCCCTTACAATATCTAGATTCGAATCTTAATAAACCAACTTTTAATGAAATTCTAATATATTATAGCTATTATATCAAACTTCATTTACGTAATATTTATTTTAGTATACCACATCAAATCTAGTAAATAAATAAATTAACAAGACACAACATATTGTACGTAGGTAATAAACTTTGAATATTGCACTTACAACAATTTTAATCCTAGAATACCTCTATTAGAAATTATTAGTACTAATATATGTAGGTTATCCAACGTTATTTTCCAAATACTTAGATTAGAATATTTCAACGCTTAAAATAAATAAACACAAAAATTAGAATACTACTTATAAAACGTTTGAGTCCTAATTATTCTTATATTACATCACCGAATTTAGTAAGAATTATGTTAATATAAGTTGATACTTATTTACTAAATACTAATTTTAGTATACTTTACTCTAAATTTAATCAAACTATTATCTATACTCGAAAAGCAAATAATTAAATATTATTTTCATACCAAAAATGATGTAACAAATATTATATCTAAAGTTATTAGGATATAACGATTATTAAGGCTTTAAATAAAGTATAACAATTTATTTTTAGAAATTTTTGAAAACTAAATCATACATATCACTTTTTAGAAAAAATTAATATTTTTAGAAAATAAATTCATCTAATATTGTTAGCTTTAATATAGTCTTTAGCTTATTACGTATCAATTGATATAATTTTTTTATAAATGAAACATTTTACATGTTATATTTATCAAAAACTTATTTATTCACGAAGATAATACTTATTATTCAATGTATATCTCAATTACATAAACCAGTTATAAATCATCAAACTGAGCATAAATTTTTCTATAAAATCATTAAAATCAAACGAAACAAACAGAAGTAATAAAATAAAACAATCAAGGTATTTTTATTTAAATAAATTTAAGAAAAAATTATAATATATTTTAACAGAGTAAAATTATTCTTAAATTTTATATAATTTTATAATATTCAAATATAAATGATAAATCAAATTTCCATAAATAAATATTAAACAAAATACGTAAACACAATTTTCAACATAAATATTTATTTTATATTAAGTTAGATATACATGTCATTTGTATTATATGATCGAGTTATTTTACGGGCTAATATTATGTTAATATATACTTATCTACCTGCGTCGGTTCTACCGTAGCAGTAACGGTAACTTTTTTACAGCAACTTTAATATCCATACGAATACATCTTGATTAAAATTTGTCACAAAATCAAACATACACCTGATTTTTCTAAGTTATATTGAAACTCGGATCTGTTGTTTGAATGAAATTTCCGCTAAACACCTTCTATATAAAATTAGTATAATTCCGTTCGACTTATACTCTCGTTATTTCAAATGTTAGCTATTGTAAAAGCGCGACATATGCAAACTTCATTTTGCAATGCATCAGTCTTTCATCCACAACGTTTGAATAAGTTGAATAAAGCAGTTTCATGCTTACAAATGAAAACTTACATTTTCGGAAAGTAAAAATATTATCGAAGTTCTCTAAGTTGTATTGGAACTAATAGTAAAGGTTCATTAACACAAACTGAATACAAATTCATAATTATACAAGAGACAAAAATTAATCTACTATGACAATTTTTAATTAGATAACCATTTTATTCTTATCTTTAGTATTACTTATTTTACGACGTTATATTAGATTTTAACTTTCATTCCTGAGGATTAAATAATTAAATAAAGACTTGAATATTTAAGAAACTGAGAAATTGAAACTATTATATGCTTATGTCTTAGATTATTTGACCTTGTGTAATTATAGGATTTAATAAGATTTATGAAAAGTAATTAAAGAAATGAAATTTTTTAGTACTCAACCGTCTTAAGCTTAAACGTAAGCTTAAAACACGTAATTTGTTATAATGGGAATATTCAGATTATGAAATTGATGAAAATTGAGCTTCAGTTGAGCCAAATGTATTGTGTGGGTACATCTGGTGCGACTCAAGTTAAACCCACATTTATGCATCATTTAACTAAATATGGACTTTCGGCTTATTTATGGACTTTAAAACATGGAGAGATCCCTCCATCTATGATCTTTAAATCTACATATTAAAAGAATATCTTCATGGAACCTAGATTTTAGAAATCAATTTGCAACTATTGTTCTTAATTGTAGAACGCGCATTGTTCATATTTAGTCAAATATGTAATATTTCTCAAAATCAGTGAATGATACCATTATATTGAATTACAACACTTCTCACAGTGAATAATAACATTATATTGAATTACAACACTTCTCACAATGAATAATAACATTATATTGAATTACAACACTATTCCTTGTTGGCTTTGGAGAAGGTGTATCCAGCGGTCGTTCCTGACGTTCTTTCGAACAATCCACTCAAGTTCGGACCTGCACCCATCCACGCGCTATCTACCTCATCAGCTATCCAAGCCCGGATCTTTCACCATGTTGTCCGGACGAAGTGACGAACTCTTCAGAAAATCACCCCAATAAACCCCCAAGCAGCAACAATGTACATACATCCAGAGAATCCAGATTTATTATTAAAATTGAAATGAATGAAACTATTCGATCATGAATGATTTTCTTAATGTTTCATCAATATGGATAATTTTATCTTCTGGCGTGCACTTTAATACTTCCTTACATTTCTTTGAGGAAGTGAGAGACGACACTCAACTTGTGTTGAGTTTCAATTTTGTGTGAAAAGATTGCAATAAGTCTTATATATTTTGCATTCTTCTATGTTGAGGAGTGTTGAAACATTGCTACAGCTATGATAAAAGCTTGAAGGATCGGCAAATACAAAGTTCTTTCCTACCAAGTTTGCGATTGTGTTTCTGACATAACTAATGCGCATAGGCGAATTTCAGTTTCGATACATAAGAAGATAAAGAATTATGTTTCTTTCTTTGATTTTAAATTGTGAACTGTCATTACATAAACAATGTTTTTGTTTGATATACACTGTTGCTCATTTGATATATATTATTGTTTGTTTGATATACACCGTTCCTTGTTTGATATACACCGTCGCATATAAAAATGAAAGAAAACCAAGAAATCATGTTCAGAAAAAGAAGAAATGTAATTTATTAGGATTTTTTTCATTTAAAACTTATTCTAATTGTAAATGCTTGCGAATATATTCAATATAGATTAAATGTTGATCAATTTTGCAATTAAAATTAAATAACTAGTATCTTAGAGAAATGTAAGATTGAAATATCCATACTTTTATGAAACAAATAAACTATTTTACTCTATTGATAAAAATATAAATTGATACAAATTTCAAAAAAAAGAAGTAAAATAGCAAATTAAAAACTAAGAAAAATTATAAATTTTGATTAAACTAAAATTTAGCGTGTATAAATTATAAGATGTAATATCTAAAATTATATCAGTATTACATCTATACGGTTCATTCTGATTAATACTGTTCAAAATGAACAAAACATTTAAAAATAATGAAAAAATAGATTAATGAAACGAATAGAAAAATTCCATTATTTGGCTAGGTAAGTATCATGTTATGATTATTATTAAAAAAAAAAAAAAAAGTTGTAGAAATGCAAAGAAATATTATTGATATAATTGCATCTATATGTAATGTTCTGAATGCAATTTATATAACTAACATTAATAAACAAGTAAGGAATGAAAAAGTAGAATGTAAATGTAATAACAGTTTAAACATTCAAAATATATTTAAAAAATGATATAAAAGTGTTTTTTTTTTTTTTTTTTTTTGAGTTTAATTTACGTAACTCATTTTATGGCAAACAATTAAAATTTTAAGCATACAACTACAATAGACGTGTAGTTACAAATATACTAATAACAGCAAAGAGAGTTGACTTCCAGCTAATAATGACTATATAAAAATGATACAATTTTGACAAAAACAAACAAATAAAGCAATTATATGTAATAATTTATATGAAATGACGAGATTTGAAATGCTTAAAACTCGAGAAGTTAGAAGGAAAACTTAGATGTTTTATGCAATATGAACAACATAATTATGATGAAGCATCGTCTTAAAAACTGTATTATAATCGTAAATTTTGAATTGTATGTATTCGAACAATGTTTATAAATTAACTATCATTTGTTTTATAGGTAATTAAGATGTGTATAATCTTTAAAATTAATCTAAAATGTTATTATTTTAAGTAGTACTTGTAAATAGTTATGATTGGCTAAAATTAGTCATTATATGATTAAATCGAAATAGACTAGAAGTAATTAATGAGGAACCTTAATATTTACGTAAAATAGAACAAATTATTATAATATTAAAACTTTGTTGTGTTTGTGACTGACAGGTAATTCGAACAATTTAGCAAATCAAATAGAGAACTGTAAATTGATATTTTGAACTTAACTTCTTAACGGTCGGGGCTATTTTTAGCAACATAGCACATTTTCATAGAAATTGTTTTAGATAAAAACCATGAGAAGCTATTAGAAGTTAAATCATACAAACTTGTAATAGTCTTATCGAATATATTGTGGACCAATATTTGAGGTCTTATAAATTGGAAGATCATAACTTATTAATATCAGAAATAAATTGCAAAATTTTATTATTTAGACTATGTTGTAAAATTGCTACTAATATACGTATTGCAATGAAATTATAACCAATGAGATTAAGTTGTTCGCATTTATCTTCATGAGTTTTTTATTTAACAAAAATACATCAAAAAAATTTCTTGGCTGAAATAAAAGTCATGCAATCGTAGAAACTACTGAACATTTCAAAACATTGGAGGCCATTTCAAAAAATTAAGTTGAATTCTAACGGTGGATGAGAGAGATATAGTTTTTCAAGTATCATACATCCTTCATTTTTACTGTTGGCAAAACATCATTGCAAATCCAATATCAAAATCATTTGAAACAAAAAACTACACATTACAAAGTTCTTAAGGATCTCCTAAGATTTAACCATGAAAAAATAAAATCATCAAATATTATTTTTCATTTCATATAATTGCTTGCAATTGTAATACATGCTTTAGGCTTGGAAACCCAAAAACAAGAGTTTTCTTCTCTTAAATGCATATCATTAATTATACTTTATTGTATGAACTTGCAAATTTTACAACTCGAACTAGACCTAATTAATAACCAAACCAGGTAGGAATGTAATTTTCTTAGTCAGTAATTAGAAACAGTTATCTTTGACTAAAATCAAATATTATATGATAAAATCGTAATAAAGTAGAAGTAAATAATAAGAATCCAAAGTAATTACGCCGAATAATCTTAGAATAAGGAAACTTTGTCATGTTTGTGATTGAAGGCTAATTCGGAACAATCATTCTAACAAATCAATTAGAATCTTGAGAATTGAATGGCGTTTATAACTTAACAAACTTCAAATAGGTTACAAAATAAATAAAAAAGTAACTTATATAATTTGCTTATTGCTCTTCAAAAATGAGGTTTGATCATAATCCGCTTGTTTGGACTCTTTGGGGTTAAGTAAATCTCAAAAAGTGCAGTAAAGTGGTCTAGAGAATATTCTAAGAATTAGAAAATTAATAAATTTGGACATTTTGTAAGTAATGGAAGTGCAAAAAAAAACATACAAAAATAAATATTGTGAATTACAGTGTTTGAATTTAACAAATTGTAGTAATAAGGAAAACAAAAAAATTACAATACCACGGCAACGGGCACCACGGGGCAGTCGGGGCACACCGGGCAGCGGTGCCCCATCCCGTAAGGGCAGCAAGCACCACGGGGCAGCCAGGGCACCCCGGGCAGCGTTGCCTCATCACGGACGGGCAACGGGCACCTAGGGGCAGCCGGGGCAACCCGGGCAGCGGCCCAGCGCCGCCTAATGTTCGTGGGGCAGCCCGAGCAGCCGCCACGTGGCCAATACCCTGGGCAGTCGGCGGGGTCGCCGACATCTCCCGCGCGAGCGCCCCGCCGACACTCTCGCTGTTTTTCGCTCGCATTGCTGTTTTCCGCTCCTCCCACTCAGCTCCTCGCAATTCGTTCTTCGTGCTCCTCGCCATTGCTTCTTCGTGCTCCTCGCCATTTCTTCTTCGATCTCCTCGTCATCCTTCTTCTTGTCGTTGCAAGTCCTCCCACCTTCGCGCATTTGTGCCGATTGTCGCGGTCTTCTTGCTCGTGTTCTACGTCGTCCTCTTAGAGCGATTGAGCCGGGGTTTCTGCTGCGATTGAGCTGGGGTTTTTACTGTTGCGATTGAGCTGCGATTGAGCTGCGTTTGAGCTGGGGTTTCTACTGCTGCGATTGATTGGGGTTTCTGCTGCGATTAGGTCGTTCTTGGAAAGAATTGCTGATCATAGAAAGATAAAATGGCCGAAATCGAAGCATACGACTACAAAGTCACCCTGCATCACCTCGAGCCGCTCGTGAATCTGTTGCAAGAGGAGCCATTTTTCAAAGAAATGGCCAAAACATATGGAGATCTCTTGGAGTTTAAGACATACATTCAAACATGGAATTTTGGAGTCAATCGATTCAAGAATTTTGTGTTTATTCGATACAGGGCAAACGGATCATCTACATATCTACCATGGAACCACAACAAGAAGGTGACCATCATTGAGTGCCACAGAGACATCTACATCGTCATCGTGCTCCGTGCAATGGACGAGAATGGATTCGAGCAAGATCACTGCGACTCTATTGTCATCGATATAAGGAGCATGAAAAAATTGACATTCAGGACCTCATGACGTACTTTGAGGGTTCCGACATGGCCTCCCTGAATAACAAGTTCATGAAGTTAGGATATGTGAGCGGAGCAAGTGGCTCTGCAAAGTCCATCGCGAATCGACTCATGAGGATCTTCCAAACACTCGATCCATATGCCCTGGCTAACATCTGCTTGGAACCCGCTGCGCGACGAACACCACTGCAATCGAATCAGGGTGCGTCGAATTCTTGCCTAAACTGGGCGTCCAACCCTTTCAGATCTGCAAGCAGAGGAGTAACGCTAAGTCAGCCTGGATCTGAGGGTAAGAAGAGAGCTCCTCCTTCTACGGATGGAGCTAGCTCAAGTCGCAAGCGTAGGAACCCACCGCCGGACCAAGAACTCCAATAGAAACTTGACCGCTAGACCCGATACTTCTGTGGAGAAGCTCGACTACAAGTTGGGAGCTGACGACCTAGAGGTTGGGAGCTTGGAACTTCAATCGGCTCCTGAAGTTCTTTCTCAGGACCCGGATCAAGACGACTAGGTACAGACCTCTGACCCTAACTGTTTTGATTGATTCCACGCCCCCACTAGAGTCACTCATGCCTGTCATCTGTGGGAGCGTAGCTGAACTCCGTACCGCTCTTCGTATCTAATTTGTATCTTATGCTTGTTGATAGGATATCAACTTTGGTTCTTGAGTGCTCATTGAAGACGACATTCAAGTCTGTTGCTCCCGTACTTGTATTGTAGTGTACCGCCTAGTGTAGATAGTAGATTCCAGTCCCAACTGCAGCTTGCGAAATTATCCCAAATGTATTATGATATCCTTGTATATAATGATATGGCTCTTTCATGGCCTTTTTCCGCATATATGCCTAATTGTCTTTGCTTGTCTACTCCCTGGCTCTCCCATTTCATCATTACCCGAAGTAACTCCTTGATCAATCTCTTTGTTTCTTCTATCTTGCTCAAGTAGCTAAAATCAAGTAGCGGTAGAGCGTGCAAGAGAGATCGTCGGGAGGACCGTTCCACCTCCGCCGCGGAGGAAGTGGATGAACATTGTCCTCGACTTGAATGGCGTTCTCTGCCATTCTACGTATAGGTCTAACGACGGTGGATCCACATTGTACTCTCTGGGGGACAATATTTGCACGCATAGGACTCCCACTGTCATTTGTTATAAAGTGGTTTTTGCGAGGAAAAATGTCGGGTAATTTCTCCGGCAGGTTTCTGACATTGCAGACAAAATTTTAATGTGGACTTCGATGATGAAGCATTATGCTGAGGGTGTCGTCGGGCACCTCTTTAGGGGTTGCAAACATCCTTTCAGTATCCTCTGTCAAAAGGATTGCACCACAATCCAGCTCCTCGACGGAAAGTCCTTTCAACTCGACCACAAGGTTGTCTACATGACAGTGCTCTCGTAATCTGTGTTCAGCAATCCTAGAGGCGACATGTTTTTCTCCCCCAACAATACTCTTCTCATTGATGACTCTCCCCAAAAGAGTATATGCAATGAGAACGGTAATGCCGTGTTCCTCCGCACCAAGAGTCCCTGGGATGGCGGGAACGGCTTCCTCTTGGAAGAGCTTCTGCCTTGGCTAAACCGCCTAGATTCCCACAATGGACATCTGCAGCGATTCGTGGAGGACAATTGCATTGGCCTCAACCCGCTGCGTCCCGGTGACTCGACCGCCAAGAAACTCATCGACGGCATGTTGATGTCTTCGCAGACCATAGGAACTCGATTTAGTTTACTGTTGAGGCGCTCAAACCTGAACCCCTTGTGGCCACTCCAACATCTGCTCCAATTTTCAAGGATATTAGCGCCGAAGCCAATAGGGAGTGCGCAAAGAGCCCTCTTCAACATCGTATCCACGTTTCGCAAAAGTGTCGTCCTCACTTTCCTAGATTAACTGCAACACCGGTCACAAATACAAAGATTCTCAGTACAGCAGTGTCTAGAGACTCCGAACAACCTCCTTGCAAATCACGGTCAGTCTCCGCTTGTGGGCCTTGTGATACCACTACTCGAGTTCGAGGGTTGAATCGGAAGGTTGGTGCAGCAGAACAAGTTATCGCAAGCGAAGCGTGCTCGTGGAAAAGTGGGCCCCTCCATCGATCACGACGCGACGATATCTTCATAGGGCTTGCAAAGCTCAGAGCACGAGAAGCAGCTAAACTTAGTGACACAAAATTGGACGTGCATTGATTGAACTATTTTGGCAGTAGAAGTCATGTCGCAAAAGATTTTACATGTAGACCTTTTAGTAGTAGCATATACCTGTACATTAATTCTTTTGAGGTCTAATATGTTTTTTGACCTCCAGCAATGCATATATTCGTATACAAATACTTATTAAATATATTACCCTCTTCGAAAAGCACTCACCTTTCTTCTATGAGTGATTGTTTCATTCATGTTTCATAGATGCATGTCTGTTTCATGCAACTTGCACACTATTAATGCTGGAGATGAGTAGGAATTGATATCAGTTTAAGCATCTTCAGTTCAGGATTTGAGAATTTACCAACACATCACTTCTAGCTATCGTTGGGTTCAACAACTACTGATTCACTAGACTTCTACATCTGTTTTTAAAAGTCTCAAAATGAGCATTTTGTCTCAATTTAATGAATAAGGCCTTATGTAAACCTAAATACACAAAACGTACTCACAATTGACCCACCTTTTGTATATAAAGAGACTCAGGTGTATATTAAGAGTACTAAGTAAACTATATCATAGTATAACTAGGATACTATGTAATAGCATTCCTACTAATTGATTTTACTATGATTCTCATATTCTATGTTCCAAAAGTCTCACATGGTGTGTTTCACACCTAATAGTATATTCTATCACCTTGATAGGTTATGAAAGGAACATTAACATGGAATTAAGTACAACCATTGACCTCAAGAAACAACGTTTAGTCTACGAGCACTATACATTGACTACAATAAGAACATTTGTCATTCTCATAATACACAACTTCACTACCTTAACATTCAACAAAGTACTACAATGGTGAGTGAGATTTCATGCTGTTCACAAAATATGCAATCATAATGAGGGGGGGACTTACCAATGTCTGCACCATTGCGCTTGGCAGCAGCTATTCTTTCCGAAAGAGCCAAATTGCGTTGATCCTCGCAATCCAGCTTCTCAAACTTCTCTTCTGGATCCGTTGGATGATCCCAAAACCCAAAGCTTTTGTACCAACCTGGATGAACTACTGAACACGTCTCCTCTACACATTTCATAGATAATCTAAACCAGGAAATTGCATACCATGGGTGGTAGACGTGCGTGCAGCTACAGACTAGAATATCATTGTAAGGAAATGAAGATAAACACAAAACGCACTTGGTTACATCCAAAATATCACACTCCATTTGCTCACTTTGTGTGGAAATGCACATGGGGTGGAGGTGCAAGGATAATCCGGGTTGCTGACTTTGCAAGTTTAATAGTTGCTGGGCTAAGAGGGGTTGCTGACCCACAACAAACACCTCCCTACGCAGCAGCTTCTCTTGATCCGCTGCTTGGTTGATATGCATGGCCAAGGAGAGAGTTATAATCAAAAATAGATTGGGCATTGGTTGAAAAGAGAGAGTTCCATACACTTGGCTAACTTGTAGAGCAAGTAGAGAGTTATACTCAAGCATTAATCTGGCATTGGCCGAAAGGAATATCTCCAACCCGGATTGCATCTTGGTCGCCTCAGCCTCCACTTCGCAGTCTTTAATCTTCCCTCTAAACTCCTCGGCTGTCTGGTTCATGTTGTTCACCATCACCCAATCGCCCTCCACCTTCTAATCTAGCAAGTGCTTCTCCTTCTCAAGCATTTGAAGATCAGTCTTCACAGCTTGTAGCTCCAACTCCGCCAAATGCTGCAGGTCTACAGTCTCCCGTTTTTTCTTCTCAATTCAACTCAAGCATTGTCTAGATGTTCGTAAATCGACCGCTCTGCATGGAAATTGAGCAGACTTGCCATTCACCAAGACGTTACCCTCCATGAGAGTTTCTATGCCTTCTTCATCTAGAATGGAAATGAGAGTCCTACCGCTAAGTGAAGCTTTCATCTCTGATGCAGTCTTCATTTTTTTCTGCCATGCACTACGCTAGTTTTTATTTGAGATAAAAGCAAAATCAGCCCAATCGACATCCAATCCCTTCACTACATTAGCCACAATCCCAATTGCAAATTGTTCAGGTATGAGCTTGGTTTTGGTCACCTCAACTTTTTGATGGACTATGGGGTACAATCTACCAATGGCAGCCTTCACTTTAGAGTCTCAAACATCACCAATATAAAATCCAAATTTACCTTGCTGTTGCCCATACACGGCAGTCAAATCGGATTGGAATGTCGCCTTGGTCATTTGTTTTGTGAGGATTGATGCCCGTCCCATTCAGCCCAAACTTATCACTGAAATCTTTGAATGATAATGTTGGAGGAGGTGGACCTCTGCGCAAGACAACAAATTTCTCTTGTACATCGTTGATCGTGACAAGCTGGGACTTCTCTTCGTTATGTGGATTGGTCATAGACTTCTTCTCCTTATGCCCAGGCACACGCACCAAGAGCTTTTTCTCCTGCACCATCTCAACCACAAATCGATCACGAGGGGCGCTAAGTAGCTACTGTTTGCAGTAACAAAAGTCCAAAATCGGAACATAAGGCTATTTCATAAGAGCAGGTGGTAAATACGCTAAAATTTGGAAATTGAATCGGCATTATCAGAAAAATTCCAACCTAATAGCCTTCGATGAAACCGCCCCCTAATATTGATTTCATACCTTCCATCAACTTCACTATTCTTTTAAGAGGTGATACAAATTCTAAGAGACGGTTAATGAATTTCAACATTCAACTCAATTCTCATGTCCCTCACCTCAATAATGTCAATTACAATCTCTCAACTCCCCCTCAATTCAACCATAAACCTCAAAAATTTTCACATGCATTCCGGTTACAAATTGGGTGACTACAAGGAAGTGATTGTGCATACTCAATATTGAATGTTCTAATAAGACTATCTATTTCTGCCAACTCCCATAGAAAAAAGCTTTTCTGGCTTTGTAAGAGTATTCCACCAACTAAATTTATCACTAATCAAATCTCTAATCAAATCTGTACAAGCGATTGCTCTTCTGTGATTTGACAAATAACGTGCTTAACACCACATGCAAGAAAACATTACCTAAATCCTCTATACCTCCCTTGGTCGATGAGTCACTGAACAAGTGCATACCTTTGTATGTGTCTTCAGCAGTAGTCATTGATGAAGAATTTGATTCTGTAATCTGAGCTCTACTAAATAGGTATTCCGCCTAGAAAAAATAGGGCTTGGACACCACGCCCTGTTCTCACATACAACAACACAACACCAGATTATTAACATGAAAGACAAAGAAACAAAAAAGAAAAAAGTACAAACACCATGTTAGCATGAAAGAAAAAGAAACGGAAATTTCATATTTTGTACAATAAAGCACTGATGACAGTCTACATGTGAGTGAAAACTATACTGATCTGCAAGTCCAACTATGCTCTACGACGATGACGGAAATTTCAAATGGTGTCGGACCTCCGGAGTTGCAATAGGCTTTTGTTAGATTACAATCTCGAAACCACGTTCGGTTTTCACTACTGAAACAGGGCGAGGTTCTTTGACCAGACGAGGTGTTACAAAACCCACACAATTAGCCGACACAAATGCGCAAGGTTGTGTTAGATCAGGAGCTTCAGCCATTTGTTGTTGAATTCAGCTCGCCGCGCCTCATTCTATTCTCCTCATAGAGCTTCCGTGAAATTTTCTGTAACCCCGACCGATTCCAATCGTTCTCAAATCTGCAATACCTAAACCAACTCAAGCGAATTCATAGTAGAGAAAGAATACGCAGGCTACGTAATGAACAGGAGTCGTAATGCAGAATCTTGACTGATCTCAATGAATCGACAACTCTTTCAATAGCTGCGCACCAATTTCCTGATATTCCGGGCCATTGTCGGACCCATCCTCTAAACCGACAAATCACAAAAGCTTCTCACCTTTGTAGAAGCAAGCCTTCAACTTGATCGCGCACCTCCAAGACCTTCATCACGCACTACCGGCCGTCCTTAGTGCTTGTATCCTTGACCGCTCTCCAATGACAGCATTGTTAAACTCCTTAACCACGGCGCCACAACTCCTCGCATTGACGCACTACTACGCGGACGTTCCAGCAAGCTTCACGCGGAAGGCGATGACTCCGAACAGATCCAATGCAATCCGATTCAAGAAGCGCGGACCCTTATTGGAAAATGAGGTTGTGCAAGCGCTTCAAATGCAACCTGACAAAAGCTCAAAAAAAAAAAAAAAATTGACTGAGGCCCGTTTCAGCCACGAGAAAGCATGGAACCTTCATTTCTGACGACGCCATCTACCAATCAAGTCCGTCAGGGCACGCTGTCAAGTCCGTACTGCCAACGGCCACGATCAATCTGTCAAAAAATCTACGGTGCTGCTTCTTTTAGAAATCCCAAAGCATAGCTCAAAGTTAATGTATTCAACATACTTCAAATTTTGCCCAAAATGTAGCACCCTTAGTGTGCTTCTACCCAATTCCTCCACCCGCCGCTCAGTGTTCTTAGTTTGATCTGCCTGCTTGCCAACCCTTGCGCAGAGTGTCGTCATCTCTTGCAGCAGTAGTCTAGATGATTCTAGATACCTCTCCATTGTGCGGGTTTAAAATGTTGTACCTACCCAAGAAGTGCAGAGTGTACTTGTAGACGAGACTTTCTGTCAACTTGATTCAATTTTGAACTTTTGATGTAAATAGAAGCGAGTAGACATGTGAATTCTGTATGTTAGAACAATTAGCCATGGGAAGACAATTAGATATCAAATTAGATCAAACAGGCAGATTTAGAGAGAGGCAATTTGACCTTGTGATGGTTCAGGCAAACGGTTGTCACTCTTATAAGGCTAATATAGGCAAGTAGTTTTAATTTTTCTTTCAGTTTGGGTAGAACTAATTTTTTGTGCAACTTGCCTTTGTCATCATTTTCACCTCTCCAACTTATATATATATATATCTACAAATTGTTGTATCGATTATTCATGAGTGCCTGTGCGTTCAGGTAGAACTCACTTTGTGCAATTTGTCATCTGTGAACTATTTGTACTCTCAGTTTATATATTATCAAGTTGTAATATCAAATTTTAAATCTGTGCACTATTGTTGTGTGTGCCGAAGTAATTTGGTAGTTTGTACAAGAGATTGGTTATGTCTACTTGTTGTCGTTGACTGGAGTGAGTCCGGTGCTTGTAGTGTTGTTTCAGCCAATTGTCAAAGCGAGAATTTGGCTATTTGTATGTCATAACAGAGAGCAAATTATCCAACGTTGAAGTGATTGTGAATAACCTTTAGGAAAGGTAAGCTATTTGATGTTCATGTAAATCTAGAGAATGAGCAATTTGATCCTCATGCTCATTATGTGAAAGAAATTCAGCTTGACAATCTGATTAAGTGTCAATTGATTATAAATACATTGTAATGACTAGTGGTCTATGAATAAAGTGTGTCATGTGAACTGAACCATGGCAATTTGAGATGTGGGAACAAACAAGAGCAAATTGACTTTGATTGTTTTTTTGTGAATTGTTGGTGTAAGCTAATTGATGATAGAACCTGGGAACTTAAGAATTCATTTTTTATAAATGGCGATCTGAAATTTGAGTGTAGTCATTGCCGGGTAGGAAGGTACATCTCAAGTGGAATTTAATAGTCTAATTGACTTTGATTGAGTCCATTGAGTGTTGAGAAGTAAGAATTTAGAGCTGTGAGCAAATGGAGAAATTAGAAAGCCATTCGATAGAGAATTAGAGTCTAGACGAATAGTAACTGTAGAAAGGCGAATAGACCAAAGTTGTTGAGCCGCTAATGAGACTAATTGAAGCATACCGACGAATTGACGGAGCCGTGAAGTCAGACAAATAAACCTTTGAACGAAAAAGGACAACTAGACCCGGGACAAAAGGGCTAATTGGCGAGGCAAGCCAACTAAAAATTTTACTTTGAGTATTACTTACATACCATACGTGCCTTAGTGAAGAGACCAATTGCCTTAGTTAAAATGCATTAGTATAGAAACAAATTGATATAGGTTACTGATTTGAATTTTCATGTGCAATTTGAATAATTGATTAGCCACGAAATAGGACTGGCAAATAAATCAAATTCAATGGATAAGAAATGAACTATTTGACCAATAAAATATAAATTAATATATAAGTCGATATACCTTGGCACTTCGATTAAGTGATAGTCCATGCATGACAAATTGACAAGTGCATAAAACGTTCTGGACAAATTGCCAACCTTGTACAATACTAGACAAGACTATGAAAACATATAACCTGTCAATAGCATTATTAATGGATAGAAGGTGAGATTGGGAATAAGAGTGATTTAGATGACCCAAGTAAGGTTTCCTGGTTGATTATGAAACTAATTGTTAAACCAATCTTGAAAATAAGTGACTTTAGTGACTAAACGACAGACTAATCAATCTTTCCATACAAATAACCATTGTACAAGTGTACTATTAAATTTTATTCTCTATCCAAGGAATCCACTTACAATACATTTATCCCTTTGGCTTTTACATGTCTCACCGCATCCTTGATTGAATTTCATCCTCCGGAAGCCGAAACAAGAATTTTAGTCGTTTCTCTACTTTCCTCCCAGCTTCTTTGACCCCCCTAGGTGTGGCAGACCTGGACACTACACTTTGAGTATGGTTGGTGGCTGTAGCTAGAGTACAAAGTCGCCTCTTATCACCCCAGCCTCCTCGGACTGTAGGTGCATTCGAACTGGGGTTTTTGGAGGACTGCAACTACTTCTACAACTTTTACCTCTTTCTTAGGTTGAGAGTGTCCTTCTAGTCCTTCTCCGCTATTCTCCTCTCTCTCAGAGTGCTCTTCCTTTGCTAGGATGGAGGAAGAAGATTTGGAGCTAGAGCGCTCGTTTTTCATCCCTCCAAAGTAGTTAGCCCCTCTTTACTCAAAACAGACATTCCACTGGCATAGATCACCTCTGCAAGCACACCCCAGATCTTTGGTTTCCGTGCGTCCAAAACTTCTTCTCAAGGTGTTTGCTTTGGTGGAGTCAATGCTGACTTTGAGGATGACAAAGTTTTTATCATTAAACTTTGGGTTCCTACTCGGAGTGGCATGACTCTTTTTTTTTGACCTTCTTTGGTCAATAAAGTGGAGCCTTCTCTCTCAACTCCTCCAAGAGGTCAACCGCCTCCATCTCCTCTCGGAATACTGTAGCGCTAGATTGTTAAATTTCCTCTTAGTCTTCTGAGATTTTGCCTGACATCTTGAGTAGTAGCTGCTCCCTCTACAGCTCCAGTTGGTGCCCGTTGTCCACTGTAAAGTACCTGTGAATGGAGTAGAGGTATAGCTGAAAGGCGGCTAGGGGGCCCCCTTTCTTGTTTCCCATCTTGTGGAGTTCGCACAGCACCAAGTCATTGATAAGGTAGTGCCAATGGCAGACTTAGTCCTTTGAGTATGCTTTATATATCACCGGCATTATCTACATCATTATTGTGTAAGGTTTGTCAAGCAGAGTATGGACACGAGGAACTAGAGCATGTGTCGTTCTGGAAGATGATGGCAATCTTCAACGTGGTAGCCGTTCTTCTTTGAAAGCGGCAAGACAAACTTTCCCCAGATTTCCAAGTCCCTCCTAGTATAGTCAAACCCTTACGAACTGTCAAGGAAGCCATACCTCAACCTCCAGGCCTGCAACGTCCACTTATATAGTCGTGTCCGGACAATGTTCACGCTGACTTCTTCCTAGATTACTCCGCTGCTGAGCTCCAACCGAATTTGCTAGGAGTGAACCTTCCATGGAATTTAGAGGAGGCGCTTGCATTCCATCTTCTAGAGGTCATCCCGGAGCTTTGCTTACTCCACGCCGTCCCTTGAGATAACTTGCAGCACCGCCTTTTCCGGAATAGGGAGCTACGGTTTTTGTACGCCATTTGTCAAAGACTCCGCTACGCTCCGTCTCAACTCTAAACTCCAAGTAATCCCGAGGCAGCTCAAACTCTGATCTCCTCGCACTCCAATCCAACCCACCTCTACTCTAAACTCTCGAGAACTTCCGCAATTAACTGTTCACACTACGCAGAGTAGGAAATTGACAAAATGAGACAGACGACAAAATACCGTAGCCAAAAAGGCGATGTACAACTATTTATAGATTGTTGGAAGACGGGCCCAAGGAAGTATCAACCTACACGGTCCGTGAATAATCAGCCGGTACCCCAACAATATCCCCTCAGGTACCATTTCTATTTTGGATTCCATCATTCAAATAAAAATAGAAATCATTTAATCATACACTTACGCAGCGAATTAGCCACATGAAACTATATTTCTCAATTCCAACCATGGGCGCATTATTTCATTACACAAAACCAATTACGAATCAATGCTAAGTACATTCTAGAACTAAGAATTCAAGAGAATAGGTGTCGGATGCCATGTATCAACATTGTTTTGCCTTACACGTTTATAAGTGTAATAACTGTCTATAGGTGACTCGTGTATCGTTCCAGGGATTCTGTGAAGTAACCAAGACAAGGTAGTGCTATGATAACTAACTTCAATCCTTTCTATCCTTAGATTTATATTTTAGCCTTGAATTACAAGGGTATCCTTTTGCAAGAAGGGATGCACAAAGACTCTTTCTCTTATGTTTAAAGTGGCGGAAACTTGTACGTCTAACCTCCACTTACACAGACACACTAAGCATTCATTACTTCTACACAACTAATCCACTCAGGCCGGATAAGCTAGAGACGCAGGACGTCCTGATTACCCTATTACACTTATTACAACGACAATTCCCAAGAGATCCGAACCCCACGAGAGGACGGCTACACGTACTCCGATCACGTACTATTCTTAATCTGTCCTTTTAGACTACAGAAGAACCCAACTTTGTAACAATTGGAGGTCGGATAGCAATCCGGCCTCGAACACTTTACTCCTAGGCGGCTAGGCCTCCCAAACAGTAAAGTGTTTGCTACAGCTGCTTTCCTCTTCCAGACACTCTAGACGGACTCAAGACACAAGCACTCGCCAATATGCCTAACACGACCCCAACTCTATAGGTCCGATCTAGCTAGGAATCCGGATTCCTAACCCCCAACTTACAACTCAAAGACAGTAGATGCAACTTCTAAGCACTCGACCTCAAAGGCAGACAGAGTAAGGATCACACTTGAATATGAGCATAAGAGGTTGTTGATTAACAAGTAAGGAATATTTAGGTGACCAAACCTTCACCTATAAGTACTCAAAGTCAAAGGCTTTGAAACCTAACAACTAGGCGGCGGCTGTCCTACAAGGCCAACACTATGAAAAGCGACTCGCTTTCCCAAAAAGATCCTACCTACTGTCCTAGGCCGGCATGCTAATCCTAGGCCGGATTCGAATTACAGATTCTGAATACGTCCTACTTTCTCCTGTCTCGCCCCCTTACACCATTTTTTGGGCGTATTACGGGTGTTGCCGAAATCCGGCCTGTCCAGATTTACTTCCCTTGCACAATCATTAACTCCTCCTCGCTTTCACCCTCACTGTCCGCCTTGCTCTTAAGCTCCTCTTTGTCCGATACGTTGATGTCGATCTGCTCGTGAAGCTTCTGTGCGGCTAAAGACTACTCCCACTCTTCGGTCGGAAGTCGCCTAGCCACAGAACGGATGTTCTTGGCCGGAAGATCGGCTAGGACGGGTACGCCTTCTTCCACCTTCGCCTTACCCCTGGGAGTGGTCGGATTTGAGGATCCTGCATCCGTCTCCGGCTTCCACGAGAGGAGGGCGTTTGACCAGAGTCTGTACTAGCGTACCTGCGAAGGCCGGAGGGCCTTCGACCGTATTTTCCGCGCGCAGACGGATTCCAGCACGGTCTTTACTTCCTTGTTGTTGGTCTCAGTTTTCGTCGCATACGTCTTGGCCGCCAACAGGAACTTGCTCGAGGGTTGGCTTGGCGTTCACGACTTTCTTCACTCCGGCCAAGGTCTCACTACCGAAATCCTTTCACATATTCTTGATCAGCTCCTGATAGGCAAAGTAGGAGGTGCAAGCATACGTGAAATGGTGCCATGCTCTCATCATTAGATCCGGATGGTTCGGCAATGATATCTTTGGCTGATCCCCGGGGTTACGGCCGGATGGGTGTAGCCTTCATTTCGCCGGCCGCGGAAGTCTCCCCTTGGCCAAAGCAAACTCCTTGCGAAGCCGAACGGTCTGTGGAGGACGGGGACGGAAGTATGATGACCTTCGGTTCTGCTTGTAGGGCCGGCTCCGGAACTGGCCCTTGGGGTGCGTCGGTTCAGCCTCTTCATCATCTGAGGCGGTCTCCTCTTCCTCATCCGAGTAGACGACCTTACTGTCAACATCCTCCTCGGAATTTATGATTCCTTGGAGTTGCGCCGCTAACGACAACTCGTAAATCGTTTCCTCCTAGTCCGTCAGAACCTCCTCCTTCTTGTACAGGTGATAAAGGATAGAGGAGATAGGGCTAGGACGGCTTTTACCTACATTGTTGGGCAGCCGGGAAACTAGGTCCCGGACGACCACTCCCCAGTCCACCTAGCGCTCTCCACAGTAGGCGCCTAGGACGATGTTGGCAAGCTGGAGAGCGATTTGATGCAGCTTTTCCACATGGATGATCGGCGCCAGAAACGTAATCACCGCGCGGTTCCTTGGATCTTTACAGTCTTCCACAACGTAGCCGTTGTGCTTGTGTGAGCGCCGTTGAAAGCCGTCTTCGCGTACTTGGCTATCCGGCCGCATAACCCCACGTTGTTCTTCTCGTCAAAGCCGTAAACCGTCCTTGAGTGATCGGCTGTCCACGAGGTCGGCTTTCCTTTGACCGTCCCTTCAAACTCGTTTGGCGCGCCTTCTTTTATCTTGCGCACCATCTTCACATCATGCAGACCCCACGGAGTCTCCAACAACCCTCCGAGTCCCATCGGATAGAGGTCCTCTTCCTAGAACTTCTTTTCGTCCTCAATAGCCGGAATAATCGCAATCACCAACTTGATAGAGATCTTGAGCTCCTCCTGCGCCGGAGCTATAGCTGATGCTGATCCTGCCATTGGAACGAAGAAAGAGAGAAAGTAACGAGTAGTTGGACTGAGATCGGCCAAGAGGCCGGATTGGAAATAGTCGGTCGGAAGGCAAGACGATGAAAAGCAAGATCGAAAGAAGGGAAGATCGATCGAATTCATCTCAGAATGCAGGAAAGCGAGAAAGCAGGTAACGACAACGGCAGACGGGTCGAGTTTTATAGGCAGGGCCGGATTTGAATCCGGCCATCATAACCGGGCCGTACTTCATCATGACCGGCCTAGTAAGGAGCCGTCTTTCGCCATTTCCATCATTATTGTACTTTGGCCACTCTGTCCTTCCGCCGTCGTCCTTCAAACCCATATCTGGCTTCTGGTAGTCCGTCCTTGCATTTTAAATGCGGAGTACAGGTTTCTCAACTAGTATTTTTTATTCAAAACTATCATCTGATGATGACACATATTTGTTCAAACTTATTTGCCTTATAATATATGGCCTACCACATACTTAGGTTGGATTCTAGACACTATACTTACTCTTATTGCGCATTACACTTATGAAATACCCAATCAAAAATACAGGGTCCGACAATAGGGTTCAACAATTATAAGTACTTGCATATATATCGAGCTTGTAATAAGCATATCATTTATCGCTATGCCCATGCGCAATCATGCCATTGACAACACTTGGAAGTTTTATCGATGCGTCATTTTTTTTGTTTCATGTGAATTTAAACAACACGTGGTCTTTGCAAAGTCCATCTTATTGTAAACTATGCAAAGGACATCTTTGGTCTAGAAATTGAATGAGAACAATTTGTATAGTAATACTTACAATGATTTTCTTGTTGATCCACATGGTGTTTTAGCTCTTTAATTCACATGTTCTCTGCAGCTGATTCTTGCACTATTGACTTAATCATCAACTTAATCTTGCCACATGTACAGCTATGAGCAAAATTGTCACTCGGTCACTTCCTTAAAAAGACCGAGAAGTTTGCCTTCTTGATCTTGCTCAGTGTGCTTTTCACAGTACATTTGAAGGCCAATCTCTCGTTAAAGTTATTAATCTCTAGAATTCCATTCTTTCCTCCACCTTCACACAGGTTGTGAATATCTTTACTTTGTGAAGCATATGATCAACAACATTCTCTATTAACAATTCAGAGTAGCAACATCTTGCTTTACATATAGATGGGAATTCTTTTGACCGACATTGCCATGACGCTCAGCACAAAGACTAGAAGCACCCTCGGCCTTTTTTCTATAGTAGGTTGCAGGCGGGACCTCATTAATATGTTGCAATACACGCTCTCAAACATCGTTGTCTTTAGTAGTACCATGTTACTCCTATTGGTTGCCTAATAAAAGTGATTGTAAACATCAAATTTGAAGTGAGACTTGAATTTAAAATTTGATGAGTCATACATTAGTTACATACATAGCATGGTTGAGCTTCTGTTTTCTAATTCCAAAGATGGAATCTGCAGATACAAAGTTCAGAGTCAAACACTTCACAATCTGCACAAATACTTGATCTTCACCCAATGACTCGTCGTTAGACTCTAGTTCAAACTCCGGTTCCACGCTCTCGCAAACAGCTACTACTATAATGTCCCTTTCATCATTGAGTAGAGTTACAAATTCGATAACACATGTGTTCCTCTGTACGCCACAACAATATTTCAAATTGTTCAACAGGACAAGCTCATGTAGAACATCCAACTCTACAAAGGCCGATGACAATAACGTCTCAATGACTTTAGAATTCAACAAACGGTTCCAAATTTTGTTGCAACCATCTAATAAGTGATTCGATTAAACAAACTACTTTAGATGAAACATTGTAAAAATCTCTTTGCCATTAGATCTAGTTGACTACATACTAAAAGTACCAAAGAAGTTCGGCAGTGATATGAAACATTAGAAGAATAACTACATGGAATGAATATTAGAAAACGAGCAATCATTTTAAACGAAAGTCATTCTTTGACTTAAATCACCATCTTTATTGATTAAGATTCTTGCAAATGGATTTGCCAGAGTAGAAAAATGAAAAATACACAAGTGCATACTAATTGACGGGAGAGTGCACAAAATAAATAACAAAATCAATGTAGATTGGAATTGGAGTTTCAATCTCAATTTTGTTTAAATTTGGAGTAAAATGACTTTTAGAAAACATGAATTTGAACAAGTCCCAATCCGATGACGATTTGAATTCTCCATTTAGCTTAGATCAAGCTAAATAATTGAGAGGTCAATTGCAAGTACATATAGGGCATTGTGCTTTAAAAATAATATCAGCTTGAGCAAATCTCTAAATGATATCCACCAATACAATTTAATCTGAGTAACAAAAAAAAAACTGTTGGATATCATAATCGCCACACCATCTCTAGAGAGATGTACAAATTTTGTTTCGACAATCAGTGCAGGTGTTTAATTAAGCTCTAATCGAGCTAATATCGTGACCATAGAGAGCAAAAGAAATCCTCAAAGTACTATGTCATATTATGTTTTTATCCATATAATTGATAAATGAATTACATTCTAACTTTAGCTCAAATTGAACTAAACTTACATCCTGTGACAATACTTAAACTGTTGTCTATTTGTATCCTGATAGAATCATGACGACTACTTATATCATGGATTTTCTAAAATAACGAGCTACAGAAGGTAGATTAGCTTGAATCGAGCTAAACCGTCAAGTTCTATTTGCAACAATATATTATAGGAGCGATGGGGGTTTGAACTTATTTGTTCATATAATAATTACAAAAAGATTGATTCCACATGGTTTGGTGGCCAAAGTAATTAAGTCCCCCTAAACCGGGCATCAGTGTTACCTAATAGTTTGACTCGAGCTAAATAAAGCAACCAGTGAAATTTCGTTCTTTGACTCACTACTAAGTTTTGGAGAATTAGCTCGGCTTGAACTAAAAAGGACATCGAGTGTGATGAGCAAATAGATTTAACTCCACTTGTTCATATAATTGGACGTAGTTTAGGTTGCTATTGGAAATACACCTACAGAGCTACTTCAAGTTCCCATCACGTACAAAGTTGTTTAGGTGCATCACCAACTTTATTGTTAAGTAGGTTAAAACAAGGTAACATTGATATACACACCAAATTCTTTAAAGTTGCACCCAAGAAGTGCAATGTACATTTGGACGCCATTTCATCCAAAAATCCACATTTTTCCAAATTGGTATACCATATTATCATGAATGTAAATATCCTATTTTGTTCATCACAAGGTATACCAAAATAATACTAATTGTGACTTGCAAAACTTTTGTCCAGTTTTTACTTACACATTCATGATCATTTATCATCATATGGTTCGATTTTAGTTCAACACACATAGCACATCTATTGCAACCTTGAGACTTGCAAAACTTTTGTCCAGTTTTTACTTACACATTCATGATCATTTATCATCATACGGTTTGATTTTGGTTCAACACACATAGCACATTTTTTGCAACCTTGAGATTAATACATCTCATACAAATTTCTATTCCGTAGACAGTCTTTTGTGCAACTCGTATTTACTTCTGTACATACAAATGTAAGAGCTACGAGTACTCTCAATTAATTACACACCAGATATGAACTTAACATTGTGTTGCTCATGAAGCAAATATAAATGAAGAGCATCCTCAAATTGGTATTTTTTATTTATGATACAAATTTCTATTGTCATTTCTTGGAGGAAGTTTCCAAAATTGATCATGTGTTGGCCTTGGCTCCACCTGCTTCACTTGTGGGAATTTACCATATAGCCTATCTCTTGCAAATTCAATTTCCACCCTCACAATACCATGTACCACCTCATATGGCACATAATCTAACTATCAACTACCTTTGAATAATTTTGCATTATCTTAGCTATTATATATGTATTTATGTATCCGAAATTATTCATGTATAAAGGCTTCTCTAGTTGGTTACCTAATCCATAGACCTTGTGCCGAAAAAGAACATAGTCACTTGGGAATAAAAATTATGCACATTAATGACTTTTAGAACTTAAAAAAGAAAATTCATTGTGAACAAAAACAAGAACAAAACAAGAACAACGTAAGAATCAACCTTGGAGGGTGGATCTGAAGGGTACGATTGTACGAAGAATTGTATATGAATCATCTCATGTTGTCTAGAATTTCTCAACCAGAGATAAATTCACCACAAAAAGATTACCCTATCTATCAGCAAGGTGAGATGTAACCAAGAGGATAATTTTATGAAGTTTGCGACTACAAAACACATAAAGAATATAATAGAAATACCACTTACGGTAACCATTCTAGCACAAAGAGAATTTCCCCTCACAACTTTAAGCCTCAACCAGAACAACACTTTTACAAACTTTGCAATCATGTAATTGCTTGAAGAGTCTGAAGTGGAAACAGAGGTGAAGTAAAGAAAAGAGAAAAACCAACAGTGACCCTTCGGTGCGCAGAGGTATGAAATCTTGTTGCGATAAACCCCCACAGCTTGCAACTGCGTTTCACCCTCACATCCAACAAATTACAAAGTCGAGGGGTCCGCGGGCGCAAAGGTTTGAGCTCCTTGCTGCAGCAAGCCTCGGCAGCCTGCGGCTGCACCTCACCTCACATCCAGCAAACTATATAGATGAGGGGTCCGCGCTCGCAAATGTCTTTGTCCTCGCTGCGGCATATGCGATTTGGCCCCACCTTGGCGTCCACCTAGCGCTTGCTTGTGGCGCCTTAACAACTCGTCCGCCTCCTCATATGAGCTTATTTGCCAGTTCATTGTCCGGCTCATCCCATGTGTAGTTCTGCTAATATGCCTTGCGTAGCGAAGAGTACCAGGTTGCGAATTTTGATACATAGCGGTTTTGAATTTCTCAGTGGGAATCCTCCCACAGTCTCCAGCATACTCAACATAGGTTTTCCTCCACATTCCGTCCATAGTCAACAACGTGCCCGCTAAAGAAAACGTCATGAAAACCAAGAGGTGAAGCTGCTGTTCTGAACTAACAAGAAATGACGCCTGTGCTACAAGTCGCTGGAGTTTTATAAACTCTTTGCAGGTCTTACGAGAAGAAGCAACAAATTTCACCTTTTCATGTCAAATTTGGGATAAGAAATATTGGGTGATTCATGTTAGGACCATGAGCATCTCAATCTTAGTATTGGTAAGCTTTAAAACGTCGAAGTGTTGTTTAACCTCTGAACCTAAATTGTGACTTTCTACCACATTGTTGGAATTAAAGTATAGACTAATCATTTCCTCTTTTTTGTCCTTTCACCCATAATGATCTGAAACCTAGCTATTAGAAACAAGTAACATGTAAGGGGATATTCGTTATTTTGAGACAAAATGGACATATTGAGATGTTGAAAAACACACACGCAAGGGGGCTAAGGAAAAAGTTGTTGAAGTATTTCAAATGAAGAAATTTAAATTCACATGCTAAGCAAAAAGAACGATTTGAAGGGTCCAATCACAAAGCAAAAGGCTTGAAAACGAGATCGTATTATAAATAGAAGGAATTAGAGATCGATTCGGCAACTTAATATTTCTAAAAATAGACATTGAACAATACATAGTAAAGAATCACATAGGAACCATGTTCACATTAATTCCCATGAGAAGTCACATTTGATTCAAGTGAGATCATAGTTGGAAGACATGGTAAAGGCTGTATTGAAGTATGAAGAATACGTACAATTGTACAAGTGTACACTATATTTTGACATTGGTATATCGTGAGAGAATGAAATAAGAGAATGAATGTAGAGGCATTAAATGTTGTGCCTTTAATAATACTAAAGAAAGAGTAATTAGAAGAATGTTTGTAGAGTATACGAGGAGTATACGAGGAATATACTAATCACAGAAGAGCTATAAATGCATAGTCAAGGAAGGGGATAATCCTCAATAAGCACAACTAGGTAAGTGGTGATATCTTAAATGTACTAGGTTCCACCAAAATGCGAAACACTATATGTTAAATATACTCCGCTGATAAAGGATATCAGATTGGAGGAGGAAGAACAGAATGGAGGAACATAAAGGCTAGGTCTCTTTAGACTTAGAGCCATTCAGCTTGGCTTCAGCCTCGTGCTGCTTCATAAGCGCGCGAATAAGATCATTGCGACGAGAGTTTGGCAGGCAATTTGTACCCAAAGTCTCACTTCGACGGGCAAACCAGGTGTCAAAACATTCCCCATCACGCCTACGAAGGGAGTCAAGAGAACGCGAAGGACGAGAGGATGAAGGAGCTGCCGATTCCCCATGCGCAGGATACGGCCGGGGTGTGCAAGAAGCTCGCCTTCTTTGGTGGGGGCGCGATGCTAGTGGCATTGCAAGAGGCAAGAAATCCCCTTTGAACGTAGTTGTCGGGGGCACCGCCGAGGATCTTGTTGCCCGCCATTTGTTGTAATTGTTGACATGGATCGCGGGTTGTGATGTATTGGATGTCCCACCCACATTGATGGTGGAAGGAGGAACAATTGAATCTCGCAAAGGAACGTCCATAGCACCCACACCGAGTAGAGCCGCCTCTCGAGGTGTTTTCGAATTTAGAGCATCGGGCGACATAGAGCGCCTCCGCGATGGTGATGTACGGCCGCCGGGGAGACGGGGAGCAAACCGAGTCCGAACAGGACCACGACTCGGCGGGATCAACAACATTGTCATCAACACTATCTCTTGTAAAATCCATCGTTGCGGATCTTTGCGTCCGTAGCCGTGAACATATCAAAATGCCTCGACGCGAGAGTGGCGGCAACACTTGCTGAGAGTGAAACAGAACATTCCGGGACGGAGGTTTGGTTGGAGACATCATCCTCTTCACTGGACTCATCGAGGGTGGAAGGCGCCTTGACCTGTAGAACAAACCCAGAAATGCAAGGAGTCGGTCAGGAAAGATGGACGCAAGAAACATGGAAGAGTTATCCACGAAGCGTGGATAACTGAAGCCGGGAAGAACTGACGTCATGTTCAGAAGCAAAAAGCATACAAGTACATAAGAAGAAAACAACCAGTGAAATCAAATTCGACATAAAGAGAACAGAAGACTGAATGCATACAAGCTGATACTTCCAAAGATTATCCCCGGGCCGGGCAAAAATGACGTTCTAACTAACAACAAAGAAAGAGTCATACAGCAGAAACAATCATCAACATCAATCCTAAGTGAACAAGCATCCACAAATGACGTAATAGAAATTGATCACATTGCGATGTGGTACATAAAGGATGATAAAATAATCGGCTTCTTTATTTAAACCAACCTTATTCATACAATAGCAACCCATTTACATATTTATCTACTAGGTCCTCAAAAAGGAATACAGAGCGCCCTAACCGTCATCTAGACAATGACTTAGGAAATGAAGGAGTGTCGTAAGTACGCCCTAAGTTCCTATGCGACTGCGCCATACCATCTAAAATAAACCTCTCTAAATTGCTATACTTATTGAGAGGTGGAATACCAATCCTATGATTGTCTACATAGGACCGAAGATTCCCAGGCCTGCAAGTGGCGAGAAGAGCGAGTAGCCATGGAGTAAGCTCGGCGGATGAGTATTGTCCTCCCGGCTAGATTTTGCCCAAGGCCGGAGGAAAATGGCATTTCCGGTGTGGTTGCAAATACTCTTCCTAGGACTATCGTCAATGAGGAGAGTGTTATCCAACCCAAACACAACAGCACCGTTACTAAGCGGGAACACCGCAGAGGACAATGTTTTCAAAAATATCTTCTTTAGAGCATTGGTCGGGTACGACAAATAGACACCTCTGCTAACCTCAACCAATCCACAAGACTCTTGTCCGAGGATCTCAAAAGGCTTAGGAAGTCCACTGAAGAGGTAGTCAATGACGGCCTCAACAGTGGACTTCTTCATCGAACCCCATATCACAACCCTCGCAACATGGGCGGACATGGTCTCCAAGAAATTTCTCGCTCCCGGGCGGCAGAAGACCGCCTTTGGGGGCACCTTCGCTGGGATGTCCGACATGTAGAGCCGGTCCCCAGGAGAGCACATGGGATAATTCCTCCCGAGCAATGGCAGATGCACACAGTGACAAAGGATCCCGTTGATGTCGAGGACGACATTCAACCATCGAGGCGCCGCCGTTTGCCCGAGTGCAGACCTCGGGCGCGAGACACACTCAAATTGGGAAATCAATTCTACCTGGCATCAAAGAAAACGATAATGTTGAGGATACCTGATTGAAAGCAGAGACACTGCGATCTGAGCAAATCCACAATGACGGCATGCATTGCATCCGTGGCATTGGGGCCAGATCGATTGGATTCTGAAGCAATCTCACGGCCCGTGGGCGCAGAATGAATCCCACAGAGGTGAACTGAGAAAGACATTGAGGAAAATCAAATCACACTCCAATTTGAAGGCAAAAACATTGATATCAAAAATAAATTTATTTACATCAACCATGTACAAGGGATGTGTTTGTCAATTTTGACCGAAACACTACGCTAGGAACTAATACTACCAAAAGTTTGTAATACATGACGCGCCACAGCAAACGTTGACAACTCCAGAAATATCATAACGAGTAAGGGTCGTCGATCTCATGCAGGAGAAAATAGACGAATAAGCGAAGTTCAGGCAAGCGAATCGGTTTAGGTTCAGACCAAGACAAACAAAATAATGACGGTTGTGACGACGACGACTTATTGCAGTCGTGGGTGGGAGGTTGAAAGTACTTACGTTATCATGTGGCTCTGGCGGTTGATTAGCGACCGTCGGGCTCGAAGAATAGTCCACCAACTGCTGGTCATCGGCATCGACTTGGGTCCTTGGCGGAGTGGTTGCGATCTCTTGCTCTTCGGACGCCGGAGCTGCAGTTGGATCAAGTATGACCTCCGCGCTCGCCTCTATAGCACCTGGAGCACCCACGGTGTCCTCCACTTCGCCTGTAGGCTCATCATTATCCCCGGGCCGGACATAATTCACCAATTGGTCGTACTGCAAGAGCTCTAGACCTGAGTCAGGTGGATGAGCAGTCTCAACCATTGCAGCAGCGGGTGCCACACACGATGAATCAGGACCCACAGCAGGTTGGTCGTCGGGAGGGGACACCTCAACAGAAGAGTCTGGATTATCTCCGGGCCGGGGATAATCTCTAGACTTATCGAGCTGGTCGGCAGAAGCCTGAGAGGCAGCAACGACATCGCGCTGGTCGGCAACAGCGAGAGATCCAGAAGCGACATGCTCAGGATCTCTCTCAGGGGCAGATGGCTGACACTGGGAGTCGGAGCCGATCGCTGCAAGATTATCCCCGGCCCCGGGATAATCTGGAGAGGCAGTGCCCGAGGGCAGCGTCAAGGACTCCACCTCGCTGCAAGGAACAGCAGCTGTGGTGGTGGCAGTATTATCCCCGGCCCGGGAATAATCTAGAGAGGCAGTGCCCGAGGGCAGCGGTAAGGGCCCCACCTCGCTGCTAGGTATAGCAGCTGTGGTGGTGGCAGAGGTATCCCCGGCCCGGGGATAATGCGCACCAGGCTCGAAACTCGGGGCGTCCGAGGTGGATGGAAGATTCGGATGTTCGCTTGCAATTATTGCAGCAACGTGGGCTGGCATCGGCGTGCCACTCCTCAGCCACCCCATGACGACGTTATGTTCAGCGAGCTTTCTTGCGTCCTCAGCTTCCTTTTTGGCCTTCTCTTCTGCCAGTTCCGCCTCCTCCGCTAACCTCCTGCTATACTCCCTGTAGTGCTCTTCAACCTTCACACCCGGAGCACTTGGAGGAGGCGCAACTCCTGCTGCATTCGCCATTGGGTCAGTAGAGGGGTTGCACACCACAACAACCTTCTCTTTCTTTACCTCCATGTCAGCAACAAGAGCAGCCAGCTCGGCATCATCAAGTGGCCGGTTTCGACGACGGGAGCTCGAAGGTGTCGACGATGGGAGCTGGATGGTTTCGCCTTCGGGAGCTGGGACATCGACGACATAGAATTCATCCGACGGATCGGTGCGTTCCTCGTCACTCAGATCGATGTACACGTGAGTGGGCGCCACGAGTGCATAGATCGGCCTCCCTCGTCTCTTAAGGACTTTACTCTGAGGGGTTGTGTCCACCGCAGGTGCAACAGTAGAAGAGGGCCTGGCGCAAGATGCCCCATCCAATGGCTGACTCGGAGTTGTGGTCTGAGCTGCGAGATCGAGCCGACGTTTCAATGGCCTCCGGGACTCGGGGTTGCCCAATGATCCGACGACAACATCCGCAGATGATTGCACAGGCATTGTCGTTGTCGCGACGAGCCTCGACGGGATCTCTGGCATAGGCTCCTTACCAGGGCGTCTGGTCTCGGCATCTGGCCCCTGCGCCTGGTGCTCATTACCCAACGGATTGGACCTATGAGGAGATGTCTCCATTGCCTCCGGTGATGGTGTTGTTGGCGATGCCCCCGCTGATGGTGCTGTTGGAGATGGCTCCGCTGATGGTGCTTCGGGCGTTGCCTACGTTGATGGTGCTGTCGGCGTTGCTTGCGGGGATAGCATGACCTCCTGGCCCCCCGCCTGATAACCCGAACGATAGTCCGAGTCGTCGAAATCGTCACCGTCGGAGTCGGTGGAAGGCTCATCACTTTTTTTCTCCTCCGAGGAGTTTGAAGTACTATGTGGGGCCTGAGTTTGAGGCGATCGCGTACTTTCAGCTCCCAGGTCCGACTGCGGCTCAGCTGCAGAAGATGATGGTTGGCTTCCCTCAAATGAAGCCCTTGTTACGAGGCTGAGGTCAGCCATTTCATCAGACGATGAGTTCTTCTTCATGTCGTAGGGACAGTCATCGTGGAGGAAGTCCCTATAGTCAACCCTCTCTCTTTTATCCGCAGGGAGCAGGTAACCCGCGTAATAGTGCCTGTCAACTAAGCCATAAAAGGCATTTTTCAGGATCTGCATGCGATGAGATGAAAGGATCAGTCACATTGGACATAACACGTAATTCGTTATAATGGGAATATTCAAACTCTCAAAAACCAATCGACCTAAATTCCAACATATATATCGAGCTAAACGCGCGTGTTCTAGAGCAAAACGCGCATGTGGTAGAGTTAAACTGAATACAAAAGATGATGAAAGTAGCAAAAGCAAAATGCATCCTCACAGCAATTTGCAAAAAGAGCACAATAAAACGATAAACTCAATTAAACTGGGAATCGACAATCAACTCCGAAAATTTACAAACACTTGAATTGTTGACTTTAAGGCATAACAACTCTACCAATACTTAACTACGGTTGAGAGGTAGGACTTCTACGTGCATTTCTAAGATGAATCTATTGGCAAAAAGTCACGACACGATAAATTGACTGCTCAAATTGCATTGAGGTCATTTAGCTCGACTGGAGCTAACTTGGCATGCCCAAATAAAGGAGGGATGTCAGGCTACTCCTCTCCACCGCCGAACCGCTCAATACTTTGTTTGATGATGTCGATTTGACGCTCCGATAATGAAATAATGGGACGCCGAGAGCCAAGTTTTGCACTTGATTTCCATGATGTAAAAATAGCATCAGCATGAAGCCATTCCGGAATGTGAGTGTCTTCAACTTTCCATTTGAATGTCTTCTTCGTATCCCAACCAGCATAGGTTTCCTGAACAACACTATTTTTTGATGTAGGTTGAAAATATTGCATTTGAATACAGCCTGGATAGTTGTGATCAACATCGAAATCAGTTAGAGCCCTAGCAATCCAGAAAGGACGAGCATCCCCATCAGCTGGCCGTAGAGCTATAAAATATCCAGCAAAAACATCTCGACCAACCCGAAACGACTCCCTTGGTCTATCACACAACCGTCCGATAAAGTGCGGATCACGCCCATATTCCTCTCGCAATTCGCCAGTATTTAAGAATTCTCGTGTCGCAGGTACTCGAGTTAAAGGCCAACACCCGTTCTTCAAAAATGAAGACACTTCTATAGGCTCAACCAACGCAAGCTTCACAGCTTGCCAATAGCGAATAACAAATTCATGACGCCGACCAAATTCTCCAGATATGTCCTCCGCACTAGAAGTCTCCCACATCTTAATAAACCCTCCAATGCCTTTTACAATGTCATCACGGTTCTTCATGGGAATGGGCGCCAAAGGTTTCATCTCACCTGTAGGTAACATTGGTTTTCCCGTACTTCGGTCCTCCTTCCACAATTTAATACCTCCATTAGTAGAAGGTAACCACTCATTGTCTATGCATAGCATCTTATACTGCATCATGGGCCATCCATTGTCATGCTTGTAAAACTTGAACTGCTGACCCTCCGAATGCCCAACTAGAATTTCATCTCTGGAACCAATGTAGTCTTTGATATAACCCTTGAAGTCAGGTATTTCCTCTATCAAATGAGGAATGACCGGCAGAGACTCCGCGTCCATAAATGACTTCATCAACTGAGGAAGTGTGAGAAAGTCATTCCCTTTGAGATTCATTCTCCAACGTCCAAAGAGGGCGTCAATATCTTTGTGGGTATGTCCAACTAACAAGAATGTGACATACACTTCACGGAACACACCCATGTGTACCAGAAGAGACCAAAAGCAAAACATAAATCTATTCTTGTTGTCAAAAGCTGCGTTGTCCAGTTGCACATGCAAGACAGGAGGTAGCGGCTCCGCCACCCCAGAAACTTCACTTTCAAGTAGAAGAGAGTTTAAACACTCTTCTTTTCCAAACAATACAGCTTCAAATAAAGGCAGCGACCCCGAATTTGCGAATAATGACTTTGAATACGAGATCGGAACACCTTCTAGATCTCGTAAAAGCTTTAATATTGATCTAACAGTGTGATTGCAATCACTTGGATAAAAATCGAGCCCATAATGAGCATACCGGACATCGCTATGCCCGTGAGCAATCATGCCAGTCACAGCAATTGGAAGCTTCATCAATGCATCGTTTGCCTTTGTTTTATGTGAAAATACAGGGCAGGCAGTCTTCGCATGATCCATTTTGTCATGTATTATACAAAGGACATCTCTCGGCCTCTGAATAGAAAGAGAACGATTTGAATAATAATACTCACGATGCGTTTCTTGATGATGCAAATGCTCTTCAAGCTTCTTGATCCACATATTCTCTTCACATGAATCAGGTACCATAGACTTGATCATTGTCTCCATCCTGTCACAAATTGAGCAACGAGCAAAGTTGTCCCCAGGCGCCTTCTTTGAATACTCAGAAAATTTTGACCTCCTAATCCTGCTCACTGTGCTTTGAGAAATAGATTTCAAGCCCAACCTCTCATTGATGTCATTGATCCCTGGTATGGCATCCTTCCATCCGAAGGACGATGGCAAGGACCGAGACACAACCTTCTCACCAGATGTCAACATCCTTGTCCAGTGAGGCATATGATCAGCAGCATTGTCAATGAATGTTTTCAGAGTGGCTACAACTTGGTTTACATGCAGTCGTGGTTTCTTCTGACCAACATTGCCATGGTGGCGAGTCCAGCTGCAGCTTCTGCCTTCCTCCTGTAGAATGTTGAAATCGGAACTCTACTTATATGTTGCCATGCATGCGCGCAAACGTCAATGCCTTCAGTCGTTACCATCATCGTGCCGTCCGGTGCCTGATGAAAACGATTATGAGCATCTATTTTGAAATGTGACTTAAATTTAAAACCCGACGCCTCGTACATCTGCTTTCGGAGAGCCATAATTTTGTCTGGAGGGAAAGGTTGGCAACAGTTCTTGCTGCATCAAATATTGCTTGCAACCAAGTTGACTGAATCTAACGTCAAGAGCTCTTCTTCTCTCTTGGTCCTTAAGAATCGTTGGTTTCGTTGTCCCAACTCATACGGACGCACCCCCTTCTTCTTTGGATGATCGCGGGCATAAACAGCGACGTTGAACTGATCAACTCGTAAATGATCAAGTAGTGACCAACCCTCATGCATAGCATGACTGAGCTTCCAGCTCCTAGTTCCATAAATGGTCTCAAGAGCCAGTTAAGTCGAAATTCAAGCACTTCACGATCTGCACAACTACTTGATCTTCACATACGGGCTCGTCATTACTCTCAAGCATTCTTTCAGCGTCCAGAGTCTGACAAATGCCTTCACCAACAACGTCCCTACTATCGTTGAGAAGTGTCACAAATTTCGTAACCCATTTACTTCTGGGCAGTCCGGGGCAATCTTTTAAGTGGTCCGGAAGAACAAGCTCGGAAGGACCATCCAAGTCCTAAAAGACCACATACACAGACGAATTAGTACAAATGGATAAACTCAAAACATTATGTATTAATCTAAATAAGTAAGTCTAATACCTCAAAAAAAAGACGCTGAAAATCACCGTCGCCATCGGATTCACTCAATTCCATGATAACCTGAATGCCAGCAATAAACACACAATCATGAGAAATCACTGGTAACTTAATCTACGTGCAGTCAATAATGTCTAAGACCACTGAGAATATATGACCATTGAGCTCGCCTCGAGCTAAATGGGCTTCATTGTAAGAATCTACCACTTACTCACGATGCACGTGTATATTGAAGACCATTTAGCTCGAGTCGAGCTAAATGGTTTTGAAGATCTTAATACATGACCACCTTCGAGAAAAGCGTGGTGAACAGTTTTCTTAATGACCATTTAGCTCGAATCGAGCTAAATGGTCATCAAGATAACTGTTCACGACTCACCGCGAAGAAGTAAAAGCTGGATGACCTTTTAGCTCGAGTCGAGCTAAATGGTCTTGAAGATGTTAATACATGACTCTTACCCCGAAGCATGACGAAGAGGAAGACCATTTAGCTCGACTCGAGCTAAATGGTCATCAAGCTTCAACAGCTTCGAGGTAAGCGTGATGAACAGTTTTCTTAATGACCATTTAGCTCGACTCGAGCTAACTGGTCTTCAAGAAAACTATTCACCACTCACCATGACGTTGTTGAAGCTGAATGACCATTTAGCTCGAGTTGAGCTAAATGGGTATACCACACGCTTGCAGGTTAAGCCCATTTAGCTCGACTCGAGCTAAATGTGCTTACAGCTCTGATACATTGCAAGCCTATTTAGCTCGAGTCGAGCTAAATGGGCTTACTGCCCTATAGCAGGTCAAGCCTACTTAGCTCGAGTTGAGCTAAATGGGCTGGACCTGCTGCAGGGCAGTAAGCCCATTTAGCTCGACTCGAGCTCAATGGGCTTGACCTTAATCAAGGCAGGTCAAGCCCATTTAGCTCGACTCGAGCTAAATGGGCTTGCATTTAATTAGAGCAGAGGGCCCATTTAGCTCGACTCGAGCTAAATGGGCTTGCACTGAATCAGAGCAGTACGCCCATTCAGCTCGAGTGGAGCTAATTGGTCATCCAATGAATCCTTAAGTACAGGACTTCATGAGCTTGTCCATATTTCATGCATTTGTTATATGAAACTGCCTCGATATTCGTGCACAGCAAATAGTAAGAATCGTTCTTGGGAACTGTGCACAAGTAAAACAGTATCTTTGCCTCGATTTCCGTGCACAACTACTCTGACGATATCCACATTGCCATAAAGAATGCACCACGATGAACGCAAGATATGACCAATCAAAATTTTCAAAACTGGAAGCACAAATGGTAATAGGGAGTTTAGGCGAAACGTAGTGTACAGAGACGAGTGGCAGAGATGCGAAGGTGCGGAGGTGAGGCGAAGGGCAACAGGAGCGGAGCACGAGAGGAGCGGCAAGAGCACAGGAGCGGAGCAGGACCGAAGGAGCGGAAAGAGCACAAGAGCGGAGCAGGAGAGGAGCGGAAAGCGCGTAGTGCGCAAATTAGGAGAGCCAGAGCAAGCGGGAAGAGAAATGGCGCCAAAAAAGAGCACGAACTCAAAAGAGAAAGGGTGCCAAAAAAGGCCAGTAACGGTATTGAGTAAAAGCGATGTGGTTGGGAACTTCGGCGGGAACGGGAAATTCACGAGGAACGGGGAACTTCGCAAGGAACGAGGACATCTTGGGAACTTTGGGAGGAACGAGGACATCTTGGGCCAGTAATAATCATTTGAAGTTAAGTCACCGAGAAATCCGGAATATTTCTAAAAATAGAAATTTCATAATTGTAATGAAAAAAGCCAGATTCGCGAGGAAAATGGATAACCCAAACTCAAATTAACAAAATAATTTCATATTGGGCACTAGAATGTTAACCCCTAAATGCGCCGAATGTCAAAAAACGATATTTTGGATAGAAGGCAGTACTTTGAATAGCCATATCTTCTTCATCCGAGGTCCGTTTTGGATGAAATCACTTGGGTATTGTTCCAAATCAAGTCTAGTTTGTATTCTAAACCTTGCAATAAAGTATGAATCAATGGAATGCACTTTAGTGAAGACACCTCTTTTATTTTATTGAAAATTAATCAAGTTTACATCAAACCATAAAACCGTAATGAAAAACTCTAGTCCCTAGTCCATAAATAACTTAACCTTTGATATTTCATAAATCAATAACTTTAATATCAATAGTTTTACCATTGTTGCAAATATTGTTTACCACAATTCATCCGACTACACAACGAGAAAAAAAAAAAAACTTCTATCTAGTTGTTAAAGAGATAGTGTCATTTGTTATTTGAACCATAGTTTACAAGATTACCTTAAATAGAGTATAGGGAGAATAATAGAAAATGATTAAATAACCTGAAATTTATACTAACTTATTAAATGTTTAGATGGAACACAAAGTGTTCTCGTCGTGTACCTTGGATTCATGTAGTCTTGAATGACTTAATTTTATTTCATACTAAATTAGAGCAATAAAGTACCGACAGGTGATGTGAGGTATTGTAACATTCGCACTTACTAAAATATGTGTAATATTAAATGACTAATATCTTGCACTTTAGAACGGTTATAGTAAATATAATATTGAGTTTTTTAAAATGTGATTCTATAAGATTAGTTTCTACCTAATTAGGTCTGCTATATTAAGTATGATATTCAATAGGTTGAATGGATTATTTTACAAATGCATATTGTAAATACAATATTCAATATATTTATGTGAGATACTATTATATAAGTATTTAGACAGTGAATAAGTTGAGGAATTATAAGTTTAATACCTAGCTTTTTCAAGTGTATTATTACCATATATGATATTAGAAATATATAATTATTGGTTTAGAATTAAGTCTTGTTAACATTCAGTGAGTAAATATATTTTACAGGTTTAATATTCTATGTGTGATATTCAAACTTAATAATATTTAGTTTTACTTCAATTCTTATGCTAAGATGATTTTTTTAGTATGGTATTCTAAACTTGTTTTCAAAAATTTAGAATGTATCCGCATCTCCGCTTTCTTCCACAAAGTTGCTATCTAGCTTCTCTTTACATTGCAATCCTAAATCATGATCTTTAAAATTAATTAACCCTTAATCCTCAACCCTATACACTATAACCTAAATCTTAATTTGTAAACTCTAAACCTTAAATTCTAGACTAAACCCTTATCCCTAAACACTTAAATTTGAATCATAACTACAGCTGACACTATAAAAGATTATAAACTTGTCTGGTAGTTACTTTGAATTCCAATCTGTATCAATGGAAAAGTATCGAAAAACATAAATTTTAGAATTCTTCCGTCGAACACTATATAATTTTTGAGGAAAACTAGTCAAAGGTATTTATTAGTATTACGCAAATTTTTTAAGAATCTCAAGATTAAATTGTTTTATAGAATAAATAATTAAAACCAAATGTAAAAAAAAAATTAAACCAAGTTTAAATAAAAAATTATCACTTAATAAACTACGTTAAAATTATTATAATGTTAGGCGTATATTACGAGTTGTGGTATAGGAAAGAATGCGAGAATTTTCTCAAATTTACAACAATATTTGATTAATCAGATTTCATGTTTCAGTATTGCATTCACTACTCACAAAGAGGGAGGTTTGCAATGATGCAATGAAACATTGAATATCCAAGTAAGAAATGTTTGTAACATTGGAAACCCTTTTTTTGCAGTACTGAATTTGAATAATTACTATGAACTTTTCAAATGGTCGGTTTACTTTACACAAAGTTTTATAGTTTTATAGTTTTATAGTTTTTTAACCTATATCAAATCAAATTAATTATTCTATTATATTAAACTATATTAATTTTTATTCAATATTCTAATATGTTTTATTTTACTATATTATACTATATGAAAATATATTTCTTATAAATGTATATTAAATATTACAGAAAATGTTTATATATTCTATTTTACTTTATTAAATTTTATTAAATTAAAAATTATTATATTATATCATGTTAAATTATGTGATATTAAACCATCATATATTAAATATACCTAAATCATGTTTGGTCCATACAATCGTGGACAAGACTATATCAACAATAAATTACAATATTATAACATTTACAATAGATTTAGGATCTTATGAAATTTTGTTATAATAGAAGATAATAATGTAATAAAGGTAAATTATAAAATCATTACATCACCAACGGTGTATATCAAACATCGAGCATGTTTTACTAAAGAGAGTTGTGTATGAAGAATCGAAAATATTTTACCGTAATTCAGTAACTTACAATCTTGAGAATCTTAGGTTTGCATATGTATATTTGTTGTGGCATCAGCGAAATCGCAAACTTTGTAACAAAAAGCGTTGTACTTTTGTGGATCTAACAGCTCCTAAGCAATGAGAAAGCAGCGCCGTCATTCTTGAACATGGTAGAATGCAAAACGTTCGAGTGTTTGCTTCAAACTTTACGCACCAAATTGAAACTTAAGACAAGTTCCGTGTCGTCTCTCATATTTCTTTTAAGGAATGTAAACAATCGGAATAGATACTAGTAGAAAGCTGTCCTCAACGACTTGGGGGCGGCGACGTTCGTGAACCCATCCGTCATGTGGGGATTACGATCCAGCCAATCAAAACCTCGGACCAATGGGTGGCTTCGCCCACTGGAACCTGTACAGTTTTCCATGAATTCAGGGCCGGGTGGATCCGCTTTTTCAGTGTCGCAGGTTCGAATCTACTTGAGACCCGTGAAACAAGCTGCCCGGTTCATTGCTCCGTTCCTGCATTATTCACGACAAAAGGTCATCGACAAAATTTGTTACTTGTTGCGGTTTCTCGTTACCGAAGCGCTATATTCATGAACGGCTGTGGCGTGTGACGGGGATAAAGATTTCCTGATACATTTTTTGGCCAAGTTAGTTACTCGTTCGGTAACTTCGTCGTGCTGGATGGTTCTGTGGAAATTTGAGTGGATTTTCTAAGTCATCCATTCTGCATACATATTTCCTTGTAAAGTAAATATGGCATGGTACTATTCCTGAATTGGTTAATGTTTATGTATTAGCAGGTCAACATGCAGATTCTGTTGTTAGAATGAAAAACAACTTTAAACGATTTCAAAGAAACGACTTATTACAATGTAGATAAAGTAGTTTCAGTTTTTGTTGCAACAGAATCTCCTATACGTCTAAAAGCAAGTTTTTTGCTTTGAGGCATGTTTTTCCGATCATATGGTACCACATCTCCTCTTGAGTCTACTCCTCCATGAGCTATGTACCCATGGCCCACGGACTTATAATAACCCCTTTTTGGGTCTGTTTGATTGGACCTCCCCTTGTACGGAGCAGTTTCATAATATATATCTGCTTCAGCTAATGTGCTTTGATATGCAACCAGATCATTATTCCATATTTCAGGTATATAAATGAATAAAACATGAGTCAGTGATAAATCGCTTGGATTTAATATTTTATCATTTATTATTTTATTACCATCTAATAATAATGAAGCAATAGATGTTGTTGGTATAAGATGATTGTCTTCATAAACTTCTTGCCATGCATTTTCAAATATGATATTCTCCCAATATGGTGTTTCTTTTCTACTTTTATCTGTTGGAATGCTTGTGTAGCTAATAACAATTCTTATGTCAGTTTTTATATCAATTTTCTTGAGAATAAATAATTCAAGATATCCTTTTTGCATCAATGCACATTGAAGTATCTTGTTTGAAAGCGGCATCTTCTTTTTGTTTTCTTCAATCCTTTTTTGTAAAAAGATTTGTAATCAATCAAAAGTATCATGAAAATCTTGTAAAGAAGTTATTTCAATATCTTTAGTGATCGATGTATCTAAGATATATTTTGTGTGCTTTCGGAGATCAACGTTCAACAAATTTTCACATATGGGACAATGTAATGTCTTTTCAAGGCAAGTACCACAAATTTTGTGGCAATAATAAACATAATATTGTTGTTTCGCAAGAATAGGCAATTCTACTCTAGATGCTGGGTCCATAAATATTTTATGGAAATACTCGCACTCTAAAGTTTTTTTGCATGAAAGAACATACAAACAATCGAACAATTTTTGAGACTGTTGTGGAGCTTTACAACCTCTCGTTTTAGAATCATATATTAACTCTAAAACATTTTGCGATTCTATGAAGTTAAGGGCAGTCACTTGTGCAATTCTAGGTTTTTTTGCCTCATGTACTACAACCTCATCCATCTTTACAATAAAGTGGATAATTATAGACTAATGAAATATAAGGCAATAAAGTTTAACGCACAAAATATCTATATATATTATAATAAATATAATATACAGTCTTAACATTATATAGTTACTTAAACAAGCTTTTAATGTGCTTTTCAAATTAAAAATAGAAAATGTAAAAGTCTATAGTAAGTTTTAAAAATGTAAAAGTCTATAATAAGTTTTAAAAACCTAAAATTCTAAAATAAGTTTTAAAAATGTAAAAGTATAAATTCAAACTATACCTCGGGCTTCAACTACTCCAGCTAGGGCCCCAACTGATGCAGCTGGAGGCCCCAACTATTCCAGTTGGGGCCCCAACTAGTGCAGCTGGGGACCCCAACTATTCCGGCTGGGGCCCCAACTAGTGGAGCTGGGGGTCCCAACTATTCCAGCTGGGGGCCCCAACTATTTCAGCTGGGGCCCCAACCGATGCAGCTGGGGCCCCAACCGATGCAGCTGGGGGCCCCAACTATTCCAGCTGGGGCCCCAACTGATGCAGCTGGGGGCCCCAACTATTCCAGTTGGGGCTCCAACTAGTGCAGCTGGGGACCCCAACTATTCCAGCTGGGGCCCCAACTGATGCAGCTGGGGGCTCCAACTATTCCAGCTGGGGCCCCAACGTTCATAGTCGTCCCCTCCCTCAAACAAAGCCTCGTTCCCACCCCCCTTTCCAGTAGCTAGAAAGCGATGTAGTAGAAGTGCAAGTGGTTCTTCTGGTATGATTCGAATCTTACAATCTCACCCGTTACATTGGGCGTACAGTTTTCCTCCTGAATTATGATCGACAGGAATGAAAATATAAATAATAAGATCTTATTTGTTTAAACTTTGGTTCTATTCACTAATTGTGATAAAATCATGAAATTAGATTTCTAAGATTTCATTGGGATTTGTCTTTTGAATTTAATATTTAAACATAAATAAGCGGATTATATGTAAATTTAATTGGACTTTAGTTCTATGCACTAATTTAAATAAAATGATAAAATAAGATTTCGAGAATCAGTTGGGATTCATATTCAGTTCTTGGGTGTCCCTAAAGTGCATTTGAAAACAAAACACACGCTTAAACATGTACATAGTATGGTTATCAATCTATAATATATTCAATATCTTTACCATTGGTAACTTACAAGACAATCCAAGCAAAAAAATCATAGCGTATAGATTCGTTTTGCTGAAGTAATAAATGTTATGGGTATTACTAACAATTTTATAGGATAATTACTCTAGGATTTAAAAATATCTTTATTCACTTTATTTTGATTTCCTACGAATTAATTTAAGCTTTGACCATAGAAATGAACTAATCTAATTCAATGCGTGAAAACAAAAACATATAAAATAAACATAAAATTTTAAAGTAATCAAAAAAAAAAAATTGAAAAAAAAAAAACTTCCCTTGCTCTCGTGGTCCTAATATTTTCACCATAATCATCATATGACATGAATTATGACTCAAAGTTATAAAAACTACTCTCCCTCCCTTTTTGCGCATAATTACACTTGCACTCGCCCCCTCCTTCAAATTCTGCTGGGTTATTGAATTCTCACGAAATTTTTTAGACATAGTTCCATTTGCCCTATGATATTTTTTACACTTCCACCACATTCATATGGTCCTATTTAGCTATTTTAGATATTAAAATCACCTTCTTTCCATCATTTTCTTATTCACCCACTTATTCAAATTTCTGGAAGGTCCACGTAAATGATGACACATAGATGGGTTACTCCTATGATTTATTTTATGATCCATTAATTCTTTTAAGGTTATTATTAGCTAGTCACAGTACAAAACACTTTTTTCTCCGCATTTTATTTATTCTTCCCTTATTATTTTAAGTTCCAATGTGTTAAAACTTTTGTAAGAAACTCATAGCATATAGATGCCTGTTTCTTACAAATTTCTAAATATCACCATCCATTTTATAGGTTAGCTAACCTACGATTTAAAAATATTTTTTTCTCATCTTCTTTTAAATACATCTCCAAGCGCCTCCTATTTTGATAGATCTAAATAATTAAACTTGTGTACTACTTCAAAAATACTTTTATTTCTTGCATGCTTCCAAAACACACGCTATATACTTTATAGGGTACAAATCACCTAGGAAAATTTCCAAAAAATTTTCAACCCTTTTTTTCCTAAACAAAGGCACCACCCCCTCATTAAAAACTTCAAGTAGTCCTAAAGAAACCAAATGATTTTTGAATATTGATTTAGTATTTGCTTTTGGCACTAGGATTATTTCCATGGCTTATATAAAGTATGAAGTACACAAAATAATTTCTCCCCATTTTTTTATCCATATCCATGCACCAACTCCTTATACAAAAAAAGTACAAAGAAAGTATTTTAAAAAAAAGAAAAAAAATGGCATAAATTTGGGCAGCCCGACCAGACAGGGCCGCGTGGGCAGCCTCCAAAAGGCGGGTTTGCGCTTGCTGTCTGCGCCGAATCTGTCTCTCCGCGTCGCTGCTTTCCGCGCCCCTCCTGCGCTCGATGTCGCAGGTTTTCGCGCCTCCTCCATCGCACCTGCCTCCTCCATCGCCCCTGCCTGCGTATCGCAGCGCAATTTTTCACGAGCTATCTTGTAAGTTCGTAATTCTAGACTTTTAGGTTTTGGAATCAGTTTGCTGTTTTATAGCTTTTTCAGATTTGCAGGGCACAATGTTATGGAATGTTGCTCGCGGAGTAATGGAGGTCTTCCAATTTGTGTTTTTCGCTTCGAAATTTGTGTTTTGCTGTTGAAATGCGCTCATTTACAACTTTCACCTCATTTAGCTCCGTGCTCATTTAGCTTGATGCCCATTTAGCTCGATGCCCATTTAGCTCAATGCCCATTTAGCTCGATGCCCATTTAGCTCGATGCCTATTTAGCTCGATGCTCATATAACTTCATCAAATTATTTATCACCAAGACCACCACGCCCATTTAGCTCGAGTCGAGCTAAATGGGCTTCACCTGCGACAAGGCAGTAAGCCCATTTAGCTCGACTTGAGCTAAATGGGCTTGTCCTTCAACAAGGCAGTAAGCCCATTTAGCTCAAGTCGAGCTAAATGGGCTTATCGCTTGTCGTAGGTGAAGCCCATTTAGCTCGACTCGAGCTAAATAGGCTTGACTCACATAGATCGTAAGCCCATTTAGCTCGACTCGAGCTAAATAGGCTTATCGCCTGTTGTAGTCAAGCCCATTTAGCTCGAGTCGAGCTAAATGGGCTGACGACTGTGTGCAGTCCGTGACCATTTAGCTCGACTTGAGCTAAATTGGCCCTCTTGCTATGTGGCGATTCAAGCCCATTTAGCTCGAGTCGAGCTAAATGGTCACGGACCTCAAACAAGGCCAGGCCCATTTAGCTCGAGTCGAGCTAAATAGGCTCGACCTGCAACAAAGCAGTAAGCTCATTTAGCTCGAGTCGAGCTAAATGGGCCTGGCCTTGTTTGACGTCCGTGACCATTTAGCTCGAGTCGAGCTAAATGGGCTTGAACTGCCACAGAGCAGTATGCCCATTTAGCTCGACTCGAGCTAAATGGTCACGGACCTGAAACAAGGTTAGGACCATTTAGCTTGAGTCGAGCTAAATGGACTTCACCTGCTACAGGGCAGTAAGCTCAATTAGCTCGACTCGAGCTAAATGGGCGTACCGCCCTGTAGCAGGTCAAGCCCATTTAGCTAGACTCGAGCTAAATGGGCTTACAGTCCTGTAGCCGGTCATGCCCATTTAGCTCGACTCGAGCTAAATGGGCTTACTGACTTGTTGAACGTCAAGCACATTTAGCTCGACTCGAGCTAAATGGGCCTGGCCATGTTTGACGTCGAATCCATATTCGGTATTAGATGTCAAGCCCATTTAGCTCGAGTCGAGCTAAATGGACTTTCTATTAGGTTCAGCCTCATGCATATGAAGCCTGACTCGAGCAACATGGTCGCGATCCTCGTTTTAAGGTCAAGCCCATTTAGCTCGAGTCGAGCTAATTGATCTCGCCACCTAATCTAGACATGTCGGATTTGAGCGTCAAGATAATGACGATATTTTACTGCCCTTGTGAATCTTACATGTGATTCTCATTTGTTGAATGACAGTGATGCCGAGAACCAAACAGACTGCCAGAATTGTTCAGATGGCTGCGAATGCACCTGCCGAGCCGGAAATCGAAGTGGACATGGATGCGGTGCAGCAAGAGTCTGTTCCTGAGGTAATAGTCCACTTCATATCTATGTTCCCATCTCATGTGTCTATTTAGCTCGAATCGAGCTAATTCGCCCTCTGTTAATTTGTTATCCACAGGTCTTTTATAACATGCAATCCCTGGAGGGATTCCTTGCAACAGTACAACTCGAAGCACCAGACGATCCGCTTGCAGCTATTGCTGTGGACGCGCAATGGGGGAGGTTGTGGACCCCCAAGCCAAATTCCATCAAATCTTGGTCTATTCGTCCGATAAACAAGACCCAGTTCTTCTTCTATCAACAATCCGGGTCTCACGGGGCATTTTTACCTTTGTGTCTTGATGCCTTCATCAAACTTGTTACTTATGAAGACGAATTCCTCATGATCAAGTTCGAAGCACTGGAGGTCAAAGGTTTCGTCTTCACTATTGTATTTCCCCCAATGAAGTCCGTTTCTCCCACGACTTCATCCGCAACTATATGGTTGGGAAGGTCGATCCCACTCAGCTTCATCATATCGACACGAGATTGGAGCCCAATGTGTCTTTGCCGAAAGCCTTCGTCAGATCGTACATTCCATACACTGCGCAGATCTGGAAGGCATTGTCTGATTTCGAGACTGCAAAGAAGAAAGGCAAGGCTCCGATGAAACGGTCCGGGAGTCTACTGTTGCAGGCTCCATCCGAGAATGCTCCGTCGGATCTAGGCACTCCAGAGGGAAGTCTAGGCGTGCAGGGAACGAAGCGGCCTAACTCGATATCATCCAGCTGTGGCTCCAAAAGGAGCAAATCCTCCGGCAGCGCACTTACGTTCATGAACCCTACAATGAACCTGGCTGTCTCGGAGAAGGAGATCAAGTATGAGGAAGCGACAAAGTCTCTGAAGGACTACTGGGACAACTGTGCAGAGTGTTATGTCTTCGGACGTGACAATCCGCTTGACGTGTCGATCGACCTGCTCGACCCTGCAGAACCAAGGTTTATCGTGCGATCTTTGGAACCGGCCGGTATCGCGCATTACAAGAACATCTTGATGAATTTACTCGATGTTACTTCGAAAAAAAACCATCATTATTATGCCGAAGATCAAAGCTGAGCCTGAGATGTGGGATTGAGAAGATCTGGTCCAATCTTGTCGGTTCCGAATTATCGATGGGCAGCACCACGTTGAGGCTGCGAAACAGTTGATTCGTGACAAGAAGATCGACGACTCGAAGATCCTTGCCCTTCAGACATGGAAAGCCCATGTTGTGTGGCATTCGGCATCAGCAAGATTCTGGACGTGTCGGCCATGGCGAACAAGACGAACAATTCTGGGACGTTCATACCTTCCTGGGCAACGAACATCATGGGCGCAAGAAAGGTTTGGGAAGACTATGGCCGCCCTCAGAAACTCAAGAAGCCGCATCGACGTGAGACACCGGTTGAAGTAGATAACCGGAAGCGTTATGAGGTATGAGATTATTTGTTCTTTTCTTTCTCTGGTTGGCGTTGTTTGCATTCTCTGTCGACGTTTTTGGGGACGTCGTTTTAGCTCGACTCGAGCTAAAACAACATAGGTTGTTTCTTAATCGTTTAGGCTTTCGTGCAGGCATTTGCGGCTGCTATGGTGAAGACGTGCATCAGCATCAACAGAAATAACGCGAAGGACAAGATCGTCAGACCGTCCGACCTTCGCAACGAGCTCCTCATCATCACATCTCCGGACGACGTCTACGAGTTGTGGAAGAGGTTCATCACAGACTACAGTCTTGGTGAGCTGATCGACCCCGACTGGTTTACGTCGATAAGGGGATTTACCTTGGTCTTAGTGACACCGAGCTGCGATTGGAGTTCTACTGTCGGGTATTGAAGATGTTCTCATCTCCGGGTGGGAAGTTTTTATCGATTATGGGTGGCACAAAGCCACTGTTGGCTGGAATTGTAAGTACCTCGCACCATTCTTTCAATTGGAACTGCTCATGCTCGTTTAGCTCGAGTCGAGCTAAACGGTCTCATGCTCGTTTAGCTCGACTCAAGCTAAACACTCTCGTGCATGTTTAGGTCGACTCGAGCTAAACGGTCTCATGCTCGTTTAGCTCGAGTCGAGCTAAGCGGTCTCATGCTTAAATCTCTTCATTTTGTATTTTGTCCATGGCCTTTTAGCTCGAGTCGAGCTATTTTCTCTTAGTCTTCTTATAAGTTTCTGTCTCCTTCTAAACGGACAGGCGGGCGGCGTGCCCGCCCGGTATGACAACCTTGGACGGGGACATTATCCTCTTCTGCGTCAGACTCCTCCTCTTCACCGGATCTCGCTTCTTCATTACACTCCGCCCCTTCTTCCTCACACTCCGCCTCTTCTTTGTCCGATTCCTCCCCTTCTTCGTCAGACTCCTCACCCTTGCTTGTTTTAACCTCGTTCCCTTGGAAGGTGGTCGGTGTGGGCTTTGCCTCCTCAGAATTGCCCTGCGCTACACCACTACTCGGTGTAGGACCATCTGGCGACCTCTGCTCAAAGGATGATCTATTCAAGATCTCAGGGCTTTGAGCAATTGCAGCGTCGCCCTCGTCAGAGTCGATACTATATCCGGAGGTGGATGGCAGTTCTCGAGGCATCTCCGGATCTGGCGCGTCATCATCTGAATCCTCGTCCTCGTCACTGCCTAAAATGGGCTCTTCTCCTACCGGCTTCTTCAAAGACTCTGGCTGTAAGCATTCGAAGACGGCACGCTGTATTCTCTTGCGCTTGTCTACACTCGAGGACGGCAAAGCAGCAATTGCAAGAGGAGTCTCGGATTGCTTGACTGCACTCAGTGTAGCAGCGGGTGCGAGAAGCGTGGAATTCGGGACATCTGAAACACACAACAACCATCACAATGTACACAAATTAGGTCCAAAATTTATGCAGATGTACTGAAGCAGTTTGGAAAGTGAAGGTAAGATTGCTCAGAAGTACCTCTTACGCCTATTCGGTAGTACTGCAATTGACCGATTTGTATCCTGTAAAGGAGTATTACTATGATTGATGTAGCTAATATACACTTTTGTATTGTCAGTAGTAGCGTTGTAGTACCAAGGTGTACTTACTGAGCACATCCCTTCATAGGGTATAGTTGGCCACTCAGTTGTATACAAAACAAAGAGGTGTAAGTCACCTAAAGTGAACAATGGGTACTTACATTGTATAGAAAGTTTACAGAATGAAAGTACCCATTGCACACTCTGTAGTTCAACGAGACAAGAAAAGGACGCTAGTACAACTTGTATCCTTCTTGTAGAGCTAGCTACTACACAATAGAAGTACTGGACCACAAATGACAAACATTGTGTACCTGAAGTACTTATATTTTACTTATCATGTTGTATGTTGTATACTTATAATAGTAAACCAGTGTAGAACAAGTAGACGGGTAATATGCCATTGTACACACCCGGCTACTTAGCTACACTATAATCCGTGAACTACTACTTTTACACTTATCCTCGTACACACTCTCACGATAGCTAAGTACTCAGCTCGTAATATGTGCATGCTATACAATAACAACACTACTGAACTGCTTACCGCCATGCATGTTGTGGACAAAGACTACTCATGTAGTGGCAAGAGTAGAATTCATCTGTACTTCTAGTACAAAACCGGCAGCACATAGACATCAGTATGCTAAAATTGCAGCATGTATCCTAAACAGACAATTACTAACTTGCAATGAGCTTGAAGTGCACACACCTCCATGTACTGTGGATGGAAAGTACATGCACACACAGTAAATGGAGAATGTACAAGAAGATGATTTTGATGTAAGCGAAGATAAAGTAGCACAAACTCACCGAAATTGAGAGGCAGGACGTTCTTGCTCGATCCGCCCTTGCATGAAGAACCTTCCCTGGCTCCTCACTTAATTGCAGGGCTATCGAACGCTCCTTCAGCTGGGCGCTTGGCTCACCCCAACCGAAACTCCTCAACCAATTTGGGTGGGGCATCTTGCCACATCCTTCTGCCTTACATTGATGTCCATTTCCAAAAAGCATACAAGCACAATACGGATGGTATGCATGTCTACAGCTAGAAAGGACAACGTCAAAATCAGGAAATGGAAACAAACAGAAACAGCAAGTGCTGAAATCGACTGTCTGCTCCGACGAATTGTCGTCCTGATAAACCATGGGCATCGGCCACACCGTTGAGTTGGTCTTCCCTCTTTTGATTCGAAACACCTCGTTTGTGATCAAATCGAATTGCCTCTCCCGAGCTGCACTCAACAACCGGACCTCCTCAAGCTCAAGGTCCACAAGACTCAATTCAGCCCTCTCCTTGCAAGTCTTTTTTTGTGCCCTTGCCAGTTGTTCTTGAGAGCCCTCCAACTTGATCACCTCCTGGTGCGTATCTGTGCCCGCCGCCTTCAACCTTTCAATTCCTCCTTTCTTTCTTCAACGTCGTCCTTGAAATTTTCCACCAAGTCCTGCAGCCGATCGAGTCTCTTCTTGTCACCTTCTCTTCTCTCAGTGATCTCAACCCTCCTGTGTTGCAAACCCTTGCATTTGAGATGAACAACTTCCAGCAACCCCTGCAAATCAGCAACCCTCTCAATACTTGTATCCTTCTTCCAACCTTGCAGATCACCGTCCTGATCTTTGGAGATTTCCTGCACACAAACGACGGACCCAAGCCCGCTCTCCGTTTTGCACTCGAACCCGCCTCCTTCCGTTTTGCCGTACTGCAAAATGACGATTACTTCGCAATAAGTCTCCTTCCCCTTCTTGCGAGGGTATGTCACCTTCCTGTCGATCGATCCTTGCACAGGATGCACAACCAGACTTCTCCATTCTTGGCCGCGAACGTTGTGCTCGAGCTTCCGCTCCACTACCGACCGCAATGCCTGTAGCTTCGCCAGGTCATCAAAGTACCGCTTTCGCTGTCGCTCGTTCGTCAGTTCACCAAACTCACACCAGTTGATCTATCCCTCCTTCTCTATATCACGCGCCACTCCCTCGGCAAACTTCACCTTGATCTGCGCTGGAATCTTCTGATTGGGGCAGGAGTACACAATCGGGTGTAGGTACTTCACCCTCGCAATCACATCCTTATTAGTGCAGTTGCTCCACACGAAGCTGTTGCGTCCGCAATCGCCAATTCGCCGGCCAAATAGTTTCTTCATCTTCTCATAGTGGAAGTCCTTCGACGCTAATTTGTGAGGATTCACTCCTGTATTGCATAAGACCGGCCACTCCCTCTTAGAATTAGTTGTTGTCTTCTTCTCAAGCGGCGGCTTCAAACGTCGGATCTCGGCATCAACATCCTGCAGGCAGGTGTAAAACTTCTCTGGCTTATTTGTTCTCCTCACATATGCCCTCTTTGATTTTGTTGGGACCTCCTCTTCCGCTCTATCCGAATCGCTCTCCTCTACGGAAGTCAGGGACTTGGAAGCAGCAATCCTACGATCGGAAGTAGTCGCCTTCCGCTTAGTTCCCCCTGCCCGTGCCATCGACTAATTTGCGAACGTAATAGCGATCACTCCGACAAAACCCTAAGAACTGAGCACTCCAGCAGGTACACAGAAATGGCAACAACGGATCAAAAACTAACTACAGCGGCGAACTCTTGCGGCTCACCCTACAACTAAAAGCGCATTCTCTAAACTCACACACTCACGGCGCACTATAAGAAAACCATCAAATTTTGGATGTCTTAAATAAGACATCTAAAGTCGATTTGACGTCTTAGAAATGACTTTTAGGCTAAAAGTTGGGGTAGTGTTTAAGAAGACATCAAGAAGACATTTGAAATATAGGAAGATGTCTTGGAAAGTATGACGTGTCAAGGTAAACTTGGGAGGGTAAGAAGTGGGCCACGTGGAGGACACATCAGCGCCATGTAGACGGGCAGTGCCACATGACGATGAATTTCATCCTGATGTAAAGTTTTCCGTGGTCAATTAAATTGTGATGTGGCGGTGCCAGAATCCAACGTGGCACCCGGGAAAATCTGACGTGGCACCAAGGAAAATCCGACGTGGCATGCCACGTCAGCATAGTTTTGACTCCTTTTATATTAAAATAATGGTCATAAAAGACATTGAAAGACATCTAAGGATGTCCTACGAGACATATAAGGATGTCTAATGAGACCTTTTACAATGTCTTATGAGACATTTTACAATGTCTACGAGGATGTGTTTAGTAGTCTAAGTACATTGTCGGAGTCGTCCACTTAGACATTGTAGTGATTACTTTTTATATTTCACGATGTCTTATATAATGCTTTGCAGGACTTGTATAGGATATTTTTTGTGGTCTTACAAAATGTTTTATAAGATGTCTTATATGAGGTTTTGAAGATGATTGCGAAGATGTTTTAAAGGTGTTTTTTGTGATATTACACAAAATGTTTTTTAGGATGTCTTCAAAGACGATGTGCCTCCACGATGTCTCTTTACTACCATCGCTTACGGTCGATACCTCTACGGTCATGTGCATGTCGTGCCGCAGCACATGTTCAATAAGTCAATATCGACTGCATTTAAACAAGAGGTTTGTAAAGGCAAAAAATTGTGATTTAGTTCCATTTAATTGCACTACCTAGGTTGATAAAGTTTTCATTATGACCTCAAGATATCAACACAGTTAGACATTCTTGCGGACATCTACTTAGACATTCAGGCAGACATTCTTGAAGACATCTTTGAAGACATCCTTGAAGACAACGTCATAAAACATTCATGCAGACATCAGTTCAGGGCCTCAGATCGTGTTCTGCCGCCTCTCTCAAGTTGTGAAAAAATAACAAGTCACTTGTTTTCGCATACTTCTTCTATGTTTGTGTGTTCTTTAAGCTTTCATTACCACCGTACGAGGACCCCGACCCCTCATGTTCCACCCTCCAAAACAGAATTCAATCAACTCAATTAGACATCCTTTTAGAGTTTAGACATCTTCATAAACATGTTCATAGACATCCCAATAGACATCATCATAGACATCTGATGACATTTTCAAGTTATTAACCACAACTAATTAAGCTTCAAAGTTCTTTCCACAACAAAGCAAATATTGTAAGTCATAGAGTTTCTTCCATAACAAATCAAATACTACAAGTTATTCCTTACAAAACTAAGGCAGAAATGAGCTTTATCCAACCTCTACTTCTACTTGAAATTCTCATGACCTAACTATGGCGGCGGCAACAATCCCTAACTACATGAAGAAGCAAACCCTAGCCTCTGACTACACTCTAAACACTAACTCCTTCAAAAAATGAAGGCAAAAATGAGCTTCGTGTGGCCTCTACTTCTACTTAAAAATCTTATGACCTAACTATGTTAGCAACAGTAAACCCTAGCCGGCTTTGTTCATCCGCTAGAGTCGATGAAAATCATCCCAATAACACAATGTCTTCTAAGATGTTTTATAAGATATCTATGTAAATGTCTACGAAGACACTGCATAGACATTGTATGATATGTACTCTTGTCCGCCGTGGACTTTTGTTTACCATGTAGATAAACAGTTGTAAGTTATGAAATTAATAAAATATCCACGTATAATTTTGTTCAAAAATATACAAAAAGTGCCGTATATATTTAAATAACTATATTTGCTAACTAAATCATTTTACTAATTAAATAAAAATTAAATAATAATATTTTAATATTTTAATATTTAATAATAAAATTTTTTTGATCTTTTGATTTTATTAAAATATTTTATTAATATTTATTATTAAAATATTCTCAAATATTCATATGATATATATTTAATATTAAATTATAATAATTTAGTATTACTATTAAAAATTGGACCAATGAAAAAAATATGAAATTACAAGATTAATAGTATGAAATTCATATCATGAAATTCATATTTTGATATTGTAAGCTGTAAAAGATAAAATTATAATGCACATATAACAAAAGAGTATTTAAAAAGATGAGGTTCCTTTTTTTGTCCTCCCGCAAACCACTGCCCATTATCATGTTTTTTTTTACAACCGGGCTACTTCCTAACCCCTTACCGGTAACTTTCATAATTTTTTACTTGGTGAAACTGGAATTTTTTGCCAACCTGGCAGTTTCATGTATAATGCGATGTCTTAATAGACAATTTATAAAACATTCACATATCTTTAGATGTCTTCAAGTCATCTAGCACTCTTAGTTGAAGACATCTACAAAATGACAAGATGTCTTGTCATCTTACAAGCAGGGATGTCAATCCGGACGTCTTTTGAGTTTTTTTGGTCGGACGGACGTCCGTCCGTCCAGGACCGTTCGAGCGTCCGTATGGGGGGGTAAATCGGAATTACTATGACAATAGTAAATTTTTTAACCGTCAGATCGTATTGGAGGTCGCATCTTAGCCGTTGAAATTGTATTGTGAGTGTAGGTGGTTACCATTGGATTGTAATGGGCGGCCCAGGACCGACCGATTGGCCACGGCCGACCGACCGGTCGACGGCGTCGGATCGGTCGCAGTTGATGGATCGGTCGCCTGATTGGCCGCAGGCCGTCCGACCGGTCGCGGTTTCGGTTGGCCGTCGGATGGGACGCGGTTAGCGTCGGCCGTCTGATTGTTCGCGATCTCCGTCGGCCGTCCGATTGTTCGCGATCTCCGTCGGCCGTCCGATCGGTCCCAAACGGCCGGTCGGCGCCGGCCGTCTGATCGGTCGGCCAATCGGTCGGGTCGGCCAGCGCTGGCCGTCCAATCGGTCGGGCCGGTCGGCGCCGGCCGTTCGATTGGTCGAGCTGGTCGGCCATGCGACCGCGGCCTACATAAGGCCGACGGGTCCTCCACTCTCCTCACTTTTTCCTTCTTTTTCAGGGTGCGGAGTAGCTGTAGGTTGGAAATTTTTTTAATTTTCATCCACTGGCTCCTTATCCTGGGGAGAAAAGAAGTCTTTCCGTTTGTAAGGGGGGAGATTTCGCTTTTGTTTTTCAAAAAGATGCCAAAACATGGGGTTGGGGGCAGTGGGGGGAATCGAGGCCTGAGACCCAAGGAGTTTAGACATCTTGAGAAGTGGGAGCACTCATCCAATAAGTGCAAGAACTTTCTTCGGGAGAATGTAATCGTGTGATTTTATGAGGCCAACAGTCTTTCACGTTTGTTCAGCAATTACATGAGATATAAAGAAGAAGCTCAAGCCAAATTCAAGGACGACATGATGGACCTCATGATGGAAGCGCTCCAAGATCCGGTGTAGAGACCGGAGACCGATAAGCGTGGATTTACGAATTGGATGGAGGATAGATTAATTGATGCTCTCTGGAACGCTGTCGACCTATTGAAGAGGTACAAGAGAACGAATCGAGCGGGCAATGAGGAGTTTAGGGATGTGATACTGAGGGCGGAGGCTTTTCAACAAGCGATGAGGCCGTATTCCAATAATAAAAACCGGCGCGGCTCCATAGGATGGTGGCACACGGATCAAGGAAGGTTAATGGAGCTGGGTCGCATGAATAATTTGATAGTAATTCCTATGACGGCCCGTATCATCGAGCTTGAGAAGAGGACTCTAAGAGGGTGATACGGCACAATTTCCAAAGTTCACATAAGAGGGGTTGTGGGTATTGAAGAGTTTTGGGAATTTGCTGCAAAGACTTCCAACCATGTTGTGACACGACCAGACTTGGCCAAGGTGGAGCATCAAAATGAGGCGTTTGCTGTGAGGATACAACATGCAGGTGTTATTTGTTTTATAGCCATTCATGCAAATAAGTTCCAAGGCTATACGTACTGGTGGAATGGCGGCACGATTCGATCGATATTGGCCCTTGATGTAAGATATGGAGATGATGTTCATGGAGAGATCAAACTCACACCTCATTCTGATGATGAGCGTATTCGAGCTTGGCAGTTGGTCCGGTTTCGCGAAAAACGAACAGAGCTTGCTTGGGCTTTAGTGCATATTATGTGTGAAGTCCCAAGTTGAACTACCTCCACAACGATGTGTCTCCAGACAACATACTTCTTCACTTCCCTCAAGATGAATCACGAGTGTATATTGGACTATGCGATTGGGGGCTAACCACGAGCATGGATGATAAAATGAGGTCCTTGTACACGTTCACGAAACCCGAAGATAGAATCGATACCCTACGAGCAAGATATTGGGTGGATCCTCGGGTGGCGTACTTGTACAAAGAGAGTAATCACATTGACATTATTCCCTTCTATGATAGAGTTTCAGAGGAGTTTGCTACGGTTCAGATAGCACACCGAATCCTCAAGAAGAGCATGTCGACGGCCTACGAGAATTGCCAAAGTACAACGGGGCCTGACCGGTGGTCCAATCAAGACTTGGCAAATGCTTTTGACCAATACTTGGAGATGGTGGCTGATGCAAAGTATACGCTGACCCACGTTGTCAACCGCTTCATGGAATCATTCCATTGGCCGGTGCCAAATGATCATTATCGCACCAAGTATGATTAGTAAATTACTTCTGCACATCTGTTCTATTTCTTGCGGCTTTATTAGCTTTTTAGATTCTTCATTGAAGTCCTCATGTAGATGTAGGCAAATTTTTTGTAGTCAAATGCGTTACATGCCTTCTATATGTAGTTACTTCAAGTACATTCTTGTTTATATATACCTTGCAATGATTCCAATGAATGACTTCTTCTCCATTGTTTGTTATTTGATTTTATTACTTAATACCTTCAATAGAAATATCTCCAAATCTTCGTAAACAATATTTGAGAATATGTAATGAACTATGACACTTCTTTATTATATCAACCTTGCGTAATTCCGTTATTAATGGTTTGTCCAAAGTCAAGTCAAGCATAATATGACTTTTCTTACATTTGCCTTTTTTTGTATAACTTGATGAACATATCATATGTTAGGTGAGAGTGTGAGACCGTGAAAAAAGGCTTAAAGCCAAACAAAAGAAATTATTACAACCAAGTGAACTCATAGTAAAAATACAAGACATCGCGATTAAATCCTTGAAATAACAAATTGCATAGTATATTAATATATAATAATATAGTCCGATATTCGAATAATCCATTCATAAACAAGATATGGATTTCAGGATCCTCAAAACTGGCCACTAGCAAGTCGATAATGATGTAGACATCATCCGTTGCAAAAAACTACAAATTTTTTACTATAATGACACTATGTATGATGATTTTGTCATTCTTAATCCGAGTCTTCATCATCCTGTTTACGACTTGGCGCACCGCCTTAAGTAGGTGGTCCTCGAGAAGATTCTCCAAACAAGTAAGTTTGCATAAACTTTCTTTCACCTTGTAGCTGTTCAATGTATTCCTGCAGACTTAGTAGTGTGGCTTGTTGCAGATCTCGTTGGTACCTCGCCTCTTCGTCCTCAAGAGATAGCAAAGGTGCTGAAGGCATGTCGTTACTTCCGTATGTATTCTGACCATATCCATAATTTGTGTAGCCAACAATGTATAATCTTCCATCATATTGACCTCCATACTCGTATGATTCCTTCGGGTGTGATGGCCTACGGTACTCGGGACTTCCGAATGTTGTACCGTATTGGTTCCCACGATTGTATGGGTTTATAGGATGAGTTGGGCTTGAGTTGCATTGAGCATTGGATCCGCTACCATGCTCACCTCCTAAACCATGTGTACCTCCTGTATACATTGGAGATGGGTAGTTCGAACTAGATCCACCTCTACCGTATTCGCGTTCGACTCCGTACGTATTTTGCTGATGGGGTGGCATATAACTCACAGGAGTACTGAATTCGTGGTTACCATGGTAATACCCCTCATTTCCTGTGCCAAAGGATACTGGTGCTTAACGATTGTCATGGTTTGAGTCTTGGTTAGTGCCCCCATATGCCCTTGGAGTTCCATGTTGTTGAAGTTGGGCATCCATATCAGCTGAACGTTCTGAATAAGTAGTATAACACTTGCTTGGTCCCATCCAATTTGTTGGAATGAATCGGTTGCTGCGATCCAATAAATGCACATCCAAACCTATCACAATGGTCCAGTCAATGTCCTTGTAAAGGACTATTTCAGCCCAGACCATGGCCATGGTAGAATACAGCATCAATTCTGGCCTTGTGTTCTTGATTCCAACCGCAATTGTGACTTCATGATATCTGTGCGCAAAATGGTCGCTCTTGCAACTCTTCACTGGGCCTTCACGACGAGGACCATATTTCTCTGCTTCATGAAGCGCGCAATAACTTCATTATGTGATACATCTTCACGTACTTCTTGCACATGGAGCAATTCGAAATGTCTGCCCTCTCCTCTCGCCAACCCGGCTCTGCAACACAGTTTGGATCACTCCATGCTTCCCAATCCATTTTTGGAGGGTTGCCCTTTGGTCGTGAAGACTTGGCCTCGCCCCTCAAACGTGAAAACTTCGGCGCCATTCTCAGCAGCGACAAGTAGGCACAGCGTGGGAGTGGGTGACCGACGCGGACCATGAGCAACGCACTCGATGTAGCTTTAAAAAAAGCCACAACGTATAGCCCGTTGTCTAGAGTGAGGGAGAATGAGCCCCTCCCCTCCTATTTATGCCGACCGGGAATCGGATGTCATTGGCCAGCGGGCACTGGCCGTCCGATCCCGGACAGCACCGATCAAATTGTCGGTCGAGCGGCCTAGATCAGAGGTACGACCGATCGGGGTCGCCCGAGCGATCGGTCGATCGGGGCCGCCCGATGGCACAGCCGATCGGTCGATCGGGGCCGCCGATGCCGGCCGACCGAGTCGAGCGACCGGCGACCGGTCGGCCGACCAGCCTAGCGACCGGCCATGCGACTGGGCCGGCGTACCTCCCTTCCCCGTACCTCCCTTCCCCCTCATCTACTTGCATCTCCGGCCCCAACTCTCCCCTTGCACAATTTCGAGGAATTCCCTGCATTACATGTTTTCAATTTCAATAGTACTATTTTTAGCCTGTATAGTCCACGTGGCGTCTAAATATGGACAGGGAATGTTCTGACAAGGGAATGTCGGGAATATCTTTTCGTCATAAACGGGAATGTTTTATGACAAGATACGCTCGGCTTTAAATAAATCTATAATAAGAGACTCTTTGCAAGAGGAGTGAAGGCCAACAAATCTCCAAGCCAATTCTCTCACTTTTTGAGTTATGTTGCCCAATTAGCTTGAATTGGACAAAACATTTAACAATCAATATAGTGGGGCCAATTTTCCCATTTGTAAAGTCCTTTGGAGTTGATGCCCATCTCTTGAAGGAGAGCCAAGGCCATTGGGCCAATTCTTATTATTAGCTAGAGTCCATGTTTTTTATTTGTACACATTTATTTTTTATTTTTTATTTTTTTAAAATATTCTTTCCTAACACCTTAACAACCACAGCCACTGATTCGACTTTTACCGTCACGGCCAAAAAATGTTTTATAGTCAACTTCGAATGTTATGATCTCGCATCTAGTGATGATCCAACGGTTGAAGATTTCATACTACTACTGATGGTAGTCTACTCAAAATCCTATCGTTGAAATTGTAAAATACATCCAAAAATATTGGACATAGCCAGGGTTGTCAGGACGACCGGACCAGGGGGCGACCAGTCGACCATGGTCCGGTAGTCCTCAGCCCCTAGGACCTGTCGGTGACATAACGGGTTTTTTATAATTTACCTGGGGTAAATTACCGTCCGATCGGTGGCCGACGCACACTTCGTCCGATCCCTTGACCAGCCGACCGCACCCCTGTCCGACCCTTTGACCGGCCGACCGCACCCCCGTCCAACGCTTGGACCGGCCGACTGGTGGCGGGACCGGCGTTTCCTAGGCCGACCGGTGTGCGGACAGGCAAGGTCGGCCGCCGACCATGGTGACGACCGGCGAGGTCGGCCGCCGACCGGGGTGACAACCGGCGAGGTCGGCCGCCGACCGCTTTGGCGACCGGCGAGGTCGGCCGCCGACCGCTTTGGCGACCGGCGAGGTCGGCCGCCTACGAAGGCCCGACCGGCTGATGGCATGGCCGACCGTCCACCGGATCGGCCGACCGATCAAGATTTCAAGTTTCAACGGTCAAATTCAGGGTTGAAGGTATATAAGAGAAGAGACACAAGGCTTCATTTCACTTCCGAATTGTGCATGCGACCCAAGGTCTCTGAGCTGCATAACTTTATGTTATGTGTCCGTTGCTTGGTACGTATTGAGTTCGAAAGTGTAGAGTTCGTTTACGAACTCTTGACATTTTTTTCTACATATCTACTACCACGTTTGTTCATTTTGAGGTGTCTTACCTATCAAAATGGACAACAAATCATCCTCACCTTGGTTCACTGATGTTCATGAAGTACAAGGCCAACCTACCACGACCCCGACGGTCCAATGCAATCTCTGTCATAAGGTTATGAGCAAGAGGCTAGAACGGCAGCTCAGTCACCTTGGCTATGAAGGCAAGCGTGGGGTCCGCCTTAATACAGTAACGCTTTGTCCAAAATTGAACACCCGAGTGATGGATTCATTTCGAAGACGTGACGGGCAGTTCCCTCCACATAATGGAGAAATGAGCGGTGCACATTCAATCCCATAGTCATCAGAAGTTCCGAATGTTGGCACGCCAAGGTCCACTGGTGGTGACTCTTGAGTGGGATCCTCTCAAGCTACCCCTTCGATTCCATCAACACCTTTAGTTGGATCAATCTCCACCATTCCTAACTTCGCGGGACAAGTGAGGGTTGGTGGGCATATCGGTAGGGCGATGAAACAATCTGTGATTGAAGATGGTTTTGCTGAAGCGGATAGGCGGGAACTAGACATACTTTGGGAAAAGATTTTTTATGAAGCAAACGTACCATTTGCTGTAGCACGGAATCCCGCCTTCAAGGAAGCTGTAATGAAAACTGCGTCTTTCCGAAAACCATATGTCCCTCCTTCTTACCATGACATTCGGACAAAGTTGTTGGGACAAGTAAAAAGTGATCTAGAAGGAAAACTAGATAGTAGACTCAAGGAGAGCCTTCGGAAGTTCGGGGGAACTTTAGCCATGGATGGATGGTCATCTGTGAGTTGTCGCCCTCTTGTGAAAGCAATGCTAGTGACTCTTGCTGGAGAGCTTTTTCTTGGCGCCGTCGATACTACTGGCAAAGAAAAGACAGCAATGTATATGTCGCAACCCTTGCTAGCTCACCTTAGCTTACACCAACTTTTTCCCAACTCTAGCAAGTGTCACGAGCGCTAACTCTGCACATCCCCCACATGCACAAAGTTAGCTCCCCATACCAACCACCAAGCTCACCGCTTGGTTATCAATCCCTCCTACTCATGCAACCGGGACTCAACCCCTTTGTAGGTAGCCAATGGTTAGGTGCGGACTTCCACTTATGTCCAAGGCCCAACTTGGTGGCACTCCCATACCACGCGGCCTAACCGCACTTGGTGGTGTCTCCTCACCACCGCCCATGACCACCATGGTGACCCCAAGGCCACCAAGTAATCACAACGCCGGCGGTGAGACACCACCCCACATCGGTAGCACTCATGGTCCTCATTTTGCCTATATGAGTCCCCGTGGTGAAGCCCCAACACTAGCTCCCCCACCGGGACTCACCTTGTCCTTATGAGCCACCGTGGTGAAGCCCCAACACTAGCTCCACCCACCGTGCCTCATTTTGCACTTTGAGTCCCCATGGTGGAGCCCCAACACTAGCTCCACCCATTGGGACTCACCTTGGCTTGGGAGTCCCCATGGTGAGGCCCCAACTCTAGCCACACCACTCGGGACTCCCACCTTGGTCACCACCAAGGCACCATGGGAGTGGGGGGAGGAGACCAGCCCTCCCCATAGTATACTCTGTGGGATTCGGCAGCCCCTGGTCCTAGGTGAAGGGCTGGACCCTCACACCTCTAAGGTTTGGAAGACCACCCAATCTCCCAATGCCTTAGCCGCTGGAAGGCCCCGGAGACTTCCCGAACCTTCCAGGGCTCGTATCTACCTCGTCCCGCATCCAAACGCGACGAGCGACCACTCTATCGACATCTACTCGTCAAGTAGATGCCGATAGACACCTTACTTGCCTCATTCCGACAAGTATTGAGGGAGTTATGCCCCTCTGAAGATTCGGGAGTCCCGGGCCAGCTTCCCAGTCCAGCACTGTCCCTGGACAGCACTCCCTTTAGTCCCACAATCTTCCAACTCCCATAACTTTTAGCTCACACCTCCAAATGAGGTGCTCCTTAGCATCCCGGAATCGTGGCAACATGAGCTTCCATAATCTCATGTCCATTCCCTCGTGGCTCCTAGTCTCCGTGGGTGAGAGGCGTCTCCAACGCCCGGGGTCCTCTCCCACACTAGGCCCACTTAGGTTCCCTTCACCTTGGCACCCCAAGGCCCGGGCGTCACTCCGGTGTCCCCCTTGGGCCCTTGGTGTTGCGGTCACTCCTCAAGGAGAGGTGCGCGACACTCACCCCCACCTAATGGAGTCGATGCCCTCATCGACTATACTTGTAGTCGGTCACACCAATTCTTGGGTTGTCATCCCCATTGGTGCAGCATTGTGTTTCACCAGGGCGCGACCCCCACAATGCACTCTCAAACTTTGGCAAAGTCTCAAAGGTGTCGTCACTAGGTGGTCCGTTTAGTACCCTGGACCTCTTCCAAGGCAACTAAATTACTCTAGACCCACCTACTTTGAGACCCTCTTGGATTGCCCTTACCTTGGCTCTCCAAGTTAGGCTCCACTAGCCTAACACTTCTTCCTTGACTACTAGGCTGGACCTCAATGCTTCCACCAAGTTGTCTTGGTTGCAAACCCAAGATGGCTTTTACACCACGACTCGATCGCACGGGGGTAATGCCAAGTTCCGCCCAACTCGGATCCCACTATCTCTTTCGAGGCATGGATTCATGACTCCCATGCACTAGCTTGCACTAGTTTGTGGGAGTGGCGCTTTTATGAGCACGCGCCATTACCTTGTCCCCGCCCGGACAAGCCCAAGGCCAAGGGACTTCATGGTTTTATCCACTCTTTCTCCTAGCCTTGGTCCCCATTACTCGGCCTTCCCAACTCGGTTTCACATCTCTATTCCCCCTCTTCCACCAACTTAGCACAAGTACAAGACTAGGACTCCATCTCATACTCTTCTCTTTGCACACACCAAAGCCAAACTTTATTGCCAAATCCAAAGAACAAGTACAAGTGTTGTGGATCTACGCCCAAGCTACAAGTCATCCTCCCCCACTACGGAGGTTGATGTCCTCATCAATGCCTAAGTTGCTTCTTGTTGGAGCTCCTATGCTTCTCAAAGTTCTCCACCACCTCCTTAGCATTCACCATGTCCTTTGCCGCCACCCACGTTGCTTCTTTCTCGTGGTATCCTCGCCACTTCACAAGGTATTCCTTGCTCTTGTTTTTGAGGTTCCTACTCTTGAGGATGGCCTCTACCTCATATTCCAAATGTTGTCCAACCAACTCTGGTGGTGGCCGAATCACTTGCTTGCGATCCGGCCACAAGGTATCCTCCTTGAATGGCTTTAACAATGAAACATGGAATGTTGGATGCACTTTGATCTCGGGTGGTAGCTCCAACTTATACACATCTTTGAACACCCGTTCCACAATGGGAAACGGATCCGCAAACTTGGACATGAACTTTGGAGTGAAGCCTTCGGGCATGGTGAAGTTCTTCACATTCAACAACACCTTTTGTCCCACCCCATACTCCACTTCACGTCTTCCGGCATTGACTTGCTTCTCATAGCGCCTTCTTGCCTTCTCCAACAACAACTTGGTTTTTTCCAACATATGTTCCCGCTTCTTAGCCAAGTCTTCACCATCTTGGTTGAACTCTGGTGTTGAATGTGCCCCCTCGAGAGCTAAGTGAGCAGGTTGGAGTGGCTCCACTCCATAGGCCACTTTGAAAGGTGACTCCTTAGTCGCCGAGTGTGTGGCCGCATTGTAACTGAAATCCGCCAACCCCACATAGTCTACCCAATCACGTTGGTCCGCACTCACAAAGTTCCTCAAGTATTGGTTCAAGACCCCATTCACCCTTTTAGTTTGCCCATCTGTTTGGAGATGAAAGGCAGTGCTAAATGTCAACTTGGTTCCCACCTTCTTAAAGAAGTGTCTCCAAAATGCACTTGTGAACTTTGGGTCTCGATCTGACACAATCACTCTTGGCAACCCGTGATGCTTCCACCATGCATCGAGAAAGATCTTGGCGGTCTCAAGCGCAGTTGCAGTTCCTCTAGTTGGCACCATATGAGCCAACTTGCTAAACCGATCCACCATCACTAAGATGGCATCATACCCTTGCGACTCGGGAAGGCTTGTGATGAAGTCCATAGACACACTATGCCAAGGACCCGGCGGAATTGGCAATGGTTGCAACAAGCCCGCTTGCTTTTGATATGAACCCCGGTTAAGTTGGCACTTCACACAAGTCTTCACAAAGTGGGTTATGTCATCTTTCATCCCCGGCCAATAGTACCTCCTTGACACCGTTGCAATGGTAGCCTTTTCTCCCCTATGGCCGGCTATGGGACTATCATGTTCCTCCTTCAAAACCAACAATCTAAGCTTGCCTTGAGGAACATACACCCTACTTTGCTTATACTTGAGCAATCCATTCACCAACTTGATCTCCTTGAGCTTCTTGCCCTTCCTAAGATCACCAAGCATTTGTTGTGCCTCGGGGTCCTTCATGTACCCATCTCTTATCCGCCGTTCCCAATTGCCTTCACCCTTATACATGAGCCGCAAGACTTGGGTGGTGCTCATGGCATGAAACTCTTCCTTTCTACTTAGCGCATCCGGCACCACATTGTCACGGCCCCGGTTTGTGGATCAAGTCCACATTCATGAGCGCCAAGGTATCATGCCACCTCAATTGTTTGGCACTCATTTGTGCTTGTGTCTCAAAATACTTCAAAGACACATTATTGGTGTAGACCTTAGTCTTGTGCAACCCCAAGTAATGTTGCCATGTCTTCAAACAATGCACCACCGCAAAGAGCTCCTTCTCGTGAGTTGGCCACCTCCTTTGACACCCATCCAACTTCTTGCTCTCATAGGCAATTGGCCTACCATCTTGCATCAAGACGCCTCCAATGGCAAAGTCACTTGCATCTGTGTGGACCTCAAAGGGCTTATCAAACTCAGGGAACTTCAACACTGGTGGAGATGACAACTTGTTCTTGAGTTCCTCAAAGGCTTGGTAGCAAAATTCATCTCATACTTGGTTCACCCCTTTTTTCAACAAGTCGGACAAAGGCTTGGCAATCTTAGAGAAGTTGCGTATGAAGCGGCGATAGTAGTTTGCTAGGCCAAGGAATGACCTAAGTCCCTTTTGTGTAGAAGGCCGCTTCCACTCTTGAATTGCCTTCACCTTCTTCATGTCCGGCTTGATTCCATCTCCGGTAACCACATGGCCCAAGAACTCCATCTCAAGTTGTGCAAACTCACTCTTTTCCCCATTAGCATAAAGCTTGTTGTCTTTAAGCTTCATGAGTCTCGCCTCAAGGTGCCTTGCATGTTCCTCGGCCGTCTTGGAAAACACCAAGATGTCATCGATGTAGACAATCACAAAGTCATCCATTTCCTCTCGAAAGATGGTGTTCATAAGGGTTGTGAATGTTGAGGGTGCATTGCACAACCCAAAGGGCATCACAAGGAACTCATAAGACCCATACCTTGTGCGGCACGCGGTCTTTTCCACATCCGCATCCGCAATGCGGATTTGGTAGTAACCCGACTTCAAGTCTATGCGACTAAAGTACTTAGCTCCCGCCAATCTATCAAAGAGATCATCAATTCGAGGCAAAGGGTAGTTGTTCTTGATGGTCACCTTATTCAAGGCCCTATAATCAATGCACATCCTAAGCTTGCCATCCTTCTTGTCCACAAAGAGGACCGGTGCACCATATGGTGACTTGCTTGGTCTCACATAACCCCTTTCCAACAAGTCGTTTAGTTGCTTCTTTAGCTCCATCAACTCTTTTTGGTTTAACCGATAAGGTGCCTTAGAAGGTGGCTCAGCTCCAGGTAGCACCGCGATCTTGTGATCCACTTCTCTTCTTGGGGGTAGCTCTTTGGGTAACTCATTGGTAAGCACATCCTTGTACTTGGCCAACACCTCTTGAATTTCTTTGGGAAGTGGTTGTTGCACCCCCTTCCCCTCATGCCCAAGTTGCTCTTCACGAGCCATCACCACAAATTGATGTTCCAACATTTGGTCTAAAGAGACCAAGTTTAATTTGCCCCCCGCTATTGAAGGGCCACGAGTTAACTTCAACACTAACTCCTTGCCATCACGGCGCACCACTAACCGTGTTGGCTTGCGCCTCACATCCATTGTGTGCGCCTCAAAGAAGGTATCCCCTAAGATGAGGTCTACCTCATTCATCTCACATAATGTGAAATTCTCAACAAACTCCAATGTCCCACACTTCAAGGTCACTTGCAACGCCGCCCTTCCTCCGTCTTGTGCGGTTCGCCCTTTGCAAAACGCACATTGATGGGCTTGCTTGCCTTTTGCAGTGGCAAGCCCAACTCCCTTGCTAGTTTGGGACTCATGAAGGAGTGCGTTGCCCCTGTATCAACCAAACATGAGACATCTTTGTCCTTCACTTGGGCCTCAAGAAACAAGAGGCCCGGCCTTGGCTTGAGGCTACTTGCCTTGGCCACAAAACCTCCTTCTAGTATGCGGTCTTCAACACAAGCAAGACTTGCAATGGTACTCACCTTCTTGTCGGGGCACTCCGCAATGAAGTGGCCAATCTTGCCACAACCATGGCACCTCTTGGCCTTGGTGTCATCACCTTTGTCTCCCCCTTTAGATGGCTTTCCCCCTTGGTGTTCCCTTTTGTTAGAGGCTCCACCATCCACTTGTCCCTTGTGTTTGTTGCCAAAGCCAAACTTCTTGCGCTCTTTGCCTCGAGCCGCATTCCTATTTGATCCACTTTGTTGAGAGGGGCCACTTGACTTCCTCTCGGGTCCATCACCTCAATACTTTCAACAATCTTGATGATGCCCGCCACATCCTCGGGAAGTTTTGGGAACTTGAACAAGGCATCCACCACCCACTTTTGAAGCCCACCCAAAAAGATGCACTTCTTAGAGAACTCATCCATCTTGGGTGTGGCATTCATTTGGGCATTGAAGTCACGCACATAGGCCTTGAGAGACCCGGTGTGCCTCATTTGCACCAAGTTCATGCCTTCCCTCAACTCCCGATACTACGGTGTGAAGCGTTCACTCAACAAGTCTTTGAAGCCACCCCAAGTCAAGTTTGCCACCAACTCCGGCTCTTGCTCCTTTTTGCTTGTCCACCATTGAAGAGCATGATCCTTGAGAAATGTCACCGCAATGGAAACCTTGTCCTCCTCATCCGGCTTTTGGACATCATAGTAGTTATCCATCTCAAGAAGGAATTCCTTCACCTTCCTTGCCTTACCAAGTCCCGAGAAGGTGCTTGGCATGTATACCTTAGCCAACTTTTTGGTGGAAGATGAAGGTCGGGACCCTTGCATCATGAGGTGTTCAATCAACTTCTCTTGGCGATCCCTTTCTTCCTTCCCACGCTTGAGCTCTTGATTCACGGAGTCCATGAACTCAAGCATTCTCATTTGGAAAGCCAATTGAGGATCTTGTTTTTCCACCCCTTGGGAAGACTCTAGGCGTCTCGACCTAGAGCGCTCCTCTTCACCCAAGGGCTCCTCTTGAAGTGACAATTCCATTTGCTCATTGCCCTCACTAGTAGCAGCTTGCTCATTGGAGTCATGAGAATGAGCCTCACTTGTAGGATCGGGGTCTTTGTTCCCCCTCGTGCGTGGCCGCTTGGAAGCTCGGGCTCATCACCCTCAATGGTCTTCTTCTTGCCCATTGCTCCTCACAACTTTGCACTTGGGTACTAAAAGCCCGCTCGATACCAAGTGTCGCAACCCTTGCTAGCTCACCTTAGCTTACACCAACTTTTTCCCAACTCTAGCAAGTGTCACGAGCGCTAACTCGCACATCCCCACATGCACAAAGTTAGCTCCCCATACCAACCACCAAGCTCACCGCTTGGTTATCAATCCCTCCTACTCATGCAACCGGGACTCAACCCCTTCGTAGGTAGCCAATGGTTAGGTGCGGACTTCCACTTATGTCCAAGGCCCAACTTGGTGGCACTCCCATACCACGCGGCCTAACCGCACTTGGTGGTGTCTCCTCACCACCGCCCATGACCACCATGGTGACCCCAAGGCCACCAAGTAATCACAACGCCGGCGGTGAGACACCACCCCACATCGGTAGCACTCATGGTCCTCATTTTGCCTATATGAGTCCCCGTGGTGAAGCCCCAACACTAGCTCCCCACCGGGACTCACCTTGTCCTTATGAGCCACCGTGGTGAAGCCCCAACACTAGCTCCACCCACCGTGCCTCATTTTGCACTTTGAGTCCCCATGGTGGAGCCCCAATACTAGCTCCACCCATTGGGACTCACCTTGGCTTGGGAGTCCCCATGGTGAGGCCCCAACACTAGCCACACCACTCGGGACTCCCACCTTGGTCACCACCAAGGCACCATGGGAGTGGGGAGGAGACCAGCCCTCCCCATAGTATACTCTGTGGGATTCGGCAGCCCCTGGTCCTAGGTGAAGGGCTGGACCCTCACACCTCTAAGGTTTGGAAGACCACCCAATCTCCCAATGCCTTAGCCGCTGGAAGGCCCCGGAGACTTCCCGAACCTTCCAGGGCTCGTATCTACCTCGTCCCGCATCCAAACGCGACGAGCGACCACTCTATCGACATCTACTCGTCAAGTAGATGCCGATAGACACCTTACTTGCCTCATTCCGACAAGTATTGAGGGAGTTATGCCCCTCTGAAGATTCGGGAGTCCCGGGCCAGCTTCCCAGTCCAGCACTGTCCCTGGACAGCACTCCCTTTAGTCCCACAATCTTCCAACTCCCATAACTTTTAGCTCACACCTCCAAATGAGGTGCTCCTTAGCATCCCGGAATCGTGGCAACATGAGCTTCCATAATCTCATGTCCATTCCCTCGTGGCTCCTAGTCTCCGTGGGTGAGAGGCGTCTCCAACGCCCGGGGTCCTCTCCCACACTAGGCCCACTTAGGTTCCCTTCACCTTGGCACCCCAAGGCCCGGGCGTCACTCCGGTGTCCCCCTTGGGCCCTTGGTGTTGCGGTCACTCCTCAAGGAGAGGTGCGCGACAGTATATGGCCTCTATCATGGTCAAGTTCATCAAACAAGTTGGCCCCGAGAACGTTGTCCAAGTCTGCACGGACAACGCTTCTGTAATGATTAATGCCTCTCGATTAGTCGATGAGGATTATCCCCATATATTCATTCAGGGATGCGCCACGCATGCGATGGATTTGTTGTTGGAAGATTGGGGAAAGGCGTCATGGGTGAAAGAAACTTTGGAAAAGGCCAAGGGCTTGGTCAAGTTCATTTAAAATTGTCAAATGCCTTCAGTCGTGTTTCGTAAACACGAGACAAGGTTTAGCCTATTGATGCCTGGGAAAACAAGATTTGCGTGCAATTTTATAATGATAGATCGCTTATTGCAGGTTCGCGATTCTTTGGAGCAAACTGTTGTAGATCCCCAGTGGTTGTCATATGCCTCGAAGAAGTCTCTATCAGCTAGAGATAAATTACTGAAGTCCCGCAACGTAAGAAAAGTGGTTTTGGATGACGGTTTCTGGAAGCGTTGTGCAAACTTCCGAGATATGGTGGCCCCAGTAGTGTATGCTCTTCGGGAATTCGACGGCAAGGAGCCTTGTACGGGCAAGGCTTTGCATATCGTTCGTCAGCTCGAGAAGCATGTACTGACGCTATCTACAGAACCATTTTCTCTCCCGACGGATTTAGCGGACATTGCGAAGGAGAACTTTTACGCAAGGAAAAAGATGATGACAATAGATCTGCATTGTGCTGGTGTACTTTTGAATCCTTATTTACTACATGACAAAGAGTTAGCAGATGATACTGAGGTCTGGCATGGGTGCAGGCGTGTTCTAAAAGCTCTATGTGCTCCGGGCACTTATCATGATGTGGCGAATGAATATATGGCATTTCGAATGAGGAGTGCACCATTTCATGAGATGTTGGATCCTAATGAGTCGAAATGTTCTCCCTTTGTTTGGTGGGAAATTGAAGGGTTTGTTGGAAAACTCCTTGCTCCGATTGCAAAGCGAATCCTAGCACAAACAGTGTCATCGTCGGCGTGCGAACGCAATTGGAGCAGTTACTCTTTCATTCACGATAGGAAGCGGAATCGGTTGCTACCGGAAAGGGCTGATGCCTTGGTCTTTGTATACACCAACTCAAAGTTACTTGCAAACGCAAAGTTAACGGATGAGAAGAGGTGGTACTCGGAGAACTTGGATGTAGAGGATCGTGACGTACGTGACTCCGAGGATGAAGAAACCCCCCATAACTCAATTGGTGAAGGCTTTGCGGATCACGTTTTAGAGGACTTAGAAGATGACCTCAATAGCATCCCCGCTATGAGTTTGCAAGATGCTTTGAACGTCCCGACCACCACGTATGACTTTGTTGACGATGATGCTGAGGCGGATGATCCAGATGAATTTTTGCCCCTAGCTCATTTACCATGGTTTCAAAAGGATACCGACAAAGTCACTTGTGATAATACCCCTCGTACCGGACTAACTCCAAATACGGACGAGAATGTGGTTCTGAATGAGAAAATCGGGGGGGATGATACTCATGGCGGTACAGTAACGTTTGATCCAATCATGGGAAATATGACGTCCGCCACTAGAAACGAACCTGCGTTGCCTGCTGTTGCCTCTCGGTCTCTATTTCAAAAATGTGCTGTAGAGGTCCCTACAGTGATGGAGAAATCTTCCAAACGTTTGGTGTCACTTTCAAGTGCGACCCCGAACAGTATGTACCAATTCCGGCGGAATCTCTAGTGACTCGGATGTACCGCTTCTTCAATTGGGATACAAAAACCTTCCAGGAGGTTCAGGGCTACGGAAGAAGGAGCCTCCAAAAGTTATGACAAAACGTAAACCTCCATTGCTTCCGTTTCTTCATGATAAACCGAAGAATCCCCTTGATGCCATTGAGAATGCGGGAAAATTCAAGATCATTCATCCGGGAAGTCACAAACGAAAAATCAAACAAGAAGTTAGTACCGATTTCGAAGATGACCCTACGGGATCTAGCGGAGCTGAAGTCAAAGGAGACAGCGATTACGCAATTCCCACCGATGTGGATGAATAGAAATTAATTACATGCTCAGATACGTAGTAGAGGTCTATCATACTTCGTGTATGTTTCGGGTAGTATAGCTCGTGAAACTTTATTACCAAACAGTTGATGTCTTCGTACTTTATTTTGTCTGAAAATGTTGGTGAATAGTCAACAAAAGACTATTATATCATAAGAAATAAAAGACTTCATTACAAAAACCATGCATTACAAATCCAAAATGGTATGCGACTCTATTCCGGGAACTATAACCGTTCTAAACCGTCTACGCTTCTATTGGATTTCTATTACATCGCAACTGAATGCTCTTCTGTATCAATCGTATGTGCTATACTACGAGTCCGGGGTCTTTGGCTTGGTCTAGCAATCCTACCGCCCTCATCGTATTCTTGATCCACTGCAGCAATTTCTCTGTTGTTGCCCGACATCCAACTCTCGTCGCTCTCATTGCCATCATCCCTTTTCCGTTTCTTGGGTGGGTTAGCATTTTTGGAACGAAAGATTTTCATGGCCTCCTCGATTCGTCCCACCACATCCTTCACAAAGGAGTCCTCTGCCGTGATAGACACCAATAACTCCGGCTTAGGGTCCTTGATCATTGTCGTCCAATGAGTAATGATGTTCTTAATGCGCCACTCAAATTTCTCTACCGCCTCCCAGAAAGTACAGTCTGCGTCTTTGAAAGATTCCTCCTTCGTTGAAATCCGTAAGTGTGCGGCCTCTTCCAATTTCGCTAGGACTAAAACCCTTCCAATCGGGCTATCATCGTACTTCTTGTACTCCTCTTCAAACTCAATGTCACTTGTTACCTCATGCCACAAACCATCTTCTCCCTTCTCCACTCTCTTTGGAGGGAATCGGAAGAAACGATTGTGTTCAGTACTCCAATGTCCTCCAAAGTTGCGGCAAAACATCTCTCGTTGCTCGCTGTCTTCAATATCTCGCGCCCTAATCTCCACCTCGTAGTCACCTGTCATCCAAAGCAATGGATCTGTCTCGCCTGCATACTGATTGAGGAGCTGGTGTTTTGATGTTGAACTATCCCATTCAAGTGCTTTCCCCACTCACGAAAGTTGTGAAGTTTCTTTGGAAGTTGATCCAAAGGGAGATTCCATCGGTTGAACTCGTGCCCAGGTGGCATGACATCGCGCATCCCCATCACTTCGTAGAATCTCGTGCTAATTGGAGAACGACATATAGGACATGATGATTTTCCCGGGGCAGCGCTTGCTATGCAAGTAACATGAAAGTTATGGCCACATTGGCCCAGTGTGTACGCTCCTTCTAGACCGAAATGATATCGGCACATGCCACATTTTTCCTTCAGTATTGTTGGGGGGGGTCGCATGTGTAAACTATATTTCGATTTGATTCCACAAAATGCGATGAGAATGAGTTGTATGGCACCCATCCTTCTGCCACTTCCAAACTCCAATCAAAATCATCATCTTTTCCCATCCGATTGAAATTTGTTCGCTCCATCATCTCCTCCACATCACCCCTAATAGTGACCTTAGTAGGTTCGTGTTCTCGTAATCTTTCGTATTTTTTAAATTCCTCCAATGATGTATTCACATGTTCACTCGAACCATATGATTTGGCGGCGATCTTCTTCAGATCATGTTGTGCCTTTGAAACCATGGCCTCCCTATCTTGTAGTCGGTGAACCCAAGCCAACCAAGGCAATATGTTCTCTTCGCGTGGTGTATAATCCACATTTCTTAATGCCATTCGTATGGATTCTAGTTCAGCTCGTGCCTCATCTCTCTGCTTCATCATTGCCTCCAATTGCATTTCCAGTGTTTCTTTAGGACATTGATTATGTAGGCAAGCTTTTCCCTTCGAATGTGTATCATCCTCTACAGGCACGCCTCTCCTTCCATTGTCCTCCGATTCCGTATCATCTTCCAAATTGATGATTTGTTTTCCTTTATCCTACGTATTGAACCGTACTTCCTTCTCATGAATGTCCTCTGCTATCTCAGTAGGCCCAGGCTCGCGTGATGGAGTACCTTTCATCTCCGGGCCATCACTCTTATTATTCCCATCATAATTAGAGAGGAAAAGATCACCTTCCCTTTCGATCCTTTCTTCAATTTTTGAAATTGGAGAAATATCTTTTGGGTTTAGGGGAAGATCTTCCACATCACCTTCTTCGGGAGCATTCAAAATGTTCATCGCTTCCTCCATGAGTTTGCAGTAGTACGGGGATTTTCTGCGCTCATATCCATTAAGTTTGAAATCATAAACCACCTTTTCAATCACGGCAATTGCTACGGAATACTTCGCCTCAAGACTAGAAATATCCTCCAAATCCTTTATCCTTGATTTCATAAATGGGAGAAATTTCTCTGATATCTTCTCGTAGTCTATAGCTGCGTCTAGCATTCGAGGCATTATTAGGGCAAAAGTTTTAGACATTTCTAAAAACTGTGGAGCCATAGCAGCAAGAACTTCAGTCCCCATTTTCATATCGGCCCCAGCTTCCAATATTGAGGTTTTTTTGGTCTCTTCCCACTTCAACTTCGTCACACCATCCGGAGCCGAACCCTCGTATAAGATCTTCGCCATTTCTTCACAATAAGTGAGAAACTCTCTCAGTTTCTTGTTGCTTGGTACTCCTTCATATATCTCTTCGAAATTTGACATCCAATCCTTCTCCATCAGCAGAGTAATGGAATCTGGCGTAGATGTTGTTTCCATTGGTTTTCTTGGCCCTGCCTCATTCGATTTTGGATTCGAGAAGGTCAAATTTAGGCCATTGGGAATAATAGGGTTATCTGGAATGAGAGGGGAGAGTACCTCTTCCACTACATTCTCTAAGTCCCTCACCTGATCTTGCACTGCATTCGCCTCTTCCAGTGACTGTTCTCCAACTGCTTTTACATCCCGAAGCCTATCAACTGAAGATTGTTCGTTTGATAGACCATCCGTGGCAAGAGGAATGTCTTTATCCTTTCTAACGACATTCTCATCATCTGTTGTATCCTCCACAGCCTTTGTTTGTTTTTTTTTTCCTCAAAAGCTCCAAAATATGCTTTGTTAAGGCTGATTGCGGATCAAAGCAATCTGGGATATGCTTCTGCTTCCTCTCAATTCGAAGCAGATGTTGAGTATTAGTTTGGTACGTGCTCCAATTTATCTTCCGCTGCAGTATCAACTCAGCATACACCATTGCCAACAATTGGTAACAAAAGTACCCTTTTGTTTTGGCACGATCCCCGAACAAGGCCCGCCATACTTCCTCTGCACGGTGGATAAAGTGATCATCCTTGCATGTTGCCGGGTTGCAAGAAAAGTTCCTGGAATGAACTGTATGACATTCTTTAGGCCAAAGTTTGCCAATGTGAAATATCTTCACATATTTCTTGCAAATTTGAGCGGTCCAATACTCCGTCACCTCCAGTTCCCAACCGCGTTCCGCTTTAATGTCTTCATTCTCTAAAATCTCCCAATTCAGCCCATGAGTTGCACCTTTTTGTTTATTCCTCTTCTTAGGCGCCTCTGCTGATATCATTGAATTCTCCACCTCCATACTCGTGTTCACGTTCTCAGTCGACGTCATCGTGCAAGTATCACCGAAAGATCCACGGGACGAAGTAGCCGCAACAAATATGAAAAAAAACCGACCCCCTTCTCCTCTCCAACTAAAATGCAGCAGGCGCCTTAGCAACTGGAGAACATTCGAATTGGGTTACCATGAGGAGAGAAAGTGGTGCAAAATGAAGCTGGACGGCCCTTTATAGTGCCCTCATGCCGGACCGACCGACCGAACCACCGACCGGGCCTGGCCGTCGGAAGCCTCGGACCGGCCGACCAATCGCTGGACCGGCCATCGGGCAATTCAGGACCGGCCGACCGATCCCCCGGACCGGCCATTCGGGACCGGCCGACCGATCGCCCGGACCGCCCGGGCCAGGCCGACCGACCCTGACCGCCGAACCTTCGCACGCCGGGCCTGGCGGACCGGCCGCCGACCGCCGCTTTAAACCCTAACCCAAAAATTTCTTGGGCCCGTTTACAAACCCTAGGCATCAACCAATGAGAATCTATGTCTCTCTAAAATTTTAAATTTGGGCCCTCGAAGTGGGCATTAGGACTTTATATTGCAAGATCCACTCTATGACCCACTTTGTAAAGTAGAGCTAAAATTAAGGCCCACTTCAAGTCCAAGTGGGCTCAACTCCAAATGGGCCCAACTTCAAATGGCCTCTTATATAAAGTGGCCGTAAAAAGTGCCAAAACCCCTCAAAACCACCTTGTTATGAATTTCACTTCAATCTGAAAATGATGAAATTTCGTTAATTCTCTTGTGTACTAATACATTATCATCTCGCAATCTATGAGGCTTTATGAATCAAACTTTTATCCACATGACTTACAACAGTATGTGTATTAGGGCATCCTCAATGGACACTAAATAAACGCCCTCTGTACCAAATTCTATCTTTTGAGTGATTTTGAATTAGAAAATACAATTACCATCGTTAGAGCGCATGTAAATAAATGTGAGATAGATCTCAAGAAAAAAGATATGTGGATAAAACTTTCTTCCCAAATTGTGTAAACTTTCTCTACCAATTTGAAGTTGTTTTTTTTAGGTTTTTTTTAGGTTTTTTTTAAAAATTAGACCTAGTTGCTTAAAAGTTCCTACTTAACCGTCTCCCTTGGAACGAATTTCTTATACTAATAGGATAATTATAAACTGGTAATTATTGTTCTTCAACAAGATAGATAGATAAGAACTCCAATTTTCATATCGAATATAACAATTGTATATAAATATAACCAAAGAACTCACAACAAAAAATAGTCTCTACCTTCTTACCCACGAGTTTATATATCCACCTAAAAGTCTTTCTCTAGTCTTTTACTTTCCTATTTCTAAAAACGAATCTTATCAATAGATCAATTAGAGAAATCTAACTCTTTATGTATTTAAACTATTTATATTTAAAGTAGGATGTGTATATTTATGTATATACTATGTATTAATAAATTAGAATATGTATATTTATGTATGTACTTTCTATTTTCAAAGTGAAATATGTATATGAAGGTATTTATTATATATAATATATTATAATTGTATTGTATTATGGTTGAATATATAATAAATATATTATTTACTATATACATGTATAGTATGTATATTTATCTATTTACTTTTTGATTTATAGTTCTAGCAAACAAAGTAGAATTGATTTGCTTTACCTCTAAATATGTATTTAAAGAGAACCACTATTTATATAGAACTAGTTTACCTCTAAATAAATTTTTAGCCTTAAATTGCTATTTATGTAGAGTGACTTTACCTCTAACTATGTTTTTAGCGAAAACCGCTATTTATGTAGAGTGACTTTACCTCTAAATATGTTTTTAGCAAAAACCGCTATTTATGTAGAGTGACTTTACCTCTAAATATGTTTTTAGCAAAAACCGCTATTTATGTAGAGTGACTTTACCTCTAAATATGATTTAGCAAAACCCGCTCTATCTTTACCGTATAGTGTATATATATATTATTTATTTAATACTTCTCATGTCAGAGGAGACCCAAGTTCAGAACCAGCATCCGGGATGAGACTATAACATGTCCAATATATAATAAAGGAATTAGCCTACAAAGGTTTGTAAAATAATCTATTGGATATGGAAAAATAAAAAAATTAGCCAGGAAAAATTAATAAATCCTAGACCATAAACCTTAAATCCTATCCACAAGTGATTTTATCCTCAATATACTCTAAATGAAAAAGCGATGGCTATTCAAAATATTCTATTCCCTAATCAATCAATCGAAGTTTCTAATATAAGAATAATCAACTTCTTTTAACATAAAATCGAAGTACTATACGTGTACAAGATCAAATATGATTATAACTTTATAAGTTGATGCCATTATTGCCATATGTTAAAAACTTATAGGGTGCGATATTTTCATAAATTTATTTGTAACGCTTTTTACTTCTCTTAATTTATGATCACAAAATAGAAAACAATAGAACTGTATTTCTATTACCTTTGTAAGAGGTAAATAAATAATTACTCAAATAAATACATTAAGAAAAATGCTACAAATAATTATTTAAAGAGAATATGTGCAAATTAAGTACAATTATATGTACTAGGATATAAATATACTCTTAGCTTTGTTCAAGGGTGTCCAACAAAAATAGCCAATAATAGAGTTAGTTGTTTAAGCACAATGTTTCTTAATAATAAGTACTACTAAATTAGATACACAACGATGGAGTTATTTCTAAATGCACATCAAATAATATAGACCATAAAATGTGGACAACTTAAGGGCAAAATAGGAAGTTTAAATATTGACTAATACGGTAATACCAAAGTTATGAAGACAAGATACTCACACATGCTCACCTACAATTAATATATACTTAGATCTCTCCAATGTTAGATATAAGTATACTCTCATCAAGGAATAGCTAAAAAGTCTCGAACGTGATATGAGAGGATTTAGGGCCACCTCAAAGTGCACAATAGGGGCCAAGCCATTAATGGGGCCAATACATGAGAACATCTCGTTGTGAGAATGGATCAATTTTTGACAAAAGTTGGGACATTCTAGAAATGAATGTCAATTCATGGCCTAAAAGCGTTTTCTTGATTCAAATTAAGAAAGAATATTTTTAAAAAATAAAATCAATGAGAACAAATCAAAAACATGGACTCTAGCTAATAATAAGAATTGGCCCCATAACCTTCGTTTTCCTTCTAGAAATGGGCACCAACTCCCAACACCTTCACAAATGGGGGAATTGGCATGGGAGATATGTTGGCCTTGACTCCTCTTGTAAAGAGTCCCTTATTATAGAATTATTTCGAGCCTAGAGTATCTTTGTCATAAAACATTCTTGTTTCTGACAAAGAGATCTTCCCGACATTCTCTTGTCAGAACATTCCCTACCCTGATTTAGACGCCACGTAGACAGGAGACGCTAAATATAGAAATGCAAATATGCAATGCAGGGAAGTGAGAGAAGTTGTGGAAACGGGGAGTTTTGGGGAGAGGCAAGAAGAGGAGGGGGAAGGAGGTACGCGGGCCGACCGACCGATAGTCGACCGGTCGGTCGCCAGGCCGACCGCAGGCCGCCCGGTCGGTCTCCGGGCCGGTCCCCGGTCGCCTGGTCGGTCGGTAGGCCGGTCATGCGGTCCCTCAGATCGGTCGGCCGGGCACGAGCGGCCCCGATTGACCGATCGTACATCGCCATCGAGCCGGCCGCTTGGGGTTTTTTTTTTTCTTTTTTTTTTAATTCTTAGTTTCCAATGTATTACTGAAATCTTTCAAAATTTCATAGGATCCTTTTTAAATTTTAATCCCTCTCAGATTTCTGTTATTAGATTCTCAGTGATTATTACACAATGAAAAAAGGAATCCTATGTTGATTTGTGAAATGCTATATATTCTTTATTTACGGATAGGGTTTAGTGGTTTAGGGTTTAGGGTTTAGGATTTAGGTTTATGGTTTACTTGGAGATTTCATAATTGCAGTAGCTTTGTTATATGAATTTTCACTTCAATCTGGAAATGATGAAATTTTGTAAATTCTCTTAGGTACTAATATATTATGATCTCGTAATCTATGAGGCTATATGACTCAACTTTGGGCCACATGACCTACAACTATAACTCTATTACAATATTGCATGGTTGAGAATGTAAATTGAGCATCCTCATTTTAATATAGGACCTTTATTTTGGAAATGCGACATTTGGTTAAAAATGGGCACTAAGTTTGGGGAGTCTATAATCTTAGATCCTATGTTGAATGTTGAAAATACTACCAATATATTCCTTGCAATAAACTCGTGATTTATTCCATGTCAATAACATCTTCAAACAAAAATAAATAAAAAATAGATTATTTTGCAAATAATAACAATGCGATGGAGAAAAGTGGCATTGTAATCGATTAAAAATATAATTCAATACTACACCATACATACACGAATCCATTATTTTCATTCCACACACAATTGAGTTTCCAAAGATTTCCAACACCAATCTTTATAAGTTGATGCCATATGTTAAAAACTTATAGAGTGGGATATTTTCAAAAATTTATTTGTCTCCCTTTTTACTTCTCTTTATTTGTGATCGCGAAATAGAAAACAATAGAATCGTGTTTCTATTACCTTTGTAAGAGGTAAATAAATAATTATTCAAATAAATACAATAATAAAAATGCTACTAATAATTATGTAAAAAGAATATGTGCAAATTAAGTACGAGTTATATGTACTACAATATAAATATACTCTAGCTTAGTTCAAGGGTGTGAAACAAAAATAGCTAATAATAGAATGAGTTGTTTAAGCACAATGTTTTTTAAGTTAAGAGTATTCTTATGTCTAAATGTGGTCAACTTAAGGCCTAACACGGTAATACCAAAGTTATGAAACTAAACGGTCACACATGCTCTATAACTCTATTACAATATTACATGGTTGAGAATGTAAATTGTGCATCTTCATTTTAATATAGGACCCTTATTTTGGAAATGCGCCATTTGGTTAAAAATAGGCACTACGTTTGGGGAGTATATAATATTAGATCCTATTGCAAAAAAAAAAAACTTATTTTGTTCCTATAAGTCATTTTGAAGTATTCTAATTATAATGTGAATAAGAATGATATTAGAAAATATGAGTAATTATTATATACGGTATAAATAAAACCACGTCCATTTACATAAAATTCAAGTGGGTTAGACTCAACGAATTTGAAAGAAACATATATGATAATAAAATTAAAGAGTATATGATGAAAGTAAATGATGAAATTTTGCTTTTAGAATTAAAATTTTTTCTAAATATAGTATGTAAGTTGTAGAGTTTAATATTCTTAATATACATATAATGAACGTTTGAACTCAATACTATTGTAAGAATACGAAATGCTAGAATGAAATCCAATAAGTACATATAATTCATACAGGAAGCCAAAAGAATACAAAGCATGAATGTGAGAAAGATTCATTATAATGTAGGAGTTAGGAGTAATGATCAAACGCATTTTATATTATTTATATGCATTCTGTATGCTTAAACATTACCTCTACATAAGTTAATTTATATCCATAAGAGTCTTATAGAAATATAATATTTTAAACCTACTGTTCACATGGAAGACACAAATTAGGATACACTAGATTCTATCATCCTTGGTTCTAAATTTGGGATGCGTGTATGTATAATGGAATTTATATGTTATATGTTTTATACCTACACATATTTCATGAATGCCAATAGCCTTCTATTATAGTTCATGATAAAATTTATTTTTTTGCTAATACATGTTCATTGTAAGTTTGTAACCCTTAACTTCAAATGCCCAAGGGAGGTGTAGACTCTAGAGCCTAGAAACACACGTTTTGCAAAGTGCAAGAGATGAAAATGAAGGTTAGCTATCTAGATCTCAACCGTACAACATTGTAGAAGACTTGGTTTAGGTCATGTGGAGGAAATTTGGACTCATGAAGCCCCATAGATTGCAAGATCATAACATATTAGTACTCAACAAAGATCATAAAATTTCATCATATTCACCTTGAAGTGAGAATGCAATTATCATAGGTATTGGCGTGGATTGAAAAGTAGGTCCTTTGCTCAAAAGTGAATGTCATATCTTCGTCGCATCTTGGATGGAAGTAAGGTTTCCCGTAGAAAAACAAGTTCCAAAAGGTCCCTTCACACTTGGCCTTTGTTAAGAACGTACACCAAAACTTAAGACCTCCACAAAACTGGGGAAATCCCCTTTTCCTAGGAAAGGTGTCATCAATGAGGCTTGGGAAAGGGGCATGAATTATGGGCTCAATTAGATAATGGCCCCTCAAAGGCCTCATTAACTAAGACCACTTCTAAGTGGTGAAAACTAGAGAATCTTTCTAAATGAGGTGCTTCCTCAAGAATGGCCTACTAATGCTCAACTATGTTTTGTCCTCCCAAATATTAGCTAATATTTTTTTGTCCTCCAAGTTTTAGAGTGTGCCATGTGGGAATCCATGTAGGATTGGTAATCACTAAAGAACGAAGGTGTGGACACACACTCTTCTAAGGAGATAAGACCACCTTCTAACACCACCTCTAAGGCCAAGTGCGAACGTACCTAAATTCAAATACAACCGAACTAACAAAATTGAAATCCAACGATGGATGAATGAGAAACTTCTGCTGAAAAACCATGTATTATTTTAATTTTTCCAAGATAGAACATCATTGCAAAATAATCCAAGACCTAAACCATTAAAAAAAAATTCCTTTCTTGGTGGGCCATGGGAAAGCATGCCCCATGTTTGAAAAACCAGAAACAAGACCTGCCGACCGGGCGGGGGGACGGCCGACCGCCTTGGAGGCCAGCGACCGCATCGGACGGCCAGCGACCGCCCTCGCGACCCCGTCGGACGGCCGCCGTCGGATCCGTCGGCCGCAGTGAATCGGTCGGCCGCGATGGACCGGCCGGATCCAACAGCCGCGATGGATCTGTCGGCCGATCGGGCGGCCTGGATCGGTCGCCATCGCGGGCATCCGATTGGCCGACCGATCGAGGCTGACCGATGGCGGAATTGACCGCTGCCGACCAAGTTCGGACGGCCGGGGCCAGCGGACGAATGCCGACCGGCCCCGATCGGCATAAATAGCCGACCGGGGGCTCATTTCCCTTCACTCTGGTGTGCGCCTTGGTCGCTGTGGTTTTCCATGTCGACTGCGCTCCTCGGAGTCCCCTCTTGATAACTGACCCCTTTTTTTGCAGTTTTTTTTCTTGTGGCTGAAGAATATGCCGAGGGAACGACGTACTAGTGCACCGAAGGGCAAGGCCCCGGAGATGGACTGGGAAGCAACTGATGATCCAAATTGTGTCGCCAAAGATGGATGGGAAGATGAACCGGCGAGAATTTGGAATTGCACCATGTGCAAGCGATATGTGAAGATGAAACACCTCATGAAGTAATGGCCAAGAAATCAAGCGATTATATCGGGGCCACAACGCGAAGGTCTAGCCAGCAGTTGCACAAGTCAACATTTCACGCTTCGATATCATGAAGTGACCATTGCCGTTGGAGTACGGAATACTAGGCCGGAAATCATGTTATATTCCAACATGGCTATGGTTTGGGCAGAAATCGTTCTACATAAGAACGTGAATTGGAGCACCGTGGCAGGTTTGAATGTTGCCGAATTGGATCGGAGCAATGATTTCATACCAACTAGTTGGCTTGGACCCAGTGATTGTATGCCCCTTTGGTCGAATCGGACATATACGGAGATGTCGGAAGTTCAAGATGAAGAAAGTACACCTCCAAGGAGATATGGAGGTCAAACACGAATTTCTCAAGATACACCTCCGAGGGGATATGAGGGTCAAACAAAACATCAACAAGATACACCTCCGAGGGGATACGAGGGTCAAACTGAACATCAACAACATACACCTCCGAGGGGATATGGGGTCACACAAATGAGATAATTATAATCGCGGCAATAACGGGGGTATGGCACCAATATCTTTTGGCATAGGAAGTGGTGGGTATTATCCCGGTAGCAATATATACGGTCCAGGAACCACTACTCCTGAGACATATAGGGCAGAGCATCCAAGGGATACGTACCAATTCAGAGGCCAACACGATACAAGTCCGAATGCTGGAGGAAGATATATGCCAGCATATCCTCGGGATATATACGAGTCAGGAGGCCGATACGGTGGAAGGAGTGCTCCGGAGAGCTATACGCCAACATATCCTCGGGAATCTAACGATGTCCCCGACCAATATGGTAGAGGTACCAGTAGTCCAGAGTACCATATCCCAACACATCCAAGGGACACATACGAGTCTCGAGGCCAGTATGGGAGAGGACCTAACATTCGAGAAAGGTACCCCACAACGTATCCTACTGGATCATACGATGCTCACAACCAATACGGTAGAGAAGACCGAGGTTCCGGATAGCTTTAGACCAACGTATCCAAGAGATACGCATGATCATCACGGCGAGTACGGTAGAGCTATTACCAATCCCGAGTACCGTACTCCAAGTCAAGCAAGAGATGAATACGAGCCCAGTTGGAATTACCCGAACAAGGATCGTGAAGAGCATATCACTCAGTACCCATATCCTGGGTATGGCCAATATGCATATGGGAGTTACGACACACCCCCGCCACCATTCCGAACTCGTGAAGAAGAAGATGCAGAGTTTGAAAGACAACTACGAGAGGCAACAATTCAAAGTCAAGCGGAGTACATCCGCAAGCATGAAAATGATCGTATTTACAACGAGCAGCGCTTGTATGATGCTTATTCGCGAGGGCGGTTCTCCAACCAAGCAGGGCCAAGTGGAACACATGATGATAAGGACTAGGATGCAAAGTAATTATACATTTACATATAGGCATGTTGTAATGTACTGTACGTAGATGTAGTATTTGGATGAGAACTCTATTCTCCATATGGTAGAGGTCATTTTTTAAGACCTTCTTAACCATGTTTTGTTGGTAAACGGACATCATATGAATGATATAAGGAATGTAGGACCATGACCTATATTACACATTTATTTGAGTAAATATGTTATGATTCCATTTATTAACCACTAAGAATTTTAGTGTTTTTGGAAGCTTGAAAGTTGAAACCTCCTGCTCAAAACTACGATTTCCTACGTCTATGTACTCTCGAAGTATGTACGAATTATTTTTATCTATTTAATACATTCAACCGTAAGATCGTGAACCGAAGCCTATTTTAAGTTACTATTTTAAAAAGTGACCTTAGGATGTTTATCATTTGCGAGATCCTAACATCCAAATTTTGTTTAAAACTTTATTTGGGATTTGCTCCGGAGGTAGTGTCTCCACGGTGCAAAGGGGGAGTTGGAGATTGTTACCAACAAAATTTTGGTCATATTTTTTCCCATGTATGTAATCAAGTGTAGTAAATTCATGCAAAATTTGGGAGCCTCATTCCTCTTGATTGACATTCATGCAAGCTATTTTCTAAAAGCAGGTCCGAAAACAATACTATAGTAAAACATGCACGTCGTTACGTATATTTTGTATTATAAAGAACTTAAAGTGGGTTATGTGAGTGTAGGAGTTTGTGATTTTTGAAGTAACTTATTTCTAAAAGTTTTCCATAATCTAAAATTTTGACAAATTTTAAAATATATAATTCATGATTTACTAATACATTTTGAGCTTGTGTTGGTAATTTCTGGAGGCTGCCACTGTAAAACTGGTAAATATTATGACTTAAATATTTTTGGAATTTCAGTAGTGATTGGCTTATAAACATATTAGAGGAAAAATAGAAGATAAATCGCTAATTTTGAATTACCCAACCAACACTTAAAAATTGAATCAATAGGTTTTTTTGGGCTTTACCCTAAAGGCCTCATCCAAATGGTGCAAAGGGGCAAAATATTATAATAAACATAAGTGTACTTGGTGGGCCAAAATTTGAAAGGCATGCAATACATTTGAAAGAAAGAGTATTGTTGGAGTGAAAATAGAACATGCATACTAACTCATAAACTATAATAAAACCGATATGAGTAAAACAAATTATACGTTTTCCTATTCGTAATTCGTCCAAAAATGCTCATGAGGCGTGGGCCAATGAAACATTTCGCTAAAGCGTGAGATGATATGGGACAACCCTCCAGCGCCGTCACGGCTCTCGTTGCATACTCTATCCATGTAAAGATGGAAAGCTTGTGCAAGGTCTTCATTGGAGAATACCGAAGTATTTCGGTTTCCATGTTGCAAGCTCTCGTACGCCGTAGACATGGTCATCCCATTAATTCTTTGTGCTATGCGGGCCGTGGCAAACTCCTCCGAAGCAATCGAGTATTTTGGAATAACCTGTAAATCCTCACCCGCTTTGTACAAGAACGCCACTCGTGGATCTACCCAATAACGTTTTCGCAGGGTCTCCACCATGTCCTCACGTTTTGTGAATGTATAAAGGGATTGCATTGGTTCACGAACCGTTGTGAGAAGCCCCAATCGCATACTCCGATATACACTCGTGATTCATCAGCAGGGAAGTGGAGAAGGATATTATCTGGAGATATATCGTTATGGAGGTGGTGGCTCTTGTGGACCTCGTTCATGATATGCAACAACGCCCAAGCAAGCTCTGTCCGTTTTTTACGGAATCGAATCAGCTGATGAGCCCGAATAACCTCGTCATCAGGGTAATTCCCAAAGTTCAAATGTACAAAGACATCGTCACCATAATCCATATCGCGGTTCAGCATCTCTCAAATAGTCCCGCCATTCCACCAGAACGCATAGCCTTGATTCTTCACTGGATGAATGGCCACAAAGCGGATCACACCAGGGTGTCTAATCCTTATCGCCATAGACTCATTCATATGCTCCAATTTTGCCAACTCCGATCGTGTCAACAAGTGAATGGAACTTTTTGCAGCAAATTCCCAAAATGGTTCAATGCCTGCAACACCTTCAAAGCGAACTTTGATAATAGTACCATACCGTCCCTTCAACCTCGTGTTGTCAACTCGTATGATTTGGGCTGTATCCGGAATGGTAACCAAATGAGTCAATCGCATGGTTTGAGTTTGTCGTCCCTCAATGGATTGCCACCATGTTCCAGAGCCTCGACGGTGTGAATTCTTTGAAAATGCCCTCATTTGGGCAGAAAAACAATCAGCCCTATTTACCACGTCAACGAAATCCTCAATACCCATCCGAAACATCCTTCCATATTTGGCTATAACAACCTTGGGATTCCAGAGTGCATCCTTCACCCTATTATCCATCCACCACATGAACCCTCGTTTCTCTGTCTCTGCTACCCACTTCGGATGCTGAAGCACTTCTATCATGAGATCTCTAAATTCAAGCTTGAACTTCTCGATGCCTTCCTCCTGATATCTCACATATTTGCTTTCCAATGCTCGAAGATCATTGGCCTCATAGAATTTGACGGTAAATTCTATCAAGAATACCTTACAAGCGTCACCCGGGACCTCATGAGCCTCGAACTTCTCAAACAATTTGGCTCCACCAGCCTTCCTCTTCTTCCCCTTTGGCATCTTGATCCCAAAATAGGAAATATGTAAAGAAAGTGTAGTAAGTTTTTACAAAACTTTAAAAAAAAAAACAACAAAAACTCCCCTTGTATAACGAGTCACTTCCTTCCTCCAAAAGACAATTAGCCAGTGGACAGGAATTACAAGAATTCCCAGCCAGGGACACTCCGCATCCTCTCTTCGTGAGAAATGGAGAAAAGAAGTGGAGGAAATGGAGGCCGGTCGGCCTTTTATAGCGGCGGACGGCCGGCCCTGGATCCGACGGCCGATCCGTCTGGCCGATTGATCCGTCGGCCGCGGCCGTCTGGCCGACCGATCCGTCGGCCGCGCCCGGATCCGACGGCCGTCGGGCATGCGGACGGCCCGCCCGCCGGGCCGACCGATCCGATCGATCGGACGGCCCGACCGCCTGGCCGACCGATCCGTCGGCCGCGCCCAGATCCGATGGCCGTCGGGCATGCGGACGGCGGCCCGATCCAACGGCCCCAGAAGTTACCAGGGACCGGGGTAACTCGCATTTACCGCCCCGGACCATGGTCCGGACTATGGTCCCGGTCGACATAGTCCGGACTACGTCCGCGGACTAGGTTTACCCCGAATGTCGACCGATTTGACAACCCTGGACATAGCTCCTTTATGGTGAAACCACCTATTGTCGTGCACTTAAGGAAAATTGAGGGAATCTATATACTTGGAGTGAGAAATGAGTGGGTTACTATTTTTCACGGATAGGGAATAGGAAAAGACGAGCTAACCCTATTTATGTGCTTTTTTAAAGCACACACATAATTAAATACAAATTTTAGAAGGAGAAGCCTAAAGGCGGGCACCCTAAATATGTACGCATGAGGTACATGCAAAGGAGGTGAGATCTTTATAAAGGCAAGAATCTTGGGTGCCCGCCTTTAGGTGGTTTCACCATAGTTCATAGTGGTGAGTGCTAGTCTTGCAAGCTCCCATGAATTGACATTCATTTCTTGTATCTCCCAACTTTTGTCAAAAATTTATCCATTCTCACTAGGAGATTTTGCCATGTATTGGCCCCCATTTATGGCTTGGCCCCTAGTATGTACCCTGAGGTGGCTTTAAATCCTCTCCTATCACATTCCATAAATTTTAACTATTCCTTGATGAGAGTATTCTGATGTCTAACATTGGAGAGATCTAAGTATATATTAATTGTAGGTGAGCATGTGTGAGCATTTAGTTTTCATAACTTTGGTATTACTGTGTTTGTCAATAATTAGACTTTCTATTTGGGCCTTAACTTTTCCACATTTTATGGTCTATATTATTTGATGTGCATTTGGAAATTACTCCATCGTTGAGTATCTAATTTAGCAGTACTTATTATAAAAAAACATTGTGCTTAAACAATTAATTCTATTATTGGCTATTTTTTGTCTGACACCCTTCAACTAACCTAGGAGTATATTTATAATCTAGTACATGTAATTGTAACTAATTTGCACATATTCTTTTTAAAGAATTAATTGTAGCATTATTCTTATTGTATGTATTTGAATACTTACTTCTTTCCCTCTTACAAAGGTAATAGAAATAAGTTTCTATTGTTACTATTTTGCGATCATAAAATAAGAGAAATAAATAGGAAGACAAATAAATTTATAAAAATATCCCACCTTATAAGTTTTTAATCTATGGCAATAATGGCATCAACTTCTAAATTTTTAATCATATTTGATATTGTACACGTATAATACATTAGTACTAAGATTAGATGTTAAATAAAATTGATTATTTGTATACTATGATTGATTGGTTTGGGAATAGAATATTTTGAAGAGCCATCACTTCTTCATTTACAGTATCTAATGGATAAAATCACTTGTGGATAGGATTTAAGTTCTTGGTTTAAGATGTATGAATTACTATCTAGGCCTCTAGGGTTTAGGGTTTAGGGTTTAGGGTTTAGGGTCTTGAGGATTTGGGATAGAATTCATTTTAATCCTAGTATTTGTGTTGCAAAGCTTTGTAAACACAATTGTGTGTGGAAGTAAAATAATGGATTCCTGTATGTATGGTGTAGTTCTCAATTTTAGTTTACATGGATAACAATTGCACTTCTCTACATCGCATAGTTATTATGTGCAAAATAATCTATTTTGTATTTATCATTTTTGATTGAAGATGTTTTTTACATGGAATAAATCAAGCGTTTATTGCAACGAATATATAGGTACAATATTCAACATTTAACATAGGGTTTAAGATTCCAGAGTCTTCAATCTCATAGCCTATTTTTAACCAATATTGGAATAGAGTTACTGTTGTAGGGCATTTGGCTCAAAGTTTAATTTATAGAGCCTCATAAATCATAACGTATGAGTACTCAATTAGTATTTGTACAAAACATCTTTGAATTAGTGAAGATTTATACTTTTATGGAGTCCACTCGAAATGGTTATGAACTTAAAATTTGAAGTTCAGATGTATCCGTGAAAAAAGAATATATAGCATTTCAGAAATCAACATAGGATTTTTTTTTCCATTGTGTACTAATTACTGAGAATCGAGTAACAGAAATCTTTGAGGAATAAAAAAAGGATCCTATGCAATTTTGTCAGATTTCAGTAATATATTTGTATTAAAAAAAAAAAAAAAAAAAAGTTTAAAAAAAATAAAATAAATAAAAACCCCAAAGCGGCCGCCCATATCGGTCAGCCGCCATCGGTCGAAGAGACCGGCGACCGGTCTGCCGACCGCCCAGGCGTCGGACAACCGGCCTGGCCACCGGCGACCGGCGACCGGCTTGGCGACCGACCAGGTCTCCCGGGCGACAGGTCGGTCGGTCGTTCCGCGTACCCCTTCCCCCTCCTCCTCTTGCCTCTCCCCAACACTCCCCGTTTGCACAACTGCGATCACTTCCCTGCGTTGCATATTTGCATTTTCAAAATTACTATATTTAGCATGTATAGTCCACGTGGCGCCTAAATATGGACAGGGAATGTTCTGACAAGAGAATGTCGGGAATATCTCTTTATTCCAAACGAGAATGTTTTATCACAAAGATACTCTCGGCTTTAAATAAATCTATAGTTAAGGGACTCTCTTTAAGGGGAGTGAAGGCGAGCAAATCTCCAAGCCAATACACTCACTTTTTGAGTTGTTGTGCCCAATTGGCTTGAATTGGAGTAGACATCTAACAATCAGTATAGTGGGGCCAATTTTCCCATATGTGAAGCCATTGGGAGTTGATGCCCTTCTCTATAAGGAAAGCAAAGGCCATGGGGCCAATTCTTATTATAAGCTAGAGACCATGTTTTTGATTGTATACATTAATTTATTTTTGTTAAAATATTCCTTCTTAACCCCTAAAGATCAATGGCCACCAAAGTGGAGGTTTCCTATTTCGGGCAGCTTAGATGAAGAGGTCAAAAGTAATAGTTTTTTATTAAATTTTTACTGGGTGCTCCTTACACCGCAAAGTGCATGTGGTAAAATTTGCATATCCGAATTCCAAATTTACAAACTACATCTAGAATATTGAGGTCTGAAGTCCATTAAGGGCTGTTTAAATTTAGTCTTTGTTTGAAATACTTTTTTGGAAATATGTTCATGAACAATTTACTACTTGAGTTCCAAAGTGACCCAAGTCAAAATGTTTGTCAATTTCACAAGGGTAGCCTTGAGAGATTACAAAAATAATCTTCACAATTTCTAGTAATTTCTGAATTAAGTCTTCCTTCGATTGATTGTTTTGAGAATATAATATTTTAAAGAGACATCTCTTCTTCATTTAGAGTATTTCGTGGATAAAATCACTTGTGGATAGGATTTATGGTTTATGGTTTAGGATGTATGAATTACTCTTTAGGCCTCTAGGGTATAGGGTTTAGGGTTTAGGGTTTAGGGCCTTGGGATTTTGGGATAGATTTCATTTTAATTCTAGTTTTGGTGTTGCAAAGCTTTGCAAACACCATTGTGTGTGGAAGGGAAATATTGGACTCGTGTATGTATGGTGTAGTTCTCAATTATATTTTAAATGGATAACAATTGCACTTCTCTGACTACATCGCATAGTTATTATGTGCAAAATAATCTATTTTGTATTTATCATTTTTGATGAAGATGTTATTGACATGGAATAAATCACACATTTATTGCAAAGAATATACTCGTACAATATTGAACATTGAACATTCAACATAGGATTTAGGATTATAGAATCTTCAATCTTATAGCCTATTTTTACCCAAATGACGCTGTTCCAAAATAAGTGTCCTATATTAAAATGAGGATACTCCAATTGACATTTTCAACCATGCAATATTGGAATAGTGTTACTGTTGTAGGTCATGTGGTTCAAAGTTTGATTCATAAAGCCAATGGCCAATTAATTTACAAAAGGAAAATAGAGAAGAAAGATACTGATTGGACCCAAATGTATGCCTCATGTATGAAACATCTATGAATTTGTGAAGATTTATACTTTAAAGAGTCCACTCGAAATGGTTATGAACATAAAATTTAAAGCTAAGATGTATCTGTGAAAAAAGAAAATATAGCATTTCAGAAATCAACATAGAATTTCTTTTTTCATTGTGTAATAATCACTGAGATCCGAATAACAGAAATCTTTGAGGAATGAAAAAGGATCCTATGCAATTTTGTAAGATTTTTGTAGTATATTTTATAAAAAAAGAAAAAAAGAAAAGTTATGAAAAAAAATTTAAAAGAAAAACCCGCAGCGGCCGCCTAGATCGGTCGGCCGACATCGAGCGGCTAGGATCGGCCGGCCAGATCGGTCGGCTGTCAACGGTCGGCCGCGATCGGTTGACCGGATTGACCGGCCAGGATCCGTCGGCCGGACTGGCCGGCCAGCATCAGTCGCGGCCGTGATTGGCCGAGCGACCGGTCCGTGCGGCCGGTCTCTAGGGTTGGGAAAGGGGGTGGATAAAAGGCCTTTAGGGCCTCCTTTCCCCTCACTTCTTCTCGTATACATCCATCTCAAGTGAGCTGCAACCGTGGGCATTAGCTTCTCGTGTGCTGCATTTGTGGTGGCGGGGGGAAGTCAGCGTGATACTTGCGGCTGCTGTATCGAATTTTTGCATACTTGGGATATCTTTGGGGTATTTTAAATACTCCCTATTCTTCATGGCGACGGATACCGATAACACGAACATGGAGGCTGATTTTGAACAGACCTTGAGGTCACCTGCGACAGAAAACACAAACGCAGGATTGGTGGGGACAGATTTGGTTTTACAGGAGATATCGTCAAAGAGAGTGAAACCAAAAGGAGCGAGACATGAGTTGCACTACAAGATCTTGGATAATAAGGCCATCAAAGCTGAGAGCAGTTGGGCCAATGAAACGGAGGAATACTAGAGATTGGCGACGTGCAAGAAATATGTGAAGATGTATCACATTGGAAAACTTTGGCCTCATGAATGTCACAAAGTTAATACCAATAATTTTACTTGCAGCCCACAAACATGCAAGGATGATCACTTCCTTCATCGTGCTGAAGAAGTTTGGGTGGCATTGTTTGAAATCCGTCCCAAGAGCAAAGGTTACTTTTCATATACGCTCTTGAGCATGGTGTATGCTGAGCTAATATTGAAGCGGAAGGTGAACTGGAGCACATTCACGGCGAGTAGTGCATTTCCTCTTCGAATCGGGAGAAATCATAAGGATATCCGAGATATGTTTGATCCAGAATCAAACTCTACAAAGGCCTTATTGCAGCACTTGAGGAGGAAAACTCATGAGACGGCGGTGAAGGATTCTCATCCAACAACCGCGACACAGCAGGAGGATGGAAGGAGTATGGTTGCCACGGATGCTCCAATCGTAGAACCAACTATAACTGATAGGCTCGAAGGTGCAAACGTAGTTAAAAAACCTCATGTAACCTCGGTACCAACATCAGAGGAGGCATGGCCAAGTGAACCACGGGAAACCAGATCACCAACGGATGACATGGATCCCGATTTGGGTATGGTGGGAAATTTCGAGGAGTATCTGCGTAGGGTACTAAGCAATAACAAATTGGATGAGTGGTTGAAAACCGCACAAGGATTGGCAGATTGGTGCAATGAGGTAGATATAGAGCAAGGTTTGCCAGGGAATGATTGGGGAGTTACTTCGGTTAAATAGATAGGTGCTGTAGGGATCAACTTGAAGGCGGGGTCAGAAATACTTGCGGCTATGGCTCCTCATTTTGTGGAGATGGCTTACACTTTGCAGGTATCATGCCCAACGTTCTACAGGCTGCCATAAATTATGAGGCAATTGTAGATCGGTATAATCCTCTACTGAACTGAAATTTCTAAACTACTCTGATTGGTGAAATGCACTTGACTAAAGTACGTCCGAACCAAAACACCAACTAGCCATTCAATATGGTGGGGATCATGATCAGTTATTCTGGATGACACAAGATTACGAAATAGAGATAAGGGCGAGGAATATTGAAGGTGATGAGCAACGAGAGTTGTTTTGTCGTAATTTTGGAGGGCATTGGAGCGTCAAACACAACAGTTTCTTTCGATTTCCTCCAAAAGGAGTGGAAAAGGGAGAAGATGGTTCGTCGCACGAAATAACCGATTCAACCAGCTTTCATGAGGAGTACAAGAAGTACGATCATACTCCAATTGGAAGAGCTATGGTCCTTGCGAAATTGGAGGAGGCCGCAATATACCGGACTTCGATACCGGAAAATTCTTTAGAAGATGTGGAGGTCTCTTACTGGGATGCGGTGAAGAAGTTTGATGTGCGTATCGATGAAGCCATTTCGGTTTGGAGAGAATGTCTTTTAAACTCAAAAGACACACAACTTCTATTATTGGATGAGTTCGAAGGTGTTGTACATGATGTCGTTGCAAAGATCGAGAAGGCCATGGAAATCTTACGTAACAAAGAAGTAGATCCTAGCAGAAAGCGGAAGAGGCAATCGGGCGAAGATGGAGAGGATAGTTGGCAGGCGGAGATGAGAGGCGAAATTGCAGCTGTGGATCGAGAGTATGAAGAGGGCGGTCGAATTGCCCGTCCAAGTCAAAGACCGCGTACTCGTAGTATAGCTCAAATTGGTCAATTGGATGGATCTTCAGTTTGAAGTTAGAACGAATGTTGGACCTTAAGTTTGCACGTATATATATATATATATATATATATATATATATATATATATATATATATATATATATATATATATATATATATATATATATATATATATATATATATATATATATGCTTTTTCTAGGTTGTATGGATGTTGTTTTAAAAATGATGAAAATGCCACCATTGATCCATGGGGCCTTATTTTTGAAGTAAAGGGTTACAATCTTTTTGATTTAATGTGCATTTCTTCTCTATGCTTGAGAGTGAAGACCATCGTACGACAAGTATGTAAAAATATATGTAATATTTTACAACACATTAAATGTAGTCATGTACACAATAGAATCTTCAAATGCATTTGGAGTATAACAATAAAGTACTACAATACACTATAGCTACAATATCTATAATAAGTGTAAGTTCTGTGAACCTAGACTACATAAAGATGCCAAATTCAAATACTCATCAGGACCAGATTGCTCATAATCGCTATCTCCCTTCACTTCAGCTCCACTAGACCCCGTAGGATCATATTCATAATCGCTTGGAACCTCTTCTTTGATCTTGGGTTTATTCTCTGGACATTGTATATTCCCATACTTATGCCAAGTATCAAATTCGGGGAGATTAACAGGGATCTTTGGTTTTTATGACGGAACAATTGGAACCGTTATAGATTTTCGTTAATGCGACTTGGAAGAACCAAGCATGTGCTGTAACTCCGTGGCACTACGAAGAACATTGGCATTTTTTAAATACCTGCCCAACGGTACATCAGAGTCACTAGAGATGCTGCCATATTTGGCTCTTGAAAGGGATACTAAACCCATAGAGGATTTCTCCAAAGTTGTCGTAACCCTTGCAGTAGAGGGTTGAAATAAAGCGCGGAAAGTAGCACATTGTAAAGATACTTGATCCTTACTACAGGATGCAATATTCTCTGCGACCGGATCAGAACTCATATTGCCGGCACTAGTATTGCACTCGGTGGTTTTCACGTCTATTGCCTCCTTTTCCAACCCTAAACCACTAGCGATAACAGGTAGGACGTTATTTGATTTGTCCATGCCGCCTTGTGTCATTAACCATGCTAACGGATGCTCATCATCTGGATCATCCGCCGAAACACCATGAGCGATAAAATCACCATTAGCATCCTGAACATTTGGAGCATCTTCATCATTTGAAGCAGGGAAGAAAGTCATATCATCGTCTTCATCACCAAATTCAAAATTATCATTGTCATTAGACTCTGATTCGTCCTCGACAGCTTCCTCATCGTCTTCATGTACTTGGTCTTCCTCTAAATCCAAGTTCTCTCTATACCACCGCCCATCATCACTCAACTTATCATTCGCAAGCAATTTTGATTTGGAATATATGTAGACCAAGTCATCAGCTCTCCCCGGTAGTAACCGATTCCGTTTCTTGTCGTGAACATAAGAGTAGCTACTCCAGTTGTGTTCGCAAGCCGACGAGGACACGGTCTGTGCTAGTATTTGCTTTGCAATTGGAGAGAGGAGCTTAGCACAAGCACCTTCAAACTCCCACCATGCATGTGGAGCTAGTTTTTGAGTATTAGGCTCGAGCATACGAGAGAATATAAGCTTACCTCTAGCAGATACCATCTTCTTCGAGGCATAGGCTGTGAACATAGGGTCAACAACAACTTGCTCCAATGATTCCTTGACCTCCAACAAGCGATCTATCATTATGAATTGACTAGCAAATGTTGTTTTCCCAGGCATCAGTAGGCTGAATTTCGCCTCGTGTTTACGAAACATAGCTAGGGGCATTTGTCGCCTCTTAATAAACTTGACCATTCTCTTCGCCATGACCAAAGTATTCGCCATCCATCCAGCCTTTCTCCAATCCTCCAACAACAAGTCCATTGCATGTGTCGCACACCCTTGCATGAAAATGTGCGGATATTTCCCAAGGACTATTCTTGAGGCATTGAGCATTACAGAAGCATTGTCTGTGCATACTTGAACAATGTTCTCTGGTCCAACTTGTTCTATGTACTTCAACATGAGAGTTGACATGTACACCGCGGTTTTTTCTATGCCAGTAGTATCCACAGCACCAAGAAAAAGCTCTCCAGCTTGAGTCACGAGCATCGCATTCACCAAAGGGCGACTGGTCACAGATGACCATCCATCAATGGTCAAAGTTCCTCCAAACTTCCGAAGGCTCTTCGAGAGTCTACTATCTAGTTTCTTTTGTAACTCCGTGTTTACTTCTCCTGACAAAGTTGTCCGAATGTCATGGTAAGATGGTGGAGCATAAGATTTTCGAAATCCAGCAGTCTTCATCACGGCAGCTTTGAATGCATCATTCCAAGCTACTGAGAATGGTATATTTGCTTCGCAAAAAAATTTCGCCCAGAGTTTATCCAACTCCCGCCTATCCGGTTCTGCAAAAGTAGCTTCAATTGAAGATTGCTTCGTTTGCTTCATAGATCCAAACATCGGGCAAGTATCCTTTATTTCCCCTCATAAGCATAGAAGAAGCAGAGGTTGACCCTACCGAAAGATTTGTTGAATTCATGGGGGTGCCTAGCGAGGACCCTACACAAGAGTCACTCCTAGGGGTTTTCGGAATGTCATGTTTTGAAGCACCTGGAACGTCCGTGGATGGACTGAGAGAACATTCACCAAGAAATACGTCCAATTCTCCGTTATATGGAGGGAACTCTCCACCACATCTTAAAAATAACCGCCTAATTTCCCTAGGCAGCTTTGGGCAAAGGGCAGAACTCGAATCCCTATGTCCAGGAATCTTCTCGTACTCATAATGACTCAGAATCCGACTCTTCTTCTTGGAAACTATTAAATGTCATAGTGAGCACTGTATGAAGGACCCAGACGCTTTGCCTTCCTTCTCGATGTCTCTAAACCAAGGCTCATATGGAGCAGGGCCCATTTTGATAAATAGGACGCCTCAAAGTCATAAACAGTGGTGGGACCGTGACGGGGAAAAAAATGGCAAGAGTTCCTTACGGAAATCCTCACTTCCGAACTCAATACCTACCAGGCAATGTACACATAAAATGAATTATGCAGCTCAAAGCCCTTGGAAAGTGTTCAAAATTCGGAAGTGAAATGAGTCTCAATGTCTCTTTTCTTATATACCATCCAACTTTGAATATGACCGTTGCAATTTGAAATTGAAATGCTTCTAAACCAATGGATGCTCAAAGGGGCCATCTGGCCATAGGCGGTCGCCGAATGCGAGGGCCGGTCGCAGCGGCCGATGGCCGGTCGCCGAGGCCGACGGCCGGTCGCCCGGGCCGACGGCCAGACCGACGGCCGGTCGCCGAGGCCGACAGCCGGTCGCCCGGGACCGACGGCCGAACCGAAGGCCGGACCGGTGGTCCGACGGCCGATCGCTCGGGCCGACGGCCGGTTGCTCGGGCCGACCGTCGGTCGCCCTGGCCGACGGCCGGCCAGCCGACTGGTCGGTCGGGCCGACGGCGCGCTCGGGGACTGGTCGACGGGGTGGTTCGACCAATGAACGCACCCCGATGGTCATTTACCCTTAGTAAAAAGACCAGAATCTCTAAGTCACGGACGGTCCCCAGACCCCTGCCGGACATCCGGACTTTCTGTCATCCCTGAACAGAGTGAGAGTGAGCGAGGGTTGAAGTTGAATAATGAAATAGAACTCAAGATAAGGTGGTGCATCCAAAATGTTTGTGAGATATGTTCATGATTAAGGAAATCTGAAGTTACAACATTTTTTTTTAAAAGTGGGATGTTGGTTAAACTACTTTGGTAGACTAAACACCGAAGGCTGTGACGTTGACCTTCGTGAACAAAAACTACTAATTTTGTTCCGGGATCCTATCCAAAATCCCTGCAAGCAGTACGCGGTTTATCTCGTTGAAGCTTAAGGTGGGGGCGGTCACGAGGTGGACGTCTTGGAGTCGAAATCCACAAACCATGCGGAAAATATAGCATAGGTGCCTGTCGTTATACCATCCTCCACGCCCTTTGTGGTGCAATGCCATATCAGTGAAATCAATACAAGTGCAGCTAGGGAATGATCCTATCGTAAGCTTGTAATCCGCTGCCTCTGACCCGCTGGTTGATTTCAAATCAATGACTGCTCTGATACCCGGGCTAGGAATAACAGTGATGCGGGCCATCTCCACGTGTCGAAGTGTTGCCGACTCCCACCTTGCGAGCTGCTTCTCCGAGTTCTTACAAGCGACGAAACGCTTGTAGGATTTGTCGTTGCGCACCGTCATGTACTTATCTGGTTGTGTTGGGATTGGAATGCTTTCAATTTGATCCGCAGTGGCAACGTTATATTCAAACTGACGCCCCATCGGCATTTGGCGTTTTTGTTGTAGATGGAATCCCGCTTGTTGAAGTGCCAAGACCTCACGCATAGTTAGATTTGTTCCTTTCTAAACAGGCCAAACCGTTGGGACATCAAGAATTAGATCCGTAATCCACCTTCTACGGGGGCCTTTAACACACTTGTTCAGATCATTTGGGCAGAAGTAGAAAAATTGCTTGACGTCGAGGTTCTTCGGACAATCGTGATGAGTCCAATGGAATGTAGGTGTTGGGCCTGCTGGCCCACTAATCTTCTACTGGCATTGCTTTGACGTGCTCGGGTTTGCAATACAAGTCGGATTTCTATTTGCAGGGACACGACGGATATGCAATTTTCCTTTCTCACAATCATCTTCTTGGACTTCAGTGACATGCAAAATGGGTGCAGTTGGAACTGGCGCAGCCGCTGGAGTATCGTCCACGTCTTCGTCATCTAATTGAATAGGAGTAGAAGGAGAACCCTGAGAGCGTGTTCTCATTTTGGAGTGCTTTGGCTGAGATAAGTTAACCTTGTCGAACCGATGGGAATCGTCATCAGCACCAGGTTGCGTTTCTAAACGCCTTTTACTTGATTCAGAAACTTCCTCCCCAACATAAGTAGGGTCCGCAACGAGGAATTCCTTAGCATTGGGGATGGCTTCCATGGCTTTGTACATTGTGTTCAAATTCCTACTTCAATGTGCGAGCCTGAAGAGCAGCACATCCTTATCCGGTCCAGTTCCATCGCAGTTACCGTGTAGAAAAGCGTTGTAACGTGTGCATTGCATGAACGCCCTGACATAATCGTCCATTGATGCTTTTAAAATATCTTGAACGTCTTTATCGGACTGTTTTGACCACGCAGCGTGGATGGTTTCAGCCAAATTGGACATTGGCATTTCAGCTTTCTTTTCATCAGTAAGGTCCTGCACAAAGTCAAATTAGGTCATTTGGACCGTTGGAAATGGAAAACCAACTATTACGTAAATCTACACAAATGCGAGTACAAGAATATGTGGATTGTGTAGGAAAATGAATTATGGGAGTGGCGGCACAAGGGAGGCATGTCTACAGAGTAGAGGTATGAGAAGAATGGAAAGTGCCGTCATGGATGGTACGTCGAGAGAAATATTTAAGCATATTACAGAAACAAAAGTTAAAGCACGCTTACAAGATCCATAAAGCCTCCCCATTGCCTGTAAAGAAAATGCCATGACCCCAGCCAGGACTCCATGGCTGGCAAATTTGAATCTGTAACAGCTTCACTTGACACCCACTACGACCGAATTCCAAGGAAGCGTGTCTCGGCCTCGTCCATATTGATTGCATCCTTATATTGTGTACAAATTCGCTTATGCTCATCGCGGAGCACCGGGGTTACGTATAAGTTTGTTACTTTGTGCATGCATTTTGTCCACTGGAGTAGACACGATCTCTCCTTCTCTTTCATGGGCACAGTCTTGTCTCCAATCCCGTAAATCTCTCGAACAGCGTTCCAGTTGGCTTGAGCGCTGTCAGCCATGAAACCTTTGAAATTGACGTTGATGACACCATGACGAGCCATAACTTTGTTAAGCATCCTCCAAAGGTATGATTGTGCGTCCTTAGTCTCAGATTGCATGTCGCAAATGGCAATTGTCATCACCTTGGCATGTTGACGATGTGACCCCCCCCCTGTAACACCGCTGTAGCACTGTCCACTATTGGTGTGTTGGTGTGACCATGATCCTTGTAACACCGGTGCAGCCCTCTCTAATAACACCAGTGTAGCTCCGTGCACTGCAAGTGTAATAGTGTGACCCTAAACACTAAACCATAAAACCCCATGGTTTGTCAAAAACTTCATCCGTCAATATCGCATCCATGGGGTGTCCAATCGCGGCGAATTAAACCATTCCGGAATCTACAGGTCCCGGGCAACACCGTGGACGGACCCTCGTTAGCAGATTCCACCTCCTTCAAGAGTCGTTTCCTTGGAGTTGCACATGTGGACGCATAGAGGATCTCTCGATTACACAAAAAAATCTCAACCACGCTGTAGGGTACAACGCGAGGATTCCGAAACCACCTCAAGTTTGCGATTTGGACATAAGACGGATGAGCCATCTGCGAATGAAGTTTGGGAATCCAAAACTTCATCCGTCTATAACTCCTTCGTTCTAAGTCCGATCACGACGTTTTGGAATAGGCTCGACATAGGCTACAGCGTGGTTGCCTTCGATTTACGGCTCTTACCCATCCCGCGCCCGACTATAGTACAGGCGGTTAGCCTCTGACACTTACTTGGGCCGCATCACATAAACCGCATCACAAAAGAGTGAGTCGAACCGATTGAAGCCAATTCTCTGCCACTTCAACATAGTAACCAAGGCCTCCCAGATGAGCCCTAAACACTACATAGGGTACCCGATGGGATATAATGGATGTTTTGCGCACTGAAGCAGCGGCACTGATACAGCGCCCGTCACGACACCCAATGGCACCTAAGACCCCATCGGGTACCCGACGGGGGCAAGAAGAAGAATCTTGCATTTCCTCGATGATATTCTGTCGCGCTTGTGATGCCTACTATTCGGCAACTCTGACCTCATCGGGTACCCGATGGGGACTTTCGATTGATTTTTTCTTCATGACCAGGACAAGATCATCAATGCAAACGAGGTAAGTTTGCCTAATACTTTCGCTAAATCTTCAAATATGATAACAAAGACCTTTGTTGAATGTACTTGTATTTATAAATGTCAAAATAAATGGAGAACTATTGATTTGTATTTCCCATCGGGTACCCGATAGGGTCTTCCTATTCGATTCGTTGCGATTCTGAAAATAATTTGAAGTTTTTCCAGGTGAATTTGCAATCTGAGAAGGGGTCTGGTGCTTGATGGTCTCCAAGGACCCTCACTTGCCGCAACCGAGCGTGTGGGCGCAGCTTAAGGTGGGTGAGGGCTACGTTGCAGTCAGGTGGGGGTCGGGTGGCCGATAGGGTCCTGGGACCCGCACTCGCTCCACTGCGGCGCCTCCACGCCAGAGGCCTAGGTTCGCCCCTCGGGAACGCGGTCGCCCCTCCCAGCCATAATCGGCCGTGTAGGTGAGGGTCGAGTGCCCGATGTGGCCCCGGCGCCCTCACCTACCCCGGTCCCAGCGCCGCTCTGGGCAGCATCCTTACTCCCCGACGCGCCTGGTGTGGAGGGATCAGGCGCCCAATGAGGTCCCGCGATCCGCAGGGGCCTTACCTCGCTCCTACCAGCCGTCGAAGACAACGAAGGACGCGTGGAGACAAAGCGAAGGGCGCGTCGCGACACAACGTGCCGAGGCGACAACATCAAACCCGAACTTCGACATTGCGCCCAAGAACTATCAATCACCTTATGAAGCAACTCTCATTGTCTGCCCTCGTTGGAATGAGCTCCATCAAATGAAGGCAGATGATATAGGATAAGATTTGTAACTCATTTCTTGTATAAGTTTTCTTGACTATTCTTCCGTTTCTGTGTTCAAACAGATGAGCTTAGTCAGTTGGAAGGGGATTCGGCTTTGACGAACACAACCTTTGTCACACCGGCACGTGAGAACTGACCTGCAACTTGATCAACGCATACAAATGACGTGGACGATGCTGATCGACTAGCGAAGATGTCATTGACCTTGAGTCTGGATAAGGGCAAAGGTCCCGCTAAAGAGAGCGTTGTTGAACGCAAACGGCCTGCTGAGGAGTCGCGCTCTTTTGAACACATAGTGGTTGAGGGTGGACATCCCAATGAAGGACCCCAACCAGCTCAGGAGAGTTTGGTCGATTACGATAGCATTTCCTTCACAGAGGCTAAGGTCGAAGAGAGATTAGACAGTCTTGTAAGCCAGAAGGCTGTTCACACTGGATATCGGTTAGACGCGCTTCGTTTGAAGCCCAAACAAAAGTCACATCTGAACATTCCTCTTAGCATGCTGAAGTGACTGACAGCTGTAAGACCAGCATTGAAGAATGATATCGAACTTCTTCAAAGTCAATTTGTCAATGGAGGATACATTGAAGGCGCGGCTATCTTCTATGTTGCAGCAGAAGACGACAACTCCAAGTCCCATGACGTGACTGAGGAGGACATGCTGTCGTCGAGCGACAACTGGCGTGTTGTTAACGACGAGTTTGAAGCGAAATTGAAAGATGGTCCAGTTTTGCAACAATTCTCGACTGAAATGTTTAATGTTTGGGATGGTAATCACCGGTTGCAGGCTTGGCTACCAATCATCAACAAAAAGCACGCTCATGACATTGAGTGGCATTTCTCCGTTAATTGCATCATTTGGACGTCAGGGGTAGGGTTATGGACACGCTTTCGATGTTGTATGACATAAATCAGTAAGTTTCTACCTTCATAATCCTTTCAACCATTTCAATTTGAAATTTAACTCAATCCGTTTTCTCATTTATTGCTTGTCGTTGATGGATTTTCATGCGCAATCAAAACAGCCATGTGAAGGAGAATCTTGTGCATAAGTTATATCGACTCTATGCAGTTGGAAAAAAACCCCTTGAATATTTCAAGGACTTGGTGTCAGAGGCTGATTATAATAAAGCAAAGACCAAAAGTGTTCGGAGTTCGGACTTGGTTTTCGCTTACGATTCCTGGGCTTATAAACTTCAACTACCAGGTTAGTTATCACATATGAGTCCCTGCCAACATACACTTTTGTAACGCCACTAATAAAACTTTCTTGTGAAATGCAGAGTGAGATATCAAAGGCTGCTGATACTGCAGCAAAGAATTTCGAGAAGATGTTTCCAAATAGGAACGAATGGACAGGGCACGGAATTAACGAATACATCCACAAGCATGTAACAGCCAAGAGAGGTAATTTAGAACGGGAGCTGAAGAAGCTTCTTCCAATCTGTGATAAGAAGTACGAAGGTAAGTTCATCGAGAAGGTGAAGGAGCATTATGAGACCTTCCATCCCCACAAGATGCTCGTTGAGAAGCTCTATGCATTTGCAACCTCTGCAATGAACATCAACTCCAAGCTCACCTGGTTGGACAGATGGAACTGGAACCCAAAGTCTAGGGAGGAAATGAAAATAGAAGTTCTCGGATGAGCAATTCAATTCCTTCTTGAACAAAGCTACTTTCTTGGCATAGGTAAATGTTGGCAATTGAATTTGGACCTTTGGAATGTCTCACTTCTTATGGAACGTCGCTTCTCCTTCTCTTGCAGCTTTCAGAAGATTGTTAAACCGCAGTACTTGGTGCTCTCAAGGACTTGAGGGTGGACGTCGATTATGAACCAGAGGGGCGAGACCAAATCATGCAAATCCAGGACTTATGCAGGGCCCCAAGTCAGAATACTAAGGTCGCGATTCTAAGGACCCACCTTTACGTAAATTATATTATACATTAATGAAGTCAGCCCTGAATTTCTTAGTTACTACATATATATGACGTCAGCCCTAATTTCCAGAAAACATAGTAAGAGATGTTCCAACTTAAAACCGTAATATTTCACGGCCATAGGCACCCTAAAGGCTAAAGCACGGTTATACACATTCCTTCTCCAAAACTCTTTGTCATCAAATTGTTACATAATCCACCCAAATTGGAACAACGTCTAATTTATTCTCATTAAATTGAAGGACCCTCATAAGTGGTCCAAATAATTTGGCCCAAACTGAGTCAAAACTTCCCTCTAAAAATGGAATACCGCTCAGGAAAATCTGCCCACCGCTCATAAAAGTCTCCTCACCGCTCGTGGAAATCTGCTCATTGCACGCACCGTAACAATCCTGTACGTGACTGGAAGTTGTCATAATACTTAGAGAATCTATAACCAGGATTGAAACCATACACCACACAATCTAATCTAGAAATAGATCAATAATATAGCACCCAATCCCAACACCGAGCACCGCAAGAAAAAGAAAAAATTAATGCTCGAACTTGTTTTCCTTTTCCCCAAATTACACACTTTTTGAATCTGTTAAGATAAGCTTAGCTTTATAGAAGGTGAACTTGTTGCCAACTTGTTTTGAAACTACTACCAAGAAGGTTTAAACCTGCAACCAACAAACTCTGAACCTTCAATCATCTGGTTAGAGTTGGCACCTTTGCCATCACTTTGTATTTTAGGGTCATATTTGACCATGTAATTAGCTTTTTTGAACTATATTGTTAATCCTCTACTTTACTAGATATACTTGTACAATAATATGACTAATGCTTCTTATTTTTCTATATAAGGCAGCCTTGTTACTTCTACAAATTGACACTTTTTCAATGTGACATTTGCTTTCACAAAGTATAACCTCGCATGTTGCGCTTCTACAGTAGGCTGCCATCAAATAGTAAAAGTACATAGTGGAAAGTAGTTTTGAGAACAAAATGCAATTTTTAACCTTTATTTTCACATGGAAATAAGAGAATTGGGATAATATACATGAGATGATTAACACATCAGGCTCAGCAAGTTGTAAGTTACTACAACACACAAGGTACCGGTACATGGGTGATAACTCGAGTCTGTAACCATATCAACGTGAAATGACAGGAGCCTGTAACAAATGCATGCGAATGACTGAAGGCAGTAACATACATAACTGGAGCCTGTAATCTACGTGGTAGTCGGCAGATACCGGTCAACTCTAGTTGACCATGGCGATGTCGTATACACAAAAACCTTAGCTCACAATAACAACTATTCTCGAGTGGAATCGTGGGTTTCTCACAGGCAAAGACTATGACCAAGCATGATGGCGTCTGATCTATTTGATTACAAGAATCTAAGAAACAACAAGATTAATTGTGACGTGGTTTTTGCGTCTGACCTCCTCGCCGTTTCCGCCCTTCCGACAATATCGCCGCAGTCACGTATGTGGTATTTGGAAGTCATATAACACCCTCATGTCATTTGCATCACTAACGCTTGTAATAAATATGGTTTTTTTCTCTTATATGACTTTCTTCTAATGATATTTTTGTTGCACAAAGGTATACGGATTTCAGTATCTCAAGTGACATGCAATGTGGTACAGAATTGTATTGTCATAGCCTCAAAGAGCTCCTTGTCCCCCTAAACGTGTGTTTTGGTTCCTTGCAAACAATGGAAGAAGAGGAGCTTCAACATTTAAAGCATCTACAATTATAGCAAGAGAAAGGGATTCAAGCGGATACCTTGTGATTAACGAAATACCCATGTCCATGCATTGAATGTGCGGGAGGGAAAGTTCTTGATTGAGCCACAATTCGGAAGCATCTTCGCAGTCAAAAAAGGGACCCCGTTTTTGCAGCGTCGATCTTGGTAAGTGATTGCGACCAACGAGTCATTCTAAATTAAATCAACGTGGTTCTATGTACATTTGTAGACTCTATAAGTTTGTGTACCCGAATTATGTAGGCTCGGTGGCAACCCATTGTCAGATCTGCATGTTTAAAATCACTGACAACATTCTTAAGTCAAAAAGAGTCCCCCAATCATGCCATATCCACGCCTACATCCGCAAGAGTCAGCCGTTTGCAGAATTGGCGTTCAGATGTATACGACGGACAATGGTGCGACAAACCCATTCCAAAGCTAAGACAATTCTCATATTAGAAAAGAGATTGGAAAGTGAAGGTGTCCAAATTTGGCTTCATGGGTTGGGGTCAGTTTGCAATGCAACGTGCCAAAGAGGGTGAGGAACTATTTGCTTTCGTAGGACCACAATACACTTCCGCAGAATACGGAACATTGAGGAAGGCACACCCTTGGATGAAGTCGTACGTGATGCGTGCAGAGTCAGACTTGTACATTGACGGAGATGTACTGAAAGGGAATGTAGCTGGATTCATTAATAGTTCTATAGGCGCAGTGGGATAGAAAATGTTGTGTGGAAATTTCGCATGTTTCCTTAATCGTGGAACACTTTAGAATGGGGAATGTGATTACCATAGCAACAAGAGACATCCAGGCAGGAGAAGAACTCTACGCACATTTCTCCGTGTAGCAAGGCAGCATTGGCAAACGAGTAAATGTAATAAAAGACTAGTTGAGGCTTGAACGGCAGAATTACAATCCCCATCACTAGTATATTACTCAGAGTATGACTAGTATATTACTCATAGTATGACTAGTATATTAGTCAAATTCTATTGAAGATGGCTACAAAGAGTCACTATTCCCTATTGTAATGCGATTACTATCAGTCATATTTTGCACAGTACGCATTTAATGGGTACCTTCCTTGCGTCAACAACTCTTAACAACATGGATACACTTATCATGCACGTGAATGGGTTTGCAGGATGAGTATAACCCCTTGAATTTGGTCCAAAATACAGAGCTGAATACTAAAGACAACGACTCTGTGTCTAATCATACATTGGATCACAGCGAAGTTGGAGAAGTAGATGTTTTGTGCATGGTGGCCGATTGCTTCAACAAGTATGACAATGTCAACTTAATGGGGAGCGACACCAACCCTTCTCATCATGACGAAGTTGATGTTGCGTTTGTTGAAGCTTTGCATTGCCCGGATGATGGCTTCCCAGTGAGTGACAACGAAGGTAGCGATGACGATGCACAAGAAAACAACGACCCTATTGAATTAAGAGGGAAAACCAAGAACATCAACGACGCTAGCGATATTGCCGTGGACGCCCTATTACGCGAAGCAAAGACTCCACTTTAAGTAGAGAGCTCTTCTAACCGTCTGACCTCCACGCTCATGCCACTTGTTTGTTGCAGCACATTTGGTGTACCAAACAACTTTGTGGACGAGTTGTTGAAGTTATTGCAGGCGACAATATTGCCTAAAGGCAAGACTCTCCCAAATACATTCTACACGGCAAAGTGTTTGTTGATGAAGTTGAGATTGTGCTACGACTCTATACATGCATGTAGAGATGGGTGTTGTTTATTTCAGAAAGATTTGGAGGATGCAACAGAGTGCCCAGTTTGCCACAAATCTGGTTATGCTGACAACTCTAAAATAATACATGTCAAAGTATTAAGATACTTTCCATTGATACCTTGTTTGCGAAGAATGTGCAGTTGTCCGCGGTTGACGGAGCTCATGAAGTGGCACACATGCGGAAAAAGCAAGGACAAGGTGATGACATCCGTGGTTGACTCAAAGGCATGGAACCACGTGAATAATAGATGGTTGGAGTTTGCAAACGAAGAACGAAATGTTAAGCTAGGCTTGGCACTAGACGGAGTGAACCCGTTTCGAAACCAAAGCCTTAGCCACTCAACATGGCCTGTCAATATGCTAAACTACAATCTTCCCCCTTGGCTAGTGACCAAAAACTTCACCCGGAAAAGAAAGTGTGACAGATAAAAATGTGGATGTATACCTAGCACCATTAATTAAGGAGCTACAGGGGCCATGGTAGGGACCGAGTGCGTAGATGGAATACAACAAAAAATCGATGACAATACATTCAAGCTTCGAAGTATGTTATTGTGGACGGTGAACGACTTTCCGGCATACGGACTGGTTTCTGGCCAAGTCACAAAAGGACATAAGGCATGTCCAGTGCGTGGACCAAACATAGTAACGCGGCGCTCAAAAGTGCTCAAGAAGAATGTCTACCTTGGCGACAAACGATATTTGCCAATGGAGCACCAATGGAGGCGACAAAGGGTCAATTTTGATGGCCAACCGAGCATGAGACCTTTTGTACAAAGAATGAGCGGTCGAGAGCACTTGCAATTTGTAAATGAGCGACAACAATGGATGGCAAACAACTCTACAAATGAAAGGGGACAGACGCCAAATCCTATACATGAACACGGAGTGAAGAGAAGGACATGTCTCTTTCACCTTGCGTACCAGAAAGTACGTGTTTCTAACGAAGTGTTGTAGTGTGACATGACTGTACGTAGTGATTTTATAGGTAGCATGTCGATATGCAGTGATATGATGAGGAATGTGACTATACGCAGCAATAATGAACTATGTGGAATCTAATTTGTGATTGGCCGGAGTCACTGTACAGGATCTTCTGATGTGACTCACATTGGATGTCATGCACTCCGAAAAAAACATTGCCGAGAATATCATGAAAACCATATTTGGAGCGAAAGATACCCTTGCAGCCTGCCTCGATATGAAAGAAGCAGTGATACGCAAACATCTTTGGCCCGTACGCGGTAAAAAACACGGCAGCATTATGTTACCTCGTTCATCATACGTCCTTCAAAAAGAAGAGCAACAAGTCTTTGTAGACCAAGTTTGTTCCTTGCGAACCCCTACTCAATACGTAGGGCAGCTAAAGAAGCAAGTCAGTATGGACGGGCAAATCAAAGGCCGTAAATCACATGACTACCATGTTCTTCTTCAGCAAGAGTTGCCACTATGTATGCGCACTACAATGACCAAGTAAGTCCGTACGACAATGATAATGTTGAGCCGGATATTTCGGCGGATATAAGCTAAGTCCATTGATCCCAAGGCAATAGAGAAGATGGCGCTACAATGAAGCGCGATGATTACGGTTTCACCTCCGTAAACTTTGAGAGACTCATCCCATACTCTGCAAAATCATTTGCCTTCCCACTCCACATCAAACAGGTTTTTTTTGCATTTGACGTGGCAAAGCGTGGATGGAAAGTTGTGTTGCATAGCAAATCGAGAGGAGCTCGGTCCTTCTTCAAACATCACATCTTTGATGGAGTCCAATGCATATCATTGGGTAGAGCATGTGATTTTCTTGGACTCGAATCTACGAGCTTAGATTTGGATGTCATACCACTAGGGTTGTCTTCTTAGACACAATTTTCGGAATGTCTGTCTGATTTGTCGTATTGGACATGTCTGTTAAACGTCCGATCGACGAAAATGTCGACCATACCAAAAATTACATAGTAAAAAACTTGTTGAGATTTACCTTGAGGTAAAAAGCTATTTTCCTACGTGACTTAGGATCGATAATGACATGCAAAATCAAAATATACGTCCCAGTGGGCGCAGCGGGTGGGCGACCTCGCTAGGCGACCGACGGTTGCACAGGGGCGAACGTCGGTCGCCTGCTGCGATCGCCGATCGCCCTGGCTACCGCGCGTAGGCGACCGGCGGTCCATTCGAGAGACCGGCGGTCGCCCTGGCAACCGCTTTTAGGCGACCGCCGGTCGTCGGTGAGCTGTCGACGATCGCCCAGGGCGATCGTCGGTCGCTTATATCGGCGGTCGCCCTGGGGGTAGCGCCCATGTGGCGATCGCTGGTCGCCTTGGGCCACCGTGTGTGTGGTGACCAGCACTATGGTTGAATATGAAACAAGAAAGATAAATTCATATTGGTACAAAATGAGCTTCAAAGCATGTTTATGAATACCTTTTTATCGGAAACAAGGTCAATGGTGCATTTCATAGTACAAATTTGTCTATGTTTATAATCATAGTACTCATATATATGATGTAACTATTACATATACCAAACTATATATATTATACTCCGAAACATACTAGGATACCAAAGTATTGTAAGCTAATAGTTGCCCTACTTGCAGTACATTGTAGTATTGTACTGAGTACTAACAATGAACTTCGTGCTTCCAATCCAAAATAACAAAATTCTAATAACCCGTCTTTAGGTATCCTTTAATGTATATGTATCGTCGCTTGATACTTCATCTGCGTCTGATCGGTTTCACCTAGAGAGTCATCAGTGCTTTGGTCGCCATCCTCGTCTTCATCCTCTGTCTTATTGCGTACTTCACACTCAACCTCACTCGCCAAATTGCGCAATTCCGTGTCCATAGTTGTTTTCTTGTTCACTGTAACAAGGCGATTCAAGGGCCGTGAAGCATTAGTGATCTCGTTTGCGTTCAGTGGTAGATGGCGCATTGTATGTGTATTCGGATTATTGGATGAAGCAATCTCCGCATGGACTTCTTCATGTACGTGTGCTCCTTTCCAATATCGTCGGTCGTGTGCCTTCCTCAAACGCTTTTGGCCTCATGTAATACAATTGCGAGGTTGTGAAGATGGCCCGACGTCTCGTGACACTGCCAATGCCTGGGTGCATGTTGGACTTGTTGGTTCTATCTTGACCTCCGTCTTCGACAATACCATACGAGTTGTATGGGCCTCTTTAGGTTGGGTAACCCTTGGGAACAACTGTTGTGGAGGTACATCGGAGTCATCTCCGTTAAGAGTTGAATTCCTTGATCGAATGGTTGAAACTCTAGGTGACCCCACTTCCATGCAACCTAAATTGGATACATTGTCAGGTTTCACTTTTATTTGGCCCATTTCAACTCTTGCCGTGGTAACCGTGCACTTCACACTCTCAAGTTTATCGTTGTTGTTAGAGTGTGGGCTGCCTTTATTGTTACCAATGTTCTCTTTATCCATCCGGTTTACCAAGTCTTGTTTTGCTAGGCACGTACTCTCTTGGAGCTGTAAATTTGCCACTCCTTCTCCTTCTGTGTCATTGGCGAATACCGCAAACTGGCGAGGCAGTTGTGGAACATCTTGGTCGTCATCGAACTCAAACGGGTCCTTGACATGAATAGTCATGTTTCCTTCGTTGTCGTTCCAATTCTCTAAGTCGTCGTGTTCGCTACCGTCATCGAGATAATTGTCGTCATCCGCCTCCGGGTTATCCATGAATATACCATCATCCCATTCATTGTCCGGTATATACTCTTCTTTGTCAGAGTCCTCTTCTTCTAAATAATTTTTGTACCACGTTCTCGGCAATTTTGTACGTTTCTGGCGCTCGAGTTTGGCGTTTGCATAGATGTACACAAGGTCCTCTGCTTTGGAAGTTGACAACCGATTCCTCACTTTGTTGTGCACGAAAGAGTACATGCTCCAATTCCTCCCACATGATGAAGCTGAACATGTCAATACCAAAATCCTCTTCGCAATTTTTGGCAAGGCATTCCCCCCGACTTGATGCCACCATTGATGTGGTAACAAGTCACACTGACCTGGATCAGGGGCCTCTGAATTGGTGTTAAATGGACCCGTCCCTCTCCTCATATTGTATGAGTTCCAGCACCACTTCCTCATAGACCAATCCCATTGGGGCGCTAAGCTTCCTTATGACCCGGTTTAAAGCTCTTTTTGCTTCTCCATTGTTTTGAATTGCTCCCATATTTGTCAAATAAGGGTTCAACAAAGCTGCTGCATAGTGGAGGTCTGTGAGCATCATTTCCCATTGTTTTTGAAATGCATCCTCGTATTTTGTAGCAATGTCGAGGGATAGTTCGAATGGAGGTTCACGCAAACAGAACACGTGTTCTTTAAGGTCCGACATGATCACATATGCCCTAGGCATGGCTGGTACTTCCCCGTCAAACTCCCAAAGAGCTATGAGTACTGGTTCAACTACTTTCACAAACTTCGTACAATTCTCCCAGAACTCATCGCTCCTAATGCTATTCCGCACATTCCTTGCCTTTGTCTGTAACTGGTGATTGTTTTGCCTGTTGAACAATGTTTGGACAAACACATGCCACTCTTATCAATCACCATGTTGTTCAGAGGTTGTTGTAGCTTTAACAACCGCTCTATCATCAAGTAGTTTGTTGCAAATCGAGTGTGAGGTGGTACCTTCAGCTGCAGCTTCGGCGAGTACTTCCTGGATAAAGCAAGTGGGGCGTGCGACCCTTTAATAAATGTGCACATTCTCTTGGCTTGCTCCACCAAATGTTGAACCCATGCTTCTTTCCCCCAATCTTCTAGAAGGAGGTCTAGAATATGTGCCGCACAACCTTGTCCATACAAGTGAGGATAGTCTATCTGCAACTTCTTCACAGCACCTAACATGGAGCTTGCATTGTTTGTGCATATCTGAACGATGTTTTGTGGTCCAACCTCCTCTATGTACTTCGCCATTTCATTTGCCACATAAGCGATGTCCTTTTTCTTCCCTGTAGTATCCACTGATCCCAGAAACACCTCTCCCACAGGGCAAACGAGCATCATGTTAATGAGTGGTCTACTTGTGACATCCGACCATCCATCTGAGCATATTGTTGCTCCGTACTTCTCGATAGAAATTTTTGTTCGATCCTCTACCGACCTTTGCACAACTGCCTTCTTCGCATCGATCATCGTAGTACTAATAGCATGATACGAGGGTGGTTGATATCCACCAATACCGGCCTTTGCTGTCTCTTGAACGGCACTTATGAATGCTGGATGTTGTACGACATTGAATGCAATGTTTGCCTCATAGAAAAATGAAGCCCACTTTGCATCCAAATTTTGCCTAATGGCAAGATCAAAACTATCCTCCATACTCCTTTGCCCATGTCGCCGTCCGCTAGAGAGTGTAGAGATCCTTTGTCCATTGCTGCCGTTACTCCCCTTGTTAGAGGATGGCACCTGATTAGACCTTAGGTTAGGGGATGGCACTTGTACAGACTTGATGCGAGGGGAATCTATGTTCTCTATAGTTTCCTTTGCCACATAAGGTATGCCGGCATCCACTCGTGAGTCAGGAACAACATCCGCATAAGGAATGTTGTTCTTTGGAACTATCCCTCCGCAGTCACGGAATAGCTCGAGAACTCCATGGGATAACCTCGTACACCGAGGTAATGGGGAATTCTGAGGATATCTGAAATGAGCAAATGCTCGTTGCTTTACAAAGAATGTGCTTTTCCCACAAATTAAGCACACGCGAGTATTTGGCTTGTCGTTCCGTTCCGTGGATACTTGAAACCAATCGTCCCATTTGCGAGTGTCTCTTCTATTATCTAGTACCCCATTGGATTGGGAAGATTGCTCCATGTTCCAGAACCGCACCCCCGCTGGTGCAATGAAACTGGTGACGACAACGCGCACTACAAGGGCTCAAGTTACTCTTTGCACATATAGAAGAGCAGGGGGCTTCTCATGGGGAGTCCCAAGACAACGGGCCAAGCGCAAAGGAAAGTGGCTTCGAGCCCGTGAACGACTCCTTATATACTCCATACTTCTGTAAGTCGGGGGCGAATGCGCATAGAAGGCGACCGGCGGTGCGGCTAGGTCGCCACAGCCAGATCGGCGGTCGCCACAGCCAGATCGGCGGTCGCCCTAACAACAACGCTGTCGCGCCATATGAACCGGCGGTTGCCCTGGCCTTGACTTCATCGCGCTAGGTGGACCGCCGTTCGCCCTAGCCCTGACCCAGTTGGACCGCCCGTCGCCCTAGCGATGACAGATTTTTTCGACGAAGAGCACTTTACTCCCCAACCACAAATTTGTAGGGGGCCATAGTCAATATCCATGGTCCACGCAATACAGCTATTATTAACTAGAATCCCGGAGACCATGCGGCTCAAATATGTTTGATTGGCAATTATGCTTTTCTTTAAAAAAAAAAAAAAAAAAAAAAAAGAAAACAATTAAAGGGAACATGGGAAGGCAAGAGAGAGAACAATAAGGACTCATATTATAAACTAGAGTTTTAACTTCTCTTGCTCCAAATCCAAAAAATAAAGGGATGAATATTGCTCAATCCACGTTCCCTAAATAATTAAGAATGGTAAAAATTGCCATATATCAATGAAGGTACCTTGGACATTGAAGGTTTTTCCCTTAGGCTTATACCAAATGCAATAGTGAGATTTCATTCACCAAGAATATTTAAATTGAAGAAAATCAAAAACTTCATATTCACATTCAACGTTTTTGCATACAAAATGGCAATTGCACTTAGTGTTTGATATTGAGTACACTACTTTTCTACAACTGCTAAAAAAACGTGATTAACTAACTACCAGTCATTCTTCGTTTGGGCCCCCTTCATTGTAAAGTTGGCTTGGCCCCCCTTCTGTACAAACTTGGCTTGGCCCCCCTTCATCCAAATGTGCTTCATCTTCCTCCATCGTTTGGTTCGGCTCCCCTTCATCCACTTCTCGCCTTTCGGTCCCTTCTTCTTCCGAATCTGACCAAACTATGTCCTCATCAGGGATTCCTCCTTTGTAACCCCTAGGCGTTGTAAGACCTTCTCGTGGGTTGGCCGCTGGATAAGGAGCTCGCGGAATATGGGGTTCTGTTGGCTTAATAGTTTGAGGGGATTTTTTTAACGTCCTCCAATCCACCTCCCTCTGCAAAATTATCTCCGCGTACACCATTTGTGCTATGTTGTACGAAACCTCGTTGCTCACCACATGCACACCGGCGTAGAGGAACTTCCACACTCCAATGCATCGTTGCTCAAATTCATCGTGATTGCAATAGTACAAATTTGCGCAATTCAGGCGGCAATGAAACTCGTGACGATAGTGTGGAAACAAATGGCCGATGTGGCACCAAGCAATGTACCACTTGCAAGTTCCAAGGGTCCACAGTCCCTCTACTGTCGCCCACCCCGGAAAAGCATGTTGCGTGGGATCTTAGAGAATCTTGTGAAATCTCTTCTGCTTCTTTCCTTTCCTCTTGCGGTCCTTGTCTCTCGCTATCTTTCGCTCCTGGCTAGGCGTCATCGTCACCCAAATGCTAACCAAGGAAGAAATTTTTTAAAATGACTCAAAACAAAGTTATATCTATTCCGTGGACTAACACAAAATTTGAAAAACTCGAAAATCGGGCAGCACGTATGTGTAAAATGTACACGTGTGGCACGTGCGTGCCAATCACCGCACGCTCTAGCGCTCGAACAAGCAGGCGGCAACCAGAGGTCGCCACCAGACAATGCGCAAGGCCCGACACGTGGAGGTGAAAATGGCGACTGCCGGTGTCCGCGCGCGTATTTGTAACCCTGGTGCTAGGGCGACCGCCGAGCGAGCCGATGAGCGAGCGTCGGTCGCTAGGGCGACCGCCGATCCAGCGGATGGGCGACCGCCGATCCACCTGGTGGGTGACCGCCGATCCACCTGGTGGGCGACCGCCGATCCACCTGGTGGGCGACCGCGGATCCACCTGATGCCTTCGGTCAGAGGGCGCGACCTCCAACTGCGAGGGCGTGACGTATGTCAAGGGGCGCGACCTCTGGATCACGCGACCGCCGATGCAGCGGACGGGCGAACGTCGGTCGTTGGGGCGACCGCCGATCCAGCTCGTGGGCGAACATAGGTCAGTGGGCGACCGCCGGTCCAGCTCATGGGCAAGGACTAACCTTCCTCCCAGCGTATTTGTCAAATTTATCAAAGCAGTAAAGAATTTATATAATGGCTTTTGGTGGCAAGTATTTGGAACCATCAAAACAAGAGATAAAATAGATAAATGAGGCAATAATGTGATTTTAATACTTGGACTTCCTAATAATGACTCTATGAAAATGATCGAATCATAAAAGAAACCATAGGGAAATCGCATCCATATGTCATAATTTAGGTGCACCCACCACAACTTCGAATGATAAGGGAAAAGAGAATAAAAGGGTAGAGCAGGTGATACGAAGACTTGAATTAGGTAATAAGGACCTCATGATTGTAATGGAAGTATTCATAAAACCATAGGAGAATGCGAACTATGTGGTTGAATTTATATGGGGATATTTGAATTGCGAGGTTTGAAGCACGGGGGCATATGTAAATATATAAGCAAAAAGGGAGTGGAAGGGGTGTTGATAACTTTCCTAGGTGATTCATATAGTTTAAAAAAATGGTATAAATCTTAGGGCCACGGGAGGAACGAAAGTATTTTTCCCAAATTTCTAAAAATTAAATAGTCATGTGAAAGTAGGCGGTGTGCGCACATGCATACGAAAACAAAGTGGGGAATGTAATTTGAACATTTCGACTACACTAAATAGGTACATTAGTGTTAGATTTTTATAAGATTTGAAAATGCTACAAGTTTTTACTTTTGGTATAAAAAATTTACCAAGAGTATTGATTCCAATACTATATAAGGATGCCCATCTTCACCATTGTAGAGGGTACAAATATTGACTAATAGTAAAAACTTATAGCCTATTTATGTAAATTAGTGTATCTAATACTAATCTACCTATTTAGTGTAGGTAATATGGATCATATAAAAATGATGGAACCATCAAAAATATTATAGGACAACCTGTACTATTTTTCTTAAATTAATCGAGAATGTTCGAAGTGACTAGAGTTTTAAATAATAGACAAAAATTAGTTAAATGGAGAGAACAAATAATTTTTAAAAAATTGGACTATTTAATAATTACCTTATAAACATGATGGAGCTATAAAAAAAATCGTAGGAGTAAAGGATCTATAGGGTGGATTTTGGTTGCAAGTACTTAGAAACACCAGAACTTCAAAAAATAAGAAAAAATAGATAAAGGGGGTAAGGGGACAATTTAAACCCTTAGACTAGCTAATTATGACCCTATGGAAATGATAGTGTTATTTAGAAAATTGTGGGGATATCTCATCTATAGGTCATCATTTACTTGTAAGTCTTTTGAATGAGTAGAATATTGAATGATATACGGAAAATAGATTTGTGGAAAGGGATAACGATTTTAAAACTTGTGCTGACTAAAAAAGACCTTATAAAAATTATGGAAGAATAAAATTTCCCGTAAGAGAAACGTATCTACATGTCATGATTTACATTGACTTGGTAGGATGCTGAGTAATAGAGGAAGTTATACTAAAGGGGGGAGGAGGTGGTTTTATTATTTTCTCTAACCGTATTGAATATATTGAATCATGAAAGAAGCCACATGGAACTTCGATTTACATGGAAGGAAATACTTGGTGTTAATTTGATTCAACTCTGGCATGGTATAGGGTACTTGGTGTTAACTTAAGGGGATATTAAGTATTTTGAGACAATTTGCAATCTCAATTTAAATCAGTGGTTAAAAATAGTAAATCTGGTGTCAAGTAAAATGAGACTTAATTGAAAATGAGACTCGAATGAACCCAACAAAAGAATGTAATTTGAACCCTCGATACCAAAAATTCTATTAATATATTTGTTAATCATTAATATTCATTATTTTGAGACGGAAAGTATAATGAGACTACTTCACATCTCATTACTCGAGTCATAGATTGCAAGCTTCAAGGACCAAAAAGTATTATGCATGATGAATATTATTACTTTAAAGAAAAATATATATAAGAAGTAATCCGATCAAAGGACATATTAATATCTATAGAGAAATAAAATTATCACAACACCAATGGAAGGAAATAATACCATGGAAATACATTGAAATGGATATACCATCTTACTATAAATAGATAAATCATCTCTAGGAGTAGTGTCATACTACTCTAATTTGCATTGGCTACATTGCGATGAGAAAGAATGTACCATTGTAACTAATATAATCTAATATAACTATATATTAATATGAGAACTACTCATCAAACTCGATAATTGAGTCCTTAATAATTGAAATTTGTAGCTCCGGTATGCCCATAGATCTTGGGATTAACGGTTTCAAGACAAAGCCTTGGCCTCCAAGCTCCCATGATTGATGTTGTAGCCACCCAAGTTGGATCATAATCCATATCTTTACAGCAAGAGTTACCTCTTCTTGTATCCCACCCTTCATAAGTGTCAGGATTGACATGTTTAGAAGATACCGGCTTCCAATACTCAATGTGGATTTCTTGAGGATGCTCTACACTAGCATTTGGATTGCTCAAAGCACGAGCTATCCAAAATTTCTTGAGATCTCCATCAGCCGGACGTAGCACAAGTAGGTATCCCTCATAAACATCCCGTCCAACTCGGAATGATGCTTGTGGACGATCTCGTATTTGTCCTACGAACGGAGGATCAATAGCAAATTCCTCGCGCAATTCTCCGTTATCTTCAAATCGATCCTCTTCACTTGGAGAGTACCTAGAAGTGGGCCAAAATCCATCCCTAAAAGTTGATGGAGTAGGGACAGGTAAATCTAAAGCCTCACGAACTGCTTTCCAATAGTAAATGAATTCCTCATCATGTCTACGATAGTCCCCTGTTGGATCCGCATCCGCCAAAGACTCCCACAAGCTCACAAAACCACTAATTTCCTTTCGAATGTCTTCAATATTCTTCATTTCGTTTGGAACTAGTAACGTAGGATCTCCAAGAGGAACCTGAGGTTGACCATTTGGCAAAACTTTCCACAACCTAACCCCTGCACTATCTTGAGGAAGCCACTCGCTATCCGTACACAGAATTTTGTACTGCATCAAAGGCCAGCCGGAAGCATCTCTAAAAAGCCTAAATTGTTGGGCACTAGTATGCCCAGATAACGCCTTGTCGCCATCACAGAGGTAACCTTTGATGAACGTCTTGAAATCCGGAACTTCCTCAATTAAGTGAGGAATTACCGGCTTTTCCTCTGTGTCCATAAAAGATCTCATGAGAAGGGGAACAGTAGGGTAGCTGTTGGTCTTGAGTTTACTACTCCATCGCCCAAAAAGAGCATCAATATCTTCATGAGTGTGACCCACAATAAGGAAGTTCAAGTAAATCTCTCTAAAAATGCCCTTGTAAACGAGCAATGAAAAGAATGCAAAAACAAACCGATTCTTATTATCCCCGCAAGCATTATCAAGCTGCATGTGTAGCACCGAAGGAAGAGGCTTTCCCGGGATTGGAGCCTCGAGGAGAAGACCAAGCAAATCCAAGCACATGTCCGCCCCATCCAAAACAGCCTCAGAGAGAGGGCTACTTCTACCACCACCAAACAACTGCCTGGAAGAGCACTTTGGAGGAGATTCCAAATCTCTTAACAGTTGAGCAAATGAACCGATATTATGATTAGAATCCGTGGGATATATATCGAGGCCGTAATGTGCGTCACGTACATCTCCGTGTCCATGAGCAATCATGCCTGTGATGGAAACCGGCAATTTCATGAAGGAATCGGTCGATTTACTCTTGTGTGAGAATTGCGGAGAGGTTGTCTTGGAATGGTCCATTTTGTCATGAATAATGCACAAAGATGATTCGGGCCGTGCCTCAGACTTTGAACGGTTGCTATAATAGAGTAACCTATGCGCCATTTGAGAAGTATTAGGACGTTTGAATTTGGCATCATGAAGAGCCCATGAGCGACTGCCTCGAGTACTCGATGCTCGAAGTTGTTTGATTTTGTCACATTCACCACATCGCGCAAATGTGTCACCCTTTTGCTTGGAATAGTACTCTTGGAATGATTCTTGCCGGATCCTACTTAGAGCAGAATTTGATATAGGAGGAAGACCGTGGACGGCATTGATAGCATTCACCTCTGGTAAATTGTCCCTCCAACGGAAGGAGGAGGGCAAGCATTTGGACACTACCTTCTCGCCTGTATCAATAGTCTTTGTTCGATGCGGCATGAGATCGACAGCATTTTCCACAATGGCTTGAAGGGATGCTGTGGCTCGCAATGTCTGGATACGAGGTTTCTTTGAACCACAGTTTCCATGGTCCTCTGCTTGCTGTCCGTCTTGATAGGCATACCTCCACCGGAAAAATGTGGCACGTGACACACCCATAATCAGGTACCACGCCACGCAACACACCTCAATACCCTCCAACATAATCATGTCATTTCCGTCCGCCACTTCGTGGACTTGACCATGCACACTAAGGAGACAATGTTTTCTGAAGTAAACATCACCGCGAACATAGAACTGGAACCTCAAATCTTTAATTTTGGCTCGAGGATAGGGCTGCACACAGTTCTTTGGACAACAATAAGTTGTTGAAACAAAGTTGATGGACTCCGGTGTAAGAAAGTACTCCTTCTTTGGTGGTGAATCCCGAAGACGCCTTTGACGTTTGCTCTCGTACTGACGGAGACCAACTCGTGGTGGCTGACCAAAAACCTTGCAAGCCGCATTGAAGATGGCGTGTTGGTTGTGGTCGTAGAGGCTTGCTCCGTTGAGAAGGACATGCGTGATTGGCCATGCACGCAAAGAGTAGATCCAACCGAAAGGAACCTCTGCTTCTACTAATGACTCTGCTATCTGCACGCAGACACAGTCGGATCCAAGAGACCGACCACCAGTCTCTGGGACAATGCTTGAGTCAACCAATTGACAGACAGCTTTTGCAACTTCGACATCGGCGTCATTCAGAAGAGTGACACGTTTCGACACCCATGATGAGCGGTTAAAACCCTCGCACTGTGCAACTCCGTCAGGTAGAACTGGTGGACGGAAATCGACACCGTTGACAACAAAAGTCTCCATCCTACAAATAAGAAGAAGCTTGAGAAGATAGCTTAGTGCTTGTTTAATAGCAAACCAGATGAGAAAACATGAATTCCGTTAAGTATAAACTAGTTGTATGTTAACCTGAGCGATTGCATGATTAACCCGGTCGAGATAACTATGCAACTGACAAAAAAATAAGAATTATCCCCGGCCCAGGGATAACAAACAAACTTCCTACTAATAACTAGTATCCCCGACCCGGGATAAAAATATTTCGTAGGCAGTTGGTTAGTTATCCCCGGGCCGGGATAACCATGCAACGGTCAGTAAATACTATTATCCCTGTCCCGGGGATAATAGTTTTTTGTGCGCAGTTATTTCGTTATCCCCGGCCCGGGGATAACTAACCAACTGCCTACGAGATATTTTTATCCCCGAGTCGGGGATAATAGTATTTTGTGGGCAGTTATTTCGTTATCCCGCGCCGGGAATAACTATGTAACCGCCTTCAAAATACTATTATCCCCGACCCGGGGATAATAGTTTTTAGTGGGCTTTTGGTTGGTTATCCCCGGCCCGGGGATAACGGAATAACTGCGCACTAAAAACTATTATCCCCGGGTCGGAGATAATAGTATTATGTGACTGTTGCATGGTTATCCCCAGGCCGGGGATAACTAACCAACTACCTACGAAATATTTTTATCCCCGAGTCGGGGATAATAGTATTTTGTAGGCAGTTATTTCATTACCTCCGGGCCGGGGATAACTATGTAACAGCCTTCAAAATACTATTATCCCCGGGTCGGGGATAATAGTTTTTTGTGGGCAGTTATTACGTTACCCCCTGGCCGGGGATAACTATGTAACCGCCTACACTATACTTGTATCCCCGGGTCGGGGATAATAGTTTTCTGTGGGCAGTTTGACCGTTATCCCCGGCCCGGGGATAACAATTCTACCGCCAAAAAATAACTATTATCCCCGGGCCGGGGATAATAGTTTCTTGTGGGCGGTAGAATAGTTATCCCCGACCCGACGATAATGGTTTTAATGGGTGGATGCATGGTTATCGTCGTGGCGTGGAAAATCATCGGAGCATAGCTTCCTGAAATAATTCCCACAGACAAGAGAAATTATCCCCGGCCCGGGAATAACTTCCATTCTATTAATAGTAAGTGCTGAAATACTGGCATTCACGCCTTGCACACAATTTGCGAACATCGCTCACTTGCGAATTGCAGAATTCGAAAGGAAAACAAGGGCTCGCAACTGAACAAAACCAAGCACAAAAATCAGTACTTAATACAGAATTCGAAAAGAAACATGAGGAGCAGTAGTCATAACTTGAATCATTCTCAAACTAATGCAACAATACTGAATCCTATAATTGCGAAACTACATCAGACGCATTGAGCACCAACTGAAACTCCTTCTACACACAAAGAACCTTGAATCTACACACCGGAACGAAATATGAAACGAAGCGCACCTTGAGAGCACGATCGAGAGTGAGAAGAAAATGAAATGACACTTGAGAGACAGAGTATGCAACCCGAGCCCGACCCCTACGTGTACATCGTGAGAGTATCTCGACGCCCGAAATCGTGCAAAAAGCCGACACGTTTTTGTCGCAATATGGATTTTGTCTTGATTGGGAATCTAAAAACGATTCCACTTTTAAAAACTGAAATTTGAAAACATTAGGCGGCAAAGATGTTTCGGCAGGAAACTGATTTTGGAGGGAAACCCATTTCTAAATATCGATTTTTTATTTTTTACAAAAAATATTGTATTATAGTCTCTACAAAATTGAACATTGTATACATAACTATGAGAAGTGGAAAAAGAAATACGAATTCGTATTAATGTATTTATTGAATAAACTATAATAACTACAAAATTAGAGTTATATATTATATTTAGTATATTATATTATATTATACTATATTATATTATATTATATATTTATTGAATAAACTATAATAACTACAAAATTAGAGTTATATATTATATTTAGTATATTATATTATATTATACTATATTATATTATATTATATTATATGATTTTATTTTATATAATTTTACATCTGGAGAACAATATATATATATATATATTATTATCCTATAGTATAATTCTATGTGATATTCTTTTATTATTCTATACTCTATTAACTTGTACTATGTTTGATTATTCTAGATTATACTACGTTATAATATATTATAGTATATTATAGTATATTATACTAATTATTCGATAGAATATATTACTATATAATATTATGTGATACTTTATTAAACAATATCATACTATTATTTACTATAATTTCCTATAATTTCCAACATTTTTCTGTATTATCTTGTAATATATTGTATTATATGGTATTATGAAGTTTTTCTAATATTTTATAAAATATAGAAATTGTTATTTTATATTATATAATATTCTAATATGATATATTTTCCTATATGAAAAAGTTCTACATTATTTTATGTTATGTAATATTATATGATATATATTATTATCTTTTGAAACATATTTATATTATCGTTTAATATTCTATTGTAATAAAATATACTATGTTATACTATATTTTAGTACATCATACTACGCTATACTATAATTATTATGCAATATTAAATTGTATACCATTCTCTTAAGGTAATATACTATATAATTATTGTTATTATTATTGTTAGACTATAAATTTTACACTATATGATTATAATTATTGTACTATATGATTATAATTTGTCAATTCATATCTCACAGTTTTTAAAGTTATTCCTTTTTTAATTTGCAATCATTTCTAACTTGATATATAAAAATGGAAGAAGTTTGTTATATTATAATATATTATACTGTAGTTTATTATCTCATATTAAAGGCTATTAACCAAGATTAAATAAATACCATTATATTCTATTGTACTATATTGTATAATATTATACTCTTTAATATTATTTTTCAATATGTTAATTTATGTTATATTATATTATAGTTCATTATATGTACCTAAACTTTTTTTTCATAATAGCAATGAGAACTAGCTTGAGAGAATTAAAATTACTCCTTTGAAGGCTTGGATTGAATGACTCACACATTAAAAATGCTATTAAGATTTAGTTCAAAAAAAATCTTATTATGATATCAAAGAAGAAGAAAGGTGATGACGCTTCCAGCGCCTTCGACGATGACGATTCGAACAACTCGGAGTATCGTGCTGCTTATCAAGCGGAGGACAAGCAGGTCATGCAATCACCGCATGCATCGCCCACAACATAGAAACAAAAGAATCATCTCTTTTAGTACGTAAGTTTATTATTTTCAATTGATAGGTATAACAAAATTAGATTAAGAAGAAAAAAAAAAAAAAAAAAAAAAAACGGTTCTTGGGTAGAACTGTTTGAGTTAGTCGTTACAATTGCATTCTTGAATCTTATAGAATCTTTTATAGCAAGGTCCTATGTTTTATTACAAGATATTTTGATATAATTCAAAACATCCGTACACAATTATATACTTAAAAAAAGAATATTGTTGATAAATAAATCGGGCCCTATAGTCTTACAAATATATACATAACATAGTTACTGTTTAATCCTAAAATATTTGTTCAAATAGAGTCTTTGGATAATTTAAAATACAACCTTAGATTTGAAATGAAATTAGATTAAGAAATTTCAGTGACCTAATTGTACAAACTTATTTGACATTGATTTTGTTACCTAACATGGCAATTTTACGTAATTCCTATCAAAAAGTACAAAGATATTAAAACTTAGAATGATTTAGAAGATTCTAAACTTAGCATATAATACATAGAATTATAATCTACCTAATCATAGGATCATAATTGATAATGAATCTATCTTGAACACCTAGACTTTCTGAAATTTTATCTTCAACTAAATTAGGAATATATGTACAAACAAAAACGTATGTAATTTAATACTAAAAATTTTGAAAAATCAAATTTGGAAAACAACAAAGAATTTGCATTTTTATTGTAGCATATAGTTATAAGACAATTGTCTTTCACATACTAAAGTTAGAAAATTCTTTGTAGAACAGAGCTAAAATAGCCTTCAATTAGAACTTAACCCCTAAATTTCCTTGTTGCAAGACGGTCTAAGTCACAAAATTTCACTTTGCTTAAGATTAAGTTCAAAAAATTTCAATATACGTATTATTTGGAAGATTCAACCATAAGATCTCAGAGTTAAGTTGACATTCTTCCACAGATTAAATTTAACCCATTCATTATTTCCCATTTGTGAGATTATAATGGTCAAAGTTGGCTGAGTTTTTTCCCCTGCGATCACCTCCAAAACCCGTTTCGGGTTTTAAGGAAACTTAGGGGTTATACAAAGATCTTCCATGGAAACCAAAGTGCATTTGAATAGAACACCAAGTCGAATTATTTTTAAAAAAACAAAGAAAGAATATGCATTCTAAACTTCGATAAAGAACTGAAAAGTTTTTTTATTCTCTTTGCATACCAAATTTATTTAAAAAACCAAGTCAAATTATTTTTAAAAAAACAAAGAAAGAATACGCATTCTAAACTTCGATAAGGAACTGAAAAGTTTTTTTATTCTCTTTGCATACCAAATTTATTTAAAAACCCAAGTAATGAATTAAAAGAAGTAAAAAGAAAAAAGTAAGCAATCTTTTATGTTTTTTTCCCGTTCATTGGCATGAGTACCACACATGTACATGGTCATGTGCATGGCCATGCACATGCACATAGCCATGCCCATGACCATGCACATGCACATAGCCATGCGCATGACCATGCGCATGCGCAGTAATGATGGCAGGGTCATGATGACCCCTGCGCCGTCTTCTCCACAGGCTCACTACGCTCGCAGCTTCTCCTGCGCCACTCTCCGCCGTTTACGCTCATCTCTCCGCCGTTTCTGCTCACTTCTCCGCCGTCTCTCGCAGCATCCTTCGCAGCATCTTTGCGCTCGTTCGTGCCCTCTCCTCGCAATACCCTCCTCGCAGTTCCCTTCTCGCAATTTCCTCCTCGCGGTTCTGTAACCGCAGTAGTTGTTTTTTTCGGTCCATGCTGCTTTTCCTGCATTTGGCTGCGTTTTTGCTGCAGGCGCCCTCGGTAGCGATTTCCTCAGGCTTTTTAGGTTTCCGTGCAACATTGCGGTGCAGACTTGCGTTGTGGAGCTGCGGCGCTGCTGCTTGTCGTTGCGGAGCTGTTCAAACTTGCGGAGCTGCAGCGCTGCTTTTTTTTTTTTTCTTGGTGCTGACTTGCGTTGCTGAGCTGCTTCTGGTGAGTTCGAAATCCTTGTTCTTGGCTTTTCTTGTACGCGCGAGGGCTTTGCTCAATTCTCCTAGGGTCGCCAGGGTTTTTGCTCAGTGTTGTAGCTCCTTGCAGCATTTTTTTCATGGAATGCAATCAGGATCAGTAGGGTTCAGCTGAATTCATCACCTCGATGCTCTTCATTTTTTTGTGCTGCTTCTCTACTTTTAGTGCAAATACTGGAAGTGGTGATTTTGAGGTTTGATGTTTAAAGAACAACGTAACTGCATACGAATTTGTACTATTTTTTCAGCTGAATGAAGTGTATTTTCTTTTGATGTTGAAGGTGTCAGCTTGGAGGTGTTGCAAGTCTAGTATTTAGCTGAATTCATCACGAAATTGGGTTACTTTGTCAGACCACATTCAGCCTTCACTCTGCATTCATTTCAGGTGAGATCTCAATTCAAATTGCTGTGCTTGGATTCATGAATTCATTCGAATTGAGTGAAATTGCTATTGGAATGCTAAATCTACGACGTATGTAGATATAGCTTTTGTTTTGACCTGATTCCATGTATGCCAATGCACGACATTTCCATAGTTGCTACCAATGTTATCCTCGGGCCGGGGATAAATCATGCCCAGAGCTGAATATATGGCTTATGATGAGAAGAATTATCCCCGCCCCGGGGATAAAAGTCTAATTGTGCAATGAAAAGAACAAAAAATAATTCAGATTATCCCCGGGCCGGGGATAACTCTTGCCAAAACCTAATAATTTGGCTAAAAGAGGAAGGAATTATCCCCGGCCCGGGGATAATATTAAAACTTTTTCAATAAAAACGAAAACGCGGATCCAAATCATCCCTGCGCCGGGGATAACACATGTCAATAGTTAAGTAATTGGGTTATAAACAAAGGAATTATCCCCGGACCGGGGATAATATTGTAATTCAGCTGTAAAAAGACAGAATTAGAAGTCATATTATCCCCGAGCCGGGGATAACCTCTTGGAAAAGCCAGAAAATAGGCTTTCATAGTTAGAAATTATCCTCGGCACGGGGATAATAGTCTAATTGTCCAATAAAAAGACAAAAATAAAATTCAGATTATCCCCGCCCCGAGGATAACTCTTGCTAAAAACTTAGAATATAGCAAATAGAGTAGGGAATTATCCCCGGCCCGGGGATAATGTTAAAAATGTTCAAACAAAAACCAATATACGAATCGAAATTATCCCCGCGCCGGGGATAACACAAGCCAAGATATATGTAATTATGTTATGAACAAAGGATTTATCCCCGGCCCGGAGATAATAATGTAATTGAGCTTTAGAAAGACAAAGTTAGAAGTCAGATTATCCCCGGCCCGGAGATAATAATGTAATTGAGCTTTAGAAAGACAAAGTTAGAAGTCAGATTATCCCCGGCCCGGGGATAACTCTTGCAGAAAGCCAGAAATTAGGCTTACTTAGGAAGGAATTATCCCCGGCTCGGGGATAATTCCTTCAATGTACCATGAAATGAACAAATTACAAATCCAGATTATCCCTGGGCCGGGGATTACTCAGACCAAAAGCTAAGAATTTACCATATGAACAATAGAGTTATCCCCGGCCCGGGGATAATGTTCATATTGTGCTGTAGAAATACAAAATTGGCATCCAGATTATCCTCGGGCCGGGGATAACTCTAACAGAAAGCCAGAAAATTGGCTTAGAAAGGATAGTATTATCCCCGGCCCGGGGATAATATTCTAATTGGTCCATCAAATATCGATAATACGTCCAAACAACCGGACCATACCTCGTTGAAGAAACAGTTATCTAATTCCAAAGCTTAGTCGTAGAAGTGAGCTAGACTATAACAAACTTATCTCCGCCCAGGGGATAAATAGCTTATTTTTGCAGTAGTACTCATGAGTTGCCTTTTATGGATGCAGAAGTACATGTTGCTCAGGTGCGTCCTTCTACAGCAGGACGAGGATAGGGAACCTTACCACTTCGGAATTGTGGTAGAGGTGGGAGTAGACTGCGGAGCACAGTTCGACCCGCACGGCTTCCTTGAAGAACTGCACAAGACTCGGCATGGCTTTCTCAAGTTTTGGGAGGATAACATCAAGAGCTGGGAGAACATTAACCAGGAAGATACAGCTCGGAAGCTGACGACCATGCTATCAAGACTGTCCCAATCGAATGAAGGATCAAGCAGTAAAGCGGCCAAGAAGAAGAAGGCACCCGCCGCGTGTGCACTTGTCGTGCATCCTGAAGCTTCAGCTCCGCAATCTAGTGGTGCTGTACCTGCCCCTCCGCGAGTGCCTGCGAAGAGGCTGATGAATGATGCGATCGTGGCGGGCGCTGCCGCCCCCAAGAAGAAGAGACAACGTACCGCTCCCCCTGCAGCAGCAAGTCAGGGATCTGCCTTAACTTCCGTAGTCGAAGTGCCCGCCCGACAGAAGAAGGATTCATCCAAACCTTCTGCTGAAGTGGCAGACTACGTGAGGTTTGCCTCTGAGCAGACAGTCTTCAACGCCAGCTTCAAGGACTCTTTCTTGTTCAAGAAAGAACAGAAGCTCGTGCCCATTTCCCAGCTTGAGAGGGGAAAGGACGCGTGGGTTGTGCGAAGTCTCGAAAGGGACATCGTAAACAATACAAAGCAATACCTCGCAAGGATGGGAGATATCACCCGGAGGCAGACGATCATCATCACTCCCATTGACGCCAATGGAAATTTGCTTCCTAGGCGGCCAACGACATGGGAGGAGATCAAAGATGGGAAATTTGCCATCATTGACGGCCAGCACTCCGTGGAAGCCTCGAGGGAGCTTCAGAACGAGCCATTGACAGGGGAAAGGAAGAAGGAACTTCTTTCGTGGTATGCATATATTCTATACGAGACCGACCCGAAGCGCCTCACTTCGATCTCGGCATTTTACAACACCATGAACCCACTTAAGCATGCCCAGCCAACGTGGGGAAACCAGATAAAACCTGGGAGGTCTATTTGGATCGACTGTGGGCGTCCCTCCGCGAACGTGAACGAGAACGCAACGCGGAACAACGACTCGGTCTACAATCCCACCAATTTCAAGGTAAGAATATGTACACTCCCTATGGATTATCCCCGGGCCGGGGATAACTCACCGTCTGTTTCAGTGATAGCCCACTGCCTTAGATTACGACTATTATGTAGATTATGTCTGTCACTTTCTTGGAAAACAGTTTTTTGTCATGGTTTACATAATTCTTCTCTTGTACTCTTGCCACTGGCAAGATGTCTGATGCAGTTATCTCCGACCCGGGGATAACTAGGCTCTACTGCCCTGTAGGCTTCTAGTACTTCAGTCTTCGCATCTAACACTTCATTCCACTGTACTCTCAGAAATTCACGGATCTTCTCAACATCCGGTTTCGCAACATCGATCCCAACAAGGTCGGGAAGACGATTCTGACTACATCGGACCTCAAGCACAAGATCCAGATCATCACCTTTCCCGACAGCATGTACAATAGGTTCGCGGAGTTCCTAGACCTCCATTCGCTTGGGAATTTGATCAACCCCGACACAGGCGCACCTTATCGCATGAACCCAACATACTTTACGGGCGATAAGCATCATGTGAGCCATGAGTTCTTTAGGAAGTTTGGGAATCATTCTGATGATGACATTGACAGGGTTATCACTTTCCTCGTCCATGTTGAAACTGCGGACGGAGCGATGAAGTATCCAAGGTTGTCCTTCCACAAAACCAAATACTTTCATCGCTTGAGTCACGGTTGTGGAGATTGGATCATCCGCCAGAAGTGCAAGGCTGTAGTATACCAGGAGTTCAAGGCGGTTAGACCAACTCTTCCATTTTTCCTTCCCAACGACGGAGCAGTATGCCCTCAGAAATGGAAGGTATGGAAGTCAAGGAAGGGCTTCTCGACGGCGTCGTGGAACATGCTGCTCGGCCACATCGAGGCAAAATTCTACTCGACGCGACTGCAGAATCAGGGGAAGTGCAAGACGGCCGGGGAGCTGAAGTCCATGTTCCCCAATGCCGAGGACTTCTTCAAGAGCTTCCTCCGGGAGAAGACCAAGCATCGGGAGTCAACCAAGACATTCAATCTTCGGACCTACGACGCGAAGGCAATGACTCTCAGTGGCCAATGGTCCACCGAGGCACCGGCGAGATCAGTTTCGCTGGGGCTGTTTGACTTGCGAGACACAGCCTTCTCGCTTTGCAAGGACTCCAATGCCGCGAAGGAGTTCTTCAAAGCTTTGGTAGCAAAGTTCGCTGCGATATCAAGTCCAGCATACACAGACCCTACTGTATGGGTCTGGATCGTAAAACGGCGGCAATGCGAACAAGCTTCATAAGCTGAAGGCGATGATTCAGCTCAGCCACCCCAACTACACGATGAGCACGTCCAAGTACGTGGTGACAAAAGCTGAGAGGATCTACAACGCGCCAGCGATTGAGAGATCTGCCAACGACGTGTACATCATCTTCTTGTTCAAGAAGACACCTGAAGGGCAAGCCTTCATCGGGACCAACCCCACGGAATTCAAAGCAGCCCATGTACCGTATTACATCGATAGTGGGCACTACAACGAGGCCAAGTGGTGTGCCAAGTTCTCGGAGCTGCGGATGGAATTTTACATTGGTCTCATCCGCCGGTACTGCAAGAACGGTGACTCAACACTCGGGATCTTCTCCGGCTCCAAATTCATGGTCGCCTCCCTGGTAATCTCGACATCCACCGTCCACTCTTGCAATGACTTTCTTCCATTATCCCCGCCCCGGGGATAATTTAGCTGCCGTATTTTTGAGACCTTCACTTTATTTCACGGTTCCTAGTTCTATCAGTTATCCCCGGGCCGGGGATAACTTTAGCCGGCCCTTCGTGACTGATCTTTTCTTATCTTCCCTTGCGGATCCTGAAGCATTCCTTCTACGGCTTGGTTGACAAGCACTACTACGGGAGTTACCTGCTTTCTGCGGATAAAAAGGCCAGGGTTGACTATAGGGACTTCATGCACGATGACTGTCCCTACGACACCAAGAAGAACTCATCGTCAGATGAAATGATGGACCTCAGCCTCGTTACAAGGGCTTCATTCGAGGGAAGCCAACCTTCTTCTTCTGCAGCCAAGCCGCAGTCCGACCTGGGAGCTGAAAGTACGAGATCACCTCAAACTCAGGCCCCAGATACTTCTTCAGACTCTTCGAAGAAGAAGGAAGGTGATGACCCTTCTAATGACTCCGACGGTGACGACCCGAATGACTCGGACTATCGTCCGGGTTATCAGGCAGCGGGCGAGCAGATCATGCAGTCTCCGCTTGCATCGCCCACAGCACCATCACCTGAGGCATCACCAGCAGGACCGTCATCGGATGCATCACCAGCAGCACCATCGGCGGAGGCAATGGAGACATCTCCTCCTAGCTCCACTCCGATGGGTGACGAGCAGCAGGGGCAGGGGCCTGATGCCGAGATTCGACGCCCTCGTAAGGAGCCTATGCCAGTGATCCCGTCGAGGCTCGCTACGTCGGCAACCATGCCTGTTCAATCATCTGCGGATGTTGTCGTCGGATCATCGGGCAACCCCGAGTCGCGTAGGCCATTAAAGCGCCGGCTCGATCTTGCAGCTGAGATCACGGCTCCGAGTCAGCCATTGGATGGGGCGTCTTGCGCCATGCCCTCTTCTACTGTGGCGCCTGCGGTGGACACAACCCCTCAAAGTAAAGATCCTACCAGACGGGGGAGGCCACTCTTTGCACTCGTCGCGCCCACCCACGTATTCATTGATCTCAGTGACGACGATGGCACTGATCCGGCGGATGAATTCTATGTCGTCGATGTCGCAGCTCCTGAACGCGAAGCCAACGAGCTCCCGACATCGACACCTTCGAGCTCCCGTCGGCGTAACCGGCCCGTTGATGATTCAGACCAGGCAGCTCTTGATGATGGCACGCCTGTGAAGAAGGAGAAACCTGTCGTGGTGTGCAATCCCTCTACTGACCCAATGGCGAATGCAGCAAGAGTTGCGCCTCCTCCAAGTGCTCCGGGTGTGAAGGTTGAGGAACACTTCCTGGCAAACAACAGGAGGCTAGCCGAAGAGGCGAGACTGAAAAAGGAGAAGACCCAGAAGGAAGCAGAGGACACAAGGAAGCTCGCAGAGGCTAACGTCGTCTTCGAATGACTGAGAACTGGCACGCCGATGCCACCCCACGTTGCTGCGATAATTGCACGCCAGAATACGGATCTTCCTTCCACCTCGGGCGCCCCAAGTTCCGAGCCTGATGCAGATTATCCCCGGGCCGGGGATAATGCTGCCACCACCACCGCTGCTGTACCCATTAGCGAGGTGGAGCCCTTGCCGCCTTCCTCTGGCACAGCCACACCAGATTATCCCCGGGCCGGGGATAATCTTGCTGCGACTGGCTCCGACGCCCAAGCGCAGCCTATTCCCTCTGAGAGGGATCCTGAGCAGGTCGTTTGTGAACCTCTTGTTGTTTCCGTTCAGCCCGATGTCGTTGCTGAATCTCAGGCTGGTGCCGATCAGCGCGATATGTCTGGAGATTATCCCCGGCCCGGGGATAATGCGGACACTTCTGTTGAGGTGTCCCCTCCCGCCGACGAACCTGCTTTGGGTGCTGATTCATCGAGTGTGGCACCCGCTGCATCAGTGGTTGAGTCTGCTCATCCACCCGATTCTGGTCTAGAACTTTCGCAGTACGACTAGTTGGTAAGTTATCCCTGGGCCGGGGATAATGCGGAGCCAAGAGTCGAAGTGGAGGACACCATTCCTGAGCCCATCTCAGCGCCGGCGTCCGATCAGCAAGAGTTTGCGAGCACTCCGGCAAGGACTCTGGACGATGCCGATGACCAGCAGTTGGTGGACTATTCGTCTAGCCCGACCAACGCGATTCAACCGCAAGAGCCACATGACAACGTAAGTACTTTCACCTTCCCTCCACGACTGCAATAACTCGTGATCGTCACAACCGTCATGATTTTGTTTGTCTTGGCCCTAACCTAAACCGATTCGCTTGCCTGAACTTCGCTTATTCGTCTATTTTCTCCTGCAGGAGATCGACGACCCTTATTCATTATTATTTTTCTGGAGTTGTCAACGTTTGTTGTGGCGTGTCATGTAGTCTAGATTTTCGGTAGTATTAGTACCCAGCGTAGTGTTTCGGTCAAAGTTGACATACACTTCCCTTGTACATGATGGATGTAAATAAATTTATTTTTGATATCAATATTTTTGTCTTCAAGTTGAAGTGTCATTTGATTTTCTTCAATGTCTTTCTCAGTTCACCTCTGTGGGATTCATTCTGCGCCCACGGGCCGTGAGATTGCTTCAGAATCCGATCGATCTGGCCCCAATGCCACGGATGCAATGCATGCCGTCATTGTGGATTTGCTCAGATCGCAGTGTCTCTGCTTTCAATCAGGTATCCTCAACATTATCGTTTTCTTTGATGCCAGGTAGAATTGATTTCCCAATTTGAGTGTGTCTCGCGCCCGAGGTCTGCACTCGGGCAAACGGCGGCGCCTCGATGGTTGAATGTCGTCCTCGACATCAACGGGATCCTTTGTCACTGTGTGCATCTTCCATCGCTCGGGATGAATTCTCCCATGTGCTCTCCTGGGGACCGGCTCTACGTGCCGGACATCCCAGCTAAGGTGCCCCCAAAGGCGGTCTTCTGCCGCCCGGGAGTGAGAAATTTCTTGGAGACCATGTCCGCCCATGTTGCGAGGGTTGTGATATGGAGTTCGATGAAGAAGTCCACTGTTGAGGCCGTCATTGACTACCTCTTCAGTGGACTTCCTAAGCCTTTTGAGATCCTCGGACAAGAGTCTTGTGGATTGGTTGAGGTTAGCAGAGGTGTCTATTTGTCTTACCCGACCAATGCTCAAAAGAGGATATTTTTGAAAACATTGTCCTCTGCGGTGTTCCCGCTTAGTAACGGTGCTGTTGTGTTTGGGTTGGATAACACTCTCCTCATTGACGATAGTCCTAGGAAGAGTATTTGCAACCACACCGGAAATGCCATTTTCCTCCAGCCTTGGGCAAAATCTAGCCGGGAGGACAATACTCTGTCCGCCGAGCTTACTCCATGGCTACTCGCTCTTCTCGCCACTTGCAGGCCTGGGAATCTTCGGTCCTATGTAGACAATCATAGGATTGGTATTCCACCTCTCAATAAGTATAGCAATTTAGAGAGGTTTATTTTAGATGGTATGGCGCAGTCGCATAGGAACTTAGGGCGTACTTACGACACTCCTTCATTTCCTAAGTCATTGTCTAGATGACGGTTAGGGCGCTCTGTATTCCTTTTTGAGGACCTAGTAGATAAATATGTAAATGGGTTGCTATTGTATGAATAAGGTTGGTTTAAATAAAGAAGCCGATTATTTTATCATCCTTTATGTACCACATCGCAATGTGATCAATTTCTATTACGTCATTTGTGGATGCTTGTTCACTTAGGATTGATGTTGATGATTGTTTTTCTTTGTATGACTCTTTCTTTGTTGTTAGTTAGAACGTCATTTTTGCCGGCCCGGGATAATCTTTGGAAGTATCAGCTTGTATGCATTCAGTCTTCTGTTCTCTTTATGTCGAATTTGATTTCACTGGTTGTTTTCTTCTTATGTACTTGTATGCTTTTTGCTTCTGAACATGACGTCAGTTCTTCCCGGCTTCAGTTATCCACGCTTCGTGGATAACTCTTCCATGTTTCTTGCGTCCATCTTTCCTGACCGACTCCTTGCATTTCTGGGTTTGTTCTACAGGTCAAGGCGCCTTCCACCCTCGATGAGTCCAGTGAAGAGGATGATGTCTCCAACCAAACCTCCGTCCCGGAATGTTCTGTTTCACTCTCAGCAAGTGTTGCCGCCACTCTCGCGTCGAGGCATTTTGATATGTTCACGGCTACGGACGCAGCATCCGCAACGATGGATTTTACAAGAGATAGTGTTGATGACAATGTTGTTGACAGTCCGCCGAGTCGTGGTCCTGTTCGGACTCCGGTTTGCTCCCCGTCTCCCCTGAAGCGGCTTCGTACATCACCATCGCGGAGGCGCTCTATGTCGCCCGATGCTCTAAATTCGAAAACACCTCAGAGGCAGCTCTACTCCGGTGTGGGTGCTATGGACGTTCCTTTGCGAGATTCAATTGTTCCTCCTTCCACCATCAATGTGGGTGGGACATCCAATACATCACAACCCGCGATCCATGTCAACAATTACAACAGTAGCAGGGCAACAAGATCCCTCGGCGGTGCCCCGCGACAACTACGTTCAAAGGGGGATTTCTTGCCTCTTGCAATGCCACTAGCATCGCGCCCCCCACCAGCAAGGCGAGCTTCTTGCACACCCCGGCCGTATCCTGCGCATGGGGAATCGGCAGCTCCTTCATCCTCTCGTCCTTCGCGTTCTCTTGACTCCCTTCGTAGGCGTGATGGGGAATGTTTTGACACCTGGTTTGCCCGTCGAAGTGAGACTTTGGGTACAAATTGTCTGCCAAACTCTCGTCGCAATGATCTTATTCGCGCGCTCATGAAGCAGCACGAGGCGGAAGCCAAGTTGTTGGAGAATTCAACCAAGCTGAATGGCTCTAAGTCTAAGGAGACCTAGCCTTAATGTTTCTCCTTTCTGTTCTTCCTCCTTTGCTCTGATATCCTTCATCAGCGGGATCTATTCAACATAATTAATGTGTTTCGCAGTTTGGTGGAACCTAGTATGAACATCTAAGATATCACGGCTTAGCTAGTTGTGCTTACTTGAGGATTATCCCCTTCCGTGACCATGCATTTATAGCTCTTCTGTGATTAGTATATTCCGCGTATATTCCTCGTATATTTTACAAACATTCTTTTAATTACTCTTTCTTTAGTATTATTAAAGGCACAACAGTTAATGCCTCTACATTCATTCTCTTATTTCATTCTTTTACGATATATACCAATGTCAAAATATAGTGTACACTTGTACAATTGTACGTATTCTTCATACTTCAATACAACCTTTACCATGTCTTCCAACTATGATCTCACTTGAATCAATTGTGACTTCTCAGGGGAATTAATGTGAACATGGTTCGTGTATGATTCTTTACTATGTATTGTTCGATGTCTATTTTTGGTAATATTAAATTGCCAAATCGACCTACTTCCTTCTATTTATAGTAAGATCTCATTTTCAAATCTATTGCTTTGTGATTGGACCCTTCAACTCTTTCTTTTTGCTTAGCATGTTAATTTAAATTTCATATCTTTGAAATACTTCAACAACTTTTTCCTTAGCCCCCTTGCGTGTGTGTTTTTCAACATCTCAATATGTCCATTTTGTCTCAAAATAACGAATATCCCCTTACTTGATTCAAAACCTCCAGATCGCGCGACCGCCAATACAGCGGATGGGCGAACGTCGGTCGCTAGGGCGACCGCCGATCCAGTCGATGGGCGAACGACGCTGACAGGGCGACCGGCGGTCTACGTGATGGGCAACAACCCAAGGAGAAAGTGTTCGCGAGCCTCCGCGCACCCCTCCTGATGGGGCGACCGCCGATCCAGCCGATGGGCGAACGTCGGTCGCTTGGGCGAACGTCGGTCGCTTGGGCGAACGTCGGTCGCTTGGGCGAGCGTCGGTCGCTAAGGGGACCGCCTACCCAGCCGATGGGCGAACGACGCTGACAAGGCGACCGGCGGTCCACGTGATGGACAAGAACCCAAGGAGAAAGTGTCCGCGAGCCTCCGCGCACCCCTCCTGATGGGGCGACCGCCGATACAGCGGATGGGCGAACGTCGGTCGTTAGGGCGACCGCCGATTCAGCCGATGGGCGAACGACGCTGAGAGGGCGACCGACGGTCTACGTGATGGGCGCAAATATTTTTCCCCCCCCCCCTCCTTTTGCTACAAATCTTTTTCTGCATATTTGAAATCATGTAGGATTATACTGAATCATTACCTTTACATGTTTTGGGGGGTTTGTCAAAATATTCATCGACTCTAAATACTTGCAACTAAATCCCACCATATATTTATACGTAACTTCAACAACTTAGTTACGATTCCAAAATTTTACAAATTATTTATCATTACTTAATCGTGGATTAAGGCTAATCAAAGCTTTCCAAAATTCAATATCTTTATATATAAATATGGAATGGTATAGACAACATACTTTTTTAAAATACCACCATCCAAAGTATCCACCAACCTACCAACACACAAACCTACCAACTTAAATAATTACCAACCTACATACCATTCTAAGAACCTTTTTTTACATATTTCCAAATCATGCATTTAAAATAAAAAATAAAAAAATAAATAGAATAAACAAGATGATTAAAATAACACCGTGCGCATATAAACAAATAATAAACATAACATCGTTCAACGGGTATCTTACTAGTAAAAACATATCATGTAATAAAAAAGATACATTGTATAACATCTAGCCTAGCACTTATCTCCCAACTTTCAGTTCACAAATAAAATAAAGTAAATGGATATAACCAACACACAAACATCTTTCTAAAATTTGATTCCGCTTACTCTAATCTTCTTCCATTGTACTTCCAATTGTTTATCAATGGTACCAGCTCCGACATTTCTCCTTTGTCTTATTTGCAATACATAGATCTTCGATCCTTGCTTTTAAGAACCTCTCCTCTTCCGCGAATACAAGTAGCTTTTTGACCAACTCCTCAGTTGTTTCATTGCGCTGTGAACTTTGACCCTCTTCCGCAATATCCACGGTTCCATCTATTCTATTGAGTACTAACTTTTCCTTCTTCTCCTTCAATCTTCTTGATGCTAGGTTCACCCTTTCGATCTCAGCTCTCAAGGCATCGCATGCCGAAATAAAATCTTTTAGCTTCTTTTCACAATGACCTTCGTCCTTGGCTCCTTCAACCATAATATCCTTCTCGCGACCCCAATCATTGACCACAAACCATTCGTCGACGTGATTGTATCTCCTTCGCACATCCTCGAAATGTTTCATCTGCTTTATGAGCTCTTTCTCATAATCGACCTGATCCAATGCATCCAGAGCTGGAAAAACATTTGTTGCCACGTCTTGGATCTTATTTTTTGCATCCTTGATTTCCTGAATGTCATGTTGGAGTTCAACACACTTTGTCCGTTCGGATGACAAAGCATGAAACAAATATTCATAATCCTCATAAGCCCTCTTCATCACCTTCATCCACGAATCATCGATTTCATTCAGGCGTTTCGCTCTGAAGACTACTTGAACTTCCTTCTCCAGCTCTACTTCTTCATTTCCTTCTCTTTCTGGCTATTCAGTCAGCACACGTGAGTATTTGGCTTGTCGTTCCGTTCCGTGGATACTTGAAGCCAATCGTCCCTTTTGCGAGTGTCTCTTCTATTATCTGGTACCCCGTTGGATTGGGAAGAATGCTCCATGTTCCGGAACCGCACCCCCGCAATGAAACTGGTGACGACAACGCACACTACAAGGGCTCAAGTTACTCTTTGCACATATAGACCGAGCAGGGGGCTTCTCATGGGGAGACCCAAGACAACGGGCAAAGCACAAAGGAAAGTGCCTTCAAGCCCGTGAACGACTCCCTATATACTCCATACTTCTGTAAGTCGGGGGCGACTGCGCATAGAAGGCGACTGGCGGTTCGGCTAGGTCGCCACAACCAGATCGGCGGTCGCCCTAACAACAACACTGTCGCGCCATATGAACGGCCAGTCGCCTTGGCCTTGACTTCATCGCGCTAGGTGGACTGCCAGTCGCCCTAGCCCTGGCCCACTTGGACCGCCGGTCGCCCTAGCGATGACAGATTTTTTCGACGAAGAGCACTTTACTCCCCAACTACAAATTTGTAGGGGGCCATGGTCAATATCCATGGTCCACGCAGTACAACTATTATGAACTACAATCATAGAGACCATGCGGCTCAAAAATGTTTGATTGGCAATTATGCTTTTCTTTTTCATAAAAAACAAAAAACAAATAAAGGGAACATGGGAAGGCAAGAGAGAAAACAATAAGGACTCATATTAGAAACTAGAGTTTTAACTTCTCTTGCTCCAAATCCAAAAAATAAAGGGATGAATATTGCTCAATCCACGTTCCCTAAATAATTAAGAATGGTAAAAATTGCCATATATCAATGAAGGTACCTTGGACATTGAAGATTATTCCCTTATGCTTATACCAAATGCAATAGTGAGATTTCATTCACCAAGAATATTTAAATTGAAGAAAATCAAAAACTTCATATTCACATTCAACGTTTTTGCATACAAAATGGCAATTGCACTTAGTGTTTGATATTGAGTACACTACTTTTCTACAACTGCTAAAAAAACGTGATTAACTAACTACCAGTCATTCTTCGTTTGGGCCCCCTTCATTGTAAAGTTGGCTTGGCCCCCCTTCTGTACAAACTTGGCTTGGCCCCCCTTCATCCAAATGTGCTTCATCTTCCTCCATCGTTTGGTTCGGCTCCCCTTCATCCACTTCTCGCCTTTCGGTCCCTTCTTCTTCCGAATCTGACCAAACTATGTCCTCATCAGGGATTCCTCCTTTGTAACCCCTAGGCGTTGTAAGACCTTCTCGTGGGTTGGCCGCTGGATAAGGAGCTCGCGGAATATGGGGTTCTGTTGGCTTAATAGTTTGAGGGGATTTTTTTAACGTCCTCCAATCCACCTCCCTCTGCAAAATTATCTCCGCGTACACCATTTGTGCTATGTTGTACGAAACCTCGTTGCTCACCACATGCACACCGGCGTAGAGGAACTTCCACACTTCAATGCATCGTTGCACAAATTCATCCTGATTGCAATAGTGCAAATTTGCGCAATTCAAGCGGCGATGAAACTCGTGACGATAGTGTGGAAACAAATGGCCGATGTGGCACCAAGCAATGTACCACTTGCAAATCTCCTTTGCTTCTTTCCTTTCTTCTTGCGGTTCTTGTCTCTCGCTATCTTCCGCTCCTGGCTAGGCGTCATCGTCACCCAAATGATAATCAACGAAGAAACTTAAAAAACACTCAAAACAAAGTTATATCTATTCCGTAGACTAACACAGAATTTGAAAAACTCGAAAATAGGGCGGCACGTATGTGTAAAAAGCAAACGTGTGGCACGTGTGTGCCAATCATCGCACGCTCTAGCGCTCGACACCAGACAACGGTCGACACCAGACAATGCGCAAGGCCCGACACGTGGAGGTGAAAAATGGCGACTGCCGGTGTCCGCGCGCGTATTTGTACCCTGGTGCTAGGGCGACCGTCGATCCAGCGGACGGGCGAACGTCAGTTACTGGGCGACCGCCGATCCAGCTCGTAGGCAAATGTAGGTCAGTGGGCGACCGGCGGTTTAGATGATGGGCACGGAATAACCTTCCTACCAGCGTATTTGTCAAAATTATCAAAGGAGTAACGAATTCATATGATGGATTTTGGTTGCAAGTATTTGGAACCATCAAAACTATAAAAAAAAAAAGAGATAAAATAGATAAAGGGGGGAATAATGTGATTTTTATACTTGGACTTGCTAATAATGACCCTATGAAAATGATGGAATCATAAAAAAAAAACATAGGGAAATCGCATCCATATGTCATAATTTAGGTGCACCCACCAGAACTTCGAATGATAAGGGAAAAGAGAACAAAAGGGTAGAGGAGGTGATAGTAACACTTGAATTAGGTAATAAGGGCCTTATGAATGTAATGGAAGTGTTCATAAAACCATAGGAGAATGCGAACTATGTGGTTGAGTTTATATGGGGATATTTGAATTGGCAAAGTTTGAAGTAAGGGGGCATATGTAAATATATAAGCAAAAAGGGAGTGGAAAGTGTTGATATTTTTCCTAGGTGATTCATATAGTTTAAAAAACATGGTAAAAATCTTAGGGCCATGGGAGGAACGGAAGTATTTTTCCCAAATTTCTAAAAATTAAATAGTCATGTGAAAGTAGGCGGTGAGCGCAGATGCATACAAAAACAAAGTGGGGAATGTAATTTGAACATTTGGACTATCTACTATGGATCATATAAAAATGATGGAACCATAAAAATTACTATAGGACAACCTGTACTATTTTTTCCAAATTAATCTAGAATGTTCAAATTGACTTGAGTTTTAAATACTAGACAAAAATTAGTTAAATGGAGAGGAAAAATAATTTTTAAAAGATTGGACTATTTAATAACTACCTTAAGAACATGATGGAGCTATAAAAAAAAATCGTAGGAGTAAAGGATCTATAGGGTGGATTTTGGTTGCAAGTACTTAGAAACACCAGAACTTCAAAAAATAAGAGAAAATAGATAAAGGGGGTAAAGGGACAATTTTAACACTGAGACTAGCTAATTATGACCCTATGGAAATGATGGTGTTATTTAAAAAATCGTGGGGATAACGCATGTGTCGGCCATCATTTACTTGCAAGTCTTTTGAATCAGCAGAATACTGAATAATATAGGTATAATAGATTTGTGGAAAGAGATAACGACTTGTGCAATATTCAAATTTTGAATAAACCGCTTCAAGCATCTCCCCCATTCCCCCCTTCAGTCCCCCTCATCCCCCCTCATTCCCTCTCATTCCCACTCCGTTCTTCCTATTTCTCATTCCCAATTGAAAATGATTCTCATGGTCATGGGCATTTTGCCAAGAGCGGTGACCATGATACATGAAAAATGTATTTTATGCTCATTGGATACTCTTGTGGTGTAATATGGATTTAGATCGATACAAGTTTAATCACAATTTACAAAAATATAATTTTCAACATTCTCAAATTTCTCAACATAAAATATTCATCAAATATTGGTTCCAAAAGTACCCTCAGTAATGGGTTGATTAGAATGTCCGCAAATCATTAGTCTTCTTGACTTCAAATATTTACCTTCATATGGTAGTCACTCATTTTTTCTCCAAACATATAATATGTCATGATATATCACCTTTTAATTTGGTAAGCAACTATTTCTCTCAGTGCTTACTAGGGTATATGCACTGATCCCATTCACTTAATTGTATTTCAAGGCCTTATTATTTGACTTGCCAAAATTTTCAAAATCCTCCCCCCTCTCAATTTAACCAAATTTATAATGTTATGAGCCAATAAACTCATTGCAAGGATAATCTATCAGTCGGATATTGTATACGGAGATCTTATAATTTATTAAAGGCTCCACTGATATAAAAAGAAACTAGAAATTGTTCTTGAATGTGATGTTAGCATATGAGGTGCAGTTTTGGTGCAAGAATGGTATCTTATCTAGATGCTAGAAATTGACTACCTTGGATTACATTCTTAGATTGTAGGTATTGAATCGTTAGATGCATTAAAGTGTTTCATGCATTGAAGAGGCTGATGCTCTATAAATGATTTCACATTTTATCACTTATTATAAATGGTTAGGCACAATATGACTTGTTAAAATATACATCATACAAAATAATATATACCATTCATGCCTACGAAGAGGACGAGGAACTCTCACCCCATCCTTCCTCCCATTCATTATTATCCATTTAGACCTCTCTAGTCCATTTCTTATAAATTGAATGATCATAAAATGGGAATTATGGGACCCACGATCCGAAATTCCTACCCTATGCGTACCTTCTTAATTTTTAAACTAATACAATATAAACTATAGGGCTCTTTTACCCCTCCCCCATCCAATATTCATCCTCTTCTCATGATTCTCATGATTTATGGAGGCACTACCCGTTGTAGCGGGTACATCCATGGTGCGCCATGACCGAGGTCGGATTGAGAAGAAGCGCATAGACATCTTGAAGAATCCAAAGATATTAGCGTTTAGAGGATGGGAGGAAGAGACGGAGCCATGGTCTTTTGCCATATGTGAGAAATATGTGGAGTGGTGCCACATCAACAAGCTCTTTCCTCTACATCGGCACAATATTCATCGGCAGAAGAATGAAGCAAACCTCCGAGAGTGCCATCATGACCTATTTAAAGCAAGATGCATATATGCTTGGCATTTGATATACGGTAACAACCATATTTTTAAATATGAGTTTCCCTACTTTTTGGCAAGAATAGCATATGCGGAAATGATTCTCGGGAAGGAGGTGGATTGGTGGACGCATCCACGTTTGCCTATACAAGAGAAGACCGAACCAATAGAGGTTGGAGAGACATCAAAGACTATTGAAGGAGATGGAATTGGAACTATACCTATGAGTCCTAAGGCCAACGCGGAATTTTACACAGCAGGGTCTTCTTCCGAATCCTCATAGGATGAACACACACGAGTATACAAGCTCAGTGAACCAACTGGTCCTTCAATAAATTGCACTGAGGGGATTTCCTTTGAGGCAAATCCACTCCGAACAGTGGGTGGAAGATTATCTGAATTCATGGATTCTTTTATCATTTTGCACAATTTCAGTATAGGAACATGCGTGTAATGGAGGACGTAGTGCAGCACAGAAAGGAATTGGAAGCCCTCAAAGAAAGAGCTCTTTTGCACCATACGATGTACAAGAAGACTGTCAGGAGCTTTCGGAAAAAGCTCTAGACAGCATAGCTGACATGGAGACCATGCTTGTGCTACGAAAAGAGGCTCGTGAGAAGTTTTTGGAGAAGAAACATTCAAACAACCTTTCGATAGAAGCCTACGTGGAGTTCTGGACAGCGAAACATACTTACCTGAAAGGGGTCCTAGCTGAGGAGATGGATCGGTTGACGGATATTGAAGAATAAATTGGTCTAGAGGTAGATAAAGAAATGCTACGCATTCGTGATTTGGCATTTGCGGTAAGTATGGCAAGACTCCAGAGGAAGTTGACAAATTTAAGAGGCTGGTGAAATGGAGTGAAGACGATAATGTAAAACTCGCGAAGCAACAACCTGTAGCTGAAGAGGATGCTTGGATTGAGGACGCATGGGCAGAGTGGGCTCATCGTAAAAATAACGCAAAAGTTGACATCAACATAAACACAATCGACGCTGATTTGGAACCGCAACGATCACATTTTTCAAAGGGCAAGGAAAAAGTTGAAGATTCTTAACGCAGAGACAATGGACTTACACCCCCAACATTCACCAAACGATATTTGATTTACGTTAATTAGGTGTAGGGAAAGTGTACGTAATTTCTTCTATGTACTTATTCGCATACACTTTATATATGGAAGTTTGTTTTTACCTTTCATCATGCGTGAGTACGTGTTTGTGCATTGGTACAAGGGGTTGGGCAGGTTATAGGGACTAAAAAGATGTAAGATACAATAAAAGCTGACAAAGTACAATCGATAGACCACAAGCAAAGGAGTGAACCTAATACATACCATTGATTTAATCGGTGCAAAAAGTAGTACAATAGGAAATGAGATACATTGTTGCAAAAAGCTACCATTTGATAATACTATAATCAAATATAGTCCTATATAGCTAAAACCATACGCTATGCTGGAGTGTATGGATTGAAAATATCGTAATTATCATTCACTAGACTGAGGGTTGGAGCATTCTCCAACAAGAAGTTTATGCTTTGCACGAGTTCGATTGAATGGACCATCTGCATTTAAGATCAGATCTAAGACTCTAGAGTCTTTCACGTCCTGCAAAGTCCTTCTTGTGAGGGGACTATGTACATCCAGTAAATAGTCTAGAGCTTGAGACTGGTATTGTGGCCCCCAAGTAGACTCAGCATATTGACACTCTTCTAAATCTTCCATGGAGGCATGACCTTCATCGTCGGTTACTCTCTTCCCATATTGATTCCATCGATGTCCCATCGGGTGGGGCCCCCACTTGAATGTATTAGAGCTCACATCAAAATAGCCTCCAAGGCATTGGAAGAAGAACATCCGATTACCCTCATGCTGTGGACCTTGTCCGGCAAGTATTGGTGCAACTTTTAGAATCTCGTTTGGGTCAGTCTCCTAATTCAATTGGGAGCTAGGAGTACTCTTCTCGAGATTATGTTCACCTCTACGCCAACTCCAAATAAGGTCTTTACCCCAGAATCGAACCTCGTCAGTAGTCTCAGCATTGTGTTCCCAAGAAGGCGGCATATAAGTTCTTAGATTGAACATCTCGTAAACCGCTCGTGAAAAGGCGCTTTGCATATAGCACAATGACTTTGAGTCAAACAATGAACTAAGAGACACTGCGGATGATACATATGGACACATGAGCCTAAAGCCCATCCACCCTCAGGTCTAAATGGATTTAGGCATATGGGACACGTAGAGTGATCCAATACAAACTGCGGAGGGTTGGGCCACAATAATGTCCTGGATGCTGTGCCGACATGTGGTGTTTGAAATTCCACCCGGCCTTGCTCCAATCTACAACCTCTGTAGAAGTGTCATCTTGCATCTTGATGTCCATCATAAGAAGATTATCAAACAATGTATCCACACTCGGCCACGAGGTCATACCGAATGTTCGTCGACCAGCTCCACTAGTAAAATTCTTATCGATCTTCTCCAGCTCCGCTGCAACTTGTCTGCCTCTGTCCACCGAAAGTATACATGCCACCTTCTAATGGTAGTAAGTGGCTGACAACTGCTCCAAACGAGCTTGCAATTGTTGCTTTTCCTTTAGTAAGGAGTTGTATCCATGAGAGGACATGAAAGGGGGATTACGAATAGGGGGGAACAACGGTAAAGATAAAGAATCTTGAGAATCACTCCGTACATCTTCTTCTCGTTCGAGGCCCGACATATTAACAACACATGGCTGAGCTTTTACAGGACGGCGCAATTTAGGGCGTTGCGGTGACATTTCTCCAAATGCCAAGTCTTCTGTAAGGTTGAAGACAACTCTATCAACATCCGCCATGTCCGATTTCTCTATATCTCCATGAATGTTACGTGGGTGAGATAGTTCTTGCATCTTCTCGCGCATGCGTGCATATTCCACGGAAAGCTGGTCCCCTTCTTTCACCTTCTTCTCATACATTGCTCGTGTTTTTTCAAGATCCGCTTGCAATCTTGCTATGACGTCGTCTTTGCTCTTCAGAAGAGCTTTGAGATCAGAAGATGTGTCAAGTTCTTCCAATGGTAAGATGCTAGTACCATGGGGCTCTACTACGGGTGGATGATTACTTGCTATTGGAAGGCGAGGGCCACCTATTTCAGGAACGCGGCCAGGTAAATTACGACGATGATCCGCATCAATCACAACGCTGGAGGGAGGAAGAGGTTGTTGTACTTGACGCACCGCCTTACGAGGCCGCGAACCATCCGAGTCATCGTCCTCTTCCAATGTAGCACTATGATAGGAAGCCTCTTCCATAGCCTTGGTAATAGACCTCGTCACTCCCATGCCACCATCAGGAGCGTCAAGAAATCTTAGAATGCCTGTCGGAATGTCACTCGTTGAAGGTCGTGTTACATGCTTCCCCTCTTTGACAGTTGTCCAATCCACTCGTTTACCAAGAGCAACCTCGGCGTATACTCCACGAGCAAGAAACAATGGAACCTCGTTGCGCTCCACACATGGCATGCCATACAGGACTTGGTAAACCTCAATGCATCGTTGTTTGAAGTTTGGACAATTGCAAAACTTAAGATTTGCCTTGTTGGTGCGCCGATGAAAATGGTGACGTGACAGAGGGAATTTCTTGTCAATGTGACACCATTCAATGAACGATTCGCAAGTGGCCATCGTCCACATATCTGGTTCATCTTCCCAACCTCTGAAGGCAAGCTTATTCGGATTTTGAAGCACGTGTAATCTTTTCTGTTGTGGGTTGCCCCTCCTCTTCCTCTTCTTGTCGTTCTCTGCCTTCCTAAGTTGCCCGAGAGTAGCTATGGATGAAATAGCCAAAATGGCGAATAGTTATTACTTACCCGGAACGAGCATGCAGCCAATTTAATGGATGTAAGACAGCGCGCCAGGCCAGTAAACCCAAATAAGAAGTTCAGATATGATGGGGAATATATAGGGCAACCTCGCGTCGGGGCGACCACAGAATCAAGGCGACCGGCGGTCCAGATAGTGCTAGGACGTTGCGTGGGCGACCGGCGGTTCAGTGAGGGCGCAATCGCAGGTACAAATATCGCCACAGCAAGAGGTGGGGCGACCGCCGGTGCAGCTGTCGCGACAGCGGGAGGTAGGGCGACCGCTGGTGCAGCTGTTCGCGACAGCGGGACGTAGGGCGACCGCCGGTGCAGCTGTCGCGACAGCGGGACGTGGGGCGACGGGCGGTGGGCGACTGTGGGGCGACCGCCGGTCTCCAGGGATTTATAAACCCCAACGCGCGGGTTTGATATTACTTTTACCCTAACCGCTACCGAACTCTCCTCCGCCCTGTGTCCTTGCTCGTGTAAATGCGCACTGCCAGGTCGTCTGAGGAGTTTTTGGGGTTTAGTGCACATTGATAGCAGGGGGGATATTTTTTGCCGGTTTTTTCAAGAAGTTCAAAGATGAGTAAATCAAAAAAGCACCAGGAGGGACAGCGAACATGGGATCTTGATGCCCCCGAAACATTTGCACCAGACCTTGGTATGCAACAACATAGTGGAAGCGGAGGCCATTGGAGGAAGAGGAGACACCCAAAAGAAGTAGCTCCCGGATTCCCAACATCAGATTATACTAGGTTTGCGGAAAAAGCATGCTTGGATTGGTATGAGGAAATGGACGCTCAATTCCTAGAGCACAACTACTTGAAGAATGTTAGCACGGGTAAAGCGAGATTGAAGAAGAAAATTGGAGGCGGTAATTTTGAAGGCCATGGAGGAATCGGAAGAATTCCAAGATGTGGATTATCATTCGCAGTACCAGTTGTGGATGGAGAATACAATTGAACCATGCATGTTCAATGTAAAAGAGTTGTGGAAGAAGCGATTTGGACAGAGGCGTCTCACACAAGAGGTGCACCAGTTTAAACGCAAGATGGATTGGTGGCAACCCTATGTCCAAAAGCTTAGCAAAAATAAAACCCGAGGGATGTCATGGAAAAAAACCGCTTTGCGCGCCACATTTGAACAAGACACAGGGTCGAGGGTGGTGTGGATTCCTCAAGACGCTACGATAGAAGCTCTATCAGCCCGCGACATGGAGGGAGGCCATGGACTGGTGCGGAAGGTGCGGATTGTTGGAGTAGACCACGTTCCAGATCATATCGAGTTTGCAGCAAAGCTTTCCAAGAATATGAATATTCAGAAGAGGAGGATAGAGACTGCAGCAGAAGCTCTTGTATGTCCTTTGAATCATCTAGGTATTATCAAGTTTTGGGCGTTGCATACAAGAACATTCGAGGCTTACACATATTGGTGGAATGGAGGATCTCTACACGAAATGCTGAAGTTAGATGAGAAGGTCGACGACAAACATCTTTACTGGTCGAAAGGAAAGGAAGTTCCGAGACTCACTACACAGAAGGCTTTCAGAATTAGCCTTTTCCGACGTCATAGGATGAAGTTAGCTTGGGGTTTAGTGTAACATCATGAATCTGGTGCATAAGACAAGAGTACTTCACAACGACCTATCCCCCTCGAACATACTATTGCATTTCCCAACTCTCGGAGAAGGCAAGATTTGTATTGGAGTGTGTGACTGGGGGATGGCATCTCGTATAGTAGAACAACAGCCTTCACGTTACGGATACCAGACGACGTAGAAATAAGAAGAAGCTATGGCACGTCGATGGTGGGTGGCGCCCGAGATGTTCTATACTTATGGGGTTATGGACCAGAAAGTTCTGATACAAATTTGCACGTCGAGGAACTTCAACATCCAACCACAGTAGCATCAGATTCGTATGCGGTTGGCAAGCTCATCCAGCTGATTGGTGTGCAAAACAAATTTGACGAAGAATTATTTTCGAATTCGACGGTGCGAGAGTCATTTCTGTCGAAAATATTATCACTGATCGGGCATGAATCGGAGAAGAGAATGACCTGAGGGGAGGTGGTGAACCGCTTGATGGGAAAATCATATCATATGCTTCCACTAGAGTCTGTATTTAGAGAGGACAGTTTTTAGTCTATAATATCAGTATATCTTCTTGCAATTCATAGGCTCCTATGGATGACCATCTCACGTCATTGAGTGCTCATTTAGCCATGTAATGCACAAATTATACTTGCAATGACATATTGTTCTAGTTTTAATAGATTTTTGCAACTCTTATAATTATGTTCCCTTTTTTACACTAATCACATATGTATGTCACCACATTTTTTGTTACATGAGTTTCAAACCTCATGGTTGATGTTAGCCTTTTCTTCAAGGGTTCGTGGATTGTTGTAATTTGTTTTATCTTAAATTCTTAATGCTTCATCTTAAATTCTTAATGGTTCATCTATGTTTGGATAACGTGAACGGAAGAATTCTGGATAATGTTGGATAGCTCTTCATCTGCTTCAACGGCAATGAGATGGCGGTTCGATCGTGCGCAGGCAATCACGGAAGCACCTACATACCAGCAACCAACATCAGAACTACAATATTGAATACTTTGAATGACAGTTCGTATTAGCAACAACTAACCTGTACTAGGGCTCTAGTCAAAGACGATTCCCCGCTCGTCTGTGAGAGAATCAATAAAACACTGGATGAAGGAAGGATCCTTCTCTCGCGAGCCACGCCACGGAGTACCATCTTCCTTCTTCCGAATGGAGTCATTGCTCGCAAAATTGAAGACATGGTCCTCCTCGTCGGGAAGAATGGGCACACCTGCATACTCTTTCGCAACCTGTCTTATGGAGAATCTGGTGGCGAAAGACTTCCGAACAAAGACCTTAATGTGGAAGTTGTGAGTCTGCAAATTTCAATCCATGACAGAAATTTAAGAAACCGTTGTAAATATTCATAAATGATGATTTGAATGTAGAATGAAGACCATACCGTTTTCACGTGAGGGTTCGTCGACGCCATAGGCATGGGATTGTATCCCCACCAATCTCGCACCATTCGGAAATCATATGCCTTCGATTCGGCGTCCAGAGCTTTCTCGACTCGACGGTCCTTGGGATGCATTACAAGTATCGCACCCTCGTCTGTCAAGTTGTAGAAAGCAAAAAAGAACACACTCTCGAAGTAACTCTTCTCTCGCTTGTTCCATGGAGGAATTTCGATGGGCGACACGTCAGGCACGGGTAAGTTCTCGGGAACGTCTGCGTAGATTAGGTCAATGCCGGGATGCGGGTGTTTCGTGCCCATCTCCTTACATGGGTACTTCCGGTCCTTGCCAATCTTTGGAAATCCTTAAAAGTTAGACATGTTATACGCGATGTGTTCCAATGAAAATATAGGTAAGAAAATAAGTTTATAAAAGATGTAAGACATAATACCTTTCTGATGTGGTTGATGATGTCCATGACTTGCGTGTCCCAGTCTTTTGTTTCATGAGCTGCCTTTTGGACAGAAGCTCCAATATCCCCTTTTTCCAAGTACATTGGGAGGAGAATAGTAATCTCAGAAGACAAGCACTGTCCAACCTGCTTCGATTCAAGAAATGGGAGCGTAGCAAACTTCTTTCCGGAGTTGTGGTCAACTGTGAAAGATTGAGGAGGCGACCCCGCATTCGTAAGAGCGCCTGTAGAAATCTGAGTCAATTGACGACTGCGTCTACCTGCATTGTTGGTCGCTCCATGTGAAGCCTGAGTTAAATGAGGTTCTTCTGGATCTGCAATGTCTTGAAGGAGCGGAGCGATATCATCGGCTTCTTGTTCCAGATCAACTACAGGCTCCGCAGCACGGTTTCGTCGTTTTCTGTTTGCTCGGGTCCTGGGCTGTGCAACCGGTGAAGGTGGTTCAGAGGGTGAGGCGGGTGCACTTGGTAAAATGGAGACGTCTTCGTCGTCATCGTCATCGATCCCCATAGGTGCATGGCCAGGTGCGATTGAACGTAGATTCCGAAGCATGTGTCTCTCTTCCTTGTGCACAAAGTTATCGTTGCAGTCAAGGAACCAACCACCGGTCAGCAACTGTGAGTTGGAGAACAGTCTCTGTTGGGCTTCAGAGAAGATGCTGGATGGATCATTTGAGATGGTAACGTCCTCGAGCTCAGCCGGAATGGACCATGAAGCCAAGGCTCCTTTGCTGAGAAGCTCTTGTTTCAAGTACCTAGAGTCAAGAAATCGTATTATAAGAATGTAGTGTACTGTACTGATTTGAGAAGGAAAATGAAAAAGTAATTGAATACGTACCGGAATAAGAGCCGTTTAATAGTAACCTTGCCACCATTAATCTTACGAATATCGGATCCTTTTAAGAACTTCGGGATGGCATTTTGAGCGAAGTAGTTGTCGAAGGCCTTTTCCCATAAAAGCAATCTCCATTTCTCAACATAAGCAGATGGCGTTAGTACCGCATCCGACCATTGAATGTGGATTTTTCCATTATCCACAAGTTGTTGTATTTCACTTTCGAGGGATTGTTGTAACTACAATAAAGTAGACCACGTTAGGATGAAGTACATAGTCGATGACGGGAGTATAGTAATGCCAGAAGTTCAGTATCATATACCTGAGCCCAGAGAGAAGCGCGAGGCAGAAATGCCAACAGTGCTTTATCCTTCATAGGGCGCTCTACTGGGAAGTGGACAGATTGGCGTACATCATTTGGAGCATTCCACCATTGGAGCCACTTTGCCTTAAAATCGATATGGACATTGGTGGTGGCAACCATGTGCAAGCGTTCGATTGTCATATCGAGCTTCGGGTTTTGACTGTAGTGGGAATAGATCTGCACATGGAACAAATCGAAGTAGTGAAATTGAGTATTAATCAAGACTAGTATTGAGTCTCCTTACAAACTAAGTAGACAGTAGTAATTACCTCTTTGTGGAACACTTTGCCAAGTTGGTTATTGGCCACAGCAACCATCTTGTCGAACTGTTTGCGACGGATAGATTTGATTTCCGCTTTGATGGCGGCATCCATGGCACTCCAAACTCCTGGTCCCGTTTGCTTTTCTTTAGGGGTAGTGGCGTAGTAAGTAGCTTCGGCATTATCCGATGCTTTCGCTAACCTCCTCTACATGGCACAAAAGTAGTCGTAAGAAATTGTACTGAAGTGTGTACAATATAGCAGTGTTTAGGACGTATTAAGAAGTCTTACCGCATATAAGAACTTGACGAAGACGTCCACTGTGACAGGATACCATGTTTCTTTTCTTGCTTTAGCTTTCAAGCAAACTTGGTAATCCTCCGGAGTAATGAGATCCTTGAAGTCTTCAAGTTTCAACTTACCGAACTTCCTCATGCGTTGCAGCTTTGCACATAAACTATCTTCGACATAGTCATGTTCAGTAGACCTATTGAGGAGCAACAAAGATGAGAATACGTCCAAGTTACAGAGAATTCAAATGAAATTAATAAAAATAATGTGTCTAGTACTTACCAATTGATGTCGTTCATGGCGTCAAGAAGGAGATTGCTTTCTCCGCGAGCATCGAGTACGATGCAATCAACTGAGATGTACCATGATGGATCCATACGGTGGTACCTCTCAATGTGACGCATCCACGCCGTCAAACGGTGATTACCTTCGTATACGTAGAAGTATTTGCCACTGAGATCGTGGAGATCAGGATCTGACATCAAAGTCTTCTCGAACTCGTCATTTGCATCTCTCCATAGCGGATTCTCCCATACACCATCTCCAACATCAACTCTTTTTTCTCTTCCTTTTCTATCGAATGGAGATACATACATTACCCGATCTCCTTCGCGGTAACCTTTATTGAACTCATTTTCGAGTTTACGGACATCTTGTTCGGAAATAGGTCGAACTTTTGGGTAACACACCAAACGGCACAATGGAATGAGCATACGTGACTTCTTAACAGGTTTGAAACGGAACCTGTTTATAATTGCAATAGAATCACTTTTGTAAATCATTCGCATTTCGTTGGCACTCCAATCTGGGTCTTTGTTCTGAAGGTGAGGAGGCATGTGAACGATGCCCACGTTGACACTTCCAGGCATAGGTGACTGTTCGTCAACTGAAAGATCTCGTGATCATCGACATCTTGCGTAGCTTCCGGAAGAGGTTCGGATCCGAGAGGACTCTCGCGCGGAACTCTAGAAGACATTCCTTCTACGTTGACACGTGCTTCAAGAACGCTATCTTCACCAATAAGTATTGGAGGAGATGGAGAGTTCTGAGGCAGTACGGTATCTTCTTCGTCTTCATGAGATCCTAAGGCGGATATTGTCATCTGAGAAATGAGAAAACAAATTACAACATTGGAAAAAACAAATAAGAATAAATGAAGAAAGTAATATAATATTAATTCAAATATCAAGCCGTTCACAACGACGAAGAATGTTATAAGTAACAAGTAACGTGATCTTAGAACTATATGGATTTGAACTTCGCCGCATGTCGCGGAGAACGTCTGGGTGCAAGTCTAGCTAAAGCTTTCTCTTCGGTATGTCTCGCTTTGGCCTCATTCTTCTTTATTCGCATGTTAACCGCTTGTGCAAACCGATCAAAGTCATCATGGGAAGAGTGACTGACAGGTGCGGCAAGAGGCGGAGTTTCCGGAACCGACGACAATGGTATAACTAAACATCGAGACTCTACGAAAGTCTTGACATCCTTTCTCATAGACGAGAAGCCGCTGTCGGCATCAGATTTCTCCTCCTCAAGAACATCATTGACTATGTCCTGCATTACCACGTAGAACACTTAACATAAGTATCAACATCAATTCATATACAATGAACACACAGTAAATACATAGCAACAACAACTAAGCAAAAGTAACTACTAGTTGAACTATTCACAGTAAACATAAGAGTAGGGTCAGGCAAGGGGTTCAATTGAAAATAAAAGTAACCATTGGAGTGGAAAAATTGCATCATATAGGAAAGGTTCAACAGGCAGGGTTTCCAGGCTTGACCCTGCCAAGGCATTGATACGTGCATAGAGGGGAAGAAAGTCGGTGCCGCAGCTTAGCTGCTGAGCCACTGCAACATGAAGATGACGAGCAGGATGGCCACTAAGACGATCACAGACAAGAAATGAAAATTCCAAATCACCCACACAGGGGCATACGTACGGTGCCGCAGCTTAGCTGCTGCGCCTCTGAAACTACGAAGATGACAAGCACGGGGGCACCAAAATGATCAAGAGCAAGAATTAAAAAATCCTATCCCCTCAAACGGGCAGACATTCGGTGCCGCACCTTAAACATCCCACTGACAACCACGAAGAAAACCAAAACCAGGGGCACGAAGATGATCAAGAGCAAGAACCTGGCCCCCCCACCCATATACATTCGGTGCCGCAGCTCAGAGGATCACACAGACAACCACGAAGAAAACCAACACGAGGGGCACGAAGATGATCACGAGCAAGGATTCCGGCCACCCCACCCTTATACATTCGGTGCCGCAGCTTACACATCCCACTGACAACCACGCAGAAAACCAAAACCAGGGGCACGAAGATGATCACGAGCAAGAACCTGGCCCCCCCACCCATATACATTCGGTGCCGCAGCTCAGAGGATCATACAGACAACCACGAAGAAAACCAACACGAGGGGCACGAAGATGATCATGAGCAAGGATTCAGGCCCCCCCACCCTTATACATTCGGTGCCGCAGCTTAGAGGATCACACAGACAAGCACAAAGAAAACCAACACGAGGGGCACGAAGATGATCACGAGCAAGAACCTCGGCCCCCCAACCCAAACATTCGGTGCCGCAGCTTAAACATCCCACATACAACCACGAAGAAAACCAACACGAGGGGCACGAAGATGATCACGAGCAACGATTCCGGCCCCCCCACCCTTATACATTCGGTGCCGCAGCTTACACATCCCACTGACAACCACGCGGAAAACCAGCACGAGGGGCACGAAGATGATCACACGCAAGGATTCCGGCCCCCCCACCCTTATACACTCGGTGCCGCAGCTTACACATCCCACTGACAACCACGAAGTAAACCAGCACGAGGGGCACGAAGATGATCACGAGCAAGGATTAAGGCCCCTCCACCCCCAAACATTCGGTGCCGCAGCTTAGAGGATCACACAGACAACCACGAAGAAAACCAACACGAAGGGCACGAAGATGATCACGAGCAAGGATCCCGGCCCCCCCATCCATATACATTCGGTGTCGCAGCTTAGAGGATCACACAGACAACCACGATGAAAACCAACACGAGGGGCACGAAGATGATCACGAGCAAGGATTCTGGCCCACCCACCCCCAAACATTCGGTGCCGTAGCTTAGAGGATCACACAGACAACCACGAAGAAAACCAACACGAGGGGCACGAAGATGATCACGAGCAAGAACCTCGGCCCCCCGACCCAAACATTCGGTGCCGCAGCTTACACATCACACTGACAACCACGCAGAAAACCAACACGAGGGGCACGAAGATGATCACGCGCAAGGATTTTGGCCCCCCAACCCTTATACATTCGGTGCCGTAGCTTAGAGGATCACACAGACAACCACGATGAAAACCAACACGAGGGGCACGAAGATGATCACGAGCAAGGATTCTGGCCCACCCACCCCCAAACATTCGGTGCCGTAGCTTAGAGGATCACACAGACAACCACGAAGAAAACCAGCACGAGGGGCACGAAGATGATCACGCGCAAGAACCTCGGCCCCCCAACCCAAACATTCGGTGCCGCAGCTTACACATCCCACTGACAACCACGAAGAAAACCAACACGAGGGGCACGAAGATGATCACGAGCAAGGATTCCGGCCCCCCACCCCTTATACATTCGGTGCCGTAGCTTACACATCCCACTGACAACCACGCAGAAAACCAGCACGAGGGGCACGAAGATGATCACGCGCAAGGATTCCGGCCCCCCCACCCTTATACATTCGGTGTCGCAGCTTAGAGGATCACACAGACAAGCACAAAGAAAACCAACACGAGGGGCACGAAGATGATCATGAGCAAGAACCTCGGCCCCCCAACCCAAACATTCGGTGCCGCAACTTACACATCCCACTGACAACCACGAAGAAAACCAACACGAGGGGCACGAAGATGATCACGCGCAAGGATTCCGGCCCCCCACCCTTTATACATTCGGTGCCGCAGCTTAGAGGATCACACAGACAACCACGAAGAAAACCTACACGAGGGGCACGAAGATGATCACCAGCAAGGATTCCGGCCCCCCCACCCTTATACATTCGGTGCCGCAGCTCACACATCCCACTGACAACCACGAAGAAAACCAACACGAGGGGCACGAAGATGATCACGAGCAAGGATTCCGGCCCCCCCACCCTTATACATTCGGTGCCGCAGCCTACACATCCCAGTGACAACCACGCAGAAAACCAGCACGAGGGGCACGAAGATGATCACGAGCAAGGATTCTGGCCCCCCCACCCTTATACATTCGGTGCCGCAGCTTACACATCGCACTGACAACCACGCAGAAAACCAACACGAGGGGCACGAAGATGATCACGCGCAAGGATTCTGGCCCCCAACCCATATACATTCGGTGCCGCAGCTTAGAGCATCACACAAACAAGCACAAAGAAAACCAACACGAGGGGCACGAAGATGATCACGAGCAAGAACCTCGGCCCCACAACCCAAACATTCGGTGCCGCAGCTTACACATCCCACAGACAACCACGAAGTTAACCAACACGAGGGGCACGAAGATGATCACCAGCAAGGATTCCGGCCCCGCCACCCTTATACATTCGGTGCCGCAGCTCACACATCCCACTAACAACCACGAAGAAAACCAGCACGAGGGGCACGAAGATGATCACGAGCAATGATCCCGGCCCCCCCATCCTTATACATTCGGTGTCGCAGCTTAGAGGATCACACAGACAACCACGAAGAAAACCAACACGAGGGGCACGAAGATGATCACGAGCGAGGATACTGGCCCACCCACCCCCAAACATTCGGTGCCGTAGCTTAGAGGATCACACAGACAACCACAAAGAAAACCAACACGAGGGGCACGAAGATGATCACGAGGAAGAACCTCGGCCCCACAACCCAAATATTCGGTGCCGCAGCTTACACATCCCACAGACAACCACGAAGAATACCAACACGAGGGGCACGAAGATGATCACGAGCAACGATTCCGGCCCCCCCACCCTTATACATTCGGTGCCGCAGCTTACACATCCCACTGACAACCACGCAGAAAACCAGCACGAGAGGCACGAAGATGATCACGCGCAAGGATTCCGGCCCCCCCACCCTTATACATTCGGTGCTGCAGCTTAGAGGATCACACAGACAACCACGTAGAAAACCAGCACGATGGGCACGAAGATGATCACGAGCAAGGATTCTGGCACCCTCACCCACAAACATTCGGTGCCGCAGCTTAGAGTATCACACAGACACTCACGAAGAAAACCAACACGAGGGGCAAGAAGGTGATCACGAGCGAGGATTCCGGCCCCCTCACCCTTATCTATTCGGTGCTGCAGCTTACACATCCCACGGACAACCACGAAGAAAACCAGCACGGGGGGCACGAAGATGATCACGAGCAAGGATTCCGGCCCCCCAACCCAAACATTCGGGGCCGCAGCTTACACATCCCACTAACAACCACGCAGAGAACCAGCACGAGGGGCACGAAGATGATCACGCGCAAGGATTCTGGCCCCCCCACCCTTATACAATCGGTGCGGCAGCTTAGAGGATCACACAGACAACCACGAAGAAAACCAACACGAGGGGCACGAAGATGATCACGAGCAAGAACCTCGGCCCCCCGACCCAAACATTCGGTGCCGCAGCTTACACATCCCACTGACAACCAAGAAGAAAAGCAACACGAGGGGCACGAAGATGATCTCGAGCAAGGATTCTGGCCCCCCACCCTTATACATTCGGTGCCGCAGCTTAGAGGATCACACAGACACTCACGAAGAAAACCAACACGAGGGGCAAGAAGGTGATCACGAGCGAGGATTCCGGCCCCCCACCCCTTATACATTCGGTGCCGCAGCTTAGAGGATCACACAGACAACCACGAAGAAAACCAGCACGAGGGGCACGAAGATGATCACGAGCAACGATTCCGGCCCCCCCACCCTTATACATTCGGTGCCGCAGCTTAAACATCCCACTGACAACCACGCAGAAAACCAGCACGAGGGGCACGAAGATGATCACGCGCAAGGATTCCGGCCCCCCCACCCTTATACATTCGGTGCTGCAGCTTAGAGGATCACACAGACAACCACGTAGAAAACCAGCACGATGGGCACGAAGATGATCACGAGCAAGGATTCTGGCACCCTCACCCACAAACATTTGGTGCCGCAGCTTAGAGGATCACACAGACACTCACGAAGAAAACCAACACGAGGGGCAAGTAGGTGATCACGAGCGAGGATTCCGGCCCCCTCACCCTTATCTATTCGGTGCCGCAGCTTACACATCCCACGGACAACCACGAAGAAATCCAGCACTAGGGGCACGAAGATGATCACGAGCAAGGATTCCGGCCCCCCAACTCAAACATTCGGGGCCGCAGCTTACACATCGCACTGACAACCACGCAGAAAACCAACACGAGGGGCACGAAGATGATCACGCGCAAGGATTCTGGCCCCCCCACCCTTATACAATCGGTGCCGCAGCTTAGAGGATCACACAGACAACCACGAAGAAAACCAACACGAGGGGCACGAAGATGATCACGAGCAAGAACCTCGGCCCCCCGACCCAAACATTCGGTGCCGCAGCTTACACATCCCACTGACAACCACGATGAAAAGCAACACGAGGGGCACGAAGATGATCACGAGCAAGGATTCTGGCCCCCCACCCTTATACATTCGGTGCCGCAGCTTAGAGGATCACACAGACACTCACGAAGAAAACCAACACGAGGGGCACGAAGATGATCACGAGCAAGGATTCCGGCCTCGCCACCCTTATACATTCGGTGCCGCAGCTTACACATCCCTTTGACAACCACGCAGAAAACCAGCAGGAGCGGCACGAAGATGATCACGCGCAAGGATTCTGGCCCCCCCACCTTTATACATTCGGTGCCGCAGCTTAGAGGATCACACAGACAAGCACAAAGAAAACCAACACGAGGGGCACGAAGATGATCACGAGCAAGATCCTCGGCTCCCCAACCCAAACATTTGGTGCCGCAGCTAACACATCCCACTGACAACCACGAAGAAAACCAACACGAGGGGCACGAAGAAGATCACGAGAAAGGATTCCGGCCTCCCCACCCTTATACATTCGGTGCCGCAGCTTAGAGCATCACACAGACAACCACGAAGAAAACCAACACGAAGGGCACGAAGATGATCACAAGCAAGAACCTGGCCCCCCCACCCTTATATAATCGGTGCAGCTGCTCAGAGGATCACACAGACAACCACGAAGAAAACCAACACGAGTGGCACGAAGATGATCACGAGCAAGGATTCCGGCCCCCCCACCCTTATACACTCGGTGCCGCAGCTTACACATCTCACTGACAACCACGAAGAAAACCAGCACAAGGGGCACGAAGATGATCACGAGCAAGGATTCAGGCCCCCCCACCCCCAAACATTGGGTGCCGCAGCTTAGAGGATCACACAGACAACCACGAAGCAAACCTGCACGAGGGGCACGAAGATGATCACGAGCAAGGATTCCGGCCCCTCCATCCGTATTCATTCAGTGTCGCAGCTTAGAGGATCACACAGACAACCACGAAGAAAACCAACACGAGGGGCACGAAGATGATCACGAGCAAGGATTCTGGCCCCCCCACCCTTATACATTCGGTGCCGCAGCTTACACATCCCATTGACAACCACGCAGAAAACCAACACGAGGGGCACGAAGATGATCACGAGCAAGGATTCTGGCCCCCCCACTTCCAAACATTCGGTGCCGCAGCTTAGAGAATCACACAGACACTCACGAAGAAAATCCAGCACGAGGGGCACGGAGATGATCACGAGCAAGGATTCCTGCCCCCCCAACCTTATACATTCGGTGCCGCAGCTTACACATCCCACTGACAACCACGCAGAAAACCAGCACGAGGGGCACGAAGATGATCACAAGCAAGGATTCCGGCCCCCCCACCCTTATACATTCGGTGCCGCAGCTTAGAGGATCACACAGACAACCACGAAGAAAACCAGCACGAGGGGCACGAAGATGATCACGAGCAAGGATTCCGGCCCCACCACCTTTATACATTCCGTGCCGCAGCTTACACATCCCACTGACAACCGCGAAGAAAACCAACACGAGGGGCACGAAGATGATCACGAGCAAGGATTCCGGCACTTCCACCCACAGACATTCGGTGCCGCAGCTAAGAGGATCACACAGACACTCACGATGAAAACCAACACGAGGGGCACGAATGTGATCACGAGCGAGGATTCCGGCCCCCCCACGCTTATACATTCGGTGCCGCAGCTTAGAGCATCACACAGACAACCACGAAGAAAACCAACACGAGGGGCACGAAGATGATCACGAGCAAGGATTCTGGCCCCCCCACCCTTATACATTCGGTGCCGCAGCTTACACATCCCATTGACAACCACGCAGAAAACCAACACGAGGGGCACGAAGATGATCACGAGCAAGGATTCTGGCCCCCCCACCCACAAACATTCGGTGCCGCAGCTTAGAGAATCACAGAGACACTCACGAAGAAAACCAACACGAGGGGCACGAAGATGATCACGAGCAAGGATTCCGGCCCCCCCACCCTTATACATTCGGTGCTGCAGCTAAGAGCATCACACAGACAACCCCGAAGAAAACCAACACGAGGGGCACGAAGATGATCACGAGCAAGGATTCTGGCCCCCCACCCCTTATACATTCGGTGCCGCAGCTTAGAGCATCACACAGACAACCACGAAGAAAACCAACACGAGGGGCACGAAGATGATCACCAGCAAGGATTCCGGCCCCCCACCCTTTATACATTCGGTGCCGCAGCTTAGAGGATCACACAGACAACCACGAAGAAAACCAACACGAGGGGCACGAAGATGTTCACCAGCAAGGATTCCGGCCCCCCCACCCTTATACATTCGGTGCCGCAGCTCACACATCCCACTGACAACCACGAAGAAAACCAACACGAGGGGCACGAAGATGATCACGAGCAAGGATTCCGGCCCCCCCACCCTTATACATTCGGTGCCGCAGCTCACACATCCCACTGACAACCACGAAGAAATCCAGCACGAGGGGCACGAAGATGATCACGAGCAAGGATTCATGCCCCCCCACCCTTATACATTCGGTGCCGCAGCTGAGAGGATCACACAAGCGACCACGAAGCAAACCTGCACGAGGGGCACGAAGATGATCACGAGGAAGGATTCCGGCCCCCCCATCCGTATTCATTCGGCATCGCACCTTAGAGGATCACACAGACAACCACAAAGAAAACCAACACGAGGGGCACGAAGATGATCACGAGCAAGGATTCTGGCCCACCCACCCCCAAACATTCGGTGCCGTAGCTTAGAGGATCACACAGACAACCACAAAGAAAACCTACACGAGGGGCACGAAGATGATCACGAGCAAGGATCCCGGCCCCCCAACCCAAACATTCGGTGCCGCAGCTTACACATCCCACTGAAACCCACGAAGAAAACCAGCACGAGGGGCACGAAGATGATCACGAGCAAGGATTCCGGCCCCCAGCCCTTATACATTCGCTGCCGCAGCTTACACATCCCAATGCCAACCACGAAGAAACCAACACGAGGGGCACGAAGATGATCACGAGCAAGGATTCCGGCCCCGCCACCCTTATACATTCGGTGCCGCAGCTTACACATCCCACTGACAACCACGCAGAAAACCAGCACGAGGGGCACGAAGATGATCACGAGCAAGGATTCCGGACCCCCCACCCTTATACATTTGGTGCCGCAGCTTAGAGGATCACACAGACAACCACGAAGAAAACCAGAACAACGGGCACGAAGATGATCACGAGCAAGAACCTCGGCCCCCAACCCAAACATTCGGTGCCGCAGCTTACACATCCCACTGAAATCCACGAAGAAAACCAACACGAGGGGCACGAAGATGATCACGAGCAACGATTCCGGCCCCCCAACCCTTATACATTCGGTGCCGCAGCTTACACATCCCATTGCCAACCACGAAGAAAACCAACACGAGGGGCACGAAGATGATCACGAGCAAGGATTCCGGCCCCGCCACCCTTATACATTCGGTGCCGCAGCTCACACATCCCACTGACAACCACGCAGAAATCCAGCACGAGGGGCACGAAAATGATCACGAGCAAGGATTCATGCCCCGCCACCCTTATACATTCGGTGCCGCAGCTGAGAGGATCACACAAGCGACTACGAAGCAAACCTGCACGAGGGGCACGAAGATGATCACGAGCAAGGATTCCGGCCCCCCCATCCCTATTCATTCGGTATCGCACCTTAGAGGATCACACAGACAACCACAAAGAAAACCAACACGAGGGGCACGAAGATGATCACGAGCAAGGATTCTGGCCCACCCACCCCCAAACATTCGGTGCCGTAGCTTAGAGGATCACACAGACAACCACAAAGAAAACCTACACGAGGGGCACGAAGATGATCACGAGCAAGGATCCCGGCCCCCCAACCCAAACATTCGGTGCCGCAGCTTACACATCCCACTGAAACCCACGAAGAAAACCAGCACGAGGGGCACGAAGATGATCACGAGCAAGGATTCCGCCCTGACCCTTTATACATTATTTTGCCGCGAGCTTACACATCCCATTGCCAACCACGAAGAAAACCAACACGAGGGGCACGAAGATGATCACGAGCAAGGATTCCGGCCCCGCCACCCTTATACATTCGGTGCCGCAGCTTACACATCCCACTGACAACCACGCAGAAAACCAGCACGAGGGGCACGAAGATGATCACGAGCAAGGATTCCGGACCCCCCACCCTTATACATTTGGTGCCGCAGCTTAGAGGATCACACAGACAACCACGAAGAAAACCAGAACAACGGGCACGAAGATGATCACGAGCAAGAACCTCGGCCCCCAACCCAAACATTCGGTGCCGCAGCTTACACATCCCACTGAAATCCACGAAGAAAACCAACACGAGGGGCACGAAGATGATCACGAGCAACGATTCCGGCCCCCCAACCCTTATACATTCGGTGCCGCAGCTTACACATCCCATTGCCAACCACGAAGAAAACCAACACGAGGGGCACGAAGATGATCACGAGCAAGGATTCCGGCCCCGCCACCCTTATACATTCGGTGCCGCAGCTCACACATCCCACTGACAACCACGCAGAAATCCAGCACGAGGGGCACGAAGATGATCACGAGCAAGGATTCCGGACCCCCCACCCTTATACATTTGGTGCCGCAGCTTAGAGGATCACACAGACAACCACGAAGAAAACCAGAACAACGGGAACGAAGATGATCACGAGCAAGAACCTCGGCCCCCAACCCATACATTCGGTGCCGCAGCTTACACATCCCACTGAAACCCACGAAGAAAACCAACACGAGGGGCACGAAGATGATCACGAGCAACGATTCCGGCCCCCCAACCCTTATACATTCGCTGCCGCAGCTTACACATCCCATTGCCAACCACAAAGAAAACCTACACGAGGGGCACGAAGATGATCACGAGCAAGGATCCCGGCCCCCCAACCCAAACATTCGGTGCCGCAACTTACACATCCCACTCGAAAACCCACGAAGAAAACCAAAGACGAGGGGCACGAAGATGATCACGAGCAAGGATTCCGGCCCTGACCCTTATACATTATTTGCCGCGGTTTACACATCCCATTGCCAACCACGAAGAAAACCAACACGAGGGGCACGAAGATGATCACGAGCAAGGATTTCGCCCCGCCACCCTTATACATTCGGTGCCGCAGCTTACACATCTCATCGACAACCACGCAGAAAAAACCAAAGACGCACGAGGAGCACGAAGATGATCACGAGCAAGGATTCCGGACCCCCCACCCTTATACATTTGGTGCCGCAGCTTAGAGGATCACACAGACAACCACGAAGAAAACCAGAACAACGGGCACGAAGATGATCACGCGCAAGGATTCCGGCCCCCCACCCCTTATACATTCGGTGCCGCAGCTTACACATCCCACTGACAACCACGAAGAAAATCCAGCACGAGGGGCACGAAGATGATCACGAGCAAGAACCTCGGCCCCCAACCCAAACATTCGGTGCCGCAGCTTACACATCCCACTGAAACCCACGAAGAAAACCAACACGAGGGGCACGAAGATGATCACGAGCAACGATTCCGACCCCCCAACCCTTATACATTCGCTGCCGCAGCTTACACATCCCATTGCCAACCACGAAGAAAACCAACACGAGGGGCACGAAGATGATCACGAGCAAGGATTCCGGCCCCCCCACCCTTATACATTCGGTGCCGCAGCTCACACATCCCACTGCCAACCACGAAGAAATCCAGCACGAGGGGCACGAAGATGATCACGAGCAAGGATTCCGGCCGCCCAACCCAAACATTCGGGGCCGCAGCTTACACATCCCACTGACAACCACGTTGAGAACCAGCACGAGGGGCACGAAGATGATCACAAGCAAGGATTCTGGGCCCCCCACCCTTATACATTCGGTGCTGCGGCTGACACATCCCACTGACAACCACGCAGAAAACCAGCACGAGCGGCACGAAGATGATCACGAGCAAGAACCTCGGCCCTCCAACCCAAACATTCGGTGCCGCAGCTTACACATCCCACTGACAACCACGAAGAAAAGCAACACGAGGGGCACGAAGATGATCACGAGCAAGGATTCTGGCCCCCCACCCTTATACATTCGTTGCCGCAGCTTAGAGGATCACACAGACACTCACGAAGAAAACCAACACAAGGGGCACGATGATGATCACGAGCAAGGATTCCGGCCCCGCCACCCTTATACATTCGGTGCTGCAGCTTACACATCCCTTTGACAACCACGCAGAAAACCAGCAGGAGCGGCACGAAGATGATCACGCGCAAGGATTCTGGCCCCCCCACCCTTATAAATTCGGTGCCGCAGCTTAGAGGATCACACAGACAAGCACAAAGAAAACCAACACGAGGGGCACGAAGATGATCACGAGCAAGAACCTCGGCTCCCCAACCCAAACATTCGGTGCTGCAGCTTACACATCCCACTGACAACCACGAAGAAAACCAACACGAGGGGCACGAAGATGATCACGAGCAAGGATTCCGGCCCCCCCACCCTTATACATTCGGTGCCGCAGCTTAGAGCATCACACAGACAACCACGAAGAAAACCAACACGAAGGGCACGAAGATGATCACAAGCAAGAACCTGGCCCCCCCACCCTTATATAATCGGTGCAGCTGCTTAGAGGATCACACAGTCAACCACGAAGAAAACCAACACGAGGGGCACGAAGATGATCACGAGCAAGGATTCCGGCCCCCCCACCCTTATACATTCGGTGCCGCAGCTTACACATCCCACTGACAACCACGAAGAAAATCCAGCACGAGGGGCACGAAGATGATCACGAGGAAGGATTCCGGCCCCCCCACCCTTATACATTCGGTGCCGCTGCTTACACATCCCACTGACAACCACGCAGAAAACCAGCACGATGGGCACGAAGATGATCACGAGCAAGGATTCTAGTCCCCCCACCCACAAACATTCGGTGCCGCAGCTTAGAGAATCACACAGACACTCACGAAGAAAACCAACACGAGGGGCACGGAGATGATCACGAGCAAGGATTCCGGCCCCCCCACCCTTATACATTCGGTGCCGCAGCTTACACATCCCATTGACAACCACGCAGAAAACCAACACGAGGGGCACGAAGATGATCACGAGCAAGGATTCTGGCCCCCCCACCCACAATCGTTCGGTGCCGCAGCTTAGAGAATCACACAGACACTCACGAAGAAAACCAACACGAGGGGCACGGAGATGATCACGAGCAAGGATTCCGGCCCCCCCACCCTTATACATTCGGTGCCGCAGCTTACAAATCCCACTGACAACCACGCAGAAAACCAGCACGAGGGGCACGAAGGTGATCACAAGCAAGGATTCCGGCTGTCGCGCACCTCTCCTTGAGGAGTGCCCGCAACACCAAGGGCCCAAGGGGGACACCGGAGTGACGCCCGGGCCTTGGGGTGCCAAGGTGAAGGGAACCTAAGTGGGCCTAGTGTGGGAGAGGACCCCGGGCGTTGGAGACGCCTCTCACCCACGGAGACTAGGAGCCACGACGGAATGGACATGAGATTATGGAAGCTCATGTTGCCACGATTCCGGGATGCTAAGGAGCACCTCAGTTGGAGGTGTGAGCTAAAAGTTATGGAAGTTGGAAGATTGTGGGACTAAAGGGAGTGCTGTCCAGGGACAGTGCTGGACTGGGAAGCTGGCCCGGGACTCCCGAATCTTCAGAGGGGCATAACTCCCTCAATACTTGTCGGATTGAGGCAAGTAAGGTGTCTATCGGCATCTACTTGACGAGTAGATGTCGATAGAGTGGTCGCTCGTCGCGTTTGGATGCGGGACGAGGTAGATACGAGCCCTGGAAGGTTCGGGAAGTCTCCCGGGCCTTCCAGCGGCTAAGGCATTGGGAGATTGGGTGGTCTTCCAAAACTAAGAGGTGTGAGGGTCCAGCCCTTCACCTAGGACCAGGGGCTGCCGAATCCCACAGAGTATACTATGGGGAGGGCTGGTCTCCTCCCCACTCCCATGGTGCCTTGGTGGTGACCAAGGTGGGAGTCCCAGTGGTGTGGCTAGTGTTGGGGCCTCACCATGGGGACTCCCAAGCCAAGGTGAGTCCCAATGGGTGGAGCTAGTGTTGGGGCTCCACCATGGGGACTCAAAGTGCAAAATGAGGCACGGTGGGTGGAGCTAGTGTTGGGGCTTCACCACGGTGGCTCATAAGGACAAGGTGAGTCCCGGTGGGGAGCTAGTGTTGGGGCTTCACCACGGGGACTCATATAGGCAAAATGAGGACCATGAGTGCTACCGATGTGGGGTGGTGTCTCACCGCCGGCGTTGTGATTACTTGGTGGCCTTGGGGTCACCATGGTGGTCATGGGCGGTGGTGAGGAGACACCACCAAGTGCGGTTAGGCCGCGTGGTATGGGAGTGCCACCAAGTTGGGCCTTGGACATAAGTGGAAGTCCGCACCTAACCATTGGCTACCTACGAAGGGGTTGAGTCCCGGTTGCATGAGTAGGAGGGATTGATAACCAAGCGGTGAGCTTGGTGGTTGGTATGGAGAGCTAACTTTGTGCATGTGGGGGATGTGCAGAGTTAGCGCTCGTGACACTTGCTAGAGTTGGGAAAAAGTTGGTGTAAGCTAAGGTGAGCTAGCAAGGGTTGCGACACCGGCCCGCCCACCCTTATACATTCGGTGCCGCTGCTTACACATCCCACTGACAACCACGAAGAAAACCAACACGAAGGGCACGAAGATGATCACAAGCAAGAACCTGGCCCCCCCACCCTCATATAATCGGTGCAGCTGCTTAGAGGATCACACAGACAACCACGAAGAAATCCAACACGAGAGGCACGAAGATGATCACGAGCAAGGATTCCGGCCCCCCCACCCTTTTACATTCGGTGCCGCAGCTTACAGGATCACACACACACTCACGAAGAAAACCAACACGAGAGGCACGAAGATGATCACGAGCAAGGATTCCGGCCCCCCCACTCTTATACATTCGGTGCCGCAGCTTACACATCCCACTGACAACCACGAAGAAACTCCAGCACGAGGGGCACGAAGATGATCACGAGCAAGGATTCCGGCCCCCCCACCCTTATACATTCGGTGCCGCAGCTTACACATCCCACTGACAACCACGTTGAAAACCAGCACGAGGGGCACGAAGATGATCACAAGCAAGGATTCCGGCCCCCCCACCCTTATACATTCGGTGCCGCAGCTTAGAGGATCACATAGACAACCACGAAGAAAACCAACACGAGAGGCACGAAGATGATCACGAGCAAGGATTCCGGCCCCCCCACCCTTATACATTCGGTGCCGCAGCTTAGAGGATCACACAGACACTCACGAAGAAAACCAACACGAGGGGCACGAAGATGATCACGAGCAAGGATTCCGGCCCCCCCACCCTTATACATTCGGTGCCGCAGCTTACACATCCCATTGACAACCACGAAGAAAACCAACACGAGGGGCACGAAGATGATTACGAGCAAGGATCCTGGCCCCCCCACCCTTATACATTCGGTGCCGCAGCTTAGAGGATCACACAGACAACCACGATGAAAACCAGCACGAGGGGCACGAAGATGATCTTGAGCAAGGATTCTGGCCCCCCCACCCTTATACATTCGATGCAGCAGTTTAGAGGATCACACAGACAACCATGAAGAAAACCAACAGGAGGGGCACGATGATGATCACGAGCAAGAAGCTGGCCCCCTCACCCTTATACATTCGGTGCCGCAGCTTACAGGATCACACAGACAACGACGAAGGAAACCAACACGAGGGGCACGAAGATGATCACGAGCAAGGATTCCGGCCCCCCCACCCTTATACATTCGGTGCCGCAGCTTACACATCCCACTGACAACCACGTTGAAAACCAGCACGAGGGGCACGAAGATGATCACGAGCAAGGATTCCGGCCCCCCCACCCTTATACATTCGGTGCCGCAGCTTAGAGGATCACACAGACAACCACGATGAAAACCAGCAAGAGGGGCACGAAGATGATCTTGAGCAAGGATTCTGGCCCCCCCACCCTTATACATTCGGTGCCGCAGTTTAGAGGATCACACAGACAACCACGAAGAAAACCAACAGGAGGGGCACGATGATGATCACGAGCAAGAAGCTGGCCCCCTCACCCTTATACATTCGGTGTCGCAGCTTACAGGATCACACAGACAACGACGAAGGAAACCAACACGAGAGGCACGAAGATGATCACGAGCAAGGATTCCGGCCCCCCCACCCTTATACATTCGGTGCCGCAGCTTACACATCCCACTGACAACCACGAAGAAAACCAACACGAGGGGCACGAAGATGATTACGAGCAAGGATCCTGGCCCCCCCACCCTTATAAATTCGGTGGCGCAGCTTAGAGGATCACATAGACAACCACGAAGAAAACCAACACGAGAGGCACGAAGATGATCACGAGCAAGGATTCCGGCCCCACCACCCTTATACATTCGGTGCCGCAGCTTAGAGGATCACACAGACACTCACGAAGAAAACCAACACGAGGGGCACGAAGATGATCACGACCAAGGATTCCAGCCCCCCCACCCTTATACATTCAGTGCCGCAGCTTAGAGGATCACACAGACACTCACGAAGAAAACCAACACGAGGGGCACGAAGATGATCACGAGCAAGGATTCCGGCCCCCCCACCCTTATACATTCGGTGCCGCAGCTTACACATCCCATTGACAACCACGAAGAGAACCAACACGAGGGGCACGAAGATGATTACGAGCAAGGATCCTGGCCCCCCCACCCTTATACATTCAGTGCCGCAGCTTAGAGGATCACATAGACAACCACGAAGAAAACCAACACGAGAGGCACGAAGATGATCACGAGCAAGGATTCCGGCCCCCCCACCCTTATCCATTCGGTGCCGCAGCTTACAAATCCCACTGACAACCACGCAGAAAACCAGCACGAGGGGCACGAAGATGATCACGAGCAAGGATTCCGGCCCCCGCACCCTTATACATTCGGTGCCGCAGCTTAGAGGATCACCCAGACAACCACGAAGAAAACCAGCACGAGGGGCACGAAGATGATCACGAGCAAGAACCTCGGCCCTCCAACCCAATTAGTCGGTGCCGCAGCTTACACATGGCACTGACAACCACGTAGAAAACCAACACGAGGGGCACGAAGATGACCACGAGCAAGGATTCCGGCCCCGTCACCATTATACATTCGGTGCCGCAGCTTACACATCCCATTGACAACCACGAAGAAAACCAACACGAGGGGCACGAAGATGATCACGAGCAAGGATTCCGGCCCCCCCACCCTTATACATTCGGTGCCGCAGCTTACACATCCCACTGACAACCACGAAGAAAACCAACACGAGGGGCACGAAGATGATCACGAGCAAGGATCATGGCCCCCCCACCCTTTTACATTCGGTGCCGCAGCTTACAGGATCACACAGACAACCACGATGAAAACCAGCACGAGGGGCACGAAGATGATCTTGAGCAAGGATTCTGGCCCCCCCACCCTTCTACATTCGGTGCCGCAGCTTAGAGGATCACACAGACAACCACGATGAAAACCAACACGAGGGGCACGAAGATGATTACGAGCAAGGATTCCGGCCCCCCCACCCTTATACATTCGGTGCCGCAGCTTACACATCCCACTGACAACCACGAAGAAAACCAACACGAGGAGCACGAAGATGATTACGAGCAAGGATCCTGGCCCCCCCACCCTTATACATTCAGTGCCGCAGCTTAGAGGATCACATAGACAACCACGAAGAAAACCAACACGAGGGGCACGAAGATGATCACGAGCAAGGATTCCGGCCCCCCCACCCTTATACATTCGGTGCCGCAGCTCACACATCCCACTGACAACCACGAAGAAAACCAACACGAGGGGCACGAAGATGATTACGAGCAAGGATCCTGGCCCCCCCACCCTTATATATTCGGTGCCGCAGCTTAGAGGATCAGATAGACAACCACGAAGAAAACCAACACGAGAGGCACGAAGATGATCACGAGCAAGGATTCCGGCCCCCTGACCCTTATACATTCGGTGCCGCAGCTTAGAGGATCACACAGACACTTACGAAGAAAACCAACACGAGGGGCACGAAGATGATCACGAGCAAGGATTCCGGCCCCCCCACCCTTATACATTCGGTGCCGCAGCTTAGAGGATCACATGACAACCACGATGAAAACCAAAGACGAGGGGCACGAAGATGATCTTGAGCAAGGATTTCGGCCCCCACCCTTATACATTCGGTGCCGCAGTTTAGAGGATCACACAGACAACCACGAAGAAAACCAACAGGAGGGGCACGATGATGATCACGAGCAAGAAGCTGGCCCCCTCACCCTTATACATTCGGTGCCGCAGCTTACAGGATCATCACGGATAACAACACGAAGGAAACCAACACGAGGGGCACGGAGATGATCACGAGCAAGGATTCCGGCCCCCCCACCCTTATACATTCGGTGCCGCAGCTTACACATCCCACTGACAACCACGAAGAAAACCAACAGGAGGGGCACGATGATGATCACGAGCAAGAAGCTGGCCCCCTCACCCTTATACAATCGGTGCCGCAGCTTACAGGATCACACAGACAACGAGGAAGGAAACCAACACGAGGGGCACGAAGATGATCACGAGCAAGGATTCCGGCCCCCCCACCCTTATACATTCGGTGCCGCAGCTTACACATCCCACTGACAACCACGAAGAAAACCAACACGAGGGGCACGAAGATGATCACGAGCAAGGATCATGGCCCCCCCACCCTTTTACAATCGGTGCCGCAGCTTAGAGGATCACACAGACAACCACGATGAAAACCAGCACGAGGGGCACGAAGATGATCTTGAGCAAGGATTCTGGCCCCCTCACCCTTATACATTCGGTGCCGCAGCTTAGAGGATCACACAGACAACCACGAAGAAAACCAGCACGAGGGGCACGAAGATGATCTTGAGCAAGGATTCTGCCCCCCCCCACCCTTATACATTCGGTGCCGCAGTTTAGAGGATCACACAGACAACCACGAAGAAAACCAACACGAGAGGCACGAAGATGATCACGAGCAAGGATTCCGGCCCCCCGACCCTTATACATTCGGTGCCGCAGCTTAGAGGATCACACAGACACTCACGAAGAAAACCAACACGAGGGGCACGAAGATGATCACGAGCAAGGATTCCGGCCCCCCCACCCTTATACATTCGGTGCCGCAGCTTAGAAGATCACACAGACAACCACGATGAAAACCAGCACGAGGGGCACGAAGATGATCTTGAGCAAGGATTCTGCCCCCCCCACCCTTATACATTCGGTGCCGCAGTTTAGAGGATCACACAGTCAACCACGAAGAAAACCAACAGGAGGGGCACGATGATGATCACGAGCAAGAAGCTGGCCCCCTCACCCTTATACATTCGGTGCCGCAGCTTACAGGATCACACAGACAACGACGAAGGAAACCAACACGAGGGGCACGGAGATGATCACGAGCAAGGATTCCGGCCCCCCCACCCTTATACATTCGGTGCCGCAGCTTAGAGGATCACACAGACAACCACGAAGAAAACCAACAGGAGGGGCACGATGATGATCACGAGCAAGAAGCTGGCCCCCTCACCCTTATACATTCGGTGCCGCAGCTTAGAGGATCACACAGACACTCACGACGAAAACCAACACGAGGGGCACGAAGATGATCACGAGCAAGGATTCCGGCCCCCCTCACCCTTATACATTCGGTGCCGCAGCTTACACATCCCACTGACAACCACGAAGAAAACCAACACGAGGGGCACGAAGATGATCACGAGCAAGGATTCCGGCCCCCCACCCTTATACATTCGGTGCCGCAGCTTACACATCCCACTGACAACCACGAAGAAAACCAACACGAGGGGCACGAAGATGATCACGAGCAAGGATCATGGCCCCCCCACCCTTTTACATTCGGTGCCGCAGCTTAGAGGATCACACAGACAACCACGAAGTGGACCAGCACGAGGGAGACCAAAAACAAGTCAAAGTCCACCCACAGGGACGGCAACTTCAACAATCACATTCAAATCTCACTCAAACCGCGAAGATGACGAGCATGGGTGCACCGACAGGATCACGAGGAATATGAAAAATGTCAAGTCAGCCGACGCCATTGAGACATTCGGTGCCGCAGCTGCTGAGCCTCCGAACCACGAAGATGACGAGCACGAGCGTCACGAATATGATTACGATCAAGAAAAAAAAAATCCCAGTCCACCCACTGAGGGGCAGACACTCAGTGCCGCAGAGCTGCTGAGCCTCTGAAATCACTACCTGCTGAGCCTCTGAAATCACTAAGACAAGCACGAGGGGCACGAAGTAGATGAGGAGCAAAAATGCGGTCCATTCACAGCAAACATTCGGTGCGGCAACTTAAACCATCACACTGAGACCACGATGATGACAAGCACAAGGGGCACCAAGATGATCAGGAGCAAAAAAGTAATGAGGAATTCCAAGCGCACCTTGAAGCCGTTTCGTTTCAAGTAGAATGCTTCCAATTCGGCACGCGTTTTGGGTCCCTCTGATTGAGAATTATGTGATCTGTAATACTCTGCATAAAACTCCGCAAACAAACTGGACTCGGACGACTTTGGACTCACATTCTGCAAATCAAACTTGACGCTCTCTTCCTCTGGCTGATTCGTCCCATGGTCATCTTCCTCCAATCTCGCCATTCCTCTCTCTCCTTGTGGAAACAAAGCTCCTTCCTCCAACCCTAACTGGACAGTTCAAAAGCAAAGGAAGGCCTTGAAAGATCATCAATTTCAACCACATCGTTGTTGTCCAGAGAATTCCAAAACCTAAATACAGCTACCTCTCTAACACAGCTATCCTCCTATTCTCGACTCTTTGATTCCTACTCTCTTCCTTAAATTTAGAGCCTCTGACAGCTGCAAAGTAGATTCCTCATTGCTGGACAGCATGGCATCCATGCCGCGCCTGTCAAGCAATCAAATATCGGTGCCGTCCAGAACATATTAGGGTGTCCGCAGCCATTCGGCGGTCGCGCCTTCATTCAGCACAGCTCAGTCCGGCGATTCATCCGGAGCTGCGACGCCGCGCATCAGCGACGCCGAGCCCCTGCCTGCCAACCCCTTCCGCGCGGTATCTAAACACGGTACGATACATATCCCATACCCGGATCCCCTACCCAGCAACCTATATCCGCCCTACCCCTGCCCGATACACCCGTCCTACCCCTGCCCGATTCACCCGTCCTACCCCTGCCCGATACACCCCGTCCTACCCCTGCCCGATACACCCGTCCTACCCCTGCCCGATACACCCGTCCTACCCCTGCCCGCCATCATGTAACCGGATACATACTCTTGCCCGGCCCGTCCAGCCCAGTCCGTCATCCTTTACTTTCTTCGCCCACACCTACCCGGCCCGTCCAGCCTGCCCGAGACCTTTTACGTATATGGCCCGCACCAACACGGCTAGTCCTACTCTACATGTAATGTCATAATGGATTCTTCTATAATCTATAGTATAAGTTCTACAAGTACCACAAGTACCGGAAATATGAACTTCATACCCGTAATGAAAATTAAACAAATAAAATTATTTGTTTTATTTATTTACCTATTCCAAAAATCTACCCAAGTATCCATTTGAAAATCACTACAAAACATATTACTTTGTCTTTAGTCTACATCTATCATAAAAGCATATGATGTCAAAACTTTACACTACATCGAACCGAAGAAAGAACTATCGTTGATGGTGTACTTCATCAACCCTAAGTCCTTCCAGTAAACCAGGAAGTAAAGTTTCTCATGTACCTCCTCCTCTAATTCTTCAGCGCTTGTGTCAGCTTCCTCCGCTTCATCATTATGTGTTTCCAGATGTAAAGTGGCATCCGTTGTCTCCCCTGCATCAGTGACTCTTTTCTCCTCAAACTTTGTTGTTTCGTCTCCTGATCGATCCTCATTCTCTTCAACTTCTCTGCAATCCTGATAACAACACATACTGATATTAATCCATTCACCTAATCGAGAATATATTAACTATTGTGAATAAGAACTACTTTGTTACATATACCACTTCATTACCTCATGTGTAGAGTCCACACCTCCATCGTCATCCCCATCCGCAGAAACTGTCTCGCTTGACGTCCTGATCTGCCCTCTATTTTCTTTCTCCTCTTCTTCTTCAGCTTCGTCAATCCCGACACTCTTCGGGACACTTTCGAGGTTGAGCGACCGCATTTTGATACTCCGCCTGAATGGTGGTAGCACATCACCGTCGATCAAGATATCGTACCCGTCTGGCTCTCGATCATCGCCGCTAGAGCTTCTCCCCTCGCGCCTGCGCATAGCACTACGCCTTTGCGCTTTAGAATTAGTGAACTTCGTACCACCCCTACGCTTCTTCTTTCTCTGACCTATCTCCTTTCCTCTCTCACTACCGCTAGCAGATTCGTCCATGTTGATTGCACTGAGATAACTTCTCACACGTTCCACTTACTTATTTTATGGAAGAATCTCATATTTTTAATCCTGACTACTAAATGCAATTCTGTCAAACCTAATATTTTAAGTATTAAAATTACTGTGCTCTTAAATGATCTTGCTAACGAATAATAGTATCAAGTGTATGTACGTTTTATTATAAGAAATTACGTTTCATATGTACTCAATACATTTCCAACCACCCTACATCAATTTCTCGTATTTGAACATTTGGAACGCTCCTCAGACTCTCTTTCACTGCGCACTTCTTGATTTTGTCTTCCCCGCCTCCGTCTATCATGGCATCCTCCGCTCCCCGACCTCTCGCTCCAGAGGTCATTGCCATTAGGTCTGAAGACTTAAGTCCCCCAATCTGCATTCCTCCGGGGGTGGATGGAGTGGCTGAAGTCACTCCGTCCTGGCTAGCTATTCGATTCGGGTTTGATGAGTCGTCTCTCTGGTTAGAAAAACATGTCTTGGATCCAAACACTAATCTTGTCCAGTACTCCGTCCTAGTCGAACCAGTCGACCTAGAGAGTAAGTGTAAAATGTATAAGCTACTGCCTGGACAATATCGATTGTTTGGCTTGACAGAGTCCGTAATGAACGCCTCCACTGTCCTCCTCACTCCTCGTAGTTCTTCTACCATCTCCACAGTTCGTCCGGTTCTTGCTCGTGTCAAGGTCGAACTTGGTCTCGAAGTCCGAATTGATATTTCTGATTCATCCGACGATGAAAGGAAATCGTCCATCCAGTCCCGTCGACTATCATCAAATCTGCCTCTCCTCTCGTCTGCATCTGAACACAATCTCAAAACCACCCCCTCTTCTCTTCCCCTGTCGAAAGTCGTACAACCCAAAAACATTCTTTCCTCGCTCCGTAGACTAGGTAGTATGTCTCGCAACAAAACTATACTCAAAAAAATTGACTTCCATTCCATTCGTACTCACAGCGTCTCTTTTCTGCCTCCTACTTTCAACGGTGATGTCTTGTACATTCTTCCTCCCGTTCTACCAACTACTGCTGTTAAACTAGCCAAATCTATGGAAGGAATGGACAAAAGATACGACGGTCATGTGTGGACAAGGACAATGACAACTAACATCAGTAGCAACCTCGGTTTGTCTTTCCGCTATTCTAACTGTGTAGGGCATCTTCAATGCCACAATGACAAGTGCGGCTTCTTGCTACGACCTGACCGCAGAGCACAAGTGAACGAGGTGGAGTTCGAGGGCTTAACCAATGACCTCTTCCCGGTCGGCCACGCGCCTCCTCCTTCTTCAACACTGGTCTGTAAGATCTGCAAAGAACCTCCCGTTTGTGTTGCTCTCTGCCCTACTAAAATATTCTACGTATTCGGAGAGGACAGTCAAGAGCGGGCGTGTGTGCATATCGGTACCCGCGAACATCCTGTCAAGGTCGGAGACTACAGATGTGCACGTAAAATAATTGATGAGTTAATAGAGGAGCACGTAGAACGTAACCCACAAGCTACCACGTCCAAAATAGTCATGGAGGCAAGCAAGGACTTACTCGGTAACTTACTTCTCCGTGAAGAAGGTGACCCTGTAACCTCCAAGCTCACCCTCCAGGAGCTAGAACCTATCTTTGATTAGTGTAAAGAGCTGAACTCTCCCAGCGTCAGGAATCGTATTACCACTTTTAAGCACTTGCGTAGATACGGTGTTCTTGATGGGATCACCAAGCTTCGAGGCCTCAGCAACTGGGCTTACATCCAACGTAACCAATTCCCGGGGCAAGGAGATGAAAGTGACAAAGTGTTCATTTTCAAGATGTCCGAGGTCGGCCCCGGAAGCGGTGTTGACCTTGTTCGTCGTATGCAGCCCGGAGGCAACCTATCCCATGCGTGGATGATGTTCGACCACGTGAAGCGTGTCAAGAACTGGACCACCATGGCGTGCCACGTTTACGACTCAAAAATCTGCCGCATTCTAACTATTGCATTCTGTGATTTCCAGTTTGAAGACGGAGAAGCTCAAATCGTCTTCTGGAAGTACCTAAACCACGTCATGGGCAAGAACGGAGTGGAAGCGCTGCAGTTTCAAGGGTTCATGGCCGACAGTGCGCAGGCCAACTGGAACGCTGTGCGGATCATTTACGGCTCCGGTGACCCTAAAGTCCCTATGGAAGGCCGCGAACGAACTTGCTACTTCCATTGGACGCAATCCCTAGAGAAACACACCAAACAATACATCGTGCACGAGCTGCAGGATCAACATCGACATCTTTGTAAGCAATACAAAGATGCACGCACCATGGCTGAGGCAGAGACAAGATACTGGGCGATCCGAGCATGGTGGGCCTCGGCGCAGGCCACCTCCGAAGTTGGATTAGGTCACCTCGAACACTGGCTTGCATTTTGGCACTTCCGATATAGGCAATGGGGTGGCTTCATGGAATTGGTGAGTCCACAGTCTCTGTAGCAATTATGTACAGGTGCATGTATGTCTACCAACATTGTACAATTTATTTACTTTTTTGGTATAGAATATTCTGCAGTTTTGAATCTTTCCACTAATAATTATTTTTAATAAAATCTGTTTTTAGATCATACTTGCGGTGCAGCAGGTCTAACCCGCTCTAGATATCGTGATCAACTTATTTTGATACTAAGTCAAAAGTCTCTGCACCTTGCAGGAAAATAAATATTCTGCGGAGGAGCTGGCGGAGATGCCCTCATGTAACCTTGCGGAATCTATTCATAACAAATGGTTGCAAGCGTCCGGCAACAAGGGTGGGGACTTGTACGTTGCAACTGTTGATGATTATGTTCGTGCTTTCCTCCAAGTTGTGGGTTACCATGACTTCAACGGAGGTGGTAAGGGTGGTAATGGACCAACATCCGAAGAACTACTACTTCGTGTTGCCCATAAAGCTCAACGAACCGGCGATCCATCAGGCCTCACAAAGGCAGTTGCTGACTATCCAGGAGCTGAAAAGATTTGTACCCGCGACGCGCACCTTGAGGGGGCCGAGGTGTTCGGATCCAAGAAACGTAAGGCTGATGTTCCGATTGGAGCTGATGTTGAAACGCATAGACCCGACACCGTGATCTATTCACGTCCCCGAATTGGGAGAAGGGTTACCCGAGCTTGTGCTGAAAATCTGAGTACTATCCACGAAGAGGATGAAGTTGAGGAGCCACCCACAATACCATCCTCTTTTTCTGGACCTAGTATTGAACGTGTGACCGCTATTCAGGAGACTAAAGTAGACGAGAGGCTGTGGCACATTGCTCGTTTGAGGGAGAATTCTGCCAAGGCTTGTTGGGGTATCATGCGAAAGAGTAAAAAAAGATGTGACTCACGAATTATTCAGAAGGGGAAGGCGACCGCAGCTCCAACTTACACCGGAGTATGGCAACGCCCTCAAGAGGGGCCAAGAAAAATTGATCAGTTCTTTTTTTGTGCGGATGATATTGATAGGTGTGTGAAGGGTCATCGTCGCAAGTGGATTGAGCCATTCTCTCTAAGCGAGGATAGACCCCCTATTCCTTCAATATGGCCTGTTAAGATAGGGACTAATCTTACACGTGATGAAATGGAGGCGTTAGAGAATGCGGGCTTTCGACTACCACAAAAAGAACAGCTTCCTACGCACCGCACTTTCAATAATGCTGCCCCACCAAGAGACTTGTCCCATATTCCAGTCCCGGAGAAGCCGGACGTGTTCCCTAGGTCAAGAAGATCGAAGAACATGAAACGCATTCCAGCTATGACTTCAAAGCACATGAAGAATATTGAGTCTGCCACGTCAATGCAGGCCAGAATTCTGAGGGTGACCATGATTCCGCAACCTGGTTTTGGGTGTATCGTAGACTTGGGGTCGGATTCGGATGCAGTTTATAGACTTTCAATTAGTAAATTCCCGGATTGCTCATGCTCCGTGTTCAAGAAAACAATTTCTACGTTAGGAAGGAGAGATCCATACCGACCGTGCAAGCACCTATACTTCATCACGGTATTGGTTTGCAAATTTGATCCGGATGCTGACCTCTTCATCCACGCGGCCACTCTTAGTTTCAACGAGGTGAAGAAGATTCTGGAGGGAGGAATCCTAGACCATGCTACAGATTAGAATACCTTATATCTCCTCATCTACGTACGCTATATGTTAGTCTTATGATTGGGTGCTCCACACTATATGTGATATTTTTTCACAACTTATTTAAAATTATTAAACCAGAACCTACATGTACAGCAAACCTTGCCAATTTGTCTAACTCGGAGTACTATTCACTTAGAAATATTACCTTAAAAACCTCTTCACAGTTAAAAATTTGTGATTTACTGTCGAGTTTTGTAGCTCAAGTCTCACAAAATTCAGGGAATTTAAGCCTTATTTCCACGGGTTTGGGTCACCAAATCCACGGTTATAAGTCCAGAATATTCGAATATTCCCAAGTATATTCCAAAATTATTCTCAAAATCTTTTTTTAAAACTATTTTTAGAAATATTTTTACTAAAAATACAAACTCAGCCCTAAAAATTCTAAATCTTACCGCTCACCGCTCACTGCTCACCACTCACCCCTCAACGCTCACACGGTAGCAACGTCCATACTCACGTGTGCTTATTCTATGGGAAAAGCACAATCTTTGTAAAGCAACAAGCATTTGCTCATTTCGGATATCCTCATAATTCCCCATTACCCCGGTGTACGAGGTTACCTTATGGAGTTCTCGAGCTATTCCGTGACTGCGGAGGGATAGTTCCAAAGAACAACATTCCTTATGCGGATGTTGTTCCTGACTCACGAGTGGATGCCGGCATACCTTATGTGGCAAAGGAAACTATAGAGAACATAGATTCCCCTCGCATCAAGTCTGTACAAGCGCCATCCCCTAACCTAAGGTCTAATCAGGTGCCATCCTCTAACAAGGGGAGTAACGGCAGCAATGGACAAAGGATCTCTACACTCTCTAGCGGACGGCGACATGGGCAAAGGAGTATGGAGGATAGTTTTGATCTTGCCATTAGGCAAAATTTGGATGCAAAGTGGGCTTCATTTTTCTATGAGGCAAACATTGCATTCAATGTCGTACAACATCCAGCATTCATAAGTGCCGTTCAAGAGACAGCAAAGGCCGGTATTGGTGGATATCAACCACCCTCGTATCATGCTATTAGGACTCAGATGGGTGGTCGGATTTCACAAGTAGACCACTCATTAACATGATGCTCGTTTGCCCAGTGGGAGAGGTGTTTCTGGGATCAGTGGATACTACAGGGAAGAAAAAGGACATCGCTTATGTGGCAAATGAAATGGCAAAGTACATAGAGGAGGTTGGACCAAAAAACATCGTTCAGATATGCACAGACAATGCAAGCTCCATGTTAGGGGCTGTCAAGAAGTTGCAGATAGACTATCCTCACTTATATGGACAAGGTTGTGCGGCACATATTCTAGACCTCCTTCTAGAAGATTGGGGGAAAGAGGCATGGGTTCAACATTTGGTGGAGCAAGCCAAGAGAGTGTGCACATTTATTAAAGGGTCGCACGTCCCACTTGCTTTATTCAGGAAGTACTCGCCGAAGCTGCAGCTGAAGGTACCACCTCAAACTCGATTTGCAACAAACTACTTGATGATAGAGCGGTTGTTAAAGCTACAACAACCTCTGAACAACATGGTGATTGATAAGAGTGGCATGTGTTTGTCCAAACATTGTTCAACAGGCAAAACAATCACCAATTACAGACAAAGGCAAGGAATGTGCGGAATAGCATTATGAGCGATGAGTTCTGGGAGAATTGTACGAATTTTGTAAAAGTAGTTGAACCAGTACTCATAGCTCTTTGGGAGTTTGACGGGGAAGTACCAGCCATGCCTAGGGCATATGTGATCATGTCGGACCTTAAAGAACACGTGTTCTGTTTGCGTGAACCTCCATTTGAACTATCCCCCGACATTGCTACAAAATACGAGGATGCATTTCAAAAACAATGGGAAATGATGCTCACAGACCTCCACTATGCAGCAGCTTTGTTGAACCCTTATTTGACAAATATGGGAGCAATTCAAAACAATGGAGAAGCAAAAAGAGCTTTAAACCGGGTCATAAGGAAGCTTAGCGCCCCAATGGGAGTAGTCTATGAAGAAGTGGTGCGGGAACTCATACAATATGAGGAGAGGACGGGTCCATTTAACACCAATTCAGAGGCCCCTGATCCAGGTCAGTGTGACTTGTTACCACATCAATGGTGGCATCAAGTCGGGGGGAATGCCTTGCCAAAAATTGCGAAGAGGATTTTGGCATTGACATGTTCAGCTTCATCATGTGAGAGGAATTGGAGCATGTACTCTTTCGTGCACAACAAAGTGAGGAATCGGTTGTCAACTTCCAAAGCAGAGGACCTTGTGTACATCTATGCAAACGCCAAACTCGAGCGCCAGAAACGTACAAAATTGCCGAGAACGTGGTACAAAAATTATTTAGAAGAAGAGGACTCTGACAAAGAAGAGTATATACCGGACAATGAATGGGATGATGGTATATTCATGGACAACCCGGAGGCGGATGACGACAATTATCTCGATGACGGTAGCGAACACGACGACTTAGAGAATTGGAACGACAACAAAGGAAACATGACTATTCATGTCAAGGACCCGTTTGAGTTCGATGACGACCAAGATGTTCTCCAACTGCCTCGCCAGTTTGCGGTATTCGCCAATGACACAGAAGGAGAAGGAGTGGCAAATTTACAGCTCCAAGAGAGTACCTGCCTAGCGAAACAAGACTTGGTAAACCGGATGGATAAAGAGAACATTGGTAACAATAAAGGCAGCCCACACTCTAACAACAACGATAAACTTGAGAGTGTGAAGTGCACGGTTACCACGGCAGGAGTTGAAATGGGCCAAATAAAAGTGAAACCTGACAATGTATCCAATTTAGGTTGCATGGAAGTGGGGTCACCTAGAGTTTCAACCATTCGATCAAGGAATTCAACTCTTAACGGAGATGACTCCAATGTACCTCCACAACAGTTGTTCCCAAGGGTTACCCAACCTAAAGGGGCCCATACAACTCGTATGGTATTGCCGAAGACGCAGGTCAAGATAGAACCAACAAGTCCAACATGCACCCAGGCATTGGCAGTGTCACGAGACGTCGGGCCATCTTCACAACCTCGCAATTGTATTACACGAGGCCAGAAGCGTTTGAGGAAGGCACACGACCGACAATGTTGGATAGGAGCACACGTACATGAAGAAGTCCATGCGGGGATTGCTTCATCCAATAATCCAAATACACGTACTGTCGGTTGCCATGTATTCACTTTATCTTCCCTCACACGTTTATTGGTGTAAAACCCGTGTTCAGGTGACTCGTGTATCGTTCCAGGGATTCTGTGAAGTGACTAAGACAAGTAGTGCTAAAACAACCAAACCTACAAACGTTTCTAGTCCCAACTTATATTTTAGCCTTGCATGGCAAGGGTATCCCTTTGTAAGAGGGGATGCATAAAGACTCTTTCCCTTATGTTTACCGTAGCGGAAACTTCCACACTTAGACTCTTCTCACACACGCACACACTAAGGCACACATTACGTCCTCACAACTAATCCGTCCTATCCGTCCGAACTAGCAGGTCACGCAGGCCGTCCTGGTTACCCTATCACACTTACTACAATGACAGACTCCAAGAGCTCCGAATCCGGCTAGAAGACGTCTACACGTATTCTGGTCACGTACTGTGCTTGATCCGCCCTCCGAGACTACAGAGGAACCCAAGTCTGTGGCAGCCGGAGGTCGGATTGGAATCCGGCCTCGCACACTCTAATCCCAGACCCTCCCAGAGCGTAAGTGTTTATGTCACATCCCTTTCAAAAGGATGCCCGAACACCGTGGTGAGCCAAGAGGACCCCGGGAGTGACGTCCCGGGCTTGGCAAGAGACAAGGTGAAGTGACTAAGGGGAGTCCCGAGCAAACAACACGCAATGGCGTCGTGCTCGGGACGAACTTGGTGGTGTGCTTTACATGGTTGGAAACCTTGTTTAAGCTCGCACCCATAGGTCCAAGGAACGCGCGATTTGGAGTTGTGAGTCATGAGATATGGCTCTCCAAAGTTGGAGCGCGTTCCGGGACACTCCGGGACTCGGGAGTGTTGCCTTTCGGGACTCAAAATGTCGTCCTTCATGGATGGCGGCATGTTGCATGTCTTTGGAAAGCTCTGGACAAGAGCTTTCCAAAATGCTAAGGCTCGTGAGGAGCAAAGCAATGCTTTGGGAGATATGGCTCTCCAAAGCATCGGGACTTCGGGACTCCGGGACTGCTGCCTCCCGGGACTCCCAAATGTTCAGAGGAGCATAGCTCCCACATAGAAGCTCCGATTGGGACAAGTGAGGAGTCTATCGACATCTACTCAAAGAATAGATGTCGAAAATGGGCTCGCACGTCCCATTTGGATAACTAAGCTACAAGTTAGCCCGAGAAGAAGATACGGCCCGTTTTTGAGGCTAAGGCAAAAACGGGTGGTCTTCCAAAACAAAAGTGTGTCACGGAAGGCCCCTCAACACAAGAGGGGGGGGGCCTACCGAAGACTCCAGAGAGTACTATGAGGAGGGGTGGACTCCCTCCTCACTTCCACATGGTGCCGAGGAGAGCCGGGGTGGCTCTAAGGGGTGAGGCTTGGGATGGAGCCTCACTCCCGCACCTTGGGCACTATGGGATGCTTGTGGTGTGCATCCCGAAACATTGGGTTGGAAAAGTGTCCCGCTCCAAACTAGTCCCCGTGAAAAGTAGTGCCGGTTTCCGGTAATGTCCCGAATGGAGAGTGTAGACATGAATGGAAGGGGACTAGTGGGGAGTTGGACAATATGCAAGGGCGGTTAGCTCCGGGGGTGAGTAGTGCCACCCTTGGGAGCTTGGACATGTGTGGAAGGCCGCCCCGTGCCACCAAGTGGCATGCCCATGTGTTTTGTGGGAGTTCCGGTTTACGGGTTCCGGGTAATGAGTTGGGGGAGTCAAGGTGGGTTGGACACCTTGACCAGAAATGGTGCTAACATTGTGTGTGCTTGGCATGTGCAGTGTTAGCTAAGTTGTGGCCGGTTGCTACCAACAAAATAAGCCGTGATTCCGCTACCAAGTAAGGCTTACTTGAAGAAAAAGAGTGGGAGTAATTAGGGCCGCGACAGTTTACCACAGCAGTTTCCCTCTCTCAGACACCTAGACCAGTTCAAGACACAAAGCATTCAAGAATACGCCCAACCCAACTTCAACTCCACAGAAACGATCTAACAAAGAATCCGGATTACTAACTCCCAACTCATAACCCAACACAGTAGATCCGACTTTCCAAGCACTCAACTGAAAAGGAGACAGGGAAATGATCACAGCGAATATGCGCATAAGAAGGTTCGATTAACACTCAAGCAAGGAATGTCTTAGGTGGCCATACTACCACCTATAAGTACTTAGATACCTAACTGGATTGCGGCGCCGGCCTACAAGGCCTACTTCTCAAAAAGCGGCACGCATTCCCAAAAAGAAAATACTATACTGGCCTAGGACGGATCCCAATCCGACCTCCTAACCCTGGCCGACCTCCGACTGCCGGCCTCTAAAACGTCCTACCTCCTCCTTCGCGTACTAACTTCGTGCTTCGGCAGCTTCAGTGGCGTCGCTGCGATACGTCCTGCCTTCACTCTCTTGCCCGTATCGGTTATCACGTACTCGTCCTCGCTGGAGTTGGTCTCGACCCCGCTCTTCAACTCTTCTTCTTCTGAGTGCTCGAGGCCGATGTCGTGAAGCTTCTGGGCTCCAGGAGACTTCTCGTATTCCTCGGCCGTGAGCTTCCTCTTCGCGGTGCGAGTATTCTTGGCCGGAGAGTCTGCTGGGACGGGTGCGTCTCCCTCCGTCTTCACCTTCGCCTTGCCCTTCGTGTCGGTCGGACTGGAGGGTCCAGCATCCGTCCTCTCCATCTTAATCGGATCCGGCCTAGGGGTCTTGGCCGGAGTAGAAGTGAAAGCCGGCATGACTACCTCCTTCATCTGCTCCCGGACGGCGTCGAGGAGCACCTTGACCTGAGCATTGCTCTTCTCAACCTTCGTGGCGTACGTCTTTGCCGCCAAGAGAAACTTTTTGAAGGTTTCCGCCTTGAACACTTCCGATTCCAAGATTCCGGCCTCGTACAGGTTCGCCTTCTGCAGTACCTCAGCCGAAGTCTCGCAAATTTTGAAGAGCTTTACGACCTGCTCGTTTGCCGTGATTACGGCCTGCCGTCCGACCAGGAGTTCTTCCTCCCTTCTTCTGACCGTCTCACGAAGCCGTCTATTCTCCAAGGTTAGCTTCGTCAGTTGCTTCTCCATCTGTCGGAACTGCTCCTCGTCCGGCTTGGAGTCCCACTTCTGTTTCACCTCCAGCAACGTCTTCACCCCAAACTCTTGGCATAGCTTTGACAGCAGCTGTTGGTAGAAGAAATACTGGCACCAGGCTTCCGTGAAGTGGTGCCATGCTCGCCTCATGGGATCCGGATGGTTGGCGGACGGACTGAGAGGTGGGGGAAGTCTGGGGTCGTTCGGATTCATGGGGTTCTCCCAGTCGGCCGTAACTTCCCCTTCATCCACCGGCCTCGAAGGCTGTCCTCGCTGAGTCTGAGTTCCGGCCTCGGTCGGGTTCGTAGGAGGGGACGGGGACGGAAGGATGATTACCTCTGGACCCGTCCGCGGTGGGGTTGCCTCTGGAGCCGGCTCTTCTGGCGCGTCCGGTGGGACGTCCCCGTCGTCTGATCCGACCTCGTCCTCCTCCTCGTCCGAGTACACGGCCTTGCTATCCGCGCTCTCCTCCGACTCGAACACTCCGTTGTTTTGCGACGATAGCGCAATCTCGTAGTTCGACTCCTCCTCCTCCGTCAGCACCTCCTCCTTCTTGTACAGGTGGTAAAGGAAAGGAGTAATAGGGCTAGGACGGGTTTTACCTACATTCGCCGCGAGCCGGGCGACTCGGTCGCGGATGATCATTCCCCAGTCGACCTCCCGTTCTCGGCGCAGGGACCCCAGGACGGTGTTGGCGAGCCGGACGGTTATGCGATGCGGCTTCTCCCTGTGGATGATCGGCGCCAAGAACTTGATGATGGCGCGCTCCCTCGGATCCTTGCAATCTTCCACCGAGTAGCCGTTATTCTTGTGCGGACTCCCGTGGAACGCCTTCTTCGCCCATTTGTGTTTCCGGCCGCACAACCCTACTCCACTATTTACGGTCAGGCCGTAAACAGCTCTCCAATGGTCGGCCGTCCAGGAAGCCGGCTTCCCTCTGACCGTCCCCTTGAACTGATTTGGCGCGCCGACCTTGATCTCGCGCACCATCTCCGCGTCGCGCAAACCCCAGGGCGTGTCCAGCAGGCCGGCTAGTCCCATCTTCTCGAGATCCTCCGTCAAGGACTTCTTCTCGTCGTCCTCGATCGGAATGCACGGTGACACTAACTTGATGGAGATCTTCAGCTCCTCCTGCTCCTGAGCGGAAGCGGACGCCGTTCCTGCCATGGGAAAGAAGTGCGAGAGAAAATACAAAGTGGCTAGGCTGAGATCGGCCAGTGGGCCGGATCGGAGCTAAGGGACGGAAAGGAGAGTACAGAAGGCAGGGCGCAAGAAGACAAAAGGCGCAGAAAGCGAGGAGGCAGGTGACGACAAGGGCGGACGGGTGGCCTTTTATCGAGGGAGCCGGAGTTAAGTCCGATCATCATGACTTGGTCCGCCGCCATCATTGTCCTCTCCGTACGGAGTCGCCTTCTAGATTTCTCGCCATTATTAAATTCTTCGCCACTCCGTCCTTCACCTGCCGTCATAACTCCTATTCCGACCTCTGACAGCACGTCCTAGCCGTACGGTGACAGAGTACGGATTGGCAAATCCGTCCTTATTTACACAAACTAGATTTTAACTAATACACTTATTTGTAAAAACGTAATTGCCTTATAATATACGGCTTGGCACATACATAGGTCGGATTCTAGACTCTATACTTATTCTTAATGCGCAGTAGAACTTAGTGGCCAAAAATCAAAAAAACGGGGTCCGACAAGTACAATGCGCCATCTACCACTGAACGCAAACCTGATCACTAATGCTTCACGGCCCTTGAAGCGCCTCGATACAGTGAACAAGAAAACAACTACGGACACGGAATTGCGCAATTTGGCGAGTGAGGTTGAGTGTGAAGTACGCAATAAGACAGAGGATGAAGACGAGGATGGCGACCAAAGCACTGATGACTCTCTAGGTGATACCGGTCCAAACGCAGATGAAGTATCAAGCGACGATACGTATACATTGAAGGATACCTAAAGACGTGTTATTAGATATTTGTTATTTTGGATTGGAAGCACGAACTTCGTTGTTAGTACTCAGTACAATACTACAATGTAGTGCAAGTAGGGCAAATATTAGCTTACAATATTTTGGTATCCTAGTATGTTTCGGAGTATAATATATATAGTTCGGTATATGTAGTAGTTACATCATATATATGAATACTATGATTATAGACATAGGCAAATTTGTACTATGAAATGCACCATTGATCTTGTTTCCGATAAAAAGGTATTCATAAACATGCATTGGAGCTCATTTTGTACCAATATGAAATTATCTTGCTTGTTTCGTATTCAACCATGGTGCTGGTCGCCACACACGCGGTGGCCCAAGGCGACCAGCGATCGCCACATGGGCGCTACCCCCAGGGCGACCGCCGATCGCTATAAGCGACCGACGATCGCCCTGGGCGATCGTCGACAGCTCACTACTGGACCGGCGGCCGCCTAGTAGCGGTTGCCAGGGCGACCGCCGCTCTCCCTACTAGACCGCCGGTCACCTACGCTCGGCAGCTAGGGCGATCGGCGATCGCAGCAGGCGACCGACGTTCGCCCCTGTGCAACCGTCGGTCGCCTAGCGAGGTCGCCCACCCGCGGTCGCCCACTGTGACGTGTATTTTGATTTTCCACGTCATTATCAACCTTACGCCACGTAGGAAAATAGCTTTTTGCCTCAATGTCAATCGCAACAAGTTTTTTACTATGTAATTTTTGGTACGGTCGACATTTTCGTCGATCGGACGTCTAACAGACATGTCCAATACAACAAATCAGACAGACATTCCGAAAAGTGTGTCTAATAAGACATCCCTGTCTGTAATGTGATCGGAGTGGCTGGTGGGAGGGCTGCGCTAGCGCAAGCACCCTCCTCACCTCCATTGTTGTTGATAATCCTGGACGGACTTTGTAATTGATTGGAGTGTGGGTGCACAGACCGGACTTGCGTTGACTGTGATACATGTCGGTGGATGGCGTCCTCGATTTCCAAGCACGAGAACTCGCAAATCGCGGTGATTCATCATCAGCCAAAGTCACCGGAAGAGAGGTAATGGCAAGAGCAGATTCCGAAAGTTGGTTGGCTGTCAGCTCTCAGTAAGATTCTCGTTGGTCGGCAATGTATTTGAAGAGGCTGGTGGGAGGGCTGCGCCAGCGCAGGCACCCTTCACCCTCGGCCTTCGGCCTCTTGCTAACTAACCTAGAGGAAACGTCCTGCACCGAGCGACCCCTGTCCAAAAATTTCCAAGTCATGCCGGCAGCACAGTCACAACTCGGTATGTCAGTTGAACAAAGAGACAGTTTATTCCGAGAGCCACACATCGGCAGTATTACAAGCAGGTCTTATAGCCAGACGTGAGATGGTGCATAGGTTGCGGCAGCAGATCGGGAGCAGAGACGCCATGATATATGACATGCAGGTTTGCCCTTTGTCCTTCTTCCTCAACGTCACTTCTGAGCGAGAAAGTATTTTTAACTCTCAACCTTTTCTTCTTGTTCTGAGTGGCTTTTGCAGACACAACTTTCAGACGTGGATCGGATGATCGCTATGCATCGCAACCATTATGTTGATCTCCAAGATTGCGTGCATGCAATCAGTACCAAACTTTTCAAAGCAAACTTGGAGATTCAGAAATTACACCGGAAATTGATGGCGCAGTATGCCCAACCGATTGCTGATTTAGATGGCGATCGCATAGACATCGCGGTTGCTGAGATTAAAAGAAAATGGGTACATCCTGTAAGTAATGTCTTTCTCGTTTCGTGATTGTCTGCTGTATAATTCTACTTTCACGTGGCTAATGTGCATGTTGGCCCGTAGACGGAAAGACGTTGAAGAGATTGTTCGTGAAGCAAGGAAGTTAAATGAAGAAGTGGAACGTCTGGAAAGAGAGAAAGAAGCGAAAGACAGCTTAGCGCAAGATGGCTACACTGGAAGATTCTCAATGGTCAGCAATGTATTGAAAGAGGCTGGTGGAAGGGCTGCGCCAGCGCAGGCACCGTCCTCCCTCGGCCTTCTGCCTCCAATTTTTAACTTTTGTTTCCGGTGCGTGGATCTTGTGATGATCTGCAGAGATCGTTCTAAGCAGTAATGGCAAGAGCACCTTCTGATAGTTGGTTGGCTGTCAGCTCTTAGTGTCTGATTCTCCTTGGTCTGGAATGTATTTGAAGAGGCTAGTGGGAGGGTTGCGCCAGCGCAGGCACCCTCCCCCCCTCTCTTCTCAAGGACCCGAAGTTCCCACTCAGGAACCCAAAGAGGTTTTTAGAAGGCCTGCTAGACCAGTATGTGATAGCAGGGGCAGCAACGCATGGAAGGGGTGGATCGCAAGTGGAGCCCCAACTGCCATTGCTTCTCTCCGCTGCGCTCGTATCACTTCTACGTGTGCGGCCTCTTCTTGCCGACCATGTCGCCCAATTGAGGTACGTGCCAAAGCTGGTGTCTGCAATGGCTAATGAGGGCCACATCGTTTCCTCGGCCTCTTCTCAGAATATTTTAGCCAAGAGTGAGAGCCTCGGACGGCAAGGAGAGTGGGATGTCGACGATGCGGATTCAAGCATGTTTGGAAACCAGACTCCTCAGGAACAGGTGCGGTTGAGCTGCCTGCGCTTGTTGCACCATTTGGTTGCTTCCACCACGTGTGCTGAAGCCATGGCTACCCCAGGAATGGGCTCTCCGCAGGTAAACTTCTCATCAGTTCATCTTTTGTAAGAGTTTTGTTCTAACCCATCAGGCTGTGAAGGATATCTCATTTGCAACTACGTGATGTTGTTCTGCACTTGATTCATCTCAAGAGCAAACATTTTTACTGAATAAACTCACTTGGATGAATTTCAAATCGTGCCGCTTTTGATGAAGGCCATAGGATGGCTAGAGGCAGTGTGTTAACTCTGGAAACTTTGAAGAGAGTTGTGGCTGCAGGCAACCGTGCTCGTGATGCACTTGTGGCTCAAGGATTGAAGTAAGTCTTTCTTATCGGTCGATCACCTATTAGTGAAGTTTGGCTGTTGATTAATTGATACAAGTCAATATAAATCTATCAATTGATACTGACATTCTTCTTGTACGCTATGTAGAGCTGGTTTGGTGGAAGTCCTGCTCGGAATCTTAGACTCGCGAGCTGGAGGGAGGAATGGACTCATGGCTCAAATGAAGTGGAATAAAAATGAAGCCTTTGTGGGCCGTGTTTTGGCTGTTGAGGTATGAAAATCCACATCGGTCTCCGACGTTCGCTTTGTAGGCCTGTGTCAACTGAATGCAGTCACTAGATTGAAATGGCTATTTAAGAGATTCGAAGTTTGGATCGATGTGCAGGTTTTACAAGCCTTTGCTATCGAGGGTGCACACTCTCCCCCCTTGGCCTTCGGCCTCCTGTTTTAACTTCTGCTTCCGGTGCGTGGATCTTGTGTTGATCTGCAGAGATCGTTCTAAGCAATATTGGCAAGAGCAACTTCAGAAAGTTGGTTGGCTGTCAATCGATGTTTGTATTTTGTACTATTGTTGTCACAAACATTGCAGGAGAATGAATTGGCTTGATTTTGGTATTTGTAGAGGCTGGTGAGAGGGTTGCGCTAGCGCAGACACTCTTCTCCCTCGTTAGATCATAGACGGGGACTGTTCTCCCAGAATATTTGAAATTGTTGACCTCTGCTGATGTTGTAGGATCTTCTGTTGGAATGTGCAGGTCTTACCTGAAGCTGAGATTATTTATGAGAATGAGGAGCCGAAATTCAACTTTGTGTGATAGTCGATTTGTTGTATTACCTTGTTGATGTTTTGTCATAGGCTATCGCCATGGGCGATTCTTACACCTAGATGTTCATCTAGGATTGTTACAATTACTATTGAGTTCTTGACATTGTTTGCAATGTTCACTAGATTCTATGCACTCACGTGACTAACTTCCACAAAACACTTAATTTTCAATATGACTATTTGAATATTGTTACAATTTTCCAGTACTTAATCATTATTTGCTCTACTTTATACTCTTCAGATGACGTTATCCGAGGTTCCTGTGGCGGAGCAAGTATCACCTTCATTGAGTGCACCCGTGGAGATTGGGTCAAGTACTCCCCAACTGGTTCATCAACCTACTACCCCTGAGTTTGTTGATTTGGATGATGATGTTTCTTCGGGTGCCCCATCCCCTGATCAGCCCAACTCTAAGAATAATCAACCTGTTGAGGAAAAAGGCATTGGAAGAGAGGCGACGGAAGACGCACCGCATTCGAACGTCAAACACCTCGCTAAGCCTCCTAGTGGGGTTGAACTTGGCATCGTTCACATGCCACTCCATTTGGAGAACAAAGACCCCATGTGGAGTGCAAATGAGATGAGGTTGCTACAGAAGAGTGACTACAACAAAGTCCTCCTCGACCTTCCCATAAAACCGATTAGGAAATCTCGTCTCATGATTCCACTTTGTCAACTCAAGATCTACCCGAAGGTGCGCCCGATAGAGAGTTCCGACGTGGTGATGCTGGCAAACAAATTCGTAAAAGGGAATCGTGATGGAGATCGAGTCTTGTACCTGTCTCTATTCGACGTCGACGGTAAGGACTTTATGGCCCGAGAAGACGATACCATTCGGTTAAACCCACTATGGAAAACGGCTAATGACGTTTTCGAAGAATATTTATCTTTTGATCCTGATCCCCATCAGTTTCGGAAAAAATACTTCCACGTGTACGAAGGCAATCACCGTGTGACGACTTGGATGGGCTATATCGAAAAATACCATTCCACAAATCCTGACTGGTATTTTTCTGTTGATTGTATTATGCTCGACGGCGTGGACAATGCTCGAAGCTCCTCAATGCCATGAACGACGTCAACTGGTACGTGCTGTTGTCATTTGAATCAATGATTTTATTCTCATTTTATTCAAGAAATAAGCTTTTTAATGATTGTTTTGTTTCACATACGTCAACGGAACACGATCATGTTCAAGACAGTCTCATTGCTAAGTTGCAAAGAATTCGGACATTCGGCCAATTTAAGCTTTCTGCTTTCGAAGGGCTCATTAGTAAAGAAGATTACGACATTTGTCTGGAGTACAAACCATGATCACCATCATGGTATCCATTCACGATGGATATTTTCGTAAAATTCCTTTACGCGGTACGTGTTTCTAACGCTTAGTTCAACTATCACTTGCGCATTATGTTTTTTATAATTGTTTTCAAACATCTTAACTGTTGTCGTACAGAGACAATGCGCTGCAGCCTCGGATGCTGCTTGCTCAACTTATTACCAGACCGTGCCCGAAAATGAGAGGACTGGCCATGGAGTCTAGAGTGCTATGGAGAAGGCAATCACAAAGACTGTCAAGTTCAGGCGTGGCCAAAGGTTCGACAAGATGGTTGCAATCGCCAATCCGGCGAATGGCTTGGTCTGGGAACAAGAGGTACATGTTTACTTCGACACTATTCAAGTTTAATAGTCTCTCTTTAATCATTTATTTCCCCTAACAATATTTTTTATCTACCAAGCAGCTCAACTGACACTACACTACTTTCAAAAACAAAGATCTAGATTTGACTGTTGAGCGACTCCATAAACTTTGTACTTCCAAAGTCTCCAGCCATTTCAAAGGGTTTTGCCTACAAGTGTAGAATGGGAATGACGAGGAACGTAAGGTCTACGGATTTCCACTCAGTCGTCCAATGAAGGACGCTCTGCTTAACGTGTGGCTTCCAAAAGCTTCTCTTTGGGCTCAGGTATGAATTTTCTAGATCATTTATAATTGTATCTTCTTTCTTCTTATTGTAATGTTTGCTTCATCTGATACCTTTTGTATGCTACTGTTTCTCAGATGTCTACTTTTCTGGAGGAGTACGTGGAGAAGTATGTTGCAAAACAAAATATCCAAACCCATTGGAGCGACCTTGTTCTCAAGCCTGCGGAATATGTCGGGAAATGGCGATCGATACTTTGGAAGAAGGCTTTCAATTCTTATCTCCCAGAAGATGCAAGCCCAAGGTTCCTTGAATGCTCAGAGATTGCAAAGTTTGAAGGTGGGTAGATTGCAGGCCGCTTGTTTTACAGGTTCGTACGATTTGACATAATATTTGGTTTTATTTTGTTTGTGTATAGATTACCATAACGGTATTATTATGTCTATATGCAGGTACATAAAGCTCAAGCTTGTTGCCAAAGGCGCACTCTCGGCCTCACACATTCCGAAACATATCGAGTTGAAACCCGATGAGAAGAAGCCGCCTACTCATACTCCTATCGCAAAACTCTGGACCGATGACCAGAGTAAACGATTTAGCCCGGAGGTTTTGCTCACACGTCGTTGGTTACTCGAGTGCCAACGGAAGTACGTTCCGGTTGAGGAGAAAGACCTCTTACCTCTCTCAGACCCATCACTTGCAAGCGTAGCTCTTATGGAGATTGAAGATGACGAGGAGGACGAGTCCGCATTTGAGCCAGAACCCGCTTCAAAGCCAAAGTTGAAGAGAATGGCTTGTGGTCGCAGCAACACCTTTGCGGCATCCCCACCTCCAATGTCTCCACCCATTTCATCACCACCTCCGGTAGGTGCAATTGCAAATGTTCGACGCGCCGAGCGTGCTCCCTTGGCTTTGACTCAAGCTTCGCACCCTGCAGTTTCGAATCCCCCGTCTCCGCGTTGTTCGAACATGGATGTCGACTCCCGCCATTCTCCTAATCCTTCTCTCAGAGTCACACACTACAGCCGGGATACTTCAATCCCGAAATGTTTAGCTCCGGGCTCGTCTTCGTCGTTTCAGTTGACATTACCTATGTTTTTTAAGCACGGCAACTTCCCTGGGTTGCTAAGCAAATCCCACAAGCAGAAGTTCATGGAACCGCAACTCCTTTGGGTTGTAGACCACATTAGCAAGGTAATATTATGCAAACTTAATGCAATGTTCTATTTATTCGATTTTATTAATACATGCGCAATTTTGGAAATTGATTTGTTTAATTTATTTTTCCTTTTAAGATCGGACTGAGGCCTACTTACTCTCGTGAGCAGATGAAAATGAAGCCTAAGCATCCCGGCATAGAATTTTGATTGCCGACGTCCCGGACAACTTGGTTGTCCCAATTATCTCTCCCAAGTCTGTTCCATTCTGGAACAAGCAAGAGACAGACTACTTTGACCACCTCTTTGCTTTTTTTGATGTTATTTCACAGATGATGGACTTCTTCTAGTCTTCCTTCCCAAAGACCAGGAGGTTGAGAAAAAGCTTGCAAGTAGAAGCAAGATTTATGGTTTCACCCTGGTTCGCGTTTGGTGGGGCATAAATCCCATTCCAATGACTTCTTCCATCCCCACCGTCAAAGAGGTACTCTCGTTCGTTGATTTCTTTGAGTTTTTGGCTCTAACAATGGAATTCATACTAAATTTTTGTCTGGACTTGTTTTACAAACACATAGCTTCTACATCAAGGTTTACGCCCAGAAGGGGTCCAATTTCCGCACTCGTCGTTTGCAGTTTTTGGAGCTCGACATCCTTCCCGAAGCACACGATGAATTGACAAATTTCACAACACCAGATACGTAGCTTACGCAGCCTAGCGGGCTTCCTTGGCGTGGCTCCCGTGAGAAGGACCCGTCTTTTATTCAGTGTTTTGTCGAGTGTCCATCAGACGAGCATGATATTATATGTGACTGGAGCCCTAGTACAGGTTCTCTAGCTGTACTGTTCGTCGATCTATACTAGTTTTAAAACAAATTTTGGCTAATTTATGTTGGCCAAACTGCAGGTGCTTCTGTCATTGAATGCCAACGCTCGAATCAACATCTCATTGCGTTGGAGCCGGACGAAGAAATCTTCGAGGCTGTTTTAAAGCCTTACTCCGAAGCGGTACCAGAACCAAAGGAGCGTGAGGATTCTACTACCGACGCTGATTCGGAAAAAGATGCGGCGCCAACAAAGAAGATGTCTGGACGCATATACTATGGTACGCCTCAAAACAACGTTTCATTATCCCTTGAACTAAGTGTATTTTATGTAATTCTTATACTACCTTTTATTTCTTGTTTAGAATAATAGGATTCGAAGATCAATTGCAGTGAAACGGCAATGTCTACCTCAGTCCTCCTACTTCGTTTGCGTTGCCTTCTTATGTCGAGCATATAGCAGAAGAGTTCATTCGTGCACCATCTCCAATCCTTTCAGATGGCCGGCGTCTGCGTTACCGCTCTACAGTACTTCGATTCCTCGATATCGAGGCTGATCAGTGTGATGAGAGTCTCGATGCCGGTTCACCTTGAATTGTAATTGAGATATGGTATTGTTTTTATTTTTTCAGCTATGGCACGCTAGCGCCTCATCTCCATGATGTGTTCTACCATAATATATTTCCATGTTTTTTATTCATTTTTCTTTCATCTACATGACCACTGCTCAAGAATTTTCAATTCAAATTTTGTAGAACAATATTTAAATTTTTGTACGTATATTTGTTTTTTCTTTGGCACGATGAGACAACTTTGGCACAATGAGACAACTTTGAATCATAATTTAATTATATAAACTTGGTCACTTAACCCCTAAACTACCAAGGTGTTTTGTGAGCTCCAAACTCCAAAATTGCAATTCCATACCACCTTGTAAACATTGGAGTTTGAGAATATTTTTTACACTTTTCTAAAGCTTTCAACCGTATGATCTTGAAGATATCTATTATTAGAGGTAGTGGCTGAAATTTCAACCGTTGGATCGTAGCCATTTGTAAGATCATCACATTCAAATTTTGATGTTGTTTTTTTTTCAGCAAACATAGTCGCCTTGGTGCAAAGGAAAACGTGATGCTTATTACCTTAAACAACTAGCTCAATTTTTTTTTCCATGTACATAACCAAGTTGGGCATGTGCATGCAAAATTTTAGACACTCATTTTGCTTTTTGAACCTTCATGCAATTTATCTACTAGAAGGAGGTAGAAATCAAGCATTTGGTAAAACACTTCCCACGTTTATTGTATATGGTTTATGAGAAAAATGAACGGTGAGTATATACCTTCTTGAGCTTTTTAATTTAAAAAAAAAGTGAAACTCAAAAAAACTCCAAAATCTCAAATTTTGGCAAATTTTGAAAGAAAAAACTGAAATATCAAAGAAAACTTTGAATCTAGCACTTGTAATTATTGAAGGGTGTCCTTGTAAGATTGGTAAAAGTTTCAACTTGGGTCACTTGGAAACCTAGGTACAAAATCAATCAAGAAAAGATTTCAAAAAAAATAAATTAAAAAAGGGTAAAAATAAAAAGTTTTTTTCTGCCTGCCCCAAGGCTGAAAACTAAAATTTGCGTTTAAGAACCCCATAGGTGGAGCTTGACTTTGCAAATTTTCCCACATACACCTTGTAGTATAAGGAACATTCTGTAAAAATCTTAGGCAAAAATATTACGTTTAACATCTTAACTTAGGCTGCCCGAAATCGCAAATCTCGTCTTCGGAGGCCTTGGTAGTTTAGGGGTTAAATAATTGTAGCGAGGTAACTCTAATTAAATGATGATGTCAGCCCTAATTACACCCTAAACATGAAGACAAAAAAATCTTTGTTAATTAAATAAAAGTGAAGTGAACTTAAACCTTAATAAATTCTCATTATTCAAATCATCCTTTTGATTAAATAATGATGTCAGCCCCAATTTCACATATTATGTAAAATAAATTATTCGCCTGTGGGAGCTTATTCCACGGAAATGGGGTATTCTTCTAGCTAAAAATAAAATTTTTTGGACCAAAATCAGTGGTAATAGGGTCCTTATGTTCCTAAAAAAATTTGAAAAGCGAGCGGAGAAATTCACGAAAAAGTACCAAATAGTACGCTCACCGCCCTACGCTCTTCGCTCATGCTGCAACTTTCCCCTCCAAACATTCCCCCACTATATCCGGGATATATCCGGGGGGGTAGAGCGGGTATCGGGGAGGTAGGGCGGGTACCGGGGGGGGTAGGGTGGGTACCAAGGGGGTAAGGCGGAGGGGATAAGGGGGAGTGAAAGGAGAGTGAAGGGTGTTAATCGGGGATTTACCTAGCCAGTAGAAGAGTAAATCTTCTAGTAGTCTATTAAGTCCTGGGATGAAATCCTGTGCTGGGATGAAATCCTGTTCTGGGATGAAATCCTGAGGATGGATGAAGGCGGCTAGGGTTGGAGATTAGGGTTTGGCGACCAGGGTTTGGAGGAGTTTTGGAGCTCTCTCTCTCTCTCTCTCTCTCTCTCGTGCTGGAGCTAGGAGCGTGTGTGTGGTGTGTGTGTGGAGTGTTGGATAGTGACAGGAACTACGGCTTAGGTCAGTTCATGGTACCTGGAAGGACCAGGTAGCACTGCCAGGGCAGGAAATGCTTGTACCACTATCATTTTTTTCAACGACATTATGAAAGGATTTGTATGTAAAGGTGTTAAACTTAAGTGTTGAGATTTCTGTGTTAGTGTTGGGAGCAGTATTGGGAGCAGTATTGAGAGTAGTATTGGGAGCAGTATTAGGAGCAGTATTGAGAGCAGTATTGGGAGCAGTATTGAGAGCAGTATTGGGAGCAGTATTGAGAGCAGTATTGAGAGCAGTATTGGAAGACAGTATATAGAATCTTTAGGGTTTCAGAGAGTTACAACACCATAGGTAAGGTATTTGGAGGGGTATGGTGAATACCACTTTCTCAAAGGGAGTGAGGGGGTGAGGGGGGAGGATGAGGGTGAAAGTGGGGGGGGTGAGGGAGGGGGTGAGGGTGAAAGTGGGGGGGGGGGTGAGGGTGAGAGGGGGGTGGAAATAAGGAAAACCCGCTCGGAAGAATTCGATAAGATCTTGGGCGTTGCAAACAAAGACCTCGGGGGCAAATGGGCGAAAGAGGTATGTCATTCAAGTTCATTTGAAATCCAAACATCCAATCATATTTTTTGTTACTCAAATTCTTTATGGTCCATTGCCTTAGCAGATATACTCGCACTACAGCAACAACCTGATTCCGAAATTCATTCTAAACCGCTTGTACTTGATAGCAACGACGAATTGCCACAAGGATTTTAAGACGCAATAGCATCGATGGTGGAATTCCTCGTTTGAGGTTTGCGAGGTCAACCACTCCCTGTGTACGTGCAGAAGAAACCTCTAGGAAGACAATATTCATTAATATGAGAATTAATAATCCTCTCAAAATGAACTTGAGAGGTTTTAGATTGATGTTTCGTTGTACACAAATAACTTAGAAAGTTATGAATATTAAAGTTTCCATTCAAATTATAGTATAATATGGGGGAAAGTTTGTGCATTGTGGACTTTCGAAGCCGGACTTCCAAGTCATTAATATAAAGACCGGAGTAATTTTGAAATGTACACCAAGTTATGAGCTTAGTGGTTGGATGAGAAGGAGTCTCTGTATAACGCAGGTGATCCGAGTTCGATTCCGATCGGACTTGTTTGAGCAGCTAAAATGTACACATGACTTGGTACTGCTAAGTGAGCTTTGGCGGGCAGGAAAATTTGTGCTACCAACCAGCCACGTACCCTTAATTTTGACATGTATGACACACATAAGCATCAGTGGTGCTAACCACTACTACCTTTTAGAACAAGTTAAATACATGTTATCATTTTTAATAACATAATTCAATCGACAAAAGTACTAAATGGAAAGAACAAATCAACACTATAATATATTATAGAATCACATTCTCATAAATGTGTACAATGTACTTTTGATTTTGAATGAAACCCAGTACCACAAACAAAGTGTTGCTCGAAGCAAGCTAAGTAACTTGAATATATTCCATATTCCATCAATACTACCAACAGCCTAAACCACACATCCTTGTAGATCATTTGGTCTAATATATCTTCTATATTTATAAATGCCTATAATCTTTTGAATTTGAAACAAAAGACTATTATTTCTAAGTCGTAAGACAACGCCATGACTATGTAGTTGTTACAATACACAAATACGATTTCAATACATATAAGACCTTCAAGCATTTGAAAATTCAACTATAGTATGGTGAATGACTTTAATTTGATCCACCAAAATTTTCAAAGTGCACTCGGTTGTATCCTTCTTGACCTTTGACTTCCATGAAGTCATCAATGAAGCTGTATTCTCCCACAAAGGAGGTTGAGTATCGTCAACCTTCCAACGCAATCTTTTGACCAGATCCCATCCATTGTAGGTCTCTTGCACAAAAAGGAATAAGGATGCAATTTGGCTGCTCGGGGTTTATGTTCGAATCTGACAACGCTCGCGCAATCCACACCGGTCGTGAGTCACCATCAGCAGGCCAAATAGCAACAAAGTATCCTTCATAAACATCACGAGCTACACAAAAAGATGGTTGAGGGCGATCTCGGATCTCTCCAACATATGCCTCATCTTCTCCAAACTCCTCACGAAGTTCGCCATCTTCAACAAATTGGTCCTTCAAAGTCTCATCTATTCTGGATAATGGCCAAAATCCGTCCCGAAGAAATTTTGATGGTTCAATGGGAACCTTTAGAGTTTCCTTCACAGCGCGCCAATAGAACACAATATGTTCATAGCGTCTTCTATACTCTCCAGTTCTATCTTCATCAGACATTGCCTCTCAGTACCTGATAAATCCACAAATGCCCTTCACAATGTGCTCCACGCCCCTCATTGCACGATGCGTCGTAGGAGTTGGATCACCACGTGGCCACAAACAACGACCTTCCGAGTCCTCTCTCCACAACTTAATTCCGGTTGTATCATTTGGCAACCAATCTTCTGCTCTGCACGAAACCTTGTACTTCATCACGGGACAACCTTTAGAATCCAAAAAAAACTTGAATTGTTGTGCCTTCGTAGGACTAACAAGTGCTTCCCCTCCATCCCTGATAAACCCATCGATAAATCCTTTAAAATCCGGCACCTCTTCAACAAGGTGGGGGATGGCTAGAATAAATTCCACGTCCGTGAAAGATTTCATGAGTAACGGAATAGTGGGGAAATTGTCTTTCCTCAACAACATGCTCCATCTCCCAAACATTGCACCGATGTCATCATAGGTATGTCCAACCAACATGAAATTGATGTATACATTCCGGAAGATCTTCTTGGCGACAAGGAGAGACCAAAAACGGAATACATATCTATTCGTGTTGTCACCTGCAGCATTGTCGATCTGAACATTGAGAATTGGTGGAAGAGGAATCCCACGAAGTGGAAGAGCTGGTGCTGGACAAAGTGATGATATGCAAGTCTCCGCACCTTGGAGAACAGCATCAAAGATAGGTGCCGACCTCGACCCAACAAAAAGCTCCCTCGAAGAGTACTTTGGTGGCAACTCTATATCTCGGAGCAGCTTAGCAAAAGAGCCCACCGTATAATTTGAATCGTGTGCAAAAATATCTAGACCGTAATGCCCGTAGCGTACATCTCTGTGGCCATGAGCGATCATTCCTGTGACGGATACTAGTAGCTTCATTAGACCATCGAGCTCCTTACTCTTGTGAGAAAAGACAGGGGAAGCGGTCTTCGCATGATCCATTCTGTCATGCATAATAACTCATGCGGGTAGGTTTTTGACCTATACTTGTTTGTATAATATAACTCCTGATGAGCACGGGCTGCAGCGAAGTGTACCTCGAGCTTTTTTGCCCAAAGTAGTGCTTGTTGCGACCTTGAGATAGAGCCACGACGGAGTGCGTGCAACCAATCACATTTGGAGCACCGAGCGAAGTTATCCTCGGGGTTTCTTGGCATCAAATTTAGGACAGTGTAACTTTTGAATTCTACTCATACAAGATGGCGAGACCATCTTCAAACCGAAGCCTTCGTTTGCGGCGTTGGAGGAATGCACGGGTGTAAGCGGAGAGCGGTGAGCGGTGATTGGCAGATTTTTTTTTTTTTCATGAAAGATTAAGACCCTATTACCACTCATTGCAAAAAAATATTTATAAGTTTATAGCCCTATTACCATGAATTGGGTGGTTCTGAATTTTTGAAATGGTCCCTTAGGCAAAAAAGTACCCAAAACCGTGGATATAGGTCCTTTATTGATTTATTTTCATGGTATTGAGGTTATAGAATATTTCATTAATTATCCACATTTGCAAGTTTATATAAAAGTTTATTAAATTATGGGCTGGCATCATCATGTGTAACAAATACAATTGAAATCATATACAAAATATAAACCGAAATTTGGGATGGCCCATTTAGGTAATCAATAAGTTTAATTTATCGATATTAAGATTTAGAGACTAATTAGGGCTGACATCATCAATCTCCTATTACACTTGTCAGAATTATATGTAAATGCTTCGGTTTATATAATCTGAAATTTAACAGTACAGGTCGTCTTTTCGTGTCTCCTTGTTAAGTGTACGGAAAGACATTCACGCGGCATTGTAGTGGTCCGAGTTCGATTCTCGTCGGGCTCGTTTGAGCGTTGCACTGCGTTTTAACGCAGCTATCCTGAGCTATACAAATACTGGACTATAGCCCCTACCAACATTGGCAAAATTCAATCACTCCAATGGAAAATAAAAAAACCCAGACTAAAACTTTCCGTCTGCACTGAGTTTAAAACTTACACATTTAGATACATCACTGCATTCAAAATGGGGGTTCCCAGGCGTGTTCCATCAAAACTAGGGCTGACGTCACCATTACAAACAACCATGAATTAGATTCCATAGTATTGAGATACTAAGAGTCATACTTGAAGCACTTAGTGTAGGTTAAGCTATAAACGATAATCACTATAAATCAAAATAAAAAACCATATATATTGAAAAACACATATAGATAGTATAAAGTAATAGATCATGGTAAACTACGAATGTATGGCGCTACCATGTCCAGTACCTATCAGAAAGCAAATCACACACTAGGCTGAAGGTGTCGTGCCATTAAAGTGCTGATCACACTGATCAGCCTCAAAGTCTATAAACTTAAGCACACTATTGCTATAACGTCGACGTAGAGTGTCAGACAAAATGGGAGATGGAGCTTGAACAAACTCTTGAGCAAGACGCTCAGCGTACGATAATAGGGTGAATTTTGATGGAGGGCTCTTGTAGAGATGAGCGTTGCGAGTCAATCGCTCTTTTAGACCTGCGATCCGAAAATTGCAAAGAAAGTCAGTCCTACCAATTTCTAAGTGCGTAATTTAAAATCAATAACGAGAATACAAGATGGTATTACGCACCAATGAACTTTTGTGGCTTCTTCACGACCGGTTCGTCAGAGTCATAGTCTATGGGAGGGGCTGATTCTCCACTTTCCTCATCATTGGGAGGACTAATCTTGTAATCCGCGAGTACACCATCAAAGATGTCTTCGTCAGGTTCCATAGCGATGAGGTGTCGGTTGGAGCGTGCGCAAGCAATCACGGATGCAACTAAAAAATCAGAAGCCATCGTTACAAATGCGAAACGTAAAAACGAATTCTAATGTAGAGTCTACGGAAACATTACCTGTACTTGCGCTCCAGTCAAAAACTATACCCCCCTTGTCCGTGAGACAATCGACGAAACATTGAATGAAGGAGGGGTCCTCCTCTCGTGAGCCTCGCCACGGCGTACCGTCCGGACGATAACGCAAGGTTTCTTTCTCTGCAAAGTTAGAGAGGTGGTCTTCCTCATCAGGTACAATTGCCACACCCGCGTATGCGTGTGCCACTTGCCGAGTTTGGAACTTCGAAACATACTCTTTGCGAACATATACTTTGATATGAAAGCAGTGAGTCCGCAAAACAGAAGTATATATACATTAATATAGATGCATAGAAGGCAATAACCATGAATTGTGAAATTGGAAACTAGAATAGGGTTCATACCTCTTTCGGTTTGGGTACGGTAGAGGCCATAGGGAGGGGATTATATCCCCACCAGTCTCGAATAAGACGAAAACCATACGTATGGGACTCAGAATCGAGAGTACGCTCGATTCTCCGACATTTTGGATGCATCAGAAGAATGGCTCCAACGTCTGTCAAATGATACGCGGCAAACACGAAGAGGCTGTCAAAGTAGGTTTTGTTAAGCCGGTTCCAGGATGGAATTTCTGTTGGAGACACACCTGGTGCAGGCAAGTTCTCGAGAGCATCTGCAAAAATGAGATCAATCCCTGGATGCTTGGGCTCATACTCCATCGCCGAAGACGGGTACTTACGGTCTTTTCTAATCTGAGATACAAGTCAGAAATTAGCTAGTGGCTAATAGATTTACCAGTACAAAACGTAATTAAGGAGATTATAAATGACAAATGTACAAAATAATACCTTCTTGATGTGCTCGACGATATCTAGGATTTGCGAATCCCATTTTGCAGTCTTCGATGACTGGTGAACCAAATCTTCAATGTTCCCCTTCTTCAGATACATTGGCAGAGTGACAGATATTTTCGACGACGAGCTGCTACCAATGTGATTGGGTTTCGGAAGAGGGCGTCTGGCAAATATTGGCTGACTGAGGCGACGTGGGGACTGCTGCGAGTTGTGGTCAACGGTGAATGATTGAGGTGGGACCCAGCATTCGTAAGTCCACCTGTAGAAAGTTGAGTCAATCTTACACCGCGTCGAATTGTATTGTTTGCGGCTCCCGCTGAAGCCTGAGTCAGCATCTTCAGGCCCTACAATGTCTTCTCCGAGGGGAGCATTTTCTTCGGATTCTTGCTCAAGATCTACAACAGCCTCTGCAACAGCGTTGCGTCGCTTCCTGTTTGCACAAGACTTGGGCACTGCAACTGGTGAAGAAGGAGAAGAGATTGGATCAGGTGCGACTGATAAAATGGAGAGGTCGTCATCGTCATCGTCATCAATGTCCATTGGTGCAGAGTCAGCTGGGTTAGAAGCGAGGTTCCGAAGAAGATACTTCTCCTCCTTGTGCACGTAGTTGTCGTTGCACTCAAGGAACCATCCACCGGTTGTCAATTGGGAGTTAGTAAACCGCTCTTGTTGGGCTGTGGAGAAAAAGCTGCGGGGATCATTCGTGACTGAAATGTCCTCGAACTCCATTGGAATGGAGAACGAAGCTAATGCTCCCTTCGCAAAGAGCTCAAAGTACCTACAAAAGTGTGAACAAATCAGATTGTATAAATTGAACAAGTTGTACCAAATTTATTAATATTGAAGAGAAATGTAGAAACATACCGGAATAAAAGTCGCTTAATTGTAACTTTGCCCCCGGTAATCTTTTGAAGATCCGAGCCTTTGATGAACTTTAGGCTTGCATTAGGACCAAGATAGTTGTTGAATGCCTTCTCCCACAAGAGAAACCTCCACTTCTCCACATATTCAGATGGCTTCAGGACAACACTAGACCACTCAATGTTGAGGGTTTCGTTGTCAATCAGGTTTTGCAATTCAGCTTGAAGTGATTGCTCGAGCTGTGGAAAAAGAAAACATGTTAAAGATGAAAATACCATATGAATTTTAACTTTGAAAACACGTAATGAAAAATTAAGTTAGCTGTGCCCAAAAAGATGCGCGATGCAGAAATGCCACCAGAGCTTTATCTTTGATTGGACGTTCATCTGGAAAGCGAAAAGATCGTCGAACTTCGTCTGATGAGTTCCACCATTGGAGTCACTTTCTCTTAAAATCGAAGTGAACACTGGTAGTAGCTACCATTTGTAAGCGATCGATTGTCATATCGGGTTTCAAGTTCTTGCTGTAATGGGAATAAATCTGCACATGAAATTCGTACGTTAGAATCAAGTTCTAAAACATGATTGCGAATAGAGGCATATCAAACATGGAAGAGGTGCTTTCTTTACCTCATTTGCAAATACTATTCTAAGTCTGCTGTTGGCAACTGCGACCATCTTGTCGAAGTTTTTGCCACGTATTGCCTTAATTTCTGATTTGATCGCATTATACATGGCATTCCATACTCCGGGTCTTGTTTGTTTCTCCTTTGGGACGGTGGCGTAGTAATTCGTTTCAGCGTCATCTGATACCTTTGCCAATCTCCTCTGTACAGCATATAAAAAGAATTAATACGGTGGACAAATCCAAATACAAAGAATCACATTACAAACACATTCCACCCAACTTACCGCATATAAGAACTTTACAAAAACGTCAAGTGTTACAGGATACCAAATTTCCTTTTTTGCTTTAGCGTTCTTGCATATTGTGTAATCCTCTGGGGATATGAGATCCTTGAAATCCTCAAGTTTCAATTTTCCAAACTGCCTCATTCGGTGCAATTTAGCACACAAACCGTCTTCGACATGGTCATGTTCAGTTGACCTGCCAAACAAAATCAAATATGAGCAACATTGAAGTTCAACAGAATATAAACAAATAAATTTGGAAATTTAGGACAATTACTCACCAATTTATGTCGTTCATAACGTCAAGAAGGACGTTGCTCTCTCCGCGAGCATCAAGTACGATACAGTCCACAAAGATGTACCACGAGGGTTCCATCTTATGATACCGCTCTATATGTCGCATCCACGCCGTAAGACGGTGGTTGCCTTCGTACACGTAGAAGTACTTGTCTCTCAGGTGTCGAAGATCCGGATCAGACTGCAGCGTCTTCTCAAACTCTTCATTAGCACATTTCCATAGAGGATTCGTCCACACTGCATCTCCGGCATCGACCATTTTCTCTCTGCCTTTCCTATCGAAGGGAGAAACGTACATGAATCGTTCGCCCTCGCGATAGCCTTTGTTGAACGCATTCTCTAATTTTCTGACGTCTTGTTCGGAGATAGGTCGAACCTTAGGATAACAAACAAGGCGACACAATGGAATCATCATGCGAGCTTTCTTAACAGGTTTGAAACGCAACCTGTTGATGATCGCGATTGAATCACTCTTGTGAATCATTCGCATCTCATTTGCACTCTAGTCTGGGTCTTTGTTTTGGAGGTGAGGGGGCATGTGAACAATCCCGACATTGACACCTCCCGGCAATGGAGTGTCTTCATCTTCAGAATGAGAGACGTCTCCATCGTGATCGTGCATGGGTTGAGGTTGACGGTCGGTATCTACATGACTTTCCTCCAGAACTGCGTTGCTCACGTCCAGAGCAATTCTGCCACTGTCACGTAAGGGTTCATTCTCATCCAGAGATCGAGTTGGTGGAGAATGAAGCGGACGTGGTGTGGCAACGTCATCTTGGACGGATTGGTCTTGAGCTATGTTCATCTAACAATCCAAAAACCAAAATCCAACACAGCATAAATAGAATAAGAAGATATCAAAATGACAATGAGATACAGGAAGTACTTTAAAATCTTTTTATAATTAAGTATATGCTCGGACATGATGCTCACAAGGTCCACAGCCAAGAACAGAGGAATGGAAATTTCAAAAAATTGCATGAACAAAAGGCAATCTTCAAACTTCAAAAAAAGAGGATTTTTATACACCCCCCCAGCATTTCGTCGACGAAAGGCTAACTAGCAGCTCTGAAACAAAGGCAAGCTTGATATCCCCGACATCATCAGATCGCAGCATCCAGTCGCATGTGACCAGCCTCGAGCGAGCACCACCATGGTGGCATTCTCCACACTTGTACGAGCCCAGGCAAGCAAGACCCGCAGCCACTCTGATGCAAGCGAAAGGGAGCCTCGACATGGCCACAGCCAAGTCTGAACCCGGTCATGATGCTCACGAGGACCACAACCAACAAGGGAGGATTCAATAGTTTGGAAAGGAGCATGAACAAAAGCCAGATTCCATACTCAAGAACGGAAGGTTCTGTCTACCCTCCCAGCCTTTTGTCGACGAAACGCTAACTAGCAGCTCAGAAATTCCCACAACAAAGGCGAGTTTGATGCCCTCGACATCATCGAAGCGCAGCATCCAGTCGCATGTGACCAGCCTCGAGCGAGCACCACCATGGTGGCATTCTCCACACTTCCACGAGCCCAAGCAAGCAAGACCCGCAGCCACTTTGATGCGAGCAAAAGGGAGCCTCGAGGTGGCCACAGCCAAGACTGAACCCGGGCATGATGCTTACGAGGACCACAGCCAAATAGGGAAGATTCAAAAATTTCTGAAAAGAGCATGTACAAAAGCCAAATTCCATACTCAAAAACGGGAGGTTATGTCTACGCCACCCCAGCATTTCGTCGACGAAAGGCTAACAAGCAGGTAAGAAATTCAAACAATATCGGCACCACCATGGTGGCATTCTCCACACTTCTCACGAGCAGAGGCAAGGCAGGGCCCACAGCCACTCTGTTGCAAGCAAAAAGGAGCCTCGAGGTGGCTACAGCGAAGTTCGAACCCGGGCATGATGCTCACGAGGTCCACAGCCAAGAACGGAGGAATGGGAACTTCAAAAAATTGCATGAACAAAAGGCAATCTTCAAACTTCAAAAAAAGCGGATTTGCATACGCCCCCCCAGTATTTCGTCGAGGAAAGGCTAACAAGCAGCTCAGAAATTCCCACAACAAAGACGAGCTTGATGCCCCCGACATCATCGAAGCGCAGCATCCAGTCGCATGTGACCAGCCTCGAGCGAGCACCACCATGGTGGCATTCTCCACACTTCCACGAGCCCAGACAAGCAAGACCCGCAGCCACTCTGATGCAAGCGAAAGGGAGCCTCGAGGTGGCCACAGCCAAGTCTGAACCCGGGCATGATGCTCACAAGGACCACAGCCAAATAGGGAAGATTCAAAAGTTCAGAAAGGAGCATGTACAAAAGCCAAATTCCATACTCAAAAACGGGAGGTTATGTCTACACCCCCTAGCATTTCAACGGTGAAAGGCTAACCAGCTGCGAAATAATTCCCACAACAACGGCGAAGACGATGCCCCGACATCATCAGAGCGCAGACCTTCACTCGCATCTGGACAGTCCAAAATTCCTGTATGGTGGCATTCTACTGCTGGCATTAAACTACACACCCCACCGCGAGAGGCTAGCATGCAGGTGACTAATACAAGCATATCACACAGAATCACAAATCCACAGTCTGGCACGAAGGGCACGACCAACGCCAAAGCCGAAAAACACAAGATGTTGAATGAGTTTCTGAGCATCACTGGCCAATGTTAGTTGGATCCTACCTCTGTACCTCAGGAAGCACCCACGCCGACATACATATGAACACCCTGTACTTCAAATACATAATCTCTCCTTCGGAAATCTAGAGAGAATCCGAAGAAGAAGAACTGATTGAGTACAAGTATCGTATTGAGTAGATCATGAAGCACGGATTCTTACCTTGAAGCCCCTCGCAAACCACGCCTCCTTTTCTGCACGAGTCTTGAATTTTACTCCAGGAGTGTATTGAAGTGCGTATTCCCTGTAAAACTCAGAAAAAAGGCTTGACGAAGAATCAAAACTCACATTCTCCAACTCCTTCTCCACATCCTCTCCTTCGCGCCGCATAGTGATCTCCTCTTCTGGCCGCATTGTGATCTCCTCTTCAACGCCCAGGTTCGCCATTGTAGCTCCTTCCTTCAAACCAAACTGAACATTGACAAGAAAGGAGTTGTTGACAGGAACAGGTACGCCATATTAGTTCATCGAAAGCATCTTCACTATTTGCATCCATTCTATTGTGGTAACTACATTCCAAATTCTCACTCTTTCTGTCAGGCATCTCTCCTAACACCTTTTCAAAACAGACGCTTGCCAAGCCTATCTGAGGCGGATCTATCCTCATCGGCGGTTTCTCTTTCTAGGTTTTGCGCCGGCGCACAAAGGAGGACCTCCCGCTTCCTAAATTTCACAGGATCACTTGCCGATCGTGCCGGCATCACCTGGCTATTCTAAGGTACGCGCCGCAGGAGGAGCTCAGCGGACAGGCACGACGCGGACGGAGAGGGAGCGGCGATGGAAGAAGGTACGCGCGGTCAAGCGGGTAACACCTGTGCAGGGTATACATGGGCCCGGGGCTGGTGCCATGGGGCCGGGGCTGGTGCCATGGGGTCAGGGCCATGCTGCAGCCATGGGGCCGGGGCTTCATACCCCGAAACCCCATGGCCGCGCTGCTGCCGGGGCCGGGGCTTTATAACCCGGTACCCAACGGCGGTGCTACCGGGGCCGGGGGTTTATACCGTGGTTGGGGTCGGCCGGGCCGGGGGATTATACCCTGACCTGAGGTTTATACCTTGGGTTTATACTCTGGTGTTACTTGCCCGGGGCCTTATACCCTGGTCTTACTTAATCGGAGCTTCCTGTGCCGGGCCATTATACCTCGATACCCCGATACCCTCAATACTCCAATACCCCGATACCCCATTACCGATACCAAGGATGTCTCCATGTATACCCGTACCTACTAGGGGTTATACCCTTCAATCCTTTGTATTATCATTCTGGGCCTCTTTTGTTCAATGGACTTTACACTTGTACCGCATTAAAATCTGACATGATTTATAATGATCAAAACTAATCCAACATATATTTAGTATTACGTCACAGTTTTTTTGCTGCACCAATACTTAATAATCTACATTGGAGTATTGTGCAAACATAATCACATATCTAATCTATGGACGTGAATGCTAAAATGTGTCCAGACTCCTTCATGACACTTAAGAAAAACGTCATGTCATTTACCTCCTCCTCTAAAACACGGTCAATGGTTTCTTTGTCTTCTTCAACATCTACCAACTTCTTCTTTTGGTCCATCCTCTCCTCGTTCTCAGAACTGTCCTTGAAATCTTTCTCCGTACCGTCAAAACTTAAATCATCTATCTCATCGTCCTTAAGACCTTCATCATCATCACCCTAGTAGACAAACATTCAACTCATTAAACTCAAACTGCAATAATTTATTGGCAAAAACTCAATAATACTAGCGTACCTGCTTCTCGGAATCTTGTACAACCTCATCACCTCCTATGTAATAACATAGAGATTTGCTAGATGTCGATCCACTTCTACCGCGCTCCTGCTCTTCTATTAATCTCTTGAATTTGCTCCCCTCTTCAACAGTGTCTTTCTCGTTAATCTCGATCACTGTGTCAAGATTGATCGACCGCATTTTCAGATTCCGCCTATACTCGGGCCCAACTTCATCATCGTTCAGATCATAATCAGCAGAGCCTCCCTCATCTCCACTCGACCTAGACGCACCTACCTTTCACAATGCACTTCGTTTGCGCGCTTTTGTATAACTAAAACGAGTACCCCCTCTCTTCTTCTTCTTCTTAGGCACACTCTCATTAGATCTCTCAGACCCCATGCTCACTGCGTCCATAACGTCAAAACTCTAAACAGCAGCACACAGATCGGACCGTCTGATGACCTTACCAGCACAAACAGAACAAACAAAGGAAAGGACCATCTCATTGTCCTACCCCTACTTAAACAGAGTTTTCAAGCCGCCCTCTAACCTAATTTGCGCAGTTCATCATAATTATCGCAACAACTATGACGGCTCATATTCTGCCAATTGTGATAGTCTCTGACATGAGATGCTAATCTATTATTTGAATTAGCATACAAATGCTCTGACAGTGACGGCCGCCGTTACTTTTCCAATTTTGAGACTGTCAACACTTGCACATTAATGAAAATAATTACAATTGCCTAATGGTATACAGTATTTACTCTCCATTATGGTAATTGTCTGATTTATTCACGCTCCTATCCTTACTTACTTCATTACGAGTTCCTACTACCAATTTTCTCTTATAAACTGCATCATACATAGATTGTATCCTTTTCTCACATCTACTGTCGATGCTCGTTGGTCCTCGCGCACATCATGGCGTCCTCATCCTCTGAACCCATTGCTGCAGACATTGTTGAGATTGTGTCACACGGAGCACTTGTTCCAATTTGCATGTCCGTAGGGCTTCAAGGTGTCGTAGAGATCACTGCATCGTGGCTTGGAATTCGATTCGGCTACGATGCATCTTCACTGTGGTTAGAGAGAGAAGTTCTAGAACCTGAAACTAATCATGTTCAGTACTCCATGGTCGTAGATCCAATCATCCTAGAGAATAATACTACAACCTGGAAGCTTAAACCTGGAAAGTAGTGCCTCTACGGCTTGACGGAGTCCGTCATGAACGCCTCAACAGTTCTCTTGACCCCACGTAGTTCTTCTACTATCTCCACGGCTGCTTCATCTCTTGCTCGTGTCAAAGTCGAACCAGGTCTGGAAGTCACCATTGACATTTCGGATTCATTAGATGACGAGAAGAAGTCTCCTCTGCAACCATGTCGTCTGTCCTCTGCTATTCCATTGCCACCTCCTGTTAGGGATAACTATCTAAGAGCCACGACTACTTCTTTCATCGCAAATTGTAAAACCCAAAAAAATTATTCCATCCCTCTGCAATCTCGCTAGAATGCCAAGTAGCAAGACTCTCCTCAAAAATATTGATTTCAAAACCATCCGCACTGTCAACGTATCTTTCTTGCCTCCGTCCTTCAATGGCGATGTACTCTTCATCTTTCCGCCCACTCTTCCGTCTGCAACTTACAAGGTCGCGAAGTCCATGGAGAGGATGGATAAACGATACGACGGCCATGTGTGGACTAGGACAATGACTACCAACATGAGCAATACGCAAGGGTTGTCTTTCCAATACTCGAACTGTGTAGAACATCTACAGTGCCACAACCTGAACTGCGACTTCTTGCAACGACTTGATCGAGTGGATGGAATGAACGATGTGGAGTTTGAAGGCATTACTAAGGACCCCTTTCTTGTAGGCGGATCGCCCCCGCCCACCTCGACGTTGGTCTGTAAGCTTTGCAAACAACCTCCTGTTTGTATTGCGCCTTGTTCTGCAAAAATCTTCAACGTACTTGGAGAAGATTGTCAAGAGCGTGCATGTGTCCATATAGGAACACACGAACATCCTGTCAAAGTCGGAGATTATAGATGTGTACGGAAAACAATTGATGAGTTATTAGAAGAGCATGTTGACCGTAACCCTCAAGCAACCGTTTCCAAAATAGTTATGGAAACTAGTAAAGACTTGTTAGGTAACTTACTTCTCCGTGACGAAGGTGACCTCGAAACCGGTAATCTTTCTCTTCAGCAGCTCGAACCAGTCTTTGAACAATGCAAAGAGTTAAACTCTCCCAGCATGCGCAATCGTATCTACACTTTCAAGTACTTGCGTAGGTATGGCATTCTCGATGGGATCACAAAGCTCAGAGGTCTCAGCAACTGGGCATATGTGCAACGCAACATGTTCCCTGGCCAAGGCGACCAATCCGAGAAAGTCTTCATCTTCAAGATGTCGGAGGTCGGCCCCGGTAGCGGTGTTGATCTCGTTTGCCGTATGCAGCCTGGAGGAAATCTCTCCCACGCATGGATGATGTTCGACCATGTCAAACGCGTTACGAATTGGACCACCATGGCCTGCCACGTGTACGACTCACGTTACCAACGCATTCTAACCATTGCATGCTGTGATTTTCAGTCAGAGGACAAAGATGCTCAACTCGTCTTCTCGAACAACCTTAATCATGTGATGGCAAGGAACGGAGTACCTAATCCGCACTTCCAAGGATTTATGGCTGATAGTGCCCAAGCCAACTGGAACGCTGTGCGCATCATCTACGGCTCTGGAAACCCTGCTGTCCCCATGGAAGGCCGCAAACGCACATGTTATTTCCATTGGACTCAGTCTCTTGAGAAACATACGAAACAATACATTGTGCCCGAATTGCAAGGCCAACACCGGATTCTCTGTAAGCAATACAAGGATGCGCGCACCATGGAAGAGGCTGAGACCCGATATTGGGCTATAAGAGCGTGGTGGGCATCCTCGAAGGCCACCTCCGAAGTTGGTTTAGAACACTTAGGTCATTGGCTTGCGTACTGGCACTTCAGATACAGACAATGGGGTGGATTTATGGAACTAGTAAGTATACAATTTCTGTGCGATATCTTTGCTTATGACATGCTCTACAGTAGCTTCTAGAATGTTATGACAGTACGAAAAAAAATTGACAGTTATTGTTTTAATAATATATACTATTAGTTGATTTTTTATGTGGATTTATATATTGTGAATCTGTATTAAGTACAGATCTAAATTATGAATAAAGTCTTAATACGTTCGTACATTGCAGGAAAAAAAATATTCGGCAGAAGAACTCGCAGAGATGCCTTCATGTAATCTTGCGGAGTCAATCCATAACAAGTGGCTGCAAGCGTCTGACAATAAGGGTAGGGATCTCTACGGCGCAGCCGTTGACGACTACGTTCGGGCCTTCCTCCAAGTGGTCGGCTACCATCAATTTAACAAAGGCGGTGCAAGTGGTTCTGGACCATCCGTAGAAGAACTTCGTCAGCGTCTTTATACTGCTCAACGTCAGGCTAATCGATCCGGCAATCCATCTTGCCTCAACAAGGTAGTTATGGACTTCCCTGAAGCTAAAGCTTACTGTACGCGTGACGCCCACTTGGAGGGGGCAGAGATTTTTGGTTCCAGGAAACGTAAGGCTGATGTTCCCATTGGTGCTGAAGATGAATCTCATCGACCTGACACCGTGAGTTACTCACGTCCTCGAATAGGGAGAAGAGTCACACGAGCTCTTGCTGAGAATCTCAGTCCTATCCACGAAGAAGATGAAGTTCAGGAGCAACCGCTGGAACCGTCCTCTTCTCCAGGACCCAATATGTAGCGCGCCATTGCTATCTAAGAGACTAGAGTGAATGAGTGTCTCTGGCACATTGCTCGTTTGAAGGAATCCTCATCCAAGGCTTGTTGGGGTATTATGGCTAAGACCAGGAAGAAATGCGAATCCCGCATTGTCCAAAACGGGAAGGCGACCGCAGCTCCAACTTACACTGGAGTATGGCAGCGTCCTCAAGAAGGTCCAAAAAAAACTGATCAGTTTTTCTTTTGTCCAGACGACATTGAGCGTTGTGTGAAGGGCAGTCGTCGTAAATGGATTGAGTCGTTCTTTCAGAAACAAGTTCGACCGCCTATTCCTTCTGTTTGGCCCGTGAAGATTGGGACTAATCTGACACGCGTGGAAATAGAGGCGTTGGAAAGGGCGGGTTTTTGGCTCCCACAAAAGGAACGCCTTCCTCTCAACCGCACATTCAATACTTCTGCCCCACTGAGAGACTTGTCACATATTCGAGTGCCGGACAAGGCTGACGTGTACCCCAAATCACGCAAGTCTAAAGTTCTTCGACGCATCAAGGCTGTGACTCCGAAGCACATGAAGAACATTGATTCAGCTTGTGCCATGGAGGCAAAGATACTTGAGGTGACCATGATACCACAACCTGGTTTTGGATGTATCATTGCTTTGGAGTCGGATTCAAAGTCTATGTATAAACTATCTCTAAGTGAGAACCCTGAGTGTTCTTGCTCGGTGTTCAAAAAAACCATAACTAAGTTAGGACGAAAAGGCGAACCGTATAGACATTGCAAGCACCTATACTTCGTGTTGGTATTGGTATGCAAATTTGATATTGATAGAGACCTCTTCATCTACGCGCCCACCCTTAGTTTCAACGAGGTGAAAAACATTCTAGAGAGGAGAATCCTAGATCAAGTTAGAGAGTAGGATACCTCAAAGTCACATTACGTAAACCAACATCCACATCTACCCGTTCTACATGTTATCCCTATAATCGTGTGTTTCACACGTTATTTATCTTGATTTCAGCATTTTACAAAAGACAAAAAATGTATCCCGTTTAGATGTCTCTTCACGTTTGCAGAAAGTGGTTTAAGTCCACTCAAGTTCAGAATTTTTAGCCTCATCCCCACGGGTTTAGGAACACTAAACCACACTAATAAGTCAAGAATATTCCAGAAAATAGTACAATATTATTTTTATAATTTTTCTTACTAAAAATACCAATTAACCGCTCAAATTGCTGAAATTTGATGGCTCAACGCTCACTCTCACCGCTCTCCGCTCACACCGTAGCTACGTCCTCTGGGGCCGGTAAGGGGGTCCAAGGCGTGTGGGGGGGTTTTTTCCACGTGCGGGGGGGTCCGGGGCGGGTGCAAGGGGAATCGAGGGCGGGTTCAAGGGGAATCGAGGGCAGGTGCAAGGGGAATCGGGGTGGGTGCAAGGGGAATCGAGGGCGGGTGCAAGGGGAATCAAGGGCGGGTGCGATGGGTCTGAGGCGGGTGAGAGGGAGCCGTTTTTTTTTTTTTTTTTTTTAATATTTTTTTGTTTCTTTTTGTCTTGTTTTCAAACCGTTTTATGCATGGGCAAGTGGTATTTGGCAAGATATGTATATGAGGGCTTGGGCGAGTGCGGAGGCGTGGAATTAAGTAAAGTTGTGCGATGAAATTAAAACAATGCAATTAAATATGTCATACAAAGATGTACACACACATCGGATAAGCAAAGGCTGCTCCGTATATTATATGTATTGGCACAATTAAAAGTACATATATTATTGTAATTATCCATGCAATCCTTCTACATACAATAACCATACGCTAACTTTGGAGTTCAGTAAACTAAACAGTTGAATTACGAAAACAACACATGTGCATGCTCCAACTAAATGGATGTTCTTTAAGGCCTCAATAGCATGGGACACTGTCAACCTTTTGGACACATCAAGGTCTTGGAGGCCTTTCAATTTGTAGCGGAGATACTCGTGATTGTAGACGCGTTTTGGGTGGTGTAGCATATAGTACTTCATATCATACTCTTCTTGCTAAATGTGTTGTGCTAACCGCCCATTGGAGAATTCATCGACTCCCTTGGAATATATGTACTTGGATTCCATAACATCAAGGGCATTGTCGGAATTGCGTGGACCATATAAAAACCATAATTTTGGTGCCACCTAGTTTTGCCATCCCCGTTGTTTGTCCAACTTCTCTTGCTTGGCATATCCATACTTGGATGGCGCTTGTTCTACTACTTGACTTGAAATCCCCCAGTTGCAAAGTTTGATGTACACCGTCTCTGGTCTCTTATCATCAAAATGTAGTAGAACATTGGTTGGAGTAATGTCGTTGTGTAGATAATTTGCATCATGGCACTTTCCCTCAACGACAAGCAAGGAAAATGCCAACTCAAGTCGTCTCCTACGAAATATAACAACCTACTGTAGTTGTAAGTCAGATAACCCTAAGTTGAGCTCTTTTGGAATGTTGTCATATTCCAGGTGCTTTGAAGTTTTCTGATTGATATGGGTGTCAAAATCTCTGTAGCTACCTCCGTTCCACCATAGCAAAAATGCCTCTATTGTTCTACGATGCAAGTACGACAGTCTGATGATTCTAGGGTGCTTCACAGGACATTCCCCTCCCTCATTTACGATGGTCATGCGCTTTTCTCTTTCGTTGTTCACATTTGTCAATTGCTTGCGCGCAAAGGGAATCCAACTAGAGATATTTTGTTGTTTCGTAAGCACCACCTTAGTCACCTTCCCGTATCCCCCTTGGATACGCTGTCTTGGCATAGATCAGGGTTGTTCAGTTGTCCAGTTGCTCTTGTCAGTCAATTTCTTTCCCGAAATATACATCGAAGCGTCCAAGGTCATTCTCTACCACCCTACTATCAAACCATGCGCCGTGGTCATAGAAGTTGGTCCAATCACAAATTTTTTCATTATTATCAAAACATCGCTCCAAGTGTTGGTGGATCTCCTGGCTCAAATTGTGGTATCTTTGATCATTCATACCGAAATAAGACCTATGCACCTCGGGCATAATTCGTACCACATAGAAATGAATATCAACCCTACGAGCAAACTTGAGATACTCCTCAAATGGCATAAGTGGTGTCTCTTGCTCCTCAAGCACGTTTGAATTGTTCTTTGTTGACCCCTTATTTTAAACCTCCGTTCCCTTTCTTTTCCTTCACCCCGATGAAGAAGGGTTTGTAGATTCTGTCCCCCCGGCGGTTTCCTCTATTTCCTCAAGACGGTAAAGAGAACTATCCAAGTCTTGATTTTCATGTTGCGTATTCGACTTTTGGCTCCCTTCACCCTCTATTTCTAATTTCAGAAAACAATGGCAAAAACTCCTCCTATATGCAGAAAACACTCCGCCAAGTGCTACACTAACTCAGTGAAGAAGTAGTGCTTGGCAACTAGTTGAGTAAGGTGAAATGTGAAAATGGCCACTATATATAGGGGTGGGGACAAGGCGGGTGCCCAGCCCACTCGTGGCCCGCCCTGGCGCGACAAAACCTCCCCTTGCTTACAAGAGTTACCCACCCAGGCTAGGGAAATCGGCCGAGGCTCGGGGGATTAACCCGCCCAAGCTCGGGCGTTAACCTGCCCAGGCTAGGGCAACCCGCCCTAGCTCAGGCAATTACCCGCCCCGGATCGCTGCTAGGTCTGGTGCGAGGGAGGGGGGTCTAGCTTTTGTATAAAGAGCGGGCTGCCCATTTGTCACCTGCCCTTCCTAGCTCCGAAGATTCACTTCACCATGCGAGGGTTGGATTTTGGAATTGGGAGAGGGCGCTTCAACATACAGAGAGGAGTTTTTTCAAGAAAAATCCTCAACGATGTTGACACCGGGTGCAATCCGCAAGGGAGAAAACAACAAAGAACAAGTGCGACAAGGAAAACAGCAACGGGCCTGTCTTTATGTCCTAAATAATCCGACGAAATTGGCATTCAAAGGGTAGTAGGATGTACCTGACCCTTGGAATTTTGACCATGCAAAGCTATACATTGAGTGGTGCCACCACTATAAGAAACCTGCGTTTTTAATGATGTTGTAAATGATGTCTAAAAAGACATCGTAGACATTAATTCAGATGTCTTATAGACGATAAGACATCCTAGACATGACAGATGTCTAAGCAGACGTCTAAAAAGACAGGAAAATGTCTTAAGATCGAAGATGTCTTAAGGTAATTTTGGAACGGTAAAAAGTGTGCCACGTGGGTGCCACGTAGATGACACATCAGCTTGAAGTGGACGGGCAGTGCCACATGGGGTTGAAATTCATCATGATGTGGAATTTTACATGGTCCCACGAGAGTTGACATGGCGGCGCGAGAATCCCACGGACCGAGAAAATCCGACGTGGCACCCAGGAAAATCTGACGTGGCACCCAGGAAAATCTGACGTGGCACCCGGGAAAATCCGACGTGGCACCCGGGAATATCCGACGTGGCACCCGGGAATATCCGACGTGGCACCCGGGAATATCCGACGTGGCACGCGGGAAAAGTTGACGTGGACTTGGGAAAATGACATGGCATGCCACTTCAGCATATTGCGGAGGTTTTATGCTCCTATCATGATAGTTTTAGACATCAGTTAAGACGACTTAAATGTCTTGCAAGACATCTTAGATGTTGTACAAGATGTCTCGCAAGACGTATGCAATGTCTTACAAAATATCTTAGAAGACAATTTTTATGTCTTATAAGATGTTTCCAGTGCGTAGAATGATGTTTACGTTGATGTCCTTATTAAGTTTGTGATGTTTGCTCGGATGTTTGTAGCGACATCCTCTCGGACATCGATGTGAACGTTTTGTGTTAAACATGATGTTTGCAACAATGTCACTATTGATGTTTTTTGGGCATATGAAAGGACATCTAGGATGACATTTTTAGATGTTTATATAGTCATCAGATTCGTAATCCACAGACGTCTCACATAACATCAAATGTAAGCATTGTCACATCAAAAAGTATGAGTCAAACATATATTGCTTAGGTCATTAAAACCTCAGATAACACAAACTAGAATATTTACTAATACGTTTGTCAACAACTACGATATACTACGCACCCACAATTTGAACTCCGTAAGTCCCTCCACTTCCATCGCTTGCTGTCGATACCCGTATGGTCATGTGCATGTCCCGCCGCTACACATATTCAATAAGCCAATATCAACTGCATTTAAAGAAGGGTTTGTAAAGGTAAAAAAAATCTGATTTAATTTCATTTAATTGCACTACCTAGGTTGAGATGGTTTACTTCCTAACCTCAAGATATCGACACAATTAGACATTCTTGCAAACATCTGCTTAGACATTTCTTCAGACATCCTTCTAGAAATCATTAAAAACAACATTATAGACATCTATACATACATCTGTTCCACTCACCTACAAGCACGCATGTCGCTTCGCGGCCTCAGATCGTGTTCGCTGCCCCGACCCCTTATGTCCCACCTTCCAAAACATAATTCCATCAACACATTTAGACATCTTCATAGACATGTTCTAAGACATCTTGCAGACATCATCACAGACATCTTCTACAACAAATCAAATACTACAAGTACTAGGGTTTCCTTCACAACAAATCAAATTCTACAAGTCCTAGGGTTTCTTGTACAAGATGCTTTTGAAATCCAGTACCTCTTAAGTAGCAAATCTTAGCCACATGAAGAAGGAAACCTACTCTTGAGAGCTATTGGATTTCTACAAATACTATTCTCTTATTGTAGTTAACAATCATTTCAAACCGAATGGAAACAATTTGAAATCCTCTATACTTTAAACACAAACTCTTTGGAGAAACTAAGGCAAAAATGAAATTGTTGTAGTTCCATTTGAAGATCTCATGACCTAACTATGGCGGCGGCAACAAACCCTAGCCACATGAAGAAGCAAACCTTAGCCTCTACACTCCAAACACTAACTCTTTGAAAAATGAAGGCAAAAATGAGCTTCGTGCGGCCTCTAATTCTACTTAAAGGTCTCATGACCTAACTATGGCGGCGGCAGCAAACCCTAGCCGCCTCTGTTCATCCATTGAAGTCAATGAAAATCATCCCTGTAAATGGTTCTGGATGCTGTCATAGATGTCATCTTCGACATCTTCATAGACATCATGTTAAACATTTTCATGAACGTCATCTTAGACATCCCTGCAGACATTATCATAAACATCTGATGACATCTTCGGGGTTTCAACCACAACATATTAACTATAAAAGGTTTTTTGTTTCCCTCACAACAAATCAAATACCAGATGCTTTAAAGTTCTTTCCACAACAAAGCACATATTGTAAGTCTTAGAGTTTCTTCCACAACAAATCAAATAATCTTTATCGATAGAAAAAGTGTGGAATTACAATCATGACACTATTTATAGTCTTCCATGGTAATAGGCTCTCTTTTAAACTCTCAACTACCTTTTATTTCTACCCTAACTAACTTTCCAACTAACTTTCTTAATACTAATTCTATTCTTGAATTGTCTCCTAAACTGTATTAATTAGCTACTTTCATAAATTCATATTTCTTGTAAATTTGCTTTAATTTGTATAATATTGGTTGTTAATGATAGAGTAATGTATAGTCTTGCCATTAGACTATAATAATCTAATCTATAAGTAATCAATAATATTTAATTCCTTCTTGAAGTAAGCCAAAAAACACTGTTTATTGTTTTTATTTTCTCTTTATATTTTCTTTAAGTATTTGAGGATTACCCCAATCAGAGACCCGCGCCAATGGAGGACAAGCAGTAAGAGAAAAAGTTGATATTATTCTAAAAGAACTCTTTCGTACTGCCGCTTTTTAGTAAATGACGTTTAGGAGGATGTCGTGCAAAACATCTTCATAGACATCCAAGTAGATGTCTATGCGGACATTCATGCCTGACTGTAGTTATGGTAAGTTGGACATCGTGTTAGGCATCCGACTAGATGTTGAATGACTTGTCAACTGGTCTGACGTGGAGTTTTTGTTGCCATGTAGATAAAGCGCTGTAAAGAACTTTATTAATCTATGTCCACGTGTTTTTTGAGGATTAAATATCCACGAAATTACTTTTACTTTTTTTTTGGCACCATTGTTATCTTATAGATATTATATTTTATATATAATATTTTTTAAATATTTAAATATTTTTAAATCATAAAAATTTTGAATTATAATATTCTAATTTATTTGAATATAATAAAAATTTACAAAATATATTTTTTATTGAAATATAATTATATATTTTAATATTTATTTTAAAAAATAGACCAATAAAAAAATAGTGAGAAGAGCGTGAAATTAGTATTTTCAGTATTGCCACGTCACATAATGATTTAGCCAAAAAAAAAAAAAAAAAAAAAAATACTAAAAACTAAAGTGTGGTGTTTTTTTTTTCTACTTTTGAAAACCGCTGCCCATTCACCTACTCTTTTAACATCAGAAATGCTTTTTACCCTATCCACCAGTAAATTTTGGTCGTTTTGACCTTGCTGGTCCAAAATCCCTTGCCAACGTGGCAGTTTGATGTCTATCAAGATGTCTCCAAAGACATCCATGTCTTCACCAACATCTTTTTGTTTGGTGATGTCTTTATACCCCCCCAATCCAAAATGTGCCCGTTAGACGTACAGACATCCTCCCGTCTTTGAAGACATCTTTTAAGACAGTAAGACATCACAAAATACATTAGACATTACACAAGACATCGCAAAAAACAGGGTTTTCTTATAGTGCACATCGACAAATCCTTCTAGCCTGAACGTCATATTTTACACTTGAGAAGCAACAAGTTGAATCTACGGTACTGCACCAACTTGGAGTTCCTATCCCGATGTCTTCAAATTCACCAACTTCTTTTCAACACGAAGTTACCGAGCAAAACTTTGTGGAATTATTTTTGGTGCGCGGTGTTTACCTAGAGATTATATTGAAGAAGAGGTTTGATTGGTCTACTATGAAGGGTTTAGAAGGCATAAATGAAGCATCACGAGTACAAAATGGTTTCCCCAGCTTTTAAGTTTGGGCAATAGAGGATCCTGGGTGGTTTTCCTTGGCTAACAAACCATCGGAGGTAGGCCCTAATCACCCTATGTCTGACTTACCGCTTGATTTCGACTCTGATGGCTCCCACGAGATAGTTTTACCTCGACAGAAAACGATAGAAAGGAATAAGTGGAAAATGCTAACTCTATCATTACAGCCTATGCCTATGGTCCCATTGGCCCAAGTAGGACAACAAGCTCCGGTGCAGCTAGTTCCTGACATAGTAGATGTGGAGATGGCACATGCAGTTGGTGGAGACATGGGCCCCAAGTAGTGGAGGTTGTTGTCGCTGAAAGCGTGCCGGACAAATTTCCACCAGGAGATTTGTCAGTCGAGATGGAGCATGTTGATGCAAGAGAGGGCCAGATTCAGCAATTAATGGAAAAAAGTCAACGCTTGAAGGAAGAGAATCAACAGCTGAAAGAGGACATGCAAAGAGCTAGCGACACCATCTCATCTCACCAACGACGTATCGTGGAGCTTGAGGGGCCATGGGAAAGGAGAAGGGAGCTTCTACATCGACTATTCGACCCAATACATCAGCTGGTCGAAACGGTTTGGTCAAAAGAAGCGTGTTGAACTCCTTGGCATTTTATAATCCTGATTTAAACAAAGTATAAGGCTTGCATGCAACACCCCTTGAAGCTGATTTGCTGGATGTTCGACGAGATAATGAACTTTTCAAGAGTGGACTAAATCAGATGGTATAGCAATACTATCACTGGAAGTTGACCTGCATTTTATCCGTCGTCAAGGGTGACCAAGTAGTTGCGGAGTTGAGGAAGATTGATAGGACGTGGATTAATGATAATCAAGAGCGGGTATTTAGTTTGACATCATGGACAATTGTCGACGAGATGTTTAAAGAGGGAATACCAAAGAAACCGGATGGAACAGTTGACTGGGCCCAAGACGAGTGGAATTTTGAAAACACGATGGACACCAGGAAAGGAGCAAAAATGTGGCCACCACCAGCAACGTTTATGACAAATGGCAAAAATGTGCTATGTCTTGCAACCTCTTTGGACCTGAAGGTGGATTTTGCGTGGGCACTTGTCGCCACATGTTTCATCCAATTTGCCTCATCAGCTTCGTGGTTGTCAGACGACGATGTCCGTTGAAAAACCTTACTTTTTTGCTTTTGCCTCAATTCGGCCCGGGTAGTGGTTAGTAGTAGTAGGTGGAGGAAATAAAAGCCCTTATAACGGCTTATCCGGGTAATGACCGGCTAAGGTTAGTATAATTAAGGACCTGCCTACCCTGGAATAGCCCTAAGCTTAGTAGGCAGGGTAGGTGTAGCAATTTTTAAAAATTTATTTAGGGTTGCTACCAGTTTGGGTCCAGCCTCCCTGTGCCTAGTCCGGTTGATGCAGACCCGGATAGGGCTTGGCCGATCTTTCGTGGGACCGGATACAACCTGGGAAGAGGTTTCCTCGGCCGGATATCCCCCGACTAGATATCGATAGCCGGGTATCGATGTCTGCCCTGGTGTTGCCGGGCCGGGTACGGTGGCCGGGCTCGGTACGGAATGCCGGGGCGGGCGGGGAAACTGTTAGCGGCGGCGCCGATAGTCACGGACTGACACACTCGTGATTATGATGCACCACCAAAAGCGCAGCCACCTCCTCCACTCCGTTTTTGTCTTTAGCAGCAAAATTTGGCCGTTACCACCTCTTTTTCTTCCTCGCTTTTCGTGCTCCTTGCCGACGCTGCCGCTCCCCGATTGTCGCATGCTTCAGCTCTCCACGAGTTCGTCCGGCACGCCATAGCCAGGAGAGGGAGGATACAATACGTAATTCGTTATAATGGGAATATTCAAACTCTCAAAAACCAATCGACCTAAATTCCAACAAATATATCGAGCTAAGCGCGCGTGTTTTAGAGCAAAACGCGCGTGATGTAGAGCTAAACGCGCATGTGGTAGAGCTAAAATGAATACAAAAGATGATGAAAGTAGCAAAAGCAAAATGCATCCTGACTGCAATTTGCAAAAAGAGCACAATAAAACGATAAACTCAATTAAATTGGGAATCGACAATCAACTCCGAAAATTTACAAACACTTGAATTGTTGAATTTAAGGCATAACAACTCTACCAATACTTAACTACGGTTGAGAGGTAGGACTTCTACGTGCATTTCTAAGATGAATGTATTGGCAAAAAGTCACGACACGATAAACTGACAGCTCAAATTGCATTGAGGTCATTTAGCTCGACTAGAGCTAAATTGGCATGCCCAAATAAAGTAGGGATGTCAGGCTACTCCTCTCCACCGTCAAGCCGCTCAATACTTTGTTTGATGATGTCGATTTGACGCTCCGATGATGAAATAATGGGACGCCGAGAGCCAAGTTTTGCACTTGATTTCCATGATGTAAAAATAGCATCAGCATGAAGCCATTCCGGAATGTGAGTGTCTTCAATTGTCCATTTGAAAGTCTTCTTCGTATCTCAACCAGCATAGGTTTCTTGAACAACACTATTTTTTGATGCAGATTGAAAATATTGCATTTGAATACAGCCTGTATAGTTGTGATCAACATCGAAATCAGTTAAAGCCCTAGCAATCCAAAAAGGACGAGCATCCCCATCAGCTGGACGTAGAGCTACAAAATATCCAGCAAAAACATCTCGACCAACCCGAAACGACTCCCTTGGTCTATCACACAACCGTCCGATAAAGTGCGGATCACGCCCATATTCCTCTCGCAATTCGCCAGTATTTAAGAATTCTCGTGTCGCAGGTACTCGAGTTAAAGGCCAACACCCGTTCTTCAAAAATGAAGACACTTCTATAGGCTCAACCAACGCAAGCTTCACAGCTCGCCAATAGCGAATAACAAATTCATGACGCCGACCAAATTAATAAACCCTCCAATGCCTTTTACAATGTCATCATGGTTCTTTACGGGAATGGGCGCCAAAGGTTTCATCTCACCTGTAGGTAACATTGGTTTTCCCGTACTTCGGTCCTCTTTCCACAATTTTATACCTCCATTAGTAGAAGGTAACCACTCATTGTCTGTGCATAACATCTTATACTGCATCATGGGCCATCCATTGTCATGCTTGTAAAACTTGAACTGCTGACCCTCCTGCCCAACTAGAATTTCATCTCTGGAACCAATGTAGTCTTTGATATAACCCTTGAAGTCAGGTATTTCCTCTATTAAATGAGGAATGACCGACAGAGACTCCGCGTCCATAAATGACTTCATCAACTGAGGAAGTGTAAGAAAGTCATTCCCTTTGAGATTTATGCTCCAACGTCCAAAGAGGGCGTCAATGTCTTCGTGGGTATGTCCAACTAACAAGAAATTGACATATACTTCACGGAACACACCCATGTGTACCAGAAGAGACCAAAAGCAAAACATAAATCTATTCTTGTTGTCAAAAGCTGCGTTGTCCAGTTGCACATGCAAGACAGGAGGTAGCGGCTCCGCCACCCCAGAAACTTCACTTTCAAGTAGAAGAGAGTTTAAACACCCTTCTTTTCCAAACAATATAGCTTCAAATAAAGGCAGCGACCCCGAATTTGCGAATAATGATTTTGAATACGAGATCGGAACACCTTCTAGGTCTCGTAAAAGCTTTAATATTGATCCAATAGTGTGATTGCAATCACTTGGATAAATATCGAGCCCATAATGAGCATACCGGACATCGCTATGCCCGTGAGCAATCATGCCAGTCACAGCAATTGGAAGCTTCATCAATGCATCATTTGCCTTTGTTTTATGTGAAAATACAGGGCAGGCAGTCTTCGCATGATCCACTATGTCATGTATTATACAAAGGACATCTCTCGGCCTCTGAATAGAAAGAGAACGATTTGAATAATAATACTCACGATGCGTTTCTTGATGATGCAAATGCTCCTCTAGCTTCTTGATCCACATGTTCTCTTCACATGAATCAGGTACCATAGACTTGATCATTGTCTCCATCCTGTCACAAGTTGAGCAACGAGCAAAGTTGTCCCCAGGCGCCTTCTTTGAATACTCAGAAAATTTTGACCTCCTAATCCTGCTGAGTGTGCTCTAAGAAATAGACTTCAAGCCCAACCTCTCATTGATGTCATTGATCCCGGGTATGGCATCCTTCCATTTGAAGGACGATGGCAAGGACCGAGAGACAACCTTCTCACCAGATGTCAACATCTTCGACCGGTGAGGCATATGATCAGCAGCATTGTCAATGAATGTCTTCAAACTAGCAACAGCTTGCTTTACATGCAATCGTGGTTTCTTCTGACCAACATTGCCATGGTGGCGAGCACGTAGTCCAGCTGCAGCCTCTGCCTTCCTCCTGTAGAATGTTGAAATCGGAACTCCACTTATATGTTGCCATGCACGCGCGCAAACGTCAATGCCTTCAGTCGTTACCATCATCGTGCCGTCCGGTGCCTGATGAAAACGATTATGAACATCTATGTTAAAATGTGACTTAAATTTAAAACCCGACGCCTCGTACATCGCGCGGAGAGCCATAATTTTCTCTCGAGGAAAGGTTGCAACAGATTCTTCTTTGCGCAAAGAAATCTTGCTTGCAACCAAGTTGACTGAATCTAACGTCAAGAGCTCCTCCTCCCTCTTGGTCCTTACAAATCGTTGGTACCGTTCTCCCAAATCATACGGCCGCACCCCCTTCTTCTTTGGATGATCGCGGGCATAAACAGCGATGTTGAACTGATCAACTCGTAAATGATCAAGTAGTGACCAACCCTCATGCATAGCATGGCTGAGCTTCCAGCTCCTAGTTTAATAAATGGTCTCAGCAGGTACGAAGTCAAAATTCAAGCACTTCACGATCTGCACAACTACTTGATCTTCACATACGGGCTCGTCATTACTCTCAAGCATTCTTTCAGTGTCCAGAGTCTGACAAATGCCTTCACCAACAACGTCCCCACTATCGTTGAGAAGTGTCACAAATTTCGTAACCCATTTACTTCTGGGCAGTCCGGGGCAATCTTTTAAGTGGTCAGGAAGAAGAAGCTCAGAAGGACCATCCAAGTCCTAAAAGACCACAAACATAGACGAATTAGTACGAATGGATAAATTGAACAAAATTGTATTATGCAAAATAAGTAAGTCCAATTACCTACGAAAAAAAGACGCTGAAAATCACCGTCGCCATCGGATTCACACAATTCCCATGATAACCTGAATGCCAGCAATAAACAAACAATCTTGAGAAATCACTGGTAACTTAATCTACGTGCAGTCAGAAATGTCTAAGACCATTGAGAATAAATGACCATTTAGCTTGACTCGAGCTAAATGGGCTTTAAGATAAGAATCCACCACTTACTCACGATGCACGTGTATATTGAAGACCATTTAGATCGAGTCGAGCTAAATGGTCTTAAAGATCTCAATACATGAACACCTTCGAGGTAAGCGTGGTGAACAGTTTTCTTAATGACCACTTAGCTCGACTCGAGCTAAATGGTCTTCAAAATAACTTTTCACCACTCACCGCGAAGAAGTTAAAGCTGGATGACCATTTAGCTCGACTCGAGCTAAATGGTCTTGAAGATTTTAATACATGACGCTTACCCGAAGCGTCGAAGAGGAAGACCATTTAGCTCGACTCGAGCTAAATGGTCATCAAGCTTCAACAGCTTCGAGGTAAGCGTGATGAACAGTTTTCTTAATGACCATTTAGCTCGACTCGAGCTAAATGGTCTTCAAGATAACTGTTCACCACTCACCACGACGATTAAAGGTTGGATGACCATTAAGCTCGATCGAGCTAAATGGGCATACCACACCGTTGCGAGTTAAGCCCATTTAGCTCGACTCGAGCTAAATGTGCTTCTGACTACGATTTAGTGCAAGCCTATGTAGCTCGAGTCGAGCTAAATGGGCCGACCATATTTAAGGTCCGTGACCATTTAGCTCGACTCGAGCTAAATGGGCTTCTTCGCCCTGTAGCATGTCAAGTTCATTTAGCTCGACTCGAGCTAAATGGGCTTCTTGTTGAATGAGAGCGATAAGCCCATTTAGCTCGACTCGAGCTAAGTGGGCTTGCATTCAATCAGAGCAGTACGCCCATTTAGCTCGAGTCGAGCCAAATGGGCTTGACCTGCTACAGGGCAGTAAGCCCATTTAGCTTGAGTCGAGCTAAATGGTCTTCCAATGAATCTGAAGTACGAGGACTTCATGAGCTTGTCTATATTTCAAGCATTTGTTTTTTGAAAGCGCCTCGATATTCGTGCGCGTGCAAATACTAAGAATCGTTCTTGGGAAGCGCATGACAAGAAGTAAAAGCGATATCTTTGCCTCGATTTCCGTGCACAACTACTCCGACGATATCCACATTGCCATCAGGAATGCACCACGATGAAGGCAAGATATGACCAATCAACAACAAATTCTTGTCATACATTGACATTGAGGATATAGATCGAACTTACCCCCCACATTTGTGCTTTGGTACCGCAATACTTCAACGAAGGCCCTGGGCATCCTCAAAAGCAGCACGCGCATCAACTCCAGAGCTCCTAAGAGTCCCAAACCCTAATCAAAATTTACAAAACCGGAAGCACTAATGGTAATAGGGAGTTTAGGTAGTGTATAGAGACGAAGGGCAGAAATGCGAAGGTGCGGAGGTGAGGCGAAGGGCAACAGGAGCGGAGCTCGATAGGAGCGGAGAGAGCACAGGAGCAAAGCAGGAGGGAAGGAGCGGAAAGAGCACAGGAGCGGAGCAGAAGAGCAGCGGAAAGCGCATAGTGCGCAAATGAGGAGAGAGCCAGAGCAAGCGGGAAGAGAAATGGCAGCAAAAAAGAGCACAAACTCAAGAGAGAAAGGGCGCCAAAAAAAGCCATTAACGGTTTTGAGTAAAAGCGATGTGGTTGGGAACTTCGGGGGGAACGGGGAACTTCACGAGGAACGGGGAACTTCGCAAGGAACGTGGACATCTTGGGAACTTTGGGAGGAACGAGGACATTTTGGGCCAGTAAGAATCATTTGAAGTTAAGTCACTGAGAAATTCGGAATATTTCTAAAAATAGAAATGACATGATTGTAATGAAAAAAACCGGATTCGCGAGGAAAATGGATAATCCAAACTCAAATTAACAAAATAATTTCATATTGGGCACTAGAATGTTAACCCCTAAATGCGCCGAATGTCAAAAAACGATATTTTGGATAGAAGGCAGAACTTTCAATAGCCATATATTCTTCATCCGAGGTCCGTTTTGGATGAAATCACTTGGGTATTGTTCCAAATCAAGTCTAGTTTGTATTCTAAACCTTGCAATAAAGTATGAATCAATGGAATGCACTTTAGTGAAGACACCTCTTTTATTTTATTGAAAATTAATCAAGTTTACATCAAACCATAAAACCGTAATGAAAAACTCTAGTCCCTAGTCCATAACTAACTTAACCTTTGATATTATATAAAACAATAACTTTAATATCAATACTTTTACCATTGTTGCAAACATTTTTTACCACAATTCATCCGACTACACAACGAGAAAATAAAAAACTTCAATCTAGTTGTTAAAGAGATAGTGTCATTTGTTATTTGAACCATAGTTTACAAGATTACCTTAAATAGAGTATAGGGAGAATAATAGAAAATGATTAAATTACCTGAAATTTATACTAACTTATTAAATGTTTAGATGGAACACAAAGTGTTCTCGTCGTGTACCTTGGATTCATGTAGTCTTGAATGACTTAATTTTATTTCATACTAAATTAGAGCAGTAAGGTACCGACAGGTGATGTGAGGTATTGTAACATTTGCACTTACTAAAATATGTGTAATATTAAATGACTAATATCTTGCACTTTACAACGGTTATAGTAAATATAATATTGAGTTTTTTAAAATGTGATTCTATAAGATTAGTTCTACCTAATTACGTATGCTATATTAAGTATGATATTCAATAGGTTGAATGTATTATTTTACAAATGCATATTGTAAATACAATATTCAATATATTTATGTGAGATACTATTATATAAGTATTTAGACAGTGAATAAGTTGAGGAATTATAAGTTTAATACTTAGCTTTTTCAAGTGTATTATTACCATATATGATATTTGAAATATATAATTATTGGTTTAGAATTAAGTCTTGTTAACATTCAGTGAGTAAATATATTTTACAGGTTTAATATTCTATGTGTGATATTCAAACTTAATAATATTTAGTTTTACTTCAATTCTTATGCTAAGATGATTTTTTTAGTATGGTATTCTAAACTTGTTTTCAAAAATTTAGAATGTATCCGCATCTACGCTTTCTTCCACAAAGTTGCTATCTAGCTTCTCTTTAGATTGCAATTCTAAATCATGATCTTTAAAATTAATTAACCCTTAATCCTCAACCCTATACACTATAACCTAAATCTTAATCTGTAAACTCTAAACCCTAAATTCTAGACTAAACCCTTATCCCTAAACACTTGAATTTGAATCATAACTACTACACTATAAAAGATTATAAACTTGCCTGGTAGTTACTTTGAATTCCAATCTGTATCAATGGAAAAATATTGAAAAACATAAATTTTAGATCTCTGTCGTCGAACACTATATAATTTTTGAGGAAAACTAGTCAAAGGTATTTATTAGTATTACGTAAATTTTTAAGATTAAATTGTTTTATAGAATAAATAATTAAAACCAAATGTAAAAAAATAATTAAACCAAGTTTAAATAAAAAATTATCACTTAATAAACTACGTTAAAATTATTATAATGTTAGGCGTATATTACGAGTTGTGGTATAGGAAAGAATGCAAGAATTTTCTCAAATTTACAACAATATGTGATTAATCAGATTTCATGTTTCAGTATTGCAATCACTACTCAGAAAGAGGGGGGTTTGCAATGATGCAATGAAACACTAAATATCCAAGTAAGGAATGTTTGTAACATTGGAAACCCTTATTTTGCAGTACTGAATTTCAATAATTACTATGAATTTTTCAAATGGTCGGTTTAATTTACACAAAGTTTTATAGTTTTATAGTTTTATAGTTTTTTAACCTATATCAAATCAAATTAATTATTCTATTATATTAAACTATATTAATTTTTATTCAATATACTAATATGTTTCATTTTACTATATCATACAATATGAAAATATATTTCTTATAAATGTATATTAAATATTACGGAAAATGCTTATATATTCTATTTTACTTTATTAAATTATATTAAAATAAATATTATTATATCATATCATGTTAAATTATGTGATATTAAACCATCATATATTAAATACACCTAAATCATGTTTGGTCCATACAATCATGGACAACAATCTGTCAACAATAAATTACAATATTATAACATTTACAATGGATTTAGGATCTTATAAAATTTTGTTATAATAGAAGATAATAATGTAATAAAGGTAAATTATAAAATCATTACATCACCAACGGTGTATATCAAACATCGAGCATGTTTTACTAAAGAGAGTTGTGTAAGACAATCAAAAATGCTTTTCCGTAATTCTGTTCCTTACAATCTTGAGAATCTTAGGTTTGCCCATGTGTATTTGTTCTGGCAGCAGCGAAATCGCAAACTTTGTAACAAAAAGCGTTGTACTTTTGTGGATCTAACAGCTCCTAAGCAATGAGAAAGCAGCGCCGTCATTCTTGAACATGGTAGAATGCAAAACGTTCGAGTGTTTGCTTCAAACTTTACGCACCAAATTGAAACTTAAGACAAGTTCTGTGTCGTCCCTCATATTTTTCTTTACAAGAATGTAAACAATCGGAATAGAAAGCGATGTAGTAGAAGCGCAAGTGGTTCTTCTGGTATGATTCAAATCTTACAATCTCACCCGTTACATTGGGCGTACAGTTTTCCTCCTGAATTATGATCGTCAGGAATGAAAATATAAATAATGAGATCTTAATTGTTTAAACTTTGGTTCTATTCACTAATTTTGATAAAATCATGAAATTAGATTTCTAAGATTCCATTGGGATTTGTCTTTTGAATTTAATATTTAAACATAAATAAGCGGACTATATGTAAATTAAATTGGACTTTGGTTCTATGCACTAATTTAAATAAAATGATAAAATTAGATTCTAGAATCAATTGGGATTCATATTCAGTTCTTGGGTGTCCCTAAAGTGCATTTGAAAACGGAACACTGGATTAAACATGTACATATTAGTATGGTTATCAATCTATAATACATCCAAAACTTTTACCATTGGTAACTTACTAGATCAGGTAGGCAAATATTTGTAATTGATATTGTTTATAAATTTTATAGTGACAAATTGAAACATGCGAAATTTTGAGTCTACTTTGCTGCTTTAAGGATAACTGACATGTTTAGTTCTAGTTCAATTAAATTGCTTTCATTTCTCATATTTAAATAAGTTTAAGATTAAACAACATGTACAAAATCTAGGAACATCTACAAAGATCTAAAAAATATAATTGAATAAATAAATATGAATTTCATGAATTATTAACTGTTAATTTAAAATTACTGGTAATTATTGTATTGCAATTTACAGGTGATCACTACTTGTTCATACACTCAAATGAACAATAACTGACAATACAACAAATTTTATGCTGAAAAGGGAGCCTAAGAATTGGCTCAAAAATCTAAGGAAGGCATACATGTTTCACAATTCACCATTCATTAAAAGGTAAGGTTTGAGGCTATCTTAAAACAATGATCGTGAATATTGCACAGAACTGCAATATATGCTACATTAAATTCAAAGTTTTTCTAAAATTATCCCTTTTGAAAAAAGTGATGAAACTTATAGAAAACTGTATATTTAATTTTTTCAAATTTTATTTCAATTTTCCCATATTTCTATGTAAAAGAGCAATTTTTCTTAGCAATCCTAATATCGCAAGGTTTTTTTAGTATATAATATTCTTAACACGTGTATCACAAATATATGGTCTTATTTAGGAATTTTAGCAATGATAATCATATAACTATTCACACTTAAAGGAGTTTCTGTAAATGTTGACATGTAGATTCGATACTTCTATAATGATATTTTTCAAATTATTTCATTTTTGTAACTAAGAACGGTATAGGGTTATGCAAGTACAACAATCCTATTCTTGTATTATATAGATTTTACATTTCACTTATTATTCAAAGTTTGAACGTATTGAAATGTTTGCAAAAAACTCATAGCGTGTGGATTCCTTTTTTCGAAGTTATAAATGTTATGAATATCATTATCTTTTTTTATAGAATACTTATTCTAGGATTTAAAAATATCATTTCTCACCTTATTTTGATTTCGTATGTATTAATTTAATTTTTGACCATAGAAATGAACTAATCTAATTCAATGTAAAAGCAAAAAACAAATAAAAAAAACATAAATTCAAAAAAAAAGATAAAGAAAAAAGAAAACCAACCCCAAAAACCCGGGCAGCACGGGCAGGCCGGGCAGCCCTGAGCAGCGCGGGCAGCCGTCGAATGGCGGCGGGCCAGTAAAGGCCGGACAGCTTCCTCCTCCGCCAGCGCTCTTTCCGCCCGCCGACAGCTTCCTCCTTCGCCTTCGCGACCCTCCTCTGCGCCTCCGCGATCCTCCTCTTGTCCGCCTTCGCGATCCTCCTGCTCCGCCTCTCCTCCTACTCTCCGCCTTCGCGATCCTCCTGCTCTCCGCCCTTGCTGTGCGCCCGCGCTTGTTGTTGCGCCTGCGCTTGTTGTTGCGCTTGTTGTTGCTTCCGCACCTCCTTCTTTTTGCTCTCCTCCTGCTTTTTGTGCTTTTTTCGAGCTCCTTCCTCTGCGGACGCTTGTGGCTCCTCCTTTTCTCGACTGCATTTCGACGCGCATCATTGCTGCATCTACAGCGCATTTCCTGACGAGCTTCATTGTAAGTTGCTACTTCTTGAGTTTTAGGTTTTTGATTCAGTTTCATTTTCGTGGCATTTTCAGTACAATGCAGGGCACAATGCTATGAAATGTTGCTCGCTCAGTAATGGAGGTCTTCTGATTTGTGGTTTTCGCGTCGAAATTTTTGTTTTTCTGCTCATCTTCAACTTTCAGCTCATTTAGCTCGGTGCTCATTTAGCTCGATGCCCATTTAGCTGGATGCCAATTTAGCTTCATTAAAGTATTTAATTCTCCAAGACCACCAAGCCCATTTAGCTCGGCTCGAGCTAAATGGGCTTGACCTGCACCAAGGCAGTGAGCCCGACCTTGTTTGAGGTCCGTGACCATTTAGCTCAAGTCGAGCTAAATGGGCTTACTGCCCTGTTGCAAGTTAACCCCATTTAGCTCGACTCGAGCTAAATGATCTCGCCACTTAATCTAAACATGTTAAAGTTCTTTCCGGTTTGATCGTCAAGATAATGACGACGTTCTACTGCCCCTGTGAATCTTACATTGTGATTCTCATTTTTTGAATGACAGTGATGCCGAGAACCAAACAAACTGCCAGAATTGTTCCGATGGCTGCGAATGCACCTGCCGAGCCTGAAATCGACATGGAAGTGGAGCAGCAAGAGTCTGTTCCTGAAGTAATACTCCACTTCATATCGATGTTCCCATCTGCTGTATCCATTTAGCTCGAATCGAGCTAATTCGCTTTCGGTTATTTTGTTATCCACAGGTCACTTATAACATGCAAGCCCTGGAGGGATTCCTTTCAATAGTTCAACTCGAAGCACCAGACGATCTGCTTGCAGCTATTGCTGTGGACGCGCAATGGAGGAGGTTGTGGACCCCCAAGACGAATTCCATCAAATCTTGGTCGATTCGTCCGATGAACAAGACCCATTTCTTCTTCTATCAACAATCGGGGTCTCATGGGGCATTTTTGCCTCTGTGTCTTGATGCCTTCATCGAACTTGTTACTTATGAAGACGAATTCTTCCTGATCAAGTTCAAAGCAGTGGAGGTCGAAGATTTCGTCTTCACTATTGTATTTCCCCCAATAAAGTTGTCGCGACCCTAATTACTCCAACTCATTTTTTTTCTTCATAGTGAGCCTTACTTGGTAGCGGAATCCCGGCTCACTTAGTTGGTAGCAACCGGCCACGACTTTGCTAACACTGCACATGCCAAGCACACACAATGTTAGCACCATTTCTAGTCAAGGTGTCCAACCCACCTTGACTCCCCCAACTCATTACCCGGAACCCGTAAATCGGAACTCCCACAAAACACATGGGCATGCCACTTGGTGGCACGGGGCGGCCTTCCACACATGTCCAAGCTCCCAAGGGTGCTACTAATCACCCCCGGAGCTAACCGCCCTTATCCATTGTCCAACTTCCCACTAGTCCCCTTCCACTCTTGTTTCTCACCCCATTCGGGACTTTGCCGGAAATCCTCCCGGAATCCGGCACTAGTTTTCCCGGGGACTAGTTTGGAGCGGGACTCTTTCCAACCCAATGTTGCGGGATGCTCAAGAGCATCCCACAATGCCCAAGATGTAGGAGTGAGGCTTCCTTTCTATGCTTCACCTTCTTGAGCCATTCCCGGTCACTCCCGGGAACCGGCACTACTTATCACGGGGACTAACTTGGAGAGGGACACTTCCCTACCCCATGTTTAGAGAGGCTCCAAAGCACTCTCTACTTTCCACAAGGTGCGGGAGTGAGGCCCCATCCCAAGCCTCACCCCTTGGAGCCACCCCGGCTCCTCAAGGCACCATGTCCAAGTGAGGAGGGAGACCACCCCTCCTCATAGTACTCTCTGGAGTCTTCGGTAGGCCCCCCCCTCTTGTGTTGAGGGGCCTTCCGTGACACACTTTTGTTTTGGAAGACCACCCGTTTTTGCCTTAGCCTCAAAAACGGGCCGTATCTTCTTCTCGGGCTAACTTGTAGCTCAGTTATCCAAATGGGACGTGCAAGCCCATTTTCGACATCTACTCTTTGAGTAGATGTCGATAGACTCCTCACTTGTCCCAATCGGAGCTCCTATAAGGGAGCTATGCTCCTCTGAACATTCGGGAGTCCCGGGAGGCAGCAGTCCCGGAGTCCCGAAGTCCCGATGCTTTGGAGAGCCATATCTCCCAAAGCATTGTTTTGCTCTTCACGAGCCTTAGCATTTTGGAAAGCTCTTGTCCAGAGCTTTCCAAAGACATGCAACATGCCGCCATCCATGAGGGAGGACATTTTGAGTCCCGAAAGGCAACACTCCCGAGTCCCGGAGTGTCCCGGAACGCGCTCCAACTTTGGAGAGTCATATCTCATGACTCACAACTCCAAATCGCGCGTTCTTTGGACCCATGGATGCGTGCTCAAACAAGGTTTCCATGCATGTAAAACACGCCACCAAGTTCGTCCCGAGCACGACGCCATTGCGTGCTGTTTGCTCGGGACTCTCCTTGGTCACCTCACCTTGTCTCTTGCCAAGCCCGGGACGTCACTCCCGGGTCCTCTCGGCTCACCACGGTGTTCGGGCATCCTTTGGAAAGGGATGTGACACTCACCCCCACCAAACAGCGTCGATGCCCTCATCGACAATCTCTCTTGTCGGCAGTACCAAGTTCTTGAGGTAGCCGCCTCCTTGGCACTTGCACTGCGTTCCAGGGTAGCTAGCCCCGCAATGCTCCAAGCCTCCTTTTACTTGGAAAATGGCTAAGTCTCAAAGGTGGCACCCGATAGGTCTAAGGTCCTTTCCACCCAAGGACTTTCCTTGGAAGGACCCACATAAACTAGACCTATCCTCTTTGAGACTCACTTGGAATGCCCCAATGGCCCCAAGTTAGGCTCAACTAGCCCATCATACTCACATGACTTAGGATTGAATTCAAGGCTAACCAACACTTTCTTGGTCGCAACACCAAGCCCTCTTTTCAAACACTTAGGCTCTCAAGTGGTGAACTTTGCTCGCCTAGGGGTAATGCTAAGTCCCGCCCGACCTAGCCTTTGCTTCACTCTACCGAGACATGGGTGATCAAGCCATGCGTTGACGATGGTCAACCCGCAAAGGGCACTTTTATGAGCCCGTGCCACTACCTTGCTCCCGCCCGAGCAAGTCCTAAGCTTAAGAGTCGTGGAGGTTCACCCACTCACAACTCCCAAGCCAAGGTCCCCTGTTTTTGCAAACATTCCAAGTATTAGCTTGGCGTATCCTTCAACCTCTTCTAACCAACCTAGCAATCCAAAATGAGATTAGGACTCATCTCACTTCCAACATGCAATCAAGGAACTTGCCAAAGAACTTAATTGTCAACCAAGTATTACAACATGTGCCATTTGCACCATTTGCACCAAGTGCTAGACAAAACTTAGGCCAAGTATACACAAGTGTGGTGATTCACCCCCACTTCAAAGGTTGATGTCCTCATCAATGCTTTCTCGGTGTCTTGGATCTCCGTTGGCTTTCATACCTTTCCACCATCTCCTTTACATTGGCCATGTACTTGGCCTCAACTCATGTTGCTTCCTTCTCATGGTACCCCGCCTCTTCACCAAGTATTATTTGCCCTTTTTCTTGGTGATCCGGCGATTTCATAATGCCTTTTACTCCAAACTCCAAGTGATCACCAAGTAGTTCGGGTGGAGGCCGCAACACTTGTTTGCGTTCGGCCTCACCTTATCTTTGTGATATGGCTTGAGTAATGACACATGGAAGGTGGGATGAATCATGGTCTCCGGTGGTAAGTCCAACTTATACACATCCTCAAACAACCGTGTTGCAATGACAAATGGACTCACATACTTTGCCATGGATATGGGAGTCAAGCCATCCGGTAAGGTGAGATTTTTCACATTCTTCTACACCTTTTAGCCCTCCTCATACTCCTCATGGCGCCGCCCTTTGTTAACTTGTTTCACATATCTCTTTGGGCCTTGTCTAGGTTTTTCATGGTCCTTTTCAATAAGTTGCTATCTCATGGCTACCAAGTCTTTTGCACCTTAGCTTTGTTCCATCTCCGATTGCAATCCATTCAAAAGCTAGGTTGTTAGGCATAAGTGGCTTCACACATAAGCCACCTTGGGCGTGATTGACTCATAGCACCATGCCTCAATGCATTATGGCTACAAACCGCCAAACCCAAGTAATCACTTCGATCACTTTGGTCTTGGCAACCCATGGTGCCGGCACCAAACACTTGAAAAAGGAGCACCACCTTGTCAAAAGCGGTCACCATCTCTTTTGTTGGCTCCATCCTTGCCAACTACCAAAACCTATCCACCACCACAAAGATGGCGTCACTTCCTCGTGACTCCGGAAGGCTTGTAATAAAATCCATGGAGACACACTCCCATGGACCATCCCGGATAGGCAAAGGCCGTAACAAACCCACGTGGTTTTGATATGGCGCCGGTTGGCTTGATATTCAAGTGATACAAGTCTTCACATAATGGGCAATGTGTTCCTTCATTTCGGGCCAATAGAACTTCTTTGAAACCAAACATATGGTGGAATTCTCCCCCCTATGCCCGGCCAAGCGGTTGTCATGCTCCTCCTTGAGCACACTCAACCTCCACATGCCCTTTGGAACACACACCCTATTTTGCTTTAACTTGATCATAGATTGATGAAGCCCGATACCTTTGGGCTTCATGCCACACCTAAGTTCACTTAAGAACTTTTGAGCCTCGGGGTCTTTTAAATACGCCTTTCTTATCCGTTTTGCCAAATCACCTTCTCCCGCATACATCACTCTCAAGACTTGCGTGGTATTTGACTTATGTTCACCTTCCAACCTAGTGCATCCGGCGCCCGTTCACTCGGCCCGGCTTGTGAATCAACTCCACATTTATAAGCACTAAGGTAACATGCCACCTCAATTGCTTGGGTGTAACTTAGGCTTATGTTTCAAAGTACTTAAATGAAACATTATTGGTGAATACCTTGATCTCATAGAGACCAAGGTAATGTTGCCATGTCTTCAAACAATGCACCATGGCAACCATCTCCTTTTCATGCGTTGGCCAATTGATTTGAGTGCCTTCAAATTTCTTGCTCTCAAATGCAATTGGCCTTCCTTCTTGCATGAGTACTCCCCCGATGGCAAAGTCTCTTGCATCGGTGTGCACCTCAAAAGGCTTATCAAACTCCGGGAACTTCAATACCGGCGGGGAGGAGAGCTTCTCCTTGTTTTTTTTTTTTTTTTTCAAATGCTTGCACACATGAATCGGTCCCATCCAAGGCCAAGTTTTTCTTAAGCAAACCGGACATGGGCTTAACAATCTTGGAGAAGTTCTTTATGAACCTCCCATAATAATAGGCCAACCCAAGCAATGACTTCACTTCCCTTTGTGAAGTGGGTTGGCTCCCCTTCTTGATGGCTTCCACCTTCTTGTCCTCCGGTTTGACACTTTGCCCCGTTATGATGTGTCCCAAGATCTCCATCTCTAGCAAGCCAAACTCACTCTTCTCCCCATTTGCATGTAACTTATTGTCCCTAAGTTTTTTGAGCACAATTGCAAGGTGCTATGCATGCACTTCCGCCGTTTTGGAGATCACCAATATGTCATGAATGTAACGATGACAAGCCCATCCATCTCTTAATGGAATATCGTATTCATGAGGGTTGTGAACATTGATGGGACGTTGCACAACCCAAAAGGCATCATCAAAGCCTTCACCACCTCCCAAATACACTTGGGAGGTGTGGAGTTAGAAGTGGACTTATTCCCTTCAACTCCCAAATCGGTCCTTAGCATCATCTAGAACCGGTTTTCCTCTAACTCCTCCAAGTTCACCAAGTTGCTTCTACTCCCTAACATGTTGGGAGCCTTGGTGAACTCAAACTCAATCTCCTTGCCTTCGGGGTTGGCAACCACTCTCAATGGCCACCTCATTATCTTTACCCCATAGATATAAAAGGAAGTCTTACATAAGATGAGACTAATCCCATCCATTTCACAAACCTTGAAGTTTTCCACAAAGGTGAAGTTTTGGCACTTCACTTCTACTTCCGTTGCTACAAGGAACGTTTGGTGAGGCTTGCCTCTTTGCAAACCTCATTTAGATGAGCTTGCTTACTCAAATGCAAGCCCATCCTCTTCGATGCTTTCAGGGACTTATGAAGGAGTCGGTTGCCCTTTTGGTTAGGAGCAATGCATTGCCATGTGGCCCTCTTCACCACAATTCAAACAAGTAATGTAACTTGTCTCTTTTTATTATGGACTTGTCCCCACTTTGGGCTTGTCCTTGGCAAACTTGTCCTTCCCATCCTTGGAAGGCCTACTCTCACCACCCTAAAGCTTTTGCCAACCATTTTTCTTATGTTGACTCTTGGATAGTAATTTGCCTTGCTTTCCGGTTGAGGCCTCCTCTTTAGAGGCCTTTTGGTGACCTTCATCATCACCAATCCCTTTTGCCAACTTGAGCAATTTGGCACAAGTCTCCGGCAATCTCGGCATCTTGAATAATGCCCGCTCCACCCAACCTTAGAGTCCATTGAAGAAAATGACCTATTTGGCCAATTCATCTAACTTCGGGAGCACATTCAAATGTGCATTGAAATCCTTCACATAGGCATGAAGAGTGCCCGTTTGCTTCAATTGCACAAGGGCCATGCCATCCCGAATCTCTTGGTACTCCGGGGTGAAGCGATCACTTAGGATCCCCTTGAAACCGGTCCAAGTCAAGTTGCTCACCACTGCCGCGTTCTCATCCCGGTAACAAGTCCACCACAAAAGAGCATGCTCTTTCAAGAAGGTCACGGTAATGTTGATCTTGTCCTCTTCACGAGCTCTTTGGGCCTCAAAGTTGAGCTCAAGTTCCACAATGAAGTCCTTGACCTTGTTTACCTTGCCCAATCCCGTGAAGGAAGAGGGCAAGTTGGTCTTGCACAACTTGCGGGAAGAAGGGCATGATGCCCTTCCTTTGAGCTCCTTAATCTCTTCTTCCAAGACTTGAAGAGTTTTGACAAGCTCATTGAACCATTCATCTCGTGCCTTCCGCTTGTGGCCGTGTTTCCGGAACGGGACTTAGAGGATTTTCTTCCTCCTCATGGTGAGTAACCTCCTCACCACTAGCAACTTCTCTTGGTTCCCCTTGCTCCTCTTTTATTTCCATCCGCACATTCGATGGACCTAAAGAAGACTCCTCATGAGGGCCAACCCCCGGCCTCAAAGGCTTGACTACGTGTCTTCGGGCCACATCGCGAGCTTCCGGCCTCTGGTGCCATCCTACTCTTGATTGGATCCCGTTGCGTAGCCTGCTCTGATACCAAGTGTCGCGACCTAATTACTCCAACTCATTTTTTTCTTCATAGTGAGCCTTACTTGGAAGCGTAATCCCGGCTCACTTAGTTGGTAGCAACGGCCACGACTTTGCTAACACCGCACATGCCAAGCACACACAATGTTAGCACCATTTCTAGTCAAGGTGTCCAACCCACCTTGACTCCCCAACTCATTACCCGAACCCGTAAATCGGAACTCCCACAAAACACATGGGCATGCCACTTGGTGGCACGGGGCGGCCTTCCACACATGTCCAAGCTCCCAAGGGTGCTACTAATCACCCCCGAGCTAACCGCCCTTATCCATTGTCCAACTTCCCACTAGTCCCCTTCCACTCTTGTTTCTCACCCCATTCGGGACTTTGCCGGAAATCCTCCCGGAATCCGGCACTAGTTTTCCCGGGGACTAGTTTGGAGCGGGACTCTTTCCAACCCAATGTTGCGGGATGCTCAAGAGCATCCCACAATGCCCAAGATGTAGGAGTGAGGCTTCCTTTCTATGCTTCACCTTCTTGAGCCATTCCCGGTCACTCCCGGGAACCGGCACTACTTATCACGGGGACTAACTTGGAGAGGGACACTTCCCTACCCCATGTTTAGAGAGGCTCCAAAGCACTCTCTACTTTCCACAAGGTGCGGGAGTGAGGCCCCATCCCAAGCCTCACCCCTTGGAGCCACCCCGGCTCCTCAAGGCACCATGTCCAAGTGAGGAGGGAGACCACCCCTCCTCATAGTACTCTCTGGAGTCTTCGGTAGGCCCCCCCCCTCTTGTGTTGAGGGGCCTTCCGTGACACACTTTTGTTTTGGAAGACCACCCGTTTTAGCCTTAGCCTCAAAAACGGGCCGTATCTTCTTCTCGGGCTAACTTGTAGCTCAGTTATCCAAATGGGACGTGCAAGCCCATTTTCGACATCTACTCTTTGAGTAGATGTCGATAGACTCCTCACTTGTCCCAATCGGAGCTCCTATAAGGGAGCTATGCTCCTCTGAACATTCGGGAGTCCCGGGAGGCAGCAGTCCCGGAGTCCCGAAGTCCCGATGCTTTGGAGAGCCATATCTCCCAAAGCATTGCTTTGCTCCTCACGAGCCTTAGCATTTTGGAAAGCTCTTGTCTAGAGCTTTCTAAAGACATGCAACATGCCGCCATCCATGAGGGAGGACATTTTGAGTCCCGAAAGGCAACACTCCCGAGTCCCGGAGTGTCCCGGAACGCGCTCCAACTTTGGAGAGTCATATCTCATGACTCACAACTCCAAATCGCGCGTTCTTTGGACCCATGGATGCGTGCTCAAACAAGGTTTCCATGCATGTAAAACACGCCACCAAGTTCGTCCCGAGCACGACGCCATTGCGTGCTGTTTGCTCGGGACTCTCCTTGGTCACCTCACCTTGTCTCTTGCCAAGCCCGGGACGTCACTCCCGGGGTCCTCTCGGCTCACCACGGTGTTCGGGCATCCTTTGGAAAGGGATGTGACAAAAGTCCGTTTCTCCCACGACTTCATCCGCAACTATATGGTCGGGAAGGTCGATCCTACTCAGCTTCTTCATATCGTCACGAGATTGGAGCAAATCTTCCGGCAGCGCACTTACGTTCATGAACCCTACAATGAACATGGCTGTATCGGAGAAGGAAATCAAGTATGAGGAAGCGACGAAGTCTCTGAAGGACTATTGGGACAACTGTGCAGAGTGTTATGTCTTCGGTCGTGACAATCCGCTTGACGTGTCGATCGACCTGCTCGACCCTGCCGAACCAAGGTTTATCGTGCGATCTCTGGAACCGGCCGGCATAGCGCATTACAAGATCATCTTGATGAATTCCCTCGATGTTACTTCCAGGCAAACCATCATCATTATGCCGAAGATTAAAGATGAGCCTGAGATGTGGGATTAAGAAGATCTGGTCCAATCTTGTCGGTTCCGAATTATCGACGGGCAGCACTACGTTGAGGCTGCGAAACAGTTGATTCGTGACAAGAAGATCGACGACTCGAAGATCCTTGCCCTTCAGACATGAAAAGCCCATGTTGTGTGGCATTCCGACATTAGCAAGATTCTGGACGTGTCGGCCATGGCCAACAAGACGAACAATGCTGGGACGTTCATACCTTCCTGGGCAACGAACATCATGGGCGCCAGAAAGGTTTGGGAAGACTATGGCCGCCCTCAAAAACTGAAGAAGCCGCATCGACGTGAAACACCGGTTGAAGTAGATAACCGGAAACGTTATGAGGTATGAGATTACTTGTTCTTTTCTTTTTCTGGTTGGCGTTGTTTGCATTCTCTGTCGACGTTTTTGGAGACGTCGTTTTAGCTCGACTCGAGCTAAAACAACATAGGTTGTTCCTTAATCGTTTAGGCTTCGGTGCAGGCATTTGCGGCTGCTATGGTGAAGAGGTTCACCAGCATCAACAATAATCCGAAGGACAAGATCGTCAGACCGTCCGACCTTCGCAACGAGCTCCTCGTCATCACATCTCCGGACGACGTCTACGAGTTGTGGAAGAGGTTCATCACAGACTACAGTCTTGGAGAGTTGATCGACGCCGACACCGAGCTCCCATTCAATCAGGCGAAAGATTGGGAAACTGCCTCAAAGAAGTTCACCTTGAACAGGGAGTTCTTCAAGGGAATGGGGCAGTTAGACGCGGAGAACCTCGAGGTGTTGGAGCAGCACTTGCTGAACAAGACTCCGGATCGAACGTTGCCCTACCCGAAGGTGGCCGTGAGGAAGCCTGCGAAGAAATACTTCCAGTGTATGAGTGCGAAGCAGTGGGTCGAGAATCGGAAGAGGAAGAACACTGTCGTGAGGGAATTGCACAACCTCAAGCCCTCACTCGGTTTGTTCGACTCCGAGTGGCACTTCGACGTCGACAATTGGAGGAAATTTAAGGTGGAATACAATCTGACTCGTCAGACTATGTCCATGCTTCTCTCGGTCCCGGGCGACTCGTTCTTCACCCTCTACCGCCAAAAGCAGACGAACAATAGGAGTGCAGCAGAGATTTCAGAATATGCAGCCGAGTTCTTCAAGAAGTTCCTCGATGTCAAAGGGATGTTTGAACCTCCTGCACCGATTGTTTACACTCGGCTCTTTTACTCTTCCGAATTCAAATTCGGGATTTGGGACAGTTACTACGCCTGGAACCAATCTAGCAAGTGTGATATAGGCTTGATTGATTTGCGAGCTGTCCCAGGGAGTGGAAGTAGAGTGGACAACACGGAGAGTCCATACTTCCAAGAATTCCTTGATGTGTGGGCAGACACCGTGACCAATCCTCACATCAAGAATCCCGAGGTTTGGATGTTCATCACCTCCAACGTCGACCGTCACTGCCAGGCAGTGGTTTACGTCGACAAGAAGTTGAAGGACGAGTACTCTTGCAAGGCAGCCAACTACATGCCGGCCAGCAACGAGCGTTTCAACGGCATTTCAGAGGGAAAAGCTTCAGAGAAGCACTTGCTCCCCCTCCTCTTCCTTGTCAAGAAAAGCAGCCATGCTCAGAGTGTGTTGGATGCGATACCCTCTGTATTCTACGCTCCAGAGTTGCCCCTCTACTCGAAGCCCGGCCCGTACAGAGAACACGACCTAAGTCTCAGTGACACCGAGCTGCGATTGGAGTTCTACCGTCGGGTGTTGAAGATGTTCTCATCTCCGGGAGGGAAGTTTTTATCGATTATGGGTGGCACAAAGCCACTGTTGGCTGGAATTGTAAGTACCTCGCACCATTTTCTCAATTGGAACTGCTTATGCTCGTTTAGCTCGACTCGAGCTAAACACTCTCATGCATGTTTAGCTCGATTCGAGCTAAACGGTCTCCTGCTTGTTTAGCTCGATTCGAGCTAAACGGTCTCATGCTCGTTTAGCTCAAGTCGAGCTAAACGGTCTCATGCTTGAATCTCTTCAATTTGTATTTTGTCCATGGCCTTTTAGCTCGAGTCGAGCTAATTCTTCCTAGTCTTCTTATAAGTTTCGTCTCCTTCTAAAACAAATGTGCCAGGCTGAGACATATGTTGTTATCAGCAAGACCGAGAAGGAGGCTTATACAAATGCTGCGACAGACTACCAACATCTGGACTACAATGATATCAACGTCGCAGCATACGTAAATCCGGAAGCTAATCGCGGTCCCAAGCCTTCTGCTGAAGGGTCGGGGAAGGGAAAGAAGAGGAAGTCGAAGAAGAAGTCCACCCAGCCTGTAAGCAACGACTCATCTGCTTCTGAGCACGAGCGTGAAGATAAAGGTGGTCCTTCTTCTCCGGCGGGGATGACTTCCCCCTTGGATTCAGCTGTTCCTCTCGTGTCTCTTCCCGCAATTGACTGGGCTGCGGTGGCAATTCCGTCCAATACTGCTCGTGCTCCCCCTCGTGGTCATGGTACTGCTCGTGCTCCCCTTCAGGGTCGTGGAAGCGGTCGAGCTCGGTCTTCTGCGTCTCATGGCCGCGGTACAGCGCGCGCCCTTCCGCGCAAATCTACCAAGCGTTCTTCTTCTTAGGCGCGAGATGGAGAGGCTTCTCGGTCCAGAAGCGCTACTGTGCCTCAAGCACAGACGGCGCTCGAAGCCAACTATGGCGCCTGCGATGTCGTCGGGGACATTGAAAGCTCCCCCCTCCAGCGCTTGCGTCGTGGTCGACCATCAGAGGAGGATTTAGCTCGAGTCGAGCTAAACCAGCAGTCTCCAGGGGTCGTCGATATTGGGGCCGCTGGGACTCCGGTTCAGCACAGTGTTCCACCCCCGGGGTTTCGGAGGGAGGTTCGTTCAAAGAACTCGAACGATCGCATCTACCGGGATCTCTTTGGCCAAGACGATGTAGAACCTGGGCAAGAGCGTGTGCCACGGGATGCATCATCATCCGACAGCTCTGACTCGTCAGACAATGACGATGTTGAGGGTTCGAGCGATGGCGACGGGGACGACGATGACCAAGCTGATGATGCTGATCTCGCGGCCATGACCTTAGTCGACAAGGTGGCTCCTGATCCATCCCAGGAGGAGACTACTTTGGCGCCTCCTCCCCAAGGCCCGTAGAGCGCACCCAAGAGGCAGATTGAGAAGGGGAAGTACGAAAAATGGTTCGTGAAAGGTGTTTGGAAGCCCGAGGACGAGCCGGAGGATACTATAGAAATCCGGTAGTACGACTTCTCGGAGGAGCCTAGTTCTCCAAAGCCTTTGAGGGCTGAGGATGATCCTCTTCTCCCTGTCGTGCCTCTGCTCAGGGAAGAAGGAGAGCCTTCACAACCAACAATTAAACTGGAAGCTGTCGCCCCCATGCTCACGAAGGATCAGAAGCGAGCACAGAAGCGGCAAGAGAAGGAGGCGCTGAAGGCTCGCAAGGCAGAGGAAGAAGCGGAGAGAGAGAGGCAAAGGTTAGCAGACATCGCAGCTGCGAATGCTCGAGTTGACAGATTGGAGTCCACATTCCTGAGCTCTCAGTCCGAAACCCGCATGGCACTAGGCAAGATGGAGCAGATGTTTCGATCATTCGGAAATATCTTATCCCAACTGCCTAGTTATCCTAAACCCGTTGCCTCCATCAACCCCGATCAACCACGCCTCAGCATCCGTAACGCGAGTCCACCAGCCATCGTCGCGCCTCCACAACCTCCCATCGTCGCGCCTTTACATCCTCCTATTGTTGCTGAACCGGAGATCGCACCACGCCCCATACCCCTCGAGATTTTGGAGAAGCCGGCGAAAGAGGATGAAGTCCCGATCGAGGCAGCGCCGACGCCGATCCATCACACCTCTGCTGTCGCATTGGGGGAGCATGCAGAAGTTGCTCCTACCCATGACTCTCCCGTGTCTGCTACCAAAGTTCCTCCTATCCATGCCTCTCCCGTGGCTGCAACTGAGACGGCTATAACTTCACCGGTAAATCCAGAGGTTAGTTACTATCCTTTCCTTCTCTTTGTCTTTGTGATCGTTGATGGTGATGGCAGTTGCTCTGCTATTCCCTCATGTCTTCAAGTTTTCACAGTTAGTAATCTTAAAGCCGGCGCTCCTTGTTTAACAGGAGTCCAGCACCGATGGCGGCGAGTAGGTCGACGAGTAGTCTCCAAATTATTGGATGTTGTTTCGCTTTTTGTACATAGTACAATTATAATCGTTGTACTTATTGAAACATCATTCAATAAAATTGAGACTCTTTTATTTCACATCACTTTTTGTCTTCAGTGAGTCTGCGTCCTTCTCATCACAAGGCCCTAAACTTCGTCCTTTTCTAGCAGGCCCCCCTTCTGAATACCTTGTTCCGTCCGATTGCTTCAACATCCCCCGCCAACCACCTCATGTTACCTCTGGGTGTGGCGGTTCAGTACCCAATCAGTGTTGGCAGTTCTTTGCATACTTCAGCATTTTGCATGGTACACACCCTCTTGTTCTAATACCATTTGCCATTGTTACGTGTTCCCTCGCTGCAGGCAGGACCGTCCAAACATCCCAAACAGCGTATCTCGCCCGAGCTACCCATTACGCATATCTCCCGCAGTCTTTTACGGTCCAAGCCCAAGTGGTTGAATGTGATGTTGGAGTTGGACGGGGTTCTATGTTCGATGGCCTCTGTGTCTACCCCAACGCCTGTAGAGTGCCTGTCTTTTCCGGATCCCAATAATCCTTCGGTGTTTTCCTCCACCATTCCATTCTTAGTTGCCGGCAGGGTCATCTACTGTCGTCCCGGGTTGACCGGGTTTCTTCGCTTACTAAATTTGTTTTGCCACATCCACGTCTGGAGTACCCTAGAGCCTAAGGTTGTCCATGGACTCTGCTGCTTTTTGTTCTCGAAGTCAGACGCTGTCCCTGGACTTGTCTTGGCTTCCAACCAATGCGATAATCTGTTGTTGAAGAATTACGCATTCGCCAAGTACTCCGGCACGACAAATCCCATCCTCTTAAAATATCCTCGACGGCGGTTGTATCCTAGGAAGGGTGCCAATTTCAATGACGATAACTTGCTCATTGTCGATTCCAAGCATGAGACTTGCATTGCGGTTCCCACAAAGAACACACTTTTCACTGTTCCGTGGAACCATTCCTGTCCGGAGGATCCAAAGTCCGACTTATTGAAGAGGATAGGCGAGATATGTCTTTCCGTGCATTTGAACGGTCCTGAGAATTTTGCCGAGACTATGCGCCATCGTAGACCCACGCATAATGAACTGTCGAAGGACTCAGAGTTGTATATGCTCTTGAGCCGTAATCTTCCATATTTGTGGAATCAGGACCGAATCAATGGGAAGAATTTGCCTTAAATTCTTTCATCAGTGGTATTATTCTGGTTTTTACCCTAGAGAGCTTATGTTTACCGGTTGCTTAGATGGAGATATATTGTAGATCGATTGGTGAATCCACCCTCGACATACATGATTAAATGCGTTCTTATATTGTGTACCTTTTTCATTGCACTTAGTGTCTTGGACTCACTTGCTAAAATGGCTGTGTTTATGAACCAGGTTGCTGCTGTTGGACGTCAGCTCTCTCCACATCCATCATGTACTTTGCAAGCAAATCTTGTAATTGGTCCTTCGACGGTTTTTGAGGCTTCCATTACAAATGACGACTCCAGAACTTTCTCAGAACGAATGCGGGGACGGCTAATCTACTTTGCTCCGGACGATGCGTCGGCTGTAGACTACACGAAGGAGGACATGGATAATGACGATGATGGTGTAGTAGACAGTCCCCCATTTGAGATTCAACCAATTATTGCAACCGGCAATGATCGAATCGGTGTGATGACCTCGGTTGCAGCGGCACCCCAATGTGAAGCTGTATTACGCAACCCCGTCGTCGACGCCCGTGCCTATTTAGCTCGATTCGAGCTAAATAGTTCCTTGCCAAATACTGTGGCTCATTGCTCCTTATCTCTTGGGGCAAACACTCGCGTTCATCCAACACGATTTTCGTCTGAGACTCACCGTCTATTACGGAGATGTGCACCGAAGCGTCGTAGAAGTGGTGGGCTTATGGAGATGGACGAACCTGCCTTCTCTAAATACACACGTAGTGAGGACCCTGTATTCACTAAGAAAGATTCTTGTGGTGATACCTCCTCTCCGCCACGTCGTAATTGGTAGATAATAGAATGCCTACCTGTTGGAGGTCTACAATTACACCAATAAATTGTATTTGTGCTTTCATATCAATAAATTTTTCTCTTGGGGGAGCATATTTCTTAGCTTGCATTATGAAATATTTTCTATTACTGTCTTTTATATTGAGAAAATTCATCATTATCAGTAAAAACTTGGTGATTTGGTAACTAATCAGGTCAGAATCGATCTAAATGGAAGTCTCCCTAATTACCAAAATCAGTATATATTCCCATTATAACAAATTACGTGTTATACGGAAGAATGGCCGGGGACAGAGCTTCGCGTACCCGGAGTAAAATCATCCAAGCTGGCTTTCTAATGGCGGAGGATGCCCGGGCGCAGTTGGTGCAAGACCTTACTCGGATGGGGTGCGCGGGATTGTACTGGGTGCCCTGGAACGTGGAGGGGCAGCAGGGCCTCCGGTCCTGTTGAGACCTTCTCCGGACTCTGGATTGCTGGTGGGGCTGGCTCCTCCATTGCCACCGGGTCGGTGGGTTCCTCCTCCTCTTCCAGGGCAACCACGGTTGCTTCGGGGTTGGCCCGGATAGGAGTATTCTCCACTACCTCAAGTAGGTGCCTCTCCTGGAAAGGCCCTAGACATCTCCCTAATGAGGGTCCTCATCTCCTGGAAAGCCACTCCATCCGCTCCGTGGCCTTCTTCATGTAAGCGGCCATCCGAGTTGGGAGGTCCGACCCGGATGCCTAGAATTGGGCGTCAAAAAGCTGAGCCTTGAGCTGGGCCACTCCGGGTGCGTACATGAACTTCCTGAGCCCGAAAAGGTGCTGCCAAGCATACCCTTGCTGTTTGGACAGCTCCTCTTCCAACTGCTTCTTCTCCCTGTCCTGTCGTAGGATGATGAGGGACCCTTTGTTGACGCTGGTCCGGGCCTCTGCAGCATCTCGGACTAACTCCCGAATCATGTACGGGTACCGCTCAATCTGGTTGGTCCGGAGTGCTACCGCTATCCCCTGCAGTGCCTTGTACATTTGAAGGTGCTGCTTCTTCTTCCTGTCCTGTCGTAGGATGATGAGGAACCCTTTGCTGACGCTGGTCCGGGCCTTTGCAGCATCCCGGACTAACTCCCGAATCATGTCCGGGTACCGCTCAATCTGGTTGGTCCGGAGTGCTACCGCTATCCTCTGCAGTGCCTTGTACATTTGAAGGTGCTCTTGCGTACACAACTGTAAGGCATGGGCGATGGGCTGCAGGGGATCGTCCTCCGTAATCCGGAATGGAGGTACGGGGAGGCTCGGATCATACTCCGGCCTCCTGGGGGTGAAGTCATCGCACCCTGGCAACCAGGTTGCGGTGGATGGAGCCACATTTCCCTGTTCCCGGGTAGTGTGGACGGGGGGAATGGTTGCCGGTCGCATCCTCATCCTCCGACTCCGAGGTCTCCTCCATAACCTTCTTCCCCTTTCTCCTCGTGGCCCCCTCCCCGGACGATGTAGTCCGCTGTATCGCCGGAATTGTCCTGGCAGCCGACTCAAGGGGTCCGGCCCGGACAACCGGAGAAGCCGCAGGGGGTGGTGAAGTGTCCTCCCTGGGCTTGGTGAGCTTTCTCCGGACTCGGGGTCAAGGACTTTCGGAGGAGACGTCTACCTTCTTCTTCTTCGTGTATTTCGGCTCTCCCCACTCCATTCCTCCCGCAGCTGTAGGTTGTCCTGGGCCCTCAGCCGGACTATCTGTCAGGAGAAGGACTTCAATGGGGATTTCCCCAATCTGCACCTCCCTTGTCGAGGTCCGCACTTCCGGGGTAGGGTGAGCTGGTTGCGGAGCTCCCTTCGCCTCGGCATCTCCTGGCTGCTGCGCGGCCTCTACCTCTTGTCCTCCTCGCAAAGAGGAGGAGTTGGTTCTTCCCAGAATCGAAGGGCTCGCCCTGACTTCCTCCGGCGTACGACAGGGAGCTCCTCTCCGTCACTATCATTCCCCTGTACAGGCTGCAGGGGTGGTGGGGAGGCAATTACCGGAGCTGGAGGGGTCGCCATGGCTACCAAAGAGCCTTCTCCTACTCTGGGCAAGGTCGGGCTTTGATGGCTAGGCCCGGGTGCAGCTACACTCCGGGTTGCCATCCTGTCGGTGGTGGCTGGAGGGGGTGGAATGCCTCCCTCCGCCATTGGTAGCGGAGCGGCTTCCCTCTACCTTCGAATGGCTGCTCCCCCTGCACCGGGTCCTGGTGCTCCATCATCTCCTGGTCCGTGTGCACCTGGTCCTGTCCTTCGGGGTCCCTGCTTAACGAGGCCCAGCGGTCCTGATGGTGCTGGTGGTGGAGGCGGAAGGAGTGCCCCTACTCCGGGGGCAGTCACCCTGGAGAGGAGCCTGGCAACAGCGGGGACTCCCACCTCGAGGATCTCTTCTCCGGGAAACATGTCCCTCCTTCCCTCTATGAGCATCTGGAGGAGCGTGATCTCCCCTGGGTTGAGGCACTCGTAGTGTGCGTACAAGTGGCAACCCTTCGCGCTGAATGAATGGCGCCAAGGGGCAACCCTTCGCGCTGGTGGTCTTCTTTGAAGCCCGGATGATCACCTCCTCGAGGATATGTCCCCATCTAATTCGCTTCCGGCCTAGGTAGGACTCTATGATTGCCTTCAGGAGCCTGTTCGAGACGAACTAGGGCTTCTCCGGGCTGAGGATCGGGGCCAAGAACCTGAGCAAACGCCGCTCCCGAGCATTCAAGCAATCCTCCACTCGGTACCTGTCTTGCTCATGCGCTGGGTTGTGGAACATTCCACCGAGGGAGGGATCATCGATCCCGCACCTCTATGTATCCGGTGGAGGAATCCAGGAAGCCGTACGTCGCCCTCTAGCATGCCTCCTACCAAAAATGCGGCTTGGCTCGGACATGGTTGTCTGCGAAAGTCGGTGGATCCTGTCCGGACACGGCCTCCTCGATGATCCCCGCGTCCTCCACGTTCCAGGGCACCCTCACTATAAGAAAACCCTGTTTTTTGTAATGTCTTGTGTAATGTCTAATGTATTTTGTGATGTCTTACTATCTTAAAAGATGTCTTCGAAGACGAGAGGATGTCTGTACGTCTAACGGGCACATTTTGGATTGGGGGGGCATGAAGACATCACCAAACAAAAAGATGTTGGTGAAGACATGGATGTCTTTGAAGACATCTTGATAGACATCAAACTGCCACGTTGGCAAGGGATTTTGGACCAGCAAGGTCAAAACGACCAAAATTTACTGGTGGATAGGGTAAAAAGCATTTCTGATGTTAAAAGAGTAGGTGAATGGGCAGCGGTTTTCAAAAGTAGAAAAAAAAAACACCACACTTTAGTTTTTAGTATTTTTTTTTTTTTTTTTTTTTTGGCTAAATCATTATGTGACGTGGCAATACTGAAAATACTAATTTCACGCTCTTCTCACTATTTTTTTATTGGTCTATTTTTTAAAATAAATATTAAAATATATAATTATATTTCAATAAAAAATATATTTTGTAAATTTTTATTATATTCAAATAAATTAGAATATTATAATTCTGTAAATTTTTTATGATTTAAAAATATTTAAATATTTAAAAAATATTATATATAAAATATAATATCTATAAGATAACAATGGTGCCAAAAAAAAAGTAAAAGTAATTTCGTGGATATTTAATCCTCAAAAAACACGTGGACATAGATTAATAAAGTTCTTTACAGCGCTTTATCTACATGGCAACAAAAACTCCACGTCAGACCAGTTGACAAGTCATTCAACATCTAGTCGGATGCCTAACACGATGTCCAACTTACCATAACTACAGTCAGGCATGAATGTCCGCATAGACATCTACTTGGATGTCTATGAAGATGTTTTGCACGACATCCTCCTAAACGTCATTTACTAAAAAGCGGCAGTACGAAAGAGTTCTTTTAGAATAATATCAACTTTTTCTCTTACTGCTTGTCCTCCATTGGCGCGGGTCTCTGATTGGGGTAATCCTCAAATACTTAAAGAAAATATAAAGAGAAAATAAAAACAATAAACAGTGTTTTTTGGCTTACTTCAAGAAGGAATTAAATATTATTGATTACTTATAGATTAGATTATTATAGTCTAATGGCAAGACTATACATTACTCTATCATTAACAACCAATATTATACAAATTAAAGCAAATTTACAAGAAATATGAATTTATGAAAGTAGCTAATTAATACAGTTTAGGAGACAATTCAAGAATAGAATTAGTATTAAGAAAGTTAGTTGGAAAGTTAGTTAGGGTAGAAATAAAAGGTAGTTGAGAGTTTAAAAGAGAGCCTATTACCATGGAAGACTATAAATAGTGTCATGATTGTAATTCCACACTTTTTCTATCGATAAAGATTATTTGATTTGTTGTGGAAGAAACTCTAAGACTTACAATATGTGCTTTGTTGTGGAAAGAACTTTAAAGCATCTGGTATTTGATTTGTTGTGAGGGAAAACAAAAAACCTTTTATAGTTAATATGTTGTGGTTGAAACCCTGAAGATGTCATCAGATGTTTATGATAATGTCTGCAGGGATGTCTAAGATGACGTTCATGAAAATGTTTAACATGATGTCTATGAAGATGTCGAAGATGACATCTATGACAGCATCCAGAACCATTTACAGGGATGATTTTCATTGACTTCAATGGATGAACAGAGGCGGCTAGGGTTTGCTGCCGCCGCCATAGTTAGGTCATGAGACCTTTAAGTAGAATTAGAGGCCGCACGAAGCTCATTTTTGCCTTCATTTTTTCAAAGAGTTAGTGTTTGGAGTGTAGAGGCTAAGGTTTGCTTCTTCATGTGGCTAGGGTTTGTTGCCGCCGCCATAGTTAGGTCATGAGATCTTCAAATGGAACTACAACAGCTCATTTTTGCCTTAGTTTCTCCAAAGAGTTTGTGTTTAAAGTATAGAGGATTTCGAAATTGTTTCCATTCAGTTTCAGAATGATTGTTAACTACAATAAGAGAATAGTATTTGTAGAAATCCAATAGCTCTCAAGAGTAGGTTTCCTTCTTCATGTGGCTAAGATTTGCTACTTAAGAGGTACTGGATTTCAAAAGCATCTTGTACAAGAAACCCTAGGACTTGTAGAATTTGATTTGTTGTGAAGGAAACCCTAGTACTTGTAGTATTTGATTTGTTGTAGAAGATGTCTGTGATGATGTCTGCAAGATGTCTTAGAACATGTCTATGAAGATGTCTAAATGTGTTGATGGAATTATGTTTTGGAAGGTGGGACATAAGGGGTCGGGGCAGCGAACACGATCTGAGGCCGCGAAGCGACATGCGTGCTTGTAGGTGAGTGGAACAGATGTATGTATAGATGTCTATAATGTTGTTTTTAATGATTTCTAGAAGGATGTCTGAAGAAATGTCTAAGCAGATGTTTGCAAGAATGTCTAATTGTGTCGATATCTTGAGGTTAGGAAGTAAACCATCTCAACCTAGGTAGTGCAATTAAATGAAATTAAATCAGATTTTTTTTACCTTTACAAACCCTTCTTTAAATGCAGTTGATATTGGCTTATTGAATATGTGTAGCGGCGGGACATGCACATGACCATACGGGTATCGACAGCAAGCGATGGAAGTGGAGGGACTTACGGAGTTCAAATTGTGGGTGCGTAGTATATCGTAGTTGTTGACAAACGTATTAGTAAATATTCTAGTTTGTGTTATCTGAGGTTTTAATGACCTAAGCAATATATGTTTGACTCATACTTTTTGATGTGACAATGCTTACATTTGATGTTATGTGAGACGTCTGTGGATTACGAATCTGATGACTATATAAACATCTAAAAATGTCATCCTAGATGTCCTTTCATATGCCCAAAAAACATCAATAGTGACATTGTTGCAAACATCATGTTTAACACAAAACGTTCACATCGATGTCCGAGAGGATGTCGCTACAAACATCCGAGCAAACATCACAAACTTAATAAGGACATCAACGTAAACATCATTCTACGCACTGGAAACATCTTATAAGACATAAAAATTGTCTTCTAAGATATTTTGTAAGACATTGCATACGTCTTGCGAGACATCTTGTACAACATCTAAGATGTCTTGCAAGACATTTAAGTCGTCTTAACTGATGTCTAAAACTATCATGATAGGAGCATAAAACCTCCGCAATATGCTGAAGTGGCATGCCATGTCATTTTCCCAAGTCCACGTCAACTTTTCCCGCGTGCCACGTCGGATATTCCCGGGTGCCACGTCGGATATTCCCGGGTGCCACGTCGGATATTCCCGGGTGCCACGTCGGATTTTCCCGGGTGCCACGTCGGATTTTCCCGGGTGCCACGTCAGATTTTCCTGGGTGCCACGTCAGATTTTCCTGGGTGCCACGTCGGATTTTCTCGGGTCCACGTGGGATTCTGGCGCCGCCATGTCAACTCTCGTGGGACCATGTAAAATTCCACATCATGATGAATTTCAACCCCATGTGGCACTGCCCGTCCACTTCAAGCTGATGTGTCATCTACGTGGCACCCACGTGGCACATTTTTTACCGTTCCAAAATTACCTTAAGACATCTTCGATCTTAAGACATTTTCCTGTCTTTTCAGACATCTGCTTAGACATCTGTCATGTCTAGGATGTCTTATCGTCTATAAGACTTCCGAATTAATGTCTACGATGTCTTTTTAGACATCATTTACAACATCATTAAAAACGCAGGTTTCTTATAGTGCCAGTACAATCCCGCGCACCCCATCCGAGTGAGGTCTTGCACCAACTGCGCCCGGGCATCCTTCGCCATTGGAATACCAGCTTGAATGATTTTACTCCGGGTACGCGAAGCTCTGTGATGAACTATGATACTCCTTCATTATATCAACCTTGCGTAGTTGGGTTATTAATGGTTTGTCCAAAGTCAAATGAAGCAAAATATGACTTTTCTTTCCTATGGCATTTGTTGTCTAAATTAATGAACTTAGCATGTGTTAGGTGGAACCCTGAAAAGAGGCTTAAAGCCAAACAAAGGAAATTATCACCGCCAAGTGCACACATAGTAAAAATACAAGAAATCCCGGTAAAATCCCTTAAAATAATCAAATTGCATAATATATTAATATAGGATATCGTCATACTTTCGAATAATCCATTCATAAACAGAGTATGAATTTCAAGAACTTCGAAATTGGCCCCTAGCAAGGCGATAATGATGTAAGCATCATTCGTTGCAAAAAAAGTACATAACCTTTACTATAATCGCACTATGTATGATGATACAATTATTCTTCATCTGAATTTATATCATCATGTTTACGACTTGGTGCAGCGCGGTGTGTAAGTGGTCCTTGAGAAGATTCTCCGAAGAAGTTTGTTTGCCTAAAGTTCCTTTCACCTTCAAGCTGTTCAATGTATTCTTGCTGACTTAGTAGTGTGGCTTGTTGCAGATCTCGTTAGAATTGCGCCTCTTCGTCATCACCAGATAGGAAAGGTGCTGAAGGTATGTCGTTACTCCCAAATGCATTATGACCATATCCATAATTCGTATAGCCAAAAATATCTGATCTTCTATCATATTGGTCTCCATACTCGTATGTATCCTTGGAGTGTAATGGCCTACGGTAATCGGGACTTCCGAATGTTGTACCGTATTGGTTCTCACGATTATATGGGTTTATAGGATGAGTTGAGCTTGAGTTGCCCTTAACATTGGATCCGGTACTCTGCTCACCTCCTAAACTATGCGTACCTCCTGTATACATTGGGGATGGGTAGTTCGAACTATATCCACTTCTATCGTATTCGCGTTCGACTATATACGTATTTTGCTAATGGGGTGGCATATAACCCTCAGGAGTACCAAATTGGTGGTTACCATGGTAATACCCCTCACTTCCTATGACAAAGGATATTGGTGGATGACGATAGTCATGATTTGTATCTTGGGTAGTGCTCCCATATCCCCTTGGAGTTCCATGTTGTTGAAGTTGGGCATCCATATCAGCTGAACGTTCTAAATAAGTAGTATTACAATCGCTTGGTCCCATCAAATTCGTTGGAATGAATCGGTTGCTGCAATCCAATAATTGCACGTTCAAATTTTTCACAGTGGTCCAGTCAATATCCTTGTGAAGAACTATTTCAGCCCAAACGGTTATGGCCATGGTAGAATACAACATCAGCTCTGGCCTTGTGTTCTTGATTCCAACCACAATTGTAACTTCATGATATCGGTGCTCAAAATGGTTGCTTTTGCAAGTCTTTACTGGGCCTTTACGTTGAGGACCATATATTTGTGCTTTGTGAAGCGGCCATAACTTCATTATATGATACATCTTCACGTACATGGTGCAATTCCAAATGTCTGCCCTCTCCTCTCGCCAACCCGGCTCTCCAACGCACTTTGGGTCACTCCATGCTTCCCAATCCATTTTTGCAGGGTTGCCATTTGGTCGTAGAGACTTGGGCTCGCCTCTCAGTCGTAAAAACTTCGGTGCCATTTCGAGTAGAAACAAGGTGGCAGAGCATGGTCGTGGGTGTCCTACGAGGACCCTGAGGAACGCAATCGATGAAGCTTTAAGAAAAGCCACAACGTCAAGCCCGTCTACGAGAGTGAAGAAGAATAAGTCCACCCCTCTTATTTATACCTTCATGGCGATCGAACGCCATTTGCCAACTAACACAGTCCATCCGATCCCGGACGGCAGCGGTCACATCACCGATCGAGCGGCCTTGATCAATTTGTACGACCGATCGGGGCCGCACGATCGATCCGCCAATCGAGGCCGTCCAATGGCGCGGTTGATCGGTCGATCAGAGCCATTGGTGAGCGGCTGTCCAATCTGAGCGTCCGGCAACCGGTCTGCCGACCGACCAGGCCACCGGCCACCGGCGTGGCGATTGACCCGGCGACAGGCAATCGTCCGGGCGACCGACCAGGTCCCTCAGGCGACCGCTCTTGCGCCGTCGGACGATCGCCACGCGTACCTCCTTCGCCCTCCTCTTCTTGCCTCTCCGCAAAACTCCCCGTTTGCACAACTTCTATCACTTTCCTGCATTGTATATTTGCATTTCAAAAGTACTATATTTAGCGTCTCTGGTCCACGTGGCGTCTAAATCAGGGCAGGGAATGTTCTAACACGGGAATGTCAAGAAGATCTCTTTGTCAGAAATGAGAATGCTTTATGACAAAGATATTCTGGACTCTAAATAATTTTATAATAAGGGACTCTTTACAAGGGGAGTCAAGGCTAACAAATCTCCATGCCAATTCACTCACCTTTTGAGTTGTTATGCCTAATTGGCTTCTATTGGAGAAAATATTTAACAATCAATAAAGCGGAGCCAATTCCCCCATTTGTAGAGCCCTTGGGAGTTGGTGCCCATTTCTAGAAGGAAAACGAAGGCCATGGGGGCAATTCTTATTATTAGCTAAAGTTCATGTTTTTGATATATTCACATTGATTTTATCTTTTTAAAATATTATTTTTTAATTCGAATAAAGAAAACGCTTCTAGGCCATGAATTGACATTCATTTCTTGTATCTCCCAACTTTTGTCTAAAACTGATCGATTCTCGCAACGAGATGTTGTCATGTATTGGCTATTTTTGTTTGACACCCTTGAACTAAGCTAGGAGTACATTTATATCGCAGTATAAATAATTGTACTTAATTTGCACATATTATTTTTAACAAATTATTTGTAGCATTTTTCTTAATTTGTAGTATTGATTTGAATAATTATTTATTCACCTCTTACGAAGGTAATAGAAATACGTTTCTATTGTTTTCTATTTCGCAATCATAAAAAAAGAGAAGTAAAAAGGGAGAAAAATAAATTTATGAAAATATCCCACTCTATAAGTTTCTTAGTATGACATCAATTTATAAAGTTTTAATGATATTTGAGCTTGTACACGTATAGTAGTGAGATTTTATGTTAAATAAAATTGATTATTCTCATACTAGAAACTTCGATTGATTGATGTGGGAATATAATATTTCGAAGAGCCATCACTTATTCATTCGGAGTATCTCTTGGATAAAATCACTTGTGGATAGGATTTAAGGTTTATGGTTTGGGATTTATGAATTACGGTCTATACCTCTAGGGTTTAGGGTTTAGGGTTTAGGGTTTAGGATTTAGGGTTTAGGGTTTAGGGTTGAGGATTTGGAATGGATTTCATTTTAATTCTAGTTTTGGTGTTGGAAAGCTTTGCAAACTCAATTGTGTGTGGAAGGAAAATAATGGATTTGTGTACGTATGGTGTAGTTCTCAAGTATATTTTTAATGGATAACAGTGGGAGTTTTCTCCATTGTGTAGTTATTATTTGCACACTAATCTATTTTGTATCATTTTTGTTTGAAGATGTTATTGACATGGAATAACTTAGGAGTTTATTGCAAGGAATATATTGGTAGTTTTTACAACATTCAACATAGGATCTAAGATTCTAGAGTCCTCAAACCCAGAGCCTAGTTTTAAGCGAATGACACATTTCCAAAAAAAGGGGTCAATATTTAAATGAGGATATACAATTTACATTCTCAACCATGCAGTCTTGTAATAGAGTTACAGTTGTAGGTCATGTCGCTCAAAGTTTGAGTCATAAAGCCTCATAGATTACGAGTTTATACTGTATTAGAACAAGAGAATTCACAAAATTTCATCATTTTCAGATTAAAGTGAAAATTCTTATAACATAGCTAATGCAATTATGAAATCTCCAACTACAAAGTTATTCAAATTTATCTAATTATTAATGTTGTACCAAAAAGTATGTTCAATGAAACTAAATGGTAGAGAGCATTGCCTTGGAATGATGAAAATTGCCAAATAATCTACAAAAAGAAAATAGAGAAGAAGGAAACTGTTTGGACTCAAATGTATGCCTTATGTACGAAACATCTTTGAATTTGTGAAGATTTATACTTTATAGAGACGACTCCAAATGGTTTCGATCTCAAAAATTGAAGTGAAGATCTATCCGTGAATAAAGAATATGTAGCATTTCAGAAATCAACATAGGATTCTTTTTTTCATTGTGTAATAATCATTGAGAATCTAATAACATAAATCCTTGAGGGATCAAAAAGGATCCAAGGAAATTTTCTAAGATTTCATTAATACATCTGTAAAAAACCAAACTCAGATCCAGACCGGCCGCCCAGATAGGTCGGCCGACATCGATCGGCCACCCCGGATTGGTTGTCCGGATCGACCGGCGAGGATTCGTCAGCCGGACCGGCCGGCGAGCATCGGTCGCGGTCGTGCGACCTGTTCGTGCGGGTGGTCGTTAGGAATGGTAAATTTAGGGGGAAAATGGCCATTGGCCTTCATTTCCCATTACTTCTTCTCCAATCCATCCACCTTATATGGGCTGCAACCGTAGGCATTAGCTTCTCTTGTACTGCATTTGTATTGGCGGGGAGAAGTCAGCTTTCTACACGATACTTGCGGCTGCTTCATCGAATATTTGCATACTTTGGATATCTTCAGGGTATTTTAAATACTCTCCGTTCTTCATGGCGACGATGACCGATAACACGAAGATAGAGTTGGTTCTGTAGAGACCTTTAGGTCACCTGCGAGAGGAACCACAAAGGCAGAATTGGTGGAGACGGAGTTGGTTTTACATCAGACACCGTCAAAGAGAGTGAAACCAAAAGGAGCGAGACATGAGTTGCATTACGAGATGTTGGATAATGAGGCCATCAAAGCTCAGAGCGGTTGGGAGCTAGAAAAGGAGGAACACTGGACATTAGCGACCTGCAAGAAATATGTGAAGATGTACCACATTGGTAAACTTTGCCCTAAAGCATGTCACAAAGCTAATACCAATACTTTTACTTGCAACCCGCAAACATGCAAGGATGATCACTTTCTTCATCATGCTGAAGAAGTTTGGGTGGCATTGTTTGGAGGTCGTCCCAATAGCAAATGTTACTTTTCCTATACGCTTTTGTGCATGGTGTATGCTGAGCTAATACTGAAGCAAAAGGTGAACTGTAGCACATTCACAGCGAGTAATACATTTCCTCTTCGAATTGGGAAAAATCAAAAGGATATCCTTAATATGTTTGATGCAAAATCAAACTCTACAAAGGCTTTATTGCAGCACTTGAGGAAAAAAACTCATGAGACGGCGGTGAAGGTTTCTTCTCCAACAACCATGACACACAAGTGGGATGGAAGGAACATGGTTGCCATGGATGCTCCACTCGTAGAACCAACAATAATTGATAGGCTCGAAGATACAAAAGTAGTTGGAGAACCTCATGTAACCCCGGTACCAACATCAGAGGACGCAGGGCCAAGTGAACCAGTGGAAACCAAATCACCAGCAGATGCCATGGATGTCATGGATCTCGATTCGATTATAGTGGACAATGTCGAAGAGTTTCTGCGTACGGTACCAAGCAATAAGAAATTGGAGGAGTTTATGATTACCGCACGCATAATAGCAGATTGGTGCAATGAGGTGCATAAAGAGAATGGCCTGTTGGTGAAAGATTTCAGAGATATGTGACAAGCCTAGTGGCATATGTGCTCTAGAGATCGACATGACAATGGGGTCAAGTATACTTGCTAATAGGGCTCTTGGTTTAGTGGATATGAGTCACACTTTTGCAAATATCATGCCTAACGTTCTACAGGCTGCCATAAATTATGAGGCAATCATAGATCGATATCTCCTTAAACGATGCCTTAAAGGAGAAGCAATACACTAAGAAACTGGAGGCAAAAAACGATACTCTGAAGAATCTCATTACAGAGTATTACATTGAATTGCAATCAATTTCGATGATTGGCAAACGTTCTGTCGACATTGATGCAAAGTATGAAGAAGCAGTTTGCACTGTATCTGAGGTTCCGTTAGAAGACTCAAAAGAATTGGACAAGTTTGCTGCATCACAGAAGGACACTTAAGGGACTCCATCTAGTCTTTTCTTTCACAATATGATGGGGGTAGTAAAAAGGATGGTAAAGAAGATAAGGGAAAGACAATTGTGGAAATAGAAGATGATGAAAGTGCGTGGGCAATGAAGTTGGAGATAGCAAATAAAGAGAGAGATAATGCACTCGCAGATGCACAAGCATGGGCAATGAAGTTCGAGGCTGCGAATAAGGAGAGACATGTTGCAATTGCGAAATTGGACGATGATGCAAAAGCACAGTCAATGAAGTTGGAGGCTATAAGTAAAGGGAGAGATGAGGCTGTCGCTGAATTGGAGGCATGACGGAACACCTTGAAAACGATAGATTCTACACCACTTCAAGAATGCACACTACCATGGTTGGGATGGGTTCATCGACTTTCAAGATAGAGAGACCTTGGTTTCGAAGGCACAAGATGATCGCAAATCGATTGCAGCTAAAGCAAGAGATTCACGTGAAGTTGTAGATGCTTCATCGGAGATGTTTCATGAGATGAGTGGGAAACAGCAATATGACCCTGTAGAGGTCACTTTTTGGGAAACAGCAATATGACCCTGTAGAGGCAATGTAGAAGATATGATGGAGTGGACAAATTAATCTAAAATGGGGAGAAACAATGATGTTGATTGGACTTTAGATATAGAGGAAGGATGGGCGTCGTACAATAGATTCTCATCGCACCTATAAGGGTCAGCTCGCATTGTAATTAACATGTGCGACCCTCCTCCGGCATTACTTAAGGACAAATGTGCGGTGTGCCTACATCATTTTGGTCCACAGGGAGCATACACGTTGGGCTGATGTGGCCATAATTTTCATGTTACTTGCATATGCCGATATGCCATGACAAAATCGGTATGTCCGGTATGTCCGGTATGTCGCTCCCCATTTAGCACGAGATTCCACAAGATGATGGGCATACGAGATAGTATGCTGTTAGGGTTCAACACAATGAAATCTTCCACTGGATCACCTCCCAAAGAAATTTCTACACTACTCTGATTGGAGAAATACACTTGAGTGGAGTACGTCCGAATCAAAATACCAACTAAGCATTCAATATGGTGAAGAAAGAGATCCCTTATTTTGGATGACACAAGATTATGAAATAGAGATAAGGGCGAGGAATATTAAAGATGAAGAGCAACAAGAGTTGTTTTGCCGTAATTTTGGAGGGCATTGGAGCATCCAACACGACCATTTCTTTTGATTTCCTCCAAAGAGAGTGCTAAAGGGAGAAGATGGTTCGTAGCATGAAGTAACAGATTCAACCGGCTTAGAAGAGGAGTACAAGAAGTACAATCATACTCCAATTGGAAGAGCTATGGTTCTTGCAAAATTGGAGGAAGCCGCGATAGACCGGACTAGGATACCGGAAAATTCTTTTCAAGATGTGGAGGTCTCTTATTGGGATGCGGTGCAGAAGTTTGATAAGCGTATGGATGACGCCATTTCATTTTGGAGGACATGTATTTTATATCCAAAAGAAGGATCATTATTGTGAATGGATGAATTCGAAGGTATTGTACACGATATCCTTGCACAAATCGAGAAGGTCATGGAAATCTTACGTAACAAACAAGTGGATCCTAGTAGAAAGCCGAAGAGGCAAGATTGCGAAGATGGGGAGGATAGTTGCAAGGCGGAGATGAGCCCCAAAATTGCAGTCATGGATCGGGAATATAAAGAGGGCGGTAGAATTGCCAATCCAAGCCAAAGACCGCGTACTCGTAGTATAGCTCATATCGATCAATCGGATGTACCTTTAGTTTGAACGGATGTTGGACCTTTGGTTTAAAAGGATAAAGCTAGGCTTTTCTTAGTTTGTATGGATGTTGTTAAAAAAATGATAAAAATGCCACCATTGACTCATAAGGCATTATATTCGAAGTGAAGGGTTGCAATTTTTTTGGTTTGATGTGCATTTCTTCTCTATGCTCGAGAGATGAGACCATCTTGAGACAAGTATGTAGAGATATATATAATTTTTCAACACATTAAATATAGTCATGTAGACAATAGAAACTCCAAATGTATTTGGAGTATAACAATAAAGTACTATGAAATATATAATTTCTACAGTATCTATAATAAATATAAGTTCTATGAACCTATACTACATAAAGAAGCAAAATTCAACTACTCATCAGGACCACGAGATTGTTCATAATTGCTATCTCCCTGCAATTCAACTCCACTAGACCCCGTAGGATCATATTGATGATCACTTGGAACCTCTTGTTTAATCTTGGGCTTGTACTTTGAACATTGTATATTCCCATACTTATGCTAAGTACCAAGTTGTGGGAGATTAACAGGGATCTTTAATTTTTTTGGCGGAACAATTGGAAGTGTTGCAGATTTACGTTTATGCGACTTGGAAGTGCCAAGCATGTGCTTTAACCCGTGGCACTATGAGGAACATTGGCATTTTTTAAATACCTACCCAACGGTACATCCGAGTCACTAGAGATGCCGCCATATTTGGCTCTTGAAAGAGATACCACACCCATAGAGGATTTCTCCATGGTTGTCATAACCCTTACAGTAGAGGGTTGAAATAAAGCGCGGAGAGTAGCACAAGGTAAGGATAGTTCATCCTTACTACAAGATGCGATATTCTCTGCGACCGGATCAGAACTCATAGTGCTGCCACTAGTATTGCATGCGGTGGTTTTCACGTCTATCGTCTCTTTTTCAAACCCGAAACCATTAGCGATAACAGGTGGGATGTTATTGGATTTGTCCATGCCGCCTTGTGTTATTAACCGTGCTAACGGCTAATCATCCTCTAGATCATCCGCCGAAGTACCAGTAGCCATAAAATCACCCTTACCATCGTGAACATTGGAAGCATCTTTATCATTAGAAGCGGGGAAGAAAGGGGGAAACCACCGGTGTGAGCGTTGAGCGTTGAGCGGTTAGCGGTGAGTGGTAAAGTTTGAGCGGTAAGAAGAAAAAACTTAAAAAGTTAAAGGCCCTATTACCATGGAATGGGTGGTTCTGAAATTTTGAAATGGTTTTTATTAGGCATGAAAGTACCCAAAACTGTGGATATAGGTCCTAAATCCATTTATTTTCATCGTATTGAGGTCATACAATATTTAATAAATAATCCACATTTGCAAGTTTAAATAAAAGTTAATTAAATTATGGGCTAGCATCATCATGTGTAACCAATACAATTCAAATCATATACAAAATCTATACCTCCACTTTCGGATTGCCCTGTAGGTAATCAATAAGTTTATTTTATTGATTTTAATATTTGCAGACTAATTAGGGCTGACGTCATCAATTTCCAATTATACTTGTCAGAATTATATGTAGATGCTTTGTGTATATAATCTGAAACTTATAACTACATGTCGTCTTTCCGTCTCTTTTTGTAAGGTGTACAGAAAGACATGCACGTGGCATTGTAGTGTTCCGAGTTCGATTCTCCTCGCCCTCGTTTGAGCGTTACACTGCGTCTTACAGCAGCTATCCTGAGCTATACAAATACTGGAATATAGCCCCTACCAACATTGGCAAGATTCAATCACTCCAATGGAAAATAAAAAAACCATCTGAAACTTTGAGTCTGCATTGACTTTAGAACTTAAACATTTACATACACTGATGCATTGAAATTGGAGATAAAGAAGATACATCAAAATTAGGGCTGACGTCACCATTAAAGGCAAGCATGGCTTTAGATAACATCGTATTGAGATACTTAGAGTAATACTTGAAGCACTTAGTGTAGGTTAAGCTATAAACGATAATCACAATAAATAAAAATATAAAACGGTCAATATTGAAAAACACATATAGATAGTATAGAAGTAATAGATCATGGTAAACTACAAATGTATGGCGCTACCATGTCCTGTACCTATCAGAAAGCAAATCACACACTAGGCTGAAGGTGTAGTACCATTAAAGTGCTGATCACACTCATCAGCCTCAAAGTCTATAAACTTAAGCACACTATTGCTATAACGTCGACGTGGTGTGTCAGACAAAATGGGAGATGGAGCTTGAACAAACTCTTGAGCAAGACGCTCAGCGTACATTGGTAGGGTGAATTTTGATGGAGGGCTCTTGTAGAGATGAGCGTTGCGAGTCAATCGCTCTTTCAGACCTGCGATCCTAAAAGTATAAAGAAACTCAATACTACCGATTTGTAAGTGCGTGATTTAAAATCTAGAAATAATATACAAGATGGTTATACGCACCAATGAACTTTTGTGGCTTCTTCACAACCAGTTCGTGAGAGGCATAATCTGCGGGAGGGGCCGATTCTCCACTTTTTTCATCACTGAGAGGACCATTCTTGTAATCCGCTAGTACACCATCAAAGATTTCTTTGTCAGGTTCCATGGCGATGAGGTGTCGGTTGGAGCGCGCGCAAGCAATCACAGATGCACCTAACAAAATCAGAAGCCAACGTTAAAAATGCGAAATGAAGAAACGAATTCTAATGCAGAGTCTACGGAAACAATACCTGTACTTGCGCTCCAGTCGAAGACTATACCCCCCTTGTCCGTGAGACAATCGACGAAACATTGAATGAAGGAGGGGTCCTTCTCTCGTGAGCCTTGCCATGGCGTACCATCCGGACGATAACGCAATGTCTCTTTGTCTGCATAGTTAGAGAGGTGGTCTTCCTCATCAGGTACAATTGCCACACCCGCATATGCGTGTGCCACTTGCCGAGTTTGGAACTTCGAAACATACTCTTCACAAACATACACTTAAATATGGAAGCAGTGAGTCTGTTAAAACACAAGTATACATACGTTAACATAAAAACATAGAAGACAATAATCATGAATTGTGAAATTGGAAAGTAGAATCGGGTCCGTACCTCTTTCGGTTTAGGCACGGTAGAGGCCATAGGGTGGGGATTATACCCCCACCAGTGTCAAACCAGACGAAAACTATATGTATGCGACTCAGAATCAAGAGTACGCTCGATTCTACGACATTTTGGATGCATCAGAAGAATGGCTCCAACATCTGTCAAATGATACGCGGCAAACATGAAGAGGCTCTCAAAGTAGGTTTTGTCACGCCGGTTGTAGGATGGAATTTCTGTTGGAGACACACCCGGTACAGGCAAGTTCTCGGGAGCATCTGCAAAAATGGAATCAATCCCTGGATGCTTGGGTTCATACTCCATCGCCGAGCACGGGTACTTACGGTCTTTTCCAATCTGGGATACATGTCAAAATTTAGAAAGTGGCTAGTAGATATACAAGTACAAAACGTAATAAGGGAGATTATGAATGACAAATGTATGATATAATACCTTCTTGATGTGCTCGACGATATCTAGGATTTGCGAATCCCATTTTGCAGTCTTCGATGACTGGTGAACCAAATCTTCAATGTTCCCCTTCTTCAGATACATTGGCAGAGTGACTGATATTTTCGACAACGAGCTGCTACCAATGTGATTGGGTTTCGGAAGAGGACGTCTGGCGAATATTGGCTGGCTGAGGCAACGTGGGGACTGCTGCGAGTTGTGGTCAACGATGAATGATTGAGATGGGGACCCAGCATTCGTAAGTCCACCTGTAGAAAGTTGAGTCAATCTTACACCGCGACGAATTGTATTGTTTGCGGCTCCCGCTGAAGCCTGAGTCAGATCAGCATCTTCAGGCCTTGCAATGTCTTCTGAGAGGGGAGCATTCTCTTCGGATTCTTGCTCAAGATCTACAACAACCTCTGCAACAGCGTTGCGTCGCTTCCTGTTTGCACGAGACTTGGGCACTGCAACTGGTGAAGAAGGAGAAGAGATTGGATCAGGTGCGACTGATAAAATGGAGAGGTCGTCATCGTCATCGTCATCAATGTCCATTGGTGCAGAGTCAGCTGGGTTAGAAGCGAGGTTCCGAAGAAGATACTTCTCCTCCTTGTGCACGTAGTTGTCGTCGCACTCAAGGAACCATCCATCGGTTGTCAATTGGGAGTTAGTAAATCGCTCTTGTTGGGCTGTGGAGAAAAAGCTGCGGGGATCATTCGTGACTGAATTGTCCTTGAACTCCATTGGAATGGAGAACGAAGCTAATGCTCCCTTCGCAGCAAGCTCTTGTTTTAAGTACCTACAAAAATGTGAACAAATCAGATAGTGAAAATTGAACAAGTTGTACCAATTTTATTAATATTCAAGAGTAAATTGGAAACATACCGGAATAATAGTCGCTTAATTGTAACTTTGCCCCCGGTAATCTTTTGAAGATCTGAGCTTTTAATGAACTTTGGGCTTGCATTAGGACCAAGATAGTTGTTGAATGCCTTGTCCCATAGGAGCAACCTCCACTTCTCCACATACGCTGTTGGCTTAAGGACAACACTAGACTACTCAATGTTGAGGCTTTCGTTGTCAATCAGGTTTTGCAGTTCACTCTGAAGTGCTTGCTCAAGGTGTGAAAAAAGAAAACATGTTAAATATTAAAATACCATATGACCCCTAACTTTGAAAACACGTAACGCAACAATATGTTACCTGAGCCCAAAGTGAAGCGTGATGTAGGAATGCCATCAAAGTTTTATCTTTCATTGGACGTTCTTCTGGGAAGCGGAAAGAACGCCGAACTTCGTCTGATGAGTTCCACCATTGGAGCCACTTTCCCTTGAAATCGCAATGAACATTGGTAGTGGCCACCATTTGTAAGCGATCGATTGTCATATCGGGTTTCAAGTTCTTGCTGTAATGAGAATAAATCTGTACATGAAAATCATAAGTTAGAATCAAGTTATAAAACATGATTATGAGTCATATAAAACATGAAAGGGATGTTATCTTTACCTCCTTCGCAAATACTTTCCCGAGTTTGTTGTTGGCCACATCGACCATCTTGTCGAAGTTCTTGCCACGTATGGCCTTAATTTCTGCTTTGATCGCATTATCCATGACACTCCGTACTCCAGGTCCTGTTTGTTTCTCCTTTGGGACGGTGGCGTAGTAATTCGTTTCAGCGTCATCAGATGCCTTCGCTAATCTCCTCTGTGTTAGATACAAAAAGTATTAGTAAGGTGTAAAGAACCAAATACAAAGATTCACAAATTAAACACATTCCACCCAACTTACCGCATATAAGAACTTTACAAAAACGTCAATTGTTACATGATACCAAGTATCTTTTTTTGCCTTAGCGTACTTGCATATTCTGTAATCCTCTAGGGATATCAGACCCTTGAAATCCTCCAGTTTCAATTTTCCAAACTGCCTCATTCGCTGCAATTTAGCACACAAACCATCTTCGACATGGTCATGTTCAGTAGACCTGCAGAGCGGGATCAGACATGAGATATATTGAACTTAATCAAAATAGAAATAGAACAAATTGAAAAAATAGGATAGATACTCACCAATTCATGTCGTTCATAGCGTCGAGCAGGAGGTTACTTTCCCCTCGTGCATCAAGAACATTACAGTCCACGGAGATGTACCACAAAGGCTCCATCTTATGGTACCTTTCTATGTGACGCATCCACGCCGTAACACGGTGGTTGCCCTCGTAAACGTAAAAATACTTGTCACTGAGGTGTTGTTGATCCGGATCAGACTGCAGCGTCTTCTCAAACTCTTCGTTAGCTGATTTCCAGAGAGGATTCGTCCACACAGCATCTTCGGCATCAACCAATTTCTCTCGGCCTTTCCTATCAAAGGGTGACACGTACATCACCCGATCGCCTTCCCGGTATCCTTTGTTGAACTCATTCTCTAGTTTTCTGACATCTTGTTCTGATATAGGGCGAACCTTCGGATAACAAACGAGATGGCAGAGTGGAATTAACATACGGGACTTCTTAACAGGTTTGTAGAGTAACATGTTGATGATTGCAATGGAATCACTCTTGTGGAGCATTCGCATCTCATTCGCACTCCAATCGGGGTCCTTGTTTTGAAGATGAGTTGGCATATGGACGATTCCAACATTGACACTCCCACGCAAAGGAGTGTCTTCATCCTCCGAAAGAGCGTCGAGTCGATCATGATCGTGCACGGCTTCAGGATCACGATGAGTTTCAGAAGGACTTTCTTCCGGGAGTCCGATGTAAATGTTTTCAACATTTGCGACACTATCACGTAATTGTTCATCTCCATCGGTCAAACAAGCTGGTGGAGAAGCAAGAAGTTGTCGGGTGGTTTCGTCATCTTCATCGGTACATACTTGAGCTAAGTTCATCTGGCAATCCAGAAACCAAATACAACACACCACAGAAAGAATAAGAATGTGTCAAATTAACAATGCCATAAATTTAATACAAAACAACGGCTTTATTAGTATATGATAAACTCGTAATATCATCTGCCGATACATTTATGATGATTGCAATTTTCTCGCAAGTCGCGGAGAACGTCTGGGTGCAAGCCTAGCTAATGCTTTCTCTTCGATACGTCTAGATTTAGCCTCATTCTTTTTGATTCGAATGTTAACCGCTCGAGCAACCCGATCAACGTCATCACGTGAAGTGTGACGGACGGGTGAGGCAGGAGGTGGAGTTTCCGGAACTGAAGTCAAAGCTATGACTAATCGACGAGACTCCACGTAAGCCAACACATTGTCTCTCGAAGCGGAGAGGTCGCTATCTCCATCCGATTCTTCTTCTTGGTCAATGTCTTTTTGCATTAAAGGATCGTGCAAAATCAAATGAAACCAATGGTAAGTTTATTATCAAAACACCAGGAAAATATTAGGATCAATCATTGTTTTAAAATTAATATTTAAGAAATTAATTTACACTTGCTTCAATTCCCAGGCAGAGTACATCAAAATACAGCAAGCAAATGATAACGAATACAGCATCACCATCAATATCACAAGCGACCCAAGTAGCCCATCACAGCAGCTAACATCGCTTGCATGGAGACCAAGGTTCCATACAAGCCAAGACGTGCTTCTTCCTCGGCATTCTATCTTGTGACCAGCACAAAACCTAAAGCGACATCATGAAACCAGCATAAGCAAAAAAAACAAGAAAGCGTCCACCCGTAACCGTTGTGTCTAGGCATCAAGCTCCTGGGCTTCGAGCCTACGGAAATGCAATAAGGATCAGCCTCAGGCCCGCCATTAAGCACACAACAGCCATCATCGGCACAACGAGGATGGGCAATAGCGAGCAAAGGGGAACCAGGATCTGCACTCCCCGAATTCCCACACGATGACGAACATATAACAGGAGGATGGGCAACAACGAGCAAAGAGAAACCAGCATCTGCACTCCCCGAATTCCGACCACGAGCAGTAGCAACACATAACAGGAGGATGGGCAACAACGAGCAAAGAGGAGACAACATCTGCACTCCCCAAATTCCCACCACGAGCAGTAGCAACACATAGCAGGATTGAATGCAGATAAGGCAGAAAAAAAAGCAAAATCGGTCAATTCCCGCTAGACTTTCATCCACGAATGTCTGGGGTCCATCCCAGCTCTTCCCTCACATTGTGCAATACAAAATCCCCGCAACCGGCCACCCCTCAAGGTGCTCGACAACAACGAGCTGGGGAATAACAAGAAAAAACAGCCTCAGGCCCGCCATGATGCACACAGCAGCCGTCATCGGCACAAGAGGATGGGCACCACTGGGCATAGAGGAGCCAGCATCTGCACTCCCAGAATTCCCACACCACCTGCACTCCCCGAAGTCCCACCGCAATGACGAACACATAACTGGAGGATGGGAACAGCGAGCAAAGAGGAGCTAGCATCTGCACTCTCCGAAATTCCACCACTTAACAGGATTGAATGCAGATAAAGCAGAGAAAAGAAACAAACTCGGCCACCTTCGTTCCAGACTTTCGTCCACGAATGTCTGGGTGCTTTCCAGCTCTTCCCATAAAAGTGCAATACCAAAACCCTACAGCCGATGTGGCCTGCCATAAAGGTACTCAAATTTGAGCTGGGAAATAGCAATAAGGAGCAGCCTCAGGCTCGCCATGAAGCACACAGCAGCCTTCATTGGCACAAGAGGATGGGCAGCAGCAAGCGAAGGGAGCTAGCATCTGCACTTCCCGAATTCCCACCACGACGACAAACACATAACAGGAGGATGGGCAATAGCAAGCAAAGAGAATCCAGCATCTGCACTCCCCAAATTCCCACCAAGAGCTGTAGCAAATAACAAGATTGAATGCAGAAGGCAGATAAAAAAGGCAAAATTGGCCACCTCCCGCCAGGCTTTCGTCCACGATGTTTAGGGTCCTTCCCAGCTCTTCGCACAGATTGTGTAATACAAAAACATCGCAACCGGGCGAGCCATCAAGGTGATCGACAACAACGAGCTGGGGAATAACAAGAAAAAATAGCCTCAGGCCCGCCATGATGCATACAGCAGCCGTCATCGGCACAAGAGGATGGGCAACAATGAGCATAGAGGAGCTAGCATTTGCACTCCCCGAATTTCCACAGCATCTGCACTCCCCGAATACCCACCACGATGACGAACACATAACAGGAGGATGAGAACATCAAGCATAGAGGAGCCAGCATCTGCACTCCCCGAAATCCCACCACGATGACGAACTCATAACAGGATTGAATGCAGATGAGGCATATAAAAGAAACAAAATCGGCCACCTCCCTCCAGACTTTCGTCCATGAATGTCTCGGGTCCATCACAGCTCTTCGCTCAGATTGTGCAATACAAAAAACCCGCAACCGGCCAGCTCTCAAGCTGGTGGGCTTCGAGCCTACGAAAAAGCAATAAGGATCAGCCTCAGGCCCGCCATGAAGCACGCAGTAGCCTTCATCGGCACAAGAGGATGGGCAACACCGAGCATAAAGGAGCCAACTTCTAAACTCTTCCAATTCTCACCACGATGACGAACACATAATAGGATTGAATGCAGATAAGGCAGAAAAAAAGGGAGAAATTGGCCACCTCCCTCCAGACTTTCGTCCACGAACGTCTGGGTGCTTTCAAGCTCTTCCCATAAAAGTGCAATACCACAACCCCACAGCCATGAAGGTGCTAGACCTTGAGCTGGAGAATAGCAATAAGGAGTAGCCTTAGGCCCGCCATGAAGCACACAACAGCCTTCATCGGCACAAGAGGACGGGCAACTGCGAGCGAAGGGAGCCAGCATCTGCACTCCCCGAATTCCCAACACGATGACGAACACATAATAGGAGGATGGGCAACAGCGAGCGATGAGGTGACACCATCTGCACTCCTCGAATTCGCACCACGAGCCGTAGAAAATAACACGATTGAATGCAGAAGGCAGATAAAAAAGGCAAAATTGACCACCTCCCGCCAGACTTTCGTCCACGAATGTCTGGGGTCCTTCCCAGCTCTACGCACAGATTGAGTAATACAAAAACACCGCAACCGAGCCAGCCATCAAGGTGCTCGACAACAACGAGCTGGAGAATAACAAGAAAAAACAGCCTCAGGCCCGCCATAATGCACACAGCAGCCGTCATCGACATAAGAGGATGGGCAACAGTGAGCATAGAGGAGCCAGCATCTGCACTCCCCGAATTCCCACAGCATCTGCACTCCCCAAATACCCACCACGATGACGAACACATAACAGGAGGATGGGAACATCGAGCATAGAGGAGCCAGCATCTGCACTCCCCGAAATCCCACCACGATGACGAACTCATAACAGGATTGAATGCAGATGAGGCGGATAAAAAAGAAAAAATCGGCCAACCAACAAATCCGTCGTGGCGAGCAATCAAGCTGTTCGGCTTCGTGCCTTGGGAATTGCAATATGGAACAGCCTCAGGCTCGGCCCTGAAGCACACAGCAGCCCTCATCGGCACAACGAGGAGGTACAACAACGAGCTAAGAGGAGCAGCACCCTGCATTCCCCGAATTCACACCACGACCTTCAACACATTACAGGATTTAATACAGAAGACAGATAAAAAAGGCAAAATTGGCGATCTCCCTCCATACATTCGTGGACGGAAGTTTGGGGTGCTTCCTTGCTCTTCCCACGACATTGCAATACAAAAACCCCACTAAGAAGCAAACCCTCAACGTGTTCTGCTTCGAGGCTAGGCATTAAGCAACCCTAATCGGCAACACCGAGGAGGGACAGCACTGACCAAAGAAAAGCCAACAATCTCCAATCCCTGAATTCACATATTCTAGCCTGTTCATGACGTATACGTTCTCTCCGACCGAATTCTACGACTTATCGGAGGAACAAGGTTTAGTGCAAAATCGATCTGATGTAGGAAGCAAAAGTTAGGGTTTAAATTCAATCTAATGTAGCAAGAAGCTTTGTCCTTCACATACCAGGAATTTCTTAGAGTACCACGCCTCCAACTCCGCCCTGGTTTTCATTGCTTTACCAGGAGCACAATGCGCCTTGTAAAATTCCTTGTAAAATTTGTCGAAAATACTTGAATCTGAGAACTGGGAACTCACATTTTTTAAAGCTTCGTCGACGTGCTCACTACCTCCTTCCACTGCTACCTCTTTCTCTATAAGCTCCGCCATGATTTCCTCTTCCTGCAATATCTTGACAGCAATGGTGTGCAAATTCATCAAAAAACTCCCTCCCACAACTTGACAGTATCAAATGTACTCCTCCCATTTTGCCAGGACGTTTTGTTGCTTCTACTAAAATTCACTGCCAACCGAGCGCATCGGCGGTTCCTGCTTCGGCCTATTCAAAAATAGTACAAACTTTTATTGTAATCAAATCTTGCAATTAAATGGTGCGACTTTGGAATGAGCCTGATTGGGCCACCCCTAGCGCACTAAAGAGCCGGCGCCTAGAAAGTCACCCCCCTCCGAGCAGATGGCCTTCAGAGCTCAGACAGGGCGCGATGAACCTACAGCAGCGATTCCGACCAGGCGGGCAACTCGCCATTACCCGGCCTCCCCACACAGCAAACTAGCGCGGGCGAGTAGTCGGTACTCGGCCTGGCCGGTACCCGGCCACCCCACACTGCAAAGCAGCGCGGGCGGGCAACCCGCCGGTATTCGGCCTGCCGGTACCTCACAGCACCGCTCGAGCGGGCAAGTAGTCGGGATCCGGCCTCCCCACACAGCAAAGCAGCGCGGGCGGGCAATTCGCCGGCAGTACCCGGCCTCGCCAGTACCCGGGCTCTCCGGTACCCGACTCGACTCTGGAACTATCGGAGGGTTAGCGGGGAACGGCCTTCGTATACACGGCCTCGCCTCTGCGGTACCCGGCCTCGACTTTGCATCTTATACGTATGAATTGTACTGAATATGTATACTTATGTGTAGTATTTATTATCATCGTACCTAGTTAGTGGAATCGTTATGAATATGATTTATATGTACGACAATTGAACAATTGTAAACGTAATAGTTGTTTATATTTTCCTTTCATAAATACTACTAAATCGTAATCTACATTTGCGTCCCCTGAAATAATATCTAAACATAGCGGTGAATGCTAAAATATGCCCATACTTTTTCATGCTGCTCAAATATTACATCATGTCATTTACTTGCTCAATCCTGGAAGATTGTTTTAACATACACATGGGAATCATGAGACGCTCGATAATATTATACCATGAAACTGTCATGGATCTATATATATCATGAAAAGCTATAATGTCAAAAGTTCTAACTACATCGAACCGAAGAATGGACTCTCGTTGTATACTTAATCAACCCTAGGTCCTCCCAATAAATCAGAAAGTAGGGTTTCTCATGTACCTCCTCTAATTCTTCAGCACTTGTCTCAAATCCATCTGCTACATTATTCTGTGTTTCCGGATCAGAGGAGGCTTCTGCTCTCTCGCCCATATTCGTTACTCTTTTCTCCTCAGACATTTCTTCTCCAAATTGATCGTCTTCCTCTTCCGATTCTCTGCGACCCTGAAGACAACACATGTTGATGTTAATCCAAAAACGAATTCGGTAATATTTTGACACTTACAAATATCAACATATTTGTAACATAGATTACATCATTACCTCATTTGTAGAGTCTACACCTCCATCGTCATCCCCATCCACGCATACAGTCTCGCTAGACGTCCTGAACTGCCTTCTACGCCCTTCCTCCTCCTCGGCTTCAGCTTCGTCTGTCCCCACACTCTCCGGGACACTGTCGAGGTTAAGCAATCGCATTTTGATAGTCCGCCTGAATAGCGGTAGCACATCATCGTCGATCAAGATGTCATACCCGTCTGCCTCCCGATCATCGCCGCTACAGCTTGTCCCATTGCGCTTCCGCAAAGCACTATGCCTCTACGCTTTAGAATTAGTAAACTTCGTACCACCCCTCCGCTTCTTCTTTCTCTGGCCTATCTCCTTTCCTCTCTCACTACCGCTAGCGGATTCGTCCATACTGCTTGCAATGAGATAACTTATCACACTTACAAGCTAACGAGTCCAAGTGATCCCACTGCAAGTGAAGAGGTTGAACTATGAGTTTGAACTCCATTATACAAGCTCCCCATGCGCTTAGAAACCGTAATCAGCCACCGCGTATTCCCTAACATCCCGCTATGACCGTGTCTGACAATCCAAAATAAGTTAACTTTAAACCGCATCTATTATCCAACTAAATCTCTGACAATGACTGCCGCCGTCACTTTACATCTTACACCTACTTATTTTATCTATCTTATACGGATCTTATATTTTAAATTATAATTACTTAATGCAATTTTGTCAGTCCAGATAATTTACATATTATGGTTAATGCGCATTCAAATCAACATGCTCACAATTCAGAGTATCCGGTATGTGTAAGTTTTATTATAAGTAATTACGTCTAATAGGTACTCTATACCTATGCAAACACCCTACACCAAATTCTCGTATTTAAACATTCGAAACGCACTTGATACTCTCTTTCTCTACGCACTTGTTAATGTTGTCTTCTTTGCCTACGTCTATCATGGCATCTGTTAGCCGGGGTATAGGTATGGAGGTGCCCGTGGTGTGGGGAAGGAAGAAACAGGGGGCAGGGTACAAGAGCTGACCGAGTGCGGGGCTTGGTACCACGGTGATCCCCGGGGAAGGAGAGGGTCAGGGTATACTCTGAGAACCGTTGACTCATAAACCGTAATCACGGTTGATTAGCGCGATCGAATGAGTTCACGCGGAGGGGACCCGGTGAGGGTGCTGAACCACGGCGTCACAGGGCTACGGCCTTGCGGCGTCGCTCTCAGAGTTGGCTTCCACGGCCAAGGCGATCGTCCGTGGTGTGATTGTCCCCGAGGAACGATGGAGCTAAGTCGCCAGTGTCTTCTCAACCGCGGTGCGTTCTCACGACAACACAATCGACCCAAGGAATCCTCGGGGCCACGGTGAGTGCCGGAGCTAGGGTATTCAGTAGAGGAAACAAGAGAAGGGGAGTTTTACAAAATAGATACTTTAGGATAGTAATGGGACTGAGTCCATAGTGCATTGATCAATGAAAATGCCGAATTGGCTACAAGTAATCACGGCCAAGTGCTCGTGGCGCTATCACTAAGTCCGTGCGATACAAAACTGCCTATTGTGTAAATCTACCTCTCTTTATAATAAAACCTAATTCTTGCGCTGTTCTTCGGCCTTAACTGCCTGCACCCGTGGTCTCGATCCTCGTGGTCCTCTAGTCACTGCCTCGGCCTCGAGCCCCGTGGCTGTTAAGTCCTGGTCTTTCCGGTGGCTGCTGGTCTTCGGTAATGATACCCGCGTGCCGTTGCGGGTAACAGCATCCTCCACTCCCTTACCTCCCGCTGCAGACGTCATTGCCATTAGGTCTGAAGACTGTGAGCCCAAACATGCACTCGCACACAAACCACGCTCTCTGCAGAAACAAACCAGCTCTGCAACAAAATCCCGAAATTGGTGTGTGTGCACCACTGCTAATTCGTATGTAAGCAAGTAACTAACATCAATCTCTACAACTCGCGGACGTTTTCATGGGCAAGATTTGAAGGCAAGATTCTACTGGCTACTACTGCTGCTGCCTAGTTACTCTATGGGAAGCCACTTCAAATGCGAGGTAAGAGCTCCTTGTTCACCACTGCCTTCACTTTCTACTATTCAATTGGAGACTCAGTGTCTCCAACTGCGGAAATCGACATGGAATGAATCGTTAAATCCTATTACCGGTAGCGTAATATCATCAAATGCAGAACAGTGCATTTGCATTTGCGTGCAAGATGGGGCTGGCCAGCAAGGGGCTGTTGCAAACCATGACTGCTGAAAACTTCTGAAACCAGATCTTCACCTATCTGCACCAAAATCGGGTCTTCACATATTTGCACCAGGTTTCCGGCTCCTCAAGCTCCCAACACCTCGGCAGCCGTACCACCTCGTCCTATCGTTCCAGGTGACTGTGGTATTTTCGAACGTTCGACAACCACCGGTGAACGATGTTGAGCTGCCCCAGGCAAGGAAGGCGTCAGTGCGTTACTGGCTCGATTCCTCGAGAGGAGGAAAGACAGGGTACGCAAGTTCCTCTGAAGCAGGAAAGAGATGCATCGCAGTCTCGAGACGAGTCACCGATCGAGTCCATCAAAGGGGAAGTCGTCCACAAGTTCGCCGTCACCAACACCGGCAGCAACAGCAACCACCGAACATGAAGTAGCAAGTAGCAACCACGAAATATGAGAAACCACCGAATATGTGCAATTACCGAACAGGAAGTAGCAACCAACCACCGAGACACACTCCAGCATGAGAAACCACCGAGGCACACTCCAGCAACAGCAGCAACACCGAATATGACGAACCACCGAGAACAGGAAGAAACGACACACAAGAACTAAAAGGAAACTAAAAGATGATTTTTTGAAGAGACACTCTTATGGTTATATACACCTACAAAGAAGAAATTTTCAACTCAATAAGAGAGTTGATGAACGGTTCAAGATTCCTCCATTAATAATTAGTGTGGCCTCTGCTGAAATTAGTGTGGGCGGCAGTTAATTAGTGTAGCCAGAAATTAGTATGGGTTGAGGTTATGAGTAAATGGCTATTAACTAATTACTGCGTTAAGAAATTAGTATGGGCGGAACATGGAAAATGGCTATTAACTAATTACTGCGAGTAGAAATTAGTATGGGCGAATAAACGGAAATGGGCTATTAGACTAATTATATGGTTAGAAAATTAGTAGAGGCTATAAAAATGAAATGGTTATTTAACCGAATACTACGATAAAAAAAAAATTAGTATGGGAAATTAAATTAAAATGGCTTTTACCCAAATAATAAGATTAGAAAATTAGTATGGGAATTGAATTGAAATGGCTATATAACCAAATACTAAAATTAGAGAATTAGTATGGGGAATTAAATTAAAATGGAAACTAGGATTAGAATTTAGAGTCGCTTAAATAATCAAAGAACATAAGTAAAATGAATTAGAGTTTCTAGAAGTTTTTTATAAAACATTTACTCAAAATTTGCAAAGTTAAGCAAATCTATGTTAATGAGTCATTTAGATGGCTCACACATGGCGCACCACCTGGGGTTACTTGTGAAACAAGTAAAACGAATCCAGAATCTCTTGCTACGACGCTCAACAAGATTAGAGGCACACGGTCTATACTAATAGTTAAGAAAGTTGATATTAGTACCGGAAAAAGGAGATAGAGGCTGAGTGGAAGAATTAGAAATCCCTACGCAAATGGATTTGGCTTGGGAAAAGAGTATCGAGTTAGCAGTCTATAAGAAACAAAATTAAAATGGAAAAGAAAAAGAAATAAAAGTAAGTAGATATAACCTCCCCGGAATACCGGTTTGGGATAGTTAATATATATATCCCGGGTCAATCGGTTAAATTCCTGCCTAACCACTAGCTCAGTGAGAATAGCGCTACCAACTACCGGGTTCGAACGCACGTCGTTTGACCGGCTATGTCAATTAACCAAGACCGCTACGGGATGCTCTTTGCTCCGCAAAATACCCTAGTATTCTCGACATTTCCTACTTCCTACATTAGTTTAAAGCGACCAATAAAAAGATTTAAAATAAAATTATAGCATAGAAAGTTACTTGTCCGCCTCATGTAAAAATGACTTGGACCTATATTAGAGTTTAGAAGAGTAGATTACACCTCCCCCAATAGAGTGGGTTTGGACTAAGAGAAAGAAATTGTAAACCCCGAAAGGCTTACGAGTCAAAATTAAAATTCAAGGTTTCCTCTTCACTACTTGATTTGGAAACAAATTAAAAATGTAACTATGAGCTAACTCCAAATAATATAATTATCACTTTCTAAAAGAGAAGTTAATGAAACAAAATTCTCCCTCTAATGGTTTGAACTGAAACTACTAAATAGAAAACATATTAGATAGAAGGCTAAGAAAGTCAAAATTGAAAATAGGAAATAATACTACTAAATACCTATTAGTACGTAAGGTTACCATAGACACTTCCCCTTCTAATCACCTAACTTGTTCATCATAAGATGTCGCAATTGAAAAAAATGAACAAAAAATTAGGAGTTAAAGGAAGTTAAGTGCTCGCCGCCTATGCCTTGAGCCTAAGACCTTCAATATCCCCGACCAAAATTAATGTGGGAAAATGATATCCTAGACCTAGACGTAGACTAAAGAAAATTAGTGCTAAAAATTTATAAGACTTGCGATTTTCAAATCACACTTTGTACTCTTTGCACCGACTTCCCGAGGTTCGGGTAGGGAAGTCTTCACCGTTCAAAGTTTGTAATTGAACGGTGTTGTTGTGAAACACCTCCTTCACAACATATGGTCCCATCCATAGAGCATCAAATTTACCTGGAAAGTCCAAGCGTCGCGCATCTTGTAATAAAACCAACATACCCGGTCGAAGGGTTCTAACTTTGTTCCTTTTGTCATATGTTAGTTTCCTTCGCCGTTGGATGACTTCCACATGTTGGGCGCTTGTACGCCGTGCTTCATCCAAACCTTCTAGAACTCCCAACCTATGACTCAAAGATGCGTTATCTGATAATCGTTCGTTAATGGCAATACGCAATGATGGAATTTCAAACTCAATAGGCAAAACCGATTCTACACCATACACAAGGGAAAAAGGTGTGGCCCGAGTTGTAACCTTATAAGTGGTTCTATAAGCCCACAATGCCGCCGGAAGTTTGATGTCCCAATCTCGTTTGGAGTCCAAGACGGTCTTGCGTAAAATGGTAACCAAGGTTTGATTTACTCGCTCGGTATGACCGTTTGTTTGAGGATGATAAGGCGTGGTTTTGCGATGGTTGATGTTAAATCGGGTGGTTAACTCATCAATCATCTTATTTAGAAAATGTTTGCCTCTATCACTAATTAAAATCTTAGGACAACCAAATCGGGTGATAACTTGTTCAAACAAGAAGTTGACGGCATGTTTCGCATCATTTGTTCTAACTGCTCTTGCTTCTGCCCACTTGGTTAGATACTCGGTTGCTACTACAATATGTTGCATACCACGAGAAGAACTAGGGTGAATTTCCTGGATGTAATCAATTCCCCATTTTTCAAAAGGAACTAGCGGCAAAGATACATGTAGCGGAAGATTCATACGCAAATCGTTCCGCGCATACCGTTGGCAAGCATCACACTTTTTAACATAAGTGTGGGCATCTTGAAACATGTTTGGCCAATAATAGCCCGCTCTCAATGCTTTTTGGCCTGTTAACATGCCCGAGAAATGCCCCCCACATGCACTATCGTGGCATGCGGAGAGAATTGCCGGTATTTCATTTTCTGTGACACACCGGCGTAGTATAGAGTCTATCCCTCTACGATACAATTGGCCACCAATTACCGCAAAATGGCGACTATTTACCCTTACCTTTCGGCGTTCATTTTTGGATAGACCCAACGGCATTGTTTGGTGAGTTAGAACCTCGGTAATGTGATCGTACCATGAAGGTTGGGAGGAAATGTGAAATAGATTCTCATCTATCAAACTATCATCGATAGGCATAGTGCTAGGCTCTCCCGGAAGTCTAGACAAATGATCCGCTTGGAGGTGTTTTCTCCCCAGTTTAAATTGTACCGTGTAGTCGAATTCTTCAAGGAGAAGGACCCACCGTGCAATTCTACCGCTTAGGTCGGCTTTATTGACCAAATAGTAGATGGCCATGTGATCCACAAAAAACACTATGCGGTTAAGCAAGAGGACCGCCATGTCGAGTATCCACATACTGATCTTGTCTATCGTCAGCACGACGATCGTCCCTTCCATCCCCTGCACCGGCTTGAGGAAGATCCACAAGATCGTCCTCCACATCGTCGGCACGACGATCGTCTCCTTCACCCCCCGCACCGGCTTGAGGGAGGTCCACGACATCCTCCTGTACATCGTCGCTCCAACGATCCACCCTTTCAACCCCCCCCCCCCGCCGCCTAGACGAAGATCCTGTACTTCGTACTGTACATCGTCGTCCCGACGATGTGACCCCTGCTCTTGTTCGAAGTCAGGACCAAGTTCCCCGACAGGCTTCTCAGTATTGCCGGACCGACGATCCTCGACATTCAGAGAACCGACTTGGGCGACCACACCATGCTGTCCCACTTCTATCGCAGGCAATTCGATGACGACATCATCTTGGATAGCATCGTCATGATAGGAATCATGCTCGCCTTGATCCTCTGAGGCCGCGTCTTGGCTTTCCAAGGAGTTGGCCTGCAAATGCACAGTATCTTCCGCTTGTGCATCGCCATCCGAATCCTCGTCATCTAAACGATGGTTTTGTTGCGCTTCGTACTCAGAATCAGTCTCCATGTCGATGGGATTCTGAGATGAACCAGCCTACTGGTCATCGATTGGTGCGAGGGGGAAAACTCGCTCAAAATCCATCCTCGAGCAGACTCAAGAACGTGTTAGTCCCGAATTGGTCGATGCCCTAGATGCCTAGATCATTGAAAACATGCGCTCCTACTTCTTCAAGTTGGCGCATTACTCCGAACCCACCTTCGACTGGGGAGTTTAGATTCACCGGTGGCGACGAAGGAGAGTCGGGGTGCACTATTAAGGGACCCCGTGTGATCAGACGAATGAAATCTATCGAATTCGACGAGTTTGAGTGCATGAAATTGTTCATGTCAAGCCGTTTTGCAAGAGCCGAGATTTTGATTTCGCTCTTCACGTCGTCACGATCTACAAACCTATAGTAATGAGCTCCGAACATCTGGCATATACATGTCACTCTGTAAGATTACATAATCGTCGACCCGACAATAATTCATGATACTATAAAGCACAAAGTTGAAATATAGCTTTGGGTATCGTCGATCCGACGATACCAAACAATAGTATACGAGTGGTTACCTTAATGGCGAGGAGGAACTTCGCGCCCGCGTGAATGCCAATGACATTCTCCTTCACTGACGCGCACGCGACAAGTATCTCGAAGTAGAATACCATGCGAAGCTTAGTTAGATACACTCGCCATTTTGCCTCCATATTTCTGGCGGCCTCTATATAGTACAAGCGATTAGCTGGTGTGTCATACCTCTTCTTGACACACTTCTTCGCATCCTTCGCTAATTCACTTCCTTTTTTATACAGGAAGAGAAGTGTCACGTCCGATGCGGTCTTCTTGCTGCTGACGTTGTTTAGCATTTCCGCCTTGCTTTGTACGTACGTGGAGAGAGACGGCTCATACTGAGGGAGCTCTCTAGCTGAAACCTCGATGCAACTTTCTGGTCTTCCTTTCCACACAAGACCATCAGCCAGACGTTCGGCTCCAAGATCTTGGGCTCTAGATGATGCCGAAGATAGTCCAAGAATGGGTCGACGGCTCCGCTCGTCTCGGTCACTTGCGAGCGTGGGACATTGCGCAAGTCGAGAAGTGCCAGATTCACCTCACGTGAAGTGTAGGTGTAATGGCTGCTAGTGACTAAAGCCTTCAATTTGAAGTCTAGCCCTCTGATCTGCACACACTCAAGAGGCTCTTTCGGACGGTACTTGATCGTTATGAACCTCCTGTACATGTGCACCACCTCTGGATGCTGCTGCTCCAACTCGACCGCATTTTTTGGCTCTGCCTCGTTGCGTAGGCGCTTCCTGTAGTACTCCGCTCTGGGATATGTCAAGAGAAAATCCCAGCTCGCCGATGTGAACCGGTGCCTGATCTTCCACGCCTTCCATGTGGCGTCAATGGTGTCGCTGCCGCCGTCGATAAGCTTGAGGGAGGGCTTGATTGAAATGATATCCTCAAGCACAACTTTCTTGCGCTTCCTTCTCTCCACCCAGTCGACGCACGCAAGATTGTCCGCCACAAGCACCAGAGATCTTCCAACAGTCACTTTCTGATATGGTGACGTCCGTCCCGGAGTCTCCCCAAGTAGATTCCTTGACATGATGGTGAAGTCTGTGTCGGTGAACCATCCGCATCGCCTGAAGAACTCTCATTTCAGCTTGTTACTCTTGGACTTGTAGGTCTTCGTCTTGTTGAATGGCAATTTCGAGACAGGGTCGATTAGGTCGCCGACAACATGCTTCGGAAGAAACCTTTCCCAATAGTCGAACTTGTTGTCCAGTAAGGTGATGATTTGAATCTCATTCTTCAGATTCGCTGCGGACTTTATGCGTGCCCCATCCTATGTTGGATTGATGTTCTGGTATCTCTCCGTCACAACATCCGTGAAGCTCTGCGTACGTAAATCAGTTAAGGTTAGCACTGTGAAGCAAGGGGAACGTCAGCATCAGAGGTATCCTCGAACCGACGATAGCCACTTTAGATCAAAACGTTACCTTGAACTTGACGACGTTGTGCACCGCCTTATTACCCCCCGTGACCGCTTCGGAGAATACATCAGTTGGGCGCTTCATGGCTATCCAAATATTCCTACACGCCACTACCTGGTTTTCCGATGACAGTTGTGCATGACCAAGGTGGTTGGTGATGTTGTAGAATTTTGAGATTCCTCAAAGTTTAGTTGCGTCCAAGGTCCAGATGATGTAAGCGTTCCATTTGCGGAGCTCGTTGCGCCGAGCCTCTCCACATCCTTCTTGCTGGAGCTGTTTTGATGTCCAAACTCTATGCTGCCCGTTGATAATCATGAACGTTCCGTCCTTGATCTCATTCCAATCTTCTGGCTTGTTCTTCAGTAGCTTCCCCTTGGAATCCGCTGGAGTTAGGCAGATTTTCTGTCTCAGCTTGACATCGATCATCTGGACAAGTTCTCTGGCGACTTCTTCAACCATGTCCTGCTGCAGCGTTTGGATAACATACTGATCCTTCTTCAGTATGCACTGATCGATATCCACCTCCATCGGGTTCATGATCAGCAAGAAGCAGTCCTTGTGGTTATCCCAGAACCCCTTCTGTAAGTTCGCGGTTTTCTCGAACTCCTCCAGATTCTCATCAGAAGTACCAGCTCTAGCAGTCACGTTTGTTAGTGCTGACCCTGAAGTTCCCGTAGTTTGAGTCGGTACTATTGCAGTACTTGGTGCGGCTGAGGCGGATTTCTTACACTTGCGGCTCGACCCAGCTCCATTTGTAGAAGGTGGTGCTCTCTTCTTACCCTCCAACCAAGGCTGACTCGGCGTTACTCCTCTGCTTGCTGATCTGGAAGGGGTGGACGCCAAGTTCAGGCGTGAAATCGATGCACCCCGATTCGGCTGCACTGGTGATAGTCGCGCAGCGGGTTCCAAGCAGACGTTAGCCAGGGCGTATCGATCGAGTGTTTGGAAAATCCTCGTGAGTCGATTTGCGATGGACTTTGCAGAGCCACATGGTCCGCTCACATATCCCAACCTGATGAACTTGCTATTGAGGGAGGTCATTTCGGAACCCTCAAAGTACGTCATGAGGTCTTGAATGTCGAGAATTCCATGCTCTTTTGTTGTATCAATGACAAAAGAGTGGCAGTGATCTTGCTAGAATCCATTCTCGTCCACTGTACGGAGCACGATGACGATGTAGATGTCTCTGTGGCACTCGATGATGGTGACCTTCTCGTTGTGATTCTAGGGCAGATATGTAGATGATCCGTTCGCCCTGTATGGAATGAACACAAAATTCTTGAATTTGTTGACTCCAAAGTTTCATGTTTGAACATGTGGCCTGAATTGCCAGAGATCTCCATATATTTCGGCCATTTCTTCGAAAAATGGCTCCTCTCCCGACGGATTCACGAACGGCTCAAGGTGATGCAGGGTGACTTTGTACTCGTATGCTTCGACTTCCGCCATTTCATTCGTCTACATCACCGTCAAGGATTTGTGTTAGACGTTTTACCGCTTTGCAATTAGTTCTGTACTGATTATAAGCTTCCTATTGTCGACTCGACGATACAGTCTTCTGATATCTCTGATAAGAAAAGAGCGTAACCATTGCTTTACTACGCAGGGTATAGTCGGCTCGACGAAATTCTAGTTTAAGAATACTCTTTTAAATGAACTTCACACCTTATCGTCGAGCCGACGATATGCTCTCCTGGAATCTCATGGAATGAATTTTTAAGTTGCATTTATTCTGACCTGTTGAGCTCTAACCTAGCTACTCCCAACATTGGTGTTGTCGGTCCGACGATAGCTTCGTAACTTTCATTTTATTAATCGAGATCATGATAGTATATTCAATTATATTATCGTTGGGTCAACGATAAATTTTCTTATTCTGCTCTAGGAAGGTTTTCTTAGATTTCACTACATTTAAGGCCGTCTGAAGCCTCCTATCGTCGAGCCGTCGATAAGGCTGTTTGATGCCTTCTATTGTCGACCCGATGATAAGGCCATTAGGAGCCTTGTATTGTCGACCCGACGATAAGGCCATTAGGAGCCTTGTATCATCAACCCGACGATAAGGCCATTAAGAGCCTTGTATCGTCGACCCGACGATACAGCCATTGCTCTCTAAGCTATTATGGTGGCCTTTTAAATTCATTTTAAATCTTCATACTACCTTCTACTGCTGTATCGTTGGCTCGACGATAGTACCATGAGATAATATAACAACCGAATCTCACTGAAACTACTGAAAGGTAGTCTCATATATTTAGAAACCCTCAATCGACTAAAGAATAGTCACCTTGTGGGTAGATTTCGCCTTTGTCTTCATGATCTAGAAAGATTATACGATTTCAAATTTGTCAGTACAAGAATACAGTGTTAGAGCGTCATTTGAACAACAAGAACTTCAGAATTGCATGAATTCTGTTACATAAATCCTGGACTTGCAAAATGAAGCACGTGCTTAGCAGAAACCCTCGAAATTTAAGATTATAAGGAAGTGGCATCAATAATGAGCCTCCAAGCTCTAAAATAACGGTGGAAGAAGAGAAGAAACGGAATGTTAAAAATGTCTACTAGAATCTAGAACCTGCGATACTTAAAAACTGCTAATTACCAGTACAAAATTGTAAAAGAAGCTTCAAGCGTACCTCCTCTTGAATGCTAAACCCTGCTAAACCCTAATTGCTTCAACTACCAAAGTGCTCTGGAATCGCCCGAAGTGCTCCCTAATCGCTAAGATGCCAGTCGTCTCGCCACCCGGACTGGCTCGAACTGCTCTAAGTGTCGGACTGTCTCAGTAGTCGGCAAGTCTCGACACCCTGACTGTCTAAGTTCCAATACGAGCAATAACAAACGCATCAGCAATTACATACGCATCAACTACAAACGAGGAATTAAAAACGAGCAATTACAAACGAGCAATTAAACAAGCATCAGCAATTACAAACGCAACAGCATCTAATTGCACGAATCTAACAACTTGCGAGTTTAAGCACATCACTAAACCCTAAGTGGGATGAGAAACTAACCTGCACAAAAGCGACCGAAGAGCGCCAGCAACGATAGCGATTAGGCAAGCCGATAGCGAACAATCAACGCAAGCACAGGCAATGCACTGGCAACGCGACGGCAAGGGAGAGACGGCGGAGAAGGAAAGGGAGAGACGGCGGAGAAAAACACGGAACTGCAAAGAAGCACCGACAACGAAGAGAGCTGAGAACAAAAGAAATGAGGAGGAAAGGCGGCGCGAGGGGGTCATCATGCCCCCAATGATGGCCGCCATGCACATGAAATTATCATGTGCATGGACATGGTCATGCATGACCATGCCCATGCACATGATAATTTTAAAAAATAAAATAAATATTTAGAAAACTAAACATATAAAATTAACATATCAAAAATTTTAAAAAATTTACAAAACCAAACAAATTAAAAACTTACAAAATTTACAAAACTATATATAGAACACAAAATTATGCTTACGGTTTTGCGTTTATTTATTTTCATTATAAGTTTTGTTACGTGTTAAAAAACTAATTGCGTCGACACTAAGTTTATTTTTTTAAGTTTGTGTTTTCGAATGTTTGTTGCTACTTAAGAATCTTTCAATAACATCCATGAACATGGAAAGAGGGTGATAAAATAATGAGTACAAAAACCTTATTATAAAGATAAGTTTGCCATATGAGGTTGATATGTCAAGCTAGGAAGTTTTGATACTTACGTGGAGGTTCTAAGGAGTGTGGACGACCTCAAGACTCAAGTTGGTTTTGGTAGTGCTCCGCAAGAACTCAGGATGCGCAATCAAGTGAGTGAACACAAAAATAGAAAGAAGTCACGACTCTCTGAAAACCAAAATTTTGGAATCACCCTACTTACAATCCATCCTTAACATCATAATACTACATAAAGGGTCTGTGCATACAAAAATACTATGGGCTCTGTAGCTTCTTATACCCTCTTGTATGACTTTTAGCATGCCCTACTGTTGAGACGACTCGTACTAAGTTGTGCAACTTACGAGAGAGGAAGTCTGACTAGTTATCACCAACAAACACACATGAGATAGAGGCAAAGGGAGGCACCTAATTTAGGCACGAAAAGGCGTTAACAAGTTGGGGTCCTAAGTTGCACTAGTTTGGGCCCCAGCTATAGTAGTTGGGGTCTCCAGCTGCACTAGTTGGGGCCCCAGCTATAGTAGTTGGGGTCCCCAGCTGCACTAGTTGGGGCCCCAGCTGTAGTAGTTGGGGCCCCCAGCTGCACTAGTTGGGGCCCTAGCTGTAGTAGTTGGAGTCCCAGCTGCACTAGTTGGGGCCCCAGCTGTAGTAGTTGGGGCCCCCAGCTGTAGTAGTTGGGACCCCAGCTGCACTAGTTGGGGCCCCAGCTGTAGTAGTTGGGGTCCCCAGCTGCACTAGTTGGCGCCCTAGCTATAGTAGTTGAAGCCCCTGATATACTTTTAATTTATACTTTTATATTTTTAAAATTTATTATAGACTTTTGCATTTCCTACTTTAAAAATCCTTTTAATTTGAAAAGAAAAGTTAAAGCTTGTTCAAATAACTGCATATAATGTTAAAAATGTATATTATACTCATTATAATATTTATAGAGATTTTGTGCGTTAAATTTTATTGCCTTATATTTCCTTAGTCTATAATTATTCATTTTATTGCCGAGATGGATAAGCTTGTAGTGCATGAGGCAAAAAAGCTTAGAATTGCATAAGTGACTACCCTTAACTTGATAGAATCTCAAAATGTTTTAAAGTTAATATATGATTTTAAAACTAGAGGCTAAAACCCCACAACACTCTCAAAAATTGTTCGATTGTTTGTATGTTATTCCATGCAAAAAAACTTTAGAGTGCCAGTATTTCCATAAAATATTTATGGAACGAGCATCTAGAGTGGAATTGCTTATTCTTGTGAAACAACATTATTATATTCATTATAGCCACAAAATTTGTGGTGCTTGCCTTGAAAAAACATCACGTTGTCTTATATGTAAAAATTTATTGAACCTTGATTTCCTAAAGCACACAAAATATATCTTTGATACATTTATCACAAAAGATATTGAATTAACCAATTTACAGGATTTTCATGATACTTTCACAAGCATTCTAGCAGATAAAATTAAAAAAAGAAACACCATATTGGGAGAATATCAAATTTGAAAATGCGCGGCAAGAAGTTTATAAAGACAATCATCTTATACCAACAACATCTAGTGCTTCATTATTATTAGATGGTAATAAAATAATAAATGATAAAATATTAAATCCAAGTGATTTATCACTCAATCATGTTTTATTTATTTATATACCTGAAATATGGAATAATGATCTGGTTACATATCAAAGCACATTAGCGGAAGCAAACATATACTATGAAACTGCTCCGTACAAGGGGAGGTCCAGACAAACAGACCCAAAAAGAGGTTATTATAAGTCCGTGGGCCATGGGTATATAGCCCATGGAGGAGTAGACTCAAGAAGAGATGTGATACCATATGATCAAAAAAACATGTCTCAGAGCACAAAACTTGCTTTCAGTTGTATAAGTGATTCTGTTGCAACAAAGATGTGGAAGACATTTGATTAATTTGGACACTCTTAGATGTTTGTGCTATCGGACGAGTTAATTTTATAATAGAGATACTTTAAAGAATTCCTCTTTACTTTAACTATAAATAAGTTTGTTTTCTACAAATGCATAGAATATGATAACCCTCATTGCTAAAATGTTTTTACTTCTTGAAGTGTGCTTTTTTCCTAAAACAAAGAGATGGTGTTTATTAGTTAAAGTGAAATATGGATTCTTTTATCCACCAACAAGTATTATAGTCTAATTATGTTACTTAAGTATATTTTTCATGGTTGTCATATTAATAATTTTATATTGTTTCGTTTTTATCCACCAAACCTTGATAATGTAATGAATTATGTGATTGCGTAATAGCCATGAATTATACATGGCATTTTAAAAATATTACCATATTACCATATTTTGCCAGTCTGGCCTCCTCCGCTAGCCCCCTTCTATACTCCCCGTACTGTTCTTCAACCTTCACACCCGGAGCACCTGGAGGAGGCGCAACTCCTGCTGCATTCGCCATAGAGTCAGTAGAGGGGTTGCACACCACAACAACCTTCTCTTTCTTCACCGGCGTGTCAGCATCAAGAGCTGGCAGCTCGGGGTCGTCAACAGGCCGGTTTTGACGACGGGAGCTCGAAGGTGTCCACGACGGGAGCTCGATGGTTTCGCCTTCGGGACGTGGGACGTCGACGACACAGAATTCATCCGCAGGATCTCCGCTGTCGTTGTCACTCAGATCGATGTAAACGTAGGTGGGCGCCACGATTTCATAGAGTGGTTTCCCCCGTCTGGTTAAGACATTACTCCGAGGGGTTGTGTCCACTGCAGGTGCAACAGTAGATGAGGGCATTGCACAAGATGCCCCATCCAGTGGTTGACTCGAAGTCGTGGTCTCAGCTGCGAGATCGAGCCGACGTTTTAATGGCCTGCGCGACTCAACAAGCGCCTCGGGGTTGCCCGAGGATCCGACGACAACACCCCCAGATGATTGAACACGCATTGTCGTCGTCGTGACGAGCCTCGACGGGATCACTGGCATAGGCTCCTTACCAGGGTGTCGGGTCTCGGTATCAGGCCCCTGCGCCTGGTGCTCCTCACTCATCGGAGTGGACCTAGGAGGAGATGTCTCCATTGCCTCCGCTGATGGTGCGGTTGGCGAGGCCTGCGCTGATGGTACTGTGGGCGATGCCTGCGCCGATGGTGCTGTTGGCGATGCATGCGGGGATTGCATGACCAGGGAATCTCTAGTCGCCTGACGACCCGATCGATCGTCCGAGTCGTCGGAATCGTCACCATCGGAGTCGCTGGTAGTGTCATCGCTGTTCTTCTTCTCCGAGGAGTCTGAAGAAGTATCTAGAGCCCGAGCTTTAGGCGACCGCGTACTCTCAGCTCACATGTCGGACACCGGCTCTGCTGCAGAAGATGATGGTTGGCTTCCCTCGAATAAAGCCCTCCTTACGAGGCTGAGGTCAGCCATTTTGTCGGACGATGAGCTCTTCTTGGTGTCGTAGGGACAGTCATCGTGGATGAAGTCCCTATAGTCAACCCTGGCCCTTTTTACCGGCAGAGAGTAGGTATCCCCGTAGTAGTGCTTGTCAATCAAGCCATAAAAGGCATGTTTCACGATCTGCATGGGAAGAGAAGTAACGATCAGTTACGGTGGACTGGGGAAAAGTTATTCCCGGCCCGGGGATAACTTATAGAACTTGAAACCGAGAGATAAGCAAGATTACCAACAACATGAATACATCCTAACAAGAAATCTATTTAAGATACATGGCCAAATATCATTACTGGTATACAGTGAAAGTTATAAAAGCAGGGGAGCTAATTATCCCCGGGGCGGAGATAATGGTACTATTTTAATCCAAGAGAGGATGCTGGATGTTAAGCTTACCAGGGAGGCGACCATGAATTTGGAGCCGGAGAAGATCCCGAGTGTTGATTCACCCTTCTTGCAGTAGTAGCGGATGAGTCCAATGTAAAAGTCCATCCGCAGCTCGGAGTACTTAGCACACCACTTGGATTCGTTGTAGTGCTCACTATTAATGTAATACGGTACATGTGGGGCTTTGAACTCCGACAGGTTGGTGCCGATGAAGGCTTGCCCTTCTGGTGTTTTCTTGAACAAGAATACAATGAACATGTCGTTCGCTTGTTTCTCTGGGGTTGGCGCGTTGAAGATCTACTCAGCTTTCGACACCACGTACTTGGACGTGCTCATTGTGTACGTGGGGTGGCTGAGCTGAATCATCGCCTTCAGCTTATCAATCTTCTTTGCAATGCCGCCGTTCACGATCCAGACCCATACAGTAGGGTCTGTGTAAGCTGGACTTGATATCACCGCGAACTTTGCTACCAAGGCTTTGAAGAACTCCTTCGCAGCATTGGAGTCCTTGCACAGCGAGAAGGCAGTGTCTCGCAAGTCGAACAGCCCTAGCAAAACTGTTCCTGCAGGCGCCTCTGTTGACCATTGGCCAGTGATAGTCAAGGCCTTTGAGAAGAAGGTCCGAAGATCGGATGCCTTGGTGGACTCCCGATGCTTGGACTTCTCCCACAGGAAGCTCTTGAAGAAGTCCTCGATGTTTGGGAACATGAGCTTCATCTCCCCGACCGTCTTGCACTTCCCCTCATTCTGCAGTCGGATCGAGTAGAATTTAGCCTCGACGTGGCTAAGCAGCATGTTCCACGACGCCGTTGAGAAGCCCTTCCTCGACTTCCATATCTTCCATTTCTCTGGGCATACCGCTCCGCCATTGGGAAGGAAGAATAGAAGAGATGGCCTGACCGCCTTCAACTCTTGGTACACGACTCCCTTGCACTTCTGACGAATAATCCAATCACCGCACGCGTGGCTCAGGCGATGGAAGTACTTTGTCTTGTGGAAGGACAACCTTGGATACTTCAGCGCACCTTTGGCGGTTTCAACGTCGACAAGGAAAGTGATGACCCTGTCGATGTCATCATTGGAAAGATTTCCGAACTTCCTGAAGAACTCCCGGCTCACATGATGCTTATCGTTCGTGAAGTATGATGGGTTCATGCGATAAGCCACGCCTGTGTCGGGGTTGATCAGATTTCCAAGCGAATGAAGTTCGAGGAACTCCTCGAACTTATCGTACATGTTGTCTGGAAATGTGATCATCTGGATCTCGTGCTTGAGGTCCGATGTAGTCAGAATTGTCTTCCCTGTCTTGTTGGGATTGATGTTGCAAAACCGGATGTTGAGAAGATCCGTAAATTTCTGAGAGAACATTAAAAAAAAGTTAGATGCAAAGAGTGTAAATACTAAGAATACGTGTTGGACCAACTCTGAAACAGACGGTGGGTTATCCCCGGCTCGGGGATAATCTATGGGGAATGTCTATTGTCTTACCTTGAAATTGGTGGGATTGTAGACCGAGTCGTTATTGCGAGTCGTGTTCTCGTTCACGCTTGCGGACGGACGCCCACAGTCGATCCAAATAGACCTCCCAGGTTTTATCTGGTTGCCCCGCGTCGGCTGGGCGTGCTTCAGAGGATTCGTGGTGTTGTAGAATGCCGAAATCACTGTGAGGCGCTTCGGGTCGGTCTCGTAAAGAATGTACGCATACCACGATAGAAGCTCCTTCTTCCTGTCCTCTGTCACGGGCTCGTTCTGAAGCTCCCTCGAGGCTTCCACGGAGTGCTGGCCATCATTGATGGCAAATCTTCCATCCTTGATCTCCTCCCATGTTGTCGGCCGCCTAGGGAGCAAATTTCCATTAGCGTCAATGAGAGTGATGATAATAGTCTGCCTCCGGGTAATATCTCCCATCCTTGCCAGGTATTGCTTGGTGTTTGTTATGATGTCCCTTTCGAGACTTCGCACAACCCACGTGTGTTTTCCTTCTCAAGCTGGGAAATGGGCACCAACTTCTGTTCTTTCTTGAACAAGAATGAGTCTTTGAAGCTTTGGTTGAAGACTGTCTGCTTCGAAGGAAACCTCACATAGTCTACCACTTCAGCCGAAGGTTTGGATGAATCCTTCTTCTGTCGAGCGGGCACTTCGACTATAGAAGTTAAGGCAGATCCTTGACTTGCGGTTGCAGGGGGAGCGGTACGCTGTCTCTTCTTCTTGGGGGCGGCTCCACCCGCTACAATCGCATCATTCATCAGCCTCTTTGCAGGCACTCGCGGTGGAGCCGGCAAAGCACCACTTGAGACCGGGGCTGAAGTCTCAGAATGCAGGATAAGTGCAGAGGCGGCGGGTGCCTTCTTCTTCTTGGCCGCTTTACTGCTTGATCCTTCATGCATCTGTGACAGTCTTGATAGCATGGTCGTAAGTTTACGAACTGTATCTTCATGGTTGATGTTCTCCCAGCTGATGATGTTGTCCTCCCAGAACTTGAGAAAGCTATGCCGAGTCTTGCGCAGTTCCGCAAGAAAGCCATGTAGGTCGAACTGTGCTCCGCAGTCTACACCCACCTCTACCACAATTCCAAAGTGGTAAGGTTCCCTACCCTCATCCTGCTGTAGAAGGACACACCTGAGCAAAATCACCTCTGCGAGGCGGTTATCTCCGAGGCGGGGATAATTTGTATTCTTTTTTGTTCTTTAATGGCACAGTAACAATATTTTTTCCAAGCCGGAGATAATTCCTTCCTTCATAAGCCAAATACTCAGCTATGGGCAAGATTTATCCCCGGCCCGGGGATAACATTGGTAGCCACTGTGGAAATATTGTGCGTTGCCATACATGGAATCAAGTGAAACGAAAGCTATATCTACATCGACGTAGACTTTAGCATTCCAGAAGCAATTTCACTCAATTTGAATGAGTTCTTGAATCCAAACAAAGCAAATTGAATTGGGATCTCACCTGAAATGAATGCTTAGTGAAGGCTGGATGTGCTATGTCAAAGTAACTGAATTCCGTGATGAGTTCAGTTAAATACTGGACTTGCAACACCTTCCAAGCAGATACCTTAAACATCGAAAGAAAATACACTTGATTCAGCTGAAATCATAGTACGAATTCGCAACAGTTACTTTGTTCTTCAAACATCAAACCTCAAAATCAGCACTTCCACTATTTTCACTAAAAGTAGAGAAGCACCAAACACAATTCCAAGCATCAGGGTGATGAGTTCAGCTGAACCCTACTGAACCTGAATGCAATCCATGAAAAAGATGCTGCAAGGAGCTACGAGACTGAAGCCAAGATGCAATTCAGAGTTTCAAATTAAAAGATGCTAACTAGAAGCATCAAAGTGAAAGCATAAACATTGAAGCAAGATTTCAACCTGGGAGAATTTCAGCAAAAACCAATAGAAGTCAGGTCTTAGCTCACCTTTTTTGCCTTGGCGACCCTATGCAATCCGAATGCACGCACTGTTGAAGTCCTGGCGCAGCAGGACCCTCGAGCAGCTCCGCAACAGAACGGAAGAAAAAAATTTAAAAAAACAGCAGCGCTGCACCGCAGCTCCGCACGGCAGCTCCGCAACGCAAGTCCGCACCACAGCTCTACACCGCAATGCCGCACTGTCTGCAACGCACCTAGAGGACTTCGCTCTCTGCAAACGCTGAGCTCTCCGCAACAACACGCACTCCACAAACGACAGGAAAAGCACCGCTCCGAGCTCCAGCAGCACTCTCAAAAGGAACAATGAAAACCTAAACTACCCGTACAGGCAAGAAGCGCTGCGGCACGGCGAGAAGGCGAGGTCGTTGGAACACAGACGGAGGAGGGAATGGCAAGGAGGAGTAAAACTCGGAGGGAGTGGGAGTTCCGAGTGAGTCGGAGAGAGGGTGTTGTGCCGACGTCTGCGCCAGGGAATGACGGCGGACGGGGCATGATGATGATCTGCCATCATTAAAGCACATGAGCATGGTCATGCGGATGGCCATGCGCATGTACATGGCCATGCACATGACCATGCTCATATGCATAATCATGGCCTTTCTAATTTTTTATTTTCATTTTTAAACAATACTTTGTTTACGTATTAATTACAATTTTTTAAATTTTTTACTACATTATATTTTTCATAATTGGTATTCAAATCCTTCTGGTACATTAGAACATTTTATCCAAGTTTGGAATGCCTATTCATTCTTTATTTATTTGTAGATATTTTCACTTAGTTTTGTACAAAAATGTAGTCATATTGCCTTTGTAGTTTATGTGTTAGTTTAGAATACTAATTTAATCATGGTCTGCTCTACAAACTTTTTTCTAAGTTTAGTATGTGAAAATCCTTTGTCTTATATATATTTTGCATCTCTACGAAATGCAAATTGTTTTTTGTTTTTCAAAATGCTTTTTCCTATGTCTAAAATTCAAATACATTTGTATTTTTTTACAAATATTTCTAAGTTGAATATGGAAATTCGAAAATTCTTTGTTTTCAAAATTGATTCATTCACAACTATGAGCCGTTTAATGGGTAGGTTTGAATTCTATCTAATATATGCTAAGTTGAGTAGCTTATAAAATATTCTAAGTTTTAAAATTAGTCATATTTGTGGTAGGAACTACGTAAATTTGCCATGTTAATTAGAAAAATTGAAATCTCACAAGTTCATAATGTACTTTCCATAAAATTTTCAAATCAAATTCAATTATAAAGATAGGGTTCTATTTCAAAAAGATTCTTTTTGAAGTTTGATTCCAAAGTTAGGACATTTTTTACTCTAACAACGTAATTATGTAACTTAAAAGGAATATACTTTAATCTATTTCGCCTACAGTAGGTAATTAAAGATGCAAATGAGCATATTGTAAAAAAGTAAAGAAATAAAGTACTATCGCACAATTCAAATTGCATCCAATTTATGTTTGTCAAATGCACATTATTACTACTCTACATTTCCTCTTTTAGTAGGGAATAATTCCTAATTGAACAAAACATAGGAAAATTTCACATTCAACTAATATATCATGTTGACACCAAATATTATAAAACAGTTCGAAGTATAATAGATCATTTTAAGAAAATTAACCAATATTTATTGTATTCGATTTTATTTTATAGTAGAGCTATATTCTTATTGTACTTATTTACCCAAAATAAAAACCTGTCAATATTATTATACCATAATAAGTACTGGTAAATTAAACAACGACTTCAATCCTATCATATCCCTTTCGAGAGGATGCCCGAACACTGTGGTGAGCCAAGAGGACCCCGAGAGTGACGCCCCGGGCTTGGCAAGAGACAAGGTGAGGTGACCAAGGAGAGTCCAGAGCAAACAGCACGCAATAGCGTCGTGCTCGGGATGAACTTGGTGGTGTGCCTTACATGGTTGCAAGCCTTGTTCAAGCAAGCACCCATAGGTCCAAAGAACGCGCGATTTGGAGTTGTGAGTCATGAGATATGACTCTCCAAAGTTGGAGCGCGTTCCGGGACAATCCGGGACTCGGGAGTGTTGCCTTTCGGGACTCAATGTGTCGACCTTCGTGGAGGGCGGCATGTTGCATATTGCTGCAAAGCTTATGACAAGGGCTTTCTAGAATGCTAAAGTTCATGATGAACAAAGCAATAGTCTAGGAGATATGGCTCCTCAAAGTGGTCGGGACTTCAGGACCTGAGAATGTTGCCTCCCAGGATACCGAATGTTCATAGGGGCATATCTCCATTGGGACAGATCCGATTGAGGCAAGTAGGTAGTCTATCAAAATCTACTCAAACAGTAGATGTTGAAAATAAGCTTGTACTTCTCATTTGGATACCCGAGCTAGGAGCTAGCCCGAGGAGAAGTTACGGCCCGTTTTTGAGACTAAGGCAAAAACGGGTGGTCTTCCAAAAAGAAAGTGTATCACGGAAGGCCCCTCAACACAAGAGGGGGGGGCCCTACCGATGACTCCAGAGAGTACTATGAGGAGGGGTGGTCTCCCTCCTCACTTGCACATGGTGCCTTGAGGAGCCGGGGTGGCTCCAAGGGGTGAGGCTTGGGATGGGGCCTCACTCCCGCACCTTGTGGAAAATGGAGAGTGCTTTGGAGCATCTCTAAACATGGGGTTGGTGTGAGGTCAAATCCCGGTGTCCCGGTTTCTAACTCACAAGTGGGCCGTGGAGATGGGTGCACACAAGACAATCCTTCCAAGCAATGGACAATAAAATTCATACAAGCATAAAATTCCTACTTTGCATTCAACATAGAAGCACAATCATTCAATCAACCCTCAATTTAATCCCTATAAATTGCAATTCCATGAGTGACTCAAGCCCCAAAACCCATCAAAATTGAGCCTAGGAAGCTACAATTGCATCCCTTGAGCCACTAGGGCCTTGGGCTCAATTATGGGGTCAAATAGGACCTAAACTCAAGCAAAAGCCCCCAAAATGCATCAAACTATACTACTACAGCACACTTTCTAAGCTCACGAAAATGGTAGATTCAATTGTAAACCCCCATTTCTCGGTTCCAAGGCAATCAAAACCCATACACATGCTCATAACTCATTCCTACAATGCAAGATACACTTGAATGAGACACTAGGGTTTCCTAGGAAAAAATTGGACAGCGCTTCCGCGCTTGACCCAATACTTCCAAATCAAGCCCTAATTCAGCAAATGAACAAAACTTTGAACAACAAGAACCTAGTGAAACTCGGACAGCGCTTCCGCACTGATTACAAATTCCCGAATTTTTTACCTATCTTTTATAATTTCAGCCCAAATTTGGCAAAGACTTCCGCACTACCCTTTACACACGGAACACCCTACTTACACCTCTAACATTCCAGCACACTCATTCATTCAATTAGACAACCATCACACACATAAGATAACATGAATCACACCAACAACAAACAATCAATTTTTTGGCAATTAGTTTTGCCGTTTTCAAAATAGAGGTCCACAATTTCTATCAAAGCATTCTACAACCAACCATAAGCAACACGAACAATAAAGGAGGAGGGGGGCTCCCTCTATATTAGCACCCTGTCTACCCTCCGTAGTATCACGGGGGGGACAGGTCTTCTTTATTCTTCGCGTGGCTCTCCTTCGCCGGGCTGCTGGCTACTGCGCCGTCGGGGCTGCTCACGTACTCATCGCCGATGGCTGAATCGCCGCGGCTCTGTCGCCGGCTCACCGTCGCCCCGTTCAACGCGGTCGATAGCCGCAGCTCCTACTCGCCGTGGTCCGGCCAGCGACGTCGGTAACTCTTCCACCGACTGACTGCCTGCGGCGCTGCAGATTCTCTGCGCCACCGATCAACGCCGTGTGGGCGCTGACTCGTCCGTCGTCGAGGCTCCGCCCTTCGCAACTCACTCGGCTGCCTCGTCGGTGGCTCGCGACTACTTCCACCGATTACTGCTTGCTACCGATCCTCGTTCAGATCGCGGTTCTCCTCTGTTCGGCTCGTGTGCGGTGCCGCCCTCGTGCGAGGTCGCCGTATTGATCGCCGTCCTTGGCGGGTCACAACCTTCCCGATCTCTCCGCCCCCCGGGGTGTGTGGCGCACCTCCGCCGTTCATATCACGATGCTCCGCCTCGAGAGCCGGGCCGGAGTGTTGCAGTCGGTGGAGGTTGTTGTCCCGCGTCGCCCGTCCCCGCCAGCCGCTCCTCCACAAAGGCCGCTGAACTAGTGCCTTTTTGGTTGCCGCCACGCCGTTGTTACCCGATCTGCGGCTCTCGATCCGTTGTTGATCGGCCTCTCGTCGTTACCGTCACCCTTCTTCGACCTCCGATCTCCCCACGCGATCGATTTCTGAACAGGAATCCACTCAAAATCCCCTAAAACTCCAATCACACATTTCCAAAGAAGAAAGATCCAGCCTAATCTCCTGAGTTTTCCTTGGCAATTTACTGCTCTAGGGTTTCATACCCTAGATCCAATGCCACAGAACACTACACACACCAAAAACTTGAATCTCCACGCAAAAAACTCCAACAATTGCACACAACCCAAAAAAACTAGCCTAACGGCTTCTCTTCCAATTCCCCTCCTCCCTGGCTGATCCAGGGAGGTTGAAGCAAAAGCTTCATCCGTCCAATTGGGCGGATTTCATCCGTCCAGTTGGACGGACTTCCATCCATAGTATTTCCTAACCCATTGGGCAAGATAAAGGCACCCTACCTCGTACTAGGAGTTTTGTAGAAGGTAAAGGCAAAAATGGGGCAACCCGACTCCTACTTAGGAATACATAATCGCTAAAACCTACTAAAACTCGCCATTTAATATATTGGCATTTATCAAAAATACTAATTAGGTATAAATTAGAGCAAGAACGGCCGCTTGTGCCAAAACTCCTTATGAGACCATGGGTATTCCGTGAATCTACGAAATGAGCTAAAACGACTAATTAAACCATGAAAACTTGATAATTACGCGCTAAACTTTGCGGGGAACGTATTCCCGCTAGAGTGAACCGTTTTGCGGGTTCACAGTTGGGAAGTGTCCCTCTCCAAGTTAGTCCCCGTGATAAGTAGTGCCGGTTCCCGGGAGTAATCGGGAATAGCTCAAAAGGGTGAGGCATGGAAAGGAAGCCTCACTTCTACACCTTGGGCATTGTCGGATGCTCTTGAGCATCCCACAACATTGGGTTGGAAAGAGTCCCGCTTCAAACTAGTCGCCGGGAAAACTAGTGCCGGATTTCGGGAGGATTTCCGGCAAAGTCCCGAATGGGGTGCGAAACAAGAGTGGAAGGGGACTAGTGGAAAGTTGGACAATGGATAAGGGCGGTTAGCTTCGGGGGTGAGTAGTGCCACCCTTGGAAGTTTGGACATTTGTAGAAGGCCGCCCCGTACCACCTAGTGGCATGCCCATGTGTTGGTGGAAGTTCCGGGTTGGCATGCTAATGTGTTGGTGGGAGTTCCGGGTAATGAGTATATGATAATGAGTTATGGAGTCAAGGTGGGTTGGACACCTTGACTTAGAATGGTGCTAACATTGTGTGTGTGGGTACATGCAAGTGTTAGCAAAGTCGTGGCCGGTTGCTACCAACTAAGTGAGCCGTGATTCCGCTACCAAGTAAGGCTCACTAAGAAAAAAAATGAGTTGGAGTAATTAGGGTTGCGACAAATCCAACGGATATGTTTGGATTAAACAAAAGCTATTTTATATATCTATAAGTCTAAAGGGCTTTATTCATTAATCAACACTAGTTTTTGTTAAATTATATAATTGTGTATTCATGTTTCAAATTACAATAAGATCCTTTTCAATAAAAGCATAGTAGCTTGCTATAATAGTTTCTATGATATTGAAGATTGCAATTGTAATGAGTGAGTCACACAATCCAAGCCTTCAATGGCGTAATTATTATTGTCTATAGCTATTTTTTTTGAGAATTATGAATTGAAAATAATAAACTTGCGGCAAAAGAGTAATTCATTTTGTTATTAAAACACCATATTCATTATTTTGATAGTTAATAATCCTCTCAAAATGAAATTGAGAGGTTTTAGAATGATGTTTTGTTGTACACAAATAACTTAGAAAGTTATGAATCTTAAAGTTTCCATTCAAATTATAGTATAATATGGGGGAAAGTTTGTGCACTGTGGCGTTTCTAAGCGGGACTTCCAATTGATTAATATAAAGACCGGAGTAATTTTGAAATGGACACCAAGTCATGAGCTCAGTGGTTGGATGAGAAGGAGTCTCTGTATAACGTAGGTGGTCTGAGTTCGATTCCGGTCGGACTCGTTTGAGCAGCTAAAATGTACACATGACTTGGTACTGCTAAGTGAGCTTCAGTGGGCAGGAAAATATTTGCTACCAACCAACCACGTACCCTTAATTGTGACATGTATGTCACACACAAACATCAGTGGTGCTAACCACTACTACCCTTTATAACAAATTAAATACATGTTATGATTTTTTTTCACATAAATCAATCGACAAAAGTACTAATTGGAAAGAACAAATCAATACCATAATATAGTATAGAAATATATTTTCATAAATGCGTACAATGTATTTTTGATTTCAAATGAAACCCAGTACCACAAACAAAGTGTTGCTCGAAGTGAGCTAAGTGACTTGAAAATATTCCATATTCCATTGATACTACCAACATCCTAAACCACACATCCTTGTAGATCATTTGGTCTAACATATCTTCTATATTTATAAATGCCTATAATCTTTTGAATTTGAAACAAAAGATTATTATTTCTAAGTCGGAAGACAAAGCAATGACTATGTAGTTGTTACAATACACAAATACGATTGCAATACATATAAGACCTTCAAGCATGAGAAAATTCAACTATAGTATCGTGAATGACTTTAATTTGATCCACCAAAATTTTTAAAGTGCACTCCGTTGTATCCCTCTTGACCTTTGACTTCCATGAAGTCATCAATGAAGCTGTATTCTCCCACAAAGGAGGTTGAGTATCGTCAACCTTCCAACGCAATCTTTTGACCAGATCCCATCCATTGTAGGTCTCTTGCACATCTCGATCCCTTGATGTAGGCCGAAAGAATTGAATAAGGATGCAATTTGGCTGCTCGGGGTTTATGTTCGGATCTGACAACGCTCGAGCGATCCACACCGGTCGTGAGTCACCATCTGCAAGCCGAATAGCAAGAAAGTATCCTTCATAAACATCACGAGCTACACGAAAAGATGGTTGAGGGCAATCTCGGATCTCTCCAACATATGCCTCATCTTCCCCAAACTCCTCACGAAGTTCGCCATCTTCAGCAAATTGGTCCTCCAAAGTCGCATCTATCCTGGACAATGGCCAAAATCTGTCCCGAAGAACATTTGATGGTTCAATGGGAACCTCTAATGCTGCCTTCACAGCGCGCCAATAGAACACAAGATGTTCATAGCGTCTTCTATACTCTCCAGTTCTATCTTCATTAGACATTGCCTCCCAGTACTTGATAAATCCAGAAATGCCCTTCACAATGTCCTCCACACCCCTCATTGCACGATGCGTCGTAGGAGTTGGATCATCACGTGACCACAAAAAACGACCTTCCGAGTCTTCTCTCCACAACTTAATTCCGGTTGTATCATTTGGCAACCAATCTTCTGCTGTGCACGAAGCCTTATACTTCATCACGGGACAACCTTTAGAATCCAAAAAAAACTTGAATTGTTGTGCCTTCGTATGACCAACAAGTGCTTCCCCTCCATCCCTGATAAACCCATCGATAAATCCTTTAAAATCCGGCACCTCTTCAACAAGGTGGGGGATGGCTGGAATAGATTCCACGTCCATGAAAGATTTCATGAATAACAGAATAGTGGGGAAATTGTCTTTCCTCAACAGCATGCTCCACCTTCCAAACATTGCATCGATGTCATCATGGGTATGCCCAACCAACATGAAATTCACATATACCTCGCGGAAGATCTTCTTCGCGACAAGGAGAGACCAAAAACAAAATACATATCTATTCTTGTTGTCCCCTGCTGCATTGTCCATCTGAACATTGAGAATTGGCGGAAGAGAAATCCCTCGTAGTGGAACAGCTGGTGCTGGACGGAGTGACGATACGCAAGTCTCCGCACCTTGGAGAACAGCATCAAAGATAGGTGCCGACCTCGACCGAAGGAAAAGCTCCCTCGAAGAATACTTTGGTGGCAACTCTATATCTCGGAGGAGCTTAGCAAAAGAGCCTACCGTGTAATTTGAATCGTGTGCGAAAATATCTAGACCGTAATGTGCGTAGCGTACATCTCCGTGGCCATGAGCGATCATTCCTGTGACGGATACTGGTAGCTTCACGAGACCATCGAGCTCCTTACTCTTGTGAGAAAAGACAGGGGAAGCAGTCTTCGCATGATCCATTTTGTCATGCATAATGGTCAAACACACATGCGGGTAGGTTTTCGACCTATACCTGATGGCATAATATAACTCCCGATGAGCACGGGCTGCAGCCAAGTGTACCTCGAGCTTCTTTGCCCAAAGTAGTGCTTGTTGCGACCCAGAAATAGAGCGACGACGGAGTGTGTGCAACCGATCACATTTGGAGCACCGAGCAAAGTTATCCCTCGGTTTCTTCGCATCAAATTCGGGAAAGTGTAACTTCCAAATTCTACTTAGACAAGATGGTGAGACCATCTTCAAACGAAGCCTTCGTTTGCGGCGTTGATCTTCGGGATGGCACTCTTCCATTTCCATGTAGCGGGAAGAATCATGGATACAACCTTCTCTCCAGATTTTAGTGTCCTCGTTCGGTGCGGCATGTGATCGGCAGAGTTCTCCAGGATGCAACGCAGGGTTGCAGTTGCCTGCGACGTGTGCTTGCGCGGTTTAAGCAAAGACGAATTTCCATGGGGATGCGCCATGACGCCATCGGCCACGTACGTTTGAAACCGATGAAAGGTCGCCTCGGACACTCCAGCAATATGTCTCCACGCAGGCAAGCAAACATCGATTCCCTCAACAGTGACTACCCTCTTCCCGCCAGCATTTCTATGAACCTGCCTGTGAACGTCAAGCTTCATGTGAAACCTAAATTGGTAGGTTGTACCACTATACATCCGCTCTCGGAAACATCGGATCTTTTCCCTCTGGAAGGGCTGAACGCAGTTCGTGGTGTAGCAAACTTTGCTGGAGACAGAATTGATAGACTCCTGAGTTTATAAGCCTTTGGACTTGACGGATGTTTCAGGAGGCGGGTTCCTAGATGTATTGTTGTAACTCCGGCTACGCGATGACTGAGGCCTAGCAAGACGTGCAACACGAGAGTCATGATCGTGTCGTATCTCATGGTCTCTGAGACTAGCCCCATTATAGAAGACTTTATCGATCGGCCACGCTTTGACAGAATATCTCCACTCATCTGGCACCACTGTGGTATCAAGGGTTCTCGAGATTTGAACTACAACTCGGGAGTGCCCAAGTGGACCATTGCTTCCAAGGACGAGATCGTAACTGATGCTGTGACAAAGGCCCTCCGCTACAAGGCGACCCTCGTCACCGTAAAGGGGAACGAACTTTGTAGCCCAAAGACGCCGAGGGATACCTTCACACATTGGAACGTCTTCTGGAACTTCGGGTTGCTCCACAACCTCCTCATCAGAGGAAAAGTCACCAAGCAATTGAACATCTTGATTAGCCATGGTAGAGTCTGCAAATTGATCACGAACGCGACTTGAGGAACAGAAGAATACATGTGGTGGTTCAACATGTGGTGGTTCAACTCAACTCGAGTTGAATACAATAATGACAGAAATCAAATAGAATTATTTACACGTAGACAAGATGTTGGAATAAATTCTCTGCCAGCTAAGACGTCTATGAATTCAACTCGATTCGAGTTGAATACCCATAGATAATTGAAGCGAATCTACTTCACGGAAACGCATATCTCAAAATATGTGCTAATTCTGATTTAACTCGGATCGAGTTAAATCCTGTTACGTAGATAATAATATCACGTATCTGAGCCCGATATCGAAACCACAACATTCGACAAGACTACAGTATACCACCTGAATAGTTTGGTGATAACCATTTCAACTCGAGTCGAGTTGAATGTAAATATCCTTGAATACAGCATATCGGATTCTATGAAATTCATTTAGGCATATAGATTGTATCTCCTATCCACATTTAACTCGATTTGAGTTTAATCCAATTTTGCTGTTGTAATCTGTTTGATATCCACACCGTAATTCAACTCGACCCGAGTTGAATATCCGTACCGTAAAGGGAAGAACCCCCCATGAAATCGGATAATTTCCATTTCAACTCGACTCGAGTTGAATATCACCACCTATAAGTCTAAAATCCTAATTACGTAATCAGGACTGAATTACAATTTAACTCGACTCGAGTTGAAATTGGACAGACCTATATACACCGGCACAATTATTTCAACTCGTGTCGAGTTAAATGATTTAAATATGGAGCCCTGTGATGAACACATTCACCCAAAAATACCGGCGGAATTCCCGGAACTCGTAATCAACTCAAAATCAAAATTCAGTAATTGCTGAAACACTGAGGAATTCCGAAGAACGCTCACTTGCGAATTTCAGATTTCGCGAGGAATACTAGGGCTCGCAACTGAAAAAAGCACGCACAACAATCAGCAATTCGTATGCGGAAGACAAACAATACAGCACGAGCAACTTCGATAACCTGAAACACAATCAAAGTATAAGAGGATGCGCAATACTAGAACCTTAAAATGGGAAACTACTTTAAACTCCGTCAGCACAAACTCAATACAATCTAAACTGACACGCAACTTTGAACAAGGACAGCGGAACGAAATCAAGGTAAGCGCACCTTCAAAGCACGGACGAGAGTGAGAGAAATCGAAATGAAACATGAGGGACTGCGTTAGCACCCCAACCCGACCTCAACGATTGAATCGGTCGAGTATCCTCGACTCCCGATATCGTGCAAAAAGCCGACCTCTTTTTGTCGCAACCTTCATGTTGTCTTGATTGGGCTTCGAAATAGGAATCTACTTTTTAATTCTGAATTTTGAAAATATTCGGCGGCAAAGATGTTTCAGCGGGAAACTGATTTTGGAGGGAAACCCATTCGTGAGTATGCAATTTTAATTTTTTACAAAGAAATGTGTTTTCATGTTTTCTCCATAAAATTAAACATTCAATACACATGTATGAGTTGTGGAAAAAACATACAAATTCGTACACGTAAATTTATTGAATAAGATATAATATTTACAAAATTAGAGTAACTAGAGTAATTAAGAACATTCCATTGACAATACTTTACCTAGTAACTCAAAATCAATGGAATCATATATATGGTACACTACTAATAAAAAATACCAAAAAAAAACATAAAATACTAACATAGAATAAAATCACTACAAATAAATGGGTCCATGAATACATTTAAATATACATCAATATATACATAATATGTTAAATACATACTATGATAAATACATAATATTTTAATTCATGTATATACGAGTACAAATTATATGTATAGATATATAAGTACGTATATATACATAAATACGGGTATAGATGTTAAATACATAACATTTCAACTCAATGCTGAATGATTATAAGATAAATTTGACTACGTATTGAGCATTTATTGTACTATCTTAATATAGAACAATGAAAGCGCGATTATATGACCATACGAGTTAAAATTGGTATACATGGATATATACCCGAGTACAAATGAATATTAACTTAGATAAATAAGTACGTACATGTACATAAATACGGGTATAGATGTTAAATACATAATATTTCAACTCAGTCAGCTAATATATTAAAAGATAAATTTGAATATATGTTGAGCATTTATTGTGCTATCTTAATTTAGAGAAGGAAGGCCCAATCATATACGCTTACGAATTCAAATATGTATATACATGAATATATAAATAAATTAATATACGTATATGGAGATATACATACATGTAAAATTGAATATGAAGACCAAAATAAGTACGTATGTATATATTTAGACATTGGTACATAAGTTAACTTCCTAGAATCTTAATTCAATTATGTTCAATATTAACATATATTTGAATATATGTTGAGCATTTATAGTGCTATTTTAATTTAGAGAAGGAATGCCCAATTATATACGCTTACGAATTCAAATATGTATATACATGAATATATAAATAAATTAATATACGTATATGGAGATATACATACAAGTAAAATTGAATATGAAGACCAAAATAAGTACGTATGTATATACATAGACATTGGTACATAAGTTAACTTCCTAGAATCTTAATTCAATTATGTTCAATATTAACATATATTTGAATATACATTGAGCATTTATTGTGCTATCTTAATTTAGAGAAGGAAAGCCCAATTATATGCGCATACAAGTTCAAATATGTATATACATGAATATATAAATAAATTAACATACGTATATAGAGATATATATAAGGTTTGTAGTGAGTAATCTACTTCTCAAACATAAAACTGTTGGACGATCTTTTGGTATGTATGATGTATGGCTATGGTATGAATGATGTACGTCGATGACATTTGTGATGTATGGCCATGATATGTGTGGTGCATGTCTATAGTATACATGATGTTTGTTAAAGATATCTTCTATCTATATACTCTCATAGTCCTATTTATATTGTCCAATTCGTTCTCTCAAACCTTCCTATTTGATTATATAGCTATCCACTAATATTTTTAATTTGTAGCTGTTTATATTATTAATAAAATTTTATGAGTTGACAACATCTTAGAAATTAATAGAGAGGGGATAATTTTTCAGCTTCCTTTTCGAGTGAATGATGACCTTATTGGATTGGAGAACGATAACTAATTGGGAAGTTGGATATGACATAATCAAAGTTGAATTAGTGCTTGGGTATTGCCAATTGAATAATGTATTTTTTTCCAAGTTTGTATCTTCTTTCAATATAAAACTACACACAAATTTTTAGTAATTAAAACATGGTATTTTCGCAGACACGTTTTATCTAATACTACACATACTACTGTAAAGTGTTGTGGAGTCTAAAATTTTACGATTACAATACATATAGTGTTAGAATAGGCATTTATTGAACTTATCTTCTTTTCAAAAAAATTAACTAGAAAAAATATTTAGATGTAAATGAAAAATATAATGGAATTTAGTGTAGTGTAGAGACAGGCGGGACATGAAAAGGGCAAGAAATTGTTGCCCAAGCAATATACGGTGCAAAGCGTGTAAGGCGGCCCGGGTAGGCACGGCAAAGCGATGCAAAAGGCGGCCCGGGTAGGCACGTGCGGTGCAAAAGGCGGCCGGGCAATATTGCGGGCGGCCGCTCGAAATTTTTGGGGAACGGAGAGTAGGGGGCTAGGGTTTGGCCCCCATTGTTTTCCTTGTCTTCCATTTTTCGCGCTCCGCTTCTTTGGATTTGGCCGTCGTTCTTGCATTCTTGCGTAGCTCGTGTTTTCTTGCATTCTCGCTATCGCGTAGTTACGCCTCGGCAGTCGCTAGCTCGTAGCCTCGAAAGTAGCTATCTCTTGGCCTCGAAGGTCGTGTTCGTTCATGTTTATATAGTCTCTTTTGTATCTACTCTTTTTTGCTTCTTTTCTTGCTTCTTTGCTCGCCCCCCAGACGCTTTTCGCTTCTCTTAGCTCTGCGCCTCGACTCTGTTAGCTTAGAGTCTGCTTTTTCGAGATAAGCGGCATCAAGTGCGTGGGCTGGTTTGACGGCGCTTGCGTGGGCTGGTTTGAGGGCTTTTTTGCAGTTTTCGCAGCGATCATCGAAGTTCTGGACTTTAGAACCTCTCTCGTAAGTTAACCGACACTCGTTTGTTATGCAATTTCATTACGTGGTGGTGCAAGTTTAGGTCATTTTGTCGAGTTTTCCGGACTTTGAGAGTTGAATTTTACTAGCTTTGGGAGCCTTGAAATTCGAGTGATTACATTGGAAAAGATGAGGAGGAATTTTAAGTGTAGATGTCTGATTTAGGAAAGCAGAGAAAACTCGCCTACTGGAGCTGGTTCATAAAATTTCTGAACCCTGATTTTTAAGAGCAGATCTGGAATGTGAATGTTGAAACAAAGGAGGTGGCTGTTTTTGAGCTTTTTAGGGTTGATTCGAGGAAGTTAATGAATTTCGAATTGGTGAGAGTTGTCAATGAGGTTTTTGCCAGTGATTTTAGATCATTAGAATGCTGGTGTTCACTTCCAGAGCATCGGTTTGTGAATCAATTGCAATTGAATTGGGCTACTATGTGATTCGTTCATACTTGAATCTGCGTTAGTGTTGAGAATTTCACTTTGAATCAGTCATAGTAAATTTTTTTGTTCTAATCATTCATTGTTTACAATTATTCATTGTTTGCTTCACGATTAGGACGCAATGAGAGGCTTGTCCATTAATTTCGGTATCCAGTGTCTAGCAGGAAGCAGAGAACGAGAATGGGTGAGTATTCAATACTTAACTCTCATTTGAATGTGACTAAGTTTCCACGGAATAGTTTGGCATTGGATATATGTCTTTGGCGTGTTTTTCAAAATACTAGTTTTGTACATACTTAGCGAGAGAAACGATTGGATCGATTAAACCGTAGCCGAGTTGTGTTGATATTCGAAAGATTCAATAAAGATAAGCAGTTCGAATGGACCGGAGTTGAATTGGAAACACAGTTTTTTACCTTTGCATGCCACCGACATCATAGACTACAGTCAGATTCAACTCGGCCGAGTTGAATTCTCCATCCATTCGTTTTTGGCGAGTTGAATAGTCCATCCAATTTGTTTCTGAGAGTTAAAACGCGAGTTCACAGACAAGGGGAAATTCAACTCGACCCGTGTTAAATCTCTGCCTTAGAATCCCTTTAAAAGTGAATGATAGCTTAGGCTTAAACGATTCAACTCGATTCGAGTTGAATTCAAACAAGACGAGATATAAGGGTACTGACCTATATCCCCCACATGCGGTACTTACTTACCGCAGCTCGAACTTTTTTACTCGACTCGAGTTAAATCGAAAAATTACTGTTAAAGTTTTAGTAAAATATTCAACTCGACACGAGTTGAATTAGTTCTGCGCATGTGCCAAAAAGACAATTATTCAACTCGAGTCGAGTTGAATCGCTATTATACGAGATTTATAACTGGTGTACATATTCAACTCGACTCGAGCTGAAATGTTGTAGCGCATAATAAAGCAGAAAAATTATCCAACTGGTATCGATTTAAAATAGGGAGAGACTTATAAAAATATCATGCAGTTTAATGAGATCTATAATATTCAACTCGAGTCGAGTTGAATTATTCGATGATAGAAATTACTCAACATAACAATCATAAGTATTCATTTGGCTGAAAACTGAGATGACAACTAGTGTAATGCAAAATTCTCTGACTAAAATCGATTAAATACATGGGTTCATACGAACGCCTTGATTTGAGTTAAAATGATGAACGTTCAGTCTCAGCAGTAATTCAACTCGAGTCGAGTTGAAAGTAACTAAGTTCTGTATTATGAAACCACAAAACGCCGTGATGGGTACTTTCAACTCGAATCGAGTTGAATCCCACTTCCTTGCTAATGATAATCGTTGACTAACAGAGAGAGACAGAATGCAAGTTCAACTCGACCCGAGTTGAATAACACTTACCTAGAAAGTTTCTCCCGATAATCGTAGATTAACAGAGACAATTAGAATGCAATTTCAACTCGACTTGAGTTGAATACTAATCCTTGAAATTCGAATACATGAATATTAAGTTTGCTTCTCTTTCTCATCAAGAGAAAATTCCAAGGAGAGGCTCTCAGCCTTCTTCGATCTCTATGTTCCTGAAAAGGATAGCGAGGTCGCAGATCCCGAAATATTTGGGGACATGTGGGTGCACAGGGAGCCTGCGGATGTCGAATGGTGGAGTATGCTCCTCACACCGCACACGGACAAGCTGGCTGTAGTCACCAAGTACACGGGTGGGGAGTGCAACCTTCCTGTGAATTTGGAAGAGAACATCATCGACGTTGTAGTCCACAACACGAATTGGATATGCGTGACGTGCATCGTGGACGACCCCAACGACGACACAGCTGTGGACCAAGACTACAGGTTCACTTACATGATCGACACAACAAAGATGGATTTCGACATCTTGGCACATGTCGACAGTATAAAAAATACCCCTTACGAACCTTTGGCGAAGAATGTCGAGCAACACATTCGTGAGTTTCGATTCACAAAAGATGGCGGTGAACAGCAGCCACCAAGTATTCTCGCGCCTCGTCTCCGATCACTCGTCACTGCCATGGTGAACTTCAAGGCGAAGCTGCAACGCAAGAAGATGCAAATGACGCCTCTTCGTCAGACGCAGGAAGTAAGCATGCAAAGCGGCAGCCACGAGTCTATCCTATACCAGACTCCTGAGGCGATGGGATCAAAGAGGCGCAAGGCAAATCCGTCCACAGCTCAGCGGGGGCCGACACAGAAGAAGCTCAAATCAGTCACGATGAAGAAGTCGACCCTGGCCGACCCCACTGAGATTGAACAGGCGAGCTTAGTGTCGGCTTTGACGGAGGTACCCATCGACAATGTAGACAAAGTTGTCGATTACAAGGAGTCGATGAATGTCTTCAAGAACTACTGGGGGCTTTGCCAGGACTCATACATCTTCGGCTCAGATGTGACTTTCGAGATTCCAATCGAGCGTCTCTTTACCTCCCCTGCGGACCTGAACATCCGAAACCTCGAGCAGGAGAAAATCAAGCACACGAGGCATTTCCTAATTGAGATGTCCGATAAGAGCAAGAAGAACACCCTCTGCGTCTACCCAAGGAATCAGCTAGTGAAACCCCGATCATGGGAGGACATAAAGGATGGGGAGTTCTACATGGTCAACGGACAGCATTGTGTCGAGGCATCCAAGCAGTTGCAAAACATGCTTGATGTAGACCAAAGCATCAGGGATGCATTCAAGACATGGGACTGCTTCGTGGTATGGAACGAAGAAAAGCCCATCATTCGGAGAATCTCCGCGTTCTACAACAGGGTCAACCACTTCATGAATACAAATCCGACGTGGGCGACAAACATCATCGGGGCGCGGGAGCTGTGGATAAGCCTCGGTAGACCGGAGAATCCGAAGGAGGCTCTTGAGGTTGGCAGGGTCGTCACACAGAGGCCCCGCAAGGGCAAGAAGCCTGCAAAGGACAATTTCAACGTATGTGTACCTCCATTCAACTCGATTCGGGTTGAATAATGTCCTACACTACTAACGATAATTTCTAAACTTCTATCCCGTTGTATCCTATTTCAACTCGATTCGAGTTAAATATCTAACTCAATACCGTACTCGGATGATACAGGAGTTCATGGAAGCTGTCAGGACAAGATTTGCTCTCATCGACGTCAAGAACGCCCAGAGAGCAGTGACAACAAGCAAGGCGGCCAAAGAGAAGCTCACCATCGCAAATGAGCTAAAAATCATCACTGCTCCAGATGACGTCTACGACGTCTATGCTGAGCTAATCTCATCCGCATCCCAAGGGGAGCTCATCGACCCCGAAACAGGAAGGAAACTGAAGGAGTTGGGGAAGTGGAAGCCTGACCATGGACACCTCACCAGGGAGTTCTTCAAATGGATCGGAAACTGTAGCTACGCCCAGCTCAAGCGATTAGCCGAGCATATTGTGAGAGCATGTTATTGCTCTCTTTTGATGTTATTGTTTATTTGTTACTTTTATGAATGAATTGTTAATTAGCAAATGTCATTTTGAAGTAGATTGGTGAAATTAAGATAATTAAGTTTTGAATACAATATGCATGTTTGAGGATGGTTGTTGTAAGGCCTTGGATAGGATGTTTGGCATTTATTTAAGCTTTAGATTAGATTTAGTGTGGAAGGGCTAGAGGAGGAATGAATCCCCCTAGTGGATCCATAGTTTGATGGGGAAGGACTAGAGGAGGAATGAATCCCCCTAGTGGATCCTTAATTAGAAATAGGGTTAGTTGCTTGATTAAGAGTTAGATGTTTTACCATTGGCCTTGCACAATTAACCTCGGGTGTTCATATTTGTGTTTGAGACTTGATTGTTTTGGTCTTGTCCAATTGACTTTGTGGTGGCAATTGTGAGTTACATTCGGTTGTAGGGGTTCTTCAAGGTGGAGGGCCATGGAGGATGGAGCGCCATGGAGGATGGAGCGTTATTCATCCATGGAGGCCTTAGATTAGGGCCTTAGGGTTAGGGTGAGCCGCCTCTTTGGCGGCTCCTCCATTTGTACTTAAGAGCTTGTTTTCAAGCTATAATCAATCAATCCATTCCCCTCTTGTTCATTGATTCATGTTGGTGTTCTCCCTCTCCCTCTTCTAATGCTTAGTTAGTGAAGAGAAGGAAGGCCATGGGCCTCCTTCTCTCTCTTCTTGCTCCCCTCTTTCCTTGTTTTTGCTCTTCCTTGTAGATTGTTGTCATTTGCTCATCTCCTTGGAAGTGCCTCTCAGTCAAATAGCCATCAGTCCCTCGGTTTTAGTCCAAATCGATTGAGATTTAGGATGCTGGTAGATCTCCTCAGTAGCTTTCTTTTGGTATATGGCTCGTCCAATTCCGATCTGTAGGGAGGGAGAAATCACCTCCCAAAGTCAGTAGTGTTGAAGGTGTTCTCGGCCGGATGGTATAAAAACAAGGCCCAGTCAAATGGCAATCAGTCCTAGGTTTTTTGTCCTATGCTTTTGAGATTTTCAGGGTAGATGCACAATTAAGTTGGCTTTCTAAAAAGCTAATGCACGCCCAATTCCGAGCTAGGATGGAGAAATGGCGGCCTAGAATCTGAAGGGTAATTAAAAATGCATCCGGCCGGTGGTTTCTTCTTGTTCTTTCCCTTGTTCTTCATCCTCTCCTTGTTTCCCTTCTTCCCTTCTTCATTTCTCTTGTGATCTTGATCCTTGTGACCAATTGCCACCCCAAAGTGGTTTTTTGGCTCACACATATGCTGAACAGACCGAACCCAAAATGGCGACACGCATACCCCAAAGTCACATTGAAGTAGATGAAGGGTGTGCTTGTAGATTGCTACAGCTCCTACGACTGGCTCGAGCGCTGCAAGAGAAAGACCATTGTGAAGCGCGTCATTCACAGCATGCGACCTGACTTAATGCTGTTCAGCACAAGTGGGGACTTCAGGAAAGAGAGCTGGAAGAAATTCAAGAGGGATTTTAAGATTACTCCAGCTACACTGAACGTTCTCCTCACGAATCCCGGGGAAGATTTCTTCACGCTGGCAAAATTCCCCAGCAACAAGAACAAGTCCTTTGAGCAACTCTCGCCGTATGCAACAGAGTTCTTCAGATGCTTCCTCGCCAACAAGGGGAAGTTCCAGGTTCCGAAGGGCGAAACAAATTTCAGGGCCTACAACCTGGAAGATGATGTTCTTGGGGAATGGCACGAGAACTCTTGGAATGATCAGTCCGCTAAGCGAATCAAGGTCGGAATTATGGACTTCCGAAATCTCCCCGGAGCACATGAGGAATCAGTGTCATCGAGCTCGTCAGCACGCTCCTACTTCTACAACGTCCTCCAAGTCCTGAAGTCTATCATGGACCCCGTGGTAACTGAAATCCCAGTTTGGGTTTGGATCTGCGGAAGTAAGGATGCTGAGGCGAAGATCAAGAATCACCTCGACAGTTGCGAGTTCGGAGCAAACTACAAGATAGAGTATGCTGAGTACGTTCCGGCTCCTTACGAGCGACTCGAGGACCAAAACTCGTCGAAGACAAGGGCCAAGGATCATGTCCAGATCCTTTTCTTGTTTCGAAAATCTCAGAAGCTGAGGATTTCGAATCTTCCCAAGTTCTTCCGGGCCCCCGACACTCCACAGTTCAAGATCTGCGGGAGATACAACGAGCTCGAGTACCGTATTTATAATACGGAATTGAGGATGGAGTTCTACCTGAAGCTGCTTGACATCTTCTGCAAGGAAGGGGATGCGATCCTCAGTGTTTTTGGAGGCGGGAAGCTCTACTGTGCGGCCTGGGTAAGGATGTCCTCTATATTTCAACTCGATTCGAGTTGAATACTTTGCCATGGCTCTGTTTGCCAGGGATCGTTTTACACTTACTTGAATTCTATTCAACTCGACTCGAGTTGAATGGAATACTAAGTATGATACGAAATCTTGTTCTTGCTTGAGTCATTATATTTAACTCGACTCGAGTTAAATTTGGTGTTTGATGGTAAATAGAGTGTATAGTTGGTATTCAACTCGACTCGAGTTGAATGCACATAGATGAGTAGTCTTGTCATTCTCTCAAACACCACCTCCATTTCAACTCGACTGGAGTTAAACTTTCATGTGATTGACGTTGCATCTCGAGATGTGTCTACTTGCAGATGTGTTCCTTGATGAATTACACGATCAGCTCCAGCGAAGAGCACGACGAAGTTGTCAGACTTTCCTTGGATGTCTTCAACTTGGATCGTCAAGATTTCGAAGAAGGGTACGCGATCGATGAGCCTTCCTTATCTAGGAAGAGACTGGAAGCACCGCCACCCCCGACGAAGTCAGAGAAGGGAAAGGGGAAGAGGAAGGTCAGGGGAGTAGAGTTACCACTTGACGTGCATGATCCAAGACCGATTGCAATCGGGTCAAGTGATGACGATGACGATCCTCTCCAGGATGTTGAGGCCTACGGTTCCCAACACCCGGTAACACCCCAGACTGGACGAGGCTCATCTTCTCATCTTCCTCATCCCTAGGAACAAGGCTACTCGGATACCTCTCTTCGGGCTTCCACGCCATCGCCACAGAAGAGGAAAAGGGAGTCACTATCCGTTGATACCCTTATGGAGAAGCTCGTCAAAATGCAGGAGGATGCGCAGACTCGACATAGGATCAAAGTTGAAGCAATGCTTGCTCGAGAGCGCGAGGAACGCAAAGTCCAGAGACAGGAGGATGAGCAACGATGGAAGTTTATGTTCACAGAGGCCATCGCGAGAATGCCTGATATGGTAGTCGAAGCAATCTCGCACCTGAATGCAAAGCCTCTCCTCTCCCTCGAACCAGGTCAGAGTGAACCTCTCCTCCTGACCCACGGGCCTACTCAGTCTTCCGACAGTGGTGCAGCTCGACATGCATCTCCCCGACGTTCCCTCCACGGCACGCCTCCTCAGTCGACTGCAGCTCCCTCACTTGCGGGCAACATCACGCAAGTTGTTTCTAGGGATCAAGGTCCATCAAGTCGCTCCACACCATCGGACCCAGTCGAGTCGGAACGGAAGGCCGTGGATGAGGAAGAGCAGATAGGAACACAGGATCAGACTCCCGATCCGAACATTACCGAATCAGGTTGAACTCCATGATCTAGTCTTTCAATTAACTCAACTCGAGTTGAATTTCTCCTTCGGTTGTTGGAAGTTCGCCTGTAGAAGCCTTCGGCAGTTGTTGATAGACTAGTATATATATTCCCGTAGGGCAATTTTGTTAGATTGGACTTGGTGTTCATCGTGTAAATACTTTCTGTATATGACGCTCAATTTTGAACGCAGAGTTTGGAATACAATCATCTTCTTACACATTTTCTCCCTCTGATATCTACGCAGGCTCTATTGATTTGCGAAGTGTTCCGAATGTTTGTGTGTCTCATGACGTCCCCTCTATGGAAGACACCAGTCCTATTAGTCCGTTTGATGGTGAGCCAAGTAACACGGTGCAAGATGATCACAATGAAGGTCACATTCCTGATTCCATACTGCTCGAGGTTCACATTCCTTATTCCATACTGCTCGAGGTTCACATTCCTCTTCCATCCTCGACCGCTGTACGAGATTCACAAACAGCTGAAACTCAATCAGATACGCCGGTAAGCTGCTTCATCTCCAAAATTTATTCAATCCTTTCCTTATTGGTTCGGTGTGATCGCATTGTTTGGATTCGGGATTTCTTAGTGTTATAGAGAGGGTCAGTCTCGAAATGTGGCAGTGCAGTACTTAACTGTATACACATTTGTCTGCCCCCCTTCTGAACAGGGGATGAGTCATTCGCACAGTCCGGTAGTTGCAGCCGTGGAGGATATCCCTCGTTCTATTCCTTCAAGGGTGCCATGCAAGTGGCTCAATGTCATCCTGGACTTGAACGGTATCTTCTGTGTCTGCAAGGAGAAGAGATTCATGCCAAAGGACCAAGTTTACAACATGGTCGCGAGTGCACATTCCTCTGTCCTACCCGCTCCGATTGGTCCCAAGGTTGTTTTCGTTCGGCCCTTCTGCCATGATTTCCTTCGTGAGTTGAGTGAAGTTGCATACGTCTCCGTATGGAGTTCGATGGTTCATGCGACCACAAAGTTCATATGTGTCTACTTGTTCCGGGGTGTGCCATCCCCGTACCTTGTTTGGGGGCAGAACTTATGTGAGGTTGTCAAGGTTCGTGGACCGCGAAATAAGTTGTCCAACTTCAAGTTGAAGGGGACTAATAAGGATTTCTTCCTCAAACCACTGGATATGCTTTTCAGTGGTCTAAACTTAAAGTTTAATGAGCATGACACGATCATCATCGACGATAGCTGTGAGAAGCACGTCGTGAATGAACAAGAGAATGTCGAACTACCAGTCTCGTGGTCAGAGCATGATGTATCTGACAGATTCTTGGTGGACGAGCTCCTCCCTTGGATTCGACGTCTACATCGAATCCGCGGTCAGGGCTTGTTGTCTTTCCGTAGGGAAGACAACATTGGGCGTAGAATGCTCTCTGAAGAGCTTGATACTTCAGAATACGAAGAGCTTATTAACGCCGTAGAGGCTTCTAGGAAGCTAGTGCTTGATTACGCTAATTAACCAAGATTGGCCTCACCAGACAAGATTCAAATTTGTCATGTATATTGTGTAGATTATAATAAATGATTCAATATTAATGTCTCCTCCTGGACTGATGTCAATTCAGAGTTGGCTTGTGTCCGACCCTTTATCTTGTTGTAGTGTTTGATGATGCTAGTTCTCTCAGCATTGATTTAACTCGCGAGGTGATTTGGTTATATCATATTGCATATCATCCTTGTTGATGATTCCTCCAAAATGAATTCGTATCCAGGTGTCCAATTCCGTCTCGGTTTTGGACAATGATTTTGATTTCCGTTGCGCTGCTTCTGCTGATTCGATTTTGGACTACGGACAATACTCAATTTTGCAGAGTGGAATGGGCCACATAATGTACTCAGCAGCTACTGCACAATCAACTATGGACTACTCGACAATGGCAATTGATAATGGTGTTGTGGATAGTCCTCCTTTTGGCGGTAAGCGACCACACTCTGCATGTTCTCCTTCCCCGCTGAAGACCCGTAGCCTAATTGACGGATCAAGTCGAGGTGGCGCTCCGCAAAGAAAGCTTTACGATGATTCTGAGTTAGTTGATGATGCACTTCCCGTACAGGTATGAAATACTTGAAGCAGTTCATTTATGAGTTTTTCCTAGTTTTTAACTTCCATCGTAGTTTGATTTACTTACATTTCTCTATGTCTTTTTATGCACTTAGGCGACAACTGCAGCAGTCGTGCCCATACCGGTCATTTTCGAGTCTCCGGCTCTTCGTTTATCACCTCATAAGGCATCGTCGCTGAAAATATCTCGTGGTGCGTCGACCCATTCTCTCTCTACGCCTTGTCCATTGAAGTCTTTGGAGCCAGCAACAGAACTTGGAGACTGCCGGACGGAACTAACGGGGCCACCTAATCCGTCTGTTGCCCATGCTGTTGATACCTCGCGTTTGCGTTTCCGTACTATGCGCCCGCCATTACATGAGGGTCACCGCCAGACTCAGTCACACGATGGATTTCAGTCCAGAGTTAGTTGTCCTCCTGTTCGCGATGCATTGGAGCAACGAATTTTGAAGCTTCAGCGACGTGAAAATTCAAGTTCGCGTTCGTCACCATACACAGGCTACAGTCGTGGACCAGAAGTGTGGAAGGCACTAGCTGAAATTCGAAGCTGTTCGCACTTGTGATACGGCAACAGTCTTGATATGATTTAGAGTACATTGATCGGTATGGTTCTCCAGGGATAGCCCACATTCAACACCATACTGTATTGTTCTATTGGTATAGAAATATCGTATTTACCATCGTACATTTGTATCATTCATATGTAACTAGAGCTCACATTTTTATCTGGATGAGCATATTTCCTTTGACGCAGTCAATTCTTGTATACAATGTCTATAAATAAACATACATTCATGTATATTCCAGTCTGGCATACAATTATTCATCCATCTATATCTACTTGATACCATTTTTTACAGACAATTTGTACTTTTATCATTACCTGAGGGCCTCAACAATACTCTCATTCTTGAGGGATACTCTCAAAATAATGAATATGGTGTTTTAACTATATATCAGTACATTATGATGTTTTCATTGTTCATGTTTTTGGTCAGAAACATAAAATGAATGGATATATTTGACTCTATTTACAACCAATAGAATTCCATAAAGAGATTTTGAACCTAAGAATCGAATTTGGAGTCTTGAGGCTTCATAGATTGCGTAAATTTAAATGTAATTTCTCCAAAGATATCACAGAGTTTCATCATTCTCAATTTCAAACAAAAATAAAGGACCCTAAACCTTAAATCCTAAACCTTAAGCGATAATTTGCATGGGCATAATATGTGTATAAGGTCTAAATACAATGTTTAAAATTACTACTTGTACTTGAAATGGAATACCACTATTCCTTCATGTCAAGGACGCAGAAATAGACAAGGATATTCGAGAGAAACTAACAAAAACTTTGATTAACATCACGAGAACACGAACAACACCAAGAAATCCGATAACAAGAACTTCGATTAACATCACGAGAACACGAACAACACTTCACATGTAATTCTTTCTAATATATTACTAATAGTAAAATATATTGCTATTAGACTAGTGGAAATTTTCAAAACATAAGGTATAAATCATGGATCAATGACATCAAGGTCGGACGGTCTGACGATCTTGTCCCTCGCGTTTGTGTTGATGCTCATGAACCTCTTCACCATAGCAGCCGCAAATGCCTGGACCAAAGCCAAACAAATAAAGAACAAGCTATGTTGTTGTAGCTCGAATCGACCTAAAACGACGTCCCCCAAAAACGTCGACATACAATGCGAATTAAGCCAACCAGAAACAAAAAGGAACAAGTAATCTCATACCTCATATCGCTTACGGTTATCTTCTTCAACCGCTGTTTCACATCGGTGTGGCTTCTTCAGTTTTACCGGGCGGCCGTAGTCTTCCCAAACCTTTCTTGGGCCCTTGATGTTCGTTGCCTAGGAAGGAATGAACGTGCCAGCATTGTTCGTCTTGTTCGCCATGGCCGACACGTCCAGAATCTTACCTATGTCCGAATGCCACACAACATGGGCTTTCCATGTCTGCAAGGCAAGGATCTTGACGTCGTCAATCTTCTTGTCACGAATCAACTGTTTCGCAGCCTCAACATCGTGCTGCCCATCAATAATCCGGAATCGACAAGTTTGAGCCAGAACTTCCCACTTCCATATCTCAGGCTCATCTTTAATCTTCGGCATAATGATGATTGTTTGTCTCGAACTAACATCGAGGGAATTCATCAATATGTTCTTGTGATGGGCAATTCCAGTTGGTTTCAAAGATCTCACGAAGAATCTTGGTTCTGCAAAGTCGAGCAGGTCGATCGACACGTCAAGCGGATTGTCGCGACCGAAGACATAAAAATCCGCACACTTGCCCCAAAAGTCCTTGAGAGCCTCTGTCGCTTCCTCATATTTGATCTCCTTCTCCGAGACAACCACGTATTGAGATTCAATATAGGGAGAGAGAGAATACAACACACTCAAAGCTTACAAGTAGTAGAGCAAATAATGCTTGATTGAGATACTCACTCATTCCAAGCACATACTTATATATCCAAGTGAAGGCACTAGGTGCTACAACAAAGATAAGGTTTGAGTGATTAAGATCACTCAACAAAGGATAGACCACTAGAGGACCTTCTCTCTCTACATACGATAAGGCTCTAGTAGTCCATCCTTCTCTACACATGATAAGGCTCTTGTAGACGAGCCCTCTCCATATACGATAAGACTCTATTGGTCCAACCCTCTCCATATATGATAAGACTCTATTGGTCCAACCCTCTCTACATATTCTAATCAACTCTTGTTACCCTTAGTTACTCCGAGCAATATAATATTCAACACTCCCACTTTGCGAGTAGTTACCACCTCGCAATCTCATCGCTTTTGTTAGCTTCTCGTGCCTCACCTTAGCAAGCGCCTTGGTTAACACATCCGCCACCATGTCTTCTATTGGGCAATATTACAAGCTCATTTCTCCATCTTCCAACTTCTCTTGAATGAAGTGATGTTGCAGATCTATGTGCTTCGTACAAGAGTGGTGTTTGGGGTCCTTTGCAAGTGCAATGCACCCTTGATTGTTACACATGATCTTTGTAGCCTCCACTTGCACAAACTCAACATACTCCAATAGTTGCCGTAGCCACAACGCCTCCTTCAAGCAATGGCTAGTTGCCATGTACTCCGCCTCCGTAATAGACACCGCTATCGTGAGTTGCCTCTTGCAGTTCCACGAGATTGCACCATCTCCTACAAAGGACACATACCCCGTCGTGGACCGGCGCTCATTCACATCACCCGCCCAATCCGCATCACAATATCCCTTCAAATCAAGGTTATTACCACCAAGACTCAATTTGTAGTCAATGGTGCCTTTCAAGTACCTCAATGTTGAGCCATCCAATGTTGAGGACCAGCCTTTGCCATGAATTGGCTCACCATGCTCACCGGAAATGCAAGGTCAACCCTTGTGGCTAACATTGCATACATCAACGACCCCACCGCAGCCTTGTATGGAATAGCCTTCATCTCCTATTCAACCTCCTTAAACTCCTCGCCCGAGAGCTTCAACAACGACCTCTTCACATCAAGCGGAGTGCCAATTGGCTTGCACTCCTCCATGTTGAAGCGCTTGAGCACTTCCTCAATGTACTTGCCTTGACTCATGGTGATGGTGAGTGCGCTTCGATTCCTCTCAAACGCAACACCAATGCAAAACTCCAAAGGCCCAAAATCACTCATCTCAAACTCCTTCTCAAGCTTGGCCTTCAACCACCCCAAAACCGCATCATCACTAGCCATGTTGCGACCCTAATTACTCCAACTCATTTTTTTTTTAGTGAGCCTTACTTGGTAGCGGAATCCCGGCTCACTTAGTTGGTAGCAACCGGCCACGACTTTGCTAACACTTGCATGTGCCCGCACACACAATGTTAACACCATTTTAAGTCAAGGTGTCCAACCCCCCTTGACTCCATAACTCATTACCGGATACTCATTACCCGGAACTCCCACCAACAAATGGGTATGCCAACCCGGAACTCCCACCAACACATGGGCATGCAACTTGGTGGCACGGGGCGGCCTTCCACAAATGTCCAAGCTCCCAAGGGTGGCACTACTCACCCCGGAGCTAACCGCCCTTATCCATGTCCAACTTACCACTAGTCCTCCTTCCACTCTTGTCTCTCACTTCATTCGGCACATTGCCGGAAACCCTTCGGAAATCCGGCACTAGTTTTCCCGGGAACTAGTTTGGAGCGGGACTCTTTCCAACCCAATGTTGTGGGATGCTCAAGAGCATCCCACAATGCCCAAGGTGTAGGAGTGAGGCTTCATTTCCATGCCTCACCCTTTTGAGCTATTCCCGATTACTCCCGGGAACCGGCACTACTTATCACGGGGACTAACTTGGAGAGGGACACTTCCCAACCCCATGTTTAGAGATGCTCCAAAGCACTCTCCATTTTCCACAAGGTGCGGGAGTGAGGCCCCATCCCAAGCCTCACCCCTTCGAGCCACCCCGGCTCCTCGAGGCACCATGTGCAAGTTAGGAGGGAGACCACCCCTCCTCATAGTACACTCTGGAGTCATCGGTAGGGCCCCCCCTCTTGTGTTGAGGGGCCTTCCGTGACACACTTTTGTTTTGGAAGACCACCCGTTTTGCCTTAGTCTCAAAAACGGGCCGTAACTTCTCCTCGGGCTAGCTCCTAGCTCAGGTATCCAAATGGGACGTGCAAGCCCATTTTCGACATCTACTGTTTGAGTAGATTTCGATAGACTAACTACTTGCCTCAATCGGATCTGTCCCAAGGGAGATATGCCCCTCTGAACATTCGGTATCCTGGGAGGCAACATTCTCAGGTCCTGAAGTCCCGACCACTTTGAGTAGCCATATCTCCTACACTATTGCTTTGTTCATCATGAGCTTTAGCATTCTAGAAAGCCCTTGTCATAAGCTTTGCAACAATATGCAACATGCCGCCCTCCACGAAGGTCGACACATTGAGTCCCGAAAGGCAACACTCCCGAGTCCCGGAGTGTCCCGGAACGCGCTCCAACTCCAAATCGCGCGTTCTTTGGACCTATGGGTGCGTGCTTGAAGAAGGCTTGCAACCATGTAAGGCACACCATCAAGTTCATCCCGAGCACGACGCTATTGCGTGCTGTTTGCTCGGGACTCTCCTTGGTCACCTCACCTTGTCTCGAACCAAGCCCGAGGCGTCACTCCCGGGGTCCTCTTGGCTCACCACGGTGTTTGGGCATCCTTTGGAAAGGGATGTGACAAGCCAAAATAATAAAATCATCCACATAGATGATTACAATCAACAACAACTCTTTTGTTTGCTTCACATACAAGGAGTGATCCGCATGGCTTCTAAAGAAGCCTTCTTTGGTGAAAAACATGTCAATCCGTTGGTACCACGCCCTTGGTGATTGCTTGAGCCCATACAACGACTTCTTGAGCTTGCAAACAAGGTGTTGAGTGCCCTTCTCTACAAAACCAAGGGGCTGGTCCATGTAGATTTCCTCCTCCAACTCACCATTCAAGAACGTCGTCTTGACATCCATTTGGTGAATCTCCAAGTCCATGGGTGCCTCAATCGCCAACATGCAACGAATGGTGGTAAACTTTGCCACGGGTGCAAAGGTCTCATAGAAATCCACACCTTCTACTTGAGAGAAGCCCCTCGCCACCAACCGTGCCTTGTAGCGCACCACGTTGCCTTGTGCATCCCTCTTGGTCCTAAACACCCACTTGCAACCAACACTCTTGCGGCCTTTTGGCAATGGAGCGAGCTCCCATGTGCCATTGGCCATTAGAGATGCATACTCCTCTTACATGGCCAACTCCCACTTGCTTGCATCTACACTTTGCAAAGCATCACCGAAACTCACAGTATCATAAAAAGAAGCCACATTTGCACGTTCTACTTCGTTAGTGGGTGAAAGAACGTGATTCAACCACCACTCACCCGGCGGCCTCCTCTCCCTTCTTGGATACCTTGAGCCTTGTGCATGTTGCCCTTCATCAATCTCCTCGTGTGGACCTAGCTTTACTTCCACTACCTCCTCCTCTTCTTTCTCTTGTGGATTTTGCACACCTTTAAACTCCTCTCCAACTTGTGCCTCTTGTACAACGGGCGATGAAATTGGAGGTGTATCCACCAAAATCACCGTAGGTAGCTCCAACTCCCACTTGGATGCATCTCCACATTTGTATCTCCACAATTAGCATCCTCCACAAATACCACATCACGACACTTGAGGATCTTCTTGGTCTCCAAACACATCAACCTATAAGCCTTGGTTCCTTTACAATAACCAAGAAACACACACTTTGTGCCCTTTGCATCAAGTTTAGTCCTCTTTTCATCCGGCACCTTTGCATAAGCAATACACCCAATCACACGCATGTGTGTCACAAAAGGCTTCTTACCACTCCATGCCTCTTCGGGTGTCTTACCAACAAGTGCACTAGTTCGGCACCTATTGCGTGTGTACACCGCTGTAACCACCGCTTCCGCCCAAAGGTTCATGTTGAGGTTGTGGTGATGTAGCATGCTCCTTGTCATCTCCACAATGGTGCGATTTGCTCTCTCCGCCACTCCATTTAATTGTGGTGTGTATGGTGTTGATAGTTGTCTCTCAATGCCATGTGCTTGCAAGAAGCGTTCAAAGGCCTTGGAAGTGAACTCCCCTCCATTGTCGGTCCAGAATGCCTTGATCTTGTGCTCTGATTGCTTTTCCACAAGGGCCTTGAACTCCACAAACTTAACAAACACCTCTCCCTTGGACTTCAACACATTCACCCACACCTTCCTAGAGAAATCATCGATGAAAGTGACAAAGTACAAGCAACCGCCCATAGAAATGATCTTAAATGGACCACACACATCGAGTGGACTAACTCCAAAGGCTTGCTTGTACGTTGACCTCCGCCACTTGGAAATGGAGTACTTGAGAGCTTGCCTTCAACGCACCCCTCACAAACCGCCGAATACGATGCTCCATCTTTGATTTGCATGCTATTCACCATGCTTTGAAGCGCCTTGACACTCTTCACATTCAAATGCCCAAGGCGTCTATGCCATAGCTCCAAAGGGGCTAATTGTGGCGTTTGGTGTGCTACATTGGCCATTTCATGCATGGAGAAGGGCATTTCATACAAGCTCCCTACTCTTGGCAATCTAGCAATCATCTTTCTATTGACATCTCTCACAATGCATGCATCATCATCAAACTCCACTTTTAAACCGTTGAGAGCAAGTTTTATCACGGAAATCAAGTTCCTCTTGAACTTGGGGATGTGGAGCATTTCCTTCATGTTGATCTTGTGCTTCACTCCCATCACCATCACCTCCTCAACAATGGTGCCAACTCCAACCGCATGCACAATGCTATCATCTTCAAAGTGCACATTTCGTGGTGGTGATATTACCTCATATGTTTGGAACGATGCCCTATGCGGTGACATGTGCTTGGTTGCTCCCGAATCCATGATCCACATGGCCATGGTCTTCTCATCTCCATCTTTGATTGCAAAGCCATGCTCCACCTTCATCTCCTCTTTGCTTGCAATAAATGACGCTTAAAAACGCATAATCGGCCTTGTTGTTGTTGTTGTTGCTTGCAACATTGGCATTCTCCTTCTCTTTCTTGTTGTTTCGAAAGCAATACCTTGCAATGTGGCCCGGTTTGCCACAATTGTAGCACATTCTTGGGCCATTTTGCATCCTTCCTTTATTTTGGGCCGCCACTTACGCTACGTCTCCACTTGGAGCACCCTTCTCCTTCCACTTAGACACTTCATGCATCAACCTTGACACAACAAACTCCATTAAGGTCAGCAAGTTTCAAGGTCTCCAATGCCGTGATCAAACTCTCAAATGAAGGTGGCAAGCTATCAAGCAATGTCATGACAATGTCATCCTCCCTCATCGGCACATCCAAGCATGCGAGTTGATCCGCAAGTGTCTTGATGTTGTTGATGTGCTCCAACAAGTCCGCCTTTTCCTCCATCTTGATTGTGAAGAACTTGCGCCTCAAATAGAGTATGTTGGACAAACTTCTTGTCTCGTGGATGTTACAAAGCACGCTCCATGCTTCCGCCGGACCCTTACAACTCTTGATGTGCGCAAGTTGCGCATCCACCAAGTTGAGCCCAATCATGGACATCGCCTTGCGCTGCCTCTTTGGTAGTTCTTCTTGTCCTTCTCATTTGCTTTGGATGGTAGAGCCTCCTCCGAGCCTTCATCAATCTCCCACAAGTCCATGGAAGAAAGTGCCAAGTTCATCTTGAACTTCCACAAGTTGAATTTGGTGTCATTGAACCTTTCACGCACTCTAACACTCTCACCTTCCAAAGAAGCCATGGCAAAGCTCCAATGTTGCCCTTACAACACAAAGCACTCAAAACTAGCTCCTAAACTCTCAAATCAACCCTCTAGGAGTGTGCAAACACACTTAATCAATAAGCAATGCAGAACAAGCCCCTCCAACACTCAAACAAGCAAGATACACCTGCTCCTACCCAAATCGAATCTCCAAATAGAACATCCAATTAGATTATTCAGATCTCTTCCACACACACGAGATGTGGTTGCATTTCAAAGCACTCAAATCACCCTCAATGCATGCAAATGAGCACTTGTGCACTCCCTACACTAGATCAACTCTCAAACTATGTCAACAAAGCTTGTAGATCCACAAATCACTCAAATCTAAGCTTAAGAGTCTAAAAACACCTACTTTTGCACCTTAAATGCTAAAATCAGCCCTTCGTGTGCACATATGCACCCCAAATGCTAGATTTGGCCCTCTTAACTCCAAGTGCTCTCAAGTAAACATTACAACAAACACTCTCAAACTCAAAACACTTCAAACAATGAATTTCAGAGCCCTTAATGCAAAGTAGGATGTGCAAGGAGGACTTAAACAACAAGCATACAAGCTTACAAGCGTTTGAGTCACCTCCAACACCTCCAAATTGCTTCTATTGCCTCCAATGCTCCAAGTCTCCTCCCAAATGGTTGCAAACACCTCTAAATGACTCCAAGTGCACCTCCAAATCTCCAAGAGACTCCAAGTAGTGCAAATAAGCCCTACATGTGCATGCAATACCTCCTTGACCTCTCCAAGCCTCCAAAAGTACTCAAACTCAACCTCACTACAAGAGTAGTGGGCCCATGACCTAGCGAGATTCAATAGAGAGAGAGAGAATACAACACACTCAATGCTTACAAGCAGTAGAGCAATGAATGCTTGAATGAGATACACACTCATTCTAAGCACATACGTATATATCCAAGTGAAGGCACTAGGTGCTACAACAAAGATAAGGTTTGAGTGATTAAGATCACTCAACAAAGGATAGACCACTAGAGGACCTTCTCTCTCTACATATGAGAAGGCTCTAGTGGTCCATCCTTCTCTACATACGATAAGGCTCTTGTAGACGAGCCCTCTCCATATACGATAAGACTCTATTGGTCCAACCCTCTCCACATATTCTAATCAACTCTTGTTACCCTTAGTTACTCCGAGCAATCTATTATTCAACACTTACTACAGTAATTTTGAAGTTCTAGTAACTTTAATTTTACAATTATTTTGGGTAAAAAGTAAATTAATTGTCCAGTGATGAAATTTTTTAAAAAATAAGAAATAAATCTATTTTAAGGAGGCAGTTTTGTCAACGAAAGTGCCTCTTCCTACACCACGAGCTTGATATTAGTACTTATGTACCTTGCAGGAAAAAAATTATCTGCAGAAGAGCTAGCTGTGATGTCATAATGCTACCTTGCACAATCCATCCATAACAAATGGTTGCAAGCATCAGGAAATAAGGATGGTGATCTCTTTATGGCAGCTGTTGATGTCTTGATGATTACCTTCGTGCGCCCCTTCAAGTTGTGGGTTATTATCAATACACCAAAGGTGAAGCGGGTGGACATGGTTCGTCTAGGGAGGAACTCCGACTTTGCACTTCCCAACGGAAGCCTCATTGAACCGGCGATTCATCGGCTCTCAATAAGGAAGTAAAAGAGTTCCCAGAGGCTGCTATATTTTGTACACGCGACGCTCACTTGGAGGGTGCCGAGATTTTTGGTTCGAAGAAACGTAAGCGTGATGTTCCAATTGGAGCGGAAGAGGAAACCTATAGGCCACACATTGTGAATTTCTCGCGTCCTCAAATCGCCAGAAGGATTACCTGGGGTCGTGGTGAGAGTCTGACAACTATTCAGGAGGACGACGAAGACAAAGAACGCCCAATCGGACCTTCCACATTCGCTGGTGCCTCTATTAATCGTGTGACAGCTATACAAGAGACAAAAGTGAACGAGAAGTTATGGCATATTGCTCGATTGAAGGAGTCCTTAGCCAAGTCCTGTTGGGCACTGCATGCAGTGACCAAGAAGAAATGCGAGTCCCGCATTGTGCAGAACGAGAAGTCCACACCTCCACCAACTTACACCGCAATATGGATGTTTGTTCAAAATGGTCACCGCAAGAAGGTGGAAAATTTTTATTCTGCCCCGATGATATTGAGAGGTGTGTGAAGGGCACTCGTCGGAAGTGGGTAGAGCCGTTCTCTTGAACTCAAGATCAACCCCCTATTCCAACAATCTGGCCCGTGAAGTTAGGGACAAATCTGACACGTTAGGAGATGGAGGCGTTGGATAATGTTGGTTTCCAACTCCCTCAGAAGGAGAGACTTCCACTCAACCGCACTTTCAACATTGCCTCTGCGCCACGAGACTTGTCACATATTCCAGTGCCGGAGAATGCGGATGCCTTTCCGAAATCAAGGAAGTCAAAGAACCTCCGGCGCATCTCCAACGTAACTCCCAAGGACACACGGAATATTGATTCCGCCCGTGCGATGCAGACAAAGATACTAAAGGTCAATATGGTCCCATCGCCTGGGATTGGATGCATTATTTCTATGGAGTCAGATTCACAAGCAATTTATTACCTATCAATAGGTGCATTACCAGATTGCACTTGTCTGGTGCTTATAAGCACGATTGCAAAACTAGGGCGGAGAGGAGAACCGTATAGACCTTGCAAGCACCTATACTATGTCTTTGTGTTGGTGTGGAAGTTTGAACCAGATATAGACCTCTTCATCCATGTGCCTACCCTAAGTTTCAACGAGGTGAAGATGATCATGGAAAGAGGCATTCTTGAGCACGCCTCAGTTTAGATGTCATAGTTTTCCACACTAAACTCCCTATTCACCCTAAACCTAAATTGAGTAGTTAACACGTTGTGTGACAATATTTTGCAATATTGCATTAAAAAATATATATATATATTAGTATCTATGTCCACAAAATTGTTTGACTCCTATTACACCATAAGTGTCTCCATGTCTTTTGAATGTTGTTGAAGTTTGCCAAATTTCGGATTTCTTTCCCTTATTTCTACGGGTTTGGGTTCCAAATCCACGGTAATAAATTCAAGAATATTTGAATATACTCTAGAATATTTGGTATAAATTTAAAATTTTTATATTTTTAGTAAATTTTTCCAAAAACATGTTCTCACAACCGCTCTCCAATCTGAATTTCTCCGCACTATGCTCTACGCTCACGCCCAAGTAACGTCCACGCTTCAATTAGAAGTTCCAAAAACGCAACCCATTACTCTCCGAAACTCAGGTTCAATCACTAACGTCAAACAACAAAGACCAACAAGGAAGGAACGCGGCAAAGTTTGCGCAGCAACAACACAGTAGGCGCAACAACAAGCCACGCACAACTACAAGCCACGCACATCTACAAGCAAGGAGACGCGGCAAGAAGAAAGAAGGTGCGGAGGTGCAAGGACGGCGTGGAGCTGTGAGAAGAAAATGCTAGGAAGTGAACAACAAAGGCGGAGGAGAAGGGGTCATCATGCCCCCCATCGTGACCGCCATGTACATGCAATTATCATGTGCATAGGCATGGACATGCATAACCAAGCCCATGCACATAATAATTTCTAAAAAAGAATTAAATAAAAACTCACATTGTATTTAAAATAAACTCACATTGTTTTAAAAAAAAACTCACATAGTTGTTCTAAATTAAATTTAGAACTCCAATTCATGCTTTTGGTTTTGTTCGTATTCATTTCAATTCTTTGTTTTGTTACGTGTTAGAAAACTAATCGCTTCTGCACTAAGTTTTGTTTTCTACGTTTAGTTTTTAAATGTTTGTTGGTACTTATTTTTCAACTAGGATAATGTGCTTATTCACCGTGATAAACCCAACAATTGTCATGATTGTCATGATTTAAATTTCAAAGTAAAGCAAACAAATACATATTCTCAAGTCTACTCTCTACTTGATACTTCATCACGACTTTTTGAAACTCCTTGAAGTTCTTGTCGATAGGATGGTTCAACTGTCGTATACCTCCATTTGTGGGGCCGTTGGTGGTGTAGAGCAATAGCAAGAACAATTGCAAAGCATCGATGGTCATATCAAATATTTGCACTGTAGAAGTAAGTTGTTCCTTCATGTCATGGCGAAACATTGCAGCAAAGAGTGGAGACACACTTGCCAATACACTCCCGTGAGCTTTTACTCTACCACCGTTTGCTTCCAACGTAATGTCTGCATGCACCCCTTCTTCCAGCATCTTTAGTAAAAATTCTGGACACTTCCATTTCAAATTTGTCTTTAACTCATCTCTGTCAAGAATTTCGCAACATCCATGTTCTTACGCATTGTCAACTTTATTCTGCAACCTTCAAAAAAATTATCACATAGCAAGAATGTAAGATTTATTGCATTCTGCTACCTTCAAGATTTCCATTACATTGCAAGTATTTTAAGATTCATTTTTATGGCCGCTACAATCAACATATGATCACGAACAAAATCCATTGCAACCACCACAGTGTCTTTGTGTACTACCAAAAAGAAATATGAAGAAGACTGTAATGGAATTGCAGAAGCAATGCCCCCATTGGACGTTGAGATCCTTTACAACCACTAACTTGAGTTTTTTATTTTAGTGTTTCTCAATAATGCTCTTATTTTGAGATCTAAATTGTTTTTTCTAAGATAAGGTAGAGTTATGTAAGGAATCTATTGGTTTCATATGAATAGATTTCTTACAAACAATGTGGATTTCTTTAATTTCTTTAATTGCCCTAGTTTTAAGCATTCATGTCTACTGTATATCTAAGAAGGGCCAACTAGTTAAGTCGCTTGGATGTTTGTGCATTTCGAGTTAATTTTAGAATAGAGATACTTTGGAGACTTGCGCCTTTCTGTAAGTGTAAATAAGTTTATTTTGTTTGAATGCATAGAGCTTCGTAACCTTCATTTCCAACTAGATATTTTCTTTTAAATTGTTATTTTTTGCTAAAACAAGGACATGGTGTTTATAAGTTAAAGTGAATTATGGATTCTTTTTCTACCAATAGAGAATCTAGTCTAATTATGGAACTTGAGTATATTACATTATTGTTGTATTTTTATTTACATTTTCTTTTGTTTAGATCTAGCAAGTCTTGATAGGGTCAAGATTCATGTGATTGCGTTATAGCATTGAAGCAAACAAGGCTTTTCTATTTTAGACATCTAACCATATTCCAATAAGAGGAAGCCCCATCTATAGCAAAGAAAATATAATGAAAGAATCTATATGTTATGATTTCAATGCAACTAATTCAACACTAAAAAACTTAGAAATATTACAAGATTTCAAAAAAAAATTATACAGGAATATTTTTGGTACTTCACTATACATAATAAGATTTGCATAAAATGAATAAAACTATATATAATGATATACATATAAAAATTGTCAATATTTGTCAAGAGTTATAATAATTCGATTGTTGGGTTTGCTGCCCAGACAGCACGAGGGACGATACATTCATGTTCGACGTCTGTGTGTTGGAGTTCGTCTCCCAGCAACTTACCTAAGATTGGAGGTTTCCTGAATGACCAATTCAAGAATATTACATATTGATAATACATAATATGCAACTCCTATGTGATCACAACAATTATAGTGTCGGCCTGCCAATTGATAGCCCATTAGCTATCGGTTGCTAGCTGATAACGATCTAGCTATCGGCTGCCACCCGATGGGACACTAGCTACCGTCTAGAAGGTGGTGAAAAAACTATATATGGACGGCCAGCCGACTCAACACAGGCTATTGGCTGCCAACCGACAACACACTCGTTAGCATATCAGTGTTGATTGAAATGGCCGACATTTATTTGGCTCTAGATTGTTTCATGAAGTCCACATAATCCCCTAATGTAAAATTTAATTAAAGATCGCGCTGTCCTAGACTCCGGACTAAACTGCATATCTGATGATAATTGTAGAATATGAATACTAATAAGGAATGTACATGAATATTATTTACTCTGATACGCGTTCTACATTAATATCCATAAACTTCAGTTCAACAAGTGCATAAAAAAACAACCGTACGTGAGGCTTCCGCCTCATACGGCTCCTCTCAAAATTTTTACGTCTTCTTGCTTGTTTCTAATATGGCAGTGCTTGTTCATAAGTTTTCTACGAACACACAAGGATTTCACTTTGATGTGCTCTACTTTTATGCTCTCGTGGTTCTCTAACATGTTTGGGCGATGTAATAAAGAAAGAGCCCTTCAGCTTTTTGGTTACCACATTTGGTATCCTTAGATTTTAGTAGATAGTAGTTCCGCTAAAGGTGCACAGTAGAACAAAGAAATCAACAACAAAAAAAAAATCTAGATTTTTTTTTGCTGTTGACTTCTTTGTTCACGTGGCTTTTCAGTTTATTGGGCTCCTATTTCGTCTTGCCTTAATGTGCTTGTGGCTAGCTATTCAACTCAGTTTGACTAGGTAATCTTCTCTTTTCACCCAAATATGTAATTCTAAGAAGAGTAAAGCTATTATGTAAAGGCTAATGGCTGGCAGCCGATAGCACAATCGCTATCGTTGGCAGCCGATGACACAATCTCTATCGGGTGGCAGCCGACAATATACTAGGTATAAGCTGGCAGCCGATAGCACAGAAGCTTTAGGCTGGCTACCGATAGCAATCATGCTATTGGCCGGCAGCCGTAAGCTTGTGTGCTATCAGCTAGCAACTGATAGCCATTGTATTGCCGGCTAGATGCCCCAATGAACAACACCTCTTGGCTGCCAGTCGACAACATGAGTGCTATGACTCCTATCGGCTACTAGCCAATATTCCCGATAGAATAAAAGAGAGGGGTAAGTGTAACTTACTTCTGAGCAGACGCCATTGGAGATGTATTGGCTGCTCCCATGCACGATGTCGGTTGGTGACGAAATCGCCTCGGCTCCTGCAAAAAGCTGTCGGCTGCTGGGTAATAGATGTTCCCTGCTGCCGAAAGAGACGATGTCGCCCTTAATCTAAACCTAATTTATTAGCTAGTAGCAGACTAAGCGGCTAAGGCAAGAAAACATAGAGAAGTGCAAGAGTGTCAGAGGAGGAGAGTGGAGAAGGGTGAGCAGTAAAAGCGAGACAACAAAGAGTGAGCAAGTTGCAAATGAGTTCAAATGGGGGAGGGTCAGAGATTAACCCCCCTAAAATTCCGCAATGATGACTATCGGCTGCGCGTCGATTTGCGCCCTTGCTAGAGTTTAAATCGCTTACCCGCTATCGCACTTGCTTGCCTGCCTGCTCAAAATTTCTCAACCTTGCGCCGCCAACATGTCATTTGAAACCTTACATCCATCTCACCATAGTTTTTCATCGTGCCCACCAGTAAGCTTTCCAAAAATTCATAATTATTTCAAATTTAATTTTGAAATTTTCTTGATTTGCGCGGGAACCACACTAAGAAATTTTAGATAGCTACTCATTCTCAACTGTTTTTGACATTTTATTTCATTTCACTTGCGCATCCTCACTCCTTGTCGTCATTCTGAGCAATCTGCTTTGCGATTTTTATTTCTCTGCGTGGCTAGAAGTATTCAAGTATTGCGTGATTTTAGTTTACTGTGTTTGTGCACTTAGTCCTATTTAGAAAACGGTAGATTGTAGCTTCTGATTCCTACAATTAGGAGGATCTAATTGTCAGAGGATCATTATCTATCCTAGCTAACCCTCTCTATGACGCAAGCCGACATAGTGCATCACACCAGCTGACATAATTCTCCTCGAATCTCTTGGACCGCTTTATATCGGCTGTCAGCCGATAAAGCTTACGAACTATTGACCACCAGCCGATACATGCGTTTAACGTGTCAGTTTCCTTAAGTCCTTGGTAGACTGTTGGGTTCTCGGAGTTCAACAGTAAATAGTATTGGCTGCGTGCAGATACCATCGGAGGTTGGACTATCATTTGTGTTTGGTATGTATTTTTCTTTTCTTCTCGCTAACTCTCTAGGCTCTCAGCGCTACCAATCCCCTCAACATATCCTTGAATAGGGTCAAACACCCTTTTGGAATCAACCCGTTTTCGCGCTATAACGGTGACAAAAACCTTCATCTGTGGATCTTCAAAGAAGTGGTCGTCAGCTGGACATTGAAAATTGTCAAAAAATATGTCCTTGTCATGACCAAGATGGTCTATACAGCCCTTTACCTTCCCTAACATCAGAATGTAGGGTAACAGCATTCAAGGCACACCAACTGAAGGACATGTTGCTGCGTTGTGTGCTTCTGCAGCAGGACAAGGGTAGGGAGCCTTACCAATGCAGAATAGTGGTAGAACCCGAAGTAGGTTACAGAGCAGAGTTTGACCTGTAAGGTTTTCTTCAAGAACTCCGCAAAACTCTTCATGGCTTTTTGAAATTCTAGGAGGACAACATAAGCATCTAAGAAAACATCATCCAAGAAGATACAGTTTGTAAACTTACGACTATGCTGTCTAGACTCTCACAATTGCATGAAGGATTAAGAAGTAAAGCGGCAAAGAAGAAGAAGGCAGCCATGGCCACAACCCCAACCTTGCAATGTGAAGCATCAGCTTTGCTATTGAGCGTTGTTGTGCCGGCTCCTCCTGGAGAGCCAAGTAAGAGGCTCATGAATGATGCGATTGTTGCCGGCGCTGCCGCCCCCAAGAAAAAGAGGCAACGTACAGCTCCACATGCCAAAGCAAGTCAATGATCAACAATGACTTCTACAATCAAAGTGTCCCTCAGGGAGAAGAAGGAAAAAATTAAATCTTTTAATGACGAGAGAGACTATGTGAAGTTTGTTGATTTGCAGACAAACTTTAATGCCAGCTTCAAAGACTCCTTCCTGTTCAAGAAAGAATAGAATCTGGTGCCCATATCCCAACTAAAAAGGGGAAAGCATACGTGGATTGTACAAAGTCTAGAGAGGGACATAATCAACAACATAAAGATGTACCTCGCAAGGCTGGGTGATATTAATCAGAGGCAGACGATCATTATTACCTCCATTGACGCCGAGGGAAATTAGCTCTCTAGGCGGTCGACAATATAGGAATCCACCAAGGATGAAAAATTTGCCATTATTGATGGTCAACACTCCGTCGAAGTCTAGAGAGAGCTTCAAAACGAGCCCATGACAAAGAAAAGGAAGACATAACTTATTTCGTGGTATGCATACAATTTGTACGATAAAGACTCGAAGCGCCTCACAAGGGTTTTGGAATGCTACAACACCAAGAACCCTCTGAAGCACGCCTAGCCGACGTGGGGAAACCAAATTGTACGTGGAAGGACTATTTCAATCAACTATGGCCGTCATGCCTCTAGCGTCCACGAGAACGCTATACAAAAGAACAACTCCGTCTACAATCTTAAAAATTACAAGGTACTTTAGTCTCCTCCTCTCCTAGATTATCCCTAGATTGGGGATAACCTGCTTGCTTATTTCTTTCAATATCCAACCCTCCATTGCATCACTAGTCATCCTTGGCTCGAGGATAATTTTCTTGATTTCTTGTGCACCCTCACATTTCCTTCAGATAAGTTACTAATATATATAACTTTGCTGTAACTTCATGCCCTCCTTAAGAAGTCTTTAACAATTATCCCTGACCTAACTAGACTACAGAGTTTAGCAATGCGCATTGAGAACTATATGAATGTCCCAAATACAAAACAATTTCATCTTAAATTCCTCATCTAATACGTTCACTCTTTGTACCCTCAGCAATTTACGGATCTGCTCATCATTTGGTTCTGCAGCATCAACCCCAACAGTGCTGGAACGTCCATTTTTACGACATCGGATCCCTAGCATGGAATCCAGATCTTCACGTTTGCAGACTCCATGTACGATAAGCTCAAGAAGTTCCTCGACCTTCACGCCCTTGGAAATCTCATTAACCCCGACACATGTGCGCTGCTTTGAATCAATAGAGCCTACTTTGACAACAAGAAGCATCAAATTAGCTGGAAGTTCTTCAAAAAGCTACGAAACCTATCCGATGATGACATTGACAGAATGGGCTCTTTTCTCGTCCATGTTGAAACTGCCACTCGAGCAATGAAAAATCCAAGGTTGTCCTTCCACAAAAATAGGCACTATCATTGGTTGGAGTTCAGTGCATTTGTCACAAGTCCAAAGAATTTGCTTAGACACAGATGAAGGCGCGAAGGTCAAATCTTCCAATTTTCCATCTAACGACGAAGGTATCTGCGCTGAGAAATGGAAGGCGTGGAAGTCTATGTAGAGCTTCTCCACGGCTTCATGGAACATGCTTCTGAGCCACGTCAGGGGAAAATTTTGTTTGACGCAAGTGCAGAATGTTAGCAAGTACAAGACGACAAAGGAGCTGAAGGTCATGTTTCCTAACGTCGAGTGTGAACCCGCGAAACGGTTCACTCTAGCGAGAATGCATTTCCGCAAGGTTTTGCGCTTAATTATCCTATTTTTATGAGATAGTTAAGGCATTTTAGCTTGTTGCCTTGTTACTTGCTTGTGACTCACTCTAGGTGGGAGGTTTTTGCCCAATTGGCCCCTTACCTTCTTCATCCCTAGTGGTGCTCAACCACTTGGGGTTTAACCCTGTGGATGAAAGTGGTACCTAGGACGGATGAAAGTCCGTCCTTGGTTGGATGAAGCTTTTTGCTTCAACCTCCCTGGATCAAGCAGGGAAGGGAGGATTTTTTTTGAAGCGTGGTGTGTGTTTTTTGAATCTAGATCTAGTTTTTGAGAGAGTGTGGCCGTTGTGAATCTTGGGAAGTGGGTGGTCCTTTGGAACTTGGTTCTTGACGGCCGTTTTGGAACAAGTGTGTGTGTGTGAGCTTGGGGAGTGTTTTAGGGAAAAAGAAAAGATCTACCTCTAATTTTTGTGATTGACCAATTTTTGAACGCTGTTGCTGGACTTTGGAGAGCCATATCTTGAGATTTAGGAGGAACTGAGAGACGCCCTTTTGGATTCGGGAGCGCCTTCAAGTGGTCTTTCCAAAAAGACTAGGCGCAACTTCAGTGGATCAAGGACAGAGGAGTGGTGGCCGATCAAGTGGAGGTGGGTCTGCTGCGACGGGCAATTAGAAGATCTGACTTTGGAGATCCATATCTCGAGATCTAGGAGGAACTGGGAGACGCCCTTTTGGATTCGGGAGCGCCTTTAAGTGGCCTTTCTAAAAAGACTAGGCGCGACTTCAGTGGAGCAAGGACGGAGGAGTGGTGGCCGATCAAAAGGAGGTGGGTCTGCTGCAGCGGCAGTTAGAAGGTCCGACTTTGGAGAGCCATATCTCGAGATCTAGGAGGAACTGGGAGACGTGCTTTTGGATTCAAGTGCGTCATCAAGACATCTTTCCAGCAAGCTAGAGGTTGCTTCAAGAGGAGCAAGAACAAGGAACTGACGGCCATTTTTGTGGCCAGGGGTCCAGAAGCAGTAGCATCCGGAATCGGGGGAGCCCCTCTCTCACTCTAAATCCTTGGATCTTTTGTTTTTTTGTGTGGGATTGATTAGTTTGAGTGTTAGAGAACCTTATTTAAAGAAATTGGTGACTGTATTCACCTCAAAAAACAATAATTAGTTGTATGCTTGCTTGGAATTGTGATGAGATGGGTTGCCTTGTAAGTATTGGAGTGTGTTGAATTGTTTTGGTTGTTCTCTTGGTATGTGAGTTGATTGGCATGATGCATGGAAAGTTGCATGTTGGTGGTTGTGTTGATTGAATTGGTGAAGTTCATGCTGTAGTATTGCTTAGTTAAAGTAAAGTGATCCGGTGAGGGTTAGAGCGCGGAAGCGCTGCCCAATTTCCACCGGATCAAGATAGAGTTTGCATAGTCTTAGGGCTAATTTTTAGGGTTTTGAGCATGACGCGGAAGCGCTGCCCGATTCTCTTTAGAAGAGGAACCCTAATTTAAATAGGTGTAGGGTGACATCTAGGGGTTAGGATGCTTGTTAAGTGATATGCTATGGATTGGAGGTAATTGAGACACTTGTGAAGTGGTTTAAGTTGAAATTTCTCCTCTTTAGGTACTTAAGTGAATGCTTGAGTATTTGAATTGATGTGGTTTTTGGGGGTTTAAGGGTGCAATGGGCCCAAAATAACCTCATTTTTTATTGTGAAGTGTCTAGGTAAGGGTAGGGGCAATTTGGGATTGTGGTGACCCAATTAATAGTCATTCTAGAGAAGTAAGGTATGTTGAACTTAATTAGAGTGGCTTGAATTGTTCTACCATTCCAACCCCATACTTAGGCTATGAAAATCACTCACATTCAAGTTTTGTCCATTGCTTGGAAGGGGTTGTCACCTACCCCCACCCCTTGGCCCAATTTGTGCCCACTTCCTTCTTAGGAGGGATTTGGTGTCACATCGAGGACTTCTTCAAGAACTTCCTCCGTTTGAGTCCAACAAAGGGTTCAAAATTCAATCCTTCGACTCAAAAAGCATGAGTCTCGGTGCCCAATGTTCGACGGAGGCGCTTGCAAGAACAGTTTCGTTGGAGCTGTTTGACTTGCCAGACACACCCTTTGCGTTGTGGAGAGACATTGATTCTACAAAGCTGTTCTCAAAACCCTGATATCAAAGGTCACCATCATCTCGTACCCATCATATACAGACCCTAGTGTCTGGGCCTGGATTGTGAACGGCTCTATTGCGAAGAAGCAGGATATGCTAAAAGCGATAATTCAGCTCAGCCATCCGAACTATGCAATGAGCACTTCCAAATATCAGGTTACGAAAGCGGAGAAGATCTTCAATATGTCGCATCTAAAGAAATCTGCAAACGACTTGAAAAGTGTCCCTTTGTTTAAGAAGAACGCAGAAGGGAATGCCTTTATTCACAACAACCTATTGGAGTTCAAAGCCATTCAAGTGCCATATTACACAAATATTGGGTATTACAGTGAAGGAAATTGGATGGCTAAGGATTCAAAAATGCAGATGGAGTTTTACATTGGCCTCATCCGAAGCTACTGCAAGAAAGTTGATTCCACTCTCAGGATCTTATGCGGTTCGAAATTCATGGTTGCCTCTTTGGTAAGCACAAAATCTTGATCTGATGATTTGTAAAAGTGGCAGTATCTCCGCCTCGGGGATAAATACTCTCAAGGCCATGTATTGCAGGAACTGTATTCAAGCAATGGGATATTTGGCCATATCATCTAGAAAGATTTTCTTGTGTTGATGTACCCGTATTTTATTCCTTTTTGCTTATTTCCAGCTTACAATTTGTATTATATATTCGTGAATCGGGGATAGCTATACGAAGTCCAACATTGCTCATCGCTACATCATTGCTTCTAGAGATTTTAGACCATGGCTTCTATGGCTTAGTTGACAAGCACTTCTACGAGGGTTACCTGCTTTTTGCGGGTAAATAAAGGAGGGGTGTCTATAGGGACTTCATTCACCACGAGTGTCTCTACAACCCCAAGAAAAGCTTGTAGTCTGATGAAATGGCACACATCATCCTCATTACAAGAGCTTCATTTGATGGACACCAACCATCAACTTTTGAAGTTGAGCTTGTGGCCGACTTCGGAGCAGAGAGTACGCTGCTGCCTTACACTGAGGCTCGAGATATTCTTCCTGACTACTTGAAAGAAGGCAAAAGCGATGATTTTTTCAAGCAAAATGATCTTGATGCAAAGATTCTGGTTTTTGACTATCTTTCCTTTGTAAAATTTGCGTTAGTTTTTACCAAGGCATTCATTTACATGGCTTTTATTTGAGCCAAGAATTTTGAGAAACTAATTTTTGTGGCGAGTTAATGTATGGCGAGTTAATGTATTATTAGTAAAGGAATTAGTCAAGTTTACATCAAACCATAAAACCGTAATGAAAAACTCTAAACCCTAAACCATAACTAACTTAACTTTTGATACTTTAAAAATCAATAACTTCAATAATAAAACTTATACCATTGTTGCAAATATTGTTTACCACAATTCATCCGACTATACAACGAGAAAAATAAACTACAATCTAGTTGTTAAAGAGATAGTGTCGTTTGTTATTTGAACCTTAGTTTACAAGATTACCTTAAATAGAGTATAGGGAGAAAAACATGAAAATGATTAAATTACATGAAACTTATACTTAATAAATGTTCAGAGGGAAAACAAATTGTTCTCGTCGTGTACCTTGGATTCATATAGTCTTGAATGATTTAGTTTTACTTTATAAAGTACGCAAAACTTCGAAAAGTTCATAAAGTTGTGGTACAGTATTCAAATGGGAGTAAAATTATTAATAGACTAATTATGTGAATCTATTTGTTTTACTTCCATATTTTCATCCTAACAATTGTTAGGTTTATTTTGGTGAATTAGCATGTGAAATGCTGGATGCTATTAACATCTGCTAAGCCTTTATGCCTAGCGTATATGCTCAATTGATTAAAATCGATAGGTAATGTGAAGTATTGTAAGATTCGTAATTACTAGATTACGTGCAATATTAAAAGATTAATACTTTATACGTTAAAACAGTTATAGTAAATACTATATTGAATTTATTTAAATATGATTCTATAAGATTGGTTTCTATTTAATTAGGTGTGTATATTACGTATGATATTCAATTATGTTGAATGTGATATTCTACAAATGGCCATTATAAACATAATATTGAATATATTTATGTGATATAGTATTATATAAGTATTTAGACAGTGAATAAGTAAAGAAATTATAAGTTTATTACGTACTATTTTTATGTCTATTATTTCCACATATGATATTTAAAGTCTAATATTATTGCTTTAGAATTTAGTCTTGTTAACATTCGCTATTCCGCCGTCGTCTTCCGCTCCTACTCCACGCTCCTACTCCTCGCTCCTGCTACTCTAGCTAATCCTTCCGCTCATTCTCCCTCTTGCGCTTGTTTCCATCGCTTGGAACCTCCTCTCCTGGTCGATTTGCTGCAGCCTCAGTTTCATCAAGTAGATCATTGTAGGATTGATCTACTTGATTCCGCTCAGCGCTTGGTTTCTTCATTGAATCAATCTCATAGTTGCTACTGTAGAATGTTTGCAAATGGCACATCCGATTTTAGGAGATCTGTATATTAAGCTATAAGAATTAAGTTTATTGGTTGTGCTTTAAGTTTTAAATTTTGTTATCCCTTTACATGTGCCATGTTTAGCCTAGCACGATATTTATGTGAAATCGTCATTACTTTTTCATTCGTATATTCTTTACGTAAGTATTATTTTTTGATTAAAGATTGAAGTGTTTAGTTTTCAACATTTGTCTAATGATGTTAATGTACATAAGTATTACTCTTCATTTCAAGTTTTCAAACGGGTTTATTTTCCAAATTCTGTAAATCATAGGGTACATATTTATTGCATTCAAGTATAATAGGTTTAGTTTCCAACTTTTGTATATAAGTTATCAGTACATATTAGTATTTAATGGCATGTGTTCCGAATATACTTTTACATAGAAATTACATGTAAAGTATATGATTTGTTACGAATATATAATATTCACTATATTGGTAATTATGCCTATATAATACATTATGTATAGTAATATACAGTACTTTATTTAACATTATTATGAATATAGTGCAAAATTTTATTTTATTATATATAACTATATTAATTTTTGCTTAATATACTAATATGTTGTTTTTTACTATATTCTACTATATGAAAATATATTTCTTATTAAAGTATATTAAATATTACTGAATATGCTATTATATACTATTTTAATACATTAATTTATATTAAAATAATAATTATTATATCAATAGAATAATCTATTGTATTTTGAATTTTTTAATAATATATAATGTCTATCAGTTCTAGTAGTTGAATGTGAATGTTTATTAAGTTTTGTTCCATTAGGATATATCTCTACTAAATGAGGAAATGTAGATTAGTAATCATGTGCATTCTTCATACATAAATTAAATGCAATTTCAATTGTGCGTTAATACTTTATTCCGTTCCTTGCTAACAATATGCTTACTGCATACAAAATTACTAAATGTAGGTGAAATAAGTTAAAGTTTAACCTTTTCAATTAGATAATTACGTTTTTATAGTAAAACTTATCCTAACTTTGAAATAGAGCCATTTTAAACAAACAGGAAAGCAAATTAGTGAAGAACTCTGAGCACGGACTATAATCTCAATGCAATATGCCAGATGTGAAGACTAAAAACAATGAAGATTGATAACGTTATAAGCATACCAACCTATGCAGGTTGTACTGAGAGGACACTGAACTTCACGAGTTTGTGAAGATTATAACATTTACAATAGATTTAGAATCTTATAAAAGTTTATTCTATTAAAAGTCAATAATGTAATAAAGTTGAGTTAGAGAATAATTACATAAGGAACGGTGTATATCAAACATGAAGCACGTTTTACTAATGAGAGTTGAATATTTAGAATCAAAAATATCTTTTTTGTACTTCTATATCTTACTATCTTAAATAAGAAACTTAGGTTTGTCTATGCGAACTTAGGTATGCCAAATTGAAACTCATAGCAAGTTAAGTATCGTTCCTCATATTTTTTTCAAGGAATGTAAGCAATCGGTATAGAAGGCGATGTAGTAGAAGCACAAGGGAATCTTCTTGCTTGATTCAAATTTTACAATGTTGCCTGTCACATTGGACGTTAAATTTTCCTCGTGAATTATGATCGACACTAATGAAAATATAAATAATACGATCCTAATTGTTTAAACTTTGGATTTATGCATTAATTTTAATAAAATCATAAAATTAGATTCCTAAAATTTAGTATAGATTTTAAATAAATATTTGAGTGTTCTTAGTTTGTACTAGAGGATCACAAGTGTCAAGTTAGTAATTTAGTTGCGGGTTTTAAAATTATACTGGCGGGTTCCAAGTTCGTACTTGTTGGTTCTAAGTTTGTACTTCTAGTATTAAGTTTGCATTAAAGGATCTAAAGTTTGTATTTAGACTTTTAAACATTTAATAGTAAAGAGGTCTTTTGTATTTCATTTTAAGACAATCATAAATAATTGGATTCAAAGTGAATTTCTTTAGACTGCAGTTTTATGCACTAATTTAAATAAAATGATAAAACTAAATTTTTTAAATACGATTGGGATTTCAAATTAGTTCTTGAATGTCTCTAGTTTGCATTTGAAAACAGTAATTCGGCTTAGAACTGTATATAGTATGGTTATTTATCTACAATATACTCATCTTTATCATTAGGTACTTGCTGAATCAGGTAGGCAATATTTGAAATGCATAGCAATTCACGGGTGATCACTACTTGTTCATACATTCAATTGAACAATAACTGACAGTACAACAAGTTTTATGCTGAAATGGGAGTCTAATAACTGGCTAACAAATCTAATAAAGGCATACATGTTATAAAAATCATTATTGATTAGGAGTTAAAGTTTGAGGCTCTTTTAAAACAATGATTGAGAATATTGCAGACAACTGCAATATATGCTAAATTTAAATTCAAAGTTTGTCTAAAATCATCTCTTTTGCAAAAAGTGCTCAAACTTACAAAAAATTGTAATTTTAATTTTATCAAATTTTAATTCAATTTTCCCATATTTCTATGTAAAAGAGCAAATCTTTTTAGAGGTTATAATAGCACAGGGTTAAAGTTATTTTCTAAGAGGACATTGCAAAGTCAATATAAATAACAAATGGAAAAAACTCTACTTCAGAAATCTCTTAAAAATGATTTTTTAGGTTAACGAAATATACCAAAATCATTATGCAAGAACAGAAAAAAGATTTATTTTTCATCTTTGAACATCATGCTTTCATGATCTATAAGAAAGCCTAATTACAAATCTTTCATACTTCTATATATATGTATATATTCTATTCAACTTAAGCAGTAATGCATACAAATACATAATTAAGAATTTATTTTCTGTTAAATGTATAAAAATCACTTACACTCTCTTTTTGCCCCTACATTTGTTGTTTTTACTTACTTTAAATTCTGACGGATTATTCAATTCTCATTTTCTTTCTACACATAGTTTTTTCTAGCATATAATATTTTTAACACGTCGACTACAAATATATGTTCTTCTTTAGGTATTTTAGCAATGATAATCATCTACCTATTCAAACTTAGAACGGTTTCTGTAAATGTTGACAATTATGTAGATTCGTTACTTCTATAATGATATCTCTCTTAGTATTTCATTTTTATAACTAAGGTCGGTAAAGGGTAATGCAAGTACAAAAATTCTATTCTTGTATTATAATTATTTACATTTCACATATTATTCAAAGTTTGAATGTATTGAAACTTTTGCAAAAAACTCATAGCGTATAAATTCGTTTTTCAGAAGCTATAAATGTTATGAATATCACTATCATTTTTATAGGATACTTTAGGATTTAAAAATATCTTTTCTCACCTTATTTTTATTTTCCTACAAATTAATTTAAGTTTTGATTATAGAAATAAACTAAAGTAATTGAATTCGTGAAAAAAAAAAATTTTAAAAAAAATTGAAAAAGGAAACGAGCAACCCGGGCAGCCCAAGCAGCCCAAGGAGGTCGGGCAGCCCGGGCAGCCCGGGCAACATTCAAATGGCGGCTGACGAGCTGATAGGGCGGGAGCAGCCTCCTCCCGACCAGCACTCTCTCCGCGCCCTCCCTCCGTTGGCTCCCGCGTCCTTCGAACCTCTCTGCGCCTATCGTCTTGCTCCCGCGCCTGCTCTCGTCTTGCTCTCCGCGCCTGCTCTTGTCTTGCTCCCGCGCATTGTTGCTTATTTCACCGCCTGCTCGTCGTCTTGCTCCTAACTTGCTGTGCCTTTGCTGTGGCAGCATTGCTCTCCTTTTACTGCTCTGCTCGCCTGTTCTTTTTCTTTGCTTTGTGCTTTTCTGCACATTCTTCCTTGTATCATGCTCGGCCTCCCCCGAATTTAGCGTTGCTTTTTCACTTTCATGTTGCGGTGCTGTCCTTCCTCTCTTCGTTCTTGCGCCTGCTTTACGATGCGCTTTACGCATCGCTACCGCTTCTTCATTGTAAGTTGCTCATTCTCGAGTTTTAGGTTTTGGATTGAGTTTGCATTTTCAAAGCTTATTTTGTACATTGCACGGCACAATGTTATGGAATGTTGCTCGCAGTGTAATGGAGATCTTCCAATTTGTGTTTTTCGCTTCGAAATTTGTGGTTTTCTGCTGAAATGCGCTCATTTTCAACTTTCAGCTCATTTAACCAGCTGCCCATCTAGCTCGATGCCCATTTAGCTCGATGCCGATTTAGTTCGATGCAAGTTTTACTAGATTAAATAATATAATTCTCCAGGACAACCCAAGCCCAGTTAGCTTGAGTCGAGCTAAATGGTCTCGCACCTCGTTTCAGAGCAAGCTCATTTAGCTCGAGTCGAGCTAAATAGACTCAATATTGTGGTTCGAGACAAGCCCATTTAGCTCGAGTCAAGCTAAATGGCCTTACTGCTCTGTTGCAGGCTAAGCCCATTTAGCGCGACTCGAGCTAAATGGTCTCGGACCTCGTTTGAGGTCAAGTCGAGCTAAATGGGCTTACTGCCATGTTGTTGGTCAAGCCCATTTAGCTCGACTCGAGCTAAATGGTCTCGGACCTCGTTTGAGGTCAGGCCCATTTAGCTCGAGTCAAGCTAAATGGACTTACTGCCATGTTGTTGGTCAAGCCCATTTAGCTCGACTTGAGCTAAATGATCTTGGACCCCGTTTGTGGTCAAGCCCATTTAGCTCGAGTCGAGCTAAATGGACTTACTGCTCTGTGGCAGGTCAAGGCCTACTAAGCTCGGTTAACTCGTTTAGCGCATTTTTGTCCTTCATCTCATTTAGCCCATTTAACTCGTCAAGACCATTTAACTCTATTAGAGGTCAAGCCCATTTAGCTCGAGTCGAGCTAAATGGACTTACTATCAGGTTCAGGGTCAAGCATATTAAGCTCGACTCGAGCTACAAGGTCTCGATCCTTGTATTGAGGTCAAGTCCATTTAGCTCGAGTCGAGCTAAACGGTCTCGCCACTGCATCAAGACTCGTAAAATTTTTCCCGGATTTGATCGAAACGATCATTATGATCTTATACTGTCCTTGTGAATCTTACATGTGATTCTTTTTTGTTGAATGACAGTGATGCCAAGAACCAAAACTACTGCCAAAATTGTTCAGATGCTGTGAATGCACCTGCCGAGCCCGAAGTTGAGGTCGATATGGAAGCGGAGGAGCAAGAGTCTGTTCCTGAGGTAAAACTCCACCTCATATCCATATGCCCATTTGATGTGTCCATTTAGCTCGAGTCGACCTAATTCGCCCTCTGTAAATTGATTATCCACAGGTCACTTACAACATGCAAGCACTGGAGGGATTCCTTGAACCAGTAGAACTCGAAACAGCAGACAATCCGCTTGCAGCTATTGGTCAAGACGCGCAATGGAGGAAATTGTGGACCCCCAAGAAAAATTCCATCATCACTTGGTCTATTCGTCCGATGAACAAGACCCATTTCTTCTTTTACCAACAATCGTGGTCTCACGGGGCATTTTTACCTCTGTGTCTTAATGCCTTCATCGGGCTTGTTACTTATGAAGACTCATACCTCCTGATCAAGTTCGAAGCAGTGGAGGTCCAAGATTTCGTCTTCACCATTGTGTTTCCGCCTAATAAAGTTTAATTCTCCTACGACTTCATCCGCAATTATATGGTCGGGAAGGTCGATCCCACTCAGCTGCATCATCTCGACACCAGATTGCTACCCAATGTTTCGTCGCCAAATGCCTTCGTGAGATCGTACATTCCATACAAGGCGCAGATTTGGAAGGCTCTGTCTGATTTCAAGACTGCAAAGAAGAAAGGGAAGGCTTCGATGAAACGGACCGCGAATCTACTGTTGCAGGCTCCATCCGAGAATGCTCCGTCGAGTCTAGGCACTCTAGAGGAAAGTCTAGGCAAGCAGGGATCGAAGCGGGCAAACCTGATCTCATCCGGCTCTGGCTCCAAAAGGAGCAAATCCTCCGGCAGCGCACTTATGTTCATGAACCCCACAATGAACGTGGTGTTGAAGATTAGATTGCTCGTAGTTACTAAGGGTAACTAGAGTTGATTAGAATATGTGGAGAGGGTTGGACCAATAGAGTCTTATCGTATGTGGAGAGGGCTTGTCCACAAGAGCCTTATCGTGTGTAGAGAAGGATGAACCAGTAGAGCCTTCTTGTATATAGAGAGAGAAGGTCCTCTATTGGTCTATCCTTTGTAGAGTGATCTTGATCACTCAAACCTTATCTTTGTTGTAGCACCTAGTGCCTTCACTTGGATATATAAGTATGTGCTTGGAATGAGTGAGTATCTCATTCAAGCATTCTTTGCTCTACTACTTGTAAGCTTTGAATGAGTTGTATTCTCTCTCTCCCTCTATTGAATCTCAATAGGTTAGGGGCCCACTACTCTTGTAGTGAGGTTGAGTTTGGGTACTTTTGGAGGCTTGGAGAGGTCAAAGAGGTGTTGCATGCACATGTAGGGCTTATTTGCACTACTTGGAGTCTCTTGGAGATTTGGAGGTGCACTTGGAGTCTTTTGGAGATGTTTGCAACCATTTTGAAGGAGGTTTGGAGCATTGGAGGCAATAGAAGCAATTTGGAGGTGTTGGAGGTGACTCAAACACTTGTAAGCTTGTATGCTTGTTGTTTGAGTCCTCCTTGCACATTATAGGTGCTTCTTTGCATTAAGGGCTCTCAAATCCATTGTTTGAAGTGTTTTGAGCTTAGGAGTGTGTGTTGTAATGTTTAATTGAGTGCACTTAGAGTTGAGAGGGCCGAATCTAGCATTTGGAGTGCATATGTGCACACATAGGGCTGATTTTAGCATTTAAGGTGCAAAAGTAGGTGTTTTTAGACTCTTAAGCTTAGATTTGAGTGATTTGTGGATCTACAAGCTTTGATGACATAGTTTGAGAGTTGATCTAGTGTAAAGAGTGCAAAATTGCTCATTTGCATGCATTGAGGGTTGATTTGAGTGCTTTGAAGTGCAACCACGCCTTGTGTGTGTGTAAGAGATCTAGATATTCTATTTGAAGGTCAAATAGCTTGAAGAAGATCATATTTATAAAGGAGCAAGTGTATCTTGCTTGTTTGAGTGTTGTAGGGGCAACATTGGAGCTTTGCCATGGCTTTCTGTGGAAGTTGAGAGTGTTAGAGTGCTTGAAAGGTTCAATGGCACCAACTTCAACTTGTGGAAGTTCAAGATGAACTTGGCACTTTCTTCCATGGACTTGTGGGAGATTGTTGAAGGCACGGAGGAGGCTCCACCATCCGAAGCAAGTGAGAAGGACAAGAAGGACTACCAAAAGAGGGTGCGGAAGGCGATGTCCATGACTGGACTCAACTTGGTGGATGCGCAACTTGCGCACATCAAGAGTTGCAAGGGTCCGACGGAAGCTTGGAGCGTGCTTTGTAACATCCACGAGACAAGAAGTTTGTCCAACATACTCTATTTGAGGCGCAAGTTCTTCACAATCAAGATGGAGGAAAAGGCGGACTTGTTGGAGCACATCAACAACATCAAGACACTTGCGGATCAACTCGCATGCTTGGATGTGCCGATGAGGGAGGATGACATTGTCATGACATTGCTTGATAGCTTGCCACCTTCATTTGAGAGTTTGATCACGGCATTGGAGACCTTGAAACTTGCTGACCTTAATGGAGTTTGTTGTGTCAAGGTTGATGCATGAAGTGTCTAAGTGGAAGGAGAAGGGTGCTCCAAGTGGAGACGTAGCGTAAGTGGCGGCCCAAAATAAAGGAAGGATGCAAAATGGCCCAAGAATGTGCTACAATTGTGGCAAACCGGGCCACATTGCAAGGTATTGCTTTCGAAACAACAAGAAAGAGAAGGAGAATGCCAATGTTGCAAGCAACAACAACAACAACAAGGCCGATTATGCGTTTTTAAGCGTCGCTGTTGCAAGCAAAGAGGAGATGAAGGTGGAGCATGGCTTTGCAATCAAAGATGGAGATGAGAAGACCATGGCCATGTGGATCATGGATTCGGGAGCAACCAAGCACATGTCACCGCATAGGGCATCGTTCCAAACATATGAGGTAATATCACCACCACGAAATGTGCACTTTGAAGATGATAGCATTGTGCATGCGGTTGGAGTTGGCACCATTGTTGAGGAGGTGATGGTGATGGGAGTGAAGCACAAGATCAACATGAAGGAAATGCTCCACATCCCCAAGTTCAAGAGGAACTTGATTTCCGTGATAAAACTTGCTCTCAACGGTTTAAAAGTGGAGTTTGATGATGATGCATGCATTGTGAGAGATGTCAATAGAAAGATGATTGCTAGATTGCCAAGAGTAGGGAGCTTGTATGAAATGCCCTTCTCCATGCATGAAATGGCCAATGTAGCACACCAAACGCCACAATTAGCCCCTTTGGAGCTATGGCATAGACGCCTTGGGCATTTGAATGTGAAGAGTGTCAAGGCGCTTCAAAGCATGGTGAATAGCATGCAAATCAAAGATGGAGCATCGTATTCGGCGGTTTGTGAGGGGTGCGTTGAAGGCAAGCTCTCAAGTACTCCATTTCCAAGTGGCGGAGGTCAACGTACAAGCAAGCCTTTGGAGTTAGTCCACTCAGATGTGTGTGGTCCATTTAAGATCATTTCTATGGGCGGTTGCTTGTACTTTGTCACTTTCATCGATGATTTCTCTAGGAAGGTGTGGGTGAATGTGTTGAAGTCCAAGGGAGAGGTGTTTGTTAAGTTTGTGGAGTTCAAGGCCCTTGTGGAAAAGCAATCAGAGCACAAGATCAAGGCATTCTGGACCGACAATGGAGGGGAGTTCACTTCCAAGGCCTTTGAACGCTTCTTGCAAGCACATGGCATTGAGAGACAACTATCAACACCATACACACCACAATTAAATGGAGTGGCGGAGAGAGCAAATCGCACCATTGTGGAGATGACAAGGAGCATGCTACATCACCACAACCTCAACATGAACCTTTGGGCGGAAGCGGTGGTTACAGCGGTGTACACACGCAATAGGTGCCGAACTAGTGCACTTGTTGGTAAGACACCCGAAGAGGCATGGAGTGGTAAGAAGCCTTTTGTGACACACATGCGTGTGATTGGGTGTATTGCTTATGCAAAGGTGCCGGATGAAAAGAGGACTAAACTTGATGCAAAGGGCACAAAGTGTGTGTTTTTGGTTATTGTAAAGGAACCAAGGCTTATAGGTTGATGTGTTTGGAGACCAAGAAGATCCTCAAGTGTCGTGATGTGGTATTTGTGGAGGATGCTAATTGTGGAGATACAAATGTGGAGATGCATCCAAGTGGGAGTTGGAGCTACCTACGGTGATTTTGGTGGATACACCTCCAATTTCATCGCCCGTTGTACAAGAGGCACAAGTTGGAGAGGAGTTTAAAGGTGTGCAAAATCCACAAGAGAAAGAAGAGGAGGAGGTAGTGGAAGTAAAGCTAGGTCCACACGAGGAGATTGATGAAGGGCAACATGCACAAGGCTCAAGGTATCCAAGAAGGGAGAGGAGGCCGCCGGGTGAGTGGTGGTTGAATCACGTTCTTTCACCCACTAACGAAGTAGAACGTGCAAATGTGGCTTCTTTTTATGATACTGTGAGTTTCGGTGATGCTTTGCAAAGTGTAGATGCAAGCAAGTGGGAGTTGGCCATGTAAGAGGAGTATGCATCTCTAATGGCCAATGGCACATGGGAGCTCGCTCCATTGCCAAAAGGCCGCAAGAGTGTTGGTTGCAAGTGGGTGTTTAGGACCAAGAGGGATGCACAAGGCAACGTGGTGCGCTACAAGGCACGGTTGGTGGCGAGGGGCTTCTCTCAAGTAGAAGGTGTGGATTTCTATGAGACCTTTGCACCCGTGGCAAAGTTTACCACCATTCGTTGCATGTTGGCGATTGAGGCACCCATGGACTTGGAGATTCACCAAATGGATGTCAAGACGACGTTCTTGAATGGTGAGTTGGAGGAGGAAATCTACATGGACCAGCCCCTTGGTTTTGTAGAGAAGGGCACTCAACACCTTGTTTGCAAGCTCAAGAAGTCGTTGTATGGGCTCAAGCAATCACCAAGGGCGTGGTACCAAAGGATTGACATGTTTTTCACCAAAGAAGGCTTCTTTAGAAGCCATGCGGATCACTCCTTGTATGTGAAGCAAACAAAAGAGTTGTTGTTGATTGTAATCATCTACGTGGATGATTTTATTATCTTGGCTAGTGATGATGTGATTTTGGGGTGGTTAAAGGCCAAGCTTGAGAAGGAGTTTGAGATGAGTGATTTTGGGCCTTTGGAGTTTTTCCTTGGTGATGCATTTGAGAGGAATCGAAGCGCACTCACCATCACTATGAGCCAAGGCAAGTACAGTGAGGAAGTGCTCAAGCCCTTCAACATGGAGGAGTGCAAGCCAATTGGCACTCCGCTTGATGTGAAGGGGTCGTTGTTGAAGCTCTTGGACAAGGAGTTTAAGGAGGTTCAAGAGGAGATGAAGGCTATTCCATACAAGGCTGCGGTGGGGTCGTTGATGTATGCAATGGTAGCCAGAAGGGTTGACCTTGCATTTCCGGTGAGCATGGTGAGCCAATTCATGGCAAAGGCTGGTCCTCAACATTGGATGGCTCAACATTGAGGTACTTGAAAGGCACCATTGACTACAAATTGAGTCTTGGTGGTAATAACCTTGATTTGAAGGGATATTGTGATGCGGATTGGGCGGGTGATGTGAATGAGCGCCGGTCCACGACGGGGTATGTGTCCTTTGTAGGAGATGGTGCAATCTCGTGGAACTGCAAGAGACAACCCACGATAGCGGTGTCTATTACGGAGGCGGAGTACATGGCAACTAGCCATTGCTTCAAGGAGGCGTTGTGGCTACGGCAACTATTGGAGGATGTTGAGTTTGTGCAAATGGAGGCTACAAAGATCATGTGTAACAATCAAGGGTGCATTGCACTTGCAAAGGACCCCAAACACCACTCTCGTACGAAGTACATAGATGTGCAACATCACTTCATTCAAGAGAAGTTGGAAGATGGAGAAATGAGCTTGTAATATTGCCCAATAGAAGACATGGTGGCGGATGTGTTAACCAAGGCGCTTGCTAAGGTGAGGCACGAGAAGCTAACAAAAGCGATGAGATTGCGAGGTGGTAACTACTCGCAAAGTGGGAGTGTTGAATATTATATTGCTCGGAGTAACTAAGGGTAACAAGAGTTGATTAGAATATGTAGAGAGGGTTGGACCAATAGAGTCTTATCATATATGGAGAGGGTTGGACCAATAGAGTCTTATCGTATATGGAGAGGGCTCGTCTACAAGAGCCTTATCATGTGTAGAGAAGGATGGACTACTAGAGCCTTATCGTATGTAGAGAGAGAAGGTCCTCTAGTGGTCTATCCTTTGTTGAGTGATCTTAATCACTCAAACCTTATCTTTGTTGTAGCACCTAGTGCCTTCACTTGGATATATAAGTATGTGCTTGGAATGAGTGAGTATCTCATTCAAGCATTCTTTGCTCTACTACTTGTAAGCTTTGAGTGTGTTGTATTCTCTCTCTTCCTATATTGAATCTCAATAGTAAGCATGTGCTTCCCAGTTCCATGAATCCATCCCACTGTCAGTAGCGGTGATGCCAGTACAAAAGCCATAGGCCTAGGTGGTAGAGGCCATTCTCAGAGGTGGCGTTTGAGGATGACCATCATGCTCTGATTGCCAAATACCGGGTTTTAGCTTCATCGGACGAACGAGCATCCTTCTATTGCTTACAGAGGACTTTATGTTGATCCTGCAGTTCATGGACAATGTACTTCTTGGTGTAAGTCTCTAGTGATTGCGTCCCATGAAAGTAACAAGTACGTTCTCGGTCTTCCATGGGAACTGAAGGATCTCGAGAGCCGTAAACGATGCGCACTGCGTTCTAGTTGGCTTCAGCACTGTCAGCCATAAATCCTTGGAACTTAGGCTTGGGTGCTCCGTGCCTAGCCATGACGTGGTTGAGAATCCTCCAGAGGACGAGTTGAGCTTGAGTATCTTCAGATTTAAAATCAGAACATGCAATGGTTAGAATGTGCTGGTAATTGGGGTCGTACACATGGCACGCCATGGTGGTCCATAGCTTGACCCGTTTGACATTGTCGCACATCATCCACGCATTGGAGAGGTCGCCTCCAGGCTGCATGTGACGGACGAGGTTGAGACCACTATCGGGTCAAACTTCTGACATCTTAAAAATGAAGACTTTGTCAGAATCGTCTCCTTGGTCCGGGAACATGTTGTATTGCACATACGCCCAGTTGCTGAGTCCTCTGAGCTTCGTGATGCCATCAAGGATGCCAAATCTTCGCATGTACTTGAAAGAGTAGATACAATTCCGCAAGCTTGGAGAGTTCAAGAGTTCACATTGATCAAAGACTGGATCTAGTTTTTCAAGGGTTAGGTGGTCGGATTTAGGGTCATCTTCATCACGTAGAAGAATGTTACCTACTACGTCCTTGCTAGTCTCCAAGACAATTTTGGAAATTGTTGCTTGAGAGTTGCGGTCAACATGTTGTTCGATTAACTCATTTATCATTTGACGTGCGCATCTATAGTCTCCGACTTTGACAAGGTGCTCGTGGGTACCGATATGCACACAAGCACACTCTTGAATATCATCTCCAAAGATGTAGAATTTTTTGGCAACAGAGGTAGATTTTGGCAATACAGAGCAACACAGACTGGAGGTTCTTTGCAAATCTTACAGACTAAGGTGGACGCCGAGGGGGAAAGGTTCTTTGGTGATACCTTCAAACTCCACTTCATTGACTCCCGTCGCACGATTAGGGCGTTCTAAGAAAGGACACTTGTCATTGTGGCATTGGAGATGACCTACGCAATTTGAATACCAAAATGACAAGCCGAGGGTGTTGCTGATGTTAGTTGTCATCGTCCTAGTCCAGAATGTCCGTCATATCGTTTGTCCATCGCTTCCATTGACCTTGCATTCTTGAGTACAGCCGAAAGAATTGTCGGAGGGATTACATATAGGTCATCTACGTTGAAAGATGGAGGCAGAAAAAATATTGATTGAGTAGGGATGGAATTGAAGTCTAGTTTCTTGAGTATATTCTTGCTACCGGGCATGCTACCAAGTTTGCGTAGATATGGGAGAATGTTTTTGTGTTTTACTGTTTGAGAAGATGATAAGAGAGACGCTAAGGGAGAGGGCGTTGATAGAGAAGAGTTCTGAGAATTAGAGGAGATGGATGGAAGCTTTGCAGAAGAACAATGGGGTGGAATGGATGGCTTTCGTTTGTCATTGGATGAATTTGACATATCGATACTGACTCACTTGCGTGGTTCGATCTTGACACGAGCTAAGAGGGGACCAACAGTAGAGATCGTGGAGGAGCTACGAGGTGTTAGAAGTTGAGTGGAGGCGTTTATAACTGACTCTGTCAAACCATATAGGTAATATTTTCTTGACTTCAGCTTCCACATAGCAGCGTTATTATCTAAAACCACAGGTTCTACAACGATGGAGTACCGGGCATGATAAGTATGTGGATCAAGAACGTCGGTTTCCAACGACAATGTGGAGACATCATAGCCAAATCGGATTGCAAGCTAGGAAGGGGTGACTTCAGCCACACCATGAGAGCCAGGAGGAAGGCAGACAGGAACATTTGAGGCAACTAACTTAATCTCGATCAAATCCGGACAAGGAGACTCAAAAGAGGAAGCCATGGTAGAAGCTAGTGCAAGAGATTGGACATACGAGTGGTACGAAAGAGATAATGAGTTCCTGTGGCAATGTTTATATACTCAAATAATATACTAATGTAATTAGTAAATGTAAAAAAGAGTTGCAACTTAATTTAGTTGAAGATATTGAAAGGAGGTGACTGAGGGGGTCAAATTGGAAGTACAAACTCCTAGATGTACAGGTATTTAAAACGTATTATGTAATAACATTGTTTAAATATTGAGCACATGCATTTTATAAAATAAAATGTAGAGATGGGGCCACTAATTAAGGAATTGAGATTTGAATTTGTGACGGCGGCCGCCTCTGTTAGAGAATTTGACGGCAAGAAAGGTTGCTTGAAAATTAGACATGAAAATAGTATGTATTGTCAGACACGGAATCACATTAATTAATTTTGTACTATATGAGGATGCTGAAGTGGCTATGAGTGTTTTTGGGATACGCGTTTTGAGTAGTTAGGGTTTGAAGAACGACGCATGCAAAGAGTATAAAGTCATCAGGTTAGAAGAGATAATCCTCTTTGTTTCTGCAGACGTTAGTGTCTTGAGTCTGGGTTGTATAATCTCGTTGTATTCCCAGAGTCACTCATTCTAGAATATTGTGTCTTAAGCGGTAGGAGTTTCTAATTGTTTGGAATGGAGGGTAACAGTAGTCAAGTAGAGAGAGGGAAGGATGGAGGACGCGGGAAGAGGAAGAGAAGAGGTGGCATAAAGTTTTCTGGATCCAAAGCTTTGCGCCTGAGTGTGTTGCAGAAGAAAGATGCGCCGGATGTGTCTGATGACAATCATATGTAAGATATAGAAGAAATGGTTGATGAGTTCCTCTCAGGGAGGTTTAGAAAGAATGTAAAGATGCGAACGTAATACTTGGACGCCATTACTGAGAATGCTGGGAGTGAAGACGAAGGAGAACGGGTTGATTGGAGCGAAGGAGGGGAGGAGCAAGAGTCTAGAAAGCAATTGCAGAGCAGGAGTGGATCTCAAGAATTTGAACGTGAAAGCGGGGATAAAGAGATCGAAAGTGTATTAAGTTTAAATAAGAGTCTGGGTTTGCATCAAGTGCTATACTTGACATGATATAATGTCTTAAATGTTTTGAGGGGTTTGTTCAATGGGATGATATGGAGACATTCGTTGATGACATCTTTGGTGTTCAGCCTCAGCAAAATGAAGCACAAGCACATGGAGCAATCCAGGATTGTCAAGTGGAAGAACGGAATGGAATGCATGGCAATCAAGAAAAAGAGGAAGTGGAATTAGAACCGGAACGTTCACCAGTACAAATCCCAAACCTTGGTCAGGAAGAAGATCCAGGTTATCGTCTTGAGTTTATGATTTATAAACACCCTAATGGCTTCATACCATGTTGGTTGTTAGAAAAGAATGAGTTTCCATGGGTTGACCCTGAAGACATAAACGAAGCAGATTCTGATAGTTTTTGTGCCACTCATAAATAGACCCGTTGAAGCCGTTTTCTCTACGTTTATTAAAAAAAAATTTAACATAGTGTTAGAAGTTATATTATTTTTATATCATGGATGAAATATTATTATTCTAAAATGCATTAACCCCTAAAGGTTCTTGATGCAAAATTGTAAAAATGGACATTCCCTTACTTCAAGCCTAAAAACTCTCAATCCAATAATTATTTGGAAGATCCAACCGTAGGATCTTGAAGTTAACCTAACCTTCCAATCACTTGCCAAAATTGAACTGTTGATTCTTCTTCATTTGTGAGATTATAATGGTCAAAGTTGGCTGAATTTTGGACTCCAAAAAGCAGTTTTCGCTTTCCTGGACCTTTAGGGGTTAATATCTAGTCAAAAGTATTGAATCTAATAGATATAAATATAAAGCTATTTTAAAGCACGAAGTAAATGTTGACCAATGGTCCCATTAGCACAAACGCCTATGGGCGCTGGTTCCTATTGCCGAGGAGTAGAGCGAGGGTTTTGATCAGGTTTTCGCCAGCTTGACGCTGGTTCGCCAATTCGGCGCTGTTGCGAGGACGCCGTTTTGCTATTGCCAGTTCGGCGCGATAGTTCGGCGCTGTTTTGCAGTTCGACGCTGTTGCGAAGGGTGAGGGTTTTGCCACTTCGGCGCTGCCCTGAGGGCGCATTCATTCGATGGTTCTGATCGTTTCTTTCAGTTGCAGAGAGTATCAAATATGGCGAGTCGCGGAGGGGAGGTGACGACACTACGAGTGTCAAGCAACAACGTCGATGTAAGCATTGACTCTACCCCCTCAACTTTCTTGATCTCTGGGTGGAGAAAGCAGCATTGGAAATCGAAAGGGAAGTTGGAAGTGACCAAAGAGGAGAGCATGCAGCCGATAAACGCTTGGAATGACTTTTGCATTCCTCAGCAGGTACAAACTCATGTTCTCTTCTCAAAAAGAAAGGGCTTTCAATAGAATGTGCTGCTGCCTCGTTGGACTATGTTGTTGGGCTGTCCTCGTTTGAGGCTTTTTGGAGGTTCCAGGATCTGTATTCTAGGGTTGCTGCATTGTCTCTGAGAAGGAGGAGGATAGCATACGCTTGTTTAGGGCTTGACCTTTCAGTATTAGTCACCGTGTCCTTCTGACAAGTACGGCATAGCCTGTTTCGTTGACGAATCTGCTGAATTTGAGTCCGCAATTGAACAACTTTGACGTGATCTGTCGTGGACAAAACCGGTGATGGCTCTCGAAACTCTTTTCACCCTTCGCTGTTGTAGACTCTTTCATCATGTATTCTTTTGGTCATTGTGAGGTTTGGAGTCCCTTGGGCGGTGTTTTATACACTTGCAACCTGTTCGTGATGGGAGAGCTGCACCACTTTGGTTCATCCTTGAACTGCTATTGCTTTGGTTTGGTAAAGAGCTTGCTTTACAAAAGGATTGAAGGGGCAACCCCTAATTATGTTTAATTCTTCGGTAGCCACCAAAACTTTGAGTTTATCTGATTTCGAAGGGTCTTCAGCAAGAGGTGGGAGCTGTAGTTGAAGGCCACAGAGGGACAGCACGTCCTTGATCATCTATGACAAAGAATGTGGTATGCAGTGATCTTTTATATTTGAACCGTTTTGTATCAAAAAGTTCATGTTCGGTCCTACTCTTCGTAATTCTTGAATGTTGAGCAGAGGTTTTTCTTTTTGATAAGGAGGTTATGAGAAAATCATGCTATTGCTTCCAGAAAGTGTGGAGACTTCGGCATTTGAATCGATCCAAGGTGAATGATTCTTTGAATACATTGATTTGGTCGGAGTTGATCACATGCAGCCTCTCTCTGTGACGATGCTCCTTTCTAGAGTTGCACTTTTCTACAAATCCTTGGAATGTATCATCATCAAAAATCGTCTGTTCACCTGAAAAAGTTGGTGCCCAATCTTCACACCAAAGAATGGTCAAAGATGGTCTCAAAGAAGGGCAGTCTTTGTCATGCTCATCAATGAATTAGTGAATGTGATTAGCGAGGAATGAATGAGAATAATCACTCAAAGTGATTAGTGAGAAAGATTAGGAAGGGACCAGTGAACATATAGCAGATTCTTTTTTTTCATTTTCTTTTTCTTTTTCCTTCTTTTACTTTTTATTTCTTTTACTTTACTGTGAAAGCCTTTCCTTGTAACGTATATATACTCCCTTCAAGTCTTATTTCATATTAGAAAGCAGTTGTAGAGAGTCCACCAAGAGTTGACCGGGTTTGTGTACTCTCATGTCATTATCTCCACCTCAACTCCTTGCTGTGCAATGTGTATCGGGTGCCGCTGAGACTCAGTACTTGAAGAATTTCACCATGGCTGCGAGTGCTGTCCCTTGCGCTTATATTCATGAGCCGTCCTCCCGACTGTTGAATGCTTCTCTGCGCAGACAAGTCTCACATGCGTCCTTTATGAATCCTCGATTTTGAGAGTGGTCTACGACAATTTCGTCGACGAAATTGTCATTTCGTGTTGAGAGGAAGGGATTTCATGTTCAGGCTGAACCCGTTTGGGACAGCTAGCACTCGTCTTTCGGACAATTTCGGGAGTTCATTCACACGTTGATTGAGAAGTATTGATTGATTTGCTGCAATTTGCTTCTTTCTCGTACATGCTTCCGTTGGTTTTTTTAAAGTGATATGGTGTCTGGCAGATGGGCAGTCTTGGTGGAGGAGCAGGTTTTTTTAATTCGTTGGAGATTTTGTGGCTTTTGAACGACAGGCTCTTTTCGAACCGAATCCACTTCCTTTCAAAGTACTATCATTGTGGTGTTTTATCTTTGTATGTCGACGTCGATTGGTATCTTCAGAGGGTGATGATTATCTTTGGCAGATGAGGAAGGTATACGCAGTCATGGAGGATATGTGCTTGTGAGAGAGGAACTTGGAATATTTTAAGTAATCAAAGATCGCCGACTTACGTCGAACAGACGTTACATTCTCTAGCTTTAGAGGTTGGATGATCAGTTCAAATTCAAGTGATGCAATTTGCTAGTTTTGTTGGCAAAACTGTCATTTTGGTGCTCTTATTCGAGCTCTTCTTGAAATTCCATCTCATACTAATTTGCTTTGTCCGGAATGGCTTCTACCTACTGCTCGCTACAAGCTCTGATATTGAAGAGGACACGCTGACATTCAATAATTCTGGCTAATGTTGTCCTTGATATGCTCATTGTCAAATTCAATGTAGGTATTGGACACATCCGTTGACGAAATTGTCATTTTGACTGCTATAACTTGGTGGATATTCCATTTTCTAGACTTTTTGTCACCAAGTTTGATCATATTGTATTATTTGTGAAGTTATTGTGTCAGTGCTTGACAACTGAGTATTTAATCTAGTCTTTTTTTGGAAAATTTGTTGTGGTGCCCTAACTGAGGGATTCGGCCTGGTTCATTTCGTGTCGTTTTAGGGTCACTACCAGAATGCAGAACCAAGGTTGTCATACCGGGGGGGGCACGCCGCCCGCCCGCCCGTCCGCCTTGTCCGTCTGATTGAGTTGTGGCTTGCCCGATAGAGTCAAACGGCTGTTGACTTTTAGTTTAGGTAAAAGAACAACGACGTGGCAGGGTTTAGGTGAAAACTAAGCCACTTGGCGGCCGCGTACGGGCCGCGTGGAACGCCACACACGCTTTTTACTGCAAAGTTTGTTACCCACGAAAAATTACACACCCCCTACAATCAAGGTGGGCGGGCATGCCCATCCGTCCGGGACAACTTGTACGCCCGTTTTGCCCGCCCGATTACCTCAAGACGCCCGATATGACAACCTTGTGCAGAACTAATCAACAAGTAGACATTTGACACATTCGTTGACGAAATTGCTCTTTTAGACCCATGATCCGAACCAGTCAGGTTGAGCACTCCATAGCTGAGCACTGTTAGATTCTCAGATTGCATCTGCAAGGTTCTTTTTTTGCTTTTTTATTGTCACTATTAGAGTCTATAAATGAGATTTTATTTGGAGTTGTGGCAAATATAGAATTAAGTCAATCTCAAGTTGTCGCAAATAAAAAATCAAGTCAGAGTAATTCATGGAATTTGCTTTAGTCAGCTGTTTCTTTTGTTGATGCAACTGCTCTTCTGGAGCCTTGACTTGGATTGTGCAGGTTGGCAATTCCATTGCTATGCTCTGTTTGCATACTGAGGGACTTTGAGGGGTCCGGTTTTAGAATTTAGGGAACTCACAATAGGTCTTCATTTAGCAACTAAGGTCATTTCCATGATTTATTTTTTGGAACAATTTGCTTAGTCAGACGCCTCTTTTGTTAACGAAACTGTTCTTTTTTAGCCCTGACTTGGACTGTGCAGGTTGACAACTCCATTGCTATACTCTGTTTGCTTACAGAGGGACATTGAGGGGTCCGTACTGTTTGTTTCTAGAGTCTCACACTAGGTCCAGAACTGATATTTTGTTTTGCAACTTTGTCACGAAAGTGATTACTGTTATTTATTTTTTGTGTTTTGAGATCAAGTCTGATAGGGAAGAGTGAATTTTTGTTTATGTCTTTGACACATTCGTTGACAAAAGTGCTATCCCAAGACTTCGAAACTGAATTGTTTACATTTTGAACTCAAATGTGAATTTGTTTATTGTTCATATAAGGATCTCGAACATTTGGTGGGATGTTGATACCAAGGACTTATTATAAGAAACCATGTGTTGTTGTAAATCTAGACCTTTCGTTATTAAAATATTAGCACCTGCTACACCTCGAGCACCTAATTGTCTAATTTGAACGTTTGGACACCTTGCTAGTGTTTGATATATTGGGTTGCTTACTAGAAAGATGCTTAGGTGTTCCATATCCAATATAGGATGGAATTGGATCTTTGAAAAATTTGTTAAAGAAAGAAATAAATATCACACGTAAAATTAACAGCCTCTTTCGTTGACGAAACTGCCCTTTCGTATCTCTTATACGGGAAAGTCATATTTTTTTTCAATTTCGTAGTTGGCCTCATATAGAGACTCACACTGGGGCTTTTTCAACTAATCTTGCATGTAGCCTACCTTTCCTCGAAACGTCAATTCAAACATCCCTCAAACTATGACTTAACCTCAAAATGCAATTGAGTATATAACGGTTGTAGGTGAATTTAACCATTTGGGTTTCTCAATTTATTTTTACTTTTTTCAAACCAATGTTTGAACTAATTTATAGTCTATGCTATTTGTAATTGCATTGTATTGAGAGGCTTAAAACAACTTGAAAACTACTATATTCTTTTTCGTGCCCATTTATTTACATACTTAGAGTGGCCACTATATTATTTCTTCTCTCATCTCATTTAGAATATCTTGTTGACGCCTACAATTTTTGTTGTGTTTGGTGATGTAGGAATCTATTAACTTCGAGCTCGAAGACTCCTATCTGTAGTCTGAGAGCGACAGCGATTTATCCAGCATGCGAGCTAGAGTCTTAGACGTAGAGTGTAAACGCACTTTGGTTCGGGCACTTCCAACTACTACTTCAGATATTAACACTGACTCTATCCAATCAACCTTGACGGCGTCAGTGACCGTTGTTGAAGATCAACGACCTTCTAACATGCAGGATTGGAGGGCACGCACTAAGTAATTTCGCTTAGAAGCTCAAGCACGAGCGAGACTTGCCCCATGTCGTTCTAAGAGGATTGCAACAAAGTCTAGCTAGAAAAATACTTTACACCTTGGAGACATTGTTTTGACATGATTCATTACAAGATCTCATGACATAGTTCATGTGATTTTCTTTTCTTTTTATCATACAACTCCACTTCTATATAATTTATCATTGTTGATTACAAAATTTCATTGGTACTCTTAAGCAGACCCACTATTGAATGCCACGCTGTCATCTGAGAGCGATCCTAACGACGTGGCAACAACTCAAGGACGTGATGGGGGAGAGCAGTTAGGTCCGCCATCAACTACCTCTCAGCCTCATACTGCACAACGCCCACAACTCACCTCACAATCTCCCATTGTCGAAGATGAAGATGACAATATTCAAGAGATCATTCCGGATACACAGCCTTCGCGCGATAATGATGATGTCGCCGAAGGGAATACATTTTTGGTGGCAGCGGCTCCAGTTGTGAGAGCTGCCGGGGAACGTCCTTCAAACCTAGATATTGTGGAGATTGGGGCCGTTGAAATGCCTCGTCATTTGGCTGAGATGGATCCCATGTAAAGCGCCGACGAGTTACGAGCTCAACAGAATCGGAACTCTACCAACACCATATCTAGGTTGAGAATAAAACCTGTCAAGAAATCTCGTCTTTGTATTCTCCTTTGTCACCTCTCCTGTTATCCGAAGGTCCGTCCTATTATAGAAACAGATGTTTGCAAGTTGGCAAACGAGTTTGTCAAAGGTTACTGAAACGGCGATCGCGTTTTATATGTTTTTCCTTTCAGCAAAAACGGGAAGCAGCGGCTGGTGAAGGACGATGATGCGGTTTGGAATAACCCTCATTAGAAAGCGGCAAATAATCGGTTCGAAATCTCATTGCAAGCCGATCCGGACCTTGCCAATTCAATGGCAAATACTTCTACGTCTACAAGGGGAATCATCGCGTCACTGCGTGGATGCGATACATTGAGCAGATGCGCAGAGATGATCCGGATTGGTATTTCTTTGTCGACTGCATTGTCCTTGACGGACGTGCAGAATACAAAGTACTAATCGACGCGATGAATGACATCAACTGGTGAGTTCAATTTCTTATAATATTCCTGGGGTGAAGTGTATTATAAACACACAATATATATTTATAAACTGACTTCATGAACAGGTCTACAGTGCATGATCATGTTGAAGATAGCCTGCCATCGAGATTGCAACGCATGCGCAAGTTTGACAAGAAGCCAATTGAAGAATGGAAACCCCTGATCTCTCCTGAGAACTGGAAGTACTGTTACTCTGCAAAAGATAAGCTGAGGCAATCTTGGTACTTTGTGACTTAAGACGTCTTCATCAAGTTCCTCTACGCGGTGCGTCATTATTCATATATTTCGTATGAATTCATTTTCAACTAGTCTAATATTTACTTTGTCTAACATGCGTTCCTTGATTGTTCAGAGGCAATGTCCTAAGGTTGCCAACAAAGCCCAAGCCCATTACTACGACGACACTCCCGTAAACGAGAGGACAGCGCAAGGAGTTTGAACGGCCATGGACGAGGCCCTCAAGACTAAGATTAAACGAACCCGACAAAAGGATTTTGACATAATGCTTGTCATTGCTAATCCAGAGTTAGGAAAAGCATTTAAGCAAGAGGTATGTATTCTGTCGACCAAACTCAGTGTTTTCTCTCGATCCCTTGTCCACACCCCTCTATATAATTTTTCCATCTCTTTCTTGTCTTTTGATGTAGATCAACCTTCATCATAGCCGTCACAAGGATCCCGAGATGTCACTGGAGCGCCTCCAGAAGGTCGCCACCACCAACGTTTCGAAGGAAGTGAAAACCGTGTGGCTTCGTTGGTGGAACAACACTCCGGCATTCCGATGTAGTGTTCGCTTTCCGGATTCGGTCGAGATGAAAGAGAGGGTGTTGGAGGCATGGCTTGCTCGTGCAACACTCTGGTCGCAGGTACTTTTTCTCTAATCAATCACATTCATTACATATTATGTCTATACCAATTTATATTGCATTTCACTAACTTCAATCGTTGACTAGTTAGCGACGTATCTTAAAGAAGAAGTGGACAAGTTCTTCAAACAAGAGAATTCCTACATCCCGAACGTTGACACGGTTTTGATGCCCGAAGAGTACGTCGAAAAATGGCGTCTTCTTTTATGGGATAAGGCTTTTGATGCTTACGTAGGGCCCAAAGCCAGCCCTAAGTTCATTAAAGGCTCCCACATCGACAAGATTGGCGGGGTGCTCAAACCAAGAAGCGGTTGATGTTCAGGTTTGACCACGCCGATTCGTATTTTCTTGTTAATATCAAATTTTTTCAAGTGTTTCTAAGTGATTTTACTCCTTATAGATATCTCAAACAAGAGCTCGTTGCTAAGGGTGGTCTTCCTACACTGGGCATTCCATCTAAGTTCCAAGTCCCAAACTTAAAGATGAAACCGCTGTTGATTTTTTCTAATGATCAGAGGCAGCGGTTCAAGATGGCTTTAATGTTGATCGGTGGTTGGTTTCTAGAGTCTCAAACCCACCATGTTCACAACGAAGAGAAGCATCTTGTGCAGATAGCAAAATCGGTCGATGCCACTCTTGTGGCACTACAGGTTGATGATGATGACGACGACTTCTACATGCTTCCAGGCGCTCCACCACCACCCCCCCCCAACTGCAGCAAAAGGTAGAGGTAATGCAGGTGGCAGCCGCAAGTGTCGCAAAAAAGAGCCTACCCTTGAGCCAGAGGAGGAGGAGCAAGAAGAAGAGGTGGAGGAGCATGAAGAGAATGCCGAAGACGAGGAGGGAGAGCATGGACATGTTTCCATTCCCGATGACCGTCCAGGTGAGGCAGATTGAAATGTATATAAGTTACCTTTTCCCCGTGTACTTTATTATTTATCTAACATGTGCGCTTGTGTTTACATTGCAATTCGAAGAGAAGTTGATATGACACAAGCTTCCCAACGGGACGGTTGTCAACAACAGTGGGCGTAGTGTAAGAGGTTCTGCTGCCTCAGAGAGGCACGCAGTTGTGCCACAAAGACATGCACGGGGGTTGACACAAGCATTTGAGGGCGGTGTTTCGAATGTGGGATCTACTCCTCCATCGTCATCAGCCCCTCGTGAATCCCCTCTGTCACATGGACCGACGCAATCTAATGGACTCATGCGTCCCATTGTCATTCTCAAAAATGTAGGTAGTACTTCCTCTTCTCCTACCACCGTGACGCTCCCTATGTTTCTTGAGAGAGGAGACACGGCCGTCTTGGTTGAGCAGTCTACAAAGGGTGCAGGTTGGGTAGACGCTATTCAGGCTATAGTTCAACACATCAAGAAGATAAATCCCTCTCTAACTATGGATTGCTTTCTTACTGAAGTTACTCTAACATGTTTCTTGGTTTCTAGTTACTTTGTGTCTAATCCACAGATTGGAAAGGATAGGGACTACCCTTGCGAGAAGATGGAGTACAAGCCCAAACACCTTGGGATTGACCTTATCTTTGCAGACGTTCCCGAGAACTTGCCCGTGCTTGGTGTCTCGCTGGACGCAGTTCCTGTCTGGAACAAACGTGCTTCGTATTACTTCGAGTCTGTGTTTGTCTTCGCCTTATACTATTTGACTGACCTTGGTACTATCCTTGTTATGCACCCCAAGGACGTCAAAATTGACCGCATCCTGCACGATAGTGCTAGTACTTACAGTCTCCGGATTGTGCGAGAGTGGTGGGCTTATAACCCCCTTCCTTTGGTTAAACCTGGCGCTACCACAAGAGAGGTATACTTCAGATATTGCACTTCATTTAATCTCTCATTTCAACATTACGTTTTCTTAATTCGGATTGCTTATTGCAGATCCATAACTTTACCATCATCAAGGTCTATGCTCGTAAGGACTTCGTGAAGATGTTCAATATACGACGGGCGGCGCTAGCATACGCAGGAGTCGCCATCATACCTTACGAGGATGAGATGGTCAGTAACTTTGCTGACACGGGTTCCATTACCTACCACACTAACGAGAAGCCGTGGCGCGGCTCACGTGAGAAGGATCCATCGTTATTGCAGTGCTTCGTGGATTGCCTCACGGACGATGGGGGAATCGTGTTTGTCTTCAACGCTAGTACAGGTAAAACTTCAAGTTCCCAATAAGCAGTTTGCAAATAGATATTTTCAATACTCATGTGGATTTCCAAATGTGCACGTGCTTCAATCATCGCATGTGCACGCTCCAATCGTCACCTCATTGTTTTTGAGGCAGATCAGGAGATTTTTGAGGGACTCTCAGCCACCTTCAAACACCCTAAACCGTTGGAAGAAGAAATTGGGGAATCAGCATCTGGTGACGATTACGACTCGCACAAACCGTATCTAAAGAGGCCACGCACTTATATTGGTATGTAGTCAATTCAATTCAAGGAGTTTTTATGTCCTTACCACATGTCAATTCAATGTCCTTACCACATTTAGAGCATTGACTGGTTATGAATTTTTAGATATGCAGGGATCTCAAGACACTTGACCCGAAACGCTCATCTCTTCAATAGCCCACCTCCAACACTTGTTCTACCCTCCTATGCAGAACATGTTGCTCGGGCCTTCGTCGTGGCTCCAACTCCTCCTGTACCGAATTCTTCACGCCGACGCTTTCGAGCTGGAGTGCTTAGGTACATTGACTTAGAGACAGATAAGTGTGACCATCATTTTAATGGTGCTTCTCTTTCATCGTAGTGTGTTATTTTTTTTTTACTATTTCAGTGTTGACTATGTAGGGCCAACTCTCATGAGTTGCCTTACCCTACCAGTCATTACTTTGATATGATTTACGTTTACATATATGTGTGTTTGCCAGTATCGAAACCTTCAACCGTATTGAACAATTTCAATGTCCGATTCTGTACCCAATCTATATGTTGAGTTAACTTGTCACACCCCACTATTTCAAATGACTTTGAAAATTTTAAAACGTATACAAGTTCTTATAGGTCATCGCTATTCTATACTTGTCAATGTCTGTAGGGGCTTTCATTTATTCCTTGTTAGCTCTGGATAGCTGCCTTGTGCGTAACGCAATGCTCAAACCAGCCCGATGGGGATTGAATCCGGACCTCCGCTATGCCATCGTTTTGTCTAAACCGTCCACATTATTAGATAAAACGATGAGATAGTTTCTATTACTGAAGATTGAATTATAGAACCTTTTACCATTTATATTTTTTCCTTTATCATTATTGTTTCACAACATGCGCAGTATCCAATAATTTTAAATTGAGTTGTTCACGAATTGTAATCATGAGCTGCGCCCTAAGGAAGAATTTGCAGAGTGAAGTGCACGCAGTGAAAGTGACAAATCCTAGAAGTCAACACTACATGTAATCTCACAAGGTGGATGAGAAGACAATATGTTTGCAAAGCGAAAATGCAGGTTCGACCCTCGTTGAGCTCGTGTGAGCAGCGCATTACAAAAGAGGCAGAATCCGAGGATGTAGTATGGATCTCTAGGGTTCTTTGCTTTCGTTGAATTTTTGTTGTATTTTCAAGATGACGGCAACCCTAATTTATCCCTTAACTCTAAACCCAAAAACAATTTTTCGAATTACCTGAAATATATGTTCAATTTAACCTTTAATTAGTCCTGTATCCAATTCACACGTTCATCAATATGATGACATGAGCCCTAATTTCAATATAATCATATGAAATCTTCAAGACAATGCAAATGAAATATTCGTACGAGGTGGGACCCACATTTAAAGAAGACCCTAAACCACGGCATTAGGGACCCCAAACGCTAAAAATAGACATTTAAAAATTTTACAATACAAAATTAAGTAGTAATAGGGTACTTTACTTTGTAAAAAAAAAGTTATAAAATAGTCAAAATTGTCCCGTCACCGGTCTACGCTCACTGCTCACCGCTCTACGCTCTACCCTCACGCCTCTATGTTTCCCATTGAAGCGTGATAGCATTTTGGCGTACGACGCTGGAGTTTGAAGTTTGCGTGAAAGTTTTAGGGGTTTTGTGTCTGAAGTTGGAGGTTCAAGTTCCAAGAGCTTTAGGGTTTCCGCATTGGATTACGAGGTACGCTAAGTATTTTATGCTTGAAGCTTTTGTATGTTTTGTTTTTGTCAGCTTTTTGGTAGCAGAAACTCAATTTTTTCATTTTTGTATCAGGTTTCAGAATTTCAGTAGACATTCTACACTTGTTTCCTTTGTCATGGTTGTCATATTGGACAAATTACTATTCATTTCATGTCCTATAGGACGAGTTACCATTTATCAAATGTACCTTTCAAGTACATGTGATGAATAGTAACTCGTTGTTAAGGGGGTTTTTCTGAAACCATACCCTAACGAGTCTAAGTTAATTTCCTACTAGTCACAATAACGTCGGGTTATCAAAACTGCGACTAGCAAGAAGGGAAGGGAGTTTACTCTACCGACTAGTGAGTATCTAGAGGGACCAGACAGCTTTAGGTCGGGTCTGCTAAACACTAGAGAGAGAGAAAACACACGATTCTCACAAACAGATCAGAGATCCTGCAAACAAAAGTCGGCTAGTCTATTCAAACACACACAACGGAAGAACAGAATAGAAGACTATGCAGAACTCCGAGGTTACTGGCAAAGAGGGATAGATTAACTAGCAACAACCCTCACGGAGAAGAGGGTGGTACATATAGTCGGCCGGTCCGACCGATCGTCGAGATCCGGTGAGAACAACAGTCACCGACCGACCGTTTGCAGTCGGCCAAAAAGGTCGGGTGTCCAAAATGAGTCTAAGACTCTAAAAACAACAACTAGAGATCCGACCTGCTAACCCTACCGGGTATCGCCTGCCGGGTCTACACCTGCCGGGTAGAGACTAGACTAAAAATAGCCTAGCGAATATACTACGAATATTCCGTTAACATTGCCCCCCCTTTAAGCCAAGTACACCCCTGCGGACTTGTAGCCTACACCGGTGGGCAATCGGTAGAGGTCGGGCCGTAGAGTGACCTGACTAAACGTCGATGGGGCTGCTCAGACAGGTTGGAGATGTCGAAGGTTGGGCTGTCCATCGATGTAAGGTCGGTGCGGGCCTTCTGTGCGGTCGTCGTTGGTGATGATGGGGAGCCTTGAGGGTTCAATTTGGATGAAGTGGAGCCCGGTTCAAAAGGACTCTGCAGCGGAAGGACAGCGAGAAGGGGAACGTGGGAGGTCTGCCTGTCGGGTGCCAAGGCTCGACCCTGGGAGAAGTCAGCGGTGATGTCGGGTACGAGGGTCGCTTCCTCTGGGCCTCCGGTTCGTCTAACGGAGGTGGTGTCTGGAGGTCGGGTGTCTGGAAGTCGAGCGAAGTAGTGCGGCTTGGAGGTGAGGACTCCGCCCATGCACCGGTGGTGGTCAAACGGAAGGAGGGAAAATCCTCTTCCGTGAACTGCGGGCGCCCAAGTCGTGGTGGCTTGGGGGTCGACCACTGCCTCCCTAGGTCAGCAAGCAGAGTCGTCATTTCGGTGAGGGTAGGCAATGGAACCTCGAGGTTGCTGCGAAGTCCAATCCGTGTGGCTTGAGCGGCCGGTGCCGGTGTGTCGGATGCGTGGTGCTGCTGGTCGGGGCCTGCGCTGGGAGGCTGCTCATCTTTGCCCGACTGGTCGGGTACCTGGTCGGGCTGGTTGTCGTCTTGAGCCCTGTCGGGCTGCTCTTGTTGTCCACCTGTGTCATGCCCGTCATCCTTGTCCTTGTCCTCCCGTGGCTGAGTGTGAGGGGCCTGTGTGTCGTCACCCGACGTCGGGCTGTCGGGTGGTGTGACCTGTCCCTCGGAAAGGTATTCATCACTGTCAGTCGGCAAATTCTCCAACAGCCGGGGGTCGGGTGCTTCCTCGTCCTCCTCGTCCTCGTCTAAGTTCGGAATGACGACCTCCGGGTAGGCCTTCTGGATTGCGTCGAGCTGCCGACCGTACCGGGTCGATTGGCGATTCTGGATGTTGAGTGTGTGTTGCAAGTCCTTTATCCTAGCCCGCAGTTGCATGCGAAGAGCATGCTTTGACCTGCGCACTCGAGCCAACATTCGGTCGCGTCGAGCTGATTCGATTACCAGCTGGTTTGTACGGTCGGTATGCTTCTGTAGTCTCGTCATGGCGGTTCGGGCGCGCTTATCTGCATTGAGGAATTCCCCCTTCAGAACAATATGCTCGTTACGCAAGGTCGTGTAGTCACGGTCGACCTGCTGTTTCTGTGTCCTACTCTCGTCCAGCAGGGCCGCGTTGGTCTGGTTCGTCGCAACCAATCGCTGGTTGGCCTCTAAAGTCTCCTGTAGCTGGCGCTGGAGGTCGAGGACTTGCTCGCGGGTTTCCCGTAACTGCTTGGTAGTCGGGTCGATCTGTGAGCGGAGGTCGACAAGGTCGGCGGAGAGACGCTGCCGTTCTAGGCGGGTGTTGTCGAGCTCAAGTTGCATGCTCGCCAGTTGCTTCAGCGTGTCCTGGAGGTACAGGGAGAGGTCGACCTCATAAGCCTCGGCTGCTGCTAGGCTGCGTCGGAGTGCTTCAATGCTGTCTCTGAAGCCTGCGACATTGGTGGCGTACCGACCCTGTGGGGGTCCAGTCGACAAGGGTTGGTCGTACGTCGGCCGAGGGGAAAGAGGGGGGGGTGATCGGAAGGTCTGTTCCCGTGTGTTGACCCGCTGTGGACTGATTTCCATCGGGGCCGTGACGCCTCCTGGAGATTGCAAAGGTGTAGGCAAGGCCGACGTACCATGAGGTTTCTGGGGTGTCGGCACGGTATCGTTGTCGCCTGGGGTGAACGGAAGCTCATCGTCTGAAGAGTCCGTTGTCAGTAGTGCCCGATACTTCCTGGTCTGGCCGAATGTGTCCTTAGGGCCGCGTCCTCTCTTCTTCGCCGGTGTCGATCGAGTCTCCATTTTCCGGGGGGTCGGCTCATCCAACGCATGACGACGGCGACTCCGGCGCGTTGAAGGTTGCCCAGACGGAGGATCGGATAGGGTCGACAGGTCGACAACTTCTGCTGCGATGCTAGGGTCTTCGGCCTCGCGTGAAACATCCGGGTCGACTGCCTCCTGTCGGGTGCTGTCGGGTGGCTGGGAGGTTGATGCCGTCTGTGTGGCAGGGACGACCTGTTTGGGTCGGGTGTCGGGATCGACTCCCAAGCCGCCGTTCTCTCGTAAGTAATTGGGGCCCGTGAAATTGTTGTCGACATTCTCCTGCATACGTCGGCGGTCTGCGGTCTGCTGTTCAGCGTCGGTTCGTGGTGTCGCGCCATCTTCGGTGGAAGAGAAGAAGGCCTCTAAGACCTTGTCGAGTACCTCGGCAGACGGACACTGGAGAGTGTTCGTGCGCTGGATAGCCATGACATCGACGATGAGCGATTCCAGCACCCACTGAGCCCAGTCCCACGACCCGTCGCCGGAAGCTGCTAGGGTCTCGGCTGTAGCATAGACCGCAAACGACTCGTTGCTGACGTACGTTGTCCTGCGTTTGAAAGTGAGGCCTAGGACCATACCTTTTAGCCGGGGTTGAAAACGCGGGTGGCACTTGGAGATGATGTAGCCCTCGTCCGACTTCGCCTCCGGAACTCGATAGGCCCGCAGCAAGTTGTGGTAGTCCTCGGGCTGGTCGTCCTCGACCAGGGGCTCCAGTGTCGACCCGGTCGGCAGCTTCAGCACCATCTGAATCACTTCGACGTCGATTCGGACGAACCGACCCCGAACTCGTGCCGTCATGCCTGTCTTGCCATGGATGTCGGCTGCATTTACAAATTCCTCTATCAACTCCATGCGCGGGGCGGCCATCGGGTTCGCCCAGTTCAGCGATAGGTAGGGCAGCAAGCCGAGGGTGGTCACGAAGTCAAGCTCGGCCTGCTCGTTCTGCGTAAACTGTCGCCACTCCACCAACTTCTTCATGCGGACGTACGACAGGACCTTATACCAGCCATCGTGTGTATGGACCGGGTCGGGCTGGTTCTCTGGTCGGAGCTGGCGGTTCACGCGGCCGTCAGGAGCTGTCGACTTCCCTTTCGGCATTTTGAGGTTGGTAGTCGCGGGGCCTGTGGGAGGAAGCGAATAACAGGAAAAAAGATTCGGCTGGATTACCGAAATGAGATGGCTGTCGGCGCTACGTACGCCGGTTTCGGATGGCCGGGATGCTGCTGTGCGTCCGACCCGAGGAGGCGACGTCGGCTGTCGGTAGGGTTTCGAAAACCCTTCTTTGGCGTCGTGAATCGCTGCGCGCTGTGTGATCATTGCCGGCGTCGCCGGGACGGTATCGTCGGGTGCTCCCAGCCCCGCTGCTCCGCGAAGTGCTGCGCCGGAAACCCTAACTGTGGCTGCCGACCGAAGTGTGTCGGTCTGGTGTCGACAAACGCGCCGGCCACGTGATGTTGGCGCTGCGTCGACCTTCTCCCGCGGCTGCTGCCGTAAGTCGGCTGTACGCCCCGCTCGCCGGCAACGGAGAGCTGTTCTACCGACCTCCGCGCGCCTCGGCCGCCGAAAGTCGGATGCGCCAAAACCCTTGCTGCGCGTCACTCGTCCGCTCTGCTCCGGCCGACACTCGTACAAAATCTGTCGGGAGTCGCTTCTGCCTTCTACCTCGTCGCCGTACAAACTGCGCTGCCGACCTGCAAGTGCTGGAAAACCTCCGCCCGACCCTCGCTGTGTGTGGCGAAAAACAACACGATCACGTACGCCCAAGTCGCAAAGTGCTAGCGCTGCGGCGTGCTGCTGGTGCGAGGAGGGTGAAAAAGAGGGTGGGTTAGGGTTTTCCATGGGCCTATATACCTTCGGAGGGGTGGGTGGAGATTCATTCAAACTAGGAGTTGTAGCTGCAACTGCGGCTACTAAATGCACAACTGGTAGTTCGGAGGTAGTCGACTGGAAGTAATGTGGCAGTTCATTGTGACCTAACTGCCAGTCAACAACGCGTTGACTTTTGGTCGGCTGGTGGTCGAGTGTCGGGTGTCGGGTTAGGAGCTGAATGTCGCGGAGAACGCTTTTGATGAATGTCGAGGGGGTCGACCCTGAGTTGTCGGGTCGGGTAGCGTCGATGAGGGCGACCGGTACAGGTCGAGTGCCCGGAAGCTCGTCTTCATTTCGTATCACCATGTTCTTGACATCGGACTTGCTAAGTGACGGCTTCGGAACATCCGTCGGTAGTAGATCTTCTGAAATGCGGTATGGTTTGAGCTTACCGACATTGACTACTACCGGGTCGGGGTCGAAATGTTGGATACTAACCAGGAGGACAGTATTGTTCGGTAAAACATATTGTATCCGGTAGGGTCCGAACCACTTGCCGCGTAGTTTGCCTGCATGTAGGTTAGCGCCTTTAGGGTACCACAGGACATAGTCGCCCACATTATACTGCTTTGTCGGGCCTTGTGTCTGGGCCCATTGGGCCCTATTCCACTGCGTGGCTCCGTGATGGAGTGCAGCAGTGTGTCGGGTTTCGTCCAGCTTCTCCAGGTCGGCTACTCGAGCAATGAGAACACGCTTGGGGTCGAGATCTAAGGCTCCTGATCGTAATGTCGGTATGACATATTCGGTCGGCATCAGAGGTGTTAGTCCATAGACTAACTGGAAAGGAGAGTGGCCAGTCACTACCTTGTAGGCAGTCCTGTATGCAAACAGGACTGTATGTAGCTGGACATCCCAGTCGGTTCGGTTGTGGTCGACTAACTTCTGCAGCATACGGACGATCACCTTGTTGGTCGACTCTGCCTGACCGTTTCCTTGAGGGTAGTATGTCGTGGACGTTGTATGACGCAGTAGAAAATGGTTGGTCAGGGTCTGGATCGTCTTGTTAATGAAGTGGCTGCCTTGATCGCTTACCAACTGCAATGGGCAGCCGAATCTCATCAAGATCGCCTCGTACAGGAACTTGGCGGTCTCTTTGGCAGTGTTGCCACGTAGTGCGCGAGCTTCGACCCACTTGGTGGCATAGTCGGTTCCCACTAGGATGTACCGACACCCAGTTTGTCGGGTCTTGACTACTGGTCCAATGAAATCGAGTCCCCACTTCATGAAAGGTTCGGCGGGAAGCTGCGTTACCAGTTTCGTGGATACCGACTTTGGCAGACCACCCGACATTTGGCAGTCGTGACACGACTGGCAATACCGGACAGTGTCCTGGTATAGGGTCGGCCACCAGTACCCTGCATCCAAAAATTTTCTCACCGTGATGTCGTGTGAAAAGTGACCTCCAGCGTTGCCCTTGTGTAACTCTTGCCAGAATAGTTGTCGGTGGGTGCGGTCAAAACTGGCGGGTCTGCCGTCCTTACCGTGTCGGTAGAGTCGCCCCTGTATAAGCTGAAACGGGATGGCTTTGTGAGCCAACCGTTTCCGCGCTTCGGTCGACATGGTGGTCGGAAACGTACCCGACTGGAGGTAGTCGACTATCGGTTGAAACCAATCGGGGTCGACTTTGAACAAGTGCGCGACATTGGGCTGGTCGGGAATGCCGACTGCCGGTTCAGCGCCCTCATTGTGTGATAGGGCGTCTGCTACTCCATGTGTCTTACCCGGTTTATATACAACCGTGAAGTCGAACTCCAGGAACAGGAGTAACCATCGGGCGAGTCGCCCCGACACCTGCGGCTTGTTCACCAAGTACTGCAAAGCTAAATGGTCGACATAGAACACAAATTTATTACCGAGCAAATAGTGTCGGTACTTGTTAATGGCGTAAACCATGGCGAGAGCCTCCTTCTCTGTTGTCGTGTAGTTCTTCTCCGCCTTGTTCAGTAGTCGCGAAGCGTAGGCAATGGGTGGTCGACCTTGCCCGGTCGGGTTTTGTGCCAAAGATCGCCCCAATGACTATGTCGGATGCGTCGGTGTGGATATGGAACTCCAAAGACCAGTCGACTCCGATCAGAATGGGTGCGGACGTGTACTTGGACTTGATAGCCTGGAAGGCTGCCTCGCACTGGGTCGACCAGATGAACGGTTCGTTCTTCCGAGTCAGTCGTGTGATGGGTTCCATGATCGCTGCATAGTTTTTTATGAAACAGCGATTGAAGGCGCTAGGCCGTTGACCTCTGGATAGCCTTGCAGTGGTGGGTGTCGGCATGTCGACTATTGCTTGGATCTTTTTAGGATCCGGGAACTTGCCTTCCTTTCCGACTATGTACCCTAGGATGACACTGTCGGTACCATGAAAATGCATTTTTCGGGGTTTAAATCGACCCGTCTCGCCGACATTTGTCAAAGACCAGTCTGAGTTTTGGTAGGTGTGTCGCCATGTCGCTGTAAACACTAAAGTCGTCCAAAAACAACTTCATGAAGTCGCCCAAGTACTCCTTGAAGATCTGGTTGACAATGCGCTGATAGGTCGGGGGAGCATTCTTTAGTCCAAACGGCATGACAACCCAGACATACGCGCCCCACTCGGTAATGAATGCCGTCTTGGGTCGGTCAATTTGGATGGATCCGACCTGGTGGTATCTGAAAAATGATCCAGGAATGAGTATGTTTCATACCCGATGACTGTGTCGAGTACCTCATCTGTGAAGGGTAGTGGGTACGGGTCCTTCTTAGTGGCAGCATTGAGTCGACGAAAGTCGACACAGATGCGCAGCTTGCCGTTCTTCTTCGGCACCACAACGATAGGTGATAGCCAGGATGCCTGGTCAACCGGTTCGATGAACCCTGCAGTTAACAGTCGCTCCAGGTCATCTTTGACCGCGTGTGCATAATTGGGATTCATGCGATACCGGGCCTGGTGGCTAGGCGACATGGTCGGATCGAGTTCGATTCGATGTGTCGCTATGTGCTCCGGAATGCCTCGTAAGTCCTTGTACGAGAAGGCGAAGATGTCAACGTATTCTGTGAACAAGGACTCCGCCCCCTGCCTGATTTCTGGGCTCAGGTTGGCATTCAACTTTAGCAGTTTCGGGTCGGTAGGGGTACCGACGTTGACCAGGTCGAGTCGATCGTCTTCGTTGTAGTTCCAGTGGACAATGTCCATGTACTGGAGCTTCTGCTGGATGGGTGTCTCATCGAGCGGCATCTCTCCTGGCGTATGGGGAATGTCGACATGTGGAGGTCGGGTCATCTCTGGCTCCATGGGCGGGCCTGTGGTGTCGTCTATAGGATCGATCTGAGTCGAAAGGCACCGGTCGACTGGAACTGCTACCTGCAGTGAGGCTCGTGGTTGTATTGCTGGGTCGACATGTGACTGGAAATGGGGGTCGACCGTTTCCGGTTGGTATGCCGGAGAGTCAGTCGCCAGGAGATTCCAGTCGATGGTACCCAGTAGGTGAAGGTCGGGGTCGGATGCCAGTAGTATGGCTTCTTCCTCATCTGTTAAGCCTTCAACGAAATTATAACATACGAGGGCGTGTGGTGTAACCGCCTCGTACCCCAATTCTCGATTGATTTTTTGATGATCCTAATCGTGCCATTCCCCATGATCCGCACTTCATTATTACCCCAATTATGGATTACCTTAGCATGCCGGAGCTGTGGTCGACCAAAGAAGAAACGGTAGTCCGATTTATTTGTCGAGTAGTCCAAAGACCACCATTGTGACTACGTAAGGTATGCCATGGATGTGGATCCCGACATCCCGTAGTAGCCCCTTTAGGGGCAGGCTAAGGTGCCGTTTGCCATCTTCAAATTGAAGGGGGCCGGAGACGGTTTTGGAAGGCCTAACCTTCGACGCTCCTCCTCGGTGATCACATTGACCCCAGAGCCTCCATCGATAAGGGCGTCGTCAACCACGTTCTTACCGACCGACACTGATATTACCGGCATGTGTCGATCGACCGTCTCTGCAGCGGCTATGACGACTGTTTCAGGTAGAGGGTCGACCGTAGGGGGTAGGTCGGGTGACGCCGATTGGTATAGTCGACTCTGGACTAGGGCCGTGAGTGCCGGTGAGAGTTGAAAAAGCTCTCTTAGGGACACCTGCAACTTGCTGTCCCAAAAGCGCTGGTGTAGCTCGCTTAATGCCGAATCGGTCGAGTGGGTTAGGTCTGGTCAGAGGCTGTCGGCGTCGTGTGAGGCGAAGTCGGTTGTTGTGGTAGTGCCTCTGAATCCCAGTCGGTTTGCAGTTTGTCTGCTCCTGGCTGTGGATATGTAAAAGTCGGGGACTCGAGTTCTGACTGGAACTGTCTGACGTCCTGCATCATCTGGTCTCGCAGCTGCTCCTGTGCATGCCAGTCGGGTTTGTCCGGTGGGTCTGGTCGGGTAGTGTCTCCTCCTTTAGTATCTTGCTCCGGGTTATGGCAGCTACTGTCACGACTCCTACCGAAGTCGATGGCGCTTCTTCTATGATCACTGTCGAGGTGGTTGGTTTTGTTTCCTTCGTCTGTTGACTCAAAAATTTGACCACCCTTGGGTCCTTCAGCATGGGACACAAGTGTGTCGGGTGGTCCATAAGCTTACACAGAGAACAAGGGAAGATTCGTTTCGGGAAGGTAGCCCGCGGGGGTCGACCCGTCGGCCCTGCTGATGATTGGGTAAGAGTTGGTGCGGCAACTGCCACTGTCGATGCTGCTGCTGCTCGTCGTTTCGCAAAGTCGCTCTCCGGATTCCGCCAGCAGTCGCTCTCTCCATGGCCCAATTTTTTGCACAAGTTGCATACAACTCGTTTTGTCCGGTCGACCTGATCTGGTCGGGTGGCATCAGGGGTTGGGTTGGGTTCCTTTGGTAGTCCGCTCTCAGCAAGCTTGGCTGACTGCTTTGCCTGTGCCAGAGTGGATCTGGGTAGTCCAACTGTCGCTACCTGCAAATACTTCAACAAGCCAGCTCGAAAGTTGCTTAGTAGAAAATTGTCGGTTGGAGGGACCTTGAACTGACCAGCCAGTTTCATCATACGCTCATAATAGTCATCTACCGACTCCTTAGTGTCCTGTTTGAGACTGCGGAAAATGAGGTAGGCTTGGTCATCATTGTCAATATCCTGATACCGGTATTTAAAGGCCTCCATTAGACCCTGCAGGTCTTGGTAGGGTAGGGTCGACCGTTGGTTGGTGAACCAATTATAATTATTTGCATCAACTAAAGAATTACCAAACAGTTCAATGCATATATCCGGATCGGTTTCTCCATTTAGCATCAAAGTGTTGACAAAACGGTTGACATGGGTCATGGCACACTTACCTTCTTTATAGGTCGGCATGACCACTGGTTTCCTGGCAGTCGTGCGGGTTGGGTATGCTGCTGTCGGATAGACAGAGTGTGGTGGGACTGCTCCTGTCTGGTAAGCAGGGTATGGTGGTACCATACCTGTCGGATAGACGGGCGGTACAGATGTAGATCTTTGCCGGAGCGACCGGGTAGGTCGGTCCTACATTGTCGGATAGACAGTGGTACTTGACCAGTCTTTGCATGCGAACGGCTAAGTAAGTCGGTCCTCTCATTGCCGAGTAGACGGTGGTGCGACACGTGTCTTTGTTGGTCCGGGTGCCACTAAATAGGGCGATATTCAAAAGTATGACCCGGGGTGTGTGACAAGATGCGTACACACCGACGGATGGGGGTAGGGTGGTTGGTCGGGTGACCGTTTGTATAGGTGCACTCGGTAGACTCACAGCCTGCATAGGTAGGGACTGTGGGTCTACCGGTCGACCATAAGTGCTGGCTGAGAATGGCCAGGAATAAGTCGAGGATGATACAGGTGTGGCGGTCGGCTGGGTAACTAAGACCCGTTGTGCCGGCTGTGCCTGATGACGGTGTTGGGTCAAAACCTGTGGGGTCGACATTCTATGGTCGGGTAGGTGGTTGACAGGCGGATCTAATGTTAATACGTCCGGTGGGTGTGTGCGAATGTTGGGTAAGGCGGGTCTCGATTGCCGCGGGTCGACTCCTTGATTATATATAGTCTGGATCTGATGGACCGTATGGGGGTCGAACTCCTGTCTAGCAGTCGGGGAAGGACTTTCTTCTACGGGTGTACCCGGTCGGCTCACCATTGGACCAGGAGAACTAGGTTCCTGGTAAGATGATGCCGTCTGGGGGTTCCGACCTGGTAGGGGCGGGTGCTCTGTCTCGCCCGGGTTAGACAACAAGAGAGTGGCGGACGGAGGTCGAGTTCGGCCCGACTACTACGTAGTAAATCAATTTCGTGCTGACGCTCTTGCATAATGATGGACGGGTCAGGATTGTACCTGACAAGCCGCTGGTTGGCACTAGACGGTCGATCAGGAAGTGGTGGTTGGTCGTCCCGGTTTTGTCGGGGCGTTGATGGGTTCGAAATCGTATGTCTCGCCACACTAGGTCGGGTGTAGTGATCCGCTGTTGACGATGTTAGTGGCAAATTGGCCACAGGTCGGGTCGGGTCGGTATACCCGCCACGATTCATTGGAAAAGACGTTTCGTGAAAGACTGTACCTTCTGGGACGTCCGTCATACCTTGGGTGTATTCGACCAGGTGGTGCAGGGACGCTTCATCCGACGTGGATGCAGAGACTTGTCTTCTGACGCTATATGTCGGGAGGGGGTCGGCCCTTGGGGTCGACTGTCGGGTGTCTAGAGATGGATTTATCCGGGACTGCAACCTGCGCCATTCCCGATACAGTCTGGAATTTTCCAGTGGTGCAGTGTTAAGTCGATCGCTCGGGAGAGCGGCGGCAAAGACGCGTGCGTGGACCCGTCATAATGGTGACGTGTCACTTTCGGATCGAGATCCGATTTTTCGGATCTCGATCGAGATCTAGATCTGAATCAACTGGATCGGCGGGTAGAGTCCGAGGTCGATGATGCTTGGTGGTGTTTTGTGTGAGCTCACTTAGTTGCTCTTTTGGCACCGTGAGCTTCTTCCACACACCGCCTCTCTGATTTCTTAGCACTCTTAGACGACTCTACTTTTTCTTTGGATAGACACGTAGCGACTATGATCTCCGAGGCGCGTTTTAGCTATGTTGCCATACTCTACCCGACTAGGTCGATGCTGTTGAGTGTAGGAGACAGATTTTTATCGAAACCTTGATACCAACAACTTCTGTGTCAAGCGACCGGTAGGTTGCATACTCCTAAACCTCTATAGCGAGACACTTTTTAGAGCAGATTTGTGCGCAGGTCGACATCCGGGTCGCATGCTCTACACGATTTCTACTTGTTTACAGATCTAAAATCTTTGGACCGGAAAATCGCACGGTAGCCCAATGTTGAGGGAGATCTACTGCTCTACTTGGATCTGCGCGATCCGGAAACGATGGAATCGAACTCAAGCATAGGTCGCCAAATGTTAAGGGGTTTTTTTCAAACCATACCCTAACGAGTCTAAGTTAATTTCCTACTAGTCACAATAACGTTGGGTTATCAAAACTCGCGACTAGCAAGAAGGAAAGGAGTTTACTCTACCGACTAGTGAGTATCTAGAGGGACCAGACAGCTTTAGGTCGGGTCTGCTAAACACTAGAGAGAGAGAAAACACACGATTCTCACAAACAGATCAGAGATCCTGCAAACAAAAGTCGGCTAGTCTATTCAAACACACACAACGGAAGAACAGAATAGAAGACTATGTAGAACTCCGAGGTTACTGGCAAAGAGGGATAGATTAACTAGCAACAACCCTCACGGAAAAGAGGGTGGTACATATAGTCGGCTGGGTCTGACTGACTGTCAGATCCAGCTGAGAACAACAGGTCAGCCGACCAGTTTGCCAGGTCGGCCAGAAAGGTCGGGTGTCCAAAATGAGTCTAAGACTCTAAAAACAACAACTAGAGATCCGACCTGCTAACCCTACCGGGTATTGCCTGCCGGGTCTACACCTGCCGGGTAGAGACTAGACTAAAAATAGCCTAGCGAATATACTACGAATATTCCGTTAACACTCGTCCTGTAGGACATGAAATGAATAGTAATTTGTCCAATATGACAACCATGTCCTTTGTACTCCAGCTCAGAACTTTCTTAGTTTACAACAGAGTTCTCGTAGGGTACTTGCTCAGAGTTGATTCTGTTTTCTTGAAATACTGAGAATCTAGGGTTTCTACTCTAAACTGGTTCAATTGTCCTTTCACTACTGACTGTGATATTCCTAGGTCATCATATCTTCAGATAGTATTGTCAAGCCGACGATACAGCAGCAGAATGTACTTTTTTAGAGTGACTAGAATACTAACCGCTAAAAATAACAAATATTATTGAGAGAGTAATGACTCTATCGTTGGGTCGTCGGTACTAGGATACATGTGGTAATTAATGCAAAGACATGACCTATTAAATCCATTTCAGCACCCCTTGCAAAGAAAATAGATACAAAATTTATCATCGACTCGATGGTATGGTTAGTGTACAAGAAACAGGTAAACAACTTAGTATAGGAAAAACCAAAGTTATCGTTGGCACGACAATAAACCCAAGTACCGTCAGCCCAACGATAAGCAATGCTATGAGTGATAAAATATGAGCATTGTATTGTACAGATAAATCTCATAGAAAACTGATTAATTAAAACAATAGAATCAATAACTCCAATCGCCGAGTCGATGAGAACCAACCCAAAGGAATAAGTGATGTAGAGATATGACGCTAGTATTGTCGCGTCGACGACAACAAACTTGGATTATAGAAAAAAAATGAAAGTACTACCTTGTTATCAACATCTTATCTATCTATAATGGATTCATTTGGAATTATCTCTTGCATTAACCCGAGAAATTAAGAAGATGTATCGTCGCGTCGACGATAACCTGGCCCTCAAATCATAAGCAGAAAAGAATGATGCTGCTATCGTCGAGTAGATGATAGCTAGCGTAAATAAGTGAAGCAATTACCAAGGTAGCATTGAAACTTCTAACCCGAATGTTTGATTTTGATTTCAGAACGAAGAAATGACGGAAAATCAAAGCATACGACTACAAAGTCACCATGCATCACCTCAAGCCGTTCGCCCTCCCACAAAGACATCTACATCGTCATTGTTCACCGTGCAGTGGACGACAATGGAATCAAGGAGGATCACTGTCACTCTATTGTCATAGATACAACAAAGGAGCATGGAAGATTCGACAATCAGGACCTCATAACGTACTTTGAGGGTTCCGACATGACCTTGCTGAATACCAAATTAATGAAGTTGGGATATGTGACTGGACTTAGTGGCTCTACAAAATTGAACGCTAATTGCCTTATGAGAATCTTCCACACACTCGACCGATACGCTTTGGCTATCGTCGATTTGGAACCTGCTGCGTAACGAGCAGCAGTGCAATAACACGTAATTAGTTATAATGGGAATATATACTGATTTTGGTAATTAGGGAGACTTCCATTTAGATCGATTCTGACCTGATTAGTTACCAAATCACCAGGTTTTTACTGATAATGATGAATTTTCTCAATATAAAAGACACTAATAGAAAAGATTTCATAATGCAAGCTAAGAAATATGCTCCCCCAAGAGAAAAATTTATTGATATGAAAGCACAAATACAATTTATTGGTGTAATTGTAGACCTCCAACAGGTAGGCATTCTATTATCTACCAATTACGACGTGGCGGAGAGGAGGTATCACCACAAGAATCTTTCTTAGTGAATACAGGGTCCTCACTACGTGTGTATTTAGAGAAGGCAGGTTCGTCCATCTCCATAAGCCCACCACTTCTACGACGCTTCGGTGCACGTCTCCGTAATAGACGGTGAGTCTCAGACGAAAATCGTGTTGGATGAACGCGAGTGTTTGCCCCAAGAGATAAGGAGCAATGAGCCACAGTATTTGGCAAGGAACTATTTAGCTCGAATCGAGCTAAATAGGCACGGGCGTCGACGACGGGGTTGCGTAATACAGCTTCACATTGGGGTGCCGCTGCAACCGAGGTCATCACACCGATTCGATCATTGCCGGTTGCAATAATTGGTTGAATCTCAAATGGGGGACTGTCTACTACACCATCATCGTCATTATCCATGTCCTCCTTCGTAGTCTCTGACCGACGATCGTCCGGAGCAAAGTAGATTAGCCGCCCCCGCATTCGTTCGAGAAAGTTTCGAGTCGTCATTTGTAATGGAAGCCTCAAAAACCGTCGAAGGACCAATTACAAGATTTGCTTGCAAAGTACATGATGGATGTGGAGAGAGCTGACGTCCAACAGCAGCAACCTGGTTCATAAACACAGCCATTTTAGCAAGTGAGTCCAAGACACTAAGTGCAATGAAAAAGGTACACAATATAAGAACGCATTTAATCATGTATGTCGAGGGTGGATTCACCAATCGATCTACAATATATCTCCATCTAAGCAACCGGTAAACATAAGCTCTCTAGGGTAAAAACAGAATAATACCACTGATGAAAGAATTTAAGGCAAATTCTTCCCATTGATTCGGTCCTGATTCCACAAATATGGAAGATTACGGCTCAAGAGCATATACAACTCTGAGTCCTTCGACAGTTCATTATGCGTGGGTCTACGATGGCGCATAGTCTCGGCAAAATTCTCAGGACCGTTCAAATGCACGGAAAGACATATCTCGCCTATCCTCTTCAATAAGTCGGACTTTGGATGCTCCGGACAGGAATGGTTCCACGGAACAGTGAAAAGTGTGTTCTTTGTGGGAACCGCAATGCAAGTCTCATGCTTGGAATCGACAATGAGCAAGTTATCGTCATTGAAATTGGCACCCTTCCTAGGATACAACCGCCGTCGAGGATATTTTAAGAGGATGGGATTTGTCGTGCCGGAGTACTTGGCGAATGCGTAATTCTTCAACAACAGATTATCGCATTGGTTGGAAGCCAAGACAAGTCCAGGGGCAGCGTCTGACTTCGAGAACAAAAAGCAGCAGAGTCCATGGACAACCTTAGGCTCTAGGGTACTCCAGACGTGGATGTGGCAAAACAAATTTAGTAAACGAAGGAACCCGGTCAACCCGGGACGACAGTAGACGACCCTGCCGGTAACTAAGGTTGGGACGGTGGAGGAAAACACCGGAGGATTATTGGGATCCGGAAAAGACAGACACTCTGCAGGCGTTGGGGTACACACAGAGGCCATCGAACATAGAACCCCGTCCAACTCCAACATCACATTCAACCACTTGGGCTTGGACCGTAAAAGACTGTGGGAGATATGCGTAATGGGTAGCTCGGGCGAGATACGCTGTTTGGGATGTTTGGACGGTCCTGCCTGCAGTGAGGGAACACGTAACAATGGCAAATGGTATTAAAACAAGAGGGTGTGTACCTTGCAAAATGCTGAAGTATGCAAAGAACTGCCAGCACTGATTGGGTACTGAACTGCCACACCCAGAGGTAACATGAGGTGGTTGGCGGGGGATGTTGAAGCAATCGGACGGAACAAGGTATTCAGAAGGGGGGCCTGCTAGAAAAGGACGAAGTTTAGGGCCTTGTGATGAGAATGACGCAGACTCACTGAAGATAAAAAGTGATGTGAAATAAAAGAGTCTCAATTTTATTGAATGATGTTTCAATAAGTACAACAATTATAAGTGTACTATGTACAAAAAGCGAAACGGCATCCAATAATTTGGAGACTACTCGTCGACCTACTCGCCGCCATCGGTGCTGGACTCCTGTTAAACAAGGAGCGCCGGCTTTAAGATTACTAACTGTGAAAACTTGAAGACATGAGGGAATAGCAGAGCAACTGCCATCACCATCAACGATCACAAAGACAAAGAGAAGGAAAGGATAGTAACTAACCTCTGGATTTACCGGTGAAGTTATAGCCGTCTCAGTTGCAGCCACGGGAGAGTCATGGGTAGGAGGAACTTTGGTAGCAGCCACGGGAGAGTCATGGGTAGGAGCATCTTCTGCATGCTCCCCCAATGCGACAGCAGAGGTGTGATGGGTCGGCGTCGGCGTTGCCTCAATCGCGACTTCATCCTCTTTCTCTGGCTTCTCCGAAATCATGAGGGGTATGGGGCGGGGTGCGATCTCCGGTTCAGCAACAATAGGAGGTTGTGGAGGCGCGACGATGGGAGGTGTTGGAGGCGCGACGATGGGAGGTTGTGGAGGCGCGTCGATGGCAGGTTGTGGAGGCGCGACGATGGCTGGTGGACTCGCGTCACAGATGCTGAGGCCAGGTTGATCGGGGTTGATGGAGGCAATGGGTTTAGGATAACTAGGCAATTGGGATAAGATATTTCCGAATGATTAAAACATCTGCTCCATCTTGCCTAGTGCCATGCGGGTTTCGGACTGAGAGCTCAGGAATGTGGACTCCAATCTGTCCACTCAAGCATTCGCGGCTGCGGTATCTGCTAACCTTTGCTTCTCTCTCTCCGCTTCTCTCTCCGCTTCTTCCTTTGCCTTGCGAGCCTTCAGAGCCTCCTTCTCTTGCCGCTTCTGATCCTTTGTGAGCATGGAGGCAACAACTTCCACTTTCACTGGTGGTTGTGAAGGCTCTTATTCTTCCCTGAGCAGAGGCACGACAAGGAGAAGAGGATCATCCTCAGCCCTCAAAGGCTTTGGAGAACTAGGCTCCTCCGAGAAGTCGTAAAACCGGATTTCCATAGTATCCTCCGGCTCGTCCTCGGGCTTCCAAACACCTTTCACGAACCATTTGTCGTACTTCCCCTTCTCAATCTGCCTCCTGGGTGCGCTCTGCGGGCCTTGGGGAGGAGGCGCCAAAGTAGTCTTCTCCTGGGATGGATCAGGAGCCACCTCGTCGTCTAAGGTCATGGCCGCGAGATCAGCATTATCAGCTTGGTCATCGTCGTCCCTGTCGCCATCGCTCGCACCCTCAACATCGTCATTGTCTGACGAGTCAGAGCTGTCGGATGATGATGCATCCCGTGGCACACGCTCTTGCCCAGGTTCTACATCGTCTTTGCCAAAGAGATCCCGGTAGATGCGATCGTTCGAGTTCTTTGAACGAACCTCCCTCCGAAACCCCGGGGGTGGAACACTGTGCTGAACCGGAGTCCCAGCGGCCCCAATATCGACGACCCCAGGAGACCGCTGGTTTAGCTCGACTCGAGCTAAATCCTCCTCCGATGGTCGACCACGACGCAAGCACTGGAGGGGGGGCTCTCAATGTCCCCGACGACATTGCGGGCGCCATAGTTGGCTTCGAGCGCCGTCTGTGCTTGAGGCACAGTAGCGCTTCTGGACCGAGAAGCCTCTCCAGCTCGCGCCTCAGAAGAAGAACGCTTGGTAGATTCGCGCGGAGGGGCGTGTGCTGTACCGCGGCCATGAGACGCAGAAGACCGATCTCGACCGCTTCCACGACCCTGAGGGGGAGCACGAGCAGTACGCCGACCACGAGGGGGAGCACGAGCAGTACTGGACGGAATCGCCATCGCAGCCTTGTCAATTGCGGGAGGGGACACGAGAGGAACAGCTGAATCCATGGGGGAATTCATCGCCGTCGGAGAAGAAGGACCACCTTCATCTTCACGCTCGTGCTCGGAAGCAGAAGAGTCGTCGCTTACAGGCTGGGTGGACTTCTTCTTCGACTTCCTCTTCTTTCCCTTCCCTGACCCTTCAGCAGTAGGCTTGGGACCGCGATTAGCTTCCGGATTTACGTATGCTGCGACGTTGATATTATTGTAGTCCAGATGTTGGTAGTCTGTCGCAGCATTTGTATAAGCCTCCTTCTCGGTCTCGCTGATAACAACATATGTCTCAGCCTGGCACATCTGTTTTAGAAGGAGACGAAACTTAGAAGAAGACTAGGAAGAATTAGCTCGACTCGAGCTAAAAGGCCATGGACAAAATACAAATTGAAGAGATTTGAGCATGAGACCGTTTAGCTCGACTCGAGCTAAACGAGCATGAGACTGTTTAGCTCGAATCGAGCTAAACATGCATGAGAGTGTTTAGCTCGAGTCGAGCTAAACGAGCATGAGAGTGTTTAGCTCGAGTCGAGCTAAACGAGCATGAGCAGTTCCAATTGAAGGAATGGTACGAGGTATTTACAATTCTAGCCAACAGTGGCTTTGTGCCACCCATAATCGATAAAAACTTCCCACACGGAGATGAGAACATCTTCAACACCCGACAGTAGAACTCCAATCGCAGCTCGGTGTCACTAAGACCAAGGTCTCTGTACGCGCCGGGCTTCGAGTAGAGGGGCAACTCTGGAGCGTAGAATACAGAGGGTATCGCATCCAACACACTCTGAGCATGGCTGCTCTTCTTGACAAGGAAGAGGAGGAGGAGCAAGTGCTTCTCTGAAGCTTTTCCCTCTGCAATGCCGTTGAAACGCTCGTTGCTGGCCGGCATGTAGTTGGCTGTCTTGCACGAGTACTCGTCCTTCAACTTCTTGTCGACGTAAACCACTGCCTGGCAGTGACGGTCGACGTTGGAGGTGATGAACATCCAAACCTCAAGATTCTTGATGTGAGGATCGGTCATAGTGTCTGCCCACACATCAAGGAAATCTTGGAAGTATGGACTCTCCGTGTCGTCCACTCTACTTCCACTCCCTGGGACAGCTCGCAAATCAATCAAGCCTATATCACACTTGCTAGATTGGTTCCAGGCGTAGTAATTGTCCCAAATCCCGAATTTGAATTCGGAAGAGTAAAAGAGCCGCGTGTAAACAATCGGTGCAGGAGGTTCAAATGTCCCTTTGACATCCAGGAACTTCTTGAAGAACTCGGCTGCATATTCCGAAATCTCTGCTGCACTCCTATTCTTCGTCTGCTTTTGGCGGTAGAGGGTGAAGAACGAGTCGCCCGGGACCGAGAGAAGCATGGACATAGTCTGACGAGTCAGATTGTATTCCACCTTAAATTTCCTCCGGTTGTCGACGTCGAAGTGCCACTCCGAGTCGAACAAACCGAGCGAGGGCTTGAGGTTGTGCAATTCCCTCGCGACAATGTTCTTCTTCTTCCGATTCTCGACCCACTGCTTCGTACTCATACACTGGAAGTATTTCTTCGCAGGCTTCCTCACGGCCACCTTCGGGTAGGGCAACGTTCGATCCGGAGTCTCGTTCAGCAAGTGCTGCGCCAACACCTCGAGGTTCTCCGCGTCTAACTGCCCCATTCCCTAGAAGAACTCCCTGTTCAAGGTGAACTTCTTTGAGGCGGTTTCCCAATCTTTCGCCTGATTGAATGGGAGCTCGGTGTCGGGGTCGATCAGCTCACCAAGACTGTAGTCTGTGATGAACCTCTTCCACAACTCGTAGACGTCGTCCGGAGATGTGATGATGAGGAGCTCGTTGCGAAGGTCGGACGGTTTGACGATCTTGTCCTTCGCGTTATTGTTGATGCTGATGAACCTCTTCACCATAGCAGCCGCGAATGCCTGCACCAAAGCCAAACGATTAAGAAACAACCTATGTTGTTTTAGCTCGAGTCGAGCTAAAACGACGTCCCCAAAAACGTCGACAGAGAATGCAAACAACGCCAACCAGAAAAAGAAAAGAACAAGTAATCTCATACCTCATAACGTTTCCGGTTATCTACTTCAACCGGTGTTTCACGTCGATGCGGCTTCTTCAGTTTTTGAGGGCGGCCATAGTCTTCCCAAACCTTTCTAGCGCCCATGATGTTCGTTGCCCAAGAAGGTATGAACGTCCCAACATTGTTCGTCTTGTTGGCCATGGCCGACACGTCGAGAATCTTGCTAATGTCGGAATGCCACACAACATGGGCTTTCCATGTCTGAAGGGCAAGGATCTTCGAGTCGTCGATCTTCTTGTCACGAATCAACTGTTTCGCAGCCTCAACGTGGTGCTGCCCGTCGATAATTCGGAACCGACAAGATTGGACCAGATCTTCTTAATCCCACATCTCAGGCTCATCTTTAATCTTCGGCATAATGATGATGGTTTGCCTGAAAGTAACATCGAGGGAATTCATCAAGATGATCTTGTAATGCGCTATGCCGGCCGGTTCCAGAGATCGCACGATAAACCTTGGTACGACAGGGTCGAGCAGGTCGATCGACACGTCAAGCGGATTGTCACGACCGAAGACATAACACTCTGCACATTTGTCCCAATAGTCCTTCAGAGACTTCGTCACTTCCTCATACTTGATCTCCTTCTCCGAGACAGACACGTTCATTGTAGGGTTCATGAACGTAAGTGCGCTGCCGGAGGATTTGCTCCTTTTGGAGCCAAAGCTGGATGATATCGAGTTAGGCCGCTTCGTTCCCTGCACGCCTAGACTTCCCTCTGGAGTGCCTAGATCCGACGGAGCATTCTCGGATGGAGCCTGCAACAGTAGACTCCCGGACCGTTTCATCGGAGCCTTGCCTTTCTTCTTTGCAGTCTCGAAATCAGACAATGCCTTCCAGATCTGCGCAGTGTATGGAATGTACCATCTGACGAAGGCTTTCGGCGAAGACACATTGGGCTGCAATCTCGTATCGATATGAAGAAGCTGAGTAGGATCGACCTTCCCGACCATATAGTTGCGGATGAAGTCATGGGAGAAACGGACTTCATTGGGGGGAAATACAATAGTGAAGACGAAACCTTTGACCTCCATTGCTTCGAACTTGATCAGGAGGAATTCGTCTTCATAAGTAACAAGTTCAATGAAGGCATCAAGAAACGGAGGTAAAAATGCCCCGTGAGACCCCGATTGTTGATAGAAAAAGAAATGGGTCTTGTTCATCGGACGAATCGACCAAGACTTGATGGAATTCGTCTTGAGGGTCCAAAACCTCCCCCATTCCGCGTCCACAGCAATAGCTGCAAGCGGATCGTCTGGTGCTTCGAGTTGAACTGGTGCAAGGAATCCCTCCAGGGCTTGCATGTTATAAGTGACCTGTGGATAACAAAATAACCGAAAGCGAATTAGCTCGATTCGAGCTAAATGGACATAGCAGATGGGAACATAGATATGAAGTGGACTATTACCTCAGGAACAGACTCTTGCTGCTCCACTTCCATGTCCATTTCAGGCTCGGCAGGTACATTTGCAGCCATCTGAACAATTCTGGCAGTTTGTTTGGTTTTCGGCATCACTGTCATTCAAAAAATGAGAATCACAATGTAAGATTCACAGGGGCAGTAGAACATCGTCATTATCTTGAGGATCAAACCGGAAAGAACTTCAACATGTTTAGATTAAGTGGCGAGATCATTTAGCTCGAGTCGAGCTAAATGGGCCTGCTACAGGGCAGTTAGCCCATTTAGCTCGACTCGAGCTAAATGGGCTTACTGCTCTGATTCAGAGTAAGCCCATTTAGCTCGACTTGAACTAAATGGGCCTGACATCGTATAAGGTCCGTGCCCATTTAGCTCGAGTCGAGCTAAATGAGCTTGCCCTGCCACAGTGCAGTCACGGACCTCATTCGATATCAGGCCCATTTAGCTCGACTTGAGCTAAATGGGCTTGACCTGCTAATAGGCAGTAAGCTCATTTAGCTCGAGTCGAGCTAAATGGGCTTATTGCCCTGTGGCAGGTCAAGCCCATTTAGCTCGACTCGAGCTAAATGGGCTTGACCTTGTTTGAGGTCCGTGACCGTTTAGCTCGAGTCGAGCTAAATGGGCCTGATCTTGTTTGAGGTCCGTGACCATTTAGCTCGAGTCGAGCTAAATGGCTTCAGGTGCCACACAGCAGAAAGCCCATTAACACGTAATTCATTATAATGGGAATATATACACAAAATGGTAAATACAGCCGCCTGTATTACACCCGCCTTTAGACTGCACTAAGCCAAATACATTACCAAATAACCAAAGTTTATCAATATAGAGAGGAGTATTCTCAAAATAAAAAGCACATTTTATCACTATAATAGACTATTCTCAAAATAAAAAGGCGATACAATGAATATACAAAACTATACTAAAATAAAAAGAAGAATTAACAAATACACACACGTCATAAAACAAATTTACTAAAGGAGAAAAGTTTATTGAAGGAAAAATCCAGAAAACAAATTATTGGTGTAATTGTAGACCTCCTGAAATAAAGCTTAGTAAAATCTAAATTGTACTACGAGGACGTGCATCACCAAAAGCGTCATATCTGTCTCGCTTTCCAAGAGCTCGGCGATAGTTAGCTGCAGAGGAGAGTCCCACACGGGCGGTTGAAGTTCGCAAAGGATCATTTAGGTTGACAGGATCTAAATTGCAAGGTACATCCGGGTCCGTAGAATGAATTGGGGTGTCACTAATCCGTGCCACGGTACTTGTCGTCCTCAATGGGATGTCATGACATGAAGCCGCGACAATTCGATTCCGTACATTGACATAACTATCGACGACATCCAGGACCTCTTTGGTGTAGTCCATAGCGGATGCTTCCTCTCGAGCAGGATATATGTACCGCCCTCGCTGCAACTCTGAGAGTGTCCTGGACCCCTCACTATTGAAAGAGGCATCCGAAACCGTAGAGGGACCAATAGGGGGAATATCATCGAGCGAAGAACTTTGTTGTCGATCGCTGAAAACCTGAATATCATATAAACAAACACTCAATGAATAAATCTCATTCTTATTGTACAACTGGCAGTTGGAACAATTTGCAATTTGCAAATTCGTGACTAGCAAATAGTAATGATCTGACGAGCGATTACAACGTAAGCATTGCAATTAAGCTATACTGAGGCAAATGCAAAACAAAAAATTTAAACTAATACCGTAAAAGAAAGGAATCACGACATTGTTTTCCCATTCACAAGGAGCTGGTTCCAAACATAGGGCAGATTCCGGGACATTATGCCGTACAACTCGGAGTCCTTGGAGAGGTCATTGTGAGAGGGTCTACCACTCATAACTTGACGGAAGTTCTGATGACCTCTCAAATGTACGTCAAAACAAAACTCGTGGATTAATTTAAGTGGATAAGAGTCTGAGGGTGGACCCTGGTGTGAATGGACCCAAGGATCGGGAAAGAGAGTGTTCAATGGGGGAACACCCATACAAGCGGCGGGATTGCTCTCGACCATAATAAAGTTCTGGACGTTGAAATTAGCATCCCTTCTAGTGAAGAGACGTCGACGAGGATATTTAAGTAGGATGGGATTAGTCGTGCAAGGATACATGGCCTTCAAGTAATTCTTCAACAAAAGTCCATCGCAGGAGTTTGAAGCTAATATAATTTGGGGGACGGCAGAAGTTCTAGAGAAAAGAAAGGTGCAAAGACCGTGGACAACCTCAGGATGAAGGGTACTCCAAACATGGATGTGGCAAAAACGGTCTAACACATTAAGGAAGGGGGTAAGTCCAGGGCGACAGTATACTACCGTGTCAGCAACTACGGTGGGGATAGTAGAGGAAAGAACAGGAGGGTGTATGGGATCGGGAAAGATAAGGTACTGAGATGGCGCTTGAGACATAGGGGTAGTGGAACAAAGGACCCCGTTCAACTCCAACACCACATTCAACCACTTGGGCATGGACCGGTGTCGATTGAGTGGTGGCACAGGCGGTAGGGGTTGACCGAGGAATGTAGGGAAAGTCCTGCTTTAAGATTTGGACAATCTAGCCTGCAGCACGACAAGTGACAATTGCGGACGATATTAAAACAAGAGTGTTACCTTGTGAAATGCTGAAGCATGCAAATGACTGCTCGGAGTGATTGAGGACCGGACCACCACACCGACGCACACCACAAGGTGGTCAGTGGGGGTTCTGGTGGCAAGCGGACGGAATAAGGTACTCATAGGCGCACCCTGATAGAGAAATGACGATGTTTAGCGCCAGGTGGTGAGGAGAATGACGCGGCAACGTCCAGACGCAAGTGATATAATAAAAGTCTTCATTTTATTGAATGATGTCACTACATGGTACTATCAACAAAACGTGGTACACCATCCAATAATTCGAAGACTAACTCGGAGGACCTACTCGCCGCCTTCAATGCCGGACTCCTGTAAAACAAGGAGCGCCGACTTTAAGATTCCTACAAATATTAAACAGCATACAACCCGAACAAAAGTACGAGCAAATGCTCATCAACCAGTCAAACGCGCAGACATGTATAGAAATTTAGCTCGACCCGAGCTAAACGAACTTTTCTTCAATTGAGTCAGAACCTCACCGTGGGATTAGTCGCATGTACTGAGTCAGGTTCGTCATTGGCAGAGTCAAGTGAGATTGGAACACCATGAACCGCTCTCTCTGCATCTTCTTGCAACTCCTGAACTTCTTCAGAAGCCTCATGTGCAAACGCCGCACCAATCGAGACGGGGGTCACCAAGAGCGAGGATGCGCCGTCACGAACATCTTCATCCGCTGGCCCATAGTCGCTGGCTTCGTAGTCCACATTGTTGTTTCGGTGGTCCGGCACCTCGAGCGGATGAACGCCATCGGTTTCTCCAGGATTGGCGTTATCAGCTTTCGAAGGAGATGCGTCAACAATAATCTCCTCAATAACAACGTCGGGTAGTGAGGTAGACGGAGCAGGAAGAATGCACGCAGGAATTGAAGGAATCGGAGGTGTTGTGCGCTCGGGTGGAGTTTGAGTGGTGGAGGTCAAAGGCCCACAGATAGCTAAAGTAGGTTGACTGACGGGGTTGTAGGAGGCAAGGGGAAGAGCCACCTGTGCTATCTGGGTCATCAAACTCCTCAAATCGCTCAAATCGCCCAGAACTCTGGAATTTGAGCTCTCCAAACTCGAGAACTTGGATTCGATTTTGAGTTGATGTAATCGCCGTTGCTCCTCCAACCTAGCATGATCTGCCCGCCGTTGCTCCTCCAACCTAGAAAGATCTGCAAGCCTTTGCGCCTCGCGTCTTGCATTTAGAGCTTCTTCTTCAGCTTGTTTGGCGGCCCTTCTCTCCTCCTTTTCCTTCTCACGCTGTGCTCGCCGGCATCCTTTGAGAGTGGAAGGGCAATGTTCGTCTCAATTTTCACTCGCGGTTGTGAAGGTTCCCCTTCCTCCTGCGGACCTAGACCCAGACTTAAGAGGGGATCAGCAGCACCCTCCGCAAGCGTGGGAGAATCCGGCTCACTAGAAAAATCAAAAAATGTAGTCTCCACCTTCTCATCGGGGTCGTCCGCGTGAGTATTCCAAACACCCTTCTTCAACAAAGGAAGGTACCGTCCACATAAAGAATGCACCATAGGTGGCGGAGGCTGTGATGACACCATTGCAACTGGCAGAGGCGGCGATGACTCCCTTGAAACTGCGGGAGGCGGCGATGATACCCTTGCTAGTGCTGCTGCCGGCGATGAGGCCAACATGTGAGCCGGAGAGGAGACGACATCATCACCCAAATTCATGGGCGAGGGATCAATAGTGTCATCCTCGTGAAAACCTTCACAATCATCATCGGCGTTCTCCTCGTCAGAACTATCCGAGGTAGGCGCATCCCGGGGCATCCTCTTTTGTCCGAGAACGACCTCCTCGTCCGACTGAGACCCAAAAACATCATTTACCGCCTTCGTGCGGGTCTCTCGACGATGGTCAGAATTATCATCTTCATTATCATCGTCTTCGCTAAGAGCATCAGGGAGGCCGGTGGAAGCGAGTGTTTCCTCAAGCAGCGTAGGGGGATTTAGCTCGCCTCGAGCAAAATCAACACCGCGAGTCAGAGATCGTCTTCGGTCGAGATGTGGAACAACATCATTATCGTTGTCAACGGCGGACAGATTTACCATCAAATTCCTCTGAACGTCATCGATATTCTGAACGGGCTCAACGCTTAAAGCCCGCCCACCAGAAGTCCCCCTGGATGGTTGAGGACAAGCACGCCCACCACGACCACGACCACCGGATGAAGGAGCGCCTCCACGACTGGGAACAGCGGATGAAGGAGCGCCTCCACTACCACCAGAAGATGGATGATTACCACGAGCACGACCACCCGATGATGGATGACCACCACAAGCACCACCACCACGAGCACCACCACCACGAGCACCACCACCAGACGATAGATCGCCACCACCAGCAGATGATGGTTCGCCACCACGAGCCACAGCAACAGACGATGTCTCACCACGACGAGCACGACTACCAGACGACGATGCCTCACCACGCCCACGACCAGCAGAACGGGTAAACCCAGCCTCAGGCGAAGACCCAGGCTTCGGACCATGAACCCAAGCTGGATTCACATAGGCGTCCACACAAAAGTCGTTGGGATCGAGATTAAAACTATCTGCCTGGACGGCTATATATTTCTCCAACTCATCTTCATCTTCGTAGACAATATGAGTCTCAAGATTAAGCATCTGACAAATGAAAACACAGTAAGTAAAGTAAGAAGAACGTATAGTGAAGCTATGGTAATTTAGGTTGAGCCGAGCTAAATTGACAAGTAAACAAAAAAAGCAGACGGGTAAGCGACAAAAAAACAGACATTTAGGTGGGATCGAGCTAAACGCCTAGGTGAATGTAGAACTTACTATTCCTGCAAGCATGGGCTTTGTGCTTGCCATAATCGGCAGAAATCTGTTGCCTGGAACGGTAAACATTAGCAATATGCGAATGTAGAACTCTAAACGCAACTCGTTCTCGTTGATGCTGAAATCAAACTCCCTATACGCTCCTGCTCTTTGGTAAAGGGGAATATCTAGGGCATAGAACGTCTCCGGAATGGATTCGATAAGATCGGCTACCTGGTGGGTTTTCTTCACGAGAAACAAGAGTGGAATGAGGTGTTTGTCCACGACCTTTCCCTCCAAGATACCGTTGAAACGCTCATTGTTTGCAGGAGCGTAGTGGACAGTCTTCGACTTGTACAAATCCTTGAACGCGTCGAAATATACGACGGCCTGGCAATGCCGATCGGTAGTCTCCGTAATAATAAGCCAGACGTCAGGATTCTTTATGGAGGGGTCAAACACCGAATCCTTCCAAGCATTCAGGAAGTCATTGAAGTAGACATTCGAATCTTGCGCCCGGTTGAAAGGCTCGCAAGTGTCGGGGTCAATTAATTCTCCTAGCCCGTTTGCAGTGATAACGTTGGACCACACTTGGTATACTTCCTCGGATGCAGTGATGAGTTCCAATTCGTTGAGCAGGTCTGATGGCTTTAAGAGCTTGTCGAGTGATTTGGTGTTGATGCTCATGAAGCGTTTTACCACAGCCTCCTCAAACTCCTGAAGAAGAGAGCGACCTCATTAAAAAACATGAAGTGATGATAGTAATCAGGTCGGCTCAAACTAAAATCTACGCGAATTTAGCTCGATTCGAGCTAAACGCCCTGAATTTAGCTCGGATCGAGCTCAATGCCCCAGATTCAAACGTAAGAATGGTGCAATATGAGTCGAGCTGAAAGGGGCACTGCTACTAAGAAAACTTTGTTGTAGATAGAGAAAAACTATGTTGCAAGACGTACCTCATACTTCTGTCGGGCGATAGTTTGTTCGACAGTTTCACGACCGGACTTGGGCTTCGGATCACACTTCGCGGGCGACCCGTATTCCAACCAAACACTCCTTGCGCCCAAGATATTCGTGCCCCAACAAGGTGTGAACGTTCCGGCGTTGTTGGTCTTGTTAGCCATGATGGACACGTCCATGATCATCTTTGCGTCATAATGCCAAACAATCTGTGCCCGCCAAGTCTTCAAGGCAGTAATCTTATCATCTGCGATTCTAGCCTCCGCGATCAGCTCCTTTGCTGCTTGAACATGATGTTGCCCATCGATGACACGGAAATTGCACTTCGAGGCGAGTAGTTCATCCCAGTCCCATGTCTCAGGGGCCTTATCCATCACCGGCATGATGATGATGGTCTGCCTCGAGTTCAAATTGATTGCGTTTGTCAATATGTTTTTGTAATGCACAACTCCAGCGGTCTCCAGCTTCCGAACAATATACCGCGCATCAGCATTCACAAGGAGATCGATAGACACGTTGACTGGAGGAGAGTCCTTCCCAAAAACGTAACAAGGCTCGCACTTCTCCCAAAAATCCTTCAAGGTCTTACTTGCTGCTTCGTAATCGATATCCTCCTCGGTTGAGGCGTGCTTCGTAGTAGAATTCAAGTAAGTGAGAGTACTGCCCCCCAAATTACTCTTGGATCTCTTCCCCTTCTTAACTGGGGATGGGTTTGAGTTGCGGCGTTTCCTTGAAGCCGAAGGAGTTGCCTCAATGGATGCCATTCCCGATCGAGTTGTTCCAGACCCGCTACCCTCTTCAAACGCAGTTAGAAGTGCCGTCCGTGCGGGTGCTTTACCTATGGCCTTGTTGAACTCGTAATCATTCAAGGCACTCCATATATTCATGCAATACTGCTGATAGGTCTGAACAAATTTTTTGGGAGAGCTTACATTCAATAACCCTGTGACAATGTGGTCTACGAGACCCGCCTCTGTCTTCCCCACCATGTATTTCCTGATAGTGTCGTGCGAGTATCGCACTTCATCCTCAGGAAAGACTATAGTGAACACGAACTCAGGGACGCAGGTCACCTTGAGCGTGATCAAGAGGTGCGACTCCTCATAGTTGACACGGTTAATGAATGTGTCGTTGCAGATGGGAAGATGAGCCGGATTAGTTCCAGACTGTTGGAAAAGGTGGAAAATTCCATTCTCCTTCGGGTATAAGGACCAGGATACGATCGAATGCGCCTTCGGAGTCCACAACATTCCGTATTGCTGGACGTCCTCAGCAGCAGCAGCGAGTACATCTGAGTGCTCCACGTCTAGGGGCTCAAGGTATCCTTCGATAGAACTTGTGTCGAACTGCACCTGAGATAAACAGAATATAAAGGGAATTAAGTGAAACCGAGCTAAATTCCTAACCAGGAATGTATCGTACAGAATTTATGAATTAAAAACAAACCAATGGAGTTTACGTGAAGTAAACATACCTCATGATCACGAGGTTCATACTGACTCGAAGATTCGATGAGTCTCCCTGAGTTGTCGGGAACAATTCTAGCAGTGCTCTTAATGCCAGCCATGTCTGCAATTCGGTGCAAAAACTGTAAATGCCAACGGTACCTTAAGAATGTAGATAAGCTACTTAACTCGTATTGTCACGAAGCAGCCTTGCATTTAGGTTTTGACACTGCAGTGGGCTTATCTTGAATCGAGCTTAGTGTCCAAGCAAACTGCTGGACTACAAGCTTCAGATTGTAAATAAATACTGTGGGTTTAGCAAGCTGCCACCTAAATCCTGAACGTCTATCATGTAGGGACCTCAAACTGTGCGTCTATAATGTGAGACCTCAATACTGTGCGTTTAGAAGGCAGCCACCTAAATGCCCCGCGATTAGCAGACAACCTCTCAAATGCCTCACGTTTAGTTGGGCCACCAAAATCCTCAATAGTATGCGTCTAGCATGTAGGGACGTCAAACTGTGCGTTTAGCTTGTAGCCTCCTAAATGCCCCGCGTTTAGAAGGCAGCCATCTAAAGCCTAAATACGTTGCGTCCAGCATGTAGGGAACTCAACCTGTGCGTGTAGTAGGCAGCCACCTAAATCTTTTTTACTGGACGTCTATCATGTAGGGACCCCGAATGGTGCGTCTATAATGTGAGACCTCAATACTGTGCGTTTAGAAGGTAGCCACCTAAATGCCCCGCGATTAGCAGGTAGCCTCTCAAATGCCTCACGTTAAGCTGGGCCACCAAAATCCTCAATAGTATGCCTCTAGCAGGTAGGGACGTCAAACTGTGCGTTTAGCTTGTAGCCACCTAAATGCCCCGCATTTAGAAGGCAGCCATCTAAAGCCTAAATACGCTGCGTTCAGCATGTAGGGAACTCAACCTGTGCGTTTAGCAGGCAGCCACCTAAATGCCCTGCGTTTAGTAGGCAGCCACCTAAATCTTTTTTACTGGACGTCTATCATGTAGGGACCCCGAATGGTGCGTCTATAATGTGAGACCTCAATACTGTGCATTTAGAAGGCAGCCACCTAAATGCCCCGCGATTAGCAGGCAACTTCTAAAATGCCCCGCGTTTAGCTGGGCCACCAAAATCCTCAATACTATGCGTCTAGCATGTAGGGACGTCAAACTGTGCATTTAGCAGGCAGCCACCTAAATGCCCCGCGTCTAGCAGGCAGCCACCTAAATCCTCAATACAGTTCGTCTAGCATGCAGGGACCTGAAACCTGTGCGTCAGGAATATGGGACCTCAATACTGTGCGTTTAGGTGGCAACCACCTAAATACTGTGCGTTTAGCTCGTCAAAATGAAATTACCTGTTTTTGGGACCTAAATGCACAGGCGTCAAACTAAATGCACACTTTAAACCTAGTTACAGAAAATGCACACTGTAAACCTATTCTCGCGCGAAGGATGTCGCACAATTTGAATTCAATTCCAAATACAAATGCGTTAACAACTGCGTACCTGAAGCGTGTGTTTGCAAGTGATCTCAAAACGAAACGCTACGCCGCAATCGTTCACCTCGTGCGAAAAACCCCAATCAAAACGAGGAGCTGAAACACAACAACTAAGCAAATGTAAGAGCGGAGCAGAACAGGAAGGTGTGGGAGCGAAGCACAATAGAAGCGGAGCAGAACAGCGAGGGAAATGCAGAGAGCAGTACTCCGGAAGGAGCGCACACAACATGAGTGGAGCGGCAGCAGGCTGCGGAGCACAACAGAGAGGCAACAACAGAAGCAAGGTCGGAGAGATGTTTCGGAAGCAGGCGCGGCAGATGTCGCAGCTGCCAAGGCTGCCCTCGCACTGCCCGCTTGATAGCTCTCTCCACGTGCCCGCTGCCCGGTTGCTAAAGTTTTGTTTTAAATTTGTTATGCTAAATTTTGGTAAATTCTAATGTGACCAAGAAGAAAGAAGAACAATAAAGTGGTATTGAAAATGATTGATAGAACCAGTATATGGTTCTTATATATATATACCCCAGTTAGGGCAGTAATTTTAGATATGTTTACTTTAGACTTTTACTTAACTTGAACTAATCTTACCTATTTTAGGAAATTTAAGTGTACAAATCTAATTTTACGAATTAAGATTTTCATATTGTCTTTGAAGCACTACTTCACAAGGATTACCGTATCCATATTTTACAAAACATCTTAGTTCTTTATCAAACCCCTCGTGCATTCTAACTTTAGTATTCATTTGGGTTAAGTTAAGAAAAATTATTTAACATAAGTACTTAATACATTATGTCTAGTATTCCGGGTATGGTACTCAGGAATTCTATATGTCGAATTTTAAGATTAAATTGTATTATTTTAAATGAAATACCCTAAGTTTAATATCTTACTAGTACATAAGATAAGATACTATAATTTGATTATTTACTAGATCTAGTGAGGTGTTCTAACTACAATACCAATATATTCTTAAAGTAGTATTCTATGTTTAGTATTAAGTTATGTTAACTAAGTGAAATTATTTAAAATAAGTATTTGATAAAATATGTCTAGTATTCTGAATATAGTGTAATTCAAGAATTCTAAATGTGTAATTTTAAGATTAAAATTGTATTGTTTTAAGTGAAATACTCAAAGTTTGTATCTTACTAGTAAATAAGGTAAGCTACTCTAACTTGCTTATTTACTAAATTAGGTCTGATGTTCTAATTATAGTAATCAAATAATCCAAAAGTTGTATTCAAAGATACAAGTTGAGTTGTTTAAACGAAATACTATATCATAAGTATTTGATAAATTAAGTCCAATATTCTAAACATAGTATTCATGAATTTTAAAACTGATTGGTGTTCTAAAATTAGGATTAATAAAACAAAATACTCTATGATATTAATTGAGTTATTTTAGACGAAATACTCTAACATAAGTGTTTTGAAAATTAAATTTAATATTCTAAGTATAATATTTTAGATTTCTATAAGTAGTTAGTATTTTAAATTTAAGATTGAGATATCTTAAGCAAAATATTCCAAGATAATAATTGTGTTATTTGAAGTGCAATTATCTAAGATTAGAATTTAGAAATTTGGTTTTAGTGTGTAGATAAGCTAATAAGGCCCACATACAAATATTTGAAACATCACAAATTTTGTAAAGAAATTGAAGCTATTTTTCTTGAATTACTTTAGAATAGTCCAAGTGAACACAACTTTGAGAAATAGAGGCAAAATAGTAAAAAAGGGAGTAAAAATAATTCTTAATCTTGGATTAGCTAAACATTATTTACCTTATAAACATGATGGAGCAATAAAAAAAAATCATACGAGTGACGCATCTATATGCGGGATAATATGATTTTAATACTAGGTGTAGCTATTTATAACCCTATGAAAATGATGGAATAAAATAAAAAAATCATGGGAGAATCGCATCTATATGTCATAATATAGGTGCACCTACGAGAACTTTGAATAATAAGGAGATAAAGAATGAGAGGGTAATAGAAGTGATAATAACACCTGCATTAGCTAATAGGGACCCTATGAATGTGATGGAAGTGTTAAGGAAATCATAGGAGAATGGCAACTATGAGCTTGAGCTTACATGGGAATATTTAAATTGGGAGAGTTTGAAGTAAGGAAGCGTATGCAAATATATAAACAAGAACGGAGTAAAAGGAGTCTTGACAATTTTCCTAAGTAATTCATATCATATAAAAAATATGGTAAAAATCTTAAGGCCACATGAAGAAGGGAAGTATTTTTCTTGAATTACCTATATCTAATTAGACATTTTTAAATTGGTGGTGACTGTATGCAGATGTATAAGATGGAAAAGAGAGAAAATTGGTTTGTGTTTAGATAAGCTAATAAAGACCATATAAAAATGTGAGACCCATCAAAACAATTTAAAAAAAATCACAACTATTTATCCCGAATTACTATACAATGGTTGAATTGACCAATACTTCGAAAAATAGCAGGAAAAAAAAAGAGGGGTCGAAAAATAATTTTAAATCATAAACTAGTTAATAAGTACTTTATGATCATGATGCAACAATAAGGAAACTCATACGAGTGACGGATTCATATGGTCAATTTTGGTTCAAGTATTCGAAACCACCACAAATTTTAAAAATAAAGGTTAAATAGATAGAGGTGAGGATAATATGATTTTAACACTTGGTCTAACTCATAATGACCCTATTGAAATGACGGAATCATAAAAAAAACCATAGGGGAATTGCATCTATATGTCTTGTTTTAATGGCAACCACCGGAACTTTGAATAATAAAGACATAAAGAATCAAAGCTTAGGGTAGAAGAGGTGATACTAACATTTAAACAAGCTAATAAGAACCCTAATTATGAATGTGATGGAAGTGTTAAGAAATTCAAAAGAGAATGGGAACTATCTGCTTGTGCTTATAATTATGGGAATATTTGTATCGGTACGTTTTGAAGTAAGTGGGCGTAAAGGGAGTAAAAGGAGTGAATGATGATAATTTTTCTAGGTGATTCATACAGTATGAAAAGAGACTGAGACATTTTAAGAAAATAAGCAACGTTATCGAATCACCAAGAAACTTTATCTAAAATCCACTTGAAAACGTTGCTTACTTTCTTGGAAACGTCGCTAAAGCAAGTTCGAAAACGTTGCTCAATTTGAGCAACGTTTACACAAAAGCAACGTTTGTAACGTCGCAAACCCTTGTCTTTTCTAGTAGTGTAAAGCAAATTTAATATACAAAGATAGCTTGTTACCCGCCAACCACGGGTATCATCATCGAAGACCACAGCCACGGGGAGACCAGGAATTAACGACGACCCCGGGGCTCGAGGCCAAGGACACAGTGATCAGAGGACCACGAGGATCGAGACCGTGGACACACGATGAAAGTCGAAGGGCAGCGCAAGGGATTAGGTTTTATTATAAATAAGGGTAGAATGATACAATAGCAGCTCCTTGTATTGCTAGAACAGGATGTTAGCCACGAGTGCGTACTCACGAACTTTGTAGCCTTACGGCATTCTCCAATTCAATGCAAACACAGGACTCAGTCCAATTCTATCTTACCCCGCCTCTATCTATTTTCTACTACCCTCCTCTAATCGCGCTTCTGTCTGCGGAGGCCTTGGCACTGTGGTAGTCACTGAGTCGGAGCCGTGGTGTCTCAATCTCTCACGTGGTTGTGCAGTTGCCGTCGCAAACGCCCCGCCCAAGGATCTGTCTCGTCGAACCAGCACCGTGGCCGTGGAAGTGAGCCAAGGACGAGTCACTCCGGGAGACTGTAACCCTGGGTCTTGACCCCCCTCGATCATACCTCGGCCGCTCAAGACTGGCTTGCCCGACCGAATTAATCACTAGGAGATTGCGGCCCGGTCAACGACCGCCATACCCTACCCGGACCCTGGGAGTAATTGTGAGCGTCGTCTCCAAGCCCCGGTCTTCTCCATGTTTCATACCTTTACCTTTCCCGTTCTCATACCTCGGGCATCTCCATACCCGTACCCCGGCTAACATTTTGGCGACCATGCTGGGGATGGAATGCTGAGGTAGAAAAAAAAAAAAAAAAAAAAAAAAAAAGAGAGAGAGAGAGAGAGAAAAAGAGAAATCTGGCTACGAGCCACTAGGAAAGGAAATGCCCCCGAAAAGGCACGCCGCGGAAAAATTCGTGGAAAATATTGTTGCAGATATGGAAGAAATAGTGCAACATGAGGATGAAACCAGGGAGATACTACAGTGGATGAAGCAGCAGATGACAGATCTGGCTGCTAAGGACGATGCCACGAACGCTAAGCTAGAACTGCTTAGCCTGAAATACCAAGATATCCAAGGTAATGGTAACCCCGAGGCTATCGCTTCCACACCAAGGAGTGAGGGGGAACCCGCAGAGGCAGCCAAATCGGCAACCATCCCTCGAGGAAACAACGCCGCGGCCAGCTCAAGCACTTCGGGAATGCCATCCCCGCCACCTGTAGTGGTACCCACGGGGATCCAAAGTGTATCACATAACCCCGGGAGCCTTGACGCCCAAGCTAAGTTACCCAAAATACCTTACCTCGTGTTCGACGAATCGGGGGACCCAGACTGGCACATCAGGAGATTTAAGGTAATCGCGTGCACGAACGGCATTTTCCATGCCACGGATTTGCAGAACATTTTTGGTACCACGCTCCAAGGAAACCATATCAACTGGTACATCGACTTCGAATCAGAACACAACAATGCCAGTTGGGAAGATATGGAGCGTAGTTTTTTACACAAGTTTCGAAAACTTAAAACAAGTTCGGAAGTCCTCCGAGCATTGGGATCAATTACTCAATCCACGAACGAGCCTGTGGATAAGTTTTATGATAGATTCAAGCAGTTGGCGGATAAACTTAGCCAACGGCCCGAAGAGGAGTATATGTGTGAATGGTTTAAAAGGGGCTACTTCCATGGATACAACAGGGCATTGTCATCCGTGGCGTAAAAACGTTGCGGACATTCTCTCTGCCGCAAACGACATCGCAGAGAGCTCACGGCCTGAAGCGTATTACACAAGCCCCATTTTACCACTGCGCCTCGACACGGGCAGGATGCCGGGTGACAACCCCCTGTGCGAGACTGTGGAAAAACACACCTTGGACGATCTTTGGTATTCCACCAATACAACGCCGCCCCAGGACCCAGGCGCCCCTGGGGAACACCATGGCCACGGTATACCCCGACGAGGTTAACGTGGATGCCTTTCAGCCCGGCCGCTCGATGCATGCTGGGAATGCGGAGGATGGACCACCGACGGAGCAGTGCCCAATATTCAAACAGAAATGGGCTCAAAATCGAAACAATAATACCGGGGCCCCGAACACAAACACCGCGGCTCACAGGAGGGGAGGGGTAACGCCGGCGAGGTGCACGGACCGAGAGACTAATGTGTCCACGATATCGGCCTCCGCAGTGACGACAAAATCAAAAGCCAGTTCCCGAACCACGTGGTGGAACACAAAGCCATTTTAAAAACACCGGGAGCGGCTACACAACCTCGAGAACAGATTTACAAAAAGACCTGGAAGCCTCACTCCCGGACCAAGGACGTGCCACGAATCACACCCTGCAGCAAATACTGGACACTACTAACGTGACCATCACCCTGGCAAAGTTAGTACAAATCAGCCCCGAACTGCAGCAATATTTACAACGGGCTGCGTTAACCGAGGCAAAATCAGATCCCGCGTTCGTGGAAGTTAATGCCACCACTTTGGACCCCGACGCTGCAGTGATACGAGTGCAACCCGGGGGACAGACGCTAACCAACGTCCTCGTAGATGGAGGGTCGGGCGTGAACGTAATGAGCAACTATGTTCGACAAGCACTAGGATTGCCGCAGCCCCAAAGCGCTCGTTTCATTTTACGTATGGCTAATGACGCTCCAGTCACACCCCTGGGAATTCTCACCATGGTCGGGATTGCAATACACGGGGTATCAACACCAACAACATTCATAATCATCGATATGCCACATGACAGCAATTTTCCGGTAATTTTAGGGAGGCCGTGGTTGCGAGACATGCAAGCAATTCACGACTGGACAAAAAATCAGATCCACCTGCAACGCCACGGAAGAACCGTGGTCATCCCCGTGGATAGCTGTCTGACCCGTGCCAAGATGAACCAGATCCGAACTTCGGCCGGAACGGATTGGCCAGAAGAATTCACAACAGAGCAAGAGGCTCGTACTCCACGTGCACCCGACCGATACCCGTGGCGGACATACATTTGGCTAGTCTCGATGCAAGAAGAAAATCGGATATCCCCGAGCACTTCACCCGGGAGATAGCCGGAGAGGTTGTGGTGAACGCCGTCCCGCCAAAACGGCATTACATCACGAAACCATCACGGGATGGACACACGGGGCCAAGAGAGAGAGTGGTGGTCAACCTCGGAACAACAGACGAGCCCAAGTACATTAAAATCAACACGGACGCACCACCGGGCATTAAGCAAGCCGCCATCGCCTGTTCCACGAGTACAGGGACATATTCGCCTGGAACCACGAGGACCTGAAAGGCATCCCCAATTCCTTGGCCGAACATACCATCGATCTCATCCCCGGTGCAACCCCGGTACAGCAACGGAGGTACAAGATGAATCCGAACTACGCTGCCCGAGTCAAAGCTGAACTAGACAAACTACTCCACGCCAAGTTCATTTCTTTGTGGATGCAAAGACCGTGGCTCTCTCCCATGGTCATTATTCCAAAAAAAAACGGCACGTTGCGCATCTGTGTGGATTTCAGAAAACTCAACGCCGCGACAAAAAATGACCATTATCCATTACCATTCATGGAAGAGATTATCGACGAGGTTGCTGGACATGAAATGTACTCGTTCATTGATTGCTTTTCAGGGTACTACCAAGTAGCCATGGCAGAGCAAGACAAAGGTAAAACGGCTTTTTCCACGGAATGGGGACCGTACCAATTCGAGCGCATGCCCTTCGGGGCCAAAAACGCACCCATGACATTTCAACGGGTCATGGAATTAATCTTCAGACCATACCTCAAACAGTTCTTCCGCATCTACCTGGACGATGGCACCGTCTACGGCAAGATGAAAGACCATGTTTCGCATCTCAGGCAAATTTTCCACGCCTGTAGAGCCAACGGGGTAAGCCTTAACGCGGACAAGTGCATGTTTCTGTACTTCGCGGGGGTTATCTTGGGTTACATCGTGTGTAAATATGGCAAGCTTCCCGATCCTGAGAAGATCAAAGACATCCTGGACATGACACCACCAACAAATCAAAAAGGCGTACAACGGCTCCTGCGTCTAGCACAGCTCAACCGAATTTATATAGAAAAACTAGCCCACATCACCGCCCTGATCACGGCTTTGAACCATGCCAAGTACACATACCCACGGGACTGGACACCCGAGGCACAAGCAGCGTTGGATAAGATAAAAAACGCATACTCCAACGCACCGATACTCATAGCCCCGGACTGGTCTAAACCATTCCACGTCCACACGGACGCGTCTAATATTGCTGTCGCGACCCTAATTACTCCAACTCTTTTTTTTTTTTTTTAGTAAGCCTTACTTGGTAGCGGAATCCCGGCTCACTTAGTTGGTAGCAACCGGCCACGACTTTGCTAACACTTGCATGTGCCCCACACACAATGTTAGCACCATTCTAAGTCAAGGTGTTCAACCCACCTTGACTCCATAACTCATTATCCGGTACTCATTACCCGGAACTCCTTCCAACACATGGGTATGCAAACCCGGAACTCCCACGAACACATGGCGTGCCACTTGGTGGCACGGGGCAACCTTCCACAAATGTCCAAGCTCCCAAGGGTGCTACTAATCACCCCCGGAGCTAACCGCCCTTATCCATTGTCCAACTTCCCACTAGTCCCCTTCCACTCTTGTTACTCACCCATTCGGGACTTTGCCGGAAATCCTCCCGGAATCCGGCACTAGTTTTCCCGGGGACTAGTTTGGAGCGTGACTCTTTCCAACCCAATGTTGCGGGATGCTCAAGAGCATCCCACAATGCCCAAGGTATGGGAGTGAGGCTTCCTTTCCATGCCTCACCTTCTTGAGCCATTCCCGGTCACTCCCGGGAACCGGCACTACTTATCACGGGGACTAACTTGGAGAGGGACACTTTCCAACCCCATGTTTAGAGATGCTCCAAAGCACTCTCCATTTTCCACAAGGTGCGGGAGTGAGGCCCCATCCCAAGCCTCACCCCTTGGAGCCACCCCGGCTCCTCAAGGCACCATGTGCAAGTGAGGAGGGAGACCACCCCTCCTCATAGTACTCTCTGGAGTCTTCGGTAGGCCCCCCCCTCTTGTGTTGAGGGGCCTTCCGTGACACACTTTTGTTTTGGAAGACCACCCGTTTTTGCCTTAGTTTCAAAAACGGGCCGTATCTTCTTCTCGGGCTAACTTGTAGCTCAGTTATCCAAATGGGACGTGCGAGCCCATTTTCAACATTTACTCTTTGAGTAGATGTCGATAGACTCCTCACTTGTCCCAATCAAAGCTTCTATGTGGGAGCTATGCTCCTCTGAACATTCGGGAGTCCCGGGAGGCAGCAGTCCCGGAGTCCCGAAGTCCCGATGCTTTGGAGAGCCATATCTCCCAAAGCATTGCTTTGCTCCTCACGAGCCTTAGCATTTTGGAAAGCTCTTGTCTAGAGCTTTCTAAAGACATGCAACATGCCGCCATCCAAGAAGGACGACATTTTGAGTCCCGAAAGGCAACACTCCCGAGTCCCGGAGTGTCCCGGAACGCGCTTCAACTTTGGAGAGTCATATCTTATGACTCACAACTCCAAATCGCGCGTTCTTTGGACCCATGGGTGCGTGCTCAAACAAGGTTTCCAACTATGTAAGACACGCCACCAAGTTCGTCCCGAGCACGACGCCATTGCGTGCTGTTTGCTCGGGACTCTCCTTGGTCACTTCACCTTGTCTCTTGCCAAGCCCGGGGCGTCACTCCCGGGGTCCTCTCGGCTCACCACGGTGCTCGGGCATCCTTTGGAAAGGGATGTTACACTTGCCGTGGGAGAAATGCTAGTACAAAATGTAAATGGCAAGTACGATCAACCCGTGGCATACGCTAGTAGACTACTCAACCAGGCCGAACGAAACTACTCCACCACGGAGCGGGAAGCCTTGGCAATGATATACGCCGTCAAAAAGTTTAGACATTACCTCCTCGGGAAGAAATTCCGGTTCATGGTCGACCACCACAGCTTGTCATACCTCGTAAACCAGACATTGGTCACGGGGCGAGTGGCTCGGTGGATCATGATACTCCTCGAATACGACTTCGAAGTGGTATACGTCCCCGGGAAGCGACACATCGTGGCGGACTACTTGTCCGGGGACACCAACGCCACGGCGAAGGAATAGATGACTCCTTCAACGAGGCTTATGTACAAGCCACGCAAATCGCCACGGACACCAAGGAGCACGGGGACGATCGAGGGCCGATATCATTAGATATCTCACCACGGCAACACTCCCGTGGACATAACGGGACACGCAGGTCGGCCGTGCGGACAACACTCTCTTACACCGTGGTCCATGGGAAATTATACAAACGGGGGCCGGATCAAGAGATCCGGCTATGCGTACCCACTGAACAGCAGCAGCAGATCATCAGACATCTCCACGATGGACCCGCAGGAGGCCACCAGGGCCCTGACACCACGGTAAAAAAGATTCTCTCCGCCAAGTACTGGTGGCCAACGCTCCACAAAGACGTGATTGCCCATGTCAAAAATTGCCACGCCTGTGAAATTTCCACAACAAATTTTCAGCACCAAGGCAAAGTACCAATGAAGGCCATACCTCCTCTGAGACCATTTCAACGGTGGGGGTTGGATTTCATGGGACCAATCAAACCAGTTACACGCCAGGGGTACAAGTACATCCTCGTGGCCACGGACTACACTACGAAGTGGGTAGAGGCCAAGCCTCTGCGGACCAACACCGCCGTCGTCACAGCCTCGTTCATTTACGAAAACATAATTACAAGGTTTGGATGCCCCCTGGAGATAGTATCAGACCAAGGCACGCATTTCGTGAATACCGTCATACAAGACCTCCTCGATAACCACGTTATCAAACATCGCACCAGCACAGTGTATTACCCTCAGGGAAATGGGCAGGCAGAGTCGACAAACAAGACACTAATTAATATGCTGAAAAGATTTGTGCACGCAAATCAGGCGGACTGGGATGATTGTCTACCAGCCGCACTCTGGGCTTACCGTGTCGCCGTCAAAACCGCCACAAATGCCAGCCCGTTCGAAATGGTTTACGGTACTCAACCCCTGCTTCCCACGGAGTACATCGTACCAACGTTCCAAACACTACAGCCGAGGGATTACACCCCCCAGAGGGTGCTGGCAGCCCGCATCAACGACCTACACCACCTCGAAGAAATTAGAACCCTGGCTACATCGCACATACATCACAAATGCAGACCACGATGGCCCGCCATTTCCAGTGGAACGCCTCCACGGGTGTTTCAAAAGGGTGACCAAGTACTTTGGTGCCCCGAGACCCCAAACTCAAACGGTCTAAATTTGAGTCGATATGGCATGGCCCATATACGGTCAGATTGGTTCTACCTAACAATACCGTACTCTCGTCAACAAAGACGAACTACGACCCCCACGCCACGATAGTCAACGCCACAAAATTGAAACAATACTACACTACAGCACCACAACCCAGGACAGCCCTAAGCCTACAGGATATTCACACCACGTTGGCATCCGAGGCACGGGACATGGAAGAAAACCACATGGATCTAGCTAACAAACGGACACAGGTCACGCCAGCCGAGGGCACACAACTCGGGTCACCAAACACCCAAGGCATCAGGCCAAGCCAGGCAAAAACCCCGGGGAATGAACATAGGCGGACACGTACAGGACCCGCGGAAGACACACACACCCACAACACCGAGGAACAGATCCAGGGGCACGGAGGAATCACAATCCAAAAGCACAAAACCAGTCCATGGGACTTAGCTGCAAAAGCGACCTCCCCTACCGAGGCCATACCCATGCACATCCCATGTGCATACATAAGCCACATCCATGTCATCCAGGGCCCAAACACAAGACGTCCCAATCATGAATCTACTCCCGAGGAATGCCACATCAACACCATAATTACCCCCCAAGTTCCGCCCGAGGCATCATCACCTGATTCTACCCCGATACACCATCACTCTATTCTATAAAAAGCAGACACCGCCGCCACGGACAGAGCCATCATTACCACTACTCTCCCACCGCGTGATCGGTGCAAACTCAAATAGTGCGGACTTCCCGGGAGAACTCTCTTTTTGCAACATCAGCTCACTTTCGTGCGCATTGCTTTTCGCGTCTTTTGCTCTCTCTACCCATCCTTGCTCCCGATTCGGACCCCTTGCAGTGTTAGCGACCATGGCGCGCGGTGCCCCGGGAGCGGAAGCCACTCGTACGTCCCACGGCATCCCGGAGTGGAAGAAGTACCCCGACGTTGAATGGCTCACTCGAGGCGGGATTGTTGCGATCACGCAAACCACCTCCGTGAGAATATTGACCTCGGACGATGCGGGGCATTTATCGCCTCAATGAGGAGCGGCGGCGAGAGGATCCTAACAACACCGAGGTGGCGGGGTCGTGGAAGGGGTCCTCGTTAGGTACTCCCGAGGTACCTCCACCAATTCTTCGGTTGGGATGGCACGGGGTCACTAGTCGGGTCACCGCACAAAGAGCCGATGCACACATGACCCGACACCACGGTTTACACCCACGGGTACCATGTCCGAGGAGGAGGCAAGTTCGACGTTACGTTATCACACGGAACAATCCAAACATGCCCGACCCGTGGTTTTGCGCGTAATCCGTGGCATACTCACCAAGTATTTTTTGGAATGAGCGCAATGCGGTGCATCCGGATCAAATTGCATTGTGTGTCATGGCGGGCCGCGGCGAAAAGATTAACTGGGGTCGGCTCGTGGACAGGAATGCGGTGAATCAAATCCAAGGGCATGTCCAGAGTGACGACTACGAGAGCCCCATCGCCCCATTTTTGACACAGTTTATCGGCCATTTCTTGGATTACCACCGGGTAAACCATCACCCCTGGGCCATGGGCACCTTCCTTGATGTACAGCGCGAAGTGGCAGAATCCCAGCAGCCAAACACCACGCCAACCCACCGTGGAAAGCGGCCACGCACCGAGGAGGAGGGGACAACAGGAGGAGGCGGCCCCATGGAGATCGCCAGTACGTCCACGACCACGGAGTTCGGCCCCCGCGCCAAGGAGTTCGAGGCCCAAAAACGCACAATGGAGACTTGTATGGAAGAGATGCTGCACTTCCTTCACAGTGCGGAGCAACAGCAGCAGACAGCCTCGGCTGTCGCAACCCTTGCTAGCTCACCTTAGCTTACACCAACTTTTTCCCAACTCTAGTAAGTGTCACGAGCGCTAACTCTGCACATCCCCCACATGCACAAAGTTAGCTCTCCATACCAACCACCAAGCTCACCGCTTGGTTATCAATCCCTCTTACTCATGCAACCGGGACTCAACCCCTTCGTAGGTAGCCAATGGTTAGGTGCGGACTTCCACTTATGTCCAAGGCCCAACTTGGTGGCACTCCCATACCACGCGGCCTAACCGCACTTGGTGGTGTCTCCTCACTACCGCCCATGACCACCATGGTGACCCCAAGGCCACCAAGTAATCACAACGCCGGCGGTGAGACACCACCCCACATCGGTAGCACTCATGGTCCTCATTTTGCCTATATGAGTCCCCGTGGTGAAGCCCCAACACTAGCTCCCCCACCGGGACTCACCTTGTCTTATGAGCCACCGTGGTGAAGCCCCAACACTAGCTCCACCCACCGTGCCTCATTTTGCACACTTTGAGTCCCCATGGTGGAGCCCCAACACTAGCTCCACCCATTGGGACTCACCTTGGCTTGGGAGTCCCCATGGTGAGGCCCCAACACTAGCCACACCACTCGGGACTCCCACCTTGGTCACCACCAAGGCACCATGGGAGTGGGGAGGGAGACCAGCCCTCCCCATAGTATACTCTGTGGGATTCGGCAGCCCCTGGTCCTAGGTGAAGGGCTGGACCCTCACACCTCTTAGTTTTGGAAGACCACCCAATCTCCCAATGCCTTAGCCGCTGGAAGGCCCCGGGAGACTTCCCGAACCTTCCAGGGCTCGTATCTACCTCGTCCCGCATCCAAACGCGACGAGCGACCACTCTATCGACATCTACTCGTCAAGTAGATGCCGATAGACACCTTACTTGCCTCATTCCGACAAGTATTGAGGGAGTTATGCCCCTCTGAAGATTCGGGAGTCCCGGGCCAGCTTCCCAGTCCAGCACTGTCCCTGGACAGCACTCCCTTTAGTCCCACAATCTTCCAACTCCCATAACTTTTAGCTCACACCTCCAAATGAGGTGCTCCTTAGCATCCCGGACTCGTGGCAACATGAGCTTCCATAATCTCATGTCCATTCCCTCGTGGCTCCTAGTCTCCGTGGGTGAGAGGCGTCTCCAACGCCCGGGGTCCTCTCCCACACTAGGCCCACTTAGGTTCCTTCACCTTGGCACCCCAAGGCCCGGGCGTCACTCCGGTGTCCCCCTTGGGCCCTTGGTGTTGCGGGCACTCCTCAAGGAGAGGTGCGCGACATCGGCCAAGTACAAAGACTGGGAGACTCGGCATAAGCGCCATACGGCACAGCTGATGCAGACAACCCAGGCCACGGCTCATAAGTCCATGGAGGAGTACAAGCTGGAGGTCCAGCTCCACACCAGCCAACTCCAAGGACAGATAACTTCCCTGCAGAACCAACTCGATGCACGGGATCTAGAACTCCAGGCAGCCACGGAAAGGTCCCGCACTTTCGAGGACCAAAGCACCAGGGACAGGGAGAGAATTGAGCGGCTAGACCGCCAAACTGCCGAACTCCTCGCCAAATGGAAGACATTGTCAGAGGATTTGGCCCTCAAAGCCACGACCCCCTTCTCCAATGCCACGGACATGGACACGGTGCAGCGGCACCGCCAAGAGGTGGAAAACGCCCGGGAGAACTTCGAAGCCAACAAGGTGGCTTGGACGAATCACGCGGCTAGAATTATCGCTACCACAGCATACCACATGCTGCGATCGGAACCACACACATCGGAAGAACCCCCCGTAGCATTCCTTGATCAATGCACAGGTGATGCATTAATCGCATTGGAGCTTGAAGGCTCCGACAACACCTGGGGCAGCCAAGGCGAACCCTTCCTCGGAGAGGATGACGAGGAGGTACAACCTCAACCCATGGAGGAACCAGAATTGACCCTGCCCCGGACATACACCCACGAGGAGGATTATGACAACATACAGGAGGAGGAGGACACCCACGAGCAGCCGACCCCTACACACGCCGGGGACAGGGCAATGGACACTAACTCCGGGGAAGGCATCTATCAATTCCCGACACAAATTGGAGAAGAGAGGGTGGACATACCTGAGGGGTTTACAGACCACGAACAGACGCCACACCAGTCTCCGCGGCAGCACCCCTCGGCAAGCTCGCCCCCATACCACCTTCCGGTTCTGTCACCACCTACACAGTACGAGTCCCCGGTGGGACAAAATCCGGATGGTACTTACCCATGGCCGACTCGGGCCGAGTCCCCGGTAGCCCACTCGGACCCCTTGCCCACGTTCTCCCCGTTGCGAGTAATACCCTCCCCGTTATCTCTCGCCAGGCACAGGCAAATCCTCCTCCAGAAGGAGGAACAGGAGGGGTGGAACATGGAAGACGCGGATGAAGACAGAGACGAGGCCTCGGAGTCCATGCAGTTCGTGTTGCGTAATTTCCACGAACACCCGGACCTCACCACACATTATGCCAACTCTGAGACTACAGGGCGACAGTGCCCTGCATGCAATCGGACCTTAGGGGGTACGGTGTTCGATGTGTATACACATGCGCTCAATTTTCGAGGAAACCATGTCCTGATACATCGAGCAGTGGCCGAGGCACTCCGTCGACTGTACCACGGCGAAGAACCCCCTCGTAGCGGTCGGCAATTTCCCCGGGAGCAAGCCAGACCGAACAGGAGGCCCGCCCCCACGCGCCGCTAAGCCAGCAATTCGAGGACGAATTGCACTCTGCAAAGGAGGGCAAAATGTTACCCGCCGAACCACGGGTATCATCATCGAAGACCACAGCCACGGGGAGACCAGGAATTAACGACGACCCCGGGGCTCGAGGCCAAGGACACAGTGATCAGAGGACCACGAGGATCGAGACCGTGGACACAGGCAGTAAAGTCGAAGGGCAGCGCAAGGGATTAGGTTTTATTATAAATAAGGGTAGAATGATACAATAGCAGCTCCTTGTATTGCTAGAACAGGATGTTAGCCACGAGTGCGTACTCACGAACTTTGTAGCCTTACGGCATTCTCCAATTCAATGCAAACACAGGACTCAGTCCAATTCTATCTTACCCCGCCTCTATCTATTTTCTACTACCCTCCTCTAATCGCGCTTCTGTCTGCGGAGGCCTTGGCACTGTGGTAGTCACTGAGTCGGAGCCGTGGTGTCTCAATCTCTCACGTGGTTGTGCAGTTGCCGTCGCAAACGCCCCGCCCAAGGATCTGTCTCGCCGAACCAGCACCGTGGCCGTGGAAGTGAGCCAAGGACGAGTCACTCCGGGAGACTGTAACCCTGGGTCTTGACCCCCCTCGATCATACCTCGGCCGCTCAAGACTGGCTTGCCCGACCGAATTAATCACTAGGTGATTGCGGCCCGGTCAACGACCGCCATACCCTACCCGGACCCTGGGAGTAATTGTGAGCGTCGTCTCCAAGCCCCGGTCTTCTCCCTGTTTCCTACCTTTACCTTCCCCGTTCTCATACCTCGGGCATCTCCATACCCGTACCCCGGCTAACATAGCTTCTTGTAAGTACAACCCGAAATTGACAATTGGTTCGAAAAATTGACAAAATAAAATGTTATAAGTAATTATTCCAAAACACGATCAACAAGCAACGATAGCAATGATGGGTGTAACACAAAAGTCAAAACTCCCTCTTATAATATAGGTTTATTTGTAAAGATTCAAAATTGAACCAATCACATAAAAGTACGGGAGGAGTTTGTATCCCCTTTTGCCCCATGTATGGCTTGATTTTCATGTAAAGCATTCCATAGTATGAGGTGGGGGATACCCCAAGTGCCAAATATTTAAAGTGATCTATAGGGCTTAACAAAGGGTGTGAGGGTCACCCTTGATTTGCATGGTCAATCTCTAATAACCCTAGTGATAAGATGTATTTCAATGTACGTTAAAGTATCAACAAATAACTACACTGAAGATGGAAATTATTAGTGGTGTCTTTAAGACCCAATATTAAGTCAAGTAGTTGGATATACCCCTATTCCACAAAAATTCTACAAATAAGTAAATCCGGCTTTTAAAAATTATATTCAACTTGAAGATATGGCTATTCTATGGAATGAGAGAAGGTGAATACTGCTTCAAGCACTTCGGTAACCCTATTAGAGCCTAAGAATAAGAGGCTCAAAGTTGAGGACCCAACAGAGGTGGGCATGCCTTTTTGTAAGACAACTCAACACCAAATTTGATTTAGTGTTGAATAATCATTTGTAAATGTGGGAGTATAATATTGGAAAATGAAAAGACATAATTGTTGTTGTGTTTTGAGTGGCCTCAAGGCACGGACTACCTTCTTTTAATAGATGTAGTTCAGTTACCTTTGACTCAATTGAAGAAAAACATTTATTTACCATGTTCTATTTTGAGTGGCTCTAAGGCACAAACTACCTTCCTTTCAATGATGTAGTTGAATAACTCAACTAAAGATATGCAAGCGGCTACCATCTTCCTAGATACCCTATTTGGTTTACCAAAAGCCTCATCCTTATAAGTAAAATACCATGTTCACTTAGCTCAGATTTATTCGTCATACTTCAACTCCTTGACTTTTACATTAGTTGTTAATTTATTGTGTTTAGCATAAAAATCAAATGATGTCCCCCTCATGAGGCCCTCTATCTCTAATTGGGCCCTAAGGGAGTAAAAACATTAAAATTTTCCCAGTATCACCCTAGTCACTGGATTTAAAAATATATTTGCTAACTTATATGAAATTTATTCATAGAACGCTATCGTAGAGTACTAATATTTGAAGTTGTGTAGAATAATTTAAATCATTCAATTAAAACTCCGAACACTTCATTGACAAAGGATACTAAAAGTAATATTGGGGAAGGAAATTTGACAACAAATTACAACTTTATATCAAGTCAAGAGTGCAAACATTTGTACTAATGCGTTGCGGATTTGAGTTACCCTACTTGTACCTTAAATTCTCACTCAACTTTGAATACTTTTGAATGTGAGCTTTATAAAACTATTTGTAAGGCTTGGAATAATTTGAGATACATGAAATTGAATGAAAAATTTATAGTAAATGGAGGAATACAACATGTTTTGAAAACTATAAACTAAAGGTTGCTTGAATGACTAATTAGTTTTATCACTACTCTACTATACAATGAAATCAAAACATTCATCGAGAATCATCGTTTATATACTAAGTCCTTGTGTAAACATCATTATACATAGATAGAGTAAACCATATTAATTGACTTTAAACATTATATTTTGATTTAAAATCTCACTTGAGGGTGACCCTCATGCCCTACATACTCATGTAAACATATTTGAATATTGGGCATTTGGAATTGTTACTACTTGCATAGACCAAAAGTTTGATTGGTTTATAATCACGCCTCGAAATTGCCTATGGAAATATCTTGCCTTATTTGTATTTGAAATTGAAAGCTTATAACAAATAAGCCACCAATTCAAATGGAAACGACACAAGAACTATTACTTATGCTTTAGTTCAGTACATATTAGAGTGCAATTTAATTGAAGGGTCCTCAAGCTACTCTTTAATTTGAAGTTTCTATTTAATTTATTATTATACTTTCCATTGCTTTTGTGTTCTCGAGTTTTGTGCACCTTGACCAATTGCAAGCCTCCTACATGATTTTGTAAATCTCCAAATCTATCAACATGAATAGACGAGTATGTACTTCTGTCCTCTTGACACAACCACATGTCTCTCTTATAATGTCTTTTTTTTTTTTTTTCCAATAAGAATAGTTAAATGATAAATTATTAATTTTTAACCATCAGTCTTTGTTGAATTTTTAATAATTCAAAGTCGTGGGGTGTACACTAAATTTGATAATTAGTGTTAGATACACTAATTTACATAAAAATGTTATAAGTTTTTATTGTTCAATAATTTTACCCACTATATTGGCCAAGGTGGGGTCCTTATATAGTATTAGAATCAATGCTCTTGGTAAATTTTTTTAAACAAAAGTAAAAATTTATAGCATTTTCAAATCTTATAATAATCTAACACTAATTATCAAATTTATTGTAGTGCTAGAAAAGTCAAAAGTTAGTATATGAATTGTAGTGATGGGATGGGGGGGGGTATTAATGGGGTTCAGTGGGGGTATCAAATTATTAATGGGGTTCAGGGGGGGTATTAATGGAGGTTGGGGGGATATTAATGGGGTCAGGGGGGGTACTAACTGGGGGGGGGGGGTTCATTAATGGTCGGGGGGGGGGAGGTTTATTGATGGTGGGGGGGGTATTAACGGGGGCTGCCAGGCAATCAACCAGCTCATGGAGAGGGTGGGCAGCCGTTGGAGTCTCCCGCTCCCTCCCCGCGTCCTCCTGTCCTGCTCCCTCCCCGCTCCCTCCTGTCCCGCCTCCTGCCTCCCTCCTCCTCCGTCTTGCTTCCCGCGCTCCTCCGCTCTTGCCTCCCCGCCTCCCTTGTTGCTGCTCCCCGCACAATCCCGCCCTCCTGCTCGCTCCTGCATTTGCCTCTTGTTTGTTCATGAGGAAGCTCCGTCATTTGCTCCCACGTTTGCTTTTACATTTGGCATTTCAGGTCATTGTGATTGGGGTTTTTGGCAAGGTTTTCAGCTTCTGTTGCTCGATTGCGGCGTAGGGATTTGTTGAAATCTCACATTCGCATCAGGTATGCCATTTCATTCGCAATTCAACTTGAATTTTGCGACCTCCTTCCGTGCGCTGTATTTTTCGAAAGTAGGTTTAGAGTGTGCATTTAGCTCGCATACAATGTGCATTTAGGTTGCAAAAACAGGTTTCTTCAGTTTTACGAGCTAAACGCACAGATTTTAGCTCGATGCGAGCTAAACTAGCTTATAGTTCAGCAGTACGCTTAGGCATTTAGCTCGAGTCGAGCTAAATCCCCGGATGTGACATAATCTTCGTAGGGATTTAGCTCGAGTCGAGCTAAGTGCACATATATTTCACGTCCATAAGCAGGGATTTAGCTCGACTCGAGCTAAACCCACAGTTAGTTCAGTATTCTACTATGGTGGATTAACCATATAATGTACTGAATCTGCGCAAATTCCTCTGCTCTTTTACAGAACTGAATGGGGCAATTAGCTCGACTCGAGCTAAATCCCCAGCTGCGACATTATCTGCGTAGGTATTTAGCTCGAGTCTAGCTATGTTCACGGCTGCTTCACGACCATACGCAGGGATTAGTTCATTATTCTATTATGCGGGATTAACTCAATATAGTACTGAATCTACGCATTTCCTCTACTATTTTCTTTAACCCCTATATTTCCTTAAAACCCGAAACGGGTTTTGGAGGATCCCGCAGGAGAAAACCTCAGCCAACTTTGACCATTATAATCTCACAAATGAGGAAGAATGAACGGTTCAAATTTAGTATGTAAGAGGAATGTCAAGTGAACTTTGAGATCTTACAGTTGAATCTTTTGAATAATGCTTGGATTGAGAGTTTTTGAGCGTAATCTAAAGGAAGGTCAATTTTTATGACTTAGACCTTTTTGCAAGAAGAAAATTTAGGGGTTAAATGTTCCAGAACTCAATGGGGCAATTAGCTCGACTCGAGCTAAATCCCCAGCTGTATCATATTTTGCGTAGATACTTAAATATTTAGCTTGAACCAAGATAATTGCACGGCTGATCCAGGACTATACGCAGGGATTTAGCTCGACTCGTGCTAAGTCCACAGCTTGTTAATCATTTCACGCTGGGTGTTTAGCACGAGTCGAGCTAAATATTTTACTGAAATTGCGTAGTTCCTTCGCTATTAGCTCTTGATGTTTCAGAACTTTCTGAGGCAATTAAATCGAGTGAAGGTAAATAAAGTACTAGGTCTAGCCCAATTTAGCTCGTTGCGAGATAAATTATAGTAACATCCTCATAGTATTATCCACATAGTTATAGTAATGCGAGATGATTTCGAACGTTTATTCAGCTCTAGTCGAGCTAAATAGTCTAGGACAGTAACATTTGTTGAGTCGTATGCTTTCAAGTTGATTTTGATCGTTAGTTTAGCTCCAGTCGGGCTAAATGTCCATGTGTAGTGGCATCCACATCATTGTTTAATACCAGTTGATTTTGATTTATAATTTATTTTAAATTTGTTTTCCGATTATGGAAGTTCAGTTCTTTTCTTTTGTTGTGTAGGATATTCACAGAGCTTATTACCGGCTGTACTCGACGTGTGACCATTCTACATGGTGACTAGTGCGTCCGATGACGACTGGGACAATCGAAGTATTTCTTGAGAGGTATTATAATCTTTACGACTTTGTTGCTTTCGACGTTTATGGTGATTCCGTCTTTAACATAATTGTTTTCTGGTCATTAGGATTTGGAAGTTGTTGAGCTCGTACTGTCGGATCGTTTGAAGGATTGTCCTGGACTTCCGAGATGCGAATGGATAACTAAATTTGTGACACTATTGAATCCTTGAGGGGCCATTGTTGCAGAGGGTATTTGTCAAAGTGTGGGGTCTGATTGTGTACTGGGCTCCGATGACGAGCCTTTGCGAGATGATCAAGTAGTTGTTCAGATCGTCAAGTGCTTGGATTTAGAGTTTGTGCCTTCTGATACTATATCTCAGTCATTGAAATGGGATCTCAGCCACGCCATTCATGACTGTTGGTCTTTACTTGATCATTTGCATCGCGAACAATTCAATATTGCGGTTTATGCCCGTGATCAGCCGAAAAGGAAAGGAGTTCGTCCGTATACTTTGGGACAAAGGCATCCTCAGATCTTGAGAACTAAGAGGGAAGATCGATTATTAACGATGGAGTCTGTCAATATGGTTGCAAGTATGAAGTGTTGCAAGAAGAATTGCTGTCAGCCATTTCCCCGCCAAAAGATTCCGGCCTTGCGAAAGCAGATGTACGAGTCTTCGGATTTCAAGTTCAAGGCGCACTTTAAGATTGATGTACATCATCGATTTCATAAAACTGCGGACGGGAGTATGATGGTTACAACGGAAGGTATTGATATTTGTGCTCGAGCTTGGCAGAATATTACTGGAGTTCCTCCTGCTACGTTCTATAGGAAGAAAGCGGAGGCGGCTGCTGGTTTACGTGCTCGACATCACGGGAATGTCGGATCCAAGAAACCAAGACTTCATGTGAAGCAAGCTGCTGCAACGTTAAAGGCGTAAATCGAAAATGCAGCTGATTATATGCCGCACAAAGCCAAGATGCTCAGTAATGGGCTCAAAGTTGTTTCACGGTCATTGCCTTCGTCTTTCAAATGGAAAGATACGATCCCAGATATCAATCTCATCAATGAGAGGTTGGGGCTGAAATTCATCGCTCAAAGCACTCTCAGCAACATCAGGCGAACAATATTCTCTGAGTATTCCAAGAAAGCACCCGGAGATAATTTTGCGCGATGCGCAACGTGTGATAAACTTGAGACTATGATCAAGTCTATGGTGCCAGATTCAACTGAAGAGAATATGTGGATTAAGAAGCTTAAACTCCACTTGGACCATCAGCAAACACATCGTGAATATTATTATACGAACCGCTCTTTATCTATTCAAAGGCCCAAAGATGTTCTTTGCATTATCCAAGACAAAATGGATCATGCGAAGACCGCTTGTCCTTTATTTTCTCATAAAACAAAATCTAATGATGCGCTGATGAAACTTCCTATTGCTGTGACTGGAATGATTGCTCATGGGCATTGCGATGTTCGTTATGCTCATTACGGGCTTGACATTTATCCGAGTGATTGCAATCACACTGTTGGTTCTATTCTGAAGCTTCTGCGAGATCTAGAGCAAGCACCGATATCGCATTCTAAGTTATTGTTTGCTGGATCGGGAACGCATCCTTTGTTTGAGGCATTGCTTATTGGAAAAGATGCTTGTTTGAACTCTCTTTTACCTGAGAGTGAGTCAACAGGAGCTTCGGAATCCTTACCTCCGGTATTACATGTTCAACTCGACAACGCCGCCTCTGATAACAAGAACCGGTTTATGTTTTGCTTTTGGTCCCTTCTGGTACATATGGGCGTTTCCCGTGAAATTTATGTCAATTTTCTTTTAGTTGGACATACTCATGAAGATATTGACGCTCTTTTTGGACGTTGGAGTATGATTTTAAAAGAGAATGACTATTTGACGATTCCTCTTTTGATGAAGTCATTCATGGATGCTGAGGCACTCCCAGTCATTTCTCATTTGCTTGAGGAAATTCCTGATTTTAAGGGCTATATTAAGGATTTCATTGCTTCTAAAGACGAAATTCTTGTCGGTCATTCGGAAGGGCAACAATTTAAGTTTTTCAAGCATGACAATGGGTGGCCTATGATGAAGTACAAGATGTTATGTTCTGACAATGAGTGGCTTCCATCGACCAGCAAAGGAATAAAATTGTGGAAAGAGAATTCTATTACCGGTATGCCTCTATTGCCCACGGGAGAAATGAAGCCTCTAGCGTCAATTCCTATGAAGAACTTGGATGAAATTGTGAAAGGTATATCTGGTTTCATTAAGTTGTGGGAAACTTCATGTGCCCAAGACTTGTCTGGAGAATATCGTTGACGTCACGATTCTGTTTTACGCTATTGGCGTGTAGTCAATGTTTCATTGGTGGCGCCTATGGAGGTTTCTTCTGTTTTGAAGAATGGATGTTGGCCTTTGACCCGGGTACCTTTAACTTGAGAATTTCTTAACACGGGTGAATTGCGCGAGGAATATGGGCAAGATCCCCATTTTATCGGCCGCTTGTGTGATAAACCAAGAGAGTCATTTCGCGTTGGTCGAGATGTTTATGCTGGCTACTTTTTGGCTTTACGTCCCGCAGATGGAGATGCTCAACCCTTTTGGATTGCGAGGGCTTTGACCGATTTTGATGTTGATCGCAACAATCCGGGATGTATTCAAATCCAATTTTTTAAACCTTCTAGCAAGCGCGCTCTTGTTCAAGATACCTATGTTGGTTGGGACACGCAGAAGAATTTCAAATGGGTGTTTGATGACAGCCAAGACCCAGTTTGGCTTTATGCAGGTGCTATTTTTACGTCATGGAAATCTAGTGCCAAAGCTGGTTCCCAACGTCCAACAATCTCAATATCTGAGCAACAAGTAACAATCATCAAACAAAGTATTCTCCGTTTTGAGACCAAGGAGGAATAAAGTTTGAGATCATTCAAGACCTTGCTTTTTAGCTCACGTCGAGCTAAATAGTCTATCGTAGCTTTAGCTGTTATAGAGGAAAAAGTTGACAAGAACTCTTCCAGATCTTTTCTCGCATTGGATTTTAGCTCGTTTAGAGCTTAATTTATATTGAAGTTGTTTACAGTTTTTCTCGGTATACGCACAATAGTAGATTGATGTAGTTTTTTTAAAGTATCACCCTATTGTAACTGTTACTCTAAATAGAATTGTATGTTTAAAACTATATATAGTTTTGACATTGTTATAGGTTCTCATTTTAATGTGGTTACCGTTTCAATGTGCTATTCCTTTTAGATTGGATGTTGAATGTATTTTGACCTATTCAAATATTTGTTCTCAATATAGTTGAGTTTCTTGTTTTAGTGTGATGTTTTTTCATCTTCCAGAGTTTTGACTTTCTTGGTTTGGACTTTAGCTCTAGATGAAGTCCTTTTTGGCGGATTTAGGTTGATGATATTAGAAATATTCCCATTTGAATGAAATATGTAATTTGATGATAATTTGAATATTCCCATTATAATGAATTACGTATTCATTTAGCTCAAGTCGAGCTAAATAGTCACGTACCTCAAACAAGGTCAAGCCCATTTAGCTCGGCTCGAGCTAAATGGGCTTGGTGGTCTTGGAGAATTAAATACTTTAATGAAGCTAAATTGGCATCCAGCTAAATTGGCATCCAGCTAAATGGGCATCGAGCTAAATGGGCTGAAAGTTGAAGATGAGCTGAAAAACACAAATTTCGACGCGAAAAACACAAATCAGAAGACCTCCATTACAGAGCGAGCAACATTTCATAGCATTGTGCCCTACATTGTACTGAAAATGCCACGAAAATGGAACTGAATCAAAAACCTAAAACTCAAGAAGTAGCAACTTACAATGAAGCTCGTCAGGAAATGCGCTGTAGATGCAGCAATGATGCGCGTCGAAATGCAGTCGAGAAAAGGAGGAGCCACAAGCGTCCGCAGAGGAAGGAGCTCGAAAAAAGCACAAAAAACAGGAGGAGAGCAAAAAGAAGGAGGCGCGGAAGCAACACTAAGCGCAACAACAAGCGCAGGCGCAACAATAAGCGCGGGCGCAACAACAGCGAGGGCGCACAGCAAGGGCGGAGAGCAGGAGGATCGCGAAGGCGGAGAGTAGGAGGATTGCGAAGGCGGAGAGCAGGAGGAGAGGCGGAGCAGGAGGATCGCGAAGGCGGACAAGAGGAGGATCGCGGAGGCGCAGAGGAGAGTTGCGAAGGCGGAAGAGGAAGCTGTCGGCGAGCGGGAAGAGCGCTGGAGGAGGAGGAAGCTGTCCGGCCTTTACTGGCCCGCCGCCATTCGACGGCTGCCCGCGCTGCCTGGGGCTGCCCGGCCTGCCCGTGCTGCCGGGGTTTGTGGGGTTGGTTTTCTTTTTTTTTTCTTTTTTTTTTTTGAATTTATGTTTTTTTTATTTGTTTTTTGCTTTTACATTGAATTAGATTAGTTCATTTCTATGGTCAAAAATTAAATTAATACATACGAAATCAAAATAAGGTGAGAAATGATATTTTTAAATCCTAGAATAAGTATTCTATAAAAAAAGATAATGATATTCATAACATTTATAACTTCGAAAAAAGGAATCCACACGCTATGAGTTTTTTGCAAACATTTCAATACGTTCAAACTTTGAATAATAAGTGAAATGTAAAATCTATATAATACAAGAATAGGATTGTTGTACTTGCATAACCCTATACCGTTCTTAGTTACAAAAATGAAATAATTTGAAAAATATCATTATAGAAGTATCGAATCTACATGTCAACATTTACAGAAACTCCTTTAAGTGTGAATAGTTATATGATTATCATTGCTAAAATTCCTAAATAAGACCATATATTTGTGATACACGTGTTAAGAATATTATATACTAAAAAAACCTTGCGATATTAGGATTGCTAAGAAAAATTGCTCTTTTACATAGAAATATGGGAAAATTGAAATAAAATTTGAAAAACTTAAATATACAGTTTTCTATAAGTTTCATCACTTTTTTCAAAAGGGATAATTTTAGAAAAACTTTGAATTTAATGTAGCATATATTGCAGTTCTGTGCAATATTCACGATCATTGTTTTAAGATAGCCTCAAACCTTACCTTTTAATGAATGGTGAATTGTGAAACATGTATGCCTTCCTTAGATTTTTGAGCCAATTCTTAGGCTCCCTTTTCAGCATAAAATTTGTTGTATTGTCAGTTATTGTTCATTTGAGTGTATGAACAAGTAGTGATCACCTGTAAATTGCAAGACAATAATTACAAGTAATTTTAAATTAACAGTTAATAATTCATGAAATTCATATTTATTTATTCAATTATATTTTTTAGATCTTTGTAGATGTTCCTAGATTTTGTACATGTTGTTTAATCTTAAACTTATTTAAATATGAGAAATGAAAGCAATTTAATTGAATTAGAACTAAACATGTCAGTTATTCTTAAAGCAGCAAAGTAGACTCAAAATTTCGCATGTTTCAATGTGTCACTATAAAAGTTATAAACAATATCAATTACAAATATTTGCCTACCTGATCTAGTAAGTTACCAATGGTAAAAGTTTTGGATGTATTATAGATTGATAACCATACTAATATGTACATGTTTAAGCATGTGTTCTCTTTTCAAATGCACTTTAGGGACACCCAAGAACTGAATATAAATCCCAATTGATTCTAGAAATCTAATTTTATCATTTTATTTAAATTAGTGCATAGAACCAAAGTCCAATTAAATTTACATATAATCCGCTTATTTATGTTTAAATATTAAATTCAAAAGACAAATCCCAATGGAATCTTAGAAATCTAATTTCATGATTTTATCAAAATTAGTGAATAGAACCAAAGTTTAAACAATTAAGATCTCATTATTTATATTTTCATTCCTGACGATCATAATTCAGGAGGAAAACTGTACGCCCAATGTAACGGGTGAGATTGTAAGATTTGAATCATACCAGAAGAACCACTTGCGCTTCTACTACATCGCTTTCTATTCCGATTGTTTACATTCTTGTAAAGAAAAATATGAGGGACGACACAGAACTTGTCTTAAGTTTCAATTTGGTGCGTAAAGTTTGAAGCAAACACTCGAACGTTTTGCATTCTACCATGTTCAAGAATGACGGCGCTGCTTTCTCATTGCTTAGGAGCTGTTAGATCCACAAAAGTACAACGCTTTTTGTTACAAAGTTTGCGATTTCGCTGCTGCCAGAACAAATACACATGGGCAAACCTAAGATTCTCAAGATTGTAAGGAACAGAATTACGGAAAAGCATTTTTGATTGTCTTACACAACTCTCTTTAGTAAAACATGCTCGATGTTTGATATACACCGTTGGTGATGTAATGATTTTATAATTTACCTTTATTACATTATTATCTTCTATTATAACAAAATTTTATAAGATCCTAAATCTATTGTAAATGTTATAATATTGTAATTTATTTTTGATAGATTGTTGTCCATGATTGTATGGACCAAACATGATTTAGGTATATTTAATATATGATGGTTTAATATCACATAATTTAACATCATATGATATAATAATATTTATTTTAATATAATTTATTAAAGTAAAATAGAATATATAAGCATTTTCCGTAATATTTAATATACATTTATAAGAAATATATTTTCATATTGTATGATATAGTAAAATGAAACATATTAGTATATTGAATAAAAATTAATATAGTTTAATATAATAGAATAATTAATTTGATTTGATATAGGTTAAAAAACTATAAAACTATAAAACTATAAAACTTTGTGTAAAGTAAACCGACCATTTGAAAAATTCATAATAATTATTGAAAATCAGTACTGCAAAAAAAAGGTTTCCAATGTTACAAACATTTCTTACTTGGATATTCAATGTTTCATTGCATCATTGCAAACCCCCCTCTTTCTGAGTAGTGATTGCAATACTGAAACATGAAATCTGATTAATCACATACTGTTGTAAATTTGAGAAAATTCTCGCATTCTTTCCTATACCACAACTCGTAATATACGCCTAACATTATAATAATTTTAACGTAGTTTATTAAGTGATAATTTTTTATTTAAACTTGGTTTAATTATTTTTTTTACATTTGGTTTTAATTATTTATTCTATAAAACAATTTAATCTTAAAAATTTACGTAATACTAATAAATACCTTTGACTAGTTTTCCTCAAAAATTATATAGTGTTCGACGACAGAAATCTAAAATTTATGTTTTTCGATATTTTTCCATTGATACAGATTGGAATTCAAAGTAACTACCAGGCAAGTTTATAATCTTTTATAGTGTAGTAGTTATGATTCAAATTTAAGTGTTTAGGGATAAGGGTTTAGTCTAGAATTTAGGGTTTAGAGTTTAAAAATTAAGATTTAGGTTATAGTGTATAGGGTTGAGGATTAAGGGTTAATTAATTTTAAAGATCATGATTTAGGATTGAAATGTAAAGAGAAGTTAGATAGCAACTTTGTGGAAGAAAGCGTAGATGCGGATACATTCTAAATTTTTGAAAACAAGTTTAGAATACCATACTAAAAAAATCATCTTAGCATAAGAATTGAAGTAAAACTAAATATTATTAAGTTTGAATATCACACATAGAATATTAAACCTGTAAAATATATTTACTCACTGAATGTCAACAAGACTTAATTCTTAACCAATAATTATATATTTCAAATACCATATATGGTAATAATACACTTGAAAAAGCTAAGTATCAAACTTATAATTCCTCAACTTATTCACTGTCTAAATACTTATATAATAGTATCTCACATAAATATATTGAGTATTATGTTTACAATATGCATTTGTAAAATAATACATTCAACCTATTGAATATCATACTTAATATAGCATACCTAATTGAGTAGAAACTAATCTTATAGAATCACATTTTAAAAAACTCAATATTGTACTTACTATAACCGTTGTAAAGTGCAAGATATTAGTCATTTAATGTTACACATATTTTAGTAAGTGCGAATGTTACAATACCTCACATCACCTGTCGGTACCTTACTGCTCTAATTTAGTATGAAATAAAATTAAGTCATTCAAGACTACATGAATCCAAGGTACACGACGAGAACACTTTGTGTTCCATCTAAACATTTAATGAGTTAGTATAAATTTCAGGTAATTTAATCATTTTCTATTATTTTCCCTATACTCTATTTAAGGTAATCTTGTAAACTATGGTTCAAATAACAAATGACACTATCTCTTTAACAACTAGATTGAAGTTTTTTATTTTCTCGTTGTGTAGTCGGATGAATTGTGGTAAAAAATGTTTGCAACAATGGTAAAAGTATTGATATTAAAGTTATTGTTTTATATAATATCAAAGGTTAAGTTAGTTATGGACTAGGGACTAGAGTTTTTCATTACGGTTTTATGGTTTGATGTAAACTTGATTAATTTTCAATAAAATAAAAGAGGTGTCTTCACTAAAGTGCATTCCATTGATTCATACTTTATTGCAAGGTTTAGAATACAAACTAGACTTGATTTGGAACAATACCCAAGTGATTTCATCCAAAACGGACCTCGGATGAAGAAGATATGGCTATTCAAAGTACTGCCTTCTATCCAAAATATCGCTTTTTGACATTCGGCGCATTTAGGGGTTAACATTCTAGTGCCCAGTATGAAATTATTTTGTTAATTTGAGTTTGGGTTATCCATTTTCCTCGCGAATCCGGTTTTTTTCATTACAATTATGTCATTTCTATTTTTAGAAATATTCCAAATTTCTCGGTGACTTAACTTCAAATGATTTTTACTGGCCCAAGATGTCCTTGTTCCTCCCAAAGTTCCCAAGATGTCCTCGTTCCTTGCGAAGTTCCCCGTTCCTCGTGAAGTTCCCCGTTCCCCCCGAAGTTCCCAACCACATCGCTTTTACTCAAAACCGTTAATGGCCTTTTATGGCGCTCTTTCTCTCTTGAGTTCGTGCTCATTTGCGCACTATGCGCTTTCCGCTCCTCTCCTGCTCCGCTCCTATGCTCTTTCCGCTCCTTTGCTCCTGCTCCGCTCCTGTGCTCTCTCCGCTCCTATCGTGCTCCGCTCCTGTTGCCCTTCGCCTCACCTCCGCGCCTTCGCATTTTTGCCCTTCGTCTCTGTACACTACGTTTCGCCTAAACTCCCTATTACCATTAGTGCTTCCGGTTTTGTAAATTTTGATTAGGGTTTGGGACTCTTAGGAGCTCTGGAGTTGATGCGCGTGCTGCTTTTGAGGATGCCCAGGGCCTTCGTTGAAGTATTGCAGCTGTCAAGCACAGTGTGAGGGTAAGTTCGATCTATATCCTCAATGTCAATGTATGACAAGAATTTGTTGTTGATTGGTCATATCTTGCCTTCATCGTGGTGCATTCCTGATGGCAATGTGGATATCGTCGGAGTAGTTGTGCACGGAAATCGAGGCAAAGATACTGTTTTACTTGTGCACAGTTCCCAAGAACGATTCTTAGTATTTGCTGTGCACGAATATCGAGGCAGTTTCATAAAACAAATGCTTGAAATATAGACAAGCTCATGAAGTCCTGTACTTCAGGATTCATTGGAAGACCATTTAGCTCGACTCAAGCTAAATGGGCTTACTGCCCTGTAGCAGGTCAAGCCCATTTGGCTCGACTCGAGCTAAATGGGCGTACTGCTCTGATTGAATGCAAGCCCACTTAGCTCGAGTCGAGCTAAATGGGCTTACTGCTCTCATTCAGTGCAAGCCCATTTAGCTCGAGTCGAGCTAAATGAACTTGACATGCTACAGGGCAGTAAGCCCATTTAGCTCGAGTCGAGCTAAATGGTCACGGACCTTAAACATGGTCAGGCCCATTTAGCTCGACTCGAGCTACATAGGCTTGCACTAAATCAGAGCTGTAAGCACATTTAGCTCGAGTCGAGCTAAATGGGCTTAACCTGCAACGGTGTGGTATGCCCATTTAGCTCGATCGAGCTTAATGGTCATCCAGCTTTAACTGCGTCGTGGTGAGTGGTGAACAGTTATCTTGAAGACCATTTAGCTCGAGTCGAGCTAAATGGTCATTAAGAAAACTGTTCATCACGCTTACCTCGAAGCTGTTGAAGCTTGATGACCATTTAGCTCGAGTCGAGCTAAATGGTCTTCCTCTTCGACATGCTTCGGGGTAAGCGTCATGTATTAAAATCTTCAAGACCATTTAGCTCGAGTCGAGCTAAATGGTCATCCAGCTTTAACTTCTTCGCGGTGAGTGGTGAAAAGTTATTTTGAAGACCATTTAGCTCGAGTCGAGCTAAGTGGTCATTAAGAAAACTGTTCACCACGCTTACCTCGAAGGTGTTCATGTATTGAGATCTTTAAGACCATTTAGCTCGACTCGATCTAAATGGTCTTCAATATACACGTGCATCGTGAGTAAGTGGTGGATTCTTATCTTAAAGCCCATTTAGCTCGAGTCAAGCTAAATGGTCATTTATTCTCAATGGTCTTAGACATTTCTGACTGCACGTAGATTAAGTTACCAGTGATTTCTCAAGATTGTTTGTTTATTGCTGGCATTCAGGTTATCATGGGAATTGTGTGAATCCGATGGCGACGGTGATTTTCAGCGTCTTTTTTCAGAGGTACTGGACTTACTTATTTTGCATAATACAATTTTGTTCTGAATTTATCCATTCGTACTAATTCGTCTATGTTTGTGGTCTTTTAGGACTTGGATGGTCCTTCTGAGCTTCTTCTTCCTGACCACTTAAAAGATTGCCCCGGACTGCCCAGAAGTAAATGGGTTACGAAATTTGTGACACTTCTCAACGATAGTGGGGACGTTGTTGGTGAAGGCATTTGTCAGACTCTGGACACTGAAAGAATGCTTGAGAGTAATGACGAGCCCGTATGTGAAGATCAAGTAGTTGTGCAGATCGTGAAGTGCTTGAATTTTGACTTCGTACCTGCTGAGACCATTTATAAAACTAGGAGCTGGAAGCTCAGCCATGCTATGCATGAGGGTTGGTCACTACTTGATCATTTACGAGTTGATCAGTTCAACATCGCTGTTTATGCCCGCGATCATCCAAAGAAGAAGGGGGTGCGGCCGTATGATTTGGGAGAACGGTACCAACGATTTGTAAGGACCAAGAGGGAGGAGGAGCTCTTGACGTTAGATTCAGTCAACTTGGTTGCAAGCAAGATTTGCTGCAGCAAGAACTGTTGCCAACCTTTCCCTCGAGAGAAAATTATGGCTCTCCGAAAGCAGATGTACGAGGCGTCGGGTTTTAAATTTAAGTCACATTTTAAAATAGATGTTCATAATCGTTTTCATCAGGCACCGGACGGCACGATGATGGTAACGACTGAAGGCATTGACGTTTGCGCGCGTGCATGGCAACATATAAGTGGAGTTCCGATTTCAACATTCTACAGGAGGAAGGCAGAGGCTGCAGCTGGACTACGTGATCGCCACCATGGCAATGTTGGTCAGAAGAAACCACGATTGCATGTAAAGCAAGCTGTTGCTAGTTTGAAGACATTCATTGACAATGCTGCTGATCATATGCCTCACCGGTCGAAGATGTTGACATCTGGTGAGAAGGTTGTCTCTCGGTCCTTGCCATCGTCCTTCAGATGGAAGGATGCCATACCGGGGATCAATGACATCAATGAGAGGTTGGGCTTGAAGTCTATTTCTCAGAGCACACTTAGCAGGATTAGGAGGTCAAAATTTTCTGAGTATTCAAAGAAGGCGCCTGGGGACAACTTTGCTCGTTGCTCAACTTGTGACAGGATGGAGACAATGATCAAGTCTATGGTACCTGATTCATGTGAAGAGAATATGTGGATCAAGAAGCTAGAGGAGCATTTGCATCATCAAGAAACGCATCGTCAGTATGATTATTCAAATCGTTCTCTTTCTATTCAGAGGCCGAGAGATGTCCTTTGTATAATACATGACATAGTGGATCATGCGAAGACTGCCTGCCCTGTATTTTCACATAAAACAAAGGCAAATGATGCATTGATGAAGCTTCCAATTGCTGTGACTGGCATGATTGCTCACGGGCATAGCGATGTCCGGTATGCTCATTATGAGCTCGATATTTATCCAAGTGATTGCAATCACACTGTTGGATCAATTGATTAAAGCTTTTACAAGATCTAGAAGGTGTTTCGATCTCGTATTCGAAGTCATTATTCGCAAATTTGGGGTCGTTGCCTGTATTTGAAGCTGTATTGTTTGGAAAAGAAGGGTGTTTAAACTCTCTTCTACCTGAAAGTGAAGTTTCTGGGGTGGCGGAGCCGCTACCTCCTGTCTTGCATGTGCAACTGGACAACGCAGCTTTTGACAACAAGAATAGATTTATGTTTTGCTTTTGGTCTCTTCTGGTACACATGGGTGTGTTCCGTGAAGTGTATGTCACATTCTTGTTAGTTGGACATACCCACAAAGATATTGACGCCCTCTTTGGACGTTGGAGAATGAATCTCAAAGGGAATGACTTTCTCACACTTCCTCAGTTGATGAAGTCATTTATGGACGCGGAGTCTCTGCCGGTCATTCCTCATTTGATAGAGGAAATACCTGACTTCAAGGGTTATATCAAAGACTACATTGGTTCCAGAGATGAAATTCTAGTTGGGCATTCGGAGGGTCAGCAGTTCAAGTTTTACAAGCATGACAATGGATGGCCCATGATGCAGTATAAGATGTTATGCACAGACAATGAGTGGTTACCTTCTACTAATGGAGGTATAAAATTGTGGAAAGAGGACCGAAGTACAGAAAAACCAATGTTACCTACAGGTGAGATGAAACCTTTGGCGCCCATTCCCATGAAGAACCGTGATAACATTGTAAAAGGCATTGGAGGGTTTATTAAGATGTGGGAGACTTCAAGTGCGGAGGACATATCTGGCGAATTTGGTCGGCGTCATGAATTTGTTATTCGCTATTGGCGAGCTGTGAAGCTTGCGTTGGTTGAGCCTATAGAAGTGTCTTCATTTTTGAAGAACGGGTGTTGGCCTTTAACTCGAGTACCTGCGACACGAGAATTCTTAAATACTGGCGAATTGCGAGAGGAATATGGGCGTGATCCACACTTTATCGGACGGTTGTGTGATAGACCAAGAGAGTCGTTTCGGGTTGGTCGAGATGTTTTTGCTGGATATTTTGTAGCTCTACGTCCAACTGATGGGGATGCTCGTCCTTTTTGGATTGCTAGGGCTTTAACTCATTTTGATGTTGATCACAACTATCCAGGCTGTATTCAAATGCAATATTTTCAACCTACATCAAAAAAAGTGTTGTTCAGGAAACCTATGCTGGTTGGGATACGAAGAAGACATTCAAATGGAAAGTTGAAGACACTCACATTCCGGAATGGCTTCATGCTGATGCTATTTTTACATCATGGAAATCAAGTGCAAAACTTGGCTCTCGGCGTCCCATTATTTCATTTTCGGAGCGTCAAATCGACATCATCAAACAAAGTATTGAGCGGTTCGACGGTGGAGAGGAGTAGCCTGACATCCCTACTTTATTTGGGCATGCCAATTTAGCTCTAGTCGAGCTAAATGACCTCAGTGCAATTTGAGCTGTCAATTTATCGTGTCGTGACTTTTTGCCAATAGATTCATCTTAGAAATGCACGTAGAAGTCCTACCTCTCAACCGTAGTTAAGTATTGGTAGAGTTGTTATGCCTTAAAGTCAACAATTCAAGTGTTTGTAAATTTTCGGAGTTGATTGTCGACTCCCAGTTTAATTGAGTTTATCGTTTTATTGTGCTCTTTTTGCAAATTGCTGTCAGGATGCATTTTGCTTTTGCTACTTTCATCATCTTTTGTATTCAGTTTAGCTCTACCACATGCGCGTTTAGCTCTACATCACGCGCGTTTTGCTCTAAAACACACGCGTTTAGCTCGATATATATGTTGGAATTTAGGTCGATTGGTTTTTGAGAGTTTGAATATTCCTATTATAACAAATTACGTGTTCAATCCAATCGGGGTGCATCGAATTCTCGCCAAAACCTGGCGTCCACCTATCACGGATATACATTAGGAACTTTTAGAAGATGAAGAAGCGTCTCGAAGCATCTCGGAAGTTGCTAGAGAAGTCTCGGAAGTTGCTTGAGAAGTCTCGGAAGAAGCTTCTCATCTGGTAGTATATATACAGGAGTCGAGGTTGAAGGGTTCTTCAATCTCGACAACACATCTCTTGTAGTTCTCACCTTTCTTGGTGTTGTTCGTGTTCTTGTTCATTTAATCCAAGTTCTTATTAGTTTCTGTTCAGAATATCCTTGTGTCTTTCCGTGTTCTTAACAGTCTATCGAGACTATGCATGTCCTTCATATCAGAGCTAGTTCCTTCTCGTTGAAGTGTAGATTACCCCCTACTCAGAGACGTACTAGCGCGTTAGAAGTTGCAGATTACCCTCCTCTAAACCAATATTGTCTTCTGTAGATTCATCTTTTTTTTTCTCCTACTTAGTATGGCTGGGGGTCAAGACATCCATATGGCTGAAGATACAGAGTCCAAACTAGACTTCATTATGAATGCTCTAGCTTTGTTGTCTCAAAGAAGTGCAGAGATTGAAGGAGTCATGGCGAGATTACACAACGATCCTTTGCCACATGAAGACGAAGCTTTGCCTCTAGTTCGACAAGAACTGTTGGTTCAACCATGAAAAGAACCCCGAGTCAGCCTTCCGGACAAATTCGATGGTACGCGTTCCAAGTTTTGAGGTTTCGTCAACCAAATAAGGTTGATAACAGTTCTATAGCTCGAATGCTATCCGACGGAGGATTCACGTGTTGGATTGGTTGGGACTCTGCTTACAAGACAAACGTTATCGGGGTTGGCACCTTTATTCAAGAAACGATCACCAATTCTGAGCAACTTTGAGACTTTCTGAGAGGCGTTTGTAGAAGCATTTGGCGAACATGACAAAGCTCAATGGGCCACAACAAAGATTCGGCCACTACGACAAGGTCCACGCTCTGCATCGACCTATGCATTGGATTTACGGCAATTGGCCTGCGACATCAATTGGAACAAAGAAGCATTGATGAGCCAATTTTAGTGCGGTCTGAAGGACGATGTGAAGGACTTGTTATTATCTCTTCCTGATCCACAAACACTAAACGAGGCTATTAGCCAAGCTGTCAAGTGTGATAACCGCTTATTCAAGCGTTGCCAAGATCAACGTCCAAGACAATACACAACTTGTCACAGTGCAACTATGCCAGCAAGCAGTCTAAATTCACAATTGGAGGCAGAAGACATGCAAATCGATGCGGTACGTGTGAAGTCTCTCACTCCAGAAGAAAAGAAACAACATATGGAAGAAGGATGATGTTTGTACTGCGGTGAAGAATGCCATAAGGTTGCGAACTGTCTGAAGAAGCCAGAGAGACGCATTGTCAAGACCAGAAGCTTTGTGATTCAGGGAAACGAAGGTGCCCAGCCACAGTAGGAACCGTGCGGGTGGACAATTCGATACCTCAACAACAATGAGGTTCCTCCTTTTCTGTCCAACCTGCCCGTTGTTTTACAACTCCTTTGTCTTAGGCCCTAAAATACTAAAACCCTTAGCATTAGTAGATTCAGGAGCATCTACTTGTTTCTTAGATGAGGAATTTGCCAAGCATAATAAGATTCCTCTAGTACAGAAATCCAATCTAGTACATGTGGAAATAATAGATGGATGACTTCTTTTATCCGGTAATTTTATCTATGAGTCGGAACCTATGGAAGTAACCTTTGAAGACCATAGTAGCTATATTATATTCAACATTATTAGAACCCCGTCGAACCCTGTTGTTCTTGGCCTTTCTTAGTTTGAAGAACATAACCCGTCTATAGATTGGAGGTTGCGGAGGATAAACATTCCCTAGAGTTTACCTCGAAATTAAGCTTGATAAGAGACCTCGAGTCAAAAAACCCTTGTTTATTAGAGCAAGAGCATTTGCAAGGACATCTAGGGAAGGGACACCATTTGTTATTTACGCGGCCCCAACTAGCACAGAAACAATTTCAACAGCAAGCATACCGGAGCAATACAAGGGGATTTCTAAGATGTATTTCAAAAGAAAAACGTTGATATGCTACCAGAGCACCGGCCATACGATTGCGCCATTGATTTATAAGAAGGGGCACAACCACCGTTTGGCCCAATCTACAATCTGTTGCAAACGGAGTTGGCGGAGTTGAGGAAATATATCGACGAGAATCTGGCCAAGAATTTCATTTGTCATTCTAAGTCGCCGGTTGGAGCACCAATCTTATTTGTGAAGAAGAAGCATGGATCGTTGCGGATGTAGGTTGATTATCGAGGCCTGAACAAGGTGACTAAGAAGAATCGTTATCCGTTACCGTTGATCTTTGGTCTATTAGAACAACTTGGACATACAAGGATCTTCACAAAAATTGATCTAACAGGTGCTTACAATCTTGTGCGCATCAAGGAAGGAGACAAATGGAAGACAACTTTTTGTACAAGGTATGGCCATTTTGAGTACAATGTCATGCCTTTTGGCCTAACCAATGCCCCTACTGTCTTCCAACACATGATGAATGACATCTTTCGAGAGCACCTTGACGACTTCATTGTCATCTACTTAGATGACATTCCTATATCTTCAAGAAACAAGGAAGAACATGAGAAACACGTTCGTTTGGTCCTGGAGAAACTACGCAAACGAGGGCTCTACGCCAAATTGGAGAAATCCCTATTCCACCAAACTGAGATAGAATTTTTGGGATTTATCGCGACGATAGAAGGATTAAAGATGGATCCTAAGAAGGGGGAGGCAATTGTGTCTTGGGAAGTTCCAAAGACAGTTCGTGACGTACAATGCTTCCTCGCCTTTGTTAACTTCTATTGGATCTTCATCAAAAATTACTCTCAGGTTGTTGCTCTTTTGTTTTAGTTGACATGCTAGGACAAGCTCGAATGGGAATTTCAAGCGGAAAAAGCATTTCAAGATCTTAAGGCTGCAATTACTACGGCTCCAATCTTGACTTTGCAAAAGCCTTCTATATAGAGAGCGATGCTTCAGATTTTGTTGTAGGAGGGTGTTTTCAAAGATGGGCGCAGACGGGAAGCTCCATCTAGTTGCATTCTATTCCCGCAAGTTTTCTGCTGCCGAGATCAACTATGAGATCCATGATAAAGAACTCCTTGCAATAGTCGATTCTATTCAAGAGTGACGTCATTTCCTCAAAGGAGCTGCACATCCAGTGACCGTATACACGGATCACAAGAATTTGGAATACTTCATGACGTCTCGAGTTCGGAATCGTTGTCAAGGTCTATGGAATATGCCACTTTCCGGATTTGACATCATTATTACTTATCGACCTGAAAAGTAACAAGGATTATCCGATGCATTATCAAGGAGATCATATCTTGCGCCCAAGGTTGGAGATGTAGTTTTTGACCAATAGTGTGCAACATTGTTGAATCCAGAACAATTTAGAATTTGCGCTGCTTCTATGCCAATTGACGCCGATTTTCTCAACCAAGTACATGTTACGACTCTTGAAGATGTTGTGGCCGTTGATATCAACCAACGCATCGACAATGACAAATTCAAGGTGGAAGGAGATCTCTTATACTTTGAAGATCGGTTGTACATTCCGAAGGGGCCAACATGGCTCCGAGTTCTTCAATATCGTCATGACTTTCCAGCTGCGGGACATTTCAGGTTCAATAAGACTTTGGAACTTATCTCCCGAGATTTTTGGTGGCCTCAAATGTAGAAGGATGTAAAGGAATTTGTCCCTTCTTGTGACATTTGTTCGAGATCCAAGAATCCTCGGCATCGCCCTTATGGACTTCTACAGCCATTGCCTATTCCGCGTCGACCATGGTCTTCAGTTTCTATAGACTTCATTACAGACCTACCACCATCAGGCTCATTTGATAGCATTTTTGTTGTAGTGGATTGGCTCACAAAGATGGCACATTTTGTCCCTTGCAAAAAGGCGTCTTCAAGTGAAGATATTGCAAGGCTCTTTCTTGATAACATATATCGTTGTCATGGCCTACCAAATGATAGTGTTTTTGATCGAGGAACTCAGTTTGTATCAAAGTCTTGGATATCTCTCTTTGAAGCATTGAAGGTGGATATCAAGCTTTCTTCGGCTTTCCATCCGGAGACTGACGGCCAAACTTAGCGGGTGAATCAAGTTTTGGAGCACTATTTACGATGCAACATCAACTATCAACAAGACAATTGGACCACATATCTACCACTTGCCGAGTTTGCTTACAACAACACTCTTCATGTGTCAACTCAACAAACACCATTCTTTTCCAACTATAGATATCATCCAAAGCTTGATTTGTTCAGTCCATCAACACACATTAATCCAGCAACTAATGAATTTACGAAGCAACTATCAAAGATTCAAGTTACGTTGAAACTTCAATTGCAAGCTGCACAGGAGTCTTACGAGGCGTCTGCAGATAAATTTCGGAAGGAGGGACCTAGTTTCAAGATTAAAGATAAGATATGAGTGCTTCGACGGAACATGAAGACTAAGTGGTCATGTGATAAGTTGGACTATCGAAGATTGGGACCGTTTGTCATCGAGAAGCAAATCAATCTAGTGGCGTACCGGCTAGAGTTACCAGCTGCTATAAAGGTACATCAAGTCTTCCACGTGTCTTTGTTGGAACCTTATTGCCAAGGTTGTCATACCGGGCGGGCACGCCGCCCGTCTGTCCGTCTGCCTTGTCCGTCTGATTGAGTTGTGGCTCGCCCAATAGCGTCAAACGGTTGTTGACTTTTACTTTAGGTCAAAAAACAATGACATGACAAGGGTTTAGGTAAAAACTAAGCCTCTTGGCCGTCGCGTACGGGGCGCGTGGAACCAAGGTGGTGTCGGTGCGTGCGGTGAGCAGTAAGTGGTAAGCGGTGAGCAGATTTTCACGAGCAATGGGCGGATTTTCAATAGCAATGATCAGATTTTTGAGTGAAAATTAAGCAGAGTACATCAAAATCATCAATATAGAAGGCGACCGCCTTAGAGTTGAGGGTTCATTGCATAAACCCATGAAAATGTGAAAAAGTTACCGTTTGTGGCCGTAGAGGTGGTCATCGATGAGATGGAATGGTATGGCTCATCCTCACTTCACGCAGGGGCGAGTGCACTGTGCATGCAGGGGCGCGTTCCGCACACGGGCGCGCCCGCCGTGCTAGATATGGTGCGCCGTAGCATGCAAGGAGGGTGTGCGAGGGGTAAGATACCCGTGACGGGGTCATGCTTCTGACGGTGACGTTAGTCGTTAGAGCGAGGGTAGAAGTTGAATAGAGTGAGGGTGAGAGTGAGCGAGGGTGAACAGAGTGACAGTGAGAGAGGGTAAACAGAGTGAGACTGTGAGAGTGAGCGAGGGTGAACAGAGTGAGAGTGAGCGAGGGTTGAAGTTGAACAACTAAACGGAACTCAAGATAAGGTGGTGCATCCAAAATGTTTGTGAGCTATGTTCATGATTAAGGAAATCTGAAGTCACAACATTTTTTTTAAAAAGTGGGATGTTGGTTAAACCACTTTGGTAGTCTAGACACCGAAGGCTGTGACGTGGACCTTTGTGAACAAGAACTACTAATTTTGTACCGGGATCCTATCCAAAATCCCTGCAAGCAGTATGCGCTTTATCTCGTTGAAGCTTAAGGTGGGGGCGGTCACGAGGTGGTCGTCTTGGAGTCGGAATCTACAAACCATGCGGAAAATGTAGCATAGGTGCTTGCAGTTATACCATCCTCCACGCCCTTTGTGGTGCAATGCCATATCTGTGAAATCAATACAAGTGCAGCTAGGGAATGATCCTATCGTAAGCTTGTACTCCGCTGCCTTTGACCCGCTGGTTGATTTCAAATCAATGACTGCTCCAATACCCGGGCTAGGAATAAGGGTGATCTGGGCCATCTTTGCGTGTAGAAGCGTTGCCGAATCCCACCTTGCGAGTTGCTTCTCCGAGTTCTTACGAGTGACAAAACGCTTGCAAGATTTGTTGTTGCGCACCGTCATGTACTTATCTGGTTGTGTTGGGATTGGGATGCTTTCAATTTGATCCGCAATGGCAACGTTATATCCAAACTGACGCTCCATCGGCATTGGTCGTTTTTGTTGTAGCTGGAATCCCGCTCGTTGAAGTGCCAAGACCTCACGCATAGTTAGATTTGTTCCTTTCTGAACAGGCCAAACCGTTCGGACATCAAGAATTAGATCCGTAATCCACCTTCTGCGGGGGCCTTTAACACACCTGTTCAGATCATCTAGGTTCTTTGGGCGATCGTCACGAGTCCCATGGAATGTAGGTGCTAGGCCTGCTGGCCTACTGATCTTTTGCTGGCATTGCTTTGACGCGCTTCGGTTTCCAATGCAAGTCGGATTGCTATTTGCAGGAACACGACGGATGTGTCATTTTCCTTTCTCATAATCATCTTCTTGGACTTCAGTGGTATGCACAATGGGTGCAGTTGGAACTGGCGCAGCCGCTGGAATATCGTCCACGTCTTTGTCATCTAATTGAATAGGAATAGAAGGAGATCCTTGAGAGCGTGTTCTCCTTTTGGAGTGCTTTGGCTGAGAGAAGTTAACCTTTTCGAACCAATGGGAACCGTCATGAGCACCAGGTTGCGTTTTGAAACGCCTTTTACTTGATCCAAAAACTTCCTCGCCAGCATAATTAGGGTCCGCAACCAGGAAGTCCTTAGCACCGGGGATGGCTTCCTTGGCTTTGTACATTGTGTTCAAATTCCTACTTTGATGTGCAAGCCTGAAGAGCAGTACTCCTTGTCCGGTCCAGTTTTACCGCGCTTACTGTGTAGAAAAGAGTTGTAACGTGTGCATAGCATGAATGCCCTGACATAATCGTCCATTAGTGCTTTTAAAATATCCTGAACTTCTTTACCGGACTGTTTTAACCATGCAGCGTGGATGGTTTCAGCCAAATTGTACATTGGCATTTCAGCTTTCTCTTCATTTGTAAGGTCTTGCACAAAGTCAAATTAGGTCATTTGGACTGTTGGAAATGGAAAACCAACTGTTACGTAAATCTAAACAAATGCAAGTACAAGAATATGTGGATCGTGTAGGAAAATGAATCATGGGAGTGGCGGCACAAGGGAGGCATGTCTATAGAGTAGAGGTATGAGAAGAATGGAAAGTGCCGTGGTGGATGGTACGTCGAGAGAAATATTTAAGCATATCACACAAACAAAAGTTCAAGCACGCTTACAAGATCCATGAAGCCTCTCCATTGCCTGTAACAAAAATGCCACCACGCAGCCATGACTCCATGGCTGGCAAATTTGAATCAGTAACAGCTTGACTTGACACCCACCACGACCAAATTGCAAGGTAGCGTGTCTCGGCCTCGTTCATATTGATTGCATCTTTATACTGTATACAGATTCGCTTATGCTCATCGCGGAGCAGCGGGGTTACGTATAAGTTTGTTACTCTGTGCATGCATTTTGTCCAGTGGAGTAGACACGATCTCTCCTTCTCTTTCATGGGCACAGTCTTGTCTCTCGTCCCGTAAATCTCTCGAACAGTGTTCTAGGTGGCTTGAGCGCTATCAGCCATGAAACCTTTGAAATTGACGTTGACGACACCATGACGCGCCATAACTTCGTTAAGCATCCTCCAAAGGTATGATTGTGCGTCCTTAGTCTGAGATTGCATGTCGCAAATGGCAATTGTCATCACCTTGGCGTGTTGACGGTGTGACCCGCCCTGTAACACCGTTGTAGCACTGTCCACTATTGGTGTGTTGGTGTGACCATGATCCTTGTAACATTGGTGCAACCCTCTCTAATAACACTGGTGTAGCTCCGTGCACTGCAAGTGTGATAGTGTAACTCTAAGCACTGAACTATAAAAACCCCATGGTTTGTCATCGGTCAATATTGCATCCATAGGGTGTCCGATCGCGGCGAATCAAACCATTCCGGAATCCACAGGTCCCGGACAACACCGTGGACGGACCCTCGTTAGCAAATTCCACCTCATTCAAGAGTCGTTTCTTTGGGTTGCACATATAGACGCATAGAGGATCTCTTGATTATGCAAAAAAATCTCAACCACAGTGTAGGGTACAGCGCGAGAATTTTGAAACCACCTCAAGTTTGCGATTTGGATGTAAGACGGATGAGCCATTTGCGGATGATGTTTGCAAATTCAAAACTTCATCCGTTCATAACTCCTCCGTTCTAAGTCTGATCACAACGTTTGTTACCGTTTTGGAATGGGCTCGACATAGGCTACAGCGTAGTTGCCTTGGATTTACAGCCCTTACTCCATCCGGTGCCTGACCATAGTACCGGCGGTTAGCCTCTGATACTTACTTGGGCCGCATCACATAAACCGCATCACAAAAGAGTGAGTTGATCCGATTGAAGCCAATGCTCTGCCACTTTGACATGGTAATCAAGGCCTCCCAGATGAGCCCTAAACACTACATTGGGTACCCGATGGAATAAAATGGATGTTTTGCGCACTGAAGCAGCGGGAATGAAGCAGCGCCCGTCACGACACTGAATGACATCTAAGACCCCATCTGGTACCCGACAGTGGCAAGAAGAAGAATCCTGCATCTCATTGATGATATTTTGTCGCGCTTGTCATGCCTACTATTCGGCAACTCTGACCTTATCGGGTAACCGGTGGGGACTTTCGATTGATTTTTTCTTCATGGCCAGGACAAGATCATCAATGCAATCGAGGTAAGTTTGCCTAATACTTTCGCTAAATCTTCAAATATGACAACGAAAACCTTTGTTGAATGTACTTGTATTTATAAATGTCAAAATTAAATGGAGAACTATTGATCTGTATTTCCCATCGGGTACTCGATAGGGTATTTCTATTCGATTCGTTGCGATTCTGAGAATAATTTGAAGTTTTTCCAGATGAATTTGCAATCCGGAAAGGGGTCTGGCGCTTGCTGGTGTCCAAGGACCCTCACTTGCCGCAACCCAGCGTGTGGGCGCAGCTTGAGGTGGGTGAGGGCTGCGTTGCAGTCAGGTGGGGGTCGGGTGGCCGATGGGGTCTTGGGACCCGCACTTGCTCCACCGCGGCGCCTCAACGCTAGAGGCCTGGGTTCGGCCCTCAGGAACGCGGTCGCCCCTTCCAGCCATAATCGGCCATGTAGGTGGGGGTCGGGTGCCCGATGGGGCCCCGCCGCGCTCACCTACCCCGGCCCCAGCGCCGCTCTAGGCCGCATCCTTACTCCCTGACGCGGCTGGCGTGGGGAGATCGGGCGCCCGATGAGGTCCCGCGACCTGGAGGGGCCTTACCACGCCGGGGCCTTACCTTGCCTCCACTAGCCGTCAAAGGCAGCAAAGGACGCGTCAAGACAAAGCGAAGGGCGCGTCGCGACACAACATACCGAGGCGACAACATCAAACCCCAACTTTGACATTGCTCCCAGGAACTATTAATTACCTTATGAAGCAGCTCCCATTGTCTGCCCTCCCTGGAATGAGCTTCATCAAATGAAGGCAGACGACATAGGATAAGATTTGTAATTCATTTCATGTATAAGTTTTCTTGACTATTCTTCCGTTTTTGTGTTCAAACAGATGAGCTTAGTCAGTTGGAAGGGGAGTTGGCTTTGACGAACACAACCTTCGCCACACCGGCACCTGAGAATCGACCTGCAACTCGATCAACGCATAAAAATGACGTAGACAATGCTGATCGACTAGCAAAGATGTCATTGACCTCAAGGCTGGATAAGGGCAAAGCTCCCGCTAAGGAGAGCGTCGTTGAACGCGGACGGCCTGCTGAAGAGTCGCGCTCTTTTCAACACATAGTGGTTGAGGGTGGACATCCCGATGAAGGACCCCAAGCAGCTGAGGAGAGTTTGGTGGATCACGATAGCATTCCGTTGACAGAGGCTGAGGTCCAGGAGAGATTGGACAGTCTTGTAAGCGAGGAGGCTGTTCACACTGGATCCCGAATAGACGCGCTTTGTTTGAAGCCCAAACAAAAGTCACGTCTGAACATTCCTCTTTGCAGGCTGAAGGGACTGACAGCTGTAAGACCAGCAACGAAAAATGATATATCCAACTTCTTCAAAGTCGATTTGTCAATGGAGGATACATGAAGGGGGCGGCTGTCTTCTACGTTGCATTAGAAGACGACAACTCCAAGTCCCATGACGTGACTGAGGAGGACATGTTGTTGTGGAGCGACAATTGGCGTGCTGTTAACGACGAGTTTGAACCAAAATTGAAAGATGGTCCAGTTTTGCAACAATTATCGAATAAAATGTTTAATGTTTGGCATGGTAATCACCGGTTGCAGGCTTGGCTACCAATCATCAAAAAAAAGCACGCTCATGACATTGAGTGGCATTTCTCTGTTAATTGCATCATTTGGACATCAGGGGTAGGGTTATGGACACGCTTTCGATGTTGTATGACATAAATCAGTAAGTTTCTACCTTCATAATCCTTTCAACCATTTCAATTTGAAATTTAACTCAATCCGTTTTCTCATTTATTGCTTGCCGTTGATGGATTTTCAAGCGCAATCAAAACAGCCATGTGAAGGAGAATCTTGTGCAGAAGTTATATCGACTGTATGCAGTTGCAAAAAAGCCTCTTGAATATTTCAAGGGCTTAGTATCAGAGCCTGATTATAACAAAGCAGAGACCAAAAGTGTTCGGAGTTCGGACTTGGTTTTTGCTTACGATTCCTGGGCTTACAAACTTCCTCTACCAGGTTAGTATCACATATGAGTCCTTGCCAACATACACTTTTGTAACGCCACTAATAAACGTTTCCTGTGAAATGCAGAGTGAGATATCAAAGGCTGCTGATACTGCAGCAAAGAGTTTTGAGAAGATGTTTCCAAATAGGGACGAATGGACAGGGCACGGGATTAACGAATACATCTACAAGCATGTAACAGCCAAGAGAGGTACTTTAGAACGGGAGCTGAAGAAGCTTCTTCCAATTTGTGATTAGAAGTACGAAAGTAAGTTCATCGAGAAGGTGAAGGAGCATTACGAGACCTTCCGTCCCCCCGAGATGCTCATCGAGAAGCTGTACGCATTTGCAACCTCTGCAATGAACATCAACTCCAAGCTCTCCTGGTTGGACAGATGGAACTGGAGCCCGAAGTCTAGAAGGAATTGAAATTCCCAAAACAGAAGTTCTTCGATGAGCAATTCAATTCCTTCTTGAACAAAGTTACTTTCTGGGCACAGGTAAATGTCGGCAATTGAATTTGGACCTTTGGAATTTCTGGCTTCTCATGGAACGCCGCTTCTCCTTTTCTTGCAGCTTTCGGAAGATTGTCAAACCCAAGTAGTTGGTGCTCTCAAGGCGTTGAGGGTGGACGTCGAATATAAACCAGAAGGGCGAGACCAAATCATGCAAATCCAGGACTTATGCAAGGTCACAAGTCAGAATACTAAGGTTGCGATTCTAAGGACCCACCTTTACGTAAATTTATTATACATTGATGACGTTAGCCCTGAATTTCTTAGTTACTATATATATATGACGTCAGCCCTAATTTCTAGAAAACATAGTAAGAGATGTTCCAACTTAAAACTGTGATATTTTACGGCCATAGGCACCCTAAAGGCTAAAGCATGGTTATACACACTCCTTCTCCAAAACTCTTTGTTATCAAATCGTTACATAATCCACCCAAATTAGAGCAACATCTAATTTATTCTAAGTAAATTGAAGGACCCTCATAAGTGGTCCAAATAATTTGGTCCAAACAGAGTAAAAACTTCGCTCTAAAAATGGATAATCGCTCAGGAAAATCTGCCCACCGCTCTTAAAAGTCTGCTCACCGCTCATGGAAATCTGCTCACTGCACGCACCGTAGCAATCCTGCGCGTCGAACGCCACACACGCTTTTTAATCGCTAAGTTTATTACCCACAAAATATTACACACCCCCTACAATTAAGGTGGGCGGGCACGCCAGTCCGTCCGGGACAACTCGTACGCCCGTTTTGCCTGCTTGATTACCTCAACACGCCTGATAGTTCAACCTTGCTTATCGCGCGTCGACTTTTCCTGGAAGAGTGCAAGGGCCGCCACCTAGTATCGGAATTGAGAACTACGCGGAATATGAAGTGGAAAAATTATTAGATTCACGGCACAGAAGGGGAAAATTGGAGTATTTTGTGCACTGAAGCGGCTACGACATCAATGAAAGAACGTGGGAGGATGCCGAAAATCTTGCGAACGCCTCGGAAAAGGTATAGGAATTTCATCAACGATACCCTCATAAGCCTAGACCATCCCAACGATAGCTTCTCTGTGACGCCATTACACCACCATGATTCACAATATTGCTTCTCGGAGACCTCGAAGTTAGAAGGGGAGGTGATGTCACGGACATACATTAGAAACTTCTAGAAGATTGAGAAGCGTCTCGAAGCGTCTCGAAAGTTGCTTGAGAAGTCTCAGAAGAAGCTTCTCATCTGGTAATATATATATAGGAGTCGAGGTTGAAGGGTTCTTCAGTCTCGACAACACATCTCTTGGTGTTGTTTGTATTCTTGTTTTGTTTATCCAAGTTCTTATTAGTTTCTGTTCAGAATATCCTTGTGTCTTTCCGTGTCCTTGACACCACCCCTGGCACATGCGGACGCAGAGGAGTAACGCCAAGTCACCCTCGATCTAAGCAAAAGAAGAGAGCTCCTTCTTCTTCAGATAAAGCTGACTTGAGTCGCAAGCGTAGGAAAGCCATCGCTCAAACAAGTACTGCAATAGTAAGGGGTGTTTTCCAAGAACAACTCTTAACTGGTTTTGCTAATAGGCTTGACTTGACAGTAGCAACAGGTCAAGTCAAACGTCGATTTAGTCGAACTATCGAGACTGGAATTGTACCTCCTGATCCTAGAATTACATAGAAAGCAAAACCCCTGTCAACTTTTAGAGAAGACGACTTGACGCACCACATACAAGACAAAGTCGTCTACAGATACAAACACAAAACAAGAGGTGGCTGCGTGAGAGGATGGAGAAGAACATAATATAAAATGATGAGCAACGCCCCTCCACTCGAGAAGGGGAGTACATATAGGCGCAGGTCTGACACCGTATCAGAATTGGTCTGCCCGATCTGGTCCGGTCGATCTAGTCAGTCGACCAGCAGTGTCGAGTGACTCATCAGCTGCCTAGGTTGGGTATTTATAGACTCGCCTATCTCTCAAACTCTCTACCAGATATCAACCGGATATCAACCAGATCCACTATCGACAGGGTGTCGACTAGCCAAACTTAGCCTAAGGGAATATTTGTAGAATATTTGGTTAACAGTACCGGCTCAAACTACGGGGATTTGAGGGTCAGCCTTAACAAATGTGACAACTAAAGCGGGGACTTTTGAGGAGAAACTACAGGAGTTCGAGAAATCCGCTAACTTACAAATGGAGTTTTGGAATAATCACAAGAACTGCATCCTGCTGGAAATGAAAGCAATGGAGGTAGATATCGATCAGTGCATACTGGCAAAGGATCAGTATGTCATCTGAACCCTAGAGAAGAACATGGTTTAGTGAGTCGCAAGAGAACTTGTCTCAATGATTGATGTCAAGCAAAGACAAAAAATGTGCCTGACTCCAGTGGATGCCAAAGGGAGACTCTTAAAGAAAAAGTTCAGAGATTAGGATGAGATGAAGGACGGAACGTTTATGATCATCAACAGGCAACATAGCATTTGTACATCCAAACAGCTCTAGAAGGAAGGATGTTGGTAAAGAGAAAAAGTGCTATACCTACCGGTAGGGCAATCTTGACACAAAAGGACTACATTGCTAAGCAAGCTTAACCTCAATGTGTGTGACCACACAAGGAAGCCTTCATTTATAAAGAAGAAGGTACAATGAAGAGATCCAAGATCTAGATCTAGATCTGGATCTGAAACTGAATCTAAATCTAGATCAGGATCTGAATCTAGATCTGGATCTGAATTTAGATCTAAATCTAGATCAGAATCTAGATCTACATCTGGATTTGAATATGGATCTGGATACAGTGTCGGGTCGGACGGTCGGGTTGACCATTGGGTCGGATAGTCGGGTCGACTGCCGAGTCGGTAGGTCAGCTCGACTTCCGGGTCGGTAGGTCGGGTCGACTGCCGGGTCGGACGGTCGGGTCGACTAACGGGTTGGACGGTCGGGTCGACTACCGGGTCGGACGGTCCGGTCGACTGCCGGGTCGGACAGACAGGTCGACTGGCGGGTCGGACGGTCGGTTCGACTGGACAGTCGGGTCGGCTAGACAGTCGGGTCGCTGGACAGTTGGCTACTAAGGGCTATAAAATTCCGTTAACAGATGTGGAGAGGTTCGACGCAACGAGCTCCGCAAATGGAACGCCTACATCTTCTGGACCTTGGACGCCGCTAAACTTTGGGCAATCTCAAAGTTTTATAACATCACCAACCACTTAGACAATGCGCAATCTTCATGGGGATACCAAGTAGTCGCTTGTAGGAACATTTGGTAAGCCTTTAAGTGTCCAACTGATGTTTTGTCCGAAGTACAAACAAGGGGTAAGAAGGCGGTGCTCATCGTCAATAACTACAAGGTAACGGGTTGATCTCAAATGCGTATTGTCGGGTCAAAGATTCTTTTGCTGCTAATGTTCCTTTTGCTTCACAATGCTAACCAAAACTGTTTGATGTACGTAGAGCTTCACGGTTGCTGTGACAAAGAGATACCAGAACATCAATGCGGACAAGGATGGGTTAAGTGTCCATTCCGCAGCCAATCTGAAGAATGAGCTTCAAATCATCACCCTACCGGACAACGCCTTTGAGTATTGGGAAAGATTTCTTCAGAAGCATGCTGATAGCGAAGTGAACGACCCCGTCACAAGGTTGCCTTTCAATAAAACAAAGAACTACATGTCAAAGAGTAATAAGCTGCCACGAGAGTTCTTTAGGCGTTGTGGATGGTTCATTGATAAGGACTTCACGATCATGCCCATCCATCTACTTGGAGAAACTCATGGACAAAAGACAACTTATCCCACAGTCACTGTTGGGAAATCTTTTGTGCTTGTTCCGGACAACGTGGCGTGCGCTGACTTGGTAGAGAGACGGAAGCGCAAGAAAGTTATGCTTGAGGATATCATGTCAATCAAGCCCTTCCTTAATCTTATCGACACTGGTGGGAAAGTCATTAATGCTACATGGAAGGCTTGGAAGACCAGACACCTGATTACATCGGCAAGGTGGGATTTTTTCGTGACATATTCTAGCGCAGACTACTGCAGAAAGCGCCTCCACAACAAGGCGAAGTCAAAAAATGCGGTCGAGATGGAGCAGCAACATTTTGAGGTTGTGCACATGTACAAAAGGTTCATGACGCTCAAGTACCTTACAAAAGAACCTCTTGGAAGTGAGCAAATCAGAGGGCTGGATTTCAAAGCGAAGGCTTTAGGCACCAGCAACCATTACACTTACACTTTATGAGAGGTGAATCTGACACTTCTTGACTTGCGGAATGTCTCACGATCACCAGCAACCGAGACGTGCGGTGCCGTTGACCCATCCTTGGACTTTCTTGCCATCATCTAGAGTCAAAGATCTCGGAGTCAAAAGTCTGGCTCTTTGTCTTGTCCGGTAAGGAAGACCAGAAAAGTGCAACAAAGTTTGCAGCTGAAGAGCACTTTCAGTATGAGCCGTCTCTCTCCATGTACGTACCGAGTAAGGCGGAAATGTTTAACAACGTCACCTGCAGGAAGACTGCATCGGACGTGACACTTCTCTTCCTTTTCAAAAAACGAAGCGACTTTGCGAAAGTTGCGAAGAAGTTTGTCAACTAGAAGTATGACACACTAGCCACTTGCCTGTATTATGTAGAGGCAGCCAAAATACGGAGCCAAAATGGCGGTTTTATCCGACTGAACTCCGCATGAAGTTCTACTAGTAGATCCTGACCGCATGCCGCTCAGTGAAGAAATACGTCATTGACATTCATGCGGGCGCTAAGTTCCTCCTCGCCACGAAGGTGACCACTTGTACTTCTTTCCATAGTATCGTTGGGTAGACAGTACCCATTGCTCTTTGGAGCTTTGTGCTTAATAGTACCGTCGATACGACGGTAATTTGGACTAATAAAGTCCTGTAGAATCATTTGTCACCTGTAATACTTGTGTCGGAGGTAAACAGTCTTTCAATTGACGAATCGACGATAGAATTTACTAACAATGTGACATGTATACGCCATATGTTTGGAGCTTATTACTACGGGTTCCTACATCGTAAAGACTTGGAGAGCAAATAGAGATGGCAGGTCTTGGAGAACGGGTGGACATCAACGATTTAATGCACTCCGTTTTTTCGTAGACAATAGATTTTGTCCGTTCAATCACTCGCGGACCCGTAATTGTGCACCCCGACTCTCCTCCGTCGCCACCAATGAATCTAGACTCTTGAGCCCAAAATAGATTCGAAGTAATGCGCCAACCAGAAGAAATAGCAGCGCATATCACTAATGATTCCGGCATCCAAGGCATCAATCAATTTGGAACAAACACGTTCCGAATCTCCTCGAGGATTGATTTTGAGCGAGCTTCCCCCATTGCACTAAAAGATGTTGAGGGAGCCGGATCATCTCAGAATCCCATTGATATAAAACAAATACGATGTTTGAGGCGCGAGAGAACCCTCCATAACATGAGGAGGATTCGGATGGCGATACACAAGCGAGGAATATTGTGCATTTGGAGAACAACCTCTTGGAAGGCCAAGAGGTACCCGCACTAGATAGGGAGGGCATCTGTACAAATCATATAATAAGAGTGGTCTCCAAGATGAGGCGATAATTGAATTAGTCCCGATTAGTGAGAGACAACATAGTGGTTTTGTCTAAGGCAAAATGCGATATGAGGAGGATTATCGCCTCACTGATGTTGAGGAGCCTGTTGGAGATCATTGCCTCGACGGCGTATTGGAGCAAGGGTTAGATTGTTGACCCGACAATTTACGAGAGGACGATGTGGGTCGTTGACCCGACCGTGTACAGTAGGAAGGGAGGATTTTCGACCCAACAATGTAGAGGAGGAAGAAGAGGGTCGTCGTCTTCAACGATATCCAGAGACCGCTTCCTCGGCTCGCAGAAGCCGTGATCGTAGACGGTCACGGTGGGGAGGATGAGCATATGGCTGCCCTGGAGGACAAGGGCCGAGCTAAAGCGCCTCAGCATGGGAGGCCAATGAGGCAAGGACCAACTTGCAGTGAATTGTCGACTCTACGATCGGAACGCGGAGGGCAGACAGGCCAAGCCGCAGGCTGGCGTAGTCCAACAACAACCTCAAGACATTCCCAAGTCCCTGCCACCTACAGTTGAGGGTAATAATGACGATGTACTGGTAACCAAAGTCGTTGAACAACGGATTCCGAGTCCCTCTTTGATTAAACATCTTCTAGACAATGACGAGTTCGATAAACCGCACTCTTCTGATGATTACGACGTGGAACCCGTTGATCCATACGCTTTAGGGTACAAAATCCTCACGGCCCTAACAATAAGCAGATAAAAGTCGAGAAGGGATACTAGGCCAAAGACAAGGAAAGAAAGGCAAAGAGGATTACTCCGGCTTGGGAGGAGGTGAACCGGCTCGCAAAGGTGAGGTAGGGTTAGTAGCAAGCCAAGTCGGAGAAGGAAATGGAACAACTTCACGCTCAGATGGCAAAGATGAAGTTGTTGTTGAAGATGAGCAGGTTCTCTCTTGATGTCGCAGTTCTCTCTTCTCCAATGCATCCTCCGTGAACATCGTCTCCTTTGACACCAATGCCTCCCGCGTCCACATCGTCCCTCCCGCCTCTTGCTGAGCCCGTGGTTCCGTCTAAACCACTGCCTCCTCCTTGCACATCGGCTTCCTCTCCTCCTTCGACCAAGCACCACCCGGTGCTAGCGACTTCGTTTCATCGCTCCGAAAATGAAGGCGTTGCAGTCACCCCGGATGTTGCCGTGTGCGCGGCTCCAACTCCTGCGGATTCAATCGATCGTCGAGCTGACAATGAAGGCACACGGTATCACTAGATGCTTCCGATTGCACGGCTCCAACTCCGGCAAAGTCTCCCAATTGTTGAGTCGACGTTCCTAGTGGAGTAGTCTCCTTGACAAACGAGGACCTCATAGGGTCGACTCCTCTCTGCTACTTGTGAACAATTCCTTCCACCGCGGCAGTATCGATGGGCCGATGATAATGTTGAGGAGGAATTGCGGGAGACTCCTCATGCTGGGGTGTGAGCCTTAAAAACCACCATGTAGGTGGCCTTTGGTCACAAGGGGTGAATTGAAGGAAATCACAAGAAGAGGGAACAAAGAAGAGGAGGAGACAAGAATAAGAGGAAAAAACAAGAAGGTAAATGAGGAGAAAACTCCCCCGCCGGATGACCTTGAAAGTGCCCCTTGGTTTTTAGGCCACCAAGTCGTCATCCTAGCTCGGAATCAAGTGTGCCATAGCTTTTTAGAAAGCTTACTTGATTTTCCACCTACCCTCAAAATCTCAAGAGCAAAGAGTGAAAATCCTAGGACTGATTCCACTTTGACTGTGGCAGTTTTTGTCACTGCCGGGGGGGAAAACTTTTCCAACGCCCCAACTTTGGGAGCAAATTTCTCCTTCTCTACAACTCGGATTTGAGCATGCTTACTACTGTTGGAAAGCTCTACTGGAGCTCTATCTACCTTAAAAATTGCAAAAGATTTGAAGTAGAATTGAGTGAGTTATGGGGGAAACAATCTGGCTGGCTTTCATGGGGCAAGAACAAGCTCCTATCTTAACAAAGGAACTCAATAAGGAGGAAGATGAGTGAGGCAAGACAAGCATTTTGAGAAGGGCTCTCCTTCTCCTAACTACTAACACTTCAAAAGCAAGATCATTTTGAGAAGGGCTCTCCTTCTCCTAACTACTAACAATTCAAAAGAGATGATCAAGGTGAACAAAGAGGAGAAGGAGGCCCATAGCCTTCCTCCTCCTAACTAGTTAGATGGATAGGTAGGTGAACAAAATAGAGGAAAAGGAGGCCCAAGGCCTTCCTTCTCCTACTCTTACCTAAACTAAGAGGAGATGGATGAGGTAGACAAACAAGATATGAGACAAACAAGATAGAGGAGAAGGAGGCCCATGGCCTTCCTTCTCCTACTCTAACTAGAGTGAGTGGGTCATTACAAAGAGATAATAAACAAGCTTGGGAGCAAGGCTTAAATACCCTTGCTCTCAAGTTTTAACCCGGCCATTTACTTGGCCGGTAACTAAGGGTAAGTACTAACAATGGAGCCAACTTGCCACCCATGCAAGGGAGCAAGTCCCATGCCCATGCTCTACCTACCACTATAAATATATAAAAGTCCCATGATTCCTCCACCATGCCACTTGGATGGAGGGTCAATGGTGGCTTCCATTGCCACAAAGTGATAAATAATCACCATGGAAGCCAACCAACAAGGACTAACAATTTTACTAACATACAAGATATTAACCATGAGAGACCTATTGATTGTAGCTTGATCTTGTTTGTCGAAGGAGTGCCGGCTTGAAAGAAAGGGATAGCCCCACTCTTACCTCACTACTTTGGGCTTCAAACGTGGGGCCTTCTACTCTACTCATCAAATCCCCCACTCTTACCTCACCACTTTGGGCTTCAATCGTGGGGCCTTCTACTCTACTCATCAAATCCCCCACTCTTCCTTCACCACTTTGGCCTTCCATCGTGGGGTCACTAATCTAATTGTTTACTTTTCCTACTCTACCAACTACCCCTTTTCTTCTTACCCTACTTCAATCTTCAAATTGACTCCACTTCCTCTAAAAAGTCTTCTCAAAAAGTTAATACTTTCTAACCTTCCAATTAACATTTAAGGGTTTTCATTCAAAACCCTTAACTCCTCATACTTATATCACAATATTCAACTAACATTTGACAAAGCATTAACATTGAGCCAAACAAATGAATGTTGCACATTTGTTGGCTCACATGGGGTCAATCCAACAGCCGATGATGCTCTTGCACAGTTGGATTGTCGACCCGACGATGCTATGGAGGACGAGAAAGAGGAAGAACCCAACTATAAGCTCGGAGTTGACGATCTAGAGGTTGGAAGCTCGGAACTACATTAGACCGCTGAAGTTCTTCTCAGGACCCCGAAGCATACGACCAGGTACAAACCTTTGACCCTTACTGTTTTGATTGATTCCAGGCCCCAATAGAGTCATTTATGTCTGTAATCCATAGGAGTGTAACAAAACTCCTTACCGCTCTTTGTATCTAATTTCTATCTCATGCTTGTTGATAGAATATAAACTTCGGTTACTGAGTGCTCATCGCGGACGACATTCAAGTCCGTTGCTTTCCTACTTGTATTGTAGAGTACCGCCTCGTGTAGAGAGTAGATTCGAGTTCCAACCGCGACTTGCAACATTATTCCAAGTGTATTGTAATATCCTTGAATATAATGACATGCCTCTATTCAAGGCCTTGCCGCATATGCCTTATTGTCTTTTCATGTCAATGTTTATGCTCCACAATTACCAATCAGTGTTTGCATGCCAGTCTCATTTGAACTGGAAGCAATCTCAAATAGGAGGCCAGAGTTGATTAGGACGACTAAAAGCTCCGGTCCACTACCTAGCTCTTCCATTTCTTCATGGAGTTACGAGGTAGCTCCATGATCAATCTCTTTGTTCTTTTTGTCTTGATCAGGTAGCTTTCAAGGATCAGGTAGATGTTGATGGTGTGAGAGAGATTGCCGGGAGGACCGGTCCGCCTCCGCCGCGGGAGAAGTGGTTGAACATTGTCCTGGACTTGAATGACGTTCTCTGCTATTCTATGTTGAGGTCAAACCAAAGTAGACCCACACCGTACACTCAGGGGAACAATGTTCTTTCGCATAGGACTTCTACTATCATTGGTTCTAAACTAGTTTTAGAGAGGAAAAATGACGGACAATTTCTCCGGCAGGTTTCTGACATCGCGGACAAGGTCTTAGTATGGACTTCGATGATGAAGCATAATGTTGAGGCTGTCGCTGGCCACCTCTTTAAAAGAGACAAAGAACCTATAGACGTCCTCTGCCAAGAGCAGTGCACCACGATCCAGCTCTTGTCCAGAAATTCCTTTCAACTCGGCTACAAGGTTGTGTACATGATAGTGCTCTCGGAGGCTGTGTTCACCAATCCTAGAGGCGACACATTTTTTTCCCCCAACAATACTCTTCTCATTGATGACTCTCCTTTAAAGAGTATTTGCAATTAGAACGGTAATGTTGTGTTCCTCCGCACATGGAGTCCCTGGCATGGAGAAAACAACTTCCTCACGGAGGATCTTTTGTTGTGGCTAAGGTGCCTAGATTCCCACGATGGACATTTGCAGCGATTTGTGGAGGACAATCGCATTGGGCTTGACCCGCTGCATCCCGGTGATCTGACCGCCTAGAAAATCATCGACGGCATGTTGATGTCTTTTCGGCTCATGCGAACTCGATTTAGTTTACCAGGGATGAGCTTAAATAGGCCCACATTAGATAAGAGACCCGGCTTTCTATAGCTTCTTTACTCCATGACATTTTCATTGAACTTTTATAATTATTCTACCATATACACTATGTGTTTATTGGAAGTGAATAATAAAAGTGGACTTAGATTTACCCTTAATACTTCGTATAACTACTATCGGTTCTCTGTGCATGAATTTCCTAACATTGAATCTGTTGTGATCGAATATGCTTTTGTTCTACCCTGCCTAACGCGGTTCTCTACTAAATGAATGTTTATGTAGGATGAATGCATGCGCGTTTCTATGTTGCGTCAAAGGCCATCCACGGGCCTCCTCTTGGGGTTCGTCTCGGAGGAGGGTAGTTGCGGCACTACTTTCAACTCTCTACCGTACCTTGTTTCATCTCCCGGACTGACTAGAGATCAAGTCGCAAACTAATCCTCCTTCCGAATGAGGCGCTTGAACTTGAACCACTTGTGCTCTCTCCAACTTCTGCTTCAATCCTCAAGGATATTAGCGGCGAAGTCAGTGGGGAGTGCGCAAAGAACCTTCTTCAACATCGTATACGCGTTTCACCAGAGCGTTGTCCTCACTTGCCTAGATTAACTACAACCCTGATCGCGAACACAAAGATCTTTGTGTTCGCGATCTATACAACAATGTCTAGAGACTCGAAACGACCTCCTTGCAGATCATTGTCCGTCCCGACTTGAGGGCCCTCTGATATTACTATTCGAATTTAAGGGTCAAAAAGGAAGGCCAGTAGAGTTAAAGATGTTAGCCCAAGCGAAGCGTGCTCGTGGAGAAGTGGGCCCCTCCATCGTTCTCGGCACGATGATATCTTCAAAGGGCTTGCAAAGCTCAGAGCTCAAGAAGCAACTTAGCTTAGTGACACAAAATTGGACATGCATTGATTGAACTATCATGGCAATAGAAGTCATGTAGCAATAGATTTTACATGTAGAACTTTTACTAGTAATATATATAGCCGTACATTAATTCTTTTGAGGTCTAATATATTTTCTGACGTCCAAAAATGCATATATTTGTATAAAAATACATATTAAATATATTACCTTTTTACAAAAGCACTCACTTTTCTTCTATGAGTAATTCTCATTCATTTTCATTGATGCATGTCTATTTCACGCAACCTGTACACTATTAATGCTAGAGATGAGTTGGAATTAATAATGGTTTAAGAGACTTCATTTTAAGATTTGAGGATTTCCCAACACATCACTTCTTGCTATTGTTGGGTTCAACAACTATAATCAATTAGACTTCTACATTTGTTTCTTGAAGTCTCAAAATGTGCATTTTGTCTCAATTGAATGAATATGGCCTTATATCAGTACCTTTGGTCTTTGGACCAACTCGATCAAACAAGATCTATGCAAAGATAGGTCCCTATAGAGCCTATAATTTTGTCCGGATAAAGAAAGAAGACTAGTAGAGGACTTTCTTTTGCAAAAGGTATGAACAATCCAAGTATAATGTCATGCCATTTGGATTGACAAGTGCACTGTCCATCTACCACCATTTAACAATGACGTTTTCTAAGATTACTTGGATAGATCTGTCAATTCCTACTTAGACTACATTCCACTGTACTTTAAGAACATCAAAGAGCATGAAGAACATTTGATTTTGGTATTACGAAAGCTACGTGAAAATGGCTTTTCTACCAAATCAAGAAAATGCACATGCAAAGATAGGTCTATGTAGAGCCTATAACTAAGGTTGAGTTTATTGGATATGTTACATCTAGTAAAGGTCTTCTTATGGATCTGAAGAAATATTAGGCAATGACAAAATAAGCCTTATCTATGGCACTACGCAAGGTGTAATGTATTCTTGGCTTTGCTTCCATTATCACATATTTACTAGGGATCATTCTCAACTTGCGGATCTCTTTGCGCGGTAAAGATGTAAGGACAAGTTGGAGTGAGGACTTGCAACGCAGGAGGCATTTGAAGGCTGAGAGGCTGCTTTTACTACAACTTAAATTTTGATGCATCCGGACTTCATTAGGGCATTTTATATGGAGGCCAACGTTGCTACGTTGTCAAAGTTGCACGAAATTGTCAGAGTTGCACTAAACCGGATATGTAACTAATTATGGACAATTGGATAGTCCAAAAATAAGTCGCCTTCTGTCCGACAAACGTCAAAAGTGCAAAGAATGAAGAAACAAAACCAAGATCATCTGAATAATAAAAAATATTATTGATTTGTAGAATTTGAAAATTGAAATCGGTGGTCACATACAAGTTGCTTATGTAGAGCAAAATAGAGTCAGACTAGGAGACTAATGCGTTTCAATAAAGGAATAATAGAATATTCTACATGAAGTTGGATCCACTACTTCGTAGTGTTGGTGTGCAGCCGACAGCTATCCGCTACAAAAGAATACTAGCACTCCAAGCAATAAACAACACTACACGCTTCTTCATCATCAGTGACATAAAAGTGTTGGAACGAAGCAATAACTTAACATAAGAACATTGCAGCAGTGTTGGCTCGCAGCCGATAAGCAGCACCTTGTCTCCACTATCCGCTCCCTTTTCGACTCCACTATCCGCTCCCTTTTCGACTCCACCATCTCCTAGTGCTTGAACGTCTTCAATTCAGGTTATTTTTCCTTGAGCCTTCTCTATGTGTGGATGCGGAAAGTCCAACTTTGACCAAAGCAGCGAGTGCCACTGCTGAACCGGCTAATCACAAGTTGTGCAAATACAACTTGGTATAGTTCCAATGTCTTGCTGAAAGATCGTGCTTGCCGTGAGTCGCTGGAGTTGTTGGAGTTGACGGTTAAAAAAGAACTTAGATTGAAGAAGCTTGTAGTGACGGATCGCAGCCGATAGCCCGATAGGCATGCAGAGAAGGTAAAACCTAGGAATACTGCAATGTGAGAAGAACACCGAACTAGAGGGAATGTGCAACTTCATAGTCAATTTGACCAGGTCTATTAGAATGACTCATGTAATCACTCACAGATTTGAACTGATATAAGAGGTAGATGAACGGAAGGATATTTGTAGCTACATTCGGAATAGTCGTACTTGAAGACGTCAAAACACCTCGAAAAGGATAAGACATGTAGCAGGCAGCATCCGGTGCCAATCGTAGAGGGAGAGGAGTAACATCAACAAGGAGAAGTTGGTCAGGCCTGCACACCTCACGGGAATGGCGCTTGGAATAGAGAGTTTTTAGAAGCTTGTAACACCAAGGATAATTCATTGGAAAATCACAATATTCTCTTCCAAATACGGATGATAGCTTGTCCAGAACGCCGCAAGGTAGAATGTAACTTTGGAGAGCCCTCAAATCACGAATCGGCATCATACACCAGAGACCAACATGGATGCGCTCCAACAACATGGCAAACAACTTTAGAAGACTTAGCCGCTTCACAACATTACGATAAGCATTCTAACGGTCCGTCGGAGTACTCGGATTGATGTAGAAGAGCAATCCAAATATACAGAGAATGATACATTTCTTGAAGGCAGGAGTAGCAGCAATGTTTTAATCTTAATGGCACACTCCCTGAACAATAAAAGGAGGGTATAAGAAAGAAAGCCATATACAGAAATAGAATGAAAGAGGCAAGCATATCGGCCGGCAGCCGACAGGAAGACAAAATCATTATAAACGTGGCAATGTCGGCTCGTAGCTGATAGCAATGAGAACATAAGACAACAAACTAGACGAACTATAGTATGGTAATGACAATGATACAATGAAAAAAAGAAGTCACGGAACGCAATGGTAAAATGAAAAAAAATAATTCATAACAAATATAAGAACCATGATGAAAAAGGGAATTAGGATCAGATACTATAGTTTGAGAAGAATAGAGTATTAACAAAGTAAATATCCTCAGAATATACAATTAGGAGGAAGTTTTGAGTAAAATGCTAGAAACTATGTAGAACTAGAAATAAATCAAAGGTCATTTATAATTGCTAGTTGACTCGATCATCAAATGTGATGATTCCTAAAACTATACACCTATTCTAAAGATATGTACTAAGTTGGGATTTTAAGTAAGGTAACAGTCAAGAGGTGTATCTGCCGGCAGCCGACAACTGGAGCATCTTGTAGTTGCTCCAACATCGTAAAACCTCCTACGCAAAAAACAAAAGGTGGAAGAGTACTCAATCCATGAATACCCCCTCAAGTAGCTAACTTTTGGTACTCTTCGTATCGCGGATGAGTCGTGCGAGTGCAGGTTCTTGGGGGGGGGGCAGGGCGCGAGACTTGTTTTAGGGCGGGTATCAAGGAAAAAGGTCTGGTACGAGGCTAAAATGATAGAAGCTAAATTTTATACATAAGGAGATTGTAATGTAGTAAAAACCATAAATAATAATTTAATTCATGATGAATAACAATACATTGAAGAAATAAGAAAATTATATATTTCCATAACACAGAATCAGGACTTTTCCATATTTATTCCATAAGCTTATGTATTGTAATAGACTAATAGTAGTGTCTAAAAAATTACTACAATAATAATGAAAACTTCCCAAAAACCCATAGAGCTAATATAAGTCTATTCTACTTACTAAAACGGTTTGTTGTGTGTACCTTAACAGTGGATGTAACAGCCATGCGAGGATCTCGAATCAAGTCTCGGGTTACAACGTCATCAGCATCGTGCACCTCATCGCACTCTAGGTGACTGTCATCGTCATTGACGTTGTCATTGTAGCTATTGGAAGTTTGTCTATTGTCAATTGTGCCATCTTCCCTCCTGTTGAGGTCATCCTCATTCCCCCCACTGTTTTCTGAGGAGGAATTGTCCTGGTGAACATTGTCAGTTGGTGAGATATGATTCGCACTAAGATCTAGCCGAGGATCTGAATCTTTGCTTTTAGAAGTTGATACACTGATTGGCGTTTGGCCGATGTCTACACTTGGACAATTGCGTGGCAAAAGAATGCGACGAGGAGGGCTTGTACTCCACTAGCCTTGACCCCAACGGATTGGCTCTTGGTCATCATCCATTGCATTATTTTCACCGTGATATTCCCTGGTCCCTTCTAGAAGGTCGGCACCTTCGGCCCTAAGATCAAGATTAGGTCCATACTCTCTTCCATCCAAATTTGCTTCCATATCACTATCCTCATCATCTTCTGTCAGCACAACATTGAACTCACGATTAGGCTCATCTACTGGAACAGAGCCGATGGCATTTCGTTCTGAATCCTTTGAGTAGACATTGTCTTCATACCAACAAAGTGGTTCACGCCCCGGTCTTTTGTATAGTACACGGCCATGGATAAAGATATATACCAATGTCTGTGTCTTTTCTAGGGCCAACCGATTTTGGCTCTTGTTGTGCACAAATGAGTAAGTACTCCAATTACGCTCACTAGAACTAGCTGAATCTGTGAGAGACAGTATGCGCATTGCAATTTTGGAAAGATATTGATCTCCAACCCTCACTACTATTGATAAAGGAATTGTCATATGGATGTTGGAAAACAAGTCGTGGCTATATGGCTTTGACCTTCATCATATTGTTGTAAATCAACTATGACATCCTGTAATTTCACACCCACCACGTCTTTTAAATTTTGTGGATTACACAATGAAGCGCACGGAGTGCTACGCCGTCTTACTTTAGCACTGCATTCTACTTAAGAGATAGATTCAAGAGTATAGTAAAGGTCTATAAAACACATGGCCCTTCAGGCTTTGAATGAATCCTCCAAGACTGTTGCAATATCTGGTCGGATCCTAAATGGTGGATTTCTCAATAAATTCACACGTTGATATAAACCTTAGAGTATGAGCCACGCCTTACCCATTGCGGCTTTTGGTCTTCAAACACACATAGTGCATTCAACACATTCTCCATTATGTAAATCAAATTCTTGCACCATTGCCAGAAGGCTACGTCCTCAATGGTGCGGATCACATTGCGCATGGCTGTGGCTGACTGCTCCCCTCCCATTCTGTCCCTCAACGTATAGTAATAGTTCCAAACACGGGGATGGTCATTCAGTTCCTCTACGACGAGCTTGAGTTTTACGAGTCGGTCCAACATAACACGTAATTTTTTATAATGGGAATATTCAAATTATCATCAAAGAACTTATTTTATTAAAGTGAGAATAGTTGTATTAACACCAATCTAAATCCAGCAAAAAAGACTTCATTTACAGCTAAAGTGCAAACCAAGAAAGTCAAAACTTTGAAATAGAAGAAAAACATTACATCAAAACAATTAAGTCAAATAAATTGAGAGTCCAATTCAGAACAATCAAAACACATTCAATATCCAATTTTAAAGTAACAGTACATTAAAACGATAAACACCATTAAAATGCAAAACAATCACAATGTTAGAATACTAAGTATTGTTTCAAACGTAAAGGATTACATTTAAAGTATCTGTTACAATAGGGTGCCGCATATAAATAAAGTACATCCAACTACAAATCCAATTGCGCCCATAACGAATAAAGCTCTAAACAACATCAAAATAAATTTGGCTCTGATTGAGCTAAAATCCAATGCTAGAAAGGATCTACATGTGCCCTCGTACTACTCATCTTCGTCCTCGATCAGAGCTAAAACCGCAATTAACTACTTAGCTCAACTAGAGCTAAATAGCAATGGCTCGAATGATCTCAAATTGTCGTCTTAATCCTCGTCCGCCTCACATTGCACAATACTTTGTTTAATGAAATTAACCTGTTGCTCTGATATTGAGATTGTTGGACATTGAGAGCCAGCTGTGGCACTAGATTTCCATGACGTACAAGTAGCACCTGCATGAAGCCAAACCGGGTCCTGGCTGTCATCGAAAACCCATTTGAAATTCTTCTACGTATTGCAACCGACATAGGTATCTTGATCGAGAGGGCGTTTATGAAAAGGTTTGAAAAGTTGACTTTGAGTACATTTGGGGTTGTTGCAATCAACATCAAAATTGGTCAAAGCCTTCGCAATCCAAAAAGGTCGAGGATTTCCATCCGCAAGACAAAAAGCCAGAAAGTATCCAGCAAAAACATCTCGATCTACACAAAATGACTCTCTTGGTCTATCACACAAGCGGCCAATAAAATGGGGATCTTGCCTGTAATAGTCGCGTAGTTTGCTTGTATTTAGGAATTTTTGAGTCAAAGGTACTCGAGTCAAAGGCCACCAACCATTCTTTAAAAATGAAGAAATCTCCATACTCGCCACCAATGCATGATTAAGAGCCCGCCAGTAGCGTAAAACAGAATCGTGGCGCCGTCAATATTCTCCAGATAAGTCTTGAGTACATGAAGTCTCCTACAACTTAATAAAATTAAATATGCCCTTTACAATTTTATCCATGTTCTTAATGAGAATTGGCACTAAAGGTTTCATTTCTCTTGTAGGCATTAAAGGCATCTCCGTATTTGCATTTTCCTTCCACAATTTGATACCTTCACTGGTAGATAGAAGCCACTCAATGTCAGAAGATAACATCTTGTACTTCATCATAGGCCATCCATTGTCATGTTTAAATTGTTGGCCTTCGGGACTGACCAACAAGAATTTAATCTTTAGAGGCAATAAAATCCTTGATATATCCCTTGAAGTCGTGAATCTCCTCAAGCAAATGTGGAATAAAAGGAAGTTCTTCTGCGTTCATAAATAACTTCATCAAAAATGGAAACGTCATATAGTCATTTTCTTTTAAAATCATACTCCAATGTCCAAAGAGAGCGTCAATATCTAATGAGAATGTCCAACCAAAAGAAAATTGACATAAACTTCACGAAACACGCCCATGTATACCAGATGACACCAAAAGCAAAACATGAACCAGTTTTTGGCATCAGACGTCGCGTTGTCAAGTTGAACATGCAAGACGGGAGGTAAGCACTACGCAATCCCAGATGTCTCAGTTTCAAGTAAAAGAGAGTTCAAACAAGCATCTTTTCCGATAAGCAAGGCCTCAAACAATGGATGCATTCGAGCGTATATTGGGTTACAATGCGACATCGGAACTTGTTCTAGATCTCGTAAATGCTTCAGTTTAGAACCAACAGTGTGATTGCAATCACTAGGATAAATGTCAAGTCTGTAATGTAAGTACCGGAGATGGCTATGCCCATGAGTAATCATCCAAGTCACGGCAATCGGAAGTTTCATTAACGCATCGTTTGTTTTTGTTTTATAAGGTCTCATTTGAGACACATTGAAGTCTCAATTTAATATCTGCTATAAATAGAATTCTAAATATGAAAATTAAATTGAGACATTCCATTAAATTGATACTTTTGAGTGTTTTGATGATTGAAAATTTCTTTTTTAAATAGATAAAGTGTTAATATCAAACATCCCATGATACACAATACAAAGTGATTATTTGATAAACCAATTTGAGACATTCCATTAGATTGAGATTCTCAAAATAACTTTTCAAAGGAAAAGTTTTAGTTAGAATAATATGCTATTTATTTCCAAATTGGATAGATGAACTAAAGACAAAGTCCTCTTGCACAATCTACTAGCTAGAATACAACTATATCTACTAGCTAGAATACAACTATGAAGGGAACTATTCTATCTATTTCCTACCAAGCAATATCATAACAAAGAAATGCCCCTTTAGACACTAAGACACTCTACAATGTGAAACTTCAACATCAAAAGCATATATCATCCTTCTGGAGTAGATGCGTCGTCTTCAGAGTTTGTCGTAAAAGCATTCATTGATGCCTTGATGATGTCAGTTTGAGACGTTGGTATAGCTATCTTGGGATCTGAAGTTGATTCGCGTGCTCTTGGCTTCCAAGCTGTCATGATACATGATGTGTTAGACCATGTTGGATCCATTGTTTGATCTTCCCGCCACACATTCCCTTTTCTTGTGTCCCATCCTACATACGTATCCATATTGATATGTTTTCTAGCTGTAGGAGCCCAATATTGAATTTGGATCATATGCATATGTCCGGGATCCGGACTTCGATTTGTTAAGGCTCTAGCAAGCCATAATGGCCTTGGATCATCCTCTGCGGGACGCACTGCAACAAAATATCCTGCAAACGTATCGCGATTTACACGGAATGAAGCATGCGGACGGTCACGAACACGTCCAGCAAAGGGTGCATCTTCCGCATCCTCTTCCTGTATAGTGCCATCTCCATGCATGAAGTCAACCTCGTCAAGGACAATTCGAAAAGCCGGCCAAAATCCATCAACTAAACTTTCACGTGGCTCGATCCATGCATCGATAGCAGCTCGAACACCTTTCCAATAATCTCTAAATTCTCCAGAGAGATCCTCATCAGCCATTCCTGTCCAATGTGCAATATACCCATCTAGCCCTTTCTTGACATCATTAAGTGAACTTTTATGTTCTAGGATGACAGGTTTTGGTGAACTTGATGGAACACAAGGTCTACCATCTTCAGTCTCACCCCACAAGCGAATCCCTTTGCCATGCTCTGGTAGCCAATCTTTGTTAGTACACAAATTCTTGTACTCCATTATAGGCCACCTATTCGAATCCATGCAGAACTCAAATTGCTTCGCCTTGGAATGACCCTCTAGAAAGTCACCGCCTGTGCCTAGATAACCATCACAAAATTCCTTGAAATCGGGAACCTCTTCAATTAAATGGGGAATGACAGGTTGTGTTTCACAGTCCATGAAAGATTTCATAAGTCGTGGGATTGTTGGATAGTCATTTGTATTCAACTTCGAGCTCCATCGGCCGAACATGGCATCTATATCTTCATGCGTGTGTCCAACTATGAGGAAGTTCATGTAAACTTCACGAAAAATCCCTTTGTATACAAGGAGTGAACAAAAGGCCAAAAGCCATCTATTCTTATTGTCCCCTGAAGCATTATCTAGCTGCAAGACTAGTATAGGGGGCAAAGCTTGAGTAGGGACAGGAGCATCAGGTTGAGGGAGAAAAGGGAGTCAACGCATGTATCTGAACCTTGCAGAACTGCATTGGATAATGTCGATCGAGTATTCTCATTTGGAAAGAGCTTACGAGATGAATTCCTAGGTTGTCCTTCGAGATCAGGTAGGAGTTTGCAAGAGATCCAATGGTTGAGTTAGAATTTGCGGGGAAGATGTCAAGACCATAGTGCGCGTATTTAACATCTCCATGACCATGGGCAATCATTCCCGTAACTGCAACAGGCATTTTTGTGTAGAATCTGTTGTCTTGGTCTTGTGAGAAAAGTGTGGGGACGCGGTCTTGGAGTGATCTATTTTATCATGAATGATGGTCAGCAGCTTGTGAGGAGAATCATCCGAAACGGTTCGATTGAAATAGTATAGTTCTCTATGTGTCCGTTGAGAGATGAGGTGATTTTCCGATTTATTTGACCACTTCTTCTGTGCATACGATAGAGGTGTGCAAGCGCTTTGAAGTTGCTTGTATCTATCACACAAGTCACATCGAGAAAAGTATCACCTCGAGCCTTTGGAGCAAATTCTGGAAATGAAGGATGCCGAATGTTACTCAAGCCACTTGAGGAAATTGGCAACAACTCGAATCTTGTATTCATCTCATTGATGTGAGCTAACTTGTCACTCCAACAAAACGCAGATGACAACACCATGGCAGGGACTTTTTCACCATTTGCGAGCGTCCTTGTTTTGTGAGGCATTTTGTCGGCATCAGAAACTATGAGCGTACGAAGCATCGCAGCTGCTTAAACCGTATGTAGTCGAGGTTTTTTCAACCCCACATTCCCGTGACCCTCAGCTTGTTTCCCACTTTTGGACATTTCCCTGTACCTGTAGAATGAAGCTCTAGACATACCATGAATGATCCACCAAGCAGTAGGGCACACTTCTCTACCTTTCAAGGTAATCCACTCCAAGCCTGCCAGGTCCTTGTAGATCTGTCTATGGACCTCAAGGAGACACTTCTTACGAGCACAGACCCCATCATTCACATGCAGTTGAAGCGGATATCATGAATATGTCATTGGGAAAATGGTTGTAAGCAATTTCCCTCACAACACGATTGTGTGGAGACTGCAACGATAGATGCTGGCGCTAGCAAAGCATCTTTCCTGGGTGGAGCAACATTCTCTACTCTATGACGCATAGAGTCATATGAATGAACACCTTTCCGACCTTTTCGATTAACTGCTTTCATAGCCTCCTTGTACTTATGAGTTTGCTCATGGTCGTAGAGACTCACGCCATCAAGCAAAACATGTTTTGTGTCCCATGCGTGGAAGGACAACATCTGTCCGGATGGGAAATGCTCCTCAGATAGGGACTTCGCGATTTGCACCATATCCTGATTCTCACCAAGAATTAAGCCATCTATCCCGTCATCCACATCCGGATCCAGGTTCTGGCACAATGCTTTGGCCACATTCAGACCTTTATTGTTGCGAAGGGTCACAACTTTTAAGATCCATTTAGCCCAAGATATGCCGTCGCAGAGAGTGACACCAGGAGCCAAAGAAAGCAATGAACTTGCAAACTCTTCTGGATGATGCATATCCATCGTGCAAGGAAATCAACAATATATATCATAATTAAGTTCATTTGGACGACTAAGAGAATAACAAAAATTCATGTGGAACCCTTAAATCAACCACTGGCAAAAATGACATTGAAGTATCGGGAATATGATGAAGACGAGAAGAAGAGCGTTGTAAGGGACACAAATCGTCGACTCGACAATACCATCCTAACAATAACCGTCTCCCAGCTGTAACGTGAAGATAGAAACCTTACAGTATAATATAAAACACTACAGTGAAATAAGCGGAGCTTATCGTCAACCCGACGATATCCACAGCAACTGACTAACGGTGGGTAGTTTTCCTACAGCCCTACAGACAGAGGCTATTAAACCTAACTAATATGCTACTTGAGAGTTGTCCGCACAAAAACATAAAGTCTATCTTGATAGTCGATAGCCTTATCAATAAAAGTTATTGTCGACCCGACGATAACTTGATGGTCAACCACATATTTCTAATAAAAAGTACTCCCCGGCCGTGGATTGAAGGGGTATCGTCGATCCGACGATAACTTGATGGTCGACCACATATTTCAAAGATAAAATAATCCCCGGCAGTGGATTGAAGGGGTATCGTCGACCCAACGATAACCACCAACAGTACAGATAATTTAAAACTTAATATAATACTTTGTGGGTAGCTTGGAAGATATCGTCGACCCGTCGATAGCATGCAATGGAATCAATATTTTAAATTTACATTCTCGTATTGGCTAACATAAATATTATCGTCGACCCGACGATAACATGGCATGGTACCAAACGACATAAGAGTTATCATCGACACAACAATAACCTGGCATACATACGAGGTTAACATAAGAGGTTATCATAAGAGTTATTGTCGACACGATGATAACCTGGCATACTAAACATTTCAATATGAAATGAACATACTGGTAATCATAATGGTTATCGTCGAGCCAACGATAACCTGACATAAATTTTTCGAAGACTGCACGCCCCCCGAGGTGACCCTCAAGGTTATCATCGATCCGATGATGGCACAGATCCCAAGGCATTTCCGAATTATTCGGCGTAAAGGGCGCAATGTACGTTGTCAACAAAGGTTTGTTGACAAATGTTAACACAGATACAACAACAATCAACTCAACCGAAATACTACAGAATAATCGAAGAACAATAAACACAAATAAAGACGACGAACAATAAACAAAAACAAAGACGATCAGTTCGACAACAAGAGGCGGATTATACATTCTATACAATCGCAAAAAGAAGTGTCGTGGTATGTTAGCTAACCTGCGGCGAAAGTTAAGAGCCAACATCGTGAATTAGCGCCCAGGAATTGATAGAAAAGAAGAGAAGAAGAGAGGAAGAGAGAAAGCGCGGAATAGTAGCATCTCAAGCCGAAGGAAGAGCAGCGCAAGAACTTGACCGGAGTTTACACAACGCAAAGAGCCTTGAGGAAAAAGAATGCTGAAAGCCAAGGCAGTTCCTAGCGCGAAGAATACCAGCAGTCAAAGGATGAATTCTGTGCGCAAGGTAAGAGCGGGAATAATTTGCCGCCAAAAATAAAATTCAAACAGTCATTGTTCAAACGGATCATCGTATAAGACATATTCAAGATAAGATCCGACTAATAAATGAGGACCCAGAACTTTCGTAACGAATTTATTAACGAACTTTTGTAACGAATATACGTCCCAAATAGCATCTTCCATGAAATTCTGCTTTGTGGAACAAATACATAATTAAAGGCTTACAAAATAAAACCTCAGGGTTTAGGGTTTAGGGTTTGGGGTTTAGGGTTAAAGTTTAGGATTTGGGGTTTTGGTTTTAGGGGTTAGAGTTTAGAGTTAAGGATTTTGTGGTTTAGAATTTAGGGTTTGGGGTCAATGCTTAGGGTTTTAGGGGTTAGTAAACTCAATGTAAGGATTTTTAAAGAAAGGCTATAAGCTTTATGCTTATATAGTTGGTTAAGTTTTAAAATATTGAGTAATGAAGGTAATATAAGTAAATGTTTTTGTTTGGTGTTAACGAATGTATATTGCTATCACTCATTTACCATTTTACATTTTCAATATATAACATATGAATTTTAAAATTTGGCGTTAGAATAACATTTGTATATACTTAAAGTAGCATAATGTAGGTTAAATATCAACCTTAGAATACAATATGAGTGAAATGTATATTAAAAAAATATTCTAAGTTAACATACGAGACTATATAACCAAACTTAAATGCAATAGTTAGCAACTTAAGAATGTATATATTCATTAAGTTTACCTAGAGTTTCAAATTTCATAAGTTTATTTGAATTGTGTTATTGTGCAAAGTGCATATTTATGTAGCTTTATAGAACAACATATTCTAGTTTGGACTAACAGAGTGAGATTACGTATTATTAAAAGCTTTCAAACTCTTTTCTCCTAGATACCTAATAGCTCTACCATGATACAAAACTATAAACCTATAGAAGATGTCCTATACTGTTACTTATATTCATGTACAATTACTGAAGTAATTAGATTGTTTTTTCATAATTCTCTCAACTAATTCTCTAAGAGTCCTTATAAGACAATTAAATTTGCTCTATTATTTCTATTTTATGATAAATAATAACTTAAATTCAGACTAATAAAAGATACTTGTATATGTGCCCTTTAAAGTTCATAGTATCTTCTCCTTATATAATATCTCTTAGTCTCATCCACATTCTAGTTTCTTAACCTAGTTCTTATCCTTATATATAATGAAAAAAATATACCCTTTGACAAATATTGACAAACATTATATGTATATCATATATATTGTTTTATCCATTTTATGCGTAACTTATAATGTTATTGAGTACCAAATTTATTCTTAAATTATTATGCTTAGTATCTACTAATATTTCATAGTTTTAGGGTGTTGAATTCTTTGTAAAGATATCATCTTCTATGAATGCTTGCTTCTAATTTCTTTGCTATCCAATAAATTGTATATTGTTATCTATGGAACAAACTCTTATTGAAATATGGTAATAATTTTAAAATGCCATGTATAATTCATGGCTATAATGCAATGACATAATTCAATACATTATGAAGATTTGGTACATATGAATGAAACAATATGAAATTAATAATACGCCAACCATAAAATATACTTAAGTAACATAATTAGACTAGAATACTTGTTGGTGGATAAAAGAATAACACATAATTCATTATAATGGAAATATTCAAATCATCATCAAATAACATATTTTATTATAGTGAGAATATTTCTATTATCATCGACCTAAATCCGGCAAAAAGGACTTCATCTGACCTAAAGTGCAAACCAAGAAACTCAAAACTCTGTAATATAAGCGAAACATCCCATTAAAACAAGAAACTCAACTATGTTGAGAATATATATTTGGAATGGTCAAAACACATTCAATATCTAATTTTAAAAGAATAGCACATTAAAACGGAAACCACATTAAAATGAGAAACTATTACAATGTCAAATATTAAATATAGTTTTAAACATACAATTTTATTTAAAGTACCAGTTACAATACCGTGCTGCTTAAAAAAAATTACACCAATCTACTAATCTAATCGTGCCTAAAACGAGAAAACTCTAAACAACTTCAATATAAATGAGCTCAAATCCAATCCGAGAAAAAATTATGGAAGAACTCTTGTCCACTTTGTCCTCCATAACAGGTACAGCCGCGATTGACAATTTAGGTCGACGCGAGCTAAATCCCATTGTCATGAGTGATCTCAAATTTTATTCTTCCTCGGCGTCAAAACGCAGAATACTTTATTTGATTATAGTAACCTGTTGCTCAGATATTGAGATTGTTGGACGTTGAGAACCAGCTTTGGCACTCGATTTCCATGACGTAAAAATAGCACCTGCATAAAGCCAAACCGGGTCTTGGCTGTCATCAAACACCCATTTAAAATTCTTTTGCATGTCCCAGCCGACATAGGTATTTTGAACAACAGCGCGCTTGCTAAAAGGTTTAAAAAATTGGATTTGAATACATTCTGGATTGTTGCGATCTACATCAAAATCGGTCAAAGCCTCTCAATCCAAAAGGGTCGAGCATCTCCATCTGCAGGACGTACAGCCAAAAAGTAGCCAGCAAATACATCTCGACCAACGCGAAATGACTCTCTTGGTTTATCACACAATCGGCCAATAAAATGGGGATCTTGCCCATATTCCTCGCGTAATTTGCTAGTGTTAAGATATTCTCGAGTCAAAAGTACTCGGGTTAAAGGCCAACATCCATTCTTCAAAGAAGAAGAAACCTCCATGGGCGCCAACAATGAAACATTGACTGCATGCCAATAGCGTAAAACATAATCGTGTCGTCGACGATACTCTCCTGACAAGTCTTGGACACATGAAGTTTCCCACAAGTTAATGAAACCTAATATACCTTTCACAATTTCATCCAAATTCTTCATAGGAATTGATGATAGAGGCTTCATTTCTCCCGTGGGCAATATAGGCAAACCAGAAATTGCATTTTCTTTCCATAATTTTATTCCTTCGCTGGTCGATGGAAGCCACTCATTGACAAAACATAACATCTTGTACTTCATCATAGGCCACCCATTGTCATGCTTGAAAAACTTAAATTGTTGCCCTTCCGAATGACCGACAAGAATTTCGTCTTTAGAAGCAATAAAATCCTTGATATAGCCCTTAAAATCAGGAATTTCCTCAATCAAATGAGGAATAACTGGAAGTGCCTCAGCCTCCATGAATGACTTCAATAAAAGAGGAATCATCAAATGGTCATTATCGTTTAGAATCATACTCCAACGTCCGAAGAGAGCGTCAATATCTTCATGAGTATGTCCAACTAAAAGAAAATTGACATAGATTGTACGGAAAACGCCCATATGTATCAGAAGGGACCAAAAGCATAACATGAGCCGATTTTTGTTATCAGAGGCGGCGTTGTCAAGTTGCACATGTAAAACAGAAGGAAGAGATTCCGTAGCTCCTGATGACTCACTCTCAGGTAAAAGAGAGTTCAAACAAGAATCTTTTCTGATAAGCAATGCCTCAAACAAGGGATGCGTTCCAGATCCAACAAACAATGACTTGGAATGTGATATCGGAACCCCTTTTAAATCTCAAAGAAGCTTTAAAATAGATCAAAGAGTGTGATTGCAATCACTCGGATAAATGTCGAATCCGTAATGAGCATAACAAACATCGCAATGCCCGTGAGCAATCATTCTTGTCACAGCAATAGGAAGTTTCATGAGCGCATCATTTGTTTTTGTTTTGTGAGAAAACAAAGGACAAGCCGCTTTCGCATGATCCATTTTGTCGTGGATAATGCAAAGAACATCTTTGGGCCTTTGAATAGATAAAGAGCGATTCTTGTAATAATACTCACGATGTGTTTGCTGATGGTCCAAGTGGAGTTTAAGCTTCTTAATCCACATATTCTCTTCACTTGAATCTGGCACCATAGACTTGATTATGGTCTCAAGTTTATCACACGTTGCGCATCGCGCAAAATTGTCTCCGGGTGCTTTCTTTGAATACTCAGAGAATATTGTTCGCCTAATCTTGCTGAGAGTGCTTTGGGTAATGAATAAGCTCCAACCTCTCGTTGATGAGATTGATATCTGGGATTGTATCTTTCCATTTAAAGGAGGAAGGCAATGACCGTGAAACCACTTTCAGCCCATTATCGAGCATTTTGGCTTTGTGCGGCATATGATCATCTGCGTTGTCGAATAACACCTTAAATGTTGCAGCAGCTTGCTTCACATGAAGTCGAGGAACTCCAATAATATTCTGCCAAGCTCGAGCACAAATATCAATACATTCGGTTGTAACCATCATACTCCCGTCAGCAGTTTGATGAAATCGATGATGTACATCAATCTTAAAGTGCGCCTTAAACTTAAAATCTGAAGACTCGTACATCTCCTTTCGCAAGGCCAGAATCTTTTGGCGGGGGAACGGCTGACAGCAATTCTTATTGCAACATTTCATACTTGCAACCAAATTGACAGACTCCACGGTTAAAAGTCCCTCCTCCCTCCTAGTTCTTAGAATCTGAGGATGTCTTTGTCCTAAAGTATACGGACGAACTCCTTTCCTCTTTGGTTGATCACGAGCATAAACTGCAATATTGTATTGCTCGCAATGCAAATGATCAAGTAAAGACCAACCGTCAGGAATGGCATGGCTGAGATTCCATTTTAATGACTGAAATATAGTATCAGAAGGCAGAAACTCTAAATCCAAGCACTTTACAATCTGAACAACTACTTGATCATCTCGCAAAGGCTCGCCATTGGAGCCCAGTACACAATCAGACCCCACACTTTGACAAATACCCTCTGCAACAATGGCCCCTCGAGGATTCAATAGTGTCTCAAATTTGGTTATCCATTTGCATCTCGGGTGTCGTGCACCCCTCCTTGAGGAGTGCCCGCAACACCAAGGGTCCAAGGGGGACACCGGAGTGACGCCCGGGCCTTGGGGTGCCAAGGTGAAGGGAACCTAAGTGGGCCTAGTGTGGGAGAGGACCCCGGGCGTTGGAGACGCCTCTCACCCACGGAGACTAGGAGCCACGAGGGAATGGACATGAGATTATGGAAGCTCATGTTGCCACGATTCCGGGATGCTAAGGAGCACCTCAGTTGGAGGTGTGAGCTAAAAGTTATGGGAGTTGGAAGATTGTGGGACTAAAGGGAGTGCTGTCCAGGGACAGTGCTGGACTGGGAAGCTGGCCCGGGACTCCCGAATCTTCAGAGGGGCATAACTCCCTCAATACTTGTCGGAATGAGGCAAGTAAGGTGTCTATCGGCATCTACTTGACGAGTAGATGTCGATAGAGTGGTCGCTCGTCGCGTTTGGATGCGGGACGAGGTAGATACGAGCCCTGGAAGGTTCGGGAAGTCTCCCGGGGCCTTCCAGCGGCTAAGGCATTGGGGGTCTTCCAAACCTTAGAGGTGTGAGGGTCCAGCCCTTCACCTAGGACCAGGGGGCTGCCGAATCCCACAGAGTATACTATGGGGAGGGCTGGTCTCCCTCCCCACTCCCATGGTGCCTTGGTGGTGACCAAGGTGGGAGTCCCGAGTGGTGTGGCTAGTGTTGGGGCCTCACCATGGGGACTCCCAAGCCAAGGTGAGTCCCAATGGGTGGAGCTAGTGTTGGGGCTCCACCATGGGGACTCAAAGTGCAAAATGAGGCATGGTGGGTGGAGCTAGTGTTGGGGCTTCACCACGGTGGCTCATAAGGACAAGGTGAGTCCCGGTGGGGAGCTAGTGTTGGGGCTTCACCGGGGACTCATATAGGCAAAATGAGGACCATGAGTGCTACCGATGTGGGGTGGTGTCTCACCGCCGGCGTTGTGATTACTTGGTGGCCTTGGGGTCACCATGGTGGTCATGGGCGGTGGTGAGGAGACACCACCAAGTGCGGTTAGGCCGCGTGGTATGGGAGTGCCACCAAGTTGGGCCTTGGACATAAGTGGAAGTCCGCACCTAACCATTGGCTACCTACGAAGGGGTTGAGTCCCGGTTGCATGAGTAAGAGGGATTGATAACCAAGCGGTGAGCTCGGTGGTTGGTATGGAGAGCTAACTTTGTGCATGTGGGGGATGTGCAGAGTTAGCGCTCGTGACACTTGCTAGAGTTGGGAAAAAGTTGGTGTAAGCCAAGGTGAGCTAGCAAGGGTTGCGACACACGCATTCGGACGCTCTAGGCGGGTCACTCGTACTGACACACCCGAGTAAATTGTTAAACTTGAACTCCAATATACTAGTTTAGAATTAATCATTTGACATCAATATAACATGGATGTTATAGGAACGATCTAAACCCCCAGTGGAAATTCCTAAACTAACTGTGGACATAGCTCGACCCGAGCTAAATCCGTGCGTATGGTAAAGAAGTTGTTGTGCATTTAGCTCAAGTCGAGCTAAATCCCTACGCAGATTATGACACTGCTGTAGACTTAGCAGGACTCGAGCTAATTTCCCAAGCGGACTACTGAACGTCTAGCTTCATTTTGTAACGTACTAAATACTGTGCGTTCAGGAGGCATCGACCTTAACACTCCGCGTTAAGCAGGCAACGATCTAAACACTCTGCGTTAAGCAGGGAGCGATCTAAACACTCTGCGTTTAGCAGGCAGCGACCTAACCACTGCGTCTAGCTGGGAGCAACTTGAACACTGTGCGTTTACCAGACAACGACGTAACCACTGCGTTCAGTTGGGAGCGACTTCAACTCTGTGCGATTAGCAGGCAGCGACCTAAATGCTGTGCATTTAACAGGCAGCGACCTACACACTGTGTTTAGCAGGCTGCGACATGAACAGTGACCGTTTAGCAGGCTGCGACATGAACACTGACCGTTTAGCAGGCTGCGACATGAACACTGACCGTTTAGCAGGCAGCCTTACCTCTGTGTTAAGTTGGGAGCGACCCGAACGCTGTGCGTTTAGCAGGCAACGACCTAAACATTGTGCGTTTAGCAGACAGCGTCCTAATCCTACGTTCAGTTTAGAGAGACCTAAGCATTGAGAGTTTAGCAGGCAACGACCTACATATTGTGCGTTTCGCAGGTAGCGACCTAAACACTGATTGTTTAGGAGGTAGTGACCTGACCACTGACCGTTTAAAGGCTGCGACTTGAACACTCTGTTTGGTTCGGAGCGACCTGTACACTGTGCGTTTAGCAGGCAGCAACCTAAAGATTATGCCTTTAGCACGCAACGACATAAAAACTGCGTTTAGTTGGGAGCGACGTACAAACTGTGCGTTTAGCACGCAGCGACCTACACTGTGCGTTTAGCAGGCAGCGACCTATATTTTCTGCGTTTAGCTCGTGAAATTGGAAATTCCTGTTTTTGCGACCTAAATGCACAGGCATCGACCTAAATGCACACTGTTAACGTAGTTACGAAAAACGAATTTCGCGGAGCGGTCCCAAAATGCAAGTTCAAATGCAAATGCAAATACGTATGGTAATGGCGTACCTGATGCGAATGATTGCCTGGGAGATCACGAACAAACCCTATCGCAGTCGAGCAAACAAGCTGAGAAACAAAACGAAGTAACAACAGCTGAATGGCAAATGTGAGCTACTGTAGCTAATGCGGGAAGAAGTTCAAATAACAACCACACGAAACAGGAGCAGGACGGCGCGTAGGAGGATGGCGACGCGGGAGTAGGGGGGAGGAACGGCATGAGGCTCGACTGAGCGGGAAGCTGCGCCAGGGAGAAGAACAACAAGCGGAACGCTGGCGGAGCGGAACGCTGGCGGAGCGAGCTGGCTGGGGGCTGGCTTGCGGAGCGAGCCAGCTGGGGCCCCTGGCTGGCGATGCGAGCTCGCTGGGAGCCGGCTGGGAGCCGGCGAGAAGCCGTTCAAACTGGGCGGGAAGCTGGCATCGCCAGCCAGCGGCCCCATTGAGCTAATTTAAGTGTGGTTATTAAATTTTCTACTTTTTCATTCTTTATTTAAAACTTATAATCATTGCGTGTAAAACATGATTGACGTATAAATGAAAATTTCGTCGAATTATCTTTGTGTTTCAACAAACTCCATAAACTGATAATTACTTATTTCAGGAATTGAAATTAATTATATTATCCTTGCGTCTATCTATATTTCCACTATTTTTCAATATAATAATAAACTTGAAAACTATAAATCCAATGATTAAAATAAAAATCGTATGAAATCAAATTTATTTTAAAAATTAAAAAATAAGTCCGTTATGCAACTAACTTATTTGTTTCAAAATCATCTATTAGGATTTTGATTATACATAGGCTGATAAATAATTTTTTACTCTTTCTATCACACTTTCTAACGATGAACTAAATAATTCAGTATAGATCAATCTTAAAATAGATCAATTAAAATAATTCATATCGAACTTTACAATAACACATTCAAAATAATTTAATACTATACCTAGAATATTAGATATACTTTACGAGATAATAATCTTTGAATATTTGACATCAAATAACTCAATTATTATTTTAGCATATTTCGCTTAAAATATCTCAATTCTAATCTTAATAAATCAACTTTTAATGAAATTCTTGAATATTATACCTACTATACCAAATTTTATTTACTCAATATTTTTTTTGGTATACCACATCAAATTTAATAAGTAAATAAGTTAACGAGCCACAACATATTTAGTACTGAAGTAATAAATATGCAGTTACAACAATTTTAATCCTAGAACTCCTTATTAAGAATTATTAGTACTATACGTAGGTTACTGAACATAATTTTCCAAATACTTATTATAGAATAATTTGCTTGAAATAAATGTACACAAAAATTAGAATACTACTTTTAGAATGTTTTGGTGCTATTCTTATACTACCACACCAAATTTAGTAAATAATTCTGATATAAGTCCTTACTTAATTACTAGATACTAATCTTGGTATACTGTACTCTAAATATAATGCAACTAATATCTATAATTAAAAATTCAAATATTTAAAAAATATTTTCAGACCAAAAACAATGTAACAAATATTATATCCAATGTTATTATTGTATTACAATTATTAAGGTCTATAAATAGGGTATAAATATTTATTCTTATAATTTTATCAAAACTAAATCATTTATATAACTTTAAAGTAAATTATAATATTTTTGGTAAGTGATTTCATCTACTATAGTTTATTTTAATATAGATTTTAGCTTATTACGTATGAATTGATATGAATTTTATGTAGATTTAACATTTTACATGTTATATTTATGAAAAAACTTATTTATTCTTATACTTTTATGAAAACTAAATCATTTATATAACTTTTAAATAAACAATAATATTTTTGGAAAGTGAATCCATCTAATATTGTTTACTTCAATATATCTTTTAGCTTATTACGTATCAATTGATATAAGTTTTACATAGATGTAACATTTTACATGCTAAATTTATAAAAAAGACTTATTTATTCCCATAGGATAATAGTCCTAATTCAATGAATATTTCAAATACATAAACCATTTATAAATTATGAAACTGAGCATAAATTTTTCTATAATATCATTAAAATAAAACAAAAAAATAAATAAATCACAAAGTATTTTAATTTAAAATATATGTATAAGAAGAAATTATAATATATGTTGGGAACCTAATATTATTCTAAAATTATCTAATTTTATAATATTCTAATATAAATGACATATCAAATTTGTATAGATAAACAATAAAAAAAAATACATAAACGTAATTTGAAATAAAAAAATTTCATCAACATTTTATAAATATTTATTTAATATTAAGTTAGATATACATCTCATTTGTATTATACGATCGACTTATTTTACGAGATAATATTATGTTAATATATACTTACCTACCTGCGTCGAATATACCGCAGCAGCAACGATAATCTTCTTTGAAGCAACTTTGGTATCCATACTAACGAATACGTCCTGATTAAAATTTGTGACAAAAGCAGAGATACATTCACTAACACAACTCGTTTTGCTTTTTCTAGGTCATATTTGAACTCGAATCTGTTGTTTGCATGGAATCCTCTCTGAACAACTTCTCTATATACTTAGTATAACGCCGTTCGACTATTCCAATTGTTAGTTATTGTGAAAGGTCGACATTTGCAAACTCTATTTTGCAATGCAAACTGTCATCACCTTCACAACGTCAGAATAAGTAGATAAAGCAGTTACATGCTTACAAATGAAAGCATACAATGACGAATAGCAAAAGTATTACCCAAGACCTCTAAGTTGTATTGTAACAAAAACCAGTGGTACCTTAACACAAATTGAATTCAAATTCTCAATTATACTAGAGACAAAAATTAATCTTGTGTGTCACTTTTAAACTAGATATCCATTTAATTCTTAACATTAGTATTTGTTATTTTACAAAGTTATATAAGATTTCAACTTTCATGCTTTACGATTAAATAATTAAATATACACTTGAATATTTAAAAAAATTGAACCCATACTATTCTTATGTATAAAATAATTTGACTTTGTGAAATCATAAGAATAAGATTTATGGAAACCAATTAAAGAAATGAAATTTTCTGGTACTGAACATTCTTAAGCTTAAGCGTAACCTTAATCGAATCGAATTTATTTCATCATGTATTGTTTTTGTTGTAATGAGTCATAAATATATGAAACTCTTTACGCCATATTATGTTATATTCCATGCAAAATAATATAGTTTATATTTATTTCAAGTATTCTTCTTAAAATTGAACTTTTTTTTTTAAAGACGTTCATACTACAAATTTTAAAAGTCATACTTCATTCGACGTTTTAATATTAGTCAAGAAGTAAATCATAATAATAATATTATATACAAATTTTGTAAGTTAAACACAATTAGAATTAAATGTATTTACACAGTACAATTGACTATAGTCAAGCTCAATTGTCATCTATTTGTTAATTTGAGAAAGTGACTCCAAAGTGCTCTTCATGCTGAATGTTACGGTTGTTGCCTTTCGAAGAACTTGAAATCACATAATCGCGGGCGCTGATTGCTAAGACATTAACGATTGTAAAGATTACTTACTCTTTTAATATAAAACATCTATTGAAACTATACTTTCAAATGAATAAGTTACTCTGTAAGACTATCTTACAGTACTCCACAATATATCATTATGCATTAACGACGGCACACTACATTGTAGATTTATATATACCTATACTTTATAAGCATTTAATTTATAGAAAAACAACATTAAGTAAAATTTATTTATAATTTTAGAGTCAAACTAAAAAGGTATGACAAATAAAATTTGTAAAGAACAATGTCTGAAATTATTAATTTTTATCGTCTAGAAATTACTCAAACATATTCATTTGCATCATGTGGATATTAGGTTACTCATTTTTAAAATGTTTTATATCCAACTTCTTTAAACTTCAAAATTAGTTAAAGGATGTTCTGTAATAGAATAAAACCATAATCTTATATTATTTTAAATTTAGGAATAATTTCATAACAGAATGTTAAATAAATTTGTCTGCTTACGATAAAATATTTAAGTTAATGATTACTTTATATAATCAATTACAAGATAATGTTAAAGTTTGGTCTGCAATATAATTGAACGTATTGATCGATAAAGACAAGTCCACAGTTGTTTCATTATAATAAGAGTTATGCTATATGTTTGTCATCGACGGATCATTGATGTTTACAACAAAAACAAGATAGATGTTGAACATTGAAGTGATATGTGAAATTAATAACTTGTTTTTTGCTTCGCTTGTATTGAGCAGAAAGACTTTTATGTCCGCGCGATTGAACATCTCATACTATCACATTGCGAGATGAAGTGTGAATGATTAAAAAGGCCAACAACAAAAGTTTCATTGTAAGAGAATTAGACTGTGAACATCGGCTATTTAAATCTGTGTATCAGTGTACGTGAGTTATATATTGGTAGTATAGCTGCTTAATTTGGCTCATGTGTTGAATGTACTGAAGTTGCATACGCCTAAAAATACACAAAATTATGTAAAAAAAATTGATACTGATTGATAGATGTTTTGAATAAGTTTTATCGTTAATTATCAATAGATTAAAAATTGATTATAAACAACAATAATTATTGATTACAATATCGGCAAGATATATGTTAACATAATAATGTTATGAAGATCATTTGCAAATGTTTTTTATATTTACTCCTCTGATTTGTATTTATTGAAGTGTATATTATTGTTTTTGAACAGCTGTTCATATACATTGTTGTGCTAAAGAAGAAGCTTGTCATCCAATTTTCGTTCAGCGATTAGAATTACGCAATGTACAGAATGTTGTCAATAACTAATGTCCCGCTTGTTACCTATATTTTTTAATTCGCCACTGTTTAGAATGTTTTTGGGCCTCTTAAGTTTCTAAGAATTAGTCATATGTGTTATTGAGACTGAATTATTTTTATTAAAATCGTCACAAAAGATTTCGTTATTCCACAAAGCAACAACATGCAAAAATATTGCAATGCTCGATTTCATGATTTGGATTGGAACATTCTTCAGATGTATGCAAGCAAGAAATGATGTTATTTGCAAAGACTTTGCGGATCAAGCGATTATGACCGAGTTACAATACGCATGTCAAGCTGCAAGGAATTTAGCGAGGCTCGTCGATTTGTTATAGAATTCAATCGAATATTCTATAATCACATTCATTATATTATAGCACTGTCAAAAAGATCAAGATATCGAGCGAGCGAACATAAAAAGCATTTATAAGTGTTTCATCGATTAGAATTATTTTAACTTGTGGCGTGCACTCTTAGTACTTGCTTACATTTCTTACAAGAAGTGAGACATGACACTCGACTAGTATTGAGTTTCAACTTGGTGCGAAAAGATTGCAATTACTTTCGAAATGTTTGCATTCTTCTATGTTGAGGATTGTTGAAACACTGTTACGGCTATGATAAGAGGCTGTGGTATTGGCAAATACAGAGTTCTTTCCTACCAAGTTTGTGATTGAATTTTTGTCACAACAAATACACATAGACAAATTTCAATTCTGAAAGATTAGAAGATAGTGAATGCCAATTTTTTTCCTTTGATTCGAAATTGTGGACTGAGATTAGTTAACCCTTAAGCGCCCACGGTGTCGTTTTTCGACATTTTGGATGTGAGGCTCCGTCTTTGGTGCACAACCCCGCTTTCATCCCATCGATTTTTCATCCGCCGTTTTTATTGCTCAACTCCTCGGTGGGTTTACTCTACTCCCTCCTTGGATAAATAGTAAAAACCTTGATCCTCAATTTGTGAGAGTGGGCGAAAGAGATTTTTCATGAAAGTTTTGGTGGTGTGATCTTCACCCTTTTTTTGCATGGATCTTGAAATCCATACCTCCAAATGGCATGCAACTTGGTGGTCATACTAATTGCCATGCTCCAAAGAAGATCCTACGGTTGGATTTTCCATTTTCATCTTTTATTTGTTTTTACGCAGTTTTGAAAAAATCAGCATTATTACCAATTGTTAGGAGCTTTACCCCCCCTTGGGCGTTTAGGGGTTAAACAAGGTTTCTGTTTGATATACATCATTGCTTATTTACTTGTTATTGAATTCAACTTTATTATATAAGTGACTTTTATTAAATCGAACTTTTATAAGATCATAATACTATCATAAATATTATAATTTTGACAAGGTCGACTAATTCAGTGACCTTCCACTAGAAGCATACGTAGATTAGTATGCTCATGACGTTAGCAGTTGTTCGCGAATTGATTCTTCACATCTGTCATAATGCAATGAGATTAACGTTCGCGCTTTAAGTTTTTATTGTAATTTGTTTCACTGTTATTTCTTGATGTTCACGTGCGTGAAAGATTTATGTGATTAGAAAGAAAATATACTGTAGAATTAGAATATATTGACAGTTATAAACAGTGCTTACAATTAATCTTATTCAAGAAGATGAAAATATTGATTGCTCGGGCAGATTCATTCTTGGTTGACTCGCAAATAAGCCTAGTTATTGATAGTCAATCTTCATTCACATAGAGCGCTTCAAGCAGTTTTATACGGTACACTAATACACATTTAAAGTTGTTAAAAATCCTAATTAACATGATTTAAATTTAATCTATAAATAATAAGGTCATAAAGCATAAAGTTAAAGATTGCAGTTATCTTAATAGTAGTAGAAGCTAATAAAGACGTTAACGTTGTCATAAAGTGCTTTGTAAAATTATGCAAAAAATTCTTTACTTGTTAAACTTAACAGTCATAAAATATCAAAATTCGTGGAATTTGATAAAAGATGGTCATTAGAAATATAACAGCAAAAAAGAGGTGATAGGAAACTTAACAAATTGTCTACATATCGCATATATTTTTTAAAAAATACTAAAAAGTCAGGGTCACGGAAAGAAGAAAAGTAATTTTCGAGAATTTTTTGAATTTAAAACTCATCTTAAAATTGACGATGCTTACGAATATATTCGATATAGCCTGAATGTTGGTCGTTTTTGCAATTAAATTATCTAACTAGGATCTTAGGAAAATGTGGGATTGAAGTATCCAAACTTTTATAAAATAAATTAGCTATTTTACTCTAATTACCTACGAATAATATAAAGTAATTCAAATTTCAAAAAAAGAAGAAAAATAGCAAAGCAGGAAATAAGAAAAATTATTAATTCGGTCTAAACTAAAAATTAGCGTGTATAAATTATAGAATATAATATATAAAATCATACGAGTATTGAATCTTTACGGTGGATCTTGATTAATAGTTTACAAATGAACAAAATATTAAAAAATAATGTACGAACAGATAGTTGGAACAATAATAAAAATATCATTATTTGACTAAGTAAGTATCTTCTTATGAAACTCATAAAAACATTAAAAAAATTGTAGAAACATAAAGAATATTGTTGTGAGAATTGCATCTACATGTAATGATTTAAATGCAATTATTATAACTAAAAATAATAAATAAATAAGGAATGAAAGAGTAGAATGTGGTAATCATGACACTTAAAATATTAAAATAAAACTAAAGTAATGTGATGAATGTGTTTTTTTTTGTTTTTTTTAAAATTAAATTTATGTATCTTATTTTATTCAAAACATTCAAATGATTAAGAATACAACTAAAGCTGTAATTGCAAATATATTTGTAACAAGGGAGTGAGTCGTGTTCTAGCTAATAATGACTAAACTCTAAAAATGATAGAATTTAAAAAAAAGCAGACGTTTAACGCAACTATATGTCATAATTTATATGCAATGACGAGAGTTTAAACTCTAAAGGCTCGAGTGGTTGGAATAAAAACTTAGAAGTTTTTATACAATATGAGTAACGTAATTATCATAAAGTACTGTCACAAAGACAGTATAAAATCAAAATTTCTGAATTGTATCTATTCGGCTAAATTTTCTAAAATATTTAAGATATGTTTTATACTTTATTAAGGAGTGTATAATTTTGAGAAATTAATATAAAATGTAATTTTTATACTTAGTAATTGCAAACAGTTATGATTGGCTAAAATCATATATCATATGATAAAATCAAAATAAACTAGAAGTAAATAATGAGAAATCTTAAAATTTTCGTAGAATATTCTTACAATAAGAAAATTTTGTCGTGTTTGTAATTGAAGGTTACTTTGGAACAATCTATCAAATCAAATAGAGTTGTAAGTTGAATGGCGTTTAGAACCTAACAATCTTCAAATATGTTAAAAAATAAATAAAAAAGCAACTTTTATAATTTACGTATTGCTCTTCAAAATTGAGGTTCGACCATAATCTGCTTGATTGGGCTCTTCGAGGTTAAATAAGTCACAAATAGTGCACTAAAGTGGTCGAGAGAAGATTCTAACAGGTAGCAAACTAATAAGTCTGGACGTTATGTGAGTAATGGAAGTGCAAAAAGAAACATACAAAAATAGATATTATGAACTAGAGTGTTTAAATTTAACAAATTTTGCAAAATAAGAAAAAAACATTTATCACTGGTGCCCCACAACCCAAGGGCAGCGGGCACCCGGGCATCCAGGCACCCGTGGGCGGCCCGGCGGCCGGGCGTGGCCTTGCCTTGCGCCGCCTAAAGCCCGCGGGGCAGCCCGCGCAGCCGCCACGCGGCAACACGAATGTGAGGGCAGCCAGCGGGGTCGCCGACATCTCCCGCGCGAGCGCCCCGCCGACAGTCTCTCGTATTTGCTGTTGCTCGTCGCCGACATCTCGCCGCTCGTTGTGTCTCCGCTCGTTGTCTCGCCGCTCCTCTCGCATTTGCTGTTGTTGTGTCGTCTCTCGCATTTGCTGTCGTTGTGTCGTCTCTCGCATTTGCTGTCGTTGTGTCGTCTCTCGCATTTGCTGTTGTTGTGGTACTCCTGGTTTTTTGCCGCTCCTCCGCCATTTGTTGCGCCGCTCCTCCGCCATTTGCTGCGCCGCTCCTCCGCCATTTTCTGCGCCGCTTCTCCGCGCTGTGTCGCCGCGTCGATCGTCGCCCTCGTCCTCCGCGCTCCTACTGCTGCCTGTTCGCGATCTTGCTCCTCCTCCTGCTCTTGCTTCTGCTGCCGCCAAGCTTGCCCTCCGCACAACAATTAGGTCGCGCTTGCATTTGCAATAGGCCGCGCTTGCATTTGCAATAGGCCGCGCTTGCATTTGCAATAGGCCGCGCTTGCATTTGCTGTGTTTCTTAGTGTGTTCGTCAGTGCGCTAGGGTTTTTTCAAGCTCTCTATCAGGTACGCCAATTCCTTACGCAATTGCTATTCCATGCGCAGTTGCATTTTTTTATCTTCCATTTTGCGACCTCTCCTCGCGATTCATTTTACATTACTAGAATTACTAGAATTACAGTGTGCATTTAGGTCGATGCCTGTGCATTTAGGTCGCAAAAACAGGAATTTCCAATTTCACGAGCTAAACGCACAGCTTTTAAGGTCACAAAAACAGGTATTTCCAATTTCACGAGCTAAACGCACAGCTTTTAGGTAGCTGCCTCCTAAACGCACAGCTTTTAGGTAGCTGCCTTCTAAACGCACAGATTTTAGATAGCTGCATTCTAAACGCACAGCTTTTAGGTAGCTGCCTGCTAAACGCACACTTTTTAGGTAGTTGCCTCCTTAACGCACAGCTCTTACGTAGCTGCCTCCTTAACGCACAGCTCTTACGTAGCTGCTTTCTAAATGCACAGCTCCTAGGTCTCAGCCTTCTAATCGCACAGCTTTTAGGTAGCTGCCTTCCAAACGCACACCCTTTATGTAGCTGCCTTCTAAACGCACACTTTTCAGGTAGTTGCCTCCTTAACGCACAGCTCTTACGTAGCTGCCTCCTTAACGCACTGCTTTGAGGTAGCTGCTTTCTAAATGCACAGCTTTTAGGTCTCTGCCTTCTAATCGCACAGCTTTTAGGTAGATGCCTTCTAATCGCAGAGCTTTTAGGTAGATGCCTGCTAAACGCACACTTTTTAGGTAGCTGCCTTCTAAATGCACAGCTATTAGGTAGATGCCTTCTAAACGCACATCTTATAGGTAGCTGCCTGCTAAACGCACAGCTTTTAGGTAGCTTCATGCTTAACGCACAGCTTTTAGGTCGCTGCCTGCTAAACGTACAACACTTAAATAGATCTTTTAGCTCGTTCTGATCTTAGTAGCGTCTCACGATTCTGTAGTCACCGATAACACTTACATTTATTGCGCTGAATTGCAGACATGTCTCGCACCAAGATAATTGCTACAATTGTTCCCGCTCCCTCAGAGAGGGACAGCCGTTCTCGGAGTCAGTGTGAACCTCGTGACAATTAGGTATGAATATCTCTTATTCTTTAATGGTTTATTTTTCAATTCTGAATTTACATCCAGTACATGCATTTTGAGCTAATTCTCGTTGCTACTTTTAAATCAGGTATCGTTTGACTTGAGTACTATTGAAGGATACCTAGAGCCTCTAGTTGTCGAGCCCTCAGATGTCCTTGCCTCTGCTACCGCGGACGTCGAATAGTACGGCATGTTGTGGGCTCCTAAGCCGAATTCGATTGTGTCGTGGTCCTTATACCCGAAGGAGAAGGAAATTTTCCACCTATTTCAACAGTTTGGAACTAATCATGCCCATCTCCCCATCTGCAACGACACATTCATATACTCTGTCATCTATGAGGAGTCACACCTTTTGATCGCGCTTCAGGTGACCTACGTTCGTGGATTCGTGTTCACTATCGTCTTTCCTACGAATGAAGTGCGATACTCGCACGACACTGTCAGGGCTTACATGGTCGGGAAGACAGAGGCGGGTCTCGTAGACCACATCGTCACATGCATACTGAATGTTAGCTCTCCGAAGAAATTTGTTCAGACTTACCAGCAGTATTGCATGAATACCTAGAGTGCCTTAAACGATCACAAATGAAGCAAGGCCAAAGGCAAAGCTCGTGCCTGCTTTTGAGGAGGGTACCGGGTCACGGACAGCGCGGTCGGGTATGGACTCTATTGAGGCAACTCCTTCGCTTTCGCGGAAAGGTCGCAACTCGAACCTCTCTCCAGTTAAGAAGGGCAAGAGATCCAAGAGTAATTTGACAGGAACTACTCTTACTTACATGAATCCTTCAATCAAGCATGCCACAACCGAGGAGGACATCGACTACGAAGCAGCAAGCAAGACTCTGAAGGACTTTTGGGAAAAGTGCGAGCCCTATTACGTTTTTGGCAAAGACACGTCTCTTGTCAACGTGTCTATCGATCTTCTCCAGAAAACTGATGCGCGGTTCATTGTCCGGAAGCTTGAGCCCGCTGGAGTTGTGCATTACAACAATATCCTAACGAATTCGATCGATTTGAACTCAAGGCAGACCATCATCATCATGCCCATCATCTCTGAGGCTCCTCCAACATGGGACTGAAATGCACTACTCGCTACAAAGTGCAACTTCCGTGTCATCGATAGGCAGCATGACGTTAAAGCTGCAAAAGAGCTTATCCAGGAGGTTAGAATCTCAGCGGATAAGATTACCGCCTTGAAGACTTGGCGGGCGCATATTGTTTAGCATTCAGACGCGAATATGATCATGGACGTCTCTATCATGGCAAACAAGACCAACAACGCGGGAACTTTCAAACCATCGTGGGCTACAAACATCTTGGCCGCGAGGAGTGTTTGGATAGAATACGGGTCGCCCGCGAAGTGTGGTGCAAAGCCCAAGTCCGGTCGTGAATCAATCGAATAAGCTATCGCTCGACGGAACTATGGGGTATGTCTTGCATTTTCTGTTATTTTTTCTACAACGCAATTTGCCTTATAGCTTGATTTATGGCGTTTAGGTCAACGCAACCTAAATTTCAGGTGTTTAGCTAAATTCCGTGCGTTTAGCTCAACTCGATCTAAATTCCGTGCGTTTAGCTCGACTCGACCTAAATTCCGTGCGTTTAGCTCGACTCGAGCTAAATGATCATCCCGTCATGTTCTTGAATCAAGTCACTCTTTCTTCTTCAGGATTTTGAAGAGGCCATGGTGAAACGCTTCATGAGTATCAACACGAAATCCCTCGACATGCTCTTGAAGCCAGCAGACCTCCTCAACGAATTGGAAATCATCACCACTTCTGAGGAAGTATACCGGCTGTGGTCCAACGTTATCATTGCAAACGGGCTGGGAGAATTGATCGACCCCGACACTTGTGAGCCTTTCAACCGGGCTCATGACTAGGAGTTGAAATCCAAGGACTTCGTCTTGACTCGCGATACCTTCAGGTGTATGTCAGGATTGGAGAAGCACGACTTTAAGACACTAGCACTACATCTTTTGAATAAGACTCCAAATCGGGACCTACCGTATCCCAAGGTGTCTTTAAAGAAACCGAAACTCAACTACTGGGAGTGCGTTTCGATAAAGATGTGGCTGGAGAAGCGCAAGAGGAAGAAATGTGTTGCAAGAGAGCTCCACAACATCGAGCCAACACTGGAGTTATTCGACAGTGCCAATAAGTTTGTGGTTGAAAAGTGGAACCTTTTCAAGTACGAATACAACGTCAATCGACAAACCATGTCGATGCTCCTTTCTGTGCCCGGAGACACTTTCTTCAGCGACTACCACCAGAAGAGGACCAAGAACAAGAGTTCGGAGGAGATCTCCGAGTACGCTGCAGAGTTTTTCAAGAAATTTTTGGAAGTGAAAGGGAATTTTCCGGTGCCAACTCCGGCTCTTCGCACATGTATGTTTGATGCTGAGACGTTTCAATTCGCTGGCTGGGATAATGGGTATACTTGGGACGATGGAAGGTGCGCGTTGGGCATTATCGACCTCAGATGGGTCCCGGGCCATAGTAGTAGAGTGGACGATACGTCAAATGTCCACTTCAATGACTTCTTGAATGCTTGGAAGGATTCATTGTTTGACCCCTCTATAAAGAATTCTGGCGTCTAGCTTATTATTACGGAGACTACCGATCGGCATTGCTAGGCCGTCGTTTTTTTCAACGCGTTCAAGGATGAGTACAAGTCAAAGACTGTCCACTACGCTCCTGCAAACAATGAGCGTTTCAACAATATCTTCGAGGGAAAGGTCGTGGACAAACACCTCATTCCACTCTTGTTTCTTGTGAAGAGAACTCACCAGGTATCCGAGCTCTTCGTTGATATTCCGGAGACATTCTATGCCCCGGAGTTGCCCCTGTATCAGAAACCGGGAGCTTACAGGGAGTTCGATTTTAGCATCAACGATAACGAGTTGCGCTTGGAGTTTTACATTTGCGTACTGCGAATGTTTACAGTTTCAGAAAACAAATTTCTATCGATTATTGCAGGAACAAAGCCCATACTTGCAGGAATTGTAGGTTTAACATTCATTTGGGCGTTTAGGTCGATACCACCTAAATGTCTTTTTGTCAAGTTCCCATCTGCTCTTCTGTTCTACTTGTCAATTTCGCTCGACTCAATCTAAAATTTTACTTGGCGTTCTTCTTTCTTGACTAACTTGTTTTCATTTTGCAGATGCTTAATCTTCAGACTCATATTGTCTACGAGGACGAAGATGAGTTGGAGAAGTACATAGCCGTCCGAGAAAGTAGTTTTAATCTCGATCCCAGCGACTTCTGTGTGGACGCCTATGTGAATCCAGCTTGGGTTCATGGTCCGAAGCCTGGGTGCTCGCCTGAGGCTCGGATTATCGGATCTACTTGTCATGGTCGTGGTGAGGCATCGTCGTCTGGTGGTCGTGCTCGTCGTGGTGATGCATCGTTGTCTGGTGGTCATGCTCGCCGTGGTGAGGCATCCTCTGCTACTGTGGCTCGTAGTGGCAAACCATTGTCTACTGGTGGTGGCGATCCGTCGTCTGCTGGTCTTGCTTGTGGTGGTCGACCATCGTCTGGTGGCCGTGCTCGTGGTAGTAATCCATCGTCTGGTAGCCGTGCTCGTGGTAGTAATCCATCGTCTGGTGGCCGTGCTCGTGGTAGTAATCCATCGTCTAGTCGCTGTGAAGGCGGTCCTTCATCCGCCATTTGGTGGTAGTGGAGGCCCTCCTTCATCCGCTGTTCCCAGTTGTGGTGGCGCTCGTTCGGACGTTGCTACCGTGTGAGCGTTGAGCAGTGAGCGGTAGGATTTAAAATTTTTAGGGCTGAGTTTGTATTTTTAGTAAAAAAGTTTCTAAAAATAGTTTTTAAAAATAAATTTGAGAATAATTTTCGAATATTCTTGAGAATATTCGAATATTCTAGACTTATCACGCTGGATTTGGTGACCCAAACCCGTGGAAATAAAGCTTAAATTAATTGAATTTTGTGAGACTTGAGCTACAAAACTCGACAGTAAATCACAAATTTTTAAATGTCAAGAGGTTTCTAAGGTAATATTTCTAAGTGAATAGTACTCCGAGTTAGACAAATTGGCAAGGTTTGCTGTACATGTAGGCACTGGTATAATAATTTTTAATAAGTTGTGAAAAAATATCACATACATTGTAGAGCACCCAATCATAACACTAACACATAGCATACGTAGATGAGGAGATATAAGGCATTTTAATCTGTAGCATGGTCTAGGATTCCTCCCTCCAGAATCTTCTTCACCTCGTTGAAACTAAGAGTGGCCGCGTGGATGAAGAGGTCAGCATCCGGATCAAATTTGCAAACCAATACTGTGATGAAGTATAGGTGCTTGCATGGTCGATATGGATCTCTCCTTCCTAACGTAGAAATTGTTTTCTTGAACACCGGGCATGAGCAATCGGGGAATATACTAATTGAAAGTCTATAAACTGCATCCGAATCCGACTCCAAGTCTACGATACACCCAAAACCAGGCTGCGGGATCATGGTCACCCTCAGAATTTCGGCCTGCATTGAGGTGGTAGACTCAATATTCTTCATGTGCTTTGAAGTCATAGCTGGAATGCGTTTCATGTTCTTCGATCTTCTTGACCTTGGGTACACGTCCGGCTTCTCCGGGACTAGAATATGCGACAAGTCGCTTGGTGGGGCAGCATTATTGAAAGTGCGATTCGTAGGAAGCTGTTCTTTTTGTGGTAATCGAAAGCCTGCATTCTTTAACGCCTCCATTTCATCACGTGTGAGGTTAGTCCCTATCTTAACAGGCCATATTGAAGGAATAGGGGGTCTATCCTCGCTTTGAGAGAATGGCTCAATCCACTTGCGACGATGACCCTTCACACACCTGTCAATATCATCCGCACAAAAAAAGAACTGATCAATTTTTCTTGGCCCCTCTTGAGGACGCTGCCATACTCCGGTGTAAGTTGGAGCTGCGATCGCCTTCCCCTTCTAAATAATTTGTGAGTCACATCTTTTTTTACTCTTACGCATGATACCCCAACAAGCCTTGGCGGAATTCTCCCTCAAACGAGCAATGTGCCACAACCTCTCGTCTACTTTAGTCCCTAGAACAGCGGTCACACGTTGAATACTAGGTCCAGCAAAAGTCGATGGTATTGTTGGTAGCTCCTCAACTTCATCCTCTTCATGGATAGTACTCAGATTTTCAGCACAAGCTCGGGTAACCCTTCTCCCAATTCAGGGACGTGAATAGCTCACGGTGTCGGGTCTATGCGTTTCATCATCAGCTCCAATCGGAACATCAGCGTTACGTTTCTTCGATCCGAACACCTCGGCCCCCTCAAGGGGGGCGTCGCGGGTACAAATATTTTCAGCTCCTCGATAGTCAACAACTGCCTTTGTGAGGCCTAATGGATCGCCGGTTCGTTGAGCTTTATGGGCAACACGAAGTAACAGTTCTTCGGATGTTGGTCCACTACCACCCTTGCCACCTCCGTTGAAGTCGTCGTAACCTACTACTTGAAGGAGAGCACGAACATAATCATCAATAGCTGCAACGTACAAGTCTCCACCTTTGTTGCCGGACGCTTGCAACCATTTGTTATGGATAGATTCTGCGAGGTTACATGATGTCGCGCACCTCTCCTTGAGGAGTGCCCGCAACACCAAGGGCCCAAGGGGGACACCGGAGTGACGCCCGGGCCTTGGGGTGCCAAGGTGAAGGGAACCTAAGTGGGCCTAGTGTGGGAGAGGACCCCGGGCGTTGGAGACGCCTCTCACCCACGGAGACTAGGAGCCACGAGGGAATGGACATGAGATTATGGAAGCTCATGTTGCCACGATTCCGGGATGCTAAGGAGCACCTCATTTGGAGGTGTGAGCTAAAAGTTATGGGAGTTGGAAGATTGTGGGACTAAAGGGAGTGCTGTCCAGGGACAGTGCTGGACTGGGAAGCTGGCCCGGGACTCCCGAATCTTCAGAGGGGCATAACTCCCTCAATACTTGTCGGAATGAGGCAAGTAAGGTGTCTATCGGCATCTGCTTGACGAGTAGATGTCGATAGAGTGGTCGCTCGTCGCGTTTGGATGCGGGACGAGGTAGATACGAGCCCTGGAAGGTTCGGGAAGTCTCCGGGGCCTTCCAGCGGCTAAGGCATTGGGAGATTGGGTGGTCTTCCAAAACTAAGAGGTGTGAGGGTCCAGCCCTTCACCTAGGACCAGGGGCTGCCGAATCCCACAGAGTATACTATGGGGAGGGCTGGTCTCCTCCCCCACTCCCATGGTGCCTTGGTGGTGACCAAGGTGGGAGTCCCAGTGGTGTGGCTAGTGTTGGGGCCTCACCATGGGGACTCCCAAGCCAAGGTGGGTCCCAATGGGTGGAGCTAGTGTTGGGGCTCCACCATGGGGACTCAAAGTGCAAAATGAGGCACGGTGGGTGGAGCTAGTGTTGGGGCTTCACCACGGTGGCTCATAAGGACAAGGTGAGTCGGTGGGGAGCTAGTGTTGGGGCTTCACCACGGGGACTCATATAGGCAAAATGAGGACCATGAGTGCTACCGATGTGGGGTGGTGTCTCACCGCCGGCGTTGTGATTACTTGGTGGCCTTGGGGTCACCATGGTGGTCATGGGCGGTGGTGAGGAGACACCACCAAGTGCGGTTAGGCCGCGTGGTATGGGAGTGCCACCAAGTTGGGCCTTGGACATAAGTGGAAGTCCGCACCTAATCTGTTGGCTACCTACGAAGGGGTTGAGTCCCGGTTGCATGATAGGAGGAGGGATTGATAACCAAGCGGTGAGCTTGGTGGTTGGTATGGAGAGCTAACTTTGTGCATGTGGGGGATGTGCGAGTTAGCGCTCGTGACACTTGCTAGAGTTGGGAAAAAGTTGGTGTAAGCTAAGGTGAGCTAGCGAGGGTTGCGACACTTGGTATCGAGCGAGGCTTTTAGTACCCAAGTGCAAAGTTGTGAGGAGCAATGGGCAAGAAGAAGACCATTGAGGGTGATGAGCCTGGAGCTTCCAAGCGGCCACGCACGAGGGGGAACAAAGACCCCGATCCTACAAGTGAGGCTCATTCTCATGACTCCAATGAGCAAGCTGCCACTAGTGAGGGCAATGAGCAAATGGAATTGTCACTTCAAGAGGAGAGCCCTTGGTGAAGAGGAGCGCTCTAGGTCGAGACGCCTAGAGTCTTCCCAAGGGGTGGAAAGACAAGATCCTCAATTGGCTTTCCAAATGAGAATGCTTGAGTTCATGGACTCCGTGAATCAAGAGCTCAAGCGTGGGAAGGAAGAAAGGGATCGCCAAGAGAGGTTGATTGAACACCTCATGATGCAAGGGTCCCGACCTTCATCTTCCACCAAAAAAGTTGGCTAATGTAAACATGCCAAGCACCTTCTCGGGACTTGGTAAGGCAAGGAAGGTGAAGGAATTCCTTCTTGAGATGGATAACTACTATGATGTCCAAAAGCCGGATGAGGAGGACAAGGTTTCCATTGCGGTGACATTTCTCAAGGATCATGCTCTTCAATGGTGGACAAGCAAAAAGGAGCAAGAGCCGGAGTTGGTGGCAAACTTGACTTGGGGTGGCTTCAAAGACTTGTTGAGTGAACGCTTCACACCGAGTATCAGGAGTTGAGGGAAGGCATGAACTTGGTGCAAATGAGGCACACTGGGTCTCTCAAGGCCTATGTGCGTGACTTCAATGCCCAAATGAATGCCACACCCAAGATGGATGAGTTCTCTAAGAAGTGCATCTTTTTGGGTGGGCTTCAAAAGTGGGTGGTGGATGCCTTGTTCAAGTTCCCAAAACTTCCTGAGGATGTGGCGGGCATCATCAAGATTGTTGAAAGGATTGAGGCTGATGGACCCGAGAGGAAGTCAAGTGGCCCCTCTCAACAAAGCGGATCAAATAAGTATGCGGCTCGAGGCAAAGAGCGCAAGAAGTTTGGCTTTGGCAACAAACACAAGGGACAAGTGGATGGTGGAGCCTCTAACAAAAAGGAACACCAAGGGGGAAAGCCATCGATAGGGGGAGACAAAGGTGATGACACCAAGGCCAAGAGGTGCCATGGTTGTGGCAAGATTGGCCACTTCATTGCGGAGTGCCCCGACAAGAAGGTGAGTACCATTGCAAGTCTTGCTTGTGTTGAAGACCGCATACTAGAAGGAGGTTTTGTGGCCAAGGCAAGTAGCCTCAAGCCAAGGCCGGGCCTCTTGTTTCTTGAGGCCCAAGTGAAGGACAAAGATGTCTCATGTTTGGTTGATACAGGGCAACGCACTCCTTCATGAGTCCCAAACTAGCAAGGAGTTGGGCTTGCCACCGCAAAAGGCAAGCAAGCCCATCAATGTGCGTTTTGCAAAGGGCGAACCGCACAAGACGGAGGAAGTGGCGTTGCAAGTGACCTTGAAGTGTGGGACATTGGAGTTTGTTGAGAATTTCACATTATGTGAGATGGATGAGGTAGACCTCATCTTAGGGGATACCTTCTTTGAGGCACACACGGTGGATGTGAGGCGCAAGCCAAAGACGGTTAGTGGTGCGCCGTGATGGCAAGGAGTTAGTGTTGAAGTTAACTCGTGGCCCTTCAATAGCGGGGGCAAATTAAACTTGGTCTCTTTAGACCAAATGTTGGAACATCAATTTGTGGTGATGGCTCGTGAAGAGCAACTTGGGCATGAGGGGAAGGGGGTGCAACAACCACTTCCCAAAGAAATTCAAGAGGTGTTGGCCAAGTACAAGGATGTGCTTACCAATGAGTTACCCAAAGAGACCCCCAAGAAGAGAAGTGGATCACAAGATCGAGGTGCTACTGAGAGCCGAGCCACCTTCTAAGGCACCTTATCGGTTAAACCAAAAAGAGTTGATGGAGCTAAAGAAGCAACTAAACGACTTGTTGGAAAGGGGTTATGTGAGACCAAGCAAGTCACCATATGGTGCACCGGTCCTCTTTGTGGACAAGAAGGATGGCAAGCTTAGGATGTGCATTGATTATAGGGCCTTGAATAAGGTGACCATCAAGAACAACTACCCTTTGCCTCGAATTGATGATCTCTTTGATAGATTGGCGGGAGCTAAGTACTTTAGTCGCATAGACTTGAAGTCGGGTTACTACCAAATCCGCATTGCGGATGCGGACGTAGAAAAGACCGCGTGCCGCACAAGGTATGGGTCTTATGAGTTCCTTGTGATGCCCTTTGGGTTGTGCAATGCACCCTCAACATTCACAACCCTTATGAACACCATCTTTCGAGAGGAAATGGATGACTTTGTGATTGTCTACATCGATGACATCTTGGTGTTTTCCAAGACGGCCGAGGAACATGCAAGGCACCTTGAGGCAGTACTCATGAAGCTTAGAGACAACAAGCTTTATGCTAATGGGGAAAAGAGTGAGTTTGCACAACTTGAGATGGAGTTCTTGGGCCATGTGGTTACCGGAGATGGAATCAAGCCGGACATGAAGAAGGTGAAGGCAATTCAAGAGTGGAAGCGGCCTTCTACACAAAAGGGACTTAGGTCATTCCTTGGCCTAGCAAACTACTATCGCCGCTTCATACGCAACTTCTCTAAGATTGCCAAGCCTTTGTCCGACTTGTTGAAAAAGGGGTGAACCAAGTATGGGATGAATTTTGCTACCAAGCCTTTGAGGAACTCAAGAACAAGTTGTCATCTCCACCAGTGTTGAAGTTCCCTGAGTTTGATAAGCCCTTTGAGGTCCACACAGATGCAAGTGACTTTGCCATTGGAGGCGTCTTGATGCAAGATGGTAGGCCAATTGCCTATGAGAGCAAGAAGTTGGATGGGTGTCAAAGGAGATGGCCAACTCACAAGAAGGAGCTCTTTGCGGTGGTGCATTGTTTGAAGACATGGCAACATTACTTGGGGTTGCACAAGACTAAGGTCTACACCGATAATGTGTCTTTGAAGTATTTTGAGACACAAGCACAAATGAGTGCCAAACAATTGAGGTGGCATGATGCTTTGGCGCTCATGAATGTGGACTTGATCCACAAACCGGGCCGTGACAATGTGGTGCCGGATGCGCTAAGTAGAAAGGAAGAGTTTCATGCCATGAGCACCACCCAAGTCTTGCGGCTCATGTATAAGGGTGAAGGCAATTGGGAACGGCGGATAAAGAGGGGTACATGAAGGACCCCGAGGCACAACAAATGCTTGGTGATCTTAGGAAGGGCAAGAAGCTCAAGGAGATCAAGTTGGTGAATGGATTGCTCAAGTATAAGCAAAGTAGGGTGTATGTTCCTCAAGGCAAGCTTAGATTGTTGGTTTTGAAGGAGGAACATAATAGTCCCATAGCCGCCATAGGGGAGAAAAGGCTACCATTGCAACGGTGTCAAGGAGGTACTATTGGCCGGGGATGAAAGATGACATAACCCACTTTGTGAAGACTTGTGTGAAGTGCCAACTTAACCGGGCTTCATATCAAAAGCAAGCGGGCTTGTTGCAACCATTGCCAATTCCGCCGGGTCCTTGGCATAGTGTGTCTATGGACTTCATCACAAGCCTTCCCGAGTCGCAAGGGTATGATGCCATCTTAGTGATGGTGGATCGGTTTAGCAAGTTGGCTCATATGGTGCCAACTAGAGGAACCGCGAATCGCGCTTGAGGCGCCAAGATCTTTCTCAATGCATGGTGGAAGCATCACGGGTTGCCAAGAGTGATTGTGTCGATCGAGACCCAAAGTTCACAAGTGCATTTTGGAGACACTTCTTTAGGAAGGTGGGAACCAAGTTGACATTTAGCACTCGCCTTTCATCCCCAAACAGATGGGCAAACCGAAAGGGTGAATGGGGTCTTGAACCAATACTTGAGGAACTTTGTGAGTGCGGACCAACGTGATTGGGTAGACTATGTGGGGTTGGCGGATTTCGATTACAATGCGGCCACACACTCGGCGACTAAGGAGTCACCTTTCAAAGTGGCCTATGGAGTGGAGCCACTCCAACCTGCTCACTTAGCTCTCGAGGGGGCACATTCAACACCAGAGTTCAACCAAGATGGTGAAGACTTGGCCAAGAAGCGGGAACATATGTTGGAAAAAACCAAGTTGTTGTTGGAGAAGGCAAGAAGGCGCTATGAGAAGCAAGTCAATGCCGGAAGACGTGAAGTGGAGTATGAGGTGGGACAAAAGGTGTTGTTGAATGTGAAGAACTTCACCATGCCCGAAGGCCTCACTCCAAAGTTCATGTCCAAGTTTGCGGGTCCGTTTCCCATTGTGGAACGGGTGTTCAAAGATGTGTATAAGTTGGAGCTACCACCCGAGATCAAAGTGCATCCAACATTCCATGTTTCATTGTTAAAGCCATTCAAGGAGGATACCTTGTGGCCGGATCGCAAGCAAGTGATTCGGCCACCACCAGAGTTGGTTGGACAACATTTGGAATATGAGGTAGAGGCCATCCTCAAGAGTAGGAACCTCAAAAACAAGAGCAAGGAATACCTTGTGAAGTGGCGAGGATACCACGAGAAAGAAGCAACGTGGGTGGCGGCAAAGGACATGGTGAATGCTAAGGAGGTGGTGGAGAACTTTGAGAAGAATAGGAGCTCCAACAAGAAGCAACGTAGGCATTGATGAGGACATCAACCTCCGTAGTGGGGGAGGATGACTTGTAGCTTGGGCGTAGATCCACAACACTTGTACTTGTTCTTTGGATTTGGCAATAAAGTTTGGCTTTGGTGTGTGCAAAGAGAAGAGTATGAGATGGAGTCCTAGTCTTGTACTTGTGCTAAGTTGGTGGAAGAGGGGGAAAAGAGATGTGAAACCGAGTTGGGAAGGCCGAGTAATGGGGACCAAGGCTAGGAGAAAGAGTGGATAAAACCATGAAGTCCCTTGGCCTTGGGCTTGTCCGGGCGGGGACAAGGTAATGGCGCGTGCTCATAAAAGCGCCACTCCCACAAACTAGTGCAAGCTAGTGCATGGGAGTCATGAACCCATGCCTCGAAAGAGATAGTGGGATCCGAGTTGGGCGGAACTTGGCATTACCCCCGTGCGATCGAGTCGTGGTGTAAAAGCCATCTTGGGTTTGCAACCAAGACAACTTGGTGGAAGCATTGAGGTCCAGCCTAGTAGTCAAGGAAGAAGTGTTAGGCTAGTGGAGCCTAACTTGGAGAGCCAAGGTAAGGGCAATCCAAGAGGGTCTCAAAGTAGGTGGGTCTAGAGTAGTTTAGTTGCCTTGGAAGAAGTCCAGGGTTCTAAACGGACCACCTAGTGACGACACCTTTGAGACTTTGCCAAAGTTTGAGAGTGCATTGTGGGGGTCGCGCCCTGGTGAAACACAATCTTTGCACCAATGGGGATGGCAACCCAAGAGTTGGTGTGACCGACTACAAGTATAGTCGATGAGGGCATCGACTCCATTAGGTGGGGGTGAGTGTCGCGCACCTCTCCTTGAGGAGTGCCCGCAACACCAAGGGCCCAAGGGGACACCGGAGTGACGCCCGGGCCTTGGGGTGCCAAGGTGAAGGGAACCTAAGTGGGCCTAGTGTGGGAGAGGACCCCGGGCGTTGGAGACGCCTCTCACCCACGGAGACTAGGAGCCACGAGGGAATGGACATGAGATTATGGAAGCTCATGTTGCCACGATTCCGGGATGCTAAGGAGCACCTCATTTGGAGGTGTGAGCTAAAAGTTATGGGAGTTGGAAGATTGTGGGACTAAAGGGAGTGCTGTCCAGGGACAGTGCTGGACTGGGAAGCTGGCCCGGGACTCCCGAATCTTCAGAGGGGCATAACTCCCTCAATACTTGTCGGAATGAGGCAAGTAAGGTGTCTATCGGCATCTGCTTGACGAGTAGATGTCGATAGAGTGGTCGCTCGTCGCGTTTGGATGCGGGACGAGGTAGATACGAGCCCTGGAAGGTTCGGGAAGTCTCCGGGGCCTTCCAGCGGCTAAGGCATTGGGAGATTGGGTGGTCTTCCAAAACTAAGAGGTGTGAGGGTCCAGCCCTTCACCTAGGACCAGGGGCTGCCGAATCCCACAGAGTATACTATGGGGAGGGCTGGTCTCCTCCCCACTCCCATGGTGCCTTGGTGGTGACCAAGGTGGGAGTCCCGAGTGGTGTGGCTAGTGTTGGGGCCTCACCATGGGGACTCCCAAGCCAAGGTGAGTCCCAATGGGTGGAGCTAGTGTTGGGGCTCCACCATGGGGACTCAAAGTGCAAAATGAGGCACGGTGGGTGGAGCTAGTGTTGGGGCTTCACCACGGTGGCTCATAGGACAAGGTGAGTCCCGTGTGGGAAGCTAGTGTTGGGGCTTCACCACGGGGACTCATATAGGCAAAATGAGGACCATGAGTGCTACCGATGTGGGGTGGTGTCTCACCGCCGGCGTTGTGATTACTTGGTGGCCTTGGGGTCACCATGGTGGTCATGGGCGGTGGTGAGGAGACACCACCAAGTGCGGTTAGGCCGCGTGGTATGGGAGTGCCACCAAGTTGGGCCTTGGACATAAGTGGAAGTCCGCACCTAACTGTTGGCTACCTACGAAGGGGTTGAGTCCCGGTTGCATGAGTAAGAGGGATTGATAACCAAGCGGTGAGCTTGGTGGTTGGTATGGAGAGCTAACTTTGTGCATGTGGGGGATGTGCAGAGTTAGCGCTCGTGACACTTGGTAGAGTTGGGAAAAAGTTGGTGTAAGCTAAGGTGAGCTAGCAAGGGTTGCGACACATGAAGGCATCTCCGCCAACTCCTGTGCTGAATATTTATTTTCCTGCAAGGTGCAAAGACTTATGACTTAGTAACAAAAAAAGTTGATCACGATATCCAGAGCGGGTTAAACTTGCGTCACAGCAAGTCTGATCTAAAAATAGAACAGTTTTAATTTTTTTATGAAAATAACTGTTACTGAAAAAGATTAAAAAAGCAGAATATTCTATACTAGAAATTCAATATATTTTAAAGATTTACTAGACATCAATTCACTTGTACATAATTGCTACAGTGACTGTGGACTCACCAATTCCATGAAGCCACCCCACTGCCTATATCGGAAATGCCAGAATGCAAGCCAGTGTTCGAGGTGACCTAATCCAACTTCGGAGGTGGCCTGCGGCGATGCCCACCACGCTCGGATCGCCCAGTATCTTGTCTCCGCCTCAGCCATGGTGCGTGCATCTTTGTATTGCTTACAAAGATGTCGATGTTGATCCTGCAGTTCATGCACGATGTATTGTTTGGTGTGTTTCTTTAGGGATTGCAGCCAATGGAAGAAGCAAGTCCGCTCGCGGCCTTCCATAGGCTCTTTAGGGTCTCCGGAGCCGTAAATGATCCGCACAGCGTATAGTTGGCTTGCGCACTGTCGGCCATGAACCCTTTAAACTGCGGTGCTTCCACACCGTTCCTGCCCATGACGTGGTTTAGGTTCTTCCAGAAGACGATTTGAGCATCCCCGTCTTCAGACTGGAAATCACAGCATGCAATACTTAGAATGCGGCAGATTTTCGAGTCATAAACGTGGCATGCCATGGTGGTCCAGTTCTTGACACGCTTGACGTGGTCGAACATCATCCATGCATGGGACAGGTCGCCTCGGGGCTGCATACGACGAACAAGGTCAACACCGCTTCCGGGGCCGACCTCGGACATCTTGAAAATGAACACTTTGTCACTTTCATCTCCTTGGCCCGGGAACTGATTACGTTGGATGTAGGCCCAGTTGCTGAGGCCTCGAAGCTTGGTGATCCCATCAAGAACACCGTATCTGCGCAAGTGCTTAAAAGTGGTAATACGATTTCTAACGCTCGGAGAGTTCAGCTCTTTACACTGATCGAAGATAGGTTCTAGCTCCTGGAGGGTGAGCTTGGAGGTTACAGGGTCACCTTCTTCACAGAGAAGTAAGTTTCCGAGTAAGTCCTTGCTTGCCTCCATGACTATTTTGGACGTGGTAGCTTGTGGGTTACGTTCTACGTGCTCCTCTATTAACTCATCAATTATTTTACGTGCACATCTGTAGTCTCCGACCTTGACAGGATGATCGTGGGTACCGATATGCACACAAGCTCGCTCTTGACTCTCCTCTCCGAAGACGTAAAATATTTTAGAAGGGCATAGTGCAACACAAACGGGAGGTTCTTTGCAGATCTTACAGACCAGTGTTGAAGAAGGAGGAGGCGCGTGGCCGACAGAGAAGGGGTCCTTGGTAAAGCCCTCGAACTCCACCTCATTCACCTGTGCTCTGCGGTCAGGTCGTAGCAAGAAGCCGCACTTGTCATTGTGGCATTGAAGATGCCCTGCACAGTTAGAGTAGCGGAATGACTAACCGAGGTTGTTACTGATGTTAGTGGTCATTGTCCTGGTCCACACATGACCGTCGTATCTTTTGTCCATCCCTTCCATAGATTTTGCTACCTTGACAGCAGTAGTTGGTAGAACGGGAGGGAGAATGTACAGGACATCACCATTGAAAGTGGGGGGCAGGAAAGAGACGTTGTGAGTACAAATGGAATGGAAATCTATTTTTTTGAGTATAGTTTTGTTGCGAGACATACTACCTAGTCTACGGAGCAAGGAAAGAATGTTTTTGGGTTTTACGACTTTGGACGCTGAAAGAGAGTAGGAGGTGGTTTTGAGACTGTGTTCAGAACCAGACGAGGGGGAAGGGAGATGCGATGATAGTGGACGGGACTGGATGGACGTTTTTCTTTCATGGTCGGATGAATCAGAAATATCGATTCGGACTTCGAGTCCGGGTTCGACCTTGACAGGAGCAATAATCGGAACAACTGTGGAGATGGTAGAAGAGCTACGAGGAGTGAGGAGTACGGTGGAGGCGTTCATGACGGACTCTGTTAGGCCATAGAGTCGATACTGTCCGGGCTGTAGCCTATACATTTTACAATTTCTCTCTAGGTCGACTGGTTCGACAAGGACAGAGTACTCGACTAGATTCGTGTTTGGATCTAATACTTGGTTCTCTAACCCCAGAGAGGACTCATCAAACCCGAAACGAATTGCTAGCCAAGACGGAGTGACTTTTGCCACTCCATCCACCCCCGGAGAAATGCAAATAGGGGGACTTAAGTCTTCAGACCAAATGGCAATGACGTTTGGAGCGGGAGGTAGGGGAGCGGAGGATGCCATGATAGACGCAGGCGAGGAAGACAACATCAACAAGTGCGCAGAGAAAGAGAGTCTGAGGTGCGTTTCGAATGTTCAAATACAAAATATTGGTGTAGGCTTCTTGTGTACGTATTGAATACCTACTAGACATAATTTTATATTAAAAAATCGTACAGATACGTGATACTCTTATTCGTGAGCATGATAATTTGGAAGCACGTTACTTATAATACTAAAAATGTTTGGACTGACATAATTGCATTAAGTGGTTTGGATTAAAAATATTAGATCCCTCGATAAAATAAGTAGGTGTAGAAGGTAAAGTGACGGCGGCAGTCATTGTCAGATAATTAGATGCGTTGGATTTTAGATACGTTTAAAAGGTAACTTATTATAGATTGTTAGACACGCTCATAGCGGGATGTTAGGAAATACGCGTTCGCTGATTAGGGTTTCTTAGCCGCATGGGGATCTCATATAATGGAGTTGAAAACCGTAGTCCAACCTCTTCATTTGCAGTGAGAATTTCAGGACTCGTTCGGTAGAACGTGTCATAAATTATCCTCACACAAGCAGCATGGACGAAACCGCTAGCGGTAGTGAGAGAGGAAAGGACATAGGTCAGAAAAAGAAGAAGCGGAGAGGAGGTACGAAGTTCACAAATTCTAAAGCACTGAGGTGTAGTGCTTTGCGGAAGCGCGATGGGAGAAGCTCTAGTGGCGATGATCAGGAGCCGGACGGGTACGATATTCTAATCGATGACGATGTGCTACCGCCGTTTAGGCGGACTATTAAGATGCGATCGCTCAACCGCGACAGTGTTCCCGAGAGTGTCGGGACTGCCGAAGCTGAAGCAGAGGAGGAAGAAGGGAGTAGAAGGCATTTCAGGACGTCTAGGGAGTTTGATTTCGTGGAAGGGGATGACAATGGAGGTGTGGACTCTACACATGAGGTAATGAAGCAGATTATTTTAAAACTATTTGAATATTTGTAAAGGTCAAACTATTTCTGGATACATATATGAATCAAGATTATCATGTGTTGTCTTCAGGGTCGCAGAGGATCGGAAGAGGAAGATGAGGGATCAGAGGATGAAGCAGCAATGTTTGAGGAGAAAAGAGTCACAGATACGGGCGGAAGAGCAGAAGCCTCTTATCCTCTGGAAACACAGGATGATGAAAAGGATGGATTTGAGACAAGTGCTGAAGAATTGGAGGAGGTACATGAGAAACCCTATTTCTTGGTTTCCTGGGAGGACCTAGGGTTGGTTAAGTATACAATCAACGAGAATTCATTCTTCAATTCGATGTAGTTTGGACATTTGACATGATATAATTGCATGACATATATGGAGCCAAGATTGAGAATATCTTTTATTGTGATTTTGTAGTGAAAACAGTGTCTCATTGTTTCTGGTCCTAAACTCCTACTTGCGGGATTCAATTTGGAAATTTTGGCTCCGATGTACGTACCTTCAGAATATGTGACTAATGACAATGATATTAAAGTTAATGTATAAACTTTTTTACGTAATAAAATATGAATGTTATACAGTATACAGTATTTTATACATAGGGAAAAAAAATAATTCAATTGCAAATGGGGCCACTATAAGGGGGACTGCACGCCCATGGGCCAAGCACGCCCATAGGGCCGGCACGCCCATGAGGCCGTATACGGGTGCGGCAGTACCCGAAGCCCGCTCGCTGGTAACTATATCCTAACTCCGCCTAGCCGGTAGGAGTACCTGTAACCCGCGCTGCCGGTAGCAGTATCCGAAGCCCGCCCGCCGGTACCAGTACCCAAGCCCACCCAGCCGCTTTGAGTACCCGAAGCCCGCTTGCCGGTATCAGTACCCTAAGCCCGCCCAGCCGGTGGGAGTACACGAAGCCCGCGCTGCCGGTACCCGAACCTAAGCCCACCCATTGATTCGAGTTCCCAAGCCCGCTCGCCGGAAACAGTACCCAAGCCCGCTCGCCGGCGCCTGTACCCGAAGCCCGCTCTTCGGCGCCTGTACCCGAAGCCCGCTCTCCGGCGCCTGTACCCGAAGCCCGCTCGCCGGCGCCTATACCCGAAGCCCGCTCGCCGGCGCCTGTACCCGAAGCCCGCCCGCCGGTGGTAGTACCGGAAGCCCGCTCCTCTCGAAGCTCCGAGGAATCCCGTCAAGGTCGAGCTCGTAAAGATTCCCGATGTCGCCGGCTAATCGGTGCGGCAGGAATCGCTGGACCCAGCTCCGCCTTCCGCCGCGTCTTGTCGTTATCTTCTTTTTAGATACGCCGATGGAGGGAGGGATCGCCAAAGCGCTCGGCGGCATTACACAAAATTGGCAGACAGTGATGAAAGTGTTCTGAGAAAATTGGATCCTCACATTTCATACCAGGAGAGGTTGCATATTGATGTGTTGTTTGAGAGTTGTCAAAAAATTCTAGGAAGAAGAAAGAATGGCGCATTTGGTCGAGAATGAGGTGGCAACGGTAGGAGCTGGAGTGCACGTCGTAGAAGCTTTGGAAAATGAGAGTTCCAATACGTCAGAGTCTAGTTTGTTCGCTGAATTTTACAGGGAGCATCAATATGCTCCTGGGGAAGCAATCAAGACTAGGGCAGAGTTGGAGGCGTTGTACTCCAAAGGTTTCAAGGTATGTATTCCACAGATCTTACTGATTCCTAAGATTGAATGTTATTTGAAAACCCTAATTCGTAGAATGACTTCTAGAGAAGTGGCAGATTCCTGCATTCACCGTCAATGTGTTTCAGATGCCGAGGCTTTGGAAGTACATGTCCTCCGTAATATGGTATCGCAGAGCTCGAGGGAGCTCAATGTATCGCACAGATTGAGGGAGCTGTCCGCTCTGTTGAATCACTTTGCACGAGGGCTCTGTCTGCTGTTTTGAGTTATCGATGAGCTCGCGGGCTCGCGGTGGGGGAGGGGCCAGGCTCTCTTGCAGATTGAGCTCGTGCTCGTTGTGTTTGATGCAATCCCAAACCAGCCTCTGCAGCCGGCTCGTTGCTATTAGCAGCTTGCTAAGCTTGGTTCCCAGCCTTCTTGACTTCGATTGTATGTGTTGTTTTTGATGCTTGAATTAGGAATGGTGTTTTTAAACTTTGGAATCAATGCGGGGCAATGGTTGCTCTGTTTCGACATCGATGAGCTAGCAGGGTCGCGATGAGGAAGGGGGCTAGGCTCTCTTGCACACTGAGCTCGTCCTCATGGTGATTGATGGAAACCCAAACCAGCCTCTCAAGCCGGGCTATGAAGCTGCCAGCTGAGCTCGGTTCCCAGCCTTCGTGACTTCGTGATGGATTGAGTCTTGTGTTTTTCATGCTTGAATTTGGAATGGTGGTTTTGGAATTTGGAATTGGTCGGACAAGTGTCAAACTTGCGTCGACGCAAGTCTGACACTTATCCGATCAAATTCTAATTTTTCGTCTCAGATTATTTGCTCGCTGCTCTGTTTGGACATGGATGAGCTCGTGGGCTCACGAAGAGGGGGACGGCGGCCAGACTCACTTGCACACTCAGCTCGTGCTCATGGTGATTGATGGAAACCCGAACCAGCCTCTCAAGCCGGGCTATGAAGCTGCCAGCTGAGCTTGGTTCCCAGCCTTCGTGACTTCGTGATGGATTGAGTCTTGTGTTTTTCATGCATGATTTTGGAATGGTGGTTTTGGAATTTGGAATTGGTCGGACAAGTGTCAAACTTGCAACGACGCAAGTCTGACACTTGTCCGGTCAAATTCTAATTTTTGGTCTCAAATTACTTCCTGGTTGGTCTGTTTCGACATCGATGAGCTGGCGGGCTCGCGAAGAAGGGGGGGGCGGCCAGACTCACTTGCACAATCAGCTCGTGCTCATGGTGATTGATGGAAATCCGAACCAGCCTCTCAAGCCGGGCTGTGAAGCTGCGAGCTGAGCACGGTCCCCAGCCTTCGTGACTTCGTGATGGATTGAGTCTGGTGTTTATGATGCTTGAATGGGAATGGTGGTTTTGGAATTTGGAATTGGTCGGACAAGTGTCAGACTTGCGTCGACGCAAGTCTGACACTTGTCCGGTCAAATTCTAATTTTTTGTCTCAAATTATTTGCTCGTTGCTCTGTTTCGACATGGATGAGCTGGCGGGCTCGCAAAGAGGGGGGGGGGCAGACTCACTTGCACACTCAGCTCGTGATCGTGGTGTTTGATGGAAACCCAAACCAGCCTCTCCAGCTGGGCTGTAAAGCTGCAAGCTGAGCTCGATCCCCAGCCTTCGTGACTTGGTTATGGATTGAGTGTGCCGTTTATGATGCTTGAATTGGAATGGTGGTATTGGAATTTGGAATTGGTCGGACTAGTGTCAGACTTGCCTCAACGCAAGTCTGACACTTGTCCGATCAAATTCTAATTTTTGGTCTCAAATTACTTCCTGGTTGGTCTGTTTCGACATCGATGAGCTCGCGTGCTCGCGAAGAGGGGGACGGCGGCCAGACTCACTTGCACACTCAGCTCGTGCTCATGGTGATTGATGGAAACCCGAACCAGCCTCTTAAGCCGGGCTATGAAGCTGCCAGCTGAGCTCGGTTCCCAGCCTTCGTGACTTCGTGATGGATTGAGTGTGCCGTTTATGATGCTTGAATTTGGAATGGTGGTTTTGGAATTTGGAATTGGTCGGACAAGTGTCAGACTTGCGTCGACGCAAGTCTGACACTTGTCCGGTCAAATTCTAATTTTTTGTCTCAAATTATTTGCTCGTTGCTCTGTTTCGACATGGATGAGCTGGCGGGCTCGCAAAGAGGGGGGGGGGCAGACTCACTTGCACACTCAGCTCGTGCTCGTGGTGTTTGATGGAAACCCAAACCAGCCTCTCAAGCCGGGCTGTAAAGCTGCAAGCTGAGCTCGATCTCCAGCCTTCGTGACTTGGTGATGGATTGAGTGTGCCGTTTATGATGCTTGAATTGGAATGGTGGTTTTGGAATTCGGAATTGGTCGGACTAGTGTCAGACTTGCCTCGACGCAAGTCTGACACTTGTCCGATCAAATTCTAATTTTTGGTCTCAAATTACTTCCTGGTTGGTCTGTTTCGACATCAATGAGCTCGCGGGCTCGCGGTGAGAGGGGGGGCCAGACTCTCTTGCACACTGAGCTCGTCCTCATGGTGATTGATGGTAACCCAAACCAGCCTCTCAAGCCGGGCTATGAAGCTGCCAGCTGAGCTCGGTTCCCAGCCTTCGTGACTTCGTGATGGATTTAGTCTTGTGTTTTTGATGCTTGAATTTGGAATGCTGGTCTCGGAATTTCTAATTGGTCGGAATCAATGCGTGTTTATGGTTGCTCTTTTGCGCCATCGATGAGCTCGATGGCTCGCGGTGAGGGCGGCGAGGCATTCTTGCAGACTGAGCTCGTGCTTGTGAGCATACCCGAACCAGCTTCTTAAGCCGGGCTATGAAGCAGGTTGCCGAGGTCGGTTCCGGGCCTTCTTGACTTCGTGATGGATTGTATGTGCTTTTTATGATGACACTCGTTCGACTCAATTGTCATTTTTATCCTTAATGACTTGCTGGTTGCTTTGTTGGGTTATCGATGAGCTCGAGGGCTTCTGGGGGCCAACCTCTCATTCAGAGGGTGCTCGTGGGTTTGGCAATGACGCTGGAATATGGCCTTTACTCGCTGATTAAGCTCCTTGTTGAGGCTGGAAACGTGCTTAATAATTGCGTTTTGATTTTTAATATTTTATTTGATGGTTGATTTTGAAATGGATGATGGATATTGAATTCTTAATTGATACGATCTACTCTGTGAATCAGAAGTGGGTTGAATAAGTTTAGTTTTTCCTAAAGTTAGGATTTCGTTGTTTGGTAGTTGATTGTTGAGATTGTGGTCTTTTTGCAGGATCCTCTAAAGCGACATGGAGTTCATCCTGAAGTGGAATCCGATGCAGATAGCGACCTCTCCGCTCTAAGAGACCATGTGTTGGCTATAGTGGAGTCTCGTCGTCACACTTCACATGTTGACGTTGATCGGGTTACATGAGCTGTTAACATGCGATTAAAAAAGAATGAGGCCAAAGCTCGTCGTCTCCAGGAAAAGGAATTTGCTAGACTTGCACCTAGACGTTCTCCGCGACTTGCCGCAAAGATGCAATCTCCTTAGATTTAACGGAACATTATATGATATGTTTATCATATATTAAGTTACAATAAGGTTATGTACTACTTTTTATATATTATTATTCATTTTATACTATCTTATGCTTATTGTGGTGTGTTGTATTTGATTTCTTGGATTTCCAGATGAGCATAGCTCAAGACCATCTCATTCAAGATGAAGAAGCCATCCCACCTCATCTTAATCCTCCACAAACTGTACCTTCCGTCGGAGATGAACTCATACTTGATAGTGTGAGAAATGTTGATGACTTCAGAAGTAGAGTTCTGCAAGAGAGTCCTTTGGAAACTGATCGCCAACTTGTGGAAGGCGAATGCAATGCAGTTTGTGACGATCCTCTTGAAGCTGCAGATATTCACCTACCAACGCAAGACCATGATGGACACCAATCCCTCTCGGATGATGAAGAATCTACATTGCCTGAAGGTGTCAACGTTGGAATGATTCACATGCCCACACATCTTCAAAACAAGGACCCCGACTGGAGTGCTAACGAGATGCGAATGCTCCACAAGAGTGATTCAATAGCAATCATCAACAGGTTACGCTACAAACCTGTTAAGAAGTCTCGTATGCTAATTCCACTTTGTCGCCTCGTTTGTTATCCAAAGGTTCGGCCGATCTCTGAACAAGACGTCGGAAAACTGGAGAATGAGTTCAACAAAGGCTACCGCAAAGGCGATCGGGTAATGTACGTGTCTCCCTTTGATAGAAAAGGCCGAGAAAAAAACGTTGACCCTCAAGTGGTACTTTGGACGAACCCGCTTTGGAAAGCCGCGAATGATGAGTTCGAGAGTACGCTGCGGTCCGATCCAGATCTTCATAACCTTTGTGACAAATATTTCTTTGTCTACGAAGGTAACCACCGTGTTACAGCGTGGATGCGCCATATCGAGAGATACCACAAGAATGATCCCTCGTAGTACATTTCGGTTGACTGCATCGTACTCGATGCTCGTGGAGAAAGCAATCTTCTCCTTGATGCTATGAACAACATAAACAGGTAAGAAAATGCGTCATTTATTAATATCATATTCTTTTATGATTGTGTCATATACAAGTTTTCTCATCTTTTGTTCTATGTTGTAGGTCCACTGAACATGATCATGTCGAAGACAGTTTGTGTGCGAAACTGCAACGCATGAGGAAATTTGGAAAACTGAAACTCGAAGATTTCAAGGACCTCATTTCCCCCGAAGATTACAGGATCTGTAAGAACGCCAAAGCAAAAAAGGAGACGTGGTATCCTGTGACAATAGACGTTTTTGTAAAATTTCTATACGCGGTACGTTCGCTATGATTGTTATCGACTCCTTTTGCTATAATTTATTTAAAACAACTTCTCATTGTGTTCTGGTTGTTATATAGAGGAGGTTAGCCAAAAAATCCGACGATGCTGAAGCTACGTACTACGCCACGGTTCCAAAAGATAAACAAACTGGACCGGGAGTATGGAGTGCCATGGATAACGCCATCAAGGCTGAAATCAAAGTAATACGTGGCAAGAATTTTGACAAAATGGTTGCGGTGGCCAATATCAAACTCGGGAAAGTCTTTGCGAGAGAGGTATTGCTGCCTGGGTTCCGCGATTTATGACACTTTTTCTGTCTTTACGTTTAGGGTTGCACTAATCAAAACTGTGATTCCGACAGACACGGTTTTCCAACTTACAGTTGCTGACCGGTGGTTGGTTCCTAGAGTGCAACGATAACTTTGTGCACAAGGAAGAGAGACATCTGCTACGCAACCACACTTCAAACGCACCAGGCAATGCAGCTATGGAGATCGACGACGATGACGATGAAGACGTCTCCATTTTACCAAGCGCACCCGTGTCACCCTCCGAACCTCTTTCACCGATTGCACATCCTAGAACCCTAGCAAACAGGAAGCGACGCAACGCCGCTGCGGAACCTGTCGTTGATCTTGATCAAGAACGCGATGAAACCGGACCGTTCCATCAAGACGTTGCAGGTCCAGAAGAAGCTGGTTTGATCAGGCTCAGATGGAGCGACCAACAATGCAAGTAGACGCGGTCGACCATTGACTCAGATTTCTGTAGGCGCTCTTACGAATGCGGGGTCCCCTCCTCAATCTTTCACTGTCGACCACAGCTCCGGAAAGAAGTTCGCTTCACTCCCATTTCTTGAACCGAAGCATGTTGGAGAGTGCTTGTCTTCTGAAATTACTATCTCTCTCCCAATGTACTTGGAAAAAGGGGATATCGGAGCTTCTGTTCAAAAGGCAGCTCATGAAACAAAAGATTGGGACACGCAAGTGATGGACATCATTAACCACATCAGAAAGGTATTATATCTTAAATCTCTTATTACATTCTTTTATTTCTGAAATTCTGTTTGGAACGTATCATTTACAATATTTCTAACTTTTTGTGATTTCTAAAGATTGGCAAGGACAGGAAGTACCCATGTAAGGAGATGGGCACGAAACACCCGCATCCCGACATTGATCTCATCTACGCAGACGTTCCCGAGAACTTACCCGTGCCTGGCGTGTCGCCCGTCGAGATTCCTCCATGGAACAAGCGAGAGAAAAGCTACTTCGAGAGTGTGTTCTTTTTTGCTTTCTACAACTTGACAGACGAGGGTGCGATACTTGTAATGCATCCCAAGGACCGTCGAGTCGAGAAAGCTCTGGATGCCGAGTCAAAGGCTTTCGAATTCCGAATGGTGCGAGATTGGTGGGGATATAATCCCATGCCAATGGCCTCGACGAACTCCCACGTGAAAACGGTATGGTCTTCATACTGCATTCAAATCATCATTTATGATTATTTACAACGTTTTTTTAAATCTCTCTCATCTATTTAATTTTGCATACTCACAACTTCCACATTAAGGTCTTTGTTCGGAAGGCCTTTGCCACGCGATTCTCCATAAGACAGGTTGTGAAAGAGTACGCATGTGTGCCCATTCTTCCCGACGAGGAGGACCATGTTTTCAATTTTGCGAGCAATGACTCCATTCGTAAGAAGGAAGATGGTACTCTGTGGCATGGCTCGCGAGAGAAGGATCCCTCCTTCATCCAGTGTTTTATTGATTCTCTCACAGTCGAGCGCGGAATCGTCTTTGACTGGAGCCCTAGTACAGGTTTGTTGTTGCTAATACTAACTCTCATTTAACTCCACCTCAATATTGTAGTTCTGAAGTTGGTTGCTGGTATGTAGGTGCTTCTGTGATTGCCTGCGCGCGATCGAACCGTCATCTCATTGCTGTTGAAGCTGACGAAGAGATATTTGATGGACTTTTATCGACATACGTGTATGGTACCGCTTTTTAGGAAGAAAGTGGCGATTCGGATCCAGTTTATGACTACGACAGTGACATTTCTGAACCGCTTCAGAAGAAGCAACGCCCAACATTTTGTGCGTACTTATCTCTTACTTTCCCCCCTCCTTCTATTGTCACCTTCAATTGCTAGAAATTTATTGGTATTGACTTTTTCTGTACTTTTAGGATCGCAGGTTCCTATCGACGCTTGATTGGCGACGCTAGTCTCTACAGCAGTCCTTCGCAAACTTTCACCCTACCATCTTATGCGGAGCGGATAGCTCAGGAATTTGTCGCTGCGCCTTCTCCCGTCTTACCGGACAGTAGTAGACGTCGACGCTTTAGCTCGAGAGTGCTTGCGTTTATAGACGATGAGGCTGATCAGTGTGACCAACACTTTAATGGTCGTTCACCATCAGCATCCTAGGTGTTTTTATTTTTATAGTTTGGTTTGGATTACGTAAGGTCATATGGTTGCCCTACGGCATTAGTCATACATATGGTCTTATTATGGTCTTATTATATGATTATATCTATACATGACGTTTACCTATTAATCATGAACATTTAGTGCATTCTTAATTAATATTAGAATGTTTAAATTTTATACTCAATGCAAATTAAAAGTTTTAAAACGTTTCTTTTTTTTGAATTGGAGTAATTGAATCTAGCCAATGCTGGTAGGGGCTCTAGTTCAGTATTTGTCTAGCTCAGGATAGCTGCTTTGCGACGCACTGCAACGCTCAAACGAGCCCGAGGAGAATCGAACTCGGACCACTACAATGCCACGTGAATGTCTTTCTGTACACCTTACAAAGAAACACGGATAGACAACTTGAAGTTCTAAACTTTATATTATATATACCGAAGCATTTACATATAAGTTTGATAAGTGAAATAGGAAATTGATGACCTCAGCCCTAATTATACTATACATTTTAAAATCATCAAAGTAAATTTTTTGATGTCCTAATAGGCCCTCCAAGATTTCGGTTTAAGTTTTGTATTTGTGAGTGAACGAGGCCAGTACATGATTTGAAATGTATGGGTTACATATAATGATGTTTATTCTAATTTAATTAAATTTTATTTAAACTTACAAATGTGGATTATTTACGAAATGTTGTAGGACCCCAATACCATGTAAGGAAGTGCATAAGGAACCTATATCCACGGTTTTGGGTATTTTTATGCCCAAAAATAACCATTTTATAATTTTAAAACCACTGATTCCATGGTAATAGGGCCATTAACTTCTAAAATTTATTTTTCTTACCGCTCAATTTTTACCGCTCACCGCTCACCGCTCAACGCTCACACCGGTGGTTTCCCCGCGAAGACGATGTAGTGCCTGGCCAAGAGCGACTGCCTCAGGATCAGGGATGTCACAGCGTCCGGACGTCCATCGGACGTCCGGCAGGAGTCCGAGGACCGTCCGTGACTTAGAAAATCTGGTCGTTTTACTAAGGGTAAATGACCAACGGGGTGCGTTCATTGGTCGAACCACCCCGTCGACCGGTCCCCGACCTCTCTGTCGGCCCGACCGACCGGTCGGCTGGCCAGGGCGACCGGCCGTCGGCCATTGCGACCGGCCCTCGCATCCGGCCACCGCCAATGGCCAGATGGCCCTTTTGAGCATCCATCGGTTTAGGAGCATTTCAACTTCAAATTGCAACGGTCATATTCAGAGTTGGATGGTATATAAGAGAAGAGACATTGAGTCTCATTTCACTTCCGAATTTTGAACACTTTCCAAGAGCTTTGAGCCACATAATTCATTTTATGTGTACATTGCTTGGTAGGTATTGAGTTCGGAAGTGAGGATTTCCGTAAGGAACTCTTGCCATTTTTTTCCCCGTCACGGTCCCACCATTGTTTAAGACTTTGAGGCGTCCTATTTATCAAAATGGGCCCTGCTCCACATGAGCCTTGGTTTAGAGACATCGAGAAGGAAGGCAAAGCGTCTGGGTCCTTCCTACAGTGCTCACTATGTCATGTAATTGTTTCGAAGAAGAAGAGTCGGAATTTGAGTCATTATGGGTACGAGAAGATTCCTGGACATAGGGATTCGAGTTCTTCCCTTTGTCCAAAGCTGCCTAGGGAAATTAGGCAGTTATTTTTAAGATGTGGTGGGAAGTTCCCTCCATATAACGGAGAATTGGAACTATTTCTCGGTGAATGTTCTCTCACTCCATCCACGGACGTTCCAGGTGCTTCAAAACATGACATTCCTGAAACCCCTAGGAGTGACTCTTGTGTAGGGTCCTCGCTAGGCACCCCCATGAATTCAACAAATCTTTTGGTAGGGCCAACCTCTGCTTCTTCCATGCTTATGAGGGGAATTAAAGATACTCGCCCGATGTTTGGATCTATGAAGCAAACGAAGCAATCTTCAATTGAAGCTACTTTTGCAGAAGCGGATAGGCGGGAGTTGGATAAACTCTGGGCGAAATTTTTTTAGGAAGCAAATATACCATTCTCAGTAGCCCGCAATGATGCGTTCAAAGCTGCTGTGATGAAGACTGCGGGATTTCGAAAATCCTATGCTCCAACATCCTACCATAACATTCGGACAAGGTTGTTAGGAGAAGTAAAGACGGAGTTACAAAAGAAACTAGATAGTAGACTCTCTGAGAGCCTTCGGAAGTTTGGAGGAACTTTAACTATGGATGGATGGTCATTTGTGACTAGTCGCCCTTTGGTGAATGCGATGCTCGTGACTCAAGCCGGAGAGCTTTTTCTTGGTGCTGTCAATACTACTGGCCAAGACAAAACAGCGGTGTACATGTCAACTCTCATGTTGAAGTACATAGAACAAGTTGGACCAGAGAACATTGTTCAAGTATGCACAGACAATGCTTCTGTAATGCTCAATGCCTCAAGAATAGTCCTTGAGAAATATCCGCACATTTTCATGCAAGGGTGTGCGACACATGCAATGGACTTGTTGTTGGAGGATTGGGGAAAGGCTGGATAGATGGCGAATACTTTGGTCATGGCGAAGGAAATGGTCAAGTTTATCAAGAGGCGACAAATGCCCCTAGCTGTGTTTCGTAAACACGAGGCGAAATTCAGCCTACTGATACCTGGGAAAACAAGATTTGCTAGTCAATTTATAATCATAGATCGCTTGTTGGAGGTGAAGATATCATTGGAGCAAGTTGTTGTCGACCCTATGTTCACAGCCTATGCCTCGAAGAAGACGGTATGTGCTAGAGATAAGCTTATATTCTCACGTAAGGTCAAGAAGGTGGTGTTGAGCGATGAGTTTGGAAGCAATGCAAAAGACTACGGGATATGGTTGCCCCCGTGGTGTACGCTCTGAGAGATTTAAAGAATGTCAATGTTCTTCGTACTGCCACGGGGTTACAGCACATGCTTGGCACTTCCAAGTCGCATAATCGAAAATCTCTAACGGTTCCATTTGTTCCGCCTAAAAAACTGACGATCCCTGTTAATCTCCCCGAATTTGATACTTGGCATAAGTATGGGAATATACAATGTCCAGAGAATAAACCCAAGATCAAAGAGGAGGTTCCAAGCGATTATGAATATGATCCTACGGGATCTAGTGGAGCTGAAGTGAAGGGAGATAGCGATTATGAGCAATCCTCTGGTCCTGATGAGTAGTTGAATTTCGCATCTTTATGTAGTATAGGTTCATAGGACTTATACTTATTATAGAAATTGTAGTTATAGTTTACTGTAGTACTTTATTGTTATACTCCAAATGCATTTGGAGATTCTATTGTCTACATGACTACATTTAATGTTTTAAAAATATTACATATATTTTTACATACTTGTCGACTTGTCGTACGATAGTCTTCACTCTCAAGCATGCAAAAGAAATGCACATTAAATCAAAAAGATTGTAACCCTTTACTTCAAAAATAAGGCCCCATGGATCAATGGTGGCATTTTCATCATTTTTAAAACAACAACCATACAATCTAAAAAAGCATATATATATATATATATATATATATATATATATATATATATATATATATATATATATATATATATATATATAGTTATATATGTGGAACTTAAGGTCCAACATCCGTTCTAACTTCAAATCAAGATCCATCCGATTGGCCAACTGAGGCACTGCGCGAGTACGCGGTCTTTGACTTGGACGGGCAATTCGACCGCCCTCTTCATACTCTCGATCCACCGCTGCGATTTCGCCTCTCATCTCCGCCTGCCAACTATCCTCCCCATCGACGCCCGATTGCCTCTTCCGCTTTTTGCTCGGATCCACTTGTTTGTTACGTAAGATTTGCATGGCCTTCTCGATCTTTGCAACGACATCCTGTACAACACCTTCAAACTCATCCAATAATAGAAGTTGTGGGTCTTTTGGGTTTAAAAGACATTCTCTCCAAAATGTAATGGCGTCTTCGATACGCGTATCAAACTTCTTCACCGCATCCCAATAAGAGACCTCCACATCTTCAAAAGAATTTTCCGGTATCGAAGTACGGTATATTGCGGCCTCCTCCAATTTCGCGAGTACCAGAGCTCTTCCAATTGGAGTATGATCGTACTTCTTGTACTCCTCACCAAAGCCTGTTGAATCGGTTATTTCGTGCCACGAACCATCTTCTCCCTTTTCCACTTTCTTTGGAGGAAATCGAAAGAAACGGTTGTGTTCAACGCTCCAATGCCCTCCGAAATTACGACAAAACAATTCTCGTTGCTCATCACCTTCAATATTCCTCGCCCTGATCTCTATTTCATAATCTCGTGTCATCCAAAATAACTGATCATGATCCCACCAAATTGAATGGCTAGTTGGTGTTTTGATTCGGATGTACTCCAATTAAGAGCATTTCCCCAATCAGAGTAGTTTAGAAAATTTCTTCGGGTATTGATCCAATGGAAGATTCCATCGGTTGAACTCGTGCCCTGGTGGCATAAGATCTCGTATGCCCATCATCTTGTAGAATCTCGTGCTAAATGGAGAGCGACATACTCAGCATACCGATTTTGTCATCGCATATCGGCATATGCAAGTAACATGAAAGTTATGGCCACATTGGCCTAACGTGTATGCGCCCTCCGGACCAAAATTATGTAGGCACACCGCACATTTGTCTTTAAGTATTGCGGGAGGAGGGTCGCATGTGTTGATTACAATGCGAGCTGACTCTTGTAGGTGCGATGAGAATCTACTATACGGCGTCCAACCTTCCTCTATCTCCAAAGTCCAATCAACATCATTGTTTCATCCCATCTTAGAGTAGTTTGTACGCTCCATCATCTCTTCGATATCCCCCCAAAAAGTGACCTCTATGGGGTCATATCGTTTTTTCGATCTGTTTGTACAGAACTTCTCCAATGAAGCATCTACAACTTCACGTGATTCTTTTGATGTAGATGCAATCGATTTGAGATCTTTTTTTGCCCTCGAAACCAAGCTCCTCCTATCTTGAAGTCGATGAACCCATCCCAACCATGGTAGTATGCGTAGGTGTAGGTGGAGACCTGCCTCTGTAGAATCTACCGTTTTGAAGGTTTTCCGTAATGCCTCCAATTCACCAACTGCCTCATCTCTCTCTTTACTTGTAGCCTCCAACTTCATTGAGCATGCTTTTGCTTCCTCCTCCAATTTCGCAACTGTAACATCTCTCTCCTTCTTCAGTGCCGCGAACTCCATCGCCCATGCTCGTTGTCGCTCAATCTGTGCATCATCTATCTCCTTTTGTGATATTAACTTCAATTCCCCCGGAATTTCATCATCGTCATCATCGTCTATTTCGATAATGGTTTTTCCCTTATCTTCTTTACCATCCTCTTCACCAACCTCTTTGAGAGGAGATAAATCCCTGATATACGTCTTTCTCTTCTCTTCTTCACCATCTTCTTTACCACCCGAATCTATTTGTGAAAGAAAAAGACTATCAGAAGTCCCGATAATGGTCTTCCCCTTATCTTTATTACCATCCTTTTCACCATCCTCTTTACCATCGTCTTTACCACCCGCATCACATTCTGGAACAACGTGACTACATGAAGCCCTCTGAGTGTCATTCTGTGATGGAACATAGGTGAATTGGTCATCTTCTAAGTCTTCTACCGCATCCTTTTGGCGCATTGCTTCTTGGTACTTTGCCTCATACTTGCTAGCAGGACCTTGGCCAAACAACCGCAATTCCCTGTAGAACTTGTCAAGGAGACGTTGCGTAATTTGCTGTTGTTTCTCCTGTTTCACAATGATTAGCTCAGTCTTCACTCAGTCCTTCAGTAGAGGATCAAACCAATCTACGAGTGCCTCAAAATTGTTGGCAGCTAGTAGAACGTTGGGCATGACACCTGCAAAACTATGAGCCATCCCCACAAAACGAGGAGCCATATCCGCAAGTATTTCTGACCCCATCTTCAAGTTGTACCCTAGATTAGTTATCTGTTCACCCGTAGTCTCAGGCCAATGATTCCCTGGCAAACCTTCCTTTTTATCTACCTCATTGCACCAATCTGCCAAACTTTTTGCTTTTTTCATCCACTCATCCAATGTGTTATCCGGTACTTGATAACGCATATACCTCTCGAACTTTGGCGCCGCACCCGCATCGAGATCCATGTCATCCATGGCAGAAGTTGGTGCTCTGGTTTCCCGTGGTTCACTTGGCCCTGCCTCCTCTGATGTTGGTACCGGGGTTTCACGAGGTTCTTCAACTACGTTTGCACCTTCGAGCCTATCAGTTATAGTTGGTTCTACGATTGGGGCATCCGTAGCAACCATATTCCTTCCATCCTCCTAATGTGTCGTGGTTGTTGGAGGCGATTCCTTCTCCGCCGTCTCATGAGTTTTCCTCCTCAAGTACTGCATTAAGGCCTTTGTAGAGTTTGATTCTGGATCAAACCTATCAAGGATATCCTTTTGATTTCTCCCGATTCGAAGAGGATATGCACTACTCGCCGTGAATGTGCTCCAGTTCACCTTGCGCTTCAATATGAGCTCAGCATACACCATGCTCAAGAGCGTATATGAAAAATAACCCTTGCTTTTGGGACGAGTTCCAAACAATGCCACCCAAACTTCTTCAGCACGATGAAAGAAGTGATCATCCTTGCATGTTTGAGGGTTGCAAGTAAAAGTATTGGTATTAACTTTGTGACATTCTCGAGGCCAAAGTTTCCCAATGTGATACATCTTCACATATTTCTTGCACGTCGCCATTCTCCAGTATTCCTCCGTTTCATTGGCCCAACCGCTCTCAGCTTTGATGGCCTCATTATCCAAGATCTCGTAGTGCAACTCATGTCTCGCTCCTTTTGGTTTCACTCTCTTTGACGGTGTCTCATGTAAAACCAACTCAGTCCCCACCAATCCTGCGTTTGTGGTTTCTGTCGCAGGTGACCTCAAGGTCTGTTCAGAATCAGCTTCCATGTTCGTGTTATCAATATCCGTCGCCATGAAGAATAGGGAGTATTTAAAATACCCCGAAGATATCCCAAGTATGCAAAAATTCGATGCAGCAGCCGCAAGTATCACGCTGACTTCCCCCCGCCACCACAAATGCAGCACACGAGAAGCTAATGCCCACGGTTGCAGCTCAGTTGAGATGGATGAATACAAAGAGAAGTGAGGGGAAATGAGGCCCCAAAGGCCTTTTATCCCCCCTCCCTCCCAACCCTAGAGACCGGCCGCACGGACCGGTCGCTCGGCCAATCACGGCCGCGACCGATGCTTGCCGGCCGGTCCGGCCGACTAATCGTGGCCGGTCGATCCGGCCGATCGTGGCCAGTCGTTCGGGCCAGCCGGTCGCTGCCGACCGGCCACGATCGGCCGACCGATTACGGCCGACGGATGTGGCCGGCCGATCCTGGCCGCTCGATGTCGGCCGACCGATGCCGGCCGACCGATCTGGGCGGCCGCTGCGGTTTTTTTTTCAAATTTTTTTTTCAAATTTTTTTTAAAAAAAAAATAAAATAAAATATATATTCAGAAATCTTACATAGCATAGGATCCTTTTTTACTTCGCAAAGTTTTTTGTTATTTGATTCTCAATGATTATTACACACTGAAAAAAGGAATCCTATGTTGATTTCTGAAATGCAATATATTATTTTCTCACGGATACATCTTAACTCTAAATTTTAAGTTCATAACCATTTTGAGTGGACTCTTTAAAGTGTAAATCTTCACAAATTCATAGATGTTTCAAACAAAAGGCATTCATTTGGTTTCGAATCAATATCTTTCTTCTCTATTTTCCTTTTGTAATTTAATTGACCATTGGCTTCATGAATTAAACTTTTAACCACATGACCTACAACAGTAACTCTATTCCAATATTGCATGGTTTAGAATGTCAATTGGAGTATCCTCATCTTAATGTAGGACACTTATTTTGGAACTCATCCTAAAGAGTTATTCATACATCCTAAACCATAAACCACAAATCCTATCCACAAGTGATTTTATCCACTAGATACTCTAAATGAAGAAGAGATGCCTCTTTAAAATATTCTATTCTCAAAACAATCAATCGAAGGAAGAGTTAATTCAGAAATTACTAGAAATTGTGAAGATTAATTTTGTAATCTCTCAAGGCTACCCTTGTGAAATTGACAAACATTTTGACTTGGGTCACTTTGGAACTGAAGTAGTAAATTGTTCATGAACATATTTCCAAAAAAGAATTTCAAACAAAGACTAAATTTAACTGCCCTTAATGGACTTCAGCCCTAAATATTCTAGATGTAGGTTGTAAATTTGGAATTTGGATATGCAAATTTTACCACATGCACTTTGCGGTGTAAGGAGCACCTAGAAAAACTTTAATAAAAAATTATTACTTTTGACCTCTTCATATAAGCTGCCCAAAATAGGAAACCTCCACTTTGGTGTCCATGGATCTTTAGGGGTTAAGAAGGAATATTTTAACAGTAATAAATTAAGGTGTATAATCAAAAGCATGGTCTCTAACTTATAATAAGAATTGGCCCCATTGCCTTTGCTTTCCTTATAAACAAGGGCATCAACTCTCAATGCCTTCACAAATGAGAAAATTGACCACACTATATTGATTGTTAAATGTTTACTTCGATTCAAGCCAATTGGGCACGACAACTCAAAAAGTGAGTGTATTGGCGTGGAGATTTGCTCGCCTTAACTCCCCTTGAAGAGAGTCCCTTACTATGAATATATTTAAAGCCAAGAGTATCTTTATCATAAAAAATTCTCGCGTGGGACAAAGAGATATTCCCGACATTCTCTTGTCAGAAAATTCCCTGTCCATATTTAGACGCCACGTGGATCATACAGGCTAAATATAGTACTTTTGAAAATGCACGTATGCAAGGCGAGGAAGTGATCGAAGTTGTGCAAACGGGGAGTTTGGAGAGAGGCAAGAGGAGCAGGGGGAAGGGGGGACGCGGAAGGAGCGACCGACCGGTCGCCCGGGGGACGTGGTCGGTCTACAGACCGGTCGGCGGTCGCCGGACGCCAGGCCGGTCGCCGGTCGCTGGGCCGGTTGCCGGACGCCGGGCCGGTCGCACGCCCGCCCGATGGCGGCCAACCGATATGGGTGGCCGCAGTACATTTTTTTTTTTTTTTTTTTTTTGTAATTTTTTTTTCCTTAAATATATAACTAAAATAAGATAAAATTGCATAGGATCCTTTTTTTATTTCTCAAAGATTTCTGTTACTCGATTTTCAGTAATTACTACACAATGAAAAAGGAATCCTATGTTGATTTCTGAAATGCTAAGTATTCTTTTTTCACGGATACATTTGAACTTTAAATTTTAAGTTCATAACCATTTCGAGTAGACTCCATAAAAGTATAGATCTTCACGAATTCAAAGATTTTTCGTACAAACCCCAACTCATTACTCATACGTTATGATCTATGAGGCTCTATGAATTAAACTCTGAGCCACATGACCTACAATAGTAACTCTATTCCAATATTGGTTTAAAATAGGCTATGAGATTGAAGACTCTAGAATCATAATTTGTATGTAGATGTTGAATATTGTACCTATATATTCTTTGCAATAAATGTGTGATTTATTCCATGTCAATAACATCTTCAATCAAAAATGATAAATACAAAATAGATTATTTTGCACACATTAACTATGCGATGTAGAGAAGTGCAACTTGTATCCATGTAAAATATAATTGAGAACTACACCATACATACATTAATCCATTATTTTACATCCACACACAATTGTGTTTGCAAAGCTTTGCAACACAAAAACTAGGATTAAAATGAAATCCACCCCAAATCCTCAAGACCATAAACCCTAAACCCTAAACCCTATACCCTAAACCCTATACCCTAGAGGCCTACATAGTAATTCATACATCTTTAACCAAGAACTTAAAGTTTATCCACTAGAGAATGTATCCATTACATACTGTAAATGAAGAAGTGATGGCTCTTGAAAATATTCTATTCCCAAATCAATCAATCATAGTATACGAATAATCAATTTGATATAACATCTAATCCTAGTACTAATGTACTATACTTGTACAGTATCAAATATGCTTAAAAATTTAGAAGTTGATGCCATTATTGCCAAATGTTAAACACTTATAGGGTGGAATATTTTTTAAAATTTATTTGTCTCCCTATTTATTTCTCTTATTTTATGATTGCAAAAATAGTAACAATGAAAACTTATTTCAATTACCTTTGTAAGAGGGAAATAAGTAACTATACAAATCCATACAATAAGAATAATGCTACAATTAATCATATGTACTTGATTATATATATTCTCCTAGGTTAGTTGAAGGTTGTCAAACAAAAAATAGCGAATAATAGAATTAATTGTTTATGCACCATATTTTTTATAATAAGTACTACTAATTAGAATACACAACGATGGAGTAATTTACAAATACCCATCAATTAATATAGACCATACAATGTGGAAATGTTAAGGCCCAAATAGAAAGTCTAAATATTGACAAACTCATTAAGACCAAAGTTATAAAAAGTAAATGCTCACACATGATCACCTACATTTCATATATACTTGGATCTCTCCAATGTGAGACATCAATATACTCTCCCCAAGGACTAGGTAAAAGTTATGGAATGTAATCAGAGGGGATTTAGGGCCACCTCAGGGTACACAATATGGGGCAAGTCATGAATGGGGGCCAAGACATGGCAAAATCTCCTAGTGAGAATGGATAAATTTTGACAAAAGTTGGGAGATAGAAGAAATGAATGTGAATCCATGGGAGCTTGCAATACTAGCACTCACCACTATGAACTATGATGAAACCACCTAAATGCGGGAGGCAAAGATTCTTGCCTTTATAAAGATCTCACCTCCCTTGCATTTACATTATGTGTACATATTTAGGGTGCCCGCCTTTAGGCTTCTCCTTATAAAATTTGTATTTCTTTATGTGTGTGCTTTAAAAAAGCACATAAATAGGGTTAGCTTGTCTTTTTCTATTTCCTATCCGTGAAAAATAGTAACCCACTCCTTTCTCACACCAAGTATATAGATTCCCTCAATTTTCCTTAAGTGTACGAGAATAGGTGGTTTCACTATAAAGGGGCTATGTCCAATATTTTTGGATATAGTTTATAATTTCAACCATAGGATCTTGAGTAAACTACCATATGTAGTAGTGTGAAATCTTCAACCGTTGGATCATCACTAGATGCGAGATCATAACATTTGAAATTGAATATGAAACATTTTTTGGCCGTGACGATAAAAGACGAAATGGTGGCCATGGTTGTTAAGGTGTTAGGGATGAATATTTCCAAAAAATAAAAAATAAAAAATAAATGTGTACAAAAAAAAAACATGGACTCTAGTTAATAATAAGAATTGGCCCCATGGCCTTGGCTCTCCTTCTAGACATGGGCTTCAACTCCAAAGGACTTCACGACTCGGAAAATTGGCCCCACTAAATTGGTTGTTAAATGTATTGTTCAATTAAAGCTAATTCGGCAACATAACTCAAAAAGTGCGTGAATTGGCTTCGAGATTTGTTGGCCTTCCCTCCTCTTGCAAAGAGTCCCTTATTATAGATTTATTTAAAGCCGATAGTATCTTTGTCATAAAACAATCCCGTTCATGACGAAAAGACATTCCCGACATTCCCTTGTCAGAACATTCCCTGTCCTTATTTAGACGCCACGTGGACCATACAGGCTAAATATAGTACTTTTGAAAATGCAGGTATGCAAGGCGAGGAAGTGATCGAAGTTGTGCAAACGGGGAGTTTTGGGGTGAGGCAAGAGGAGGAGGGGGAAGGGGGGACGCGGAAGGAGCGACCGACCGGTCGCCCGGGGGACGTGCCCGGTCGCCGGTCGCCGGACCGGTCGACCGACCGGTCGCCGGTCGCCAGGCCGGTCGACGGACCGGTCGCCGGTCAGCCGGATCGGTCGGCCGGGATCGGCGGCCCCGATCGACCGATCGGCCGCGCCATCGGACGGCCCCGATTGACCGATCGGACGTGCGACCCCGATCGGTCGTACCGGCCGGTCGCCGGCCGCCGGATCGCCGATTTGACGGCTGCCGGCCGGGATCGGACGGCCAATGCCAGCTGGCCAATGGCGTCCGATCCCGGTCGGCATAAATAGGAGGAGAGGGGCTCATTGTCCCTCACTCTGGTGAACGAGCTGTACGTTGCGGCTTTTTTTAAAGCTGCATCGACTGCGTTACTCAGGGTCCTCGTGGGTCACCCACGCCCACACTGTGCATACTTGTTGCTGCTGGAAATGGCGCCGAAGTTTTCACGTTCGAGGGGCGAGGCCAAGTCTCCACGACCAAAGGGCGACCCTCCAAAAATGGATTGGGAAGCACGGAGTGACCCAAACTGTGTTGCAGAGCCGGGTTGGCGAGAGGAGAGGGCGGACATTTGGAATTGCACCATGTGCAAGAAGTACGTGAAGATGTACCACATCATGAAGTTATGGCCACGGCACGAAGCAGAGAAATATGGTCCTCGTCGCGAAGGCCCAGTGAAGAGTTGCAAGAGCGACCATTTTGCGCTCAGATATCATGAAGTCACAATTGCAGTTGGAATCAAGAACACAAGGCCAGAATTGATGTTGTATTCTACCATGGCCATGGTGTGGGCTGAAATAGTCCTGCACAAGGACATTGACTGGACCACTGTGATAGGTTTGAACGTGCATTTATTGGATCGCATCAACCGATTCATTCCCACAAATTGGATGGGACCAAGCGATTGTTATACTACGTATTTAGAACGTTCAGCTGATATGGATGCCCAACTTCAACAACATGGAACTCCAAGGGCATATGGGGGCACTCAGCAAGACTCAAACCATGACGATCGTCAACACCGTATCCTTTGGCGCGGGAAGTGAGGGGTATTACCATGGAAACCACCAATTGATACTCCGGTGAGTTATATGCCACCTCATCAAAGAAAAACACGTCGGAGCCGAACGCGAGTACGGTAGAGGTGGATCTAGTTCGAACTACCCATCTCCAATGTATACGGAGGAGGTACACATGGTTTAGGAGGTGAGCGGGGGGTAGCGGATCCAATGCTCAATGCAACTCAAGCCCAACTCATCCTATAAACCCATACAATCGTGGGAACCAATACGGTACAACATTCGGAAGTCCCAAGTACCGTAGGCCATCACACCCGAAGGAAACATACGAGTATGGAGGTCAATATGATAGAAGATCAGACATTGTTGGCTACACAAATTATGGATATGGTCAGAATGCATACGGAAGTAACGACCTGCCTTCAGCACCTTATCTATCTCCGGAAGACGAAGAGGCGAGGTACCAACGAGATCTGCAACAAGCCACACTTCTAAGTCAGCAGGAATACATTGAACAGCTTGAAGCCGAAAGAAACTTTAGGCAAACGTACTTGTTTGGAGAATCTTCTCGAGGACCACCTTCTTACGGCGCTGCGCCAAGTCGTAAACACGATGATGAAGAATCGGATTAAGAATGACAAATCATCATACATAGTGTCATTATAGTGAAGGTTATGTAGTTTTTGGCAACGGATATTGTCTACACCATTATCGCCTTGCTAGAGGCCAATTTTGAGGATACAGAAATCTATATTTTATTTATGAATGGATTATCCAATATCGGACTATATCGTTGTATATTAATATACTATGCAATTTGTTATTTCAAGGATTTTATCGTGATGTCTTTGTATTTTATACTATAAGTTCACTTGGTGGTAATAATTTCTTCTGTTTGGCTTTAAGCCTTTTTTCACAGTCTCACACTCTCACCTAATATATAATATGTTCATCAATTCATTAAAAAAAAAACATATGTAAGAAAAGTCATATTATGCTTGACTTGACTTCGGACAAACCATTAATATCGCAACTACGCAAGGTTGATGTAATGAAGAAGTTCCACAATGTCACATCCCTTTCAAAAGGATGCCCGAACACCGTGGTGAGCCAAGAGGACCCCGGGAGTGACGTCCCGGGCTTGGCAAGAGACAAGGTGAAGTGACTAAGGGGAGTCCCGAGCAAACAGCACGCAATGGCGTCGTGCTCGGGACGAACTTGGTGGTGTGCCTTACATGGTTGGAAACCTTGTTCAAGCACGCACCCATAGGTCCAAAGAACGCGCGATTTGGAGTTGTGAGTCATGAGATATGGCTCTCCAAAGTTGGAGCGCGTTCCGGGACACTCCGGGACTCGGGAGTGTTACCTTTCGGGACTCGAAATGTCGTCCTTCTTGGATGGCGGCATGTTGCATGTCTTTGGAAAGCTCTGGACAAGAGCTTTCCAAAATGCTAAGGCTCGTGAGGAGCAAAGCAATGCTTTGGGAGATATGGCTCTCCAAAGCATCGGGACTTCAGGACTCCGGGACTGCTGCCTCCCGGGACTCCCGAATGTTCAAGGGAGCATAGCTTCCACATAGAAGCTCCGATTGGGACAAGTGAGGAGTCTATCGACATCTACTCAAAGAGTAGATGTCGAAAATGGGCTCACACATCCCATTTGGATAACTGAGCTACAAGTTAGCCCGAGAAGAAGATACGGCCCGTTTTTGAGGCTAAGGCAAAAACGGGTGGTCTTTCAAAACAAAAGTGTGTCACGGAAGGCCCCTCAACACAAGAGGGGGGCCTACCGAAGACTCAGAGAGTACTATGAGGAGGAGTGGTCTCCTCCTCACTTCCACATGGTGCCGAGGAGAGCCGGGGGTGGCTCTAAGGGGTGAGGCTTGGGATGGAGCCTCACTCCCGCACCTTGGGCACTATGGGATGCTTGTGGTGTACATCCCGAAACATTGGGTTGGAAAAGTGTCCCGCTCCAAACTAGTCCCCGTGAAAAGTAGTGCGGTTTCGGTAATGTCCCGAATGGAGAGTGTAGACATGAATGGAAGGGGACTAGTGGGGAGTTGGACAATATGCAAGGGCGGTTAGCTCCGGGGGTGAGTAGTGCCACCCTTGGGAGCTTGGACATGTGTGGAAGGCCGCCCCGTGTCACCAAGTGGCATGCCCATGTGTTTTGTGGGAGTCCCGGTTTACGGGTTCCGGGTAATGAGTTGGGGGAGTCAAGGTGGGTTGGACACCTTGACTAGAAAGAGTGCTAACATTGTGTGTGCTTGGCATGTGCAGTGTTAGCTAAGTTGTGGCCGGTTGCTACCAACAAAGTAAGTCGTGATTCCGCTACCAAGTAACGCTTACTTGAAGAAAAAGAGTTGGGAGTAATTAGGGCCGCGACACTTGGTATCAGAGCAGGCTACGTTACGGGATCCAATCAAGAGTAGGATGGCACGAGGGGCCGGAAGCTCGCGACGTGGCCCGAACACACGTAGTCAAGCCCTTGAGGCCGGGGATGCCCCTAATGAGGAGTTTTCTCAAGATGTCTCGGAAGAGCGGGAGGAAATTCAAGAGGAGCAAGGGGACCCAAGGGAAGTTGCTAGTGGTGAGGAGGACACTCACCATGATGAGGAAAGTTCCTTCAAGTCCCGTTCCCGGGAAACGAGGCCACAAGCGGAAGGCACGAGATGAAATGTTTAATGAGCTTGTCAAAACTCTTCAAGTCATGCAAAAAGAGATCAAGGAGCTCAAGGGAAGGGCATCAAGCCCTTCTTCCCGCAAGTTGTGCAAGACTAACTTGCCCTCTTCCTTCACGGGATTGGGCAAGGCAAACAAAGTCAAGGACTTCATTGTGGAACTTGAGCTCTACTTTGAGGCCCAAAGAGCTCGTGAAGAGGACAAGATCACCATTGCCGTGACCTTCTTGAAAGAGCATGCTCTTTTGTGGTGGACTCGTTTCCGGGATGAAAATGCGGGAGTAGTGAGCAACTTAACTTGGACCGGTTTCAAGAAGATCCTAAGTGAGCGCTTTACCCCGGAGTACCAAGACATTCGGGATGGCATGGCCCTTGTGCGATTGAAGCAAACGGGCACCCTTCATGCCTATGTGAGGGATTTCAATGCACATTTAAATGTGCTCCCGAAGTTAGATGAATTGGCCAAAAAGGTCATTTTCTTCAATGGACTCCAAGGTTGGGCGGAGCGGGCATTATTTAGGATGCCAAAAGCGCGTAAACTTGTGCCGAGTTGCTCAAGTTGGCGAGAAAGAATTGGTGATGATGATGAAGGTCCGGAAGACTTCTAAAGAAGGGACTTCCACCGGGGAGCAAGGCAAGTCGCAGTCAAAGCGCCAACACAAGAAACATGGTTGGCAGAAGCATAAAGGCGGTGAGGGTGGGCCTTCCAAGGATGGGAAGGACAAGTTGGCCAAGGACAAGCTCAAAGTGGGGACAAGTCCAAAATAAAAAGAGACAAGTTACATTACTTGTTTTGAATTGTGGTGAAGAGGGCCACATGGCAATGCATTGCTCCAAACAAAAGGGGCAACCCACTCCTTCATAAGTCCCGAAGCTTCGAAGAGGATGGGCTTGCATTTGAGTAAGCAAACTCATTCAAGTGAGGTTTGCAAAAAGGCAAGCTCCACGAAACATGCCTTGTAGCTATGGAAGTGGAAGTGAAGTGTCAAAACTTCACCTTTGTGGAAAACTTCATTATAAGTGAGATGGATGGGATTGATCTCATCTTTTGTAAGACTTCCTTTGATACCTATGGGGTAGATAAAAAAGCGGCCATTGAGAGTGGTTGCCAACCCCAAAGGCAAGGAGATTGAGTTAGAGTTCACCAAGGCTCCCAATATGTTAGGGAGTAGGATCAACTTGGTGAACTTGGAGGAGTTAGAGGAAAACCGGTTCTAGATGATGCTAAGGACCGATTTGGGACTTGAAAGGAATAAGACCACTTCTAACTCCACACCTCCTTAGTGTATTTGGGAGGTGGTAAAGGCTTTGATGATGCCTTTTGGGTTGTGCAACGTCTCATCAATGTTCACAACCTTCATGAATACGGTATTCCATCAAGAGATGGATGGGCTTGTCATTGTTACATTCATGACATATTGGTGATCTCCAAAACGGCGGAAGTGCATGCACAACACCTTGCAATCGTGCTTGAAAAACTTCGGGACAATAAGTTACATGCAAATGGGGAGAAGAGTGAGTTTGGCTTGCAAGAGATTGAGTTCTTGAGACTCATTATGACGGGGCAAAGTGTCAAACCGGACCACAAGAAGGTAGAAGCAATCAAGAAGGGGAGCCAACTCACTTCACAAAGGGAATTGAGGTCATTGTTTGAGTTGGCCTATTATGATGGGAGGTTCATAAAGAACTTCTCCAAGATTGTTAAGCCCATGTCCGGTTTGCTTAAGAAAAACTTGGCCTTGGATGGGACCGATTCATGTGTGCAAGCATTTGAAAAACAAACTCAAGGAGAAGCTCTCCTCCCCGCCGGTATTAAAGTTCCCGGAGTTTGATAAGCCTTTTGAGGTGCACACCGATGGAAGTGACTTTGCCATCGGGAATTGCTTATGCAAGAAGGAAGGCCAATTGCATTTGAGAGCAAGAAATTTGATGGCACTTAAATCAATTGGCCAACATGAAAAAAAGGAGATGGTTGCCATGGTGCATTGTTTGAAGACATGGCAACATTACCTTGGTCTCTATGAGATCAAGGTATTCACCAATAATGTTTCATTGAAGTACTTTGAAACATAAGCCTAAGTTGCACCCAAGCAATTGAGGTGGCATGTTACCTTAGTGCTTATAAATGTGGAGTTGATTCACAAGCCGGGCCGAGTGAATGGGCGCGCGGATGCACTAGGTTGGAAGGTGAACATAAGTCAAATACTACGCAAGTCTTGAGAGTGATGTATGCGGGAGAAGGTGATTTGGCAAAGCGGATAAGGGAGGCATATATGAAAGACCCCGAGGCTCAAAAGTTCTTAGATGAACTTAGGTGTGGCAAGAAGCCCAAAGGTATCCGGCTTCACCAAGGTATGATCAAGTTCAAGCAAAATAGGGTGTATGTTCCAAAGGGCAAGTTGAGGTTGAGTGTGCTCAAAGAGGAGCATGACAACCCCTTGGCCGGGCATAGGGGGGGGAGAAATCCACCATATGCTCGGTTTCAAAGAGGTTCTATTGGCCCGGGATGAAGGAAGACATTGCCCATTATGTGAAAACTTGTATTCCTTGTCAAGCCAACCGGGCGTCATACCGAAAGCAAGTGGGTTTGTTAAGGCCTTTGCCTATCCCGAATGGTCCATGGGAGTGTGTCTCTATGGATTTCATTACAAGCCTTCCGGAGTCACGAGGGAGTGACGCCATCTTTGTGGTGGTTGATAGGTTTAGTAAGTTGGCAAGGATGGAGCCAACAAAAGGGACGGCGACCGCCTTTGAAACCGCGGTGCTCTTTTTCAACGTTTGGTGGCGGCACCATGGATTGCCAAAGGTGATTGTATCCGATAGAGACCCCAAGTTTACAAGTGCATTTTGGAGGCACTTGTTTAGGAGGATGAAGACAAAGTTGACATTTAGTACGGCTTTTCACCCTCAAACCGATGGGCAAACGGAACGGGTGAATGGGGTCTTGAATCAATACCTTCGCAACTATGTGAGTGCAGACCAAAGTGATTGGAGTGAGTACTTGGGTTTGGCGGAGTTTAGCTACAATGCATCAAGGCATTCAGCTACGGGGCAATCGCCGTTCAAGGTGGCTTATGGAGTTGAGCCACTTATGCCTGCCGACCTAGCTTTGGAAGGATTGCAATCGGAGTTGGAACGAAGCCAAGTTGCTGAAGACTTGGTGGCCAAGAGAGAGCAATTACTTGAGAAGACCAAGTGGTACTTAGACAAGGCACAAAAGAGGTATGTGAAACAAGTTAACAAAAGGCGGCGCCATGAGGAGTATGAGGAGGGCCAAAAGGTGTGGTTGAATGTGAAGAACTTCACCTTACCGGATGGCTTGACTCCCAAATTCATGGCAAAGTATGCGGGTCCATTTGTCATTGCAAAACGGTTGTTTGAGGATGTTTATAAGTTGGACTTACCACCGGAGATCAAGGTTCACCCCACCTTCCATGTGTCATTGCTCAAGCCATATCACGAAGATAAGGTGAGGCCGGAACGCAAGCAAGTGTTGCGGCCTCCACCCGAACTAGTTGGTGATCACCTAGAGTTCGAGGTAGAAGGCATTTTGAAATGCCGGAACACCAAGAAGAAGGGCAAAGAATACTTGGTGAAGTGGCGGGGGTACCATGAGAAGGAAGCAACATGGGTTGAGGCCAAGTACATGGCAAATGCAAAGGAGATGGTGGAAAGGTATGAAAGCCAACGGAGATCCAAGACACCGAGAAAGCATTGATGAGGACATCAACCTTTGAAGTGGGGGTGAATCACCACACTTGTATAGACTTGGCCTAAGTTTTGTCTAGTATTTGGTGCAAATTGCACATGTTGTAATACTTGGTTGACAATAAAGTTGCAAATTGAATGGCAAGTTTCCGTGATTGCATGTTGAATGTGAGATGTGTCCTAGTCTCATGTTGGATTGCTAGGTTGGTTGAAAGAGGTTGAAGGATACGCGAAGCCAATACTTGGAATGCTGCAAAACAGGGACCTTGGCTTGGGAGTTGTGAGTGGGTGAATCCCCATGACTCTCAAGCTTAGGACTTGCTCGGGCGGGAGCAAGATAGTGGCACGGGCTCATAAAAGTGCCCTTTGCGGGTTGACCATTGTCAACGCATGGGTTGGCCATCCATGTCTCGGTAGGGTGAAGCAAAGGCTAGGTCGGGCGGGACTTAGCATTATCCCTAGGCGAGCAAAGTTCACCACTTGAGAGCCTAAGTGCTTAAAAAGAGGGCTTGGTGTTGCGACCAAGAAAGTATTGGTTAGCCTTGAATTTATTCCTAAGTCATGTGAGTATAATAGGCTAGTTGAGCCTAACTTGGGGCCATTGGGGCATTCCAAGTAAGTCTCAAAGTAGATAGGTCTAGATTTTATAGGTCCTTTGAAGGCAAACTCTAGGGTGCCAAGGACCTTAGACCTATCTAATGCCACCTTTGAGGACTTAGCCATTTTCTAAGTGGAAGGATGCTTAGAGCATTGCGGGGCTAGCTACCCTGGAACGCAATGCAAGTGCCAAGGAGGAGGCTACCTCAAGAACTTGGTACTGCCGACAAGAGAGATTGTCGATGAGGGCATCGACGCTGTTTGGTGGGGGTGAGTGTCACATCCCTTTCAAAAGGATGCCCGAACACCGTGGTGAGCCAAGAGGACCCCGGGAGTGACGTCCCGGGCTTGGCAAGAGACAAGGTGAAGTGACTAAGGGGAGTCCCGAGCAAACAGCACGCAATGGCGTCGTGCTCGGGACGAACTTGGTGGTGTGCCTTACATGGTTGGAAACCTTGTTCAAGCACGCACCCATAGGTCCAAAGAACGCGCGATTTGGAGTTGTGAGTCATGAGATATGGCTCTCCAAAGTTGGAGCGCGTTCCGGGACACTCCGGGACTCGGGAGTGTTACCTTTCGGGACTCGAAATGTCGTCCTTCTTGGATGGCGGCATGTTGCATGTCTTTGGAAAGCTCTGGACAAGAGCTTTCCAAAATGCTAAGGCTCGTGAGGAGCAAAGCAATGCTTTGGGAGATATGGCTCTCCAAAGCATCGGGACTTCGGGACTCCGGGACTGCTGCCTCCCGGGACTCCCGAATGTTCAAGGGAGCATAGCTTCCACATAGAAGCTCCGATTGGGACAAGTGAGGAGTCTATCGACATCTACTCAAAGAGTAGATGTCGAAAATGGGCTCACACATCCCATTTGGATAACTGAGCTACAAGTTAGCCCGAGAAGAAGATACGGCCCGTTTTTGAGGCTAAGGCAAAAACGGGTGGTCTTCCAAAACAAAAGTGTGTCACGGAAGGCCCCTCAACACAAGAGGGGGGGGCCTACCGAAGACTCCAGAGAGTACTATGAGGAGGAGTGGTCTCCCTCCTCACTTCCACATGGTGCCGAGGAGAGCCGGGGTGGCTCTAAGGGGTGAGGCTTGGGATGGAGCCTCACTCCCGCACCTTGGGCACTATGGGATGCTTGTGATGTGCATCCCGAAACATTGGGTTGGAAAAGTGTCCCGCTCCAAACTAGTCCCCGTGAAAAGTAGTGCCGGTTTCCGGTAATGTCCCGAATGGAGAGTGTAGACATGAATGGAAGGGGACTAGTGGGGAGTTGGACAATATGCAAGGGCGGTTAGCTCCGGGGGTGAGTAGTGCCACCCTTGGGAGATTGGACATGTGTGGAAGGCCGCCCCGTGTCACCAAGTGGCATGCCCATGTGTTTTGTGGGAGTTCCGGTTTACGGGTTTCGGGTAATGAGTTGGGGGAGTCAAGGTGGGTTGGACACCTTGACTAGAAAGAGTGCTAACATTGTGTGTGCTTGGCATGTGCAGTGTTAGCTAAGTTGTGGCCGGTTGCTACCAACAAAGTAAGTCGTGATTCCGCTACCAAGTAACGCTTACTTGAAGAAAAAGAGTTGGGAGTAATTAGGGCCGCGACACTTGGTATCAGAGCAGGCTACGTTACGGGATCCAATCAAGAGTAGGATGGCACGAGGGGCCGGAAGCTCGCGACGTGGCCCGAACACACGTAGTCAAGCCCTTGAGGCCGGGGATGCCCCTAATGAGGAGTTTTCTCAAGATGTCTCGGAAGAGCGGGAGGAAATTCAAGAGGAGCAAGGGGACCCAAGGGAAGTTGCTAGTGGTGAGGAGGACACTCACCATGATGAGGAAGAAGTTCCTTCAAGTCCCGTTCCCGGGAAACGAGGCCACAAGCGGAAGGCACGAGATGAAATGTTTAATGAGCTTGTCAAAACTCTTCAAGTCATGCAAAAAGAGATCAAGGAGCTCAAGGGAAGGGCATCAAGCCCTTCTTCCCGCAAGTTGTGCAAGACTAACTTGCCCTCTTCCTTCACGGGATTGGGCAAGGCAAACAAAGTCAAGGACTTCATTGTGGAACTTGAGCTCTACTTTGAGGCCCAAAGAGCTCGTGAAGAGGACAAGATCACCATTGCCGTGACCTTCTTGAAAGAGCATGCTCTTTTGTGGTGGACTCGTTTCCGGGATGAAAATGCGGGAGTAGTGAGCAACTTAACTTGGACCGGTTTCAAGGAGATCCTAAGTGAGCGCTTTACCCCGGAGTACCAAGACATTCGGGATGGCATGGCCCTTGTGCGATTGAAGCAAACGGGCACCCTTCATGCCTATGTGAGGGATTTCAATGCACATTTAAATGTGCTCCCGAAGTTAGATGAATTGGCCAAAAAGGTCATTTTCTTCAATGGACTCCAAGGTTGGGCGGAGCGGGCATTATTTAGGATGCCAAAGCTGCCAGAAACTTGTGCCGAGTTGCTCAAGTTGGCAGAAAGAATTGGTGATGATGAAGGTCACCGGAAGACTTCTAAAGAAGGGACTTCCACCGGGGAGCAAGGCAAGTCGCAGTCAAAGCGCCAACACAAGAAACATGGTTGGCAGAAGCATAAAGGCGGTGAGGGTGGGCCTTCCAAGGATGGGAAGGACAAGTTGGCCAAGGACAAGCTCAAAGTGGGGACAAGTCCAAAATAAAAAGAGACAAGTTACATTACTTGTTTTGAATTGTGGTGAAGAGGGCCACATGGCAATGCATTGCTCCAAACAAAAGGGGCAACCCACTCCTTCATAAGTCCCGAAGCTTCGAAGAGGATGGGCTTGCATTTGAGTAAGCAAACTCATTCAAGTGAGGTTTGCAAAAAGGCAAGCTCCACGAAACATGCCTTGTAGCTATGGAAGTGGAAGTGAAGTGTCAAAACTTCACCTTTGTGGAAAACTTCATTATAAGTGAGATGGATGGGATTGATCTCATCTTTTGTAAGACTTCCTTTGATACCTATGGGGTAGATAAAAAAAGCGGCCATTGAGAGTGGTTGCCAACCCCAAAGGCAAGGAGATTGAGTTAGAGTTCACCAAGGCTCCCAATATGTTAGGGAGTAGGATCAACTTGGTGAACTTGGAGGAGTTAGAGGAAAACCGGTTCTAGATGATGCTAAGGACCGATTTGGGACTTGAAAGGAATAAGACCACTTCTAACTCCACACCTCCTTAGTGTATTTGGGAGGTGGTAAAGGCTTTGATGATGCCTTTTGGGTTGTGCAACGTCTCATCAATGTTCACAACCTTCATGAATACGGTATTCCATCAAGAGATGGATGGGCTTGTCATTGTTACATTCATGACATATTGGTGATCTCCAAAACGGCGGAAGTGCATGCACAACACCTTGCAATCGTGCTTGAAAAACTTCGGGACAATAAGTTACATGCAAATGGGGAGAAGAGTGAGTTTGGCTTGCAAGAGATTGAGTTCTTGAGACTCATTATGACGGGGCAAAGTGTCAAACCGGACCACAAGAAGGTAGAAGCAATCAAGAAGGGGAGCCAACTCACTTCACAAAGGGAATTGAGGTCATTGTTTGAGTTGGCCTATTATGATGGGAGGTTCATAAAGAACTTCTCCAAGATTGTTAAGCCCATGTCCGGTTTGCTTAAGAAAAACTTGGCCTTGGATGGGACCGATTCATGTGTGCAAGCATTTGAAAAACAAACTCAAGGAGAAGCTCTCCTCCCCGCCGGTATTAAAGTTCCCGGAGTTTGATAAGCCTTTTGAGGTGCACACCGATGGAAGTGACTTTGCCATCAGGGAATTGCTTATGCAAGAAGGAAGGCCAATTGCATTTGAGAGCAAGAAATTTGATGGCACTTAAATCAATTGGCCAACGCATGAAAAGGAGATGGTTGCCATGGTGCATTGTTTGAAGACATGGCAACATTACCTTGGTCTCTATGAGATCAAGGTATTCACCAATAATGTTTCATTGAAGTACTTTGAAACATAAGCCTAAGTTGCACCCAAGCAATTGAGGTGGCATGTTACCTTAGTGCTTATAAATGTGGAGTTGATTCACAAGCCGGGCCGAGTGAATGGGCGCGGATGCACTAGGTTGGAAGGTGAACATAAGTCAAATACTACGCAAGTCTTGAGAGTGATGTATGCGGGAGAAGGTGATTTGGCAAAGCGGATAAGGAGGCATATATGAAAGACCCCGAGGCTCAAAAGTTCTTAGATGAACTTAGGTGTGGCAAGAAGCCCAAAGGTATCCGGCTTCACCAAGGTATGATCAAGTTCAAGCAAAATAGGGTGTATGTTCCAAAGGGCAAGTTGAGGTTGAGTGTGCTCAAAGAGGAGCATGACAACCCCTTGGCCGGGCATAGGGGAGAAATCCACCATATGCTCGGTTTCAAAGAGGTTCTATTGGCCGGGATGAAGGAAGACATTGCCCATTATGTGAAAACTTGTATTACTTGTCAAGCCAACCGGGCGTCATACCGAAAGCAAGTGGGTTTGTTAAGGCCTTTGCCTATCCCGAATGGTCCATGGGAGTGTGTCTCTATGGATTTCATTACAAGCCTTCCGGAGTCACGAGGAGTGACGCCATCTTTGTGGTGGTTGATAGGTTTAGTAAGTTGGCAAGGATGGAGCCAACAAAAGGGACGGCGACCGCCTTTGAAACGCGGTGCTCTTTTTCAACGTTTGGTGGCGGCACCATGGATTGCCAAAGGTGATTGTATCCGATAGAGACCCCAAGTTTACAAGTGCATTTTGGAGGCACTTGTTTAGGAGGATGAAGACAAAGTTGACATTTAGTACGGCTTTTCACCCTCAAACCGATGGGCAAACGGAACGGGTGAATGGGGTCTTGAATCAATACCTTCGCAACTATGTGAGTGCAGACCAAAGTGATTGGAGTGAGTACTTGGGTTTGGCGGAGTTTAGCTACAATGCATCAAGGCATTCAGCTACGGGGCAATCGCCGTTCAAGGTGGCTTATGGAGTTGAGCCACTTATGCCTGCCGACCTAGCTTTGGAAGGATTGCAATCGGAGTTGGAACGAAGCCAAGTTGCTGAAGACTTGGTGGCCAAGAGAGAGCAATTACTTGAGAAGACCAAGTGGTACTTAGACAAGGCACAAAAGAGGTATGTGAAACAAGTTAACAAAGGGCGGCGCCATGAGGAGTATGAGGAGGGCCAAAAGGTGTGGTTGAATGTGAAGAACTTCACCTTACCGGATGGCTTGACTCCCAAATTCATGGCAAAGTATGCGGGTCCATTTGTCATTGCAAAACGGTTGTTTGAGGATGTTTATAAGTTGGACTTACCACCGGAGATCAAGGTTCACCCCACCTTCCATGTGTCATTGCTCAAGCCATATCACGAAGATAAGGTGAGGCCGGAACGCAAGCAAGTGTTGCGGCCTCCACCCGAACTAGTTGGTGATCACCTAGAGTTCGAGGTAGAAGGCATTTTGAAATGCCGGAACACCAAGAAGAAGGGCAAAGAATACTTGGTGAAGTGGCGGGGGTACCATGAGAAGGAAGCAACATGGGTTGAGGCCAAGTACATGGCAAATGCAAAGGAGATGGTGGAAAGGTATGAAAGCCAACGGAGATCCAAGACACCGAGAAAGCATTGATGAGGACATCAACCTTTGAAGTGGGGTGAATCACCACACTTGTGTAGACTTGGCCTAAGTTTTGTCCAGTATTTGGTGCAAATTGCACATGTTGTAATACTTGGTTGACAATAAAGTTGCAAATTGAATGGCAAGTTTCCGTGATTGCATGTTGAATGTGAGATGTGTCCTAGTCTCATGTTGGATTGCTAGGTTGGTTGAAAGAGGTTGAAGGATACGCGAAGCCAATACTTGGAATGCTGCAAAACAGGGACCTTGGCTTGGGAGTTGTGAGTGGGTGAATCCCCATGACTCTCAAGCTTAGGACTTGCTCGGGCGGGAGCAAGATAGTGGCACGGGCTCATAAAAGTGCCCTTTGCGGGTTGACCATTGTCAACGCATGGGTTGGCCATCCATGTCTCGGTAGGGTGAAGCAAAGGCTAGGTCGGGCGGGACTTAGCATTATCCCTAGGCGAGCAAAGTTCACCACTTGAGAGCCTAAGTGCTTAAAAGAGGGCTTGGTGTTGCGACCAAGAAAGTATTGGTTAGCCTTGAATTTATTCCTAAGTCATGTGAGTATAATAGGCTAGTTGAGCCTAACTTGGGGCCATTGGGGGCATTCCAAGTAAGTCTCAAAGTAGATAGGTCTAGATTTTATAGGTCCTTTGAAGGCAAACTCTAGGGTGCCAAGGACCTTAGACCTATCTAATGCCACCTTTGAGGACTTAGCCATTTTCTAAGTGGAAGGATGCTTAGAGCATTGCGGGGCTAGCTACCCTGGAACGCAATGCAAGTGCCAAGGAGGAGGCTACCTCAAGAACTTGGTACTGCCGACAAGAGAGATTGTCGATGAGGGCATCGACGCTGTTTGGTGGGGGTGAGTGTCACATCCCTTTCAAAAGGATGCCCGAACACCGTGGTGAGCCAAGAGGACCCCGGGAGTGACGTCCCGGGCTTGGCAAGAGACAAGGTGAAGTGACTAAGGGGAGTCCCGAGCAAACAGCACGCAATGGCGTCGTGCTCGGGACGAACTTGGTGGTGTGCCTTACATGGTTGGAAACCTTGTTCAAGCACGCACCCATAGGTCCAAAGAACGCGCGATTTGGAGTTGTGAGTCATGAGATATGGCTCTCCAAAGTTGGAGCGCGTTCGGGACACTCCGGGACTCGGGAGTGTTACCTTTCGGGACTCGAAATGTCGTCCTTCTTGGATGGCGGCATGTTGCATGTCTTTGGAAAGCTCTGGACAAGAGCTTTCCAAAATGCTAAGGCTCGTGAGGAGCAAAGCAATGCTTTGGGAGATATGGCTCTCCAAAGCATCGGGACTTCGGGACTCGGGACTGCTGCCTCCCGGGACTCCCGAATGTTCAAGGGAGCATAGCTTCCACATAGAAGCTCCGATTGGGACAAGTGAGGAGTCTATCGACATCTACTCAAAGAGTAGATGTCGAAAATGGGCTCACACATCCCATTTGGATAACTGAGCTACAAGTTAGCCCGAGAAGAAGATACGGCCCGTTTTTGAGGCTAAGGCAAAAACGGGTGGTCTTCCAAAACAAAAGTGTGTCACGGAAGGCCCCTCAACACAAGAGGGGGGGGCCTACCGAAGACTCCAGAGAGTACTATGAGGAGGAGTGGTCTCCCTCCTCACTTCCACATGGTGCCGAGGAGAGCCGGGGTGGCTCTAAGGGGTGAGGCTTGGGATGGAGCCTCACTCCCGCACCTTGGGCACTATGGGATGCTTGTGGTGTGCATCCCGAAACATTGGGTTGGAAAAGTGTCCCGCTCCAAACTAGTCCCCGTGAAAAGTAGTGCCGGTTTCCGGTAATGTCCCGAATGGAGAGTGTAGACATGAATGGAAGGGGACTAGTGGGGAGTTGGACAATATGCAAGGGCGGTTAGCTCCGGGGGTGAGTAGTGCCACCCTTGGGAGCTTGGACATGTGTGGAAGGCCGCCCCGTGTCACCAAGTGGCATGCCCATGTGTTTTGTGGGAGTCCCGGTTTACGGGTTCCGGGTAATGAGTTGGGGGAGTCAAGGTGGGTTGGACACCTTGACTAGAAAGAGTGCTAACATTGTGTGTGCTTGGCATGTGCAGTGTTAGCTAAGTTGTGGCCGGTTGCTACCAACAAAGTAAGTCGTGATTCCGCTACCAAGTAACGCTTACTTGAAGAAAAAGAGTTGGGAGTAATTAGGCCGCGACACTTGGTATATCGAGCAGGCTACGTTACGGGATCCAATCAAGAGTAGGATGGCACGAGGGGCCGGAAGCTCGCGACGTGGCCCGAACACACGTAGTCAAGCCCTTGAGGCCGGGGATGCCCCTAATGAGGAGTTTTCTCAAGATGTCTCGGAAGAGCGGGAGGAAATTCAAGAGGAGCAAGGGGACCCAAGGGAAGTTGCTAGTGGTGAGGAGGACACTCACCATGATGAGGAAGAAGTTCCTTCAAGTCCCGTTCCCGGGAAACGAGGCCACAAGCGGAAGGCACGAGATGAAATGTTTAATGAGCTTGTCAAAACTCTTCAAGTCATGCAAAAAGAGATCAAGGAGCTCAAGGGAAGGGCATCAAGCCCTTCTTCCCGCAAAGTTGTGCAAGACTAACTTGCCCTCTTCCTTCACGGGATTGGGCAAGGCAAACAAAGTCAAGGACTTCATTGTGGAACTTGAGCTCTACTTTGAGGCCCAAAGAGCTCGTGAAGAGGACAAGATCACCATTGCCGTGACCTTCTTGAAAGAGCATGCTCTTTTGTGGTGGACTCGTTTCCGGGATGAAAATGCGGGAGTAGTGAGCAACTTAACTTGGACCGGTTTCAAGAAGATCCTAAGTGAGCGCTTTACCCCGGAGTACCAAGACATTCGGGATGGCATGGCCCTTGTGCGATTGAAGCAAACGGGCACCCTTCATGCCTATGTGAGGGATTTCAATGCACATTTAAATGTGCTCCCGAAGTTAGATGAATTGGCCAAAAAGGTCATTTTCTTCAATGGACTCCAAGGTTGGGCGGAGCGGGCATTATTTAGGATGCCAAAGGCGCGCTTAAACTTGTGCCGAGTTGCTCAAGTTGGCGAAAGAATTGGTGATGATGAAGGTCACCGGAAGACTTCTAAAGAAGGGACTTCCACCGGGAGCAAGGCAAGTCGCGATCAAAGCGCCAACACAAGAAACATGGTTGGCCGAAGCATAAAGGCGGTGAGGGTGGGCCTTCCAAGGATGGGAAGGACAAGTTGGCCAAGGACAAGCTCAAAGTGGGGACAAGTCCAAAATAAAAAGAGACAAGTTACATTACTTGTTTTGAATTGTGGTGAAGAGGGCCACATGGCAATGCATTGCTCCAACAAAAGGGGCAACCCACTCCTTCATAAGTCCCGAAGCTTCGAAGAGGATGGGCTTGCATTTGAGTAAGCAAACTCATTCAAGTGAGGTTTGCAAAAAGGCAAGCTCCACGAAACATGCCTTGTAGCTATGGAAGTGGAAGTGAAGTGTCAAAACTTCACCTTTGTGGAAAACTTCATTATAAGTGAGATGGATGGGATTGATCTCATCTTTTGTAAGACTTCCTTTGATACCTATGGGGTAGATAAAAGCGGCCATTGAGAGTGGTTGCCAACCCCAAAGGCAAGGAGATTGAGTTAGAGTTCACCAAGGCTCCCAATATGTTAGGGAGTAGGATCAACTTGGTGAACTTGGAGGAGTTAGAGGAAAACCGGTTCTAGATGATGCTAAGGACCGATTTGGGACTTGAAAGGAATAAGACCACTTCTAACTCCACACCTCCTTAGTGTATTTGGGAGGTGGTAAAGGCTTTGATGATGCCTTTTGGGTTGTGCAACGTCTCATCAATGTTCACAACCTTCATGAATACGGTATTCCATCAAGAGATGGATGGGCTTGTCATTGTTACATTCATGACATATTGGTGATCTCCAAAACGGCGGAAGTGCATGCACAACACCTTGCAATCGTGCTTGAAAAACTTCGGGACAATAAGTTACATGCAAATGGGGAGAAGAGTGAGTTTGGCTTGCAAGAGATTGAGTTCTTGAGACTCATTATGACGGGGCAAAGTGTCAAACCGGACCACAAGAAGGTAGAAGCAATCAAGAAGGGGAGCCAACTCACTTCACAAAGGGAATTGAGGTCATTGTTTGAGTTGGCCTATTATGATGGGAGGTTCATAAAGAACTTCTCCAAGATTGTTAAGCCCATGTCCGGTTTGCTTAAGAAAAACTTGGCCTTGGATGGGACCGATTCATGTGTGCAAGCATTTGAAAAACAAACTCAAGGAGAAGCTCTCCTCCCCCGCCGGTATTAAAGTTCCCGGAGTTTGATAAGCCTTTTGAGGTGCACACCGATGGAAGTGACTTTGCCATCAGGGAATTGCTTATGCAAGAAGGAAGGCCAATTGCATTTGAGAGCAAGAAATTTGATGGCACTTAAATCAATTGGCCAACGCATGAAAAGGAGATGGTTGCCATGGTGCATTGTTTGAAGACATGGCAACATTACCTTGGTCTCTATGAGATCAAGGTATTCACCAATAATGTTTCATTGAAGTACTTTGAAACATAAGCCTAAGTTGCACCCAAGCAATTGAGGTGGCATGTTACCTTAGTGCTTATAAATGTGGAGTTGATTCACAAGCCGGGCCGAGTGAATGGGCGCCGGATGCACTAGGTTGGAAGGTGAACATAAGTCAAATACTACGCAAGTCTTGAGAGTGATGTATGCGGGAGAAGGTGATTTGGCAAAGCGGATAAGGGAGGCATATATGAAAGACCCCGAGGCTCAAAAGTTCTTAGATGAACTTAGGTGTGGCAAGAAGCCCAAAGGTATCCGGCTTCACCAAGGTATGATCAAGTTCAAGCAAAATAGGGTGTATGTTCCAAAGGGCAAGTTGAGGTTGAGTGTGCTCAAAGAGGAGCATGACAACCCCTTGGCCGGGCATAGGGGGGAGAAATCCACCATATGCTCGGTTTCAAAGAGGTTCTATTGGCCCGGGATGAAGGAAGACATTGCCCATTATGTGAAAACTTGTATTACTTGTCAAGCCAACCGGGCGTCATACCGAAAGCAAGTGGGTTTGTTAAGGCCTTTGCCTATCCCGAATGGTCCATGGGAGTGTGTCTCTATGGATTTCATTACAAGCCTTCCGGAGTCACGAGGGAGTGACGCCATCTTTGTGGTGGTTGATAGGTTTAGTAAGTTGGCAAGGATGGAGCCAACAAAAGGGACGGCGACCGCCTTTGAAACCGCGGTGCTCTTTTTCAACGTTTGGTGGCGGCACCATGGATTGCCAAAGGTGATTGTATCCGATAGAGACCCCAAGTTTACAAGTGCATTTTGGAGGCACTTGTTTAGGAGGATGAAGACAAAGTTGACATTTAGTACGGCTTTTCACCCTCAAACCGATGGGCAAACGGAACGGGTGAATGGGGTCTTGAATCAATACCTTCGCAACTATGTGAGTGCAGACCAAAGTGATTGGAGTGAGTACTTGGGTTTGGCGGAGTTTAGCTACAATGCATCAAGGCATTCACTACGGGGCAATCGCCGTTCAAGGTGGCTTATGGAGTTGAGCCACTTATGCCCGCCGACCTAGCTTTGGAAGGATTGCAATCGGAGTTGGAACGAAGCCAAGTTCTTTGAAGACTTGGTGGCCAAGAGAGAGCAATTACTTGAGAAGACCAAGTGGTACTTAGACAAGGCACAAAAGAGGTATGTGAAACAAGTTAACAAAGGGCGGCGCCATGAGGAGTATGAGGAGGGCCAAAGGTGTGGTTGAATGTGAAGAACTTCACCTTACCGGATGGCTTGACTCCCAAATTCATGGCAAAGTATGCGGGTCCATTTGTCATTGCAAAACGGTTGTTTGAGGATGTTTATAAGTTGGACTTACCACCGGAGATCAAGGTTCACCCCACCTTCCATGTGTCATTGCTCAAGCCATATCACGAAGATAAGGTGAGGCCGGAACGCAAGCAAGTGTTGCGGCCTCCACCCGAACTAGTTGGTGATCACCTAGAGTTCGAGGTAGAAGGCATTTTGAAATGCCGGAACACCAAGAAGAAGGGCAAAGAATACTTGGTGAAGTGGCGGGGGTACCATGAGAAGGAAGCAACATGGGTTGAGGCCAAGTACATGGCAAATGCAAAGGAGATGGTGGAAAGGTATGAAAGCCAACGGAGATCCAAGACACGAGAAAGCATTGATGAGGACATCAACCTTTGAAGTGGGGGTGAATCACCACACTTGTATAGACTTGGCCTAAGTTTTGTCTAGTATTTGGTGCAAATTGCACATGTTGTAATACTTGGTTGACAATAAAGTTGCAAATTGAATGGCAAGTTTCCGTGATTGCATGTTGAATGTGAGATGTGTCCTAGTCTCATGTTGGATTGCTAGGTTGGTTGAAAGAGGTTGAAGGATACGCGAAGCCAATACTTGGAATGCTGCAAAACAGGGACCTTGGCTTGGGAGTTGTGAGTGGGTGAATCCCCATGACTCTCAAGCTTAGGACTTGCTCGGGCGGGAGCAAGATAGTGGCACGGGCTCATAAAAGTGCCCTTTGCGGGTTGACCATTGTCAACAACGCATGGGTTGGCCATCCATGTCTCGGTAGGGTGAAGCAAAGGCTAGGTCGGGCGGGACTTAGCATTATCCCTAGGCGAGCAAAGTTCACCACTTGAGAGCCTAAGTGCTTAAAAGAGGGCTTGGTGTTGCGACCAAGAAAGTATTGGTTAGCCTTGAATTTATTCCTAAGTCATGTGAGTATAATAGGCTAGTTGAGCCTAACTTGGGGCCATTGGGGCATTCCAAGTAAGTCTCAAAGTAGATAGGTCTAGATTTTATAGGTCCTTTGAAGGCAAACTCTAGGGTGCCAAGGACCTTAGACCTATCTAATGCCACCTTTGAGGACTTAGCCATTTTCTAAGTGGAAGGATGCTTAGAGCATTGCGGGGCTAGCTACCCTGGAACGCAATGCAAGTGCCAAGGAGGAGGCTACCTCAAGAACTTGGTACGCCGACAAGAGAGATTGTCGATGAGGGCATCGACGCTGTTTGGTGGGGGTGAGTGTCACATCCCTTTCAAAAGGATGCCCGAACACCGTGGTGAGCCAAGAGGACCCCGGGAGTGACGTCCCGGGCTTGGCAAGAGACAAGGTGAAGTGACTAAGGGGAGTCCCGAGCAAACAGCACGCAATGGCGTCGTGCTCGGGACGAACTTGGTGGTGTGCCTTACATGGTTGGAAACCTTGTTCAAGCACGCACCCATAGGTCCAAAGAACGCGCGATTTGGAGTTGTGAGTCATGAGATATGGCTCTCCAAAGTTGGAGCGCGTTCCGGGACACTCCGGGACTCGGGAGTGTTACCTTTCGGGACTCGAAATGTCGTCCTTCTTGGATGGCGGCATGTTGCATGTCTTTGGAAAGCTCTGGACAAGAGCTTTCCAAAATGCTAAGGCTCGTGAGGAGCAAAGCAATGCTTTGGGAGATATGGCTCTCCAAAGCATCGGGACTTCGGGACTCCGGGACTGCTGCCTCCCGGGACTCCCGAATGTTCAAGGGAGCATAGCTTCCACATAGAAGCTCCGATTGGGACAAGTGAGGAGTCTATCGACATCTACTCAAAGAGTAGATGTCGAAAATGGGCTCACACATCCCATTTGGATAACTGAGCTACAAGTTAGCCCGAGAAGAAGATACGGCCCGTTTTTGAGGCTAAGGCAAAAACGGGTGGTCTTCCAAAACAAAAGTGTGTCACGGAAGGCCCCTCAACACAAGAGGGGGGGGGCCTACCGAAGACTCAGAGAGTACTATGAGGAGGAGTGGTCTCCTCCTCACTTCCACATGGTGCCGAGGAGAGCCGGGGTGGCTCTAAGGGGTGAGGCTTGGGATGGAGCCTCACTCCCGCACCTTAGGCGCTATGGGATGCTTGTGGTGTGCATCCCGAAACATTGGGTTGGAAAAGTGTCCCGCTCCAAACTAGTCCCCGTGAAAAGTAGTGCGGTTTCCGGTAATGTCCCGAATGGAGAGTGTAGACATGAATGGAAGGGGACTAGTGGGGAGTTGGACAATATGCAGGCGGTTAGCTCGGGGGTGAGTAGTGCCACCCTTGGGAGCTTGGACATGTGTGGAAGGCCGCCCCGTGTCACCAAGTGGCATGCCCATGTGTTTTGTGGGAGTCCCGGTTTACGGGTTCCGGGTAATGAGTTGGGGGAGTCAAGGTGGGTTGGACACCTTGACTAGAAAGAGTGCTAACATTGTGTGTGCTTGGCATGTGCAGTGTTAGCTAAGTTGTGGCCGGTTGCTACCAACAAAGTAAGTCGTGATTCCGCTACCAAGTAACGCTTACTTGAAGAAAAAGAGTTGGGAGTAATTAGGGCCGCGACACACAATTCATTATGCATTCTCAAATATTGTTCATGAAGATTTGGAGATATTTCTATTGAAGGTAAGAAGTAATAAAATAAAATAACAAACAATGGAGAAGAAGTCATTCATTAGAAACAGTGCAAGGTATATATAAACAAGAATGTACTTGAAGCCGATACATATAGAAGGCATGTAATACATTTTACTACAAAAAATTTGCCTACATCTACATCAGAACTTCAATGAAGAATCTAAAAATCTAATAAAGCCGCAAGAACTAAAAGAATTGCGCATAACTAATTTGCTAATCATACTTGGTGCGATAATGATCATTTGGCACCGGCCAATGGAATGATTCCATGAAGCGGTTGACAACGTGGGTCAACGTATACTTTGCATCAGCCACCATCTTCAAGTATTGGTCAAAAGCATTTGCCAAGTCTTGATTGCACCACCGGTCAGGCCCCGTTGTACTTTGGCAATTCTCGTAGGCCTTCGACATGCTCTTCTTGAGGATGCGTTGTGCTATCCGTGCCGTAGCAAACTCCTCCGAAGCGCAATCAAGAAGGGGAATAACGTGAATGTCATCACTCCGTTTGTACAAGTATGCCACCCGAGGATCTACCCAATATCGTGCTTGTAGAGTATCAATTCGCTCTTGGGGTTTTGTGAACGTATACAAGGACCTCATTTTATCATCTATGCTCGTAGTTAGCCCCCAATCACATACTCCAATATACACCCGTGATTCATCTTGAGGGAAGTGAAGAAGTATGTTGTCTGGAGACACATCGTTGTGGAGGTAGTTCAACCGGTGGACTTCACACATGATATGCACTAAAGCCCAAGCAAGCTCTGTTCGTTTTTTGCGGAACCGGACCAACTGCCAAGCTCGAATAAGCTCATCATCAGAATGAGGTGAGAGTCCGATCTCTCCATGAACATCATCTCCATATCTTGCATCGAGGGCCAACATCGATCGAATCGTGCCGCCATTCCACCAATACGTATAGCCTTGGAATTTATTTGCATGAATGGCTATAAAACGAATAACACCTAGATGTTGTATCCTCACAGCAAGCGCCTCATTCTGATGCTCCACCTTGGCCAAGTCTGGTCGTGTCACGGCATGGATGGGAGTCTTTGCAGCAAATTCCCAAAACTCTTCAATACCCACAACCCCTCTTATGTGAACTTTGGAAATTGTGTCATATCCTCCCCTTAGAGTCCTCATCTCAAGCTCGATGATACGGGCCGTCATAGGAATTACTACCAAATTATTCGTACAAATTAACTCCATTAACCTTCTTTGTTCCGTGCGCCACCATCCTATGGAACCAACCCAGTTTTTATTATTGGAATACGGCCTCATCGCTTCTTGAAAAGCCTCCGCCCTCAATACCACATCCCTGAACTCCTCATCACCCGCTCAAGTGGTTCTCTCATACCTCTTCAATATGTCGACAGCATTCCAGAGAGCATCATTTAATCTATCCTCCATCCAGTCCGTAAAACCACGCTTCCATACCGGATCTGAGGTCCATACCGGATCTTGGAGCGCTTCCATCATGAGGTCCATCATTTCGTCCTTGAATTTGGCCACAACTTCCTCTTTGTATCTCACGTATTTGCTGAACAAACGTGGAAGACTGTTAGCCTCATAAAATCGCACGATTACATTCTCCCGAAGAAAGTTCTTGCACTTATTGGATGGGTGCTCCCACTTCTCTAAATGTCTGACAACCCTTGGTCTCCGGCCTCGATTCCCCCCACTGCCCCCAGCCCCATGTTTGGGCATCTTTGTGAAAAAAAAAGCAAAATCTCCCCCCTTACAAACGGAAAGACTTCTTTCCTCCCCAGGATAAGGAGCCAGTGGATGAAAATTAAAAAAATTTCCAATCTACAGCTACTCCGCACCCTGAAAAGGAAGGAAAGAAGTGAGGAGAGTGGAGGACCGGTCGGCCTTATATAGGCCGCGGTCGCATGGCCGACCGGCGACCTAGATCGGACGGCCGATGGCCGACCGGCCCGACCGATCTGACGGCCGGCGCCGACCGGCGCGACCGATCAGCCGCGGCCGACCGACCGATCGGCCGGCCGGCGCCAACCCACCGGTCGCGGCCGATCGGACGGCCCGACGGAGACCGCGACCGATCGGTCGGCCGACGCCGACCGCGACCGTTCGGAGGACCGACGCCGACCGGGGCCTATCCGACGGCCGACCAAAACCGCGACCGATCGGACGGCCGGCGGCCGATCAAGCGACCGATCCGTCGGCTACGACCAATCCGGTCGGTCGGCAAGGCCAATCAGACGGTCCTGGGCCGCCCGATTGAATCCAACGGTAATCACCTACACTCACAACACTATTTGAACGACTACGATGCGATTTTCAATACGATCTGACGGTTAAAAAATTTACTACATGCATAGTAATTCCGATTTACCTCCCGGACGGACGTCCGGACGGACGGACGTCCGTCCGACCAAAAAAACCCAAAAGACGTCCGGATTGACATCCCTGCTCAGGATGAATCGACTTTCGACAGCTCTGACTCATCCAACAATGACGATGTTGAGGGTGCGAGCGACGGCGATGACAGCAACGACGATGACCGCGCTGATGATGCTGACCCCGTGGCCATGACTTTAGGCAATAAGGTGGCTCCCGATCCATCCCACGACGAGACTATTTTGGTTGTGGCCCCTCCTATCGAGTCTTCTGCTCCCCAACGCCCGCAGATTGCCATCAGGAGGCAGATTGAGAAGGGGAAGTACGACAAATGGTTCGTGAAAGAATTGTGGAAGCCCGAGGACGAGCCGGAGGATAATAAAGTAATCCGGTATTACGACTTCTCGGAAGAGCCTAATTCTCCAAAGCCCAAGAGCGATGAGGATGATCCTCTTCTTCCTTTCGTGCCTATGCTCAGGGAAGAAGGAGAGCCTTCACAACCACCAGTAGAGCTCAAAATTGTTGTCGTTGTGCTCACAAAGGATCAGAAGCGTGCAAAGAAGCTGCAAGAGAAGGAGGCGCAGAAGGCTCGCAAGGCAAAGAAAGAATTGGAGAGAGAGAAGCAAAGCTTAGTAGACATTGCAGCCCAGAATGCACGAGTTGACAGATTGGAGTCTACATTCCTGAGCTCTAAGTCTGAAACCCGCATGGCACTGGGCAAGATGGAGCAGATGTTTCTTTCATTCGGGAATATCTTATCCCAATTGCCTAATATTCCTCTCCCCATTGCCTCCATCAACCCTGATCAACCTCACCTCAGCATCTGTGACGCGAGTCTACTAGCCATCGTCGCGCCTCCACAACCTCCTCATGTTGCTGAACCAAAGATCGCACCCTGTCCCGTACCCCTCGAGATTTCGAATAGGCCTACACAAGATGATGATGTCCCGACTCAGGTTACGGCAACGCCAACGCCGACGCATCACACCTCTGCTGTAGCATTGGATGTGCAGGAGCATGCAGAGGTTGTCCCTTTCCGTAACTCTCTTGTCGCTGCAATAAACACGGCTAAGACTTCACCAATCAATCCAGAGGTTAGTTACTATCCTTTCCTTCTCTTTGTGTTTGTGATCGTTGCTGGTGATGGCACTTGCTCTGCTATTCTCTCATGTCTTGAAGTTTCCGCATTTAGTAATCTTAAAGTCGGCGTGCTTTGTTTGACAGGAGTCCGGCACCGATGGCGGCGAGTAGGTCAACGAGTAGTCTCCGAATTATTGGATGTTGTTTTGCTTTTTGTACATAATACACTTATAATCGTTGTACTTATTGAAACATTCAATAAAATTGAGACTCTTTTTTTGTACATCACTTTTCGTCTTCAGTGAGTCTGCATCCTTCTCATCACAAGGCCCTAAACATCGTCCTTTTCTACCAGGCCTTTCTTACGAATACCTTGTTCCATTCGATTGCTTCAAAATCCCCCACCAACCACCTCATGTTACCTCTGGGTGTTGCGGTTCAATACCCAGTCAGTGCTGGCAGTTCTTTGCATACTTCAGCATTTTGCAAGGTACACACCCTCTTGTTTTAATACCATTTGCCATTGTTACGTGTTCCCTCGCTGCAGGCAGAACCGTCCAAACATCCCAAACAGCGTATCTTGCCCGAGCTACCCATTACGCATATCTCGCGCAGTCTTTTATGGTCCAAGCCCAAGTGGTTGAATGTGGTGTTGGAGTTGGACGGGGTTTTATGTTCCATAGCCTCTGTATCTACTCCAACGCTTGCAGAGTGCCTGTCTTTTCTGGATCCCAATAATCCTCCAGTCTTTTCCTCCACCGTCCCAGCCTTAATTGCCAGCAGAGTCGTCTACTGTCGTCCCGAGTTGACCGGGTTCCTTTGCTTATTAGATTTGTTTTGCCATATCCATGTCTGGAGTACCCTAGAGCCTAAGGTTGTCCATGGACTCTCCTCCTATTTGTTCCCAAAGTCAGACGTTGCCCCTAGACTTGTCTTAGCTTCCAACCAATGCGATAATCTGTTGTTGAAGAATTACGCATTGCCAAGTACCCCGGCACGACAAATCCCATCCTCTTAAAATATCCTCGGCGGCGGTTGTATCCTAGGAAGGGTGCCAATTTCAATGACGATAACTTACTCATTGTTGATTCCAAGCCTGAGACTTGCATTGCAGTTCCCACAAAGAACACACTTTTCAGTGTTCCGTGGAACCATTCCTGTCTGGAGGCGCCAAAGTCCGAGTTATTTTAAAGGATAGGCGAGATATGTCCTGCCGTTCATTTGAACGGTCTTGAGAATTTTCACGAGACTATGCGCCATCGTAGATCCACTCAGAATGAACTATCGAAGGACCCAGCGTTGTATATGCTCCTAAGCCGTAATCTTCCATATTTGTGGAATCAGGATCGAGTCACTCGGAAGAATTTGCCTTGAATACTTTCATCATTGGTATTTTTTCTGATTTTTACCCTAGGAACCTTATGTTTATCGGTTGCTTAGATGGAGATATATTGTAGATTGATTGGTGAATCCCCCCTCAACATACATGATTAAATGCGTTGTTATATTGTGTACCTTTTTCATTGCACTTAGTGTCATGGACTCACTTTCTAAAATGGGTGTGTTTATAAACCAAGTTGCTGCCGTTGGACGTCAGCTCTCTCCACTTCCATCATGTGCTTTGCAAGCAAATCTTGTAATTGGTCCTTCAACGATGTCCGATGCTTTTATTACAAGTGAGGACTCCAAAACTTTCTCGGAACGAATGTGGGGACGGTTGATCTATTGTGCTCCGGACGACGCGTCGGCTGTAGATTACACGAAGGAGGACATGGATAATGACGAGGACGGTGTAGTAGACAGTCCCCCTATTCAGACTCAACCAAGTATTGCAACCTGCCATGATCGAATCGGTGTCATGACCTCGGTTGCAGCGGCACCCCAAGGTGAAGCTGTATTTCGCAACTCCGTCGTAGATGGCCGTGCCTATTTAGCTCGATTCGAGCTAAATAGTTCCTCGCCGATTACTGTGGTTCATTGCTCCTTATCTCTTGGAGCACACACTCGCGTTCATCCAACACGATTTTCGTCTGAGACTCACTGTCTATTACGGAGACGTGCATCGAAGCGTCGTAGAAGTGGTGCGCTTATGGAGATGGACGAACCTGCCTTCTCTAAATACACACGTAGTGAGGAACCTGTATTCACTAAGAAAGATTCTTGTCGTGATACCTCCTCTCCGCCACGTCGTGATTGGTAAATAATATAATGCCTACCTGTTGGAGGTCTACAATTACACCAATAAATTGTATTTGTGCTTTCATATCAATAAAATTTTCTCTTGGGGGAGCAAGTTTCTTAGCTTGCATTATGATTTCCTTTCTCTTATTGTCTTTTATATTGAGAAAATTCATCATTATCAGTAAAAACCTCGTGATTTGGTAACTAATCAGGTCAGAATCGATCTAAATGGAAGTCTCCCTAATTACCAAAATCAATATATATTCCCATTATAACAAATTAAGTGTTTCTAAAATATTTCAAAAATAATGAGAATACCAAATTTAAACCAAACATATTTGTAATTTGCAAAAAAAAGTAAACAACGTGATTTTTAAAATTTAAATGGTCATGTGCATGGCCATGTACATGCGCATAGCAATCCGCATGACCATGCGCATGCGCAATAATCACGGCGGGGTCATGATGACCCTTGCGCCGTCATTGCCCGGAAACATTGTTCCAAACTTCCTCCGAGTCTCGCGCGCCCGGTTTTTTTGCCGTTTGTCGTCTTCGCGTTTTCTCCTCCTCGGTGTCTGTCTTCAGTGCTTTGCTGCGGCCTCGTAGCTAGTGTTTCGTTGTCGGGATCCGCCGTCTCCGCCGTTGCTCGTATCTCGTTGCCGGTGTTCCGCAGCACAATCATGTTTTCTGCTCTTTGTCTGCGGTGAGTGTTGTTTTTTTGCTTTTGTTCCTTGTCATCGTTGCTCGTCGGCGTTGCTTTTCGCTTTTGTTGCTCGTTGCTTTTTGCTTTTGTTCCTCGTCGGCGTTGCTCGTCGCTTTGTTGCTCGTCGTCGCTTTGTTGCTCGTCAATTGCGCTCTGTCTTCGGCGGTGCTTGTTGTTTGTCTGTTTTTTGTTTCTTCTTGTTCTCCCTGCAATTTAGCTCATACTTTTGTTTTTTTTTAAGGTTGTTCGAGTTTTTTTGCCGGAGCGGGCTGGAGCAGTACTCGCGCTTAAAGTGGCTCTCTAGAAACGCGTGTGCTTTTCATGTAGGTTTTGGAGATTGAGCTGGTGGAGAGTCGGCAGAGTTCCTGCCTGGGAGTGGGAGTGCATTAAAGCCAGAGAATCAACTTCGAACAGCTGCATTTGCGCTTAGCAACTTTCAGGTCAGGTTTAGTCCTGTCACTGATCAGCTTTTGCATTTCTGCATTGAAATTGCTTGAGGTTGCAATGAGCACTAAGCTCGCAGCAGGTGGCAAGTTCTGATCAGGTTGCAAGTTCTTTTGCATTTCAGATCAGCTTTTGCATTTCAAATTAGGTTGCAAGTTATTTTGCATTTTTGCATTTCTGCATTGAAGTTGCGCTTCTGCATTGAAATTGCTTGAGCTGTATTTATAGCGTCTTTTAGTTCAACCCAATTTAGTAGCTGCGAATTGGTACAACTTAGGGATTCGGCTGATTCAGTCTTTTCTGTGGTTTGTCAGAAACTAGTGAGGGAAGTATGTGCAAAGTGCTGGATTCTGAGGTGTGGTGGAGAGAGTCGTAGTACACTCGATTAACGCTAGAGTTTTGAGGAACGGCTACTGTACTCACCGACAGCAGCCTGGACGCACATCCAGCCTTCATTTCACGTTCTTTCAGGTGAACTCCGAATTCTATTTTCTTTGTTTTGATTGAAGAATTCATTCGAATTGATTGGGATTGTTGTTGAATACTAAAATCTACGCCATATGTAGATAATGCTTCGTTTCACATGATTGCCAGTATGCCAATGCACTGAATTGAATGTAAGTAATGCCTTTAAATAATGATATTGTGATAAAAGAACCAGTATACTAGGTCAATTGTAGAATCAACCTCTTAGATTTTCTGAACGGCCGCTCAGAAAACTAGGTGTCTACGGCATTTTAGAAATGAAATGCGCGTCAGGATGCTAATTTTTCTGAACGGCCGCCCAGAAAATAAGCTGTCCTTGGCATTCAAGAAAAAAAATGCGCGTCAGGAGGCTAAGTATTCTGAACGGCCGCCCAGAAAACTAGCTGTCCTCGGCATTTTAGAAATGAAATGCGCAAGTGAGGAGGCTAAATTTTCTGAACGGCCGCCTAGAATACAAGTTGTCCTCGGAAGTAGAAATGAAACGCAAATTTCAGGAGGCCAAGATATCTGATAATGCTTCGTTTCACGTGATTGCTAGTATGCCAAAGCTCGATTTTTCATGTGGGTTCCAAAATGCATTAAGAATGAAGAGACTAAAGTTTCTAAACGACAGTCCAGAAAAAAACATTGTCCTATGCAATTACGATATAAAACGCACTAGTTAAGAGTAAGTTGTCGGAACTGGCTCCCAGAAGTCGAGTTGACCTAGTTCGTTGAGAAATTAAACTAACAAAAATACAAGTGGCTTAAATTTTCTGGGCGGCCGTCCAGAAAAATTCTATTCTCAATCTTTGTGAGAGAAATGATGCAGAAAGATAAGAAGAACTAAATTTCCAGAACGGCCGCCCACTAATTTCCTGAACGGCCGCCTAGAAAAAACTAAACAACAGTTGTGGTTAACACATTTAGAAATTATGTAAAGACTTCTTTCTCTAGACTGCCGCCCAGAAAAAACAGTCAATACCTGTTTGTCTGCGACAACTAAACAATGTCTATTAAAACATGTATTGTATTTCTGAACTGTCGCCCAGAAACAACAGCGGGGCAGGGCCGTTCAGGATTAATCGCTACAGAATCCAAAGAAGCTGTTGCAGTTTGTCTAGAAGAAAACAACAACCTTTGAAGTCCAACTAAACTTGGCTCTGACATTCCAAACATGCTAGATCTTTCTAAATGGCCGTCTAGAAATAGACTGTATAAGATAAGGTCTAGTACTCAGGTTGTCTAATTAAGGTAGTGAAAATAAATCTGGACGGCCGTCCAGATTTATTTAGTCTCTGCGCTTCATCTTTATAACGTAAGTGTCCACGTTTGAAGTGTGCACAGATGGAGTCCTTTGATGAACTAGCGTCACCTCTAGTCGGTTACCTTAAAAAAGACAAGTCAAATCTAGGACAATGGAATGAACTGTTAGAAACGAAGGTTCCATTGCGTCTTGTATCTAAGAACAGTACCTGTTCCGTCAAAGTGCACGATGGAGAGGGATCTCCCTACTTCACTCTTTGCCTTGGCTTTAAAACCGCATCGATGTCTCATAAGTGGCGACAACTCAAAATCATCACAATGATAGGAATGCATCTCCGCGAAAGTCACGTCTTCCTCGACGTTGTTAACATGGATGAAGGAGTCTGTGGTTGCATCATTCTCTATCCCGAAGACTGTGCTGAGTTTGACGTGTACTACCTACAGACATCCTCGAGGCTACTGAAGGATTGGGGAAAGTTGCAGCACGAGCGTAAAGCGTAGAGCGTAGAGCGGTGAGCGTATTTTTTGGTACTTTTTCGTGAATTTCTCCGCTCGCTTTTCAATTTTTTTAGAAACATAAGGATCCTATTACCACTGATTCTGGTCCAAAAATGTTTATTTTTAGCCAGAAGAATACCCCATTTCCGTGGAATAAGCTCCCACTGGCAAATAATTTATTTTACATAATATGAGAAATTGGGGCTAACGTCATTATTTAATCGAAAGGATGATTTAAATAATGAGGATTTATTAAGGTTTAAGTTCACTTCACTTTTATAATATTAACAAAGTTTTTTTTGTCTTTATGTTTAGGGTGTAATTAGGGCTGACGTCATCATTTAATAAGAGTTACCTCGCTACAATTATTTAACCCCTAAACTACCAAGGCCTCCGATTAGGAGATTTGCGATTTCGGGCAGCCTAAGTTAAGATGTTAAACGTAATATTTTTGCTTAAGATTTTCACTGGATGTTCCCTATACTACAAGGTGGATGTGGGAAAATTTGCAAAGTCAAGCTCCACCTATGGAGTTCTTAAACGCAAATTTTAGTTTTCAGCCTTGGGGAAGGTAGAAAAAAACTTTTTATTTTAAAAATTATTTTAAAAATTATTTGTTTGAAAATCTTTTCTTGATTGATCTTGTACTTCAAAATTTGCCAAAATTTGAGATTTTGGAGTTTTTTGAATTTCATTTTTCTTGAAATTCAAAAACTCAAAAAGGTATATACTCACCGTTCATTTTTCCCATAAACCATATACAATAAACGTGGGAAGTGTTTTACCAAATGCTTGATTTCTACCTCCTTCTAGTAAATAAATTGCATGAAGGTTTAAAAAGCAAAATGAGTGTCTAAAATTTTTCATGCCCAACTTAGTTATATACATGGAAAAAAATATGAGCTAGATTTTTAAGGTAATAAGCATCACGTTTTCCTTTGCACCAAGGCGACTATGTTTGCTGAAGAAAAAAACTGCATCAACTTTGAATGTTACGATCTTACAAATGGCTACGATCCAACGGATGAAATATCAGCCACTACCTGTAATAATAGATATCTTCAAGATCATACGGTTGAAAGTTTAAAAAAAGTGTAAAACATATTCTCAAACTCCAATGTTTACAAGGTGGTATGGAATTGCAAATTAAGAGTTTGGAGCTCACAAAACACCTTGGTAGTTTAGGGGTTAAGTGGCCAAGTTTATATAATTAAAGTATGATTCACAGTTGTCTCATCGTGCCAAAGTTGTCTCATCATGCCAAAGAGAAAACAAATACACGTACAGAAATTTAAATATTGTTCTACAGAATTTGAATTGAAAATTCTTGAGCAGTGGTCATGTAGATGAAATAAAAATTAATAGAAAATATGGAAATATATTATGGTAGAACACATCATGGAGAAGAGGCGCTAGCGTGCCATAGCTGAAAAAAGTAAAACAATACTATATCTCAATTCCAATTCAAGGTGAACCGGCATCGAGACTCTCATCACACTGATCAGCCTCGATATCGAGGAATTTAAGTACTGTAGAGCGGTATCGCTGACGTCGGCCATCTGAAAGGATTGTAGATGGTGCACGAATAAACTCTTGTGCTATATGCTCGGCATATGAAGGTAACGCAAACAGAATAGGAGGACTGAGGTAGAGATTGCGGTTTCGCTCCAATCGATCTTCGAATCCTATTATTCTAAACAAGAAAAAAAGTCAGTACAAGAATTACAAAAAATACACTTAGTTCAAGGGATAATAAAAGGCTGTTTTGAGACGTACCGTAGTATATGCGTCAAAACTTCTTCTTTGTTGGCGCCGCATGTTCTTTCGAATCAGAGTCGGTAGTAGAATCATCACGCTCCTCTGGTTCCGGTACCGCTTCGGAGTAAGGCTTCAAAACAGCCTCGAAGATTTCTTCGTCCGGCTCCACCGCAATGAGATGTCGATTTGAGCGTTGGCATGCAATGACAGAAGCACCTGTAGTTTGGCCAACAAAAATTAGGAAAGATTTGTTTTAAAACTAATATGGATTGACGAACGGTAGAGATAGAGAACCTGTACTAGGGCTCCAGTCGCAAATGATATCACGCTCGTCTGATAGACACTTGACGAAACACTGAATAAAAGACGGTTCCTTCTGATAGGAGTCACGCCAAGGAAGCCCGCTAGGCTGCATAAGTTGCGTATTTGTTGTCGTGAAATTTGTCAATTCATCGTGTGCTTCGGGAAGGATGCAAACGACGAGTGCAGAAATTGGACCCCTTCCGGGCATAAACCTTGATGTAGAAGCTACGTGTCCGTAAAACAGGTCCAGACAAAAATTTAGTACGAATTCCATTTAGATTATTTTGCACATAATAACTATGCGATGTAGAGCAGTGCAATTGTTATCGATTTAAAATATAACTGAAAATTACACCATACATACACGAATCCATTATCTTCCTTCCACACACAATTGTGTTTGCAAAGCTTTGCAACACCAAAACTAGAATTAAAATGAAATCTATCCCAAATCCCTAAGACCCTAAACCCTAAATCCTAAACCCTAAACCCTAAACCCTAAACCCTATACCCTAGAGGCCTAGATAGTAATTCATACATCTTAAACCAGAAACTTAAATCCTATCCAAAAGTGATTTTATCCATTAAATACTGTAAATGAAGAAGTGATGGCTCTTCAAAATTTTCTATTTCCAAAGCAATCAATTGAAGTTTCTAATTCTACTATTGAGCTCTCGACCCGGTCTCTAATCAAATTCACTCTACACTTTTTACACAGCAATTGAAATTGCGACTCTTAAAGTTCACTTCCATACAAATTTCATAGACATATGATAAAACTTTAAACATTGTCAAATGATTGGTCTCTCAACGCGAATTTACTTAATGGTACCTTGATAGCACTCGTCGAACCTTTTTGGCGCACTGAGCCATCATCATAATTCCGGCCCATTATTGTTCTATGAACACCCACCGTCCTAGCATTTTGTCTATACCTTGAAGCCTTTGGTTTAGGTTTCTTGTTTCTCATCTTTTATGAATCTCTATAATCTTAGAGAAGGACAAGATCATGTATTTTCATATACTGAGAATCCCGGCTCTCTTAAATGTTGATGAGTAATGTAATCGTCAAACTGGGAGCCTGCGTGATATCTTGCGCCTCTTCTATATGGTTGCTCTTACATTCACTAGATTAATCATGGGTATAGATTTAAGCCAATTTATATCTCCAACCAATCTAATATTATGCTTTCTACATTGCAGTCATTGCCTACTCTTTGATAATATTCTAGAGAATTTAATCAATTAAGAGTATTGATGTAGGATTAATACCGGACTTTTTTTCTTTCACGAAGGCTTTTAAGAAGTTATAACAAATTACTGAGAGATATAATCGTATTGCACTAGGCAATCATGCTTTGATTCCTCTTGAACGTCATTTTGATGATACTTAGATTTGAAAAGATAAGCCAATCAGAAAAACATATGCTATTCAACGAAATATGAGCGTGAGCATAGGCTGGAGATATTTGTACCTCTACTCCAGGCAGCCACAATGTTTTACCGAGAGTAAACTTCCTTATTCATTGTTGCCAAAGTCACACCTTGGATCACCTGTTATGCTTCCGATATACAGAACTTAGGGGAAGGCCATATTTACTGAGTCAGGTGTACTGGAACAAAATAATCAATAATCTCTCTAAAGGTCTTTTGTAATGATGTCCTGGCTCCTTTAGAAACTCAATGGAACACAAGTGTAGCAGAAAGTTCTAGACCACAAGTAGCAGGTTGGTTGGGCGCTATTCTGCTCCAAGAACAACTCCTACATTGAAAATTGGCTCTATAAAAAATTTTGACCACTTAGTTAACATCTTCATTTCTATATTCGTACTCAATCCCAATAGGCTGGGAATGATTGAACTTAAGCGGCCTCGTGACAGTAATCTGGTGTCTCTTCTGAACAGCTACGTCTAGTTCTTTTTGCACAAAATGTTTGTATTTAATGATATAGCATTTAGGACTACTTATATTGATACACCTTTGCATATGCTAAATATTTTGTAGATGAGGAACTTCAAACATCAATTAAAGTAACACTCAATACCTCGCTTTGTAATTATTGTGTTCATGTAATTCAGTGATAGTCAACTACTGGTCAATGAGTTATGAGCATCAGCAGAGTTGGCCAGGTACTTGAGTGTTGACAATAAAGTAATATTAGTTGATTCTCTGGGCATAAACATGTGTACAGTCCCCTCCAGATGATTTACGAATTCAGCATTCAAGGACAATTTTCTTATCAACTTTGAACATTGCTTGTACACTCAAAAATGATCCAGTTTCAAAACCGTGAAGTGCGTTGCAACCACAATGAAGACTACTACATCTTTGACATGATTGCACACATTCATCAATGAAAGGAATATAAACGATTAGAAATACTTCATACACTATCAACAAACAAGTGTTACCATTCTTTGCTTCAATTTGAATGTTCATATAAGCTTGCAAATTTGAAATGAGCTTACAAGTTTGTTCTCTAGATGTTGTAGATCATTCTGATGCATGATTTGTATCACTTCTACTTCATGCTACAATCTGGAGCAGAGTCTTAAATATTCTTGATTATTAAAGAACTTCTTTTCAAAGCTTGTAGAAGCCCTTCCCACTCGTCAACAATGTTGCATTAGAAAGTAAAGGGTGGTGCATGAAACATTGAGTGATATCTCTCATGAATTGATTACTAAGCTCAAATATGCTTGTCATTCTTGCAAGTTTTAAGGAATGACTTATCAATCTACTATAGATACTATGTAATATCTTTACAAAAACTTCTCCACACCACAACACGAGAGGAAGAGATACAAATCATGCATTACGTATGAGCTACACTATCTAAAGAAGAAACTTGCAAGCTCATTTTAAATTTGCGAGCTTGAATGAACATTCAAATTGAAGCAAAGAATCGTAGCACTTGTTTGTCGATAGTGTATGAAGTATTTCTAATCGTTTATATTCCTTTCATTGATGAATGTGTACAATAGTATTGGAGAAATAATAGTCTTCATTGCACTTGCAACCCACTTTACGGTTTTGAAATTGGATCATTTTTGAGTGCACAAGCAATGTTCAAAGTTAATGGAAAGCTTTCCCTCAATGCTGAATTTGTAAATCATCTGGAGGGTAGTGTACAATGACTCCCATTCTACTTCAACAAACTTCACAAAGATTATCAAGAAAACAATGTGATAGTATTTTGTAATGCGGTTTATAGCCAATAATATATTAAGACAATAGTATGTTACAATATTATATTAATAAGATAATATAAGTATTTTATTAATATTTGTAATGTTATAGTAATAATATATATATGTTTATTTAGACTATTGCTATAATAGGAATGTTCTTATATTTAGCAGTTCATGAATATTCTTCTTTTTATTTGATTTCCATACGTACTTAGACAACAATTTATATGGTTAAGTATCCAATAATACCCTAAATTTTACCATCTAGCTTATATAGAGTTAGAATTGTCATTTACTGGTCTAACACTAATTTCAAAAATCAAAATTAGGGAAATGCTTAAAAATTAGTATATCTAATACTAATTTTCAAATTTAGTGTAGTGTTGTGGTGGGCAATGAATGTTTGTTACGCTAGTTACAACATAATTTACACAAAGCAGAAATATATATTATTTGTAAAAACTCTGAGCATGCATATAAAATTTCGTGCTGATACGGGAAGAACGAGCAGGTAGAGGCAGTCGCGTGAAGATATTGGACAAGTAGCTTAGAGCCAGGCAAAATTAGAAAGGCTAAAGAAGGCTTGAGGGTGGCACGGGCATGTGACCACCCAGACTGAGTAATTTGGGCACTAAATGAGGCGAGGGGTCTAGGGTTTAGCCCCCATTCTCTTTTCTTCTTCCTTGTGTTTTTGCTCGCCTCTACGCTATTGGTTTCTTTTGCTCCACCTTGCTTCATTCCATTGTATTTTTGCTCTCCTACTGCGCCGTAGGTATCTTATAGTTTTGCACTTGCTTTAGGTTTTCTCTTGTTAAGTTCTTTTAGTTTCACTCTTGCATCAGTTTTGCGCTTATAATTTCCTTTAGTATTGCTATCATTTTCTTTAGTTTTGCTCTCACAGTGCGCCATACTCTCCCTCTTTAACACGTTGTGCTCTTCCTTGCTCCGTGCTCATTGCTTGGGACTTCTTTTATTGCCGCTATTTTTTACACTCTCTTTTGAAGCTTTTGCAATTCTAGAGATGTTGTGGGTTTGAAGAGCTAGTGCTGGGCTTCCACATTCATCAAGTCTTTGTAAGATATATGTTTTTTATTATTTTTTGGTTTCAGTCTCATTCATTCGTCATATGTAAGAGCTTCTCAGAAATGGCTACTCCAATTATTTATGCTTTAGAGTTTCTGAAATGTAGTTGGACTTCTTCAACCATGGAGTAAAAGTTTTGAGTTTCAAGTTTTTAGTTTATGTTTTTAGTTTTCAAATTCTCTTTGTAGTTTATGTTTTCATTTGTCAGAGCTATTCAGAGCCTCCTGCTCAAATTCGACTAGCTTCACGGTTCCTTGAAATGGAGGGCACTGTAAGAGTCTAGCTGTCAAAACAAGCAAAAACTACAAAAGAAATATATTGATCCAAGACTTAGGTTTACAATGAATAAGAGTCCCTTATATACTAATCTCTTGGCTCAACTGCCGAGGCTATACTTTAGCTCTACTGCCGAAGTTCTATTTATAAAATTAATAGCGAGTGAACATCCGAGCTTATCAACGAGGCCTTGGCCCATGACAGGCACCTCTTGAATTTGAGATGAGTACTTAATACGAATGATTAGGATTGATTTAGAATAGATGAGAAATCCTCTTACTTGCAACACTTGAGAGTATTTAGTGATATTCTTCTTATTGAATCTCAAAGATTCATGATGCTTATAATAGAGTTGGAGATGTGTAACTCAACAGTGAATTGCACTTCAATGAGAATTAGTTTATGATTCTTTTCTTTGTAATTGATATGTAATATTCAAGTTTCTTTGAAAAAAAAAATTCTATCTCATTTATTCCACAATTCTCTTGCCCAAAAAACTATGCAATGATTCTTGCATTCCATTTCTGTTACATATAATCTTTGGATTCCTGAAATGAGACCTTTTCACGATTAGCCATACAAAACGCAAATTAATTGTGACTCAAATAAGTTCCGTGAATGAAGCTCGAAAAAGACCTTGAAAAAGTACTATGATAGTGATTGAAATTAGTCATACATTAACTTTGTAAAGACGACGACGGAGTTACATCTACTCGACTACTCCTAGTCACAAGTACCAAAACATCTTTTGAATGATATGACTAATTGGAGTAAGGTATTCATAGTGAACATAGAAACGGTTTTATCACTATGCATAGTAGTGTGGTTCTGACTACATTAAGTCATACATAGACTCGGTATAATATGACTGTATAAAGCTTCATTGAACTACACATAGTTTACAATACTGAAATCATGATATCAAAATATGTAATTGTTGTAATTTATGAGTAAACATATCAATGTTTTGATCACTACACGTAATGATGTGATTGTGACATTATTGCATCATACATAGACTTGAAATTATATTACTATGTAGAGTCAAATATACTTCACTACATATGGTCACCTATATTATCTGATGACTATATGGAGTCCTTCTATATTTGTTTTTTTTCACTACTAAGAGTCAATTTTTAGTCTTAAATCGGAGTTTTTGTGACTACGATATGACTGTCCATAGACTAATTTAAATGTATGCCATGCCCTAGACTCTAGCGTTCTTACTGTCCTTAGTCACATTCTTCAATTTTGGATTAGAGTGCTAGTGAAGTCTAAAGACTATTAGAAGTCAAAAATGCAGTTGTGAGCACTACATTATGGCATTCATGTGATTTTACAAACAGTTCATAAAAAGAGAAAATTCTTCATCAAACATGATGCACTGCAACGCCAAATCCATTAGTCTAATTCGCTTGGGAGAAGAACAGATCACTCTCCATGAACTCCGTGGCCCGTGGGCCACAATTCAAAGTGCCCTACTAGTTCTTACCAAGGTCACGGGAGGATCATCTAGATCTACAGGTGCAAACAGGTTGTAGTTTTCATCTATGCTTTTCACCACTTCTACAGACACGGAACCTAAAAATATGGTTTTCCCGTGGAGAGAAGCCCCAACTACATTTTTCACCTTCCCAAGTGCCATGACTTTATCCTCTTCTCCATCTTCTAGTCCCTTGAATCTCACATGATCACCTTGTTTGAACTCCAAATAATCCCTTTCTTCTTCAACCTATATTAGAAAAAAATATACACAGTCAATACAAAAATTAGTTAGGACTAAAATGCTCCCTTGATACAAAGATGTACTTCTCCAAGTCTTATGGCACTTATTTACATTCCATGAGTGTGAAAAGTCACATATTCAAATCTCATCACTAATCTCAGTCACATATGCTAACATCATGACTGTCTCTAGTCAATCATGGTCAATCCTCCATGTAAATGACTAAAAACACTCACAAACTTGGAATACCGAATCTGTAGAGAACTAAAACACAACATTCCAAGATGTAGCTCATGGGCACTTACAGCTGAGCTCATTGGTGCATCTACATTTTTTTTCAATCTCACAAAGTCACCCTTCTTTGACTTAGGGTCGGACGTTTCTTGTACAATCTATAAAAGCAAAAAAATACACATAACAAGAATCAACTCGGATTGAATTGGTGCTTTCAAAAATAAAAATGGGACTATATAATGTTGACTACACATACATGTAAATGTACCTTCGCATTCACGTTGCTCTTCCTCTTCCCTTTTGCGTTCTATTGATTTTCAACGTTGCCTTCCTTGCTCTTTTCAGCTTTCTCTTTAGTTACTCCCCCACACTGCCTTTTCTTCCATTGTGTAATCGTGGACTTTCTTCAGCTTCTCAAGCTCTGTCAAACGCATTTTCTTTTGGCTGCGAGTGTCCTCCTTGCGGGCTTAGAGGCCCGCAAATTTTGAGATGTGTACACCAATGCGGCACGTCCTCCTGCCTCTACCATAGTCACAACACTACAATCTGGAGTGGCTCCTGTAGGGTTGTTCAAATTTCTTGTTGTCTATGAGTTGTTCACATCACCTACTACAGGAATCTTCACTGCTTTCTCCAAATCTGCAGGCTGCAATTTTCATCCCCTTGCTTCCTACAATCCCTATAAAGTACGGATGCAACACGTGAACAAGAATCTTTCTAGTCAGTGCTTCAAATTAAGAGCAATGTTAGTAATTCAGCTTAACATGGACACATCTTCTTCACGGCTCTAGTCACTTATTCAAATTCTATAACTAGAAGTAGTAATAATTTCAAAACTGGTGACTATGAGAAGTCATATATTCTAGCTTCATTCCTAATTTGATCACAACTGCATCAAGTCAACATTCTTACATATCAATTCTGAAGGGATCCTCTCGGTCATTTTTTTGAATTATAAGCAAAGTTAGTGATCCAGCTTAACATTGGGACATCTTCTTTACAACTCTGGTCACTTATTCAAACTCTATGATTATAAATGGTAATATTTTTTAAACTGGAAAGTCGTATATTTTAACTTTGTTACAGATATTGATCAAGACTACATCAAGTGAACATTTTCACATACCTTTTCAAAAGGGTCGGAGCCGGTAGACTCTGAGCTGGAGCTACTCTTTTCACTTAATACTGCCTTCATGGGGGTAACAATGGGAATCTGCAGGTGGTGCATGATGCGTTCCATGTCCTTCTCAATGGATTTCCGCCAATCACTGGAGAACTCTCGTTGACATCAGGTACTCAGCTCGTCGGGGAGGTTTCTTTTCCCGGAATGAGTCTATGAGGGGCATATTTAACCTGTGCAAGCTCCTTTTTAATTTCACCCCTAGTTGGGCTTCTCTCGAGCTCAATGGCTTGCACATGAGATGTTACATCAACTAGTTAGTGTGTTGACAGTTGGAATGATCGCGTTGAAAGACACAAAAACGTTTGAAGCAAAATCTTACCAATTTAGCTCGTACGTACTCTTCGTATATTCTGATTCTTGTTGTTTTTTCTCCTCCAAGATAAGTTTAGATAACTTCACCCAATAGTTGTCTTGAATATGCATAGGCTTGTTCTTCACTTCTTGCATTCTATTCTTCAAGTGATGTCTCTTGGTCTTCAATTGGCGCCTCAAATGCTATGAAAAGCCTCCTCTGTCACCTTACTAAGGCCTCCATAATAGTCAAAAGTATTGTCAACTTTTTCCTGGATAGCGAGGAGCATAGAGGTGTTCAAGTTCTTATAATTGTCTTCCCTGAAATCTATGGCCTGCGCATGACCTTGAAGAGAAGTTAGTCCAAACGGTCGATTGTGTCCTTGCGGTTGTCCTCTTAGATCCACCTCAACAAGATGTTTTCAAGGCCCTGATGCGTCCAAAACTGTAACCTCCTGAGCTTGTTGTTGCTTCAAAACAACCCCTCATCTAGACTTCTGGTCTCTGGAATACAAAGGCTTACCAAAGCTATAAGTCATCTCTGATGGAGATGATGTGGAGGAGTTTACCACGGACCCCTGCAATTCCATTGCTCGCCTCCATTGCAATAGTTGCAGTTGCTTTCTACAATTTCGAGCTCCAAGTTGGTAACGGACTCACGGCGTGGAATAGGTGTAGGTAGGCCACGGAAAGGAGTTGTGCTACAACCTTGGTTAGGATATATCCCGGCTCCAACATCATTGTAGTAGTCGAAGGCTTCTCCTGATAGTGAATCCTCTGACATGTTGAGATGTTTGATTTGTTGAGGTTGCGTTGCTTGCTGCACACTTAGACTTGTTGACCTGGGTTTGGGAATTCTAGGACCTATTGGACCTTGCTTCCGCACCTTCCACACGGATGGCTCAGGTGCCAATGCTCTGACCTGCACAATGCGTTCAGCAGTAATCATGGTCATTGCTAAGTTTAGTCATTCTGAAACAAGCAAGGAAACACAAATCTCCCAATTGCAAAACAGTCATACATCTTGAGCATGATACAAGTTTTTTGGTCATATTTCTCATTCATGTGACTATCAGGAGTCATACATCTTACAAACATGACTACAGACTCAATGCAAAATTATAACCACACAATCAAACACCTACCATCGCTCGCTGCAATATCAAGGAAGCAAACATGACGATAAATTCTAGCAAGCAAATACAAAATCTTAGGCACAAGTTCAAAATATACCATGTTAATAAAACTCAGTACTTATCTAGTCCACATTCACCTAAGATTTTTGCACTCCTACGGGCAAGACCAAAACATCGCCATTGATATGATTGTCATCGTTCTCCGTGTCCGTACTCGCCAATTTCTCCTCTTTGTTATGCCACTCGTCGGAGCTACTCTTGACGCTCCTCACATCATTCTGCTTCTTTGCCCACTTCCGTAATCTTCCAAGCTTTGGTAGCAGTTGTGCAGTTTGCAAACTCTAACCCACTAGTTTTCTAGCGTAGCTGCAATTTGAGCATTCAAAAGCATCTTAGACCGGCGAGTGCATTCAATGGAGGAAATATTGAGGCTAATACAGAACCAAAAATCTTTAGACCATCCAAACGTACATTTCTATGCAATTTTTACCCTCATGCAACCTATAAAACCTTAAGAAATGCTTGAATTTCTACATAAAGGTAAGGTATGCTGAAATTCACATACAAAGGCGGGTTTTGAAATGAATTGAAGATCCGAACGGTGAGAAAAATCAATGGATTGAAGATCCGAACTGTGAGAAAAATCAATGGATTGAAGATCTAAACGGTAAAACCATGCCTTCATACCATATGTACATGAATGAAAAACATCATGCTACTACCAAGGAATCAAGATGTTGCCTGGACAAGCGAAATACCAGTACAAGAGCAAGATTCGAAAAACAGAACATGATAATGCTAGCACAAAGGGCAAGCTTTGACATTTAGGATAATTTTAGTAATAATTCAGCAATTGTATGCGATGAAGCCTTTAATATTGAAAAGATTTTCAACTAACTAGAACACTGAAGGTAACGATCCTGGACGGGCTGGTTCAGATAACAACCTCACTCTAGAGAGATGCACTCAATACAAATAGTCACACTGTGAATATCCACGGATACGAGACAAGTAAAAGTCAGAGCACACATCAGCAACTTTATGACACGGTTAAGGTGACGTGATCAATTTAGTTACTAAAATTCAGAGTATGATAATAAAGGCTCCCCACCTTCGTTTGGAAACACGAGATCAAAAACCTGAGCCATCTAACAGATTGGAACAGGTTCACTAATAGACTAAGTAACTGCACAACAAATCTACATGAACGTCCTTAGATCAATGGCACTACCAGAGGCCCCCCAGTTACAATCGAAGCGATACAAAAATTCATCGTCGACATCGTCGACATCAGTATTTGAGTTACAAATAGAGATCATCATGAGAAGGCAGACGACCCTTTCATGCAACAACGCAGATACTGAAGTGATGAAGTACGAGTACTCTAAGAATGCAGACAAGTCAAGTCAACGCAAGTCAAGGCAATTCAAAACCATCAAGAATTAGAAATGTAGCTGCCAGTTATGGTCAACACTCTTAGGTTGTGACTTTTACTGACAGGCGGATATGGTCAACACTCCAGACATTAGCAATTTCATGACACGGTTAACGTGACGTGATCAGTTCTGTTACTAAAATTCCGAAAGAGAATGACGGCAAGAAGCGAAGGAGGTACAACTCTGAAATGCGGGGTTTGTGGAGTGTGGAACCTGAGGTGGGAGAACCCTAGCAATCACAGTATGAAATCACAAGGTTTATCTTAGCTGTCTGAATTGCCTCGTTCGCTGCGCCCATGCCTTGTTCTGGTGCAGCAGGGGGACTCCGAGCCCCGGCGCCTTCGTTGCGAGACTATTGCGATACAGCCGAGCAAGTGAAACTCGAAAGAGATTGTCGGCTTTAGTGTTACCCAGGGGCATTAACGTGTTTGCTCGCGGCGCGAGCACCTCAGTGCTCTTAGTCTGTGTCTTTCCCTCTCCTCCCCCCTTCAATGGTTGTTGCCTGTTTGAAGGATGCTGTCAACAACGGCACTCCGAGCTCGTGTAGCTTCAGGGAGTTCTTTTGCAAGTTCTCCTGCCGCATCCTCTCGTACTCAGGCACATTCACCTCCTTGTTGTGTGGAATCTCTTCCTCCCCCCTTCAATGGTTGTTGCCTGTTTAAAGGATGCTGCTAACAACGGCACTCCGAGCTCGTGTAGCTTCAGGGAGTTCTTTTGCAATTTCTCCTGCCGCAACCTCTCGTACTCAGGCACATTCACCTCCTTGTTGTGCAGAATCTCTTCCTCTCGTTTGCAGCCTTCAGATTCGCAAGAGGAGGTGTCGCTAAGGGTTGCCAAGGGCGCTTCATCGTCGTTCGTGTGTATCGCCATTGCTCGAGGTAGCAGCAGCAAAAATGTGTGAGGCACCCGTTCGCCTTAGAAATCGCCATTTTAAAACCAAGGTACAATTCCACCGCTAGATTCAAAAACTTAATGCGAGTTAGTAGGAGAGTAGCTCCACCACAATAATAAGCTGCCAAACACTTTTGTAGAAATTAGCTCCGACTCCAAACTCTAAACCCTAAACGCTTAGTCATACGTCTCGTTCTTATGACTATAAATAGTTACAACACCTAAAAACATAGTGAGATCTGCAGTCAGTGCTTTAAATCATGTGACAAAATAAAAGTAGAAATACATCTTGGCAAATGCAAGCGTGATTCTCGTAGTTTCTTCTATCGTTTGTAGTGTGAATAAGGTAGATTTTTACTTCACATGTAAGCGCGGTGCACTTGCCTTCTAGAATTTCAGCAGTGAGCCAGTGATCAACTCATGAGACTCAGATTTGATCCAATAAGATAAAATCTAGTTGAGTGTAGGTTTTAGTGAAGGAGTTGTTTGATGTTGTCCTATTTGAGACTTGTCGCCAAATTTGAGATGGTTATTCAAGATTGTCTATACTGTGCAGGTCTAAGTGCATTTTTGACAATGCCCATGGATGTGTTGAATCCCGAGCTCTAAATTCAAGGCTTTATCAAAAGGTTTGTGCTACGTGATGACTTTTCAAAATTCATATTCGTGCTTGCTCTAAGTTATTAACAGCTTTACTGACATCTTCAAGCATTGAGTCTTTGTTCTATACATTAGTGGATTAGGGCACTGTAGAACTGTAAATTCATTGAATTTTATATAAAACTCATCTTTTCTGCGTAATTTTGAAGTGATCTTGACCTTCACCCTCGATGGTAGCTTTAAAGAAGGTACTAAAAGACAAAATTGCGTCAGTGTCAATTCTAGGATGGTGTAACAAGGTTGCTGAAGTTTCAACCTGGGCATCTTCGATTGAAGTGTGCAAAATTATCCACATTGAAATAGTAGTGAGATTGTAAAGTGATGTTTTTCTTTGGTTTGTTACTTATGCCTTTACATGCGATTTTGGGTTCTTCTGGTATTTCTCTCCGGTGATTGTTAATTTTTACTTGAGAGGATTTGATCCGTTCTAAATTGTATGTTTTGGTTTTGAGTTCTTCTCTTTGACTTTCTTCCCTTCAATTAGTGGATGTTTTGGGATGATCAAGCTCCTGCACATTTGTTGTTTCTAGCTGTTCAAGAGGTTGCAACGCCTGGTGAAGGACAATCAGACCAAGGTTATTCATAAGTTTGGTTTATTTGACGATACAAAGTCACAAAACTTCATCATATGGCGACTTCAATAGTCAGTAATTTGGTTCATGTGACTGATGGCAATAACAGAGTTGAACATTTATGGTGAATTCAACTTTGAATGCAATATTGATGAAGGTACTAAGTTCATATGCTCAATTTTGTGTGCTTTGTATAGAGGAGCACGTGCCTCTCACCACTTTACATTGGCAAATGGCTAGTCATGGTGCGAGGGGGGCAAGCGACCTTAACCTCTAGGATTTGGAGGAGAGAGAAGCAGACAAGCGAGGCCTAACGAGCTACCCTTATCCATGCAAAAATTGTATGGGAGGTTGTTGCATCAACAAGACAACCATTCAGAAGCATCTCAGCACTTTTGGAAGAGACCCTCAATTCAATGTGTTTATTTTGGTATGTCAATACTACGTATCGTAAGAAGCAAGTTCTTCGATGTCTACTGGTGAAATTCTTTTAATGATTAATTCTAAAGGTATGTTATGCTCAGGCAGGTCTCGTGGATGGGGACAATGACCTTGTTGAAGAGGAGATCAGAGAAAGTCCTCATGCCCTTGACAATGACAATGACGGCATGGACGCAGTGAGAATGATCATGGAGTGTCTCTCTAGATACGATAACCTCGAGGACAAAGACGGTGACGAATGTACTCCTACAAATTATGATGAAGAGGACAATGAAATCCCTTGGGAGGAAGGAGACAATACAACAAACATGATGGAGGAGTTACTGGAGCATTCTAGAACTCCTCTTTTTACAGGTGCTACAACAAGTCGGTTGGTATTAACTCTTTTGCTACTCAACTGTTATGCGGTCTTTCGAGTATTAAATGCTTTTGCTGACGAACTACTTCAATTGCTGCATATCCTCCTTCCAAGTGAAAATTACCCACCGTGTTCTCACTATGAAGCTCACAAGTGTGTTGGGAAGCTAGGATTGTCTTATAATATTACACATGCATGTTGCAATGGATGCTGCTTGTTCAGGAAGGAGCTGCAGGTCGCGAAGTCTTGTCCGAAGTGCAACGCCTAGAGATACAAGTCAGCGTCCAATCAAATCCCCTTCAAAATTCTACACCATTTTTCTTTGATTCCCCGTCTGAAGCCCATGCACCGATGTAAAAGATTGGCGGAACTTAACAAATGGCACGCCAATCAGAAGAAAGAGGGAAGTAATGTGGATTGCGTCCCGGATTCAAAGGCCTAGGAGCACATTGAGTCATTGGATGCAAACTTTACAGCTGAGCACAACAACATACGCTTTGGATGGCTCTATATGGGTTGAATCTATTTGGAAACCAATCGCTCAGTCACTCGACATGGCCGGTTCTCCTAGTGAACTATACTTTGCCTACATGGCTAGTGACAAAGCAATTTTTCATCATGCTTCCATTGCTGATTCTATATAAAAGAGAGCGTGACCGCGGAGAACATTGTTGGGTACCTCACTCCACTAATTGAAGAGCTCTTGGAACTCTGGGAAGGAATTCCGGCCATAGATAAGTCTGAAGAGCCCTCTAGACAACATTTTAAATTGCGTGTTCTACTTCTTTGGTGTATTCACGACTTTCTTGCATACGGGCTAATATCTCGTCAAGTCACAAAAGGGTTTAGAGCGTGTATGGATTGTGGGTCGGATGAAAGCACACTAGGGTGGCACTCTTACGGCCACTAAAAAGTACTAAATAAGTACAAGTTTTTCAAGATTTTTAACCATTATTTGGCAAAAGTCAATAATAATAAACTTTTTATGCAATTTAAAGATTTGGCCCTTATAAGTTAATCTTTGGTCTAAACACAATATTCATTAATTTGAGAGTTAATAATCCTCTCAAATTGAAATTGAGAGGTTTTAGATTGAAGTTTTGTTGTACACAAATAACTTAGAAAGTTATAAATCATTCAATTTAAAGTATAATATGGGGGAAAGTTCGTGCATTGTGGACTTTCCAAGTCGGAATTCCAATTGATTAATATAAAGGCTGGAGTAATTTTATTATGGACACCAAGTCATGAGCTCAGTGGTTGGATGAGAAGGAGTCTTTGATTAACGAAGGTGGTCCGAGTACAATTCCGATCGGACTCGTTTGAGCAGCTAAAATGTACACATGACTTGGTATATAGATAGATAAGAATTCCAATCTTCAAGTCGAAGATTGGCGTAAATATAGTGTCTGTTCGTAATGTCTTTACCTCAATCACCACAGGACAAAGAGGTAAAGGAACAAAACTACTCACCCCTTACAGGAATAGACACTAAACTATACACGTAACTGAAACTGGACTAAACTAGAGTAACCAAGATAAAATTAAACTAGAGTAACCGAAATAGAACCATTTGGGGTGCGAGTGTTTGGTGGTGCAATGGGTGTGTTAAGTGGAATTTTGGTGGGATAATAGTCACCCAGCCCTGCAGGACGATTGTAATCGTGCTGGACCGAGTTCGAACCCCGACGGGCTCGTTTGAGCAGTACGCAAGGGTTGGGGCTCTCTGTGAGTATATGGGAGAAAAGTAGTATCAACCACCCGGCCCCTACCCAGAACATGACTTGGTACTGCTAAGTGAGCTTCGGCGGGCAGGAAAATTTGTGCTACCAACCAGCCATGTACCATTAATTGTGACATGTATGACGCACATAAACATTAGTGGTGCTAACCACTACTACCTTTTAGAACAAGTTAAATACATGTTATCATTTTTAGTAACAGAGATCAATCGACAAAAGTATTAAATGGAAAGAACAAACCTACACTATGATATAATATAGAAATAGAATTTCATACATGCGTACAATACACTTTTGATTTCGAATGAAACCCAGTGCCACGATAAAGTGTTGCTCGAAGCAAGCTAAGTAACTTGAAAAACTCCATACCCTATCAATACTACCAACATCCCAAACCACACATCCTTGTAGATTATTTGGTCTAACATATCTTCTATACTTTTAAATGCCTATAATCTTTTGAATTTGAAACAAAAGATTATTATTTCTAAGTCGTAAGACAAAGCCATGACTATGTACTTACAACACACAAATACAAATTGAATACATATTAGACCTTCAAGCATTTGAAAATTCAACTATAGTATCGTGAATGACTTTAATTTGATCCACCGGAATTTTTGAAGTGCACTCGGTTGTATCCTTCTTGACCTTTGACTTCCATGAAGTCATCAATGAGGCTGTATTCACCCACAAAAGAGGTTGAGTATCATCAACCTTCCAACGCAATCCTTTGTTTGAATCCCATCCATTGTAAGTCTCTTGCACATTTCGAACCCTGGATGTAGGCCGAAAGAATTGAATGAGGATGCAATTTGGCTGCTCGGGGTTTATGTTCGGATCTGACAAGGCTCGCGCAATCCACACTGGTCGCCAGTCACCATCAGCAGGCCGAATAGCAACAAAGTACCATTCATAAACATCATGAGCTACACAAAAAGATGGTTGAGAACGATCTCGGATCTCTCCAACATAGGCCTCATCTTCTCCAAACTCCTCGCGAAGTTCACCATCTTTACCGAATTGGTCCTCCAAAGTCGCATCTATTCTCGATAACGGACAAAATCTGTCCCGGAGAACATTCAATAGTTCAATGGGAACCTCTAATGCTGCCTTCACAGCCCGCAAATACAACACAAGATGTTCATAGCGTCTTCTATACTCTCTAGTTCTATCTTCATCAGACATTGCCTCCCAGTACTTGATAAATCCAGATATGCCCTTCACAATGTCCTCCACACTCCTCATTGCACAATGCGTCGTAGGAGTTGGATCACCACGCGGCCACAAAGAACGACCTTCCGAGTCCTCTCTCCACAACTGAATTCCGGTTGTATCATTTGGCAACCAATCTTCTGCTGTGCATGAAACCTTGTACTTCATCACGGGACAACCTATAGAATCCAAAAAAAACTTGAATTGTTGTGCTTTTGTAAGACCAGAGAGTGATTCCCCTCCATCCCTGATAAACCCATCGATAAATCCTTTAAAATCCGGCACCTCTTCAACAAGGTGGGGATGGCTGGAATAGATTCCACGTCCATGAAAAATTTCATGAGTAACAGAATAGTGGGGAAATTTTCCTTTTTCAACAACATGCTCCAACTCCCAAACATTGCATCAATGTCATCATGGGTATGCCCAACCAACATGATATTCACGTATACATCCCGAAAGATCTTCTTTGCGACAAGGAGAGACCAAAAACACAATACATATCTATTCTTGTTGTCACCTGCTGCATTGTCTATCTGAACATTGAGAAATGGCGGAAGAGGAATCCCTTGAAGTGGAAGAGCTGGTGTTGGACGGAGTGATGATATGCAAGTCTCTGCACCTTGGAGAACAGCATCAAAGATAGGTGCCGACCTCGACCCCACAAAAAGCTCTCTCGAAGAGTACTTTGGTGGCAACTCTATATCTTGGAGCAGCTTAGCAAAAGAGCCCACCGTATAATTTGAATCGTGTGCGAAAATATCTAGACCGAAATGCGCGTAGCGTACATCTCCGTGGCCATGAGCGAGCATTCCTGTGACGGAAAATGGTAGCTTCATCAAACCATCGAGCTCCTTACTCTTGTGAGAAAAGACAGGGGAAGCGGTCTTCGCATGATCCATTTTGTCATGCATAATGGTCAAACACTCATGCGGGTAGGTTCTTGACCTATACCTGTTTGCATAATATAACTCCCGATGAGCACGGGCTGCAGCCAAGTGTACCTCGAGCTTCTATGCCCAAAGTTGTGCTTGTTGCAACCCAAAAAAAGAGCCACGACGGAGTGTGTGCAACCGATCACATTTGGAGCACCGAGCGAAGTTATCCCCGGGTTTCTTGGCATCAAATTCAGGAAAGTGTAACTTTTAAATTCTATTTAGAGAAGATGGTGAGACCATCTTCAAACCGAAGCCTTCATTTGCGGCGTTGATCTCCGGGATGGCACTCTTCCATTTCCATGTAGCGGGAAGAATCATGGATACAACCTTCTCTCCAGATTTTAATGTCCTCGTTCAGTGCGGAATGTGATCCGCAGAGTTCTCGAGGATGCAACGCAGGGTTGCAGTTGCCTAAAACGTGTGCTCAATCGGCTTAAGCAAAGACAAATTTCTATGGGAATGCGCCATGACGCCATCGGCCACGTACGTTTGAAACCGATGGAAGGTTGCCTCGGACACTCCAGTAATATGTCTCCACGCAGGCAAGCAAACATCGATTCCCTCGATCGTGACCACCCTCTTCCCGTCAGCATTCTGATGAACCTGCCTGAAAACGTCAAGCTTCATGTGAAACCTGAATTGGTAGGTCGTTCCACTATACATCCGCTCTCGGAAACATCAGATCTTCTTCCTTGGGAAGGGCTGAATGCAGTTCCTGGTGCAGCAAACTTTGCTTGAGACAGAATTGATAGACTCTTGAGTTAATAATCCTTCGGATTTGACTGATGTTTCACGAGGCGGGTTCCGAGCTGTATTGTTGTAACGTCCACTACAAGATGACTGAGGTCTCGCAAAAAGTGCTACACGAGAGTCATTATCGTGTCTTATCTCATGGTCTCTGGGACTAGCCCCATTATAGAAGACTTTATCGAACGGCCAGCCCCTGACTGAGTATCTCCACTCATCTGGCACCACTGTGGCATCAAAGGTCTGCGACTCGAGAGTGCCCAAGTGGACCGTTGCTATCGAGAACGAGATCGTAACTGATGCTGTGACATAGGCCCTCCGCTACAGGCCGATTCTCGTCACAGTAAAGGGTAACAAACTTAGTAGCCCAAAGACGCCGGGGAATACCTTCACAAGTTTGAAACGTTTTCCAGCTCCTCCAATTGCATCACAACATTCTCATCAGAGGAGTAATCACCAAGCATTTGAACATCATGAGCAGCCATGGTTGAGACTGAAAAATCATCACAAACGATAGCTTAGAAACAAAAGAATCGGTTGCGATTCAACTTGAGTCAAGTTGAATACTCTATTGACTGAACATCCCCAGTTTTATATATTCGCTAATTCGATCCAAGAATCAAAAATAGAAGGAAATCCTTATGAAAAAGAAAAGATGTATGAATAGATTCAACTCGACTCAAGTTGAAATCCCTCGAATAGTAATCCTACGATATTCAAAACAATCATCATCGTAGAATCTAGTACTCAAGATACTTAAGGCGTTTCAAGTGGCCCGAGCGTCTCTATGAGTTAAGAAGAACTCATAAATTACTAGAGGAAAACAGTGTCCGGAGGGATACAATTTAACGTGCGTTTTAATGTAGTTTAACGCGGTTTAACACGGTCTATTATGTTGATGCAAAAATGCGCACTACGTCACGGACGTCTTTTGGGCTTGACGTTGCACGTCTAAACGTGTTAAACCGTTTAACATAACATGACGTGCTACGTCAAAACGCGTCATTTTAGGGCAGGTAAGTTACCTAGGGTCAAGTAACTTCCGAAGTAACTTAGTTTCCACGGTGGCTATGACATGGACATTTCTGATGTTTAATTTCCACGTAGGTTATGACGTGCACACGCCTCCGTCGTTTTGGATGGATGAAGAATTTGCTGATGTGGCAGATTCTTAATGGCTGAGATTTAGACACGTGGCGTGATCTTGGGTTTTGCGTATAATTTTGCACTAGTATTTAGATATTCGTTATATACTTATATTGTATTAACGGTGACGCAGAGTGACGTGTTTCTGGAATGCGTCACCGACGTTAAATTTGACGTTGTTTAACATTCTTAAATACAAATGTCATTTGTTTTAACGCGTTTCAGATGACATGTTTAGACGTAGGGTGACATTCGCGATATTGAGTTATGTGTCAATAGAAACAGAGCCTCGTGTCAAAGTAACGTTAGATGACACAACATGACGGAAATGAAAACGTTAAAAGTGACGTTACATGACACAATTGATAAAGTAAATACAACGTCAAAAATAATACACTCTGACAGAAACATACACGAAATGGAGTGCAACATGAAGCTGGTCAGTGCTTTTGCTGTATTAGATGGAAAATTAGCTACTGATACAAAGTCGCAAGTATTGAATAGCATAAAGCATAAAGGCTACATATATGTGCTATGTGCTAGGGTACTCCTTGCGTTATACTATGTCAAAAGTGACGCGCTAGCGTTAAACTTGCGTCAATAGTGACGCGCTAGCGTTAAACTTGCGTCAATAGTGACGCATTCAAGTACTCTATATGATGACGTCTCTAAAAACAACGTTCAACACAACCTATGTCACTTTTGACGGGCGCGTCACTTTTGACGCGCGCATCACTTTTGACCCGCGCATCACTTTTGACGTCGAAACCCTAGCCACCGTAGAGTGACTTTCTGGGTTCCCTCATGCTCGATTTTTCTTGATCTGCACAACACACATTACCACGGACACGTTGAGTTTAATAAGGCACGTCATGCAATGAAATTGGGATGGAGATCATCACGATGCAACTCTTGAACAACCTAAGAATTGCAAAGAAAGAACAAAAACTTGTAAAACTCCAACACCTCTACAACTCATACTTTAAGAATCTAACATGTTAATCTCTAAAACTATAGAACTCTAACACAAAATGTGTAGAAATGAAAGCAAGAGTGAGATTCTAGCTTATATCTTCCTCAAAAGTACCATGACCTATCTATGGCGGCTAACCCTAGCCGCCTCTGTTTATCCACCCCGATGAAAGTCATCCTCAGGTTCACTAGTGACGCGTTTACGTTATACTACGTCAAAAGAGACGCGCTGGCATTAAACCTGCGTCAGTAGTGATGCATTCACGTACTCTATATGATGACGTTTCTAAAAACAATGTTTGACACAACCGATGTTACTTTTGACGCGCGAGTCACTTTTGACGCAGAAACCCTGGCCGCCGCAAAACCCTAATGCTCCACGCACTTTTTTGAAACGCGTTTCTTGAAACACAGTTTAACTTAATCTATATAACTTCTGACACCTGCGTAACTATTGACAATCTTTAGAATCATTGACCAAGTCAAACCCTAACAGCCACGTCACCCTTACTATAAATGCACTTGACACGTCAGCTATGTCATTACGTTTCCTTAAACACAAGTTTACACAATTTTGCGTCAAAAAGAACGCCAACGTCACTATTGACATCCCCTAGGACCAAACACCAACTTGTCCTTGTCACCCATATCCTCCACATAAGCTTTCCACGTCACCACGGCATTCCACGTAGGATTTAGGAATCTGTCAAAAGTATCACACTTGAACGTCGCCCATGTCACTTTAAACATCATTTGCTTTTTAAGAAACGTGCTGACATGGATCTAACTATATTTAATCATTAAAATATTAGTGGAGGGTAAAAAGCGAAGTGCTAAAGTTACCCCCCCAAGGGACGTACATGTCAACGTTGACGTGTTTTGTTATTTTTGACGCAAAACCGTTCTTCCAAAATCCCACCATGTCACTATTGGCACTCGCTGTTAAACGGACGTCAACAGTAAAGAAAGCATGTTAAACTGTTTAACATGCACTACGTCACTTTTTCCAACCTTTCCACACTAATTTCAACTAGTCTGGATATACGTCATTTCGAACGCAAAATAACAGTGGACAAATCATTGTTTTCCTCTAGTGAATTGACACCAATCAAAAACAAATATATGCGGTATATCGTATACGAGTTTATTTACACTAAATCGTGTCCTTAAGTTGCTTCTAGGTTGAAAATATATTTTTGAATTTAACTCAAGTCGAGTTGAATATCCACAAATATTTAAAGCGAATCTATTCCACAGTTGAGTATATCTCTAACTATGTGAGATTTCTAATTTAACTCGAATCGAGTTAAATATTACTGGGGTGATTAAAATATCATGTGGCACAGTCGGAAATCCACTTTGTGAATTTCAACTCAAGTCGAGTTGATCACTCGATTCCGGACAGAGATTATCTTCTCACAAATAAACCAGAGGACTTGATGATGTCCAATTTAACTCAAGTCGAGTTGGATATTAACACCCAGGGATATTGCATTCTTGATACTGTGAATATTATTGATACTTAACGAATATATCTCCAATTTTGTGAAAATTTATATTTAACTCGATTTGAGTCAAATATAACTGGGCTGATTACAATATCAAGTGTTCCTGACGAATATCCACAGTCACCGTGAATTTCAACTCTGTCGACTTGAAATTCCACACCAATACAGGGAGCATCTCCATACTAATAATCCAACTGAAACTAGAGGATTTCCCATTTCAACTCGACTCGAGTTGAATATCAACACCCATGGATATATCATTCCTGATTCTGACACCATGCCTGATACTTGACGAATTACAATTTAACTCGACTCGAGTTGAAATTGTACAGTTGAAAGTTGACATCTATACTACGGAGATATAATTTCAACTCGACTTGAGTTGAATTCGTTCACTAAAGACCCGTATGCTTGAACATTCTCCCAGAAATATTGGCGGTATTATGGACCTCAAAACTAGCTAACACTCGATATTATACAGTGACGTATAAGGTGCGGCGTGGACCTCATCTAGTGATTGAGCACATATTCCAGGACATCATCCCCACAGACACAGAAAAGTTATCCACGACCCCTGGATAACGTGTATGCTATTAATAGTAATTGTTGAAACAGTGAGGAATTGTGCATTGCACTCAATTTGCGAACCACGCTCACCTGCGATTTGCAGATTTCGAAAGGAAAAGTAGGGCTCGCAACTGAAGAAACCACGGACAACAATCAGTAGCTAATACAGAAGTCAAAAAATACATGACGGGCAATCGTCATAACTTGAAACAGAATCAAACTAATACATCATGCGTCTTTTCAACAACACTAAAACGTCTAAATGAGAAACTACATCGGACGCAGTCAGCACCAACTCAAACTCCTTCTACACAAACACGCACCGGAACAGAATATTAAACTAAGCGCACCTCGGGAGCACGGGCGAGAGTGAGAGAAAATGAAAGGAAAGCTTGAGAGACTGACTGGCCCGACTCCAGCCCGACCTCAACAGCTACATCGTGACAGTATCCTCAACGCCCAATATCGTGCGAAAAGCCGACACATTTTGTCACAACATGAACTTTGTCTTCATTAGACTCCGAAATAGGATTCCACTTTTTAAAACGGGATTTTGAAAATATTAGGCGGCAAAGATGTTTCAGCAGGAAACTAATTTTGGAGGGAAACCCATTCATAAATATGGATTTTCTATTTTTTACAAACAATTGTATCTTAAATTTTTCTCTATAAAATTAAACATTTTATACATAACTATAAGTAGTGGGAAAAAAATACAAATTCGTATTAATATATTTATCGAATAAAATATAATAATTACAAAATTAGAATAACCAGAGTAATTGAGAACATTCTACTGACAAATCTTTACTTAATTAGGCACAATCAATGGAATCAAATATGTGGTACAGTACTTATAAAAATACCTTAAAAAACATAGAATATTAACATAGAATAAAAATAGCACAAATAAATGGGCATATAAATATAGAATGAAAAAAGCGCAAGTACATGCCCATGAGAGTACAAATCAATATAGGAATAAATAAACAAACAAATAAATATATACATATATATAGATATATATACGAGTACAAATGTATATGAATAAATACATAAGTATGTATATATACATAGATACTAGTATAGAAGTTAACTTCATAAGATCTTAATTCAATTATATTCGGTAATAACATAAATTTGATTATATATTGAGCATTTATTATGCTATCTTAATATAGAATAAGGAAACCGCAACTATATGCCCATACGAGTTCAAATATGTATATATATAGATAGATAAATAAATAAATACACGTATATATATATATATATATATATATATATATATATATATATATATATATATATATATATATATACGAGTACAAATGTATATGAAAAAAAATAAATAAGTACGTGTATATATATATATACATAGATACTTATGTAGAAGGTAAATTCATAGAATCTTAATTCAATTATATTAATTCTATGATAAAGTTGATTCCAAATCAAGAAACGAGGGTAATTCTCTCTAAATTTACTCTAGTTTGTTTAGTCATGTGTTTTTTGTTTTTAACGAAACATTACATTATAATAATACATTAGCTATATTATTAGTATTCTAATATTATATTCCTAGTATAGAAGTTATAACAATTGTGCATGATCAACATTTATATATCATTTGAGTATTGATAATTATGTTATATTTCATCGTTATATAGGTTCAATATATCTAAATTGACTCTCATTCTATTTGAAGTGACTTCTTGAAGACTATTAGAAGAATATTGTGTTAGTGTTTGTAAGGCGGTTTGTAGCCAATAATCTACTTCTATAACATAGTACTGTTGGACGATCTTTTGGTATGTATGATGTATGGCTATGGTATGAATGATGTATGGCTATGGTATGAATGAAGTATGGCTATGGTATGAATGATGTATGGCGATGATATGTGTGATGTATGGCGATGATATGTGTGATGTATGGCGATGATATGTGTGATGTATGGCGATGATATGTGTGATGTATGTCTATAGTATACATGAAGTTTCTCAAAGATATCTTCTATCTATATACTTTCACTGTCTTATTTATATTGTCCAATATGTTCTCTCATATCTTCCTACCCACTTATGTATCTATCCAATAATAACATTAATATGTAGCCAATATTTTTGTTAATAAAATTTTATTTTGTAATAATATTAATATAATACTCATAATTTAATGATGATTTAATGTAATAGGAATAATATAGTAGTTATAGTAATAGTACAATACAGGCCAAATAAAATTTGCGAAAAAGTTATTCTAATTATAGTACCTAGGTCCAAGGGTTTAGAACAAAAATTGGTATCAATAGAACAAACAAGTGATATCATAGACAGTGGTGGATGTGATATTAGAGTGATTTTCCATCTTCAGGTAATCGATCGATGTAATTGATGTTCCCCATCGTCGGAGGCCATGTCTACACGTATCCATTTTAGCAATGGTGACTTTACTAGTATATATATCGTCACGGACATACATTAAAAACTTCTAGAAGATGGACAAGTGTCTCGGAGCGTCTCGGAAGGCACTTGAGAAGTCTCGGAAGTCGCTTGAGAAGTCTCAGAAGAAGCTTCCTATCTGGTAGTATATATAAGAGTTGACATAAATAAATAAAATGCAACAAGAAAATAAACATGCACACATAACAATAATAAGCTTCATAGTCTTTAAAAAGTTGGTAGATAGGAGATAGGTTTTTAGCTTCAGCGTCAAGAGGACAACGAGGACCTTACTAGTTTAGGATTAGTTAAGAAATAAGTACTGAGATATGAGCATTATCAATGTTGAATTAATACTTGAGTGTTGACAATGAAATAATGTTTGTTTATTATTGTTTGTATCTAACTTATACAAAAACCTATAGACAATTACTTTGTGATTATCCGTTAACTCCTAATGATCTAAGATGACCAAATCAGGCTTTTGCTATTTTGGGTACCATAGATGAATAGGTTGAAAGTAATAGTTTAGTTTAAATTTTTTGATGGATGCTCCCTCTACTCCAAAGTTTATATGGTTAATTTTGCAAAGCCAATTTCGAATTTGTGAGTCTCCTCTCGTTTTTGAACTACGTATACTCGAGTAAAAAACAGATACATACATAATTATAATAAACATAGTATTGTTTGAAAGAATTGTAGAGACATGATACTTTTTTAGCTTCTACGTCTTGTATAAAAGGGCTTATTCATTAAATTGAGACAAAATGTACATTTTGAGACTTTCAGAAACAGATGTAGAAGTCTAGTGAATCAATAGTTGTTGAACCCAACGATATATAGAAGTGATGAGTTGGTAAATATTTAAATCTTGAACTGAAGAAGCTCAAATTGACATTTATTGTTATTCATCTCCAGCATTAATAGTGTGCAGGTTGCATGAAACTGACATGCATCTATGAAACATAAATGAAACAATTGCTCATAGAAGAAAAAGTGAGTGCTTTTCAAAGAGGGTAATATATTTACTACGTAATTGTATACAAAAATAGCATTGCTGGAGGTCAACAAACATAGTAGACTTCAAAAGAATTAATGTACGGGTATATACTACTACTAAACGATCTACATGTATAATCTTCTGCAACATGACTTCTACTGCCATAGTAGTTCAATCAGCGCACATCCGATTTTGTGTCATTAAGTTGAGCTGCTTCTTGTGCTCTGAGCTTTGCAAGCCCTTTGAAAATATCGTCGCGTCGTGATCGATGGAGGGGCCCACTTCCCCACGAGCAGGCTTCGCTTGCGCTAACTTGTTCAGCTGCACAGACCTTCCGCTTCGACCTTCGAATTGGAGGGATGGTATCAGAGGGCCCACAAGCGGAGACGGACCGTGATCTGCGAGGAGGTCGTCCGGAGTCTCTAGACACCGTTGTACTGGAAGTCTTTGTATTTGTGATCGGTGTTGCAGTTAATGTCGGAAAGTGAAGACGACGCTCTGGCGAAACGCGGACACGATGTTGAAGTAGGCTCTCCGCACACTCCCCACTTGCTTCGCAGCTAATATCCTTTAAAATTTGAGCAGGACTTGGAGCGGCCACGAGGGGTTCAGGTTCGAGCGTCATAACAGGAAGGAGGACTAGTTTGCGAATTGATCCCTCACCAGTCCGAGCGATAGGCGAGAAGCAATTGTCTAAGGTCGGCAATGTCCGTTTCAGTGGAGAGGGAGAGCAAGTCAGAGTCCTCATGAATCCGCGACTCGGGGGACTGTCGACCACGCCGTCTTCGATGTGCCCTTTGGAGTAGTCGATGGCCGCAGATGTAGCGTCTGCGGCAGACCGGAGGAGGTACGGCACGGAGCAGACAATAGTGCCGCAACTGCCCCCCTCCGACACAAACCCCGAGAGGAGGCTCGTGGATGGCCTCTGACGCGGCACAGCTACGCGCATGCATTCATCCTATGTACACAAACATTCGTTACATAGAGAACCGCGTCAGGCAGGGTCAAACAAGAAGCATATTCCATCACAGTAGATTCAATGTTAGGAAATTCATCCATAGACAACCGATAGTAATAATACCAAGAATTAGGGGTAAATCCAACTCCTTTATTATTAACTTCCGGTAAATACATGGTGTACATCACGGTACAATAATTACAAAATGTAGATGGAAATGTCAAAATGTAGATGGATATGTAGATGGAGTAAGGAAGCTACAGAAAGCCAGGTCTCCTAGTAAATGTGCGCCCATGTTCTATGACGAAGCCTATCCCCGGTAAACTAAATCGAGTCCCCATGGTCTGCGAAGACATCAACATGCCGGCGATGAGTTTCTTGGCGGTCGGGTCACCGGGACGCAACAGGTTTTGGCCAATGCGATTGTCCTCCACGAATCGCTGCAAACGTCCCTCGTGGGAATCTAGGCGGTTTAGCCAAGGCAGAAGGTCTTCCATGAGGAAGTCGTTCTCGCCATCCCGGGGACTCCAGGTGCGAAGGAATAGAGCATTACCGTTCTCATTGCAGATACTCTTTTGGGGAGAGTCATCAATGAGAAGAGTATTGTCTGGGGAAAAGAACGTGTCACCACTAGGATTGCTGAACACAGCCTCCGAGAGCACTTTCATGTACACAACCTTGTGGCCGAGCTGAAAGGACTTCCCGTCGGGGAGCTGGATCGTGGTGCAATCCTTTTGGCAGAGGACATCGAAAGGATGTTTGCCACCGCCAAAGAGGTGGCCAACGACACCCTCAACATTATGCTTCATCGTCGAAGTCCACACTAAGACCTTGTCCGCGATGTCGGAAACCTGACGGAGAAAATCCCCGACATTTTTCCTCGCAAACACCACCTTAGAATCAATCAAAACAGTAAGGGTCAGAGGTCTGTACCTGGTCGTCTGCACTAGGGTCCTGAGAAGGAACTTCAGGAGCCGTTTGAAGTTCCGAGCTCCCAACCTCCAGGTCGTTAGCTCCCAACTCGTAGTCAACTTTCTCGACTTCGTCCTCCTCATCAGCATCGTCGGCTCGATGATCCAAGTCTGCGGGAGCATCTCCAGTTCTTGGCACGTGCTCAATACGAGGACTCGCTTGCAACTTGACATCAACATTATCGTCGTGGCGATGATGCTGTACGGCAGGAGATCCCAGTGGTGCAGCCGTCTCAGGCACCCAGAGGTTGACAGGCCCCTCAACGGTAGATGGAATCGTTGACAACTGGCAGAGAGGAGTCGACTCTATGACGTCCTCGTTTGCAGAGGGAACTGCTCCACTGGTATCGTCGGCTCGACGATGAGGAGACACAGCCAAAGTTGGAGCAAGTTGAAGCGGCTAATGTTCTGTAGGAGGAGGTAGAGGTGCCGATGTGCAATGAGGAGGCGGGGGCATATTCAAGACCATGAGCTCAACAGGTGGGTGGGATGATGTCGACGCGGGAGGCATTAGTGTAGAGGAGGCGGATGTCAACGGAGGAAGCACTGGAGAAGACAGAACGGCGGCACCAAGATTGACTCCGGTCCGGCTCTGCAACAACAACTGCATCTCTGACATCTGAGCCTGCAGTTGTTCCACTATCTTGTCCGACTCGGCTTGCTTTTGAGCTAACCTCCTGTTTTCGCCCTTCACCTCCTCCTTCTCTTGTGCCCGCCTGATTCTCTTCGCCCTCCTTTCCTCGTCCTTCTCCCAATATCCCTTTTCATACTTGACCCGCAAGCCGTTGGGGGCCGTCGTGATTTTGTACTCCACAGCGTCCGGATCTACGGGTTCCTCGTCATCCTCGTCCGATGAGTGCGGTTTATCGAACTCGTCATCGCTAGGAAGATGAATGATCTCTGAGGGACTCGGCACCCGTTCTTCAACGACTTGGGTCACAACTACATCGTCATCGCCACCCACGACTTCGCGAGCCTGCGACTTGGGATTGTCTTGTCCGCCCTCGCCAGTCGGACGACCTGTCTGCCTACGCCTACGGGTCGCCTGGTTTACCCTCGCCTCTGAAATGACCTGTCTGCTGCTGCTTGCAGACTTTCCTCTCAGCCTTTGCTCGCGCATGGCCCTGTCTGCCCTTGCATGTGTGGTGACTTGACTGCTCACTGCGTCCCGATCGTCGAGTCGACGATCCGCTGCATCTTGGCCTTCACCACGATCCGTTCCATCATGCAGAGGCTCTATAGCCTGGTCCTGTTCCACGTGTTCTACCCCTGCACCGTCATGTCGGGTATCAGCATCCTGATCTTGTCTATCGTCGGCACAACGATCGACCCTTCCATCCCCTGCACCGGCTTGAAGAGGATTCACAACATCCTCTTCCACATCGTCGGCACGACGATTGACCCCTTTACCCCCCGCACCGGCTTGACGGAGGTCCAACACATCGTCCTGTGCAACGTCGCTCCAACGATCCACACTTTCAACCCCCTTGCCGCCTAGACGAAGATCTTGTACTTCATCCTGTACATCGTCGTCCCGACGATGTGACCCCTGCTCTTGTTCCGGGTCAGGACCAGGTTCCTTGACAGGCTCCGCAGCATCGCCGGACCGACGATCCTCGACATTCTGAGAACCGACTTGGGCGACCAGACCATGCTGTCCCACCTCTCGCAGCCAGATCGATGACGACATCATCTTGGACTGCATTGTCATGATAGGAATCATGCTCGCCTTGATCCTGTGAGGGCAATTCTTGATCTTCCAAGGGGTTGACCTGCAAATGCACATTACCGTCCGCTTGTTCATCGCCCTCCGAATCCTCGTCATCTAAACGATAGTTTCGTTGCGCCTCGTACTCAGAATCTATCTCCATGTCGATGGGATTCTGAGATGAACCGGCCCCCTGGTCATCTATTGGTGCAAGGGGGAAAGCTCGCTCAAAATTCATCCTCGAGCAGACTCGGAATGTGTTCGTCCCGTATTGATCAATGCCCTGGATGCCCGGATCATTGGAAACATGCGCTCCTACTTCTTCAGGTTGGCGCACTACTCCGAACCCACCTTCGACATGAGAGTTTAGATTCATCGGTGGCGATGGAGGAGAGTCGGAGTGCACTATTACGGGACCCCGCGTGACCGGACGAACAAAATCTTTCGAATACGGCGAGTTCCAGTGCATAAAATCGTTCATGTCAAGCCGTTCTGCAAGAGCCGAGATTTTGATTTCGCTCTTCACGTCGTCACGATCTACAAACCCATAGTAATGAGCTCCGAACATCTGGCATATACATGTAACACTGTTAGATCACATTATCGTCGAGCCGACAATAATTCACACTACTATGAAGCACAAAGTTGAAATAAAGCTCTGGGTATCGTCGACCCGACCATACCAAGGAATAGTATACGAGTGGTTACCTTAGAAGCGAGGAGGAATTTCGCGCCCGCGTGAATGCCAATGACATTCTCCTTCACTGACGCGCACGCGGCAAGTATCTTGAAGTAGAACTCTATGCGAAGCTCAGTCGGATACACCCGCCATTTTGCCTCTGTATTTCTGGCGGCCTCTATATAGTACAAGCGATTAGCTGGTGTGTCATACCTCTTTCTGACACACTTCTTCGCATCCTTCGCTATTTCACTTCCGTTCTTAAACAGGAAGAGAAGTGTCACGTCCGGTGCGGTCTTCCTATTGCTGACGTTGTCCAGCATTTCCGCCTTACTTGGTACGTACGTGGAGAGAGACGGCTCATACTGAGGGAGCTCTCTAGCTGCAAACTTCGATGCAACCTTCTGGTCTTCCTTTCCAGACAAGACCATCAGCCAGACGTTCGGCTCCGAGATCTTGGGCTCTAGATGATGCCGCAGATAGTCCAGGAATGGGTCAACGGCTCCGCTCGTCTCGGTCACTTGCGATTGTGGGACATTGCGCAAGTCGAGTAGTGCCAGATTCACCTCGCGTGCAGTGTAGGTGTAATGGCTGCTCGTGACTAAAGCCTTTGATTTGAAGTCTAGCCCTCTGATCTGCACACTCTCAAGAGGCTCTTTCGGGCGGTACTTCAGCGTCATGAACCTCCTGTACATGTACACCACCTCTGGATGCTGCTGCTCCCACTCGACCGCATTTTTTGTCTTTGCCCCGTTGCGGAGGCGCTTCCTGTAGTACTCCGCGCTGGGATACGACAAGAGAAAATCCCAGCTCGCCGACGTGAACCGGTGCCTAATCTTCCACGCCTTTCATGTGGCGTCAATGGTGTCGCCGCCGCCGTCGATAAGCTTGAGGGAGGGCTTGATTGAAATGATATCCTCAAGCACAACTTTCTTGCGCTTCCTTCTCGCCACCCAGTCGACGCACGCAAGGTTGTCTGCCACAAGTACGAGAGATTTCCCAACAGTGACTTTCGGATATGGTGCAGTCCGTCCCGGAGTTTCCCCAAGTAGACGCCTTGGCATGATGGTGAAGTCTGTGTCGGTGAACCATCCGCATCGCCTGAAGAACTCGCGTTTCAGCTTGTTACTCTTGGACTTGTAGGTCTTCGTCTTGTTGAAAGGCAATTTCAAGACGGGGTCAATTAATTCGCCATCAGCATGCTTCTGAAGAAACCTTTCCCAATAGTCGAACTTGTGGTCCGGTAGGGTGATGATTTGAATCTCATTCTTCAGATTGGCTGCGGACTTTATCTGTGCCCCATCCCCTGTTGGATTGATGTTCGGGTATCTCTCCGTCACAGCATCCGTGAAGCTCTGCGTACGTTAATTAGCTCAGGTTAGCATTGTGAAGTAAGGTGAACGTCAGCATAAGAGGTATCGTCGATGCAACGATAGCCACTTGAGATCGAAACGTTACCTTGAACCTGACAACGTTGAGCACCGCCTTACTACCCCTCGTGACCGCTTCCGAAAATACATCATTTGGCCGCTTTAGGGCTATCCAAATATTTCTACACGCCACTACCTGGTTTCCCCATGACGGTTGTGCATGATCCAGGTGGTTTGTGATGTTGTAGAATTTTGATATCCCTCGAAGTTTAGTTGCGTCCAATGTCCAGATGATGTAAGCGTTCCATTTGCAGAGCTCTTTGCGCCGAACCTCTCCACATCCTTCTTTTTGGAGCTGTTTTGATGCCCAAACACTATGCTGCCCGTTGATGATCATGAACTTCCCGTCCTTGATCTCATCCCAATCTTCTGGCTTGTTCTTTAGCAGCTTCTCTTTGGAATCCACTGGAGTTAGGCAGATTTTCTGTCTCTGCTTGACATCGATCATCTGGACAAGTTCTCTGGCGACTCCTTCAACCATGTCCTGCTGCAGCGTTCGGATAACATACTGATCCTTGGCCAGTATGCACTGATCGATATCTACCTCCATCGGGTTCATGTTCAGCAAAAAGCAGTCCTTGTGGTTATCCCAAAACTCCTTCTGTAAGTTTGCGGTTTTCTCGAACTCCTCCAGATTCTCATCAGAAGTACCAGCTCTAGCGGTCACGTTTGTCAATGCTGACCCTGAACTCCCCATAGTTTGAGTCGGTACTATTGCAATACTTGGTGCGGCTGAAGCGGGTTTCTTGCGCTTGCGGCTCGACCTAGCTCCACCTGTAGAAGGTGGAGCTCTCTTCCTACCCTCCGACCGAGGCTGACTCGGTGTTACTCCTTTGCCTGCAGATCCGGAAGGGGTGGACGCCAAATTTAGGCGTGAAATCGATGCACCCCGATTCGGCTGCACTGGTGTTCGTCGCGCAGCGGGTTCTGAGCACACGTTTGCCAGGGCGTATCGATCGAGTGTTTGGAAGATCCTCATGAGTCGATTTGCGATGGACTTTGCAGAGCCACATTGTCCGCTCACATATCCCAACTTGATGAACTCGATATTCAGGGAGGCCATTTCGGTACCCTCAAAGTACGTCATGAGGTCCTGAATGTCAAAAATTCCATGCTCCTTTGTTGTATCAATGACAATAGAGTGGCAGTGATCTTGCTCGAATCCATTCTCGTCCACTGCACGGAGCACGATGACGATGTAGATGTCTCTGTGGCACTTGATGATGGTGACCTTCTCGTTGTGGTTCCACGGCAGATAAGTAGATGATCCGTTCGCCTTGTATCGAATGAACACAAAATTCTTGAATTTGTTGACTCCAAAATTCCATGTTTGAATATGGGGCCTGAACTGCCATAGATCTCCATACGTCTCGGCCATTTTTTCAAAAAATGGCTCGTCTCCCAATGGATTCACGAACGGCTCGAGGTGATGCAGGGTGACTTTGTACTCATATGCTTCGACTTCCGCCATTTTATCTTTCTACATCAGCGTCACGGATTTGAGTTAGACGTTTCGTCGCTATGCAATTAGCTCTGAGCTGATTCTAAGGTACCAATCGTCTCTGTTATCTATCAGAAAATGGAAGAGATGAATCAATTGGTTTATATATTATTTCCATTGACAACGGTGATAGAAGGACGTATGGATCATCTTTTGCCATACTCCTACATGAATATCCGTCATGAATATAACGCTAGAAATTTGTTAATTCTGTCCTTTAGGTGGTCCTTTAGCTCCAACATAGCTACCTTCAAACTCGGTATTGTCGGTTCGACGATAGCTACGTCAATGTCTGTTCTATTGCTTGGCTTCAGCGTCATGAATCTAGTAAGAAACATGTATGTTCATGATCTAGAATGTTTTATTTTTTATTACAGTACCTCTCACGATTTATGAAGCGTTGTATCGTCGACCTGACGATAAGGCTACTAGTGGCCTTGCATTGTCAAACCGACGATGCGGCTTTTGAAGCCTTTACCGTCGACCCGACGATACAACTTATGCTCTCTCAACTTCATTTGAAATTTGCTTCTCAACTCTACTTCTCTCGATAGAAACAAGTATATCTAGAGAAACTTGTAAATCTAGTATGAATTCGGTAATATATTTAAATGTCTAACCGCCGGCTCGACGATTACTTTCTGTTCATGATCTATAATGTTTTATTTTTATTACAGTACCTCTCACGATTTATGAAGCGTTGTATCGTCGACCTGACGATAAGGCTACTAGTGGCCTTGCATTGTCAAACCGACGATGCGGCTTTTGAAGCCTTTACCGTCGACCCGACGATACAACTTATGCTCTCTCAACTTCATTTGAAATTTGCTTCTCAACTCTACTTCTCTCGATAGAAACAAGTATATCTAGAGAAACTTGTAAATCTAGTATGAATTCGGTAATATATTTAAATGTCTAACCGCCGGCTCGACGATTACTTTCTGTTCATGATCTATAATGTTTTATTTTTATTACAGTACCTCTCACGATTTATGAAGCGTTGTATCGTCGACACGACGATACGGATATAGTTGCCTTGTATCGTCGACCCGACGATAAGGCTACTAGTTGCCTTGCATTGTCAAACCGACGATGCGGCTTTTGAAGCCTTTACCGTCGACCCGACGATACAAGTTATGCTCAATCAACTTTATTTGAGATTTGCTTCTCAACTCTACTTCTTTTACAGTATTCTTATCCTCCTTTCTTGTGCTGTATCGTCGACCCAACGATATGGGGATTTGAACCCTTGTATCGTCGACCCGACGATACAGGCCACTGCTCTCTAAACTGTGTTTGGAGTTGGTGGCTTTTTGATTTTATTATTAATTTTCTCAATACTACATTCTATTGGTCTATCGTCGGCCCGACGATACTACCATAAGATAAAGTATCGACGGATTCCTAAACCCTAAACGTAATTCTAAAACGTGCGATACTAAAAAACAGTAAAAACCATACCTGCTCTTGAATGCTAAACGCTCCTAAACCCTAATTGCTTCGACTGCCGAAGTGCTCCCGTATCGTCCGAACTCCTCCCGAATCGCACGAAGTGCTCCCTGATATTTGAGATGCCCATACGAGCAATTAACAAACGCATCGCATCTAATTGGCGAAGAATCCACAACAAATAATCCATCTCGAGCTAGTTGCATGAGCTGCGCAGAATGAAAAAGCGGCATCAATCAAGCCATTGTTTCTACAAAAAGAAACAATAAAGGATGAGGGTCGATCGATTGATTACCAAATTGGCTTTCGCAGCATTCAAATACGCCTCTAGAGTGCGATCGCAGAGAGAAGTCAACAAGAAACTAGCTGCCAATGCACACGCTAGCACACAATCACCATCTCTTTGTGGCCTTCTAAATCACTTGCCTCTCCGCATCGTAAGTAAGCACTGCACAAAAGTACACATACTCAATCGGCTTCTCTCGTGGAAGAACCGCCGCTTTAAATAATTCTCTCCGAAAACCTAACGTGCCTTTTCCACTCTTAACAAAACACAGACAATCGTTTGCTATTCGAGCTTGAGACCTGGTGGTAGAAGGTCACAAGCGGCGCACACAAAACAAGCGGCGCACACGAAACAAGCGGTGCACACTAAACAAGCAACGCGCAGGCGGCGCAACACGGAGAAGGGAAGACAGAAGGTGGCGGAGCAAAAAACGGAGCTGCGAAAAGAGCCGACGACGAAGAGCAAGACAACAAGAATGAAGTGGAAAGGCGGCGCAACGGGGTCATCATGCCCCCCATGATGGCCACCATGCCATGAAATTATCATGTGCATGGGCATGGTCATGCATGACCATGCCCATGCACATGATAATTTCAAAAAAAAATTTAAAAAAATTAGAAAACATAATATATAAAATTAACAAATTAAAATTTTAGAAAATTTAGAATACCAAACAAATTAAAAGTTTACAAAATTTACAAAACTATTTATAGATCTCAAAATTACGCTTATGGTTTTGCGTTTATTTATTTTCATTCTAAATTTTGTTAAGTGTTAGAAAATTAATTGCTTCGACGCTGATTTTAGTTTTTTACATTTGTGTTGTCAAATGTTTGTTGCTACTTAACCCTTAAACGCCCGAGCCTATTTTTAGCATGAAAGCACATTTCCATAGAAATCGTCATATATGAAAATCAAGAGAAGCTATTTAGATTTAAACCGTAGAAACTTGTAATAGACTTATCCAAGATCATGTGGACCAAAATTTGAGTCATAAGGCCTTCTAGATCGGGAGATCATAACATATTAATATAAAAAACAAACTGCAAAGTTTCATCATTTTCACTTCGAGGTGGAAATGCTACCAATATACCTATTGCAATGAAAAAATCACCAACTAGAAAGATGTTCACCTTCATCTTAATAAATCCTTTACCCAACAAAAATTCATCAAAAAACTTTCTTAGCTCAAATAAAAGCTATGCAAAGTGCAAACAAAAATAGAATGAGCTCTATAGCTTCTTATACCCTCTTATATGCCTTTTAGCATGCCCTACTGTTGAGACGACCCATACTAAGTTGTGCAACTTACGAGACATGAAGTTTGACTAGTTATCACCAAAAGACAAACATGAGATAGAAGCAAAGGGCGACATCTAATTTTGGCACGAAAAGGCGACAACAAGCCAATACATGTATGTCAGCTAAAAATGAAAATAACTATTCGAATCAAGAAATATAGCCTTATGTAGAAAGAAAAAATAAAGCAAGGTATAAATGAACATTGAATTTGGAATAAATAAGAACAGAGTGTTCATCTAAACTCTAAATTCTTTAGGCTTGTAAAGTTTTGGATGATTACAAATTGCCAAAATTTTATGATGATTACAAATTGCCAAAAGGTTGATGTAAGGTTCACATTTGGCACATCTCATACTTTATATGTTGCCAATTAATTTTTAGTTTGCATCCCACATGTATGCAATAACCACAATGCATGCCAGTGTGTGGGGTTGCAAAAATGAAAGGTTTGGAACGCATTAAGAACAACGGTTTCGTTAAAAGTGCCAATTGAAATGTGCACTTTATTTTTGGATTAATTCTTAATATTATAATCACAATTTTTTGAATGTATATGCAACAAGTTAACATTTTGGTTTAGTTTCAATTCAAATAATATTGATTCCAAATAATTCCAAAAAAAACCATGCTCATTGTATATTTGTCATGATTACATTGTATTTTAACTTTTAATCTATGAATCTTCAGTGGGAGAGCAATGTGCCTCACTTAAGTAAAGCGCAAACCAAATTTCAAGTATTAAAATAGGAGATAAATCACATGACAAACCTCCATGGTTTAAGTTTGAATATTTTAACAATCCACAAAGGGAATACTATACATGCCTTGTCCCAAACTTGTTGGAGCATACATATATAAGTTGGAACATTATGAAATGGGGTGGGACATGTGCCTCACACAAGACCTACTCTTTCCCTATTATATTATTAGTATTTAAGAGAAATGCAAACTATAGAGTCTAATAAACCAAAAGCCAATAGTGAAGAAAAGTCTAACTTATCTAAAAGTTGGAATGAATTAAATATTTGTTCAGTATACTCATACATGGCTATGAAGCAAATAATTGGATAATTGATAAGTTACTATCTTAATAAAGATACAATGAGTTTGTTTTTTAATATGAATCAACAAATATTCACAAGATTCCAAAGTAAGTCATATACACTATCATGTATTTTAACCAAGTATTCAAGCACTTGCAAAATCTCAAATTTCAAATAGCGGTGAGGCAAATATTCCAACTCTAAATTAGTTTTCAAGTAATACATAAAAAAGTGTGACACATGTTTCACCCTAAGAACCACATTTACCATCAACAAGTTATATAACCCTTAATTGACATCACTGGCCGTGCAAAGGCGCCTCACTGACAAATTTGGTCCGCTCTGTCAATAAAGGGATAAGAAGGAGAGGAATATGTGCCTCACTCAATACCTACACTTTATGATTTTGGTCCAATCTCAATCAAAAGATGAGAATTAATAATCCTTTTAAAATTCATGAATAGTCAATTCCTACCCATCAACTCTGTTAGCAACTTAAATATTTTTGTAATTCAAGTATGTCATTGTTAAATATGACGCTTTGCAAGTACTAGTAGCAATACCATTTTGCGTAATACATATACATGCTAAAGAACATTATCATTTTGTTGTAATAACTCGAGAGCTTTTTTCGATGTCACTTTATAGCCAAATGAATCAACTAGAATGCTCCAACAGATAAAAATTCCAAAGGGTATTGGAAAACCGCTATAAATTTCTCATATGAGAAATTAGACTAGGTTTTGATACATTGTACTTTGTCATTTTATATTATGGACATCAAATATGTGAATTTTGAAGTAAGGGGTGAGAGACATGCCATACACCATGCTTCAAATCATGAAAATTGCAAGAGCTTGAAGGGGTATGACATATGCCTCACCCCAAAACCCACATCTTGAAAATTCCTACATAAGCTTCTTTATATAAACTAGTTTTGGGTACTAAATCTTTTAGACCACATATTCCTCACATACTGTATTTCACATTTCAAAGAGTTTAAGTTGTTAAATGATTTCATAAAAAAGAACACTACATGAATTCTTGCATACCCAAAAGATTCACATTTTGTAAATCTAAATCTTATAAATCACAACTTATAACATTCAAAATTATTTCATATTGGAATGAGACATGTGCCTTACTGAAGCCAAATATTCTTGCAATTTACATGTATTTAACAAGAGGGTGAGACACATGCCACACCCTTGCTCTAAGTTGAAACCAAAATAATTTGGAAAAAATTCACAAAAAAAATAAAATATAAGTGTCTATCTTATTAATCTCATTCTTAAATCGCTCGAGAGGTATTATAGAATTACAATAAGATTTAATTAAAAGGTTATGAAATCAAAGTTAAAAATAAAATGCATTTAAAGTTAGACCAAGTGCCATTAATGCAAATATACATGAAAATTGATTAGAAGTTAGATCAACTAGATTAATGAACCAACAAGTAGTAAAAGGAACCTTATAGTTCCCATTTTGCTCTTAGAAAAAGGTGTCAAGGTAATGGATAAAATTGTGACATAAGTCTTTTTATATTACTGTATTACATATGTAGAGAAACCTAAACTTTTAAGAAATACATCAACCTAATGTAGCATATGTTTCACCACAAAAACCACAAAATATATATGAAATTTCATACAATTGAATTTCATACTCGTGGTTTCATAAAATGAAATTCCTACAATTGTAACATTTGGGTGAGACACATGTCTCACCCGTACATTCTCCTTTAAAAAAAAAAAGTGTAGAGACCCTTTGTGAAAGTGCTCCGGATGAGGTCCTTTACGGTCAAGTGTGACACCTTGTTCAGCCATTTTTCTACTGTAATAAACCGACGAGGTCCTTTTTCATCAAGTTTGTTTCGCTGTTCAGCAACTCCAAGTTAACACCGACCGATGATGAATTTGGCCTCGGTGAATGCTGCAGTACAATTCTTGTATTGGATTGCATGTACATGAGAATTCTTTGAACTGGAAAAGTGATCCATGAGGAGCAGCTAGAAGAGCTAGATACCAATATTTGTCAAAGGTTTTTTTTGAAAAATAATTTAATACGAGAGTAGGATCTAGGTTAAGAAACTAGAATGTTGATGAGACTAAGAGATATTTTATAAGAAGAAGATACTATGAACTTTCAAAGGCACATAAACAACTATCTTTTAGTAGTCTGAATTTAAGTTATTATTTATTATAAAATAGAAATAATAGAGAAAATATCATAATTGTCTTATAAGAACTGTTAGAGAATTAGTTGAGAAAATTATGAAAAAAAAATCTAGTTACTTAAGTAATTGTACATGAATATAACTTGTAACATAATTGTAACATCCTAGGACATCTTCTATAGGTTTATAGTTTTGTATCCTGGTTGAGCTATTAGGTATTTAAGAGAGAAGAGTTTGAAAGCTTTTAATAATACACTCACTCTATAAGTCCAATCTAGAATAGGTTGTACTATAAAACTACATAAATATGCACTTTACACAATAACACAATTCAAATAAAGTTATGAAATTTGAAACTCTATGTAAAGTCGCTAACTATTGCATTTAAGTTTGATTATGTAGTCTCGTATGTAAAGTTAGAATATTTTTTATAATATACATTTTACTCATAATTATTGTATTCTATGGTTGATATTCAACCTACATTATGCTACTTTAAGTATTTACAAACGTTCTTCTAACGCCAAATTTTAACAATCATATGTTATATATTGTAAATGTAAAATGGTGAATCAGTGATAACAATATTAGAAAATTTTACATTCGTTAACACCAAACAAAAACATTTACTTATAATTACATTCATTACATTATCTTTTAGAACTTTATCAACTATTTAAGCAAAAAGCTTATAGCCTTTACTTTAAAAATCCTTACATTAAGTTTACTAACCCCTAAAACCTTAAGCATTGACCGTAAACCCTAAATTCTTAACCATAAAATCCTAAACCTTAAACCCTTAAACTCTAACCCCTAAAACCAAAACCCCAAATCCTAAACCCTAAACCCTGAGGTTTTATTTTTGTAAGCCTTTAATTATGAATTTGTTCACAAAGCGGATTTTCATAGAGGATGCTATTTGGGACGTATATTCGTTACCTAAGATCCTGCTAATAAGTTCGTTACGAAAGTCGTGGGTTCTCATTTATTAGCCGGATCTTATCTTGAATATGTCTTATACGAAGATCCGTTTGAACAATGACCGTTTGAATTTCATTTTTGGCGGCAAACTATTCCCGCTCTTTCCTTGCGCGCGGAATTCATCCATTGAATGTTGGTATTCTTCGCGTAAGGAACCGCCTTGGCTTTAATCACTGCTCTTTGTGTTGTGTAAACCCCGGTCAAGTTCTTGCGCTGCTCTTCCTTCGGCTTGAGGCGGTGCTCTTCCGCGCTTTCTCTCCTCCTCTCTTCTTCTCTTCTTTTCTATCAATTCTTGGGCGCTACTTCACGGTGTTGGCTCTGAACTTCCGCCGCAGGTTAGCTAACATTCCACGACACTTCCTTTTGAGATTGTCTATAATGTATAATCCGCCTCTTATTGTCGAGCTGATCGTCTTTGCTTCTGTTCATTGTTCGTCGTCTTTATTTGTGTTTATTGTTCTTCAATTTTTCTGTAGTATATCGGTTGAGTTTATTGTTGTTGTATCTGTGTTAAAGTTTGTTACCAAACCTGTGTTGGAAACGACTGCAACGTACATTGCGTCTTTTACGCCGAAAAATTCGGAAATGCCTTGGGATTTGTGCCATCATCGGATCGATGATAACCCTGAGGGTCGCCTCGGAGGGCGTAAAGTCTTCGAGGGGGCGTGCAGTCCTCGGGGGGCGTGCAGTATTTTTTTTGCCTGGTTATCGTAGAGTCGACGATAACCATCATGATTACCAGTAGGTTCATTTCACATTTAAATGATTAGCATGCCAGGTTATCGTCGTGTCGACGATAACCCTGAGGGTCGCCTCGAAGGGCGTAAAGTCTTCGAGGGGGCGTGCAGACCTCGGGGGGCCTGCAATATTTTTTTTGCCTGGTTATCGTAGAGTCGACGATAACCATCATGATTACCAGTAGGTTCATTTCACATTTAAATGATTAGTATGCTAGGTTATCGTCGTGTCGACGATAACCCTGAGGGTCGCCTCGGAAAGTCTTCGAGGGGGCGTGCAGACCTCGGGGGGCCTGCAGTATTTTTTTTGCCTGGTTATCGTAGAGTCGACGATAACCATCATGATTACCTGTAGGTTCATTTCACATTTAAATGATTAGTATGCCAGGTTATCGTCGTGTCGACGATAACTCTTATGGTATCCTCTTTTGATAACCTCTTTTGATAACCTCTTCTCTTAACCTCTATGAATGTCAATTTATCGTCGCGTCGACGATCTCTATTATGTCGTCTGGAACTATCCCATTTATCATCGGGTCGACGATAACATAAATGTTATCCAATACGAGAGTGTAAACTGAAAATATTACTTCTATGACATGCTATCGTCGTGTCGACGATATCTTTCAAGCTGCACAAAAGGTAGTATATTATCATTAATGCTATTATTACCATCTGTGGTTATCGTCGGGTCGACGATACCTCATCTATCCTCGGCCGGGGAGTACTTTATCTTAGTTATATGTGGTCGTCCGTCATGTTATCGTCGGGTCGACGATAACTTTGATTAATTGGGTTAATGGCTATCAAGATATACTCTATGTTGTTGTACGGACAACCTACTCAAATAAGTATGTTAGTTAGATTTGATAGCCTCTGTCTGTAGAGGTGTAAGAAAACTATTAGTCAGTTGCTGTGGATATCGTCGGCTCGACGATTCGTGAGGATTCTTTCTTCACTCCACAGCTTGGAGACGGAAACTGTTAAGATGGTATAGTCGAGTCGACGATTCGTGTCCCTTATAGCGCTCTTCTTCTCGTCTTTATCATATTCATGATACACCGCTGTCATTTTCGCCGGTGGACGGAATAAGCGTTTGACATGAAGAAGTGTTATTCTTTCAGTCATCGATCTGAACTTAATTTTGTTATATATTGTTGATTTTCTTGCAGGATGGATATGCATCATCCAGAAGAGTTTGCAAGGTCATTGCCTACTTTGGCTCCTGGTGTCGCTGTCTGCGACGGCATTTCTCGGGCTAAATGGATCTTAAAAGTTGTGACCCTTCGTAACAATGAAGGTCTTGACGTGGCCAAAGCATTGTGCCAGAACCTGGATCCGGATGTGGATGACGGGATAGAAGGCTTAATTCTTGGTGAAAATCAGGTTATGGTGCAAATCGCGGAGTCCCTATCTGAGGAGCATTTCCCATCCGGACAGATGTGGTCCTTCCACGCATGGGACACAAAACATGTTTTGCTTGATGGCGTGAGTCTCTACGACCATGAGCAAACTCATAAGTACAAAGAGGCTATAAAAGCAGTTAATCGAAAAGGTCGGAAAGGTGATCGTTCATATGACTCTATACGTCATAGAGTAGAGAATGTTGCTCCACCCAAGAAAGATGCTTTGCTGGCGCCAGCATCTATCATTGCAGTCTCCACACAATCGTGTTGTGAGGCAAATTGCTTACAACTATTTCCCCGTGGACATATTCATGATATCCGCTCTCAACTGCATGTGAATGATGGGGTCTATGCTCGTAAGAAGTGTCTCCTTGAGGTCCATAGACAGATCCACAAGGACCTGGCAGGCTTGGAGTGGATCACCTTGAAAGGTAGAGAAGTGTGCCCTACTGCTTGGTGGATCATTCATGGTATTTCTAGAGCTACATTCTACAGGTACAGGGAAATGTCCAAGAGTGGGAAACAAGCTGAGGGTCACGGGAATGTGGGGTTGAAAAAACCCCGACTACATACGGTCCAAGCAGCAGCGACGCATCGTACGCTCATAGTTTCTGGTGCTGACAAAATGCCTCACAAAACAAGGACGCTCACGAACGGTGAAAAAGTCCCTGCCATGGTATTGCCATCTGCGTTCTGTTGGAGTGACAAGTTAGCTCACATCAATGAGATGAATGCAAGATTCGAGTTGTCGCCAATTTCCTCAAGTGGCCTGAGTAACATTTGGCGTTCTTCATTTCCAGAGTTTGCCCCAAAGGCCCGAGGTGATACTTTTTCTCGATGTGGCCTGTGTGATAGATACAAGCAAATTCGAAGCGCTTGCACACCTCTATCGTATGCACAACAGAAGTGGTCAAATAAATTGGAAAGCCACCTCATCTCTCAAAGGGCACATAGAGAACTATACTATTTCAATCGGACCGTTGTGGATGATTCTCCTCACAAGCTGCTGACGATCATCCATGATAAAATGGATCACTCCAAGACTGCGTCCCCACACTTTTCTCACAAGACCAAGGCAACAAATTCCTACACAAAAATGCCTCTTGCAGTCACGGGAATGATTGCCCACGGTCATGGAGATGTTAAATACGCGCACTATGGTCTTGACATCTTCCCCGCAAATTCTAACTCAACCATTGGATCTCTTGCTAAGCTCCTACGTGATCTCGAAGGAGAACCTAGGAATTCATCTCGTAGGCTCTTTTCAAATGAGAATACTCGATCGACATTATCCAATGCAGTTCTGCAAGGTTCACATACATGCGTTGACTCCTTTCTTCCTCAACCTGATGCTCCTGTCCCTGCTCAAGCTTTGCCCCCTATACTAGTCTTGCAGCTAGATAATGCTTCAGGGGACAACAAGAATAGATGGCTTTTGGCCTTTTGTTCACTCCTTGTTTACAAAGGGATTTTTCGTGAAGTTTACATGAACTTCCTCATAGTTGGACACACGCATGAAGATATAGATGCCATGTTCGCCCGATGGAGCTCGAAGTTGAATACAAATGACTATCCAACAATCCCACGACTTATGAAATCCTTCATGGACTGTGAAACACAACCTGTCATTCCCCATTTAATTGAAGAGGTTCCCGATTTCAAGGAATTTTGCGATGGTTATGTGGGCACAGGCGGTGACTTTCTAGAGGGTCATTCCAAGGCAAAGCAATTTAAGTTCTGCATGGATTCGAATGGGTGGCCTATAATGGAGTACAAGAATTTGTGTACTAACAAGGATTGGTTACCAGAGCATGGCAAAGGGATTCGCTTGTGGGGTGAAACTGAAGATGGTAGACCTTGTGTTCCATCTGGTTCACCGAAACCTGTCATCCTAGAACATAAAAGTTTACTCAATGATGTCAAGAAAGGGCTAGATGGGTACATTGCACATTGGACAGGAATGGCTGATGAGGATCTCTCTAGAGAATTTAGACGGCAAAACAATCCTTCAAGAGATTATTGGAAAGGTGTTCGAGCTGCTCTCGATGCATCGATCGAGCCACGTGAAAGTTTAGTTGATGGATTTTGGCCGGCTTCTAGAATTGTCCTTGACGAGATTGACTTCATGCATGGAGATGGCTTTCATGACAGGGGAAGAGGATGCGGAAGATGAACCCTTTGTAGGACGTGTCCGTGACCGTCCGCGTGCTTCATTCCGTGTAAATCGCGATACATTTGCAGGATATTTTGTTGCAGTGCGTCCCGCAGAGGATGATCCAAGGCCATTATGGCTTGCTAGAGCCTTAACAAATCCAAGTCCGGATCCCGGACATATGCATATGATCCAAATTCAATATTGGGCTCCCCGCACTAGAAAACATATCAATATGGACACGTATGTAGGATGGGACACAAAAAAAGGGACTGTGTGGCGGGAAGATCGAACAATGGATCCAACATGGTCTAACACATCATGTATCATGACAGCTTGGAAGCCAAGAGTGCGCGAATCAACTTCAGATCCCAAGATAGCTATACCAACGCCTCAAATTGACATCATCAAGGCATCAGTGAATGCTTTTACGACAAACTCTGAAGACGACGCATCTACTCCAGAAGGATGATATATGCTTTCGATGTTGAAGATTCACATTGTAGAGTGTCTTAGTGTCTAAAGGGGCATTTCTTTGTTATAATATTGCAGGTAGGAAATAGATAGAATACTTTCCTTCATAGTTGTATTCTAGCTAGTAGATTGTGCAACGAGGACTTTGTCTTTACTTCATCTATCCAATTTGGAAATAAATAGCATATTATTCTAACTAAAACTTTACCTTTGAAAAGTTATTTTGAGAATCTCAATTTAATGGAATGTCTCAAATTGGTTCATCAAATAATCACTTTCTATTATGTATCATGGGATGTTTGATATTAACACTTTATCTATTCAAAAAAGAAATTTTCAATCATCAAAACACTCAAAAGTATCAATTTAATGGAATGTCTCAATTTAATTTGCATATTTAGAAGTCTAATTATAGCAGAGATTAAATTGAGACTTCAGTGTGTCTCAATTTAATGAATAAGGCCTTATAAGAGAGTTGGGTTATCGGTGATAGATTTGGCGATCCTTCCTATCAACCTACGTAACTTTCTCGTACAAACATTCCTACCTATCTAGCTACCTATCTACCAACATACAAACGTACTTACCTACTCACCTACTTTTTATGTCTTTTGGATTACATAAAAACAAAAATGTCAACGAAGCAAAAATAACAAACCGAAAAAAAAAAAAAAAAAAAAAACCATCAAGAAAATAAACATGCATGGATAAAAATAATGAGCATAACAACATCTTAGAAATTGGTAGAGAGGGGATGCTTTTTTTAGCTTCCTTCTACAGTCAACAATGACCTTATTGGTTTAGAGAACGTTAACTAATGGGTAGTGGGATATGAGCATTATCAAAGTTGAATTAGGGCTTGGGTGTTGACAATTAATTAATTATTATTTTTTGAGTTTGTATCTTATTTAATATATAACTACACACAACTTTTTAGTGATTAAAACATGGTATTTCCGGTAACACGTTTTATCTAATACTACACGTACTATTGTAAAGTGTTGTAGAGCCTAAATTTATACGATACAATACATATAGTGTTAGAATAGGCATTTACTGAACTAATCATCTTTTCAAAAAAATAAACTTGAAAAAATAGTTAGAAATTAGTGAGAAATAGTATGGAATTTAGTGTAGTGTAGAGACGGGTAGACATGAAAAGGGCAAGAAATTGATCCCCGGGGCAATATACGGCGGGGGCAGCGTGTAAGGCGGCCTGGGTAGGTAGGGGCAGTGCAAAAGGCGGCCCGGGCAAGATTAGAGGCAGCTCGCTCGAATTCTGGCCGGGAACGGAGAGTGGAGGGGCTAGGATTTGGCCCCCATTGTATTCTTCGTCTTCCTCGCTTCTGCGCTCCGCATGCTTGTTTTCGTCTGTCGGCGAATTACTTTGTGTTTTCTTGAATTCTCGCTATCGCTACCTTCTGGCCTCGAAAGTAGCTATCTCCTGGCCTCGAAGGTCGTCTTTGTTCATGTTTATATAGTCTTTGTTATCTACTCGCTTGTCTTTGTACATTCTCCTAGACGCTTCTTGCTCTGCTCTCTGACGCTTTTTGCTTCTCTTAGCTATGCGCCTCGACCCTGTTAGCTTACAAAGGTGTAGACTTCTCTTGCGCGACACTATCGGTTTGTGAAGCTGTTTCTGCGCCTCGAAGTGTCTGTTTTTCGCGGCATCAAGTGGGTGGCTCGTTTCGACGGTGCTTTTGCAGATTTGGCAGCGCTCACCAAAGTTCCTGGACTTTACAACCTTCTCTGTAAGTTAATTGCCACTGTTTGTAACTTTTGGTTTGCAATTTCGTTCTGTGGTGTTTGCTTATTTTGTTCATTTCTGTCAATTTTCCAAACTTTGGGAGTTGAATTTGACTAGCTTTCAGGATCCTTGAAATTTGAGTGACTAGTTTGGAAAAGATGAGGAGGAACTTTGAGTGTAGATGTCTGATTTAGGAAAAAAAGAGGAAACTGGCTTGCTAGAGCTAGTTCATAAAATTCCTGAACCCTAATTTTTAAGAGGAGCTCTGGAATTTGAATGTTGAAACAAAAAGGGTGGATTTTTTTGAGTTGTTTAGGGTTGATTCAGAGCATTTCACATATCCGTTCAATTGCCAATTGGTGAGAGTTGTCAATGAGGTTGTACTTAGTGATTTTAGATAATTAGAATGCGTATGTTCACCTCCAGATCATCGATTTGTGAATCGATTGCAATTGAATTGGTCTACTATGTGATTCTTGCATACTTGAATCTGCGTTACCGTTGAGAATTTCGTGGATCACCGATTGAGGGGGAAGCCGGAAAACCGGATAATCCAACTCAACTGGAGTTGAAGTAGAAAGATTATGTACGTTTCTTCAAGCAGTTAAAAAAGCACCATAATATTCAACTCGACTCGAGTTGAATCATTTAAGCATAGGAATCACTAAATGCAGACATGGTATCCATATAGTTGAAACATGACATGACAAACTCAACTGAAGTATAGCACAGATCCTCTGACTAAATAAGACAGGAACATGAGTCTATACAATCAACTCGATTCGAGTTGAATTGGAGAAGATTTATCTTCAAGTTTAATTCAACTCGACTGGAGTTGAAAGTATTCAAGCACTGTATGAGGAGATCAGAACACTCCTCGAAGGATACATTCAACTCGAATCGAGTTGAATTAATCTTCCGTGGACAGTTGCTAAAGATATTCGTAATGTAGTAGAGACGAATAGAATGCTATTTCAACTCGACTCGAGTTGAATACTAATCCTTGCAATATGTTTAGATAAATACTCATTTGGCCCCTGTGTCTCATCAGGAGAAAACAATTCAAAGGAGAGGCTCTCTGCATTCTTCAAGTCCTATGTTCCTGATGGCAATAGCGAAGTCGCGGACCCATAAATATTTAGCGACATGTGGGTGCACACAGGGCTTCGGATGTTGAATGGTGGAGTATGCTCCTTACACCGCACACGCACAAGCTGGCTGTCGTCACCAAGTACAAGGGAGCAAAGTGCAACCTTCCTGTCAATTTGGAGAACATCATCGACGATGTCGTCGTCCACAACACGCCACGGGTAGATCACTTAATGTATTTTAAAAACAACGTGCGGGCTAATATAGAGAGGATTATATTCATTTGAAGTAAAAATTATAAAAGAATTCCAAATAATGAAGGGCTTATTAAATATAGACAATCTCATTATAAGTAATTTAGATAGACATAAAACATGGGCCATTACTTTTTTGTAAATTTAATATAGGGTGGAAAGATAAGGATCTTAGAAGGTTTCATTAGTATGCTGTGTAAATAGGTTAGGACTCACGGAAATGGTTTATTAGTCTAAAAATGGATGAATTAGGTAAAGCGTCGCTATTGGAGTTGTCTTCCTTGCGCCAATTTGCAAATGGCTAGGGTTTGCTTTGCCTTTTCGGCTGCTTGTTTGGAGGTTGGAGTGTGGTGATCGTGTTTTAGCTGAGCGCGTGCAAGTGTGCATCTAATTGGGCTGTGAAAGGTCGAGTTATGGCAATCCAAGTGAAGATATGGACAATGGAGGAGGAATGTGCTGTGCCGCAATATTACAGCAAAATCAAGGTATTGGAGGAGGAAACATATGCGTCTCTTAGGGTTCGTTTGGAAGAGAAATCTGCGTTGGAGTGGCCATTTCAATTTTGGGACAGTGAAGAGAAGTGTAGAATCCGAGAGAAGATGGAGGGTTTGAACGATGTAACAAGTGATGTGTATGTGCTGCCCTTGCGATGTGAAGTCAAGGAGGCCTCTAAACGGCGTCGTCTTGATGATGGGATTCATGTAGCAGATCGGGGTCTTCAAGAAGTGGCCAATTTCCCGGAAAGTGAAGAAGACATCGATAACCATCCTCTTGAGCCTCTTGGAAGCTGCGGGGTTGCGGGTTCCAACGGGAATACGGAAGCTTTGGAGCACCAAGTTGATTCCACCTTAATATCCAAAGACGTTTGGGAGCGATACCTTGATCATGCAGAGAAGATGAAAAGGGATCTTAAGTGCTCTTCCCAGGAGGACAATCGGTGGGTGTTGAAGTCTTGGGACTTTAATGGTAATAGTGTAGTGAAGATATTCTGCATCGAATGCCGGAAGGAGATTGGAGGGGACAGTGGAAAGCACGACAAGACCAACATTCAAAATTTGTTCAACAATTTCAAAGCAAAGCATTTGGTGAGTACAAACCATGTGAAGAATTGGTGTGTGAAGAATGACGTTCCTTATGCAGATCATCCACAATCTACAGCACCTAAGGGGAAGTCCGTTCATATGACTCCGGAGATGCACCAAAAACTCATTGACGAGGGTGTTGAAATTATGGAGGAAGTGAACAAGAGTATGAATGGTGCACAAAAACCTTTCACGGTCCTTGGTACATTTAGGAGAGCCGCCCAAGAGCTTTTGGATGAAGGTGAAATGCTTTTATTGCAGAGACTTGCTAAGCTTGTGTCCCCCAAAGAAGAACTTGGAATGGAATTTGAAGCATCACTTGGCATCTGCAAAGCACTTGCAAGCAATAGAACAATCAAAGGCTCTTTCTAAAGGTCCAACTGCAATTCTTAGTGGAAAGAGAGGAAGGCCAGCGCTATCATCTGGGGCTAGTGTACACTCAAACCAACCTGATCTTGGAAGGTGGTGGAAGACTTCCGCTACTACCGAGATGGAAGGAAGTAAGGCATCTAACTTTGACCACAATCCGTGTTTGCGTTTGATGTGTTGGGGCTTTAGGGGTCCGGTTTATAAATACTACGTGGTGTGTTGTATTCGGTTCGTGAGTTGCTTAATGATCCATGTGGGAAGGGTTTGGTATGCGAACCCCACCTTACAAACATGTGTGAATATCGATGGAGGCTCTATCAATATTAATGGTACTTTTAGGCATGTGTCATGTTTGAGGGTGGATCCATCTGGAATTGGTTTTTGTGGTCTTGTTTGCTCTATGTGCGCTACAATCCCATTAGAGAATGATTTCAAAAAGAGAGTCTTACGTGAAGAACGTAACCTTGACAAAAGGGGGACTCGAAGCACCGGGGGGGAGGGAGAAGGATTGGATACCTACAAATTTCTGAACTTGCCAAGCATAGTCGTGAGCTCAATAGAAAACTAAAAGCTGAGAGATTCTTGCACTTGGCAGCTCGTGCTAGAATTGTTCAACTTAAGGTCAAACGTCCAACTCTACGAGAACTAGCAAGAGAGGCTTCGTTAGAGCATAATGTCATAAAGTTTTGCACTAGTATCATCAATGCTCATAGGTCAGGGGCATTTGGAAGGAAGCCGGCACTATGGAACTTTCTTAGCGATATAGCGCAGAATGTGAATAGGAATGCTAGAGGGAACCGTTACAGTGAAAGTACCAAGTGTTTAGGGGAAGTGATGAAGGTATATGGAGGACGAAGGATGATAGATATTTTTTCTTTGAATTTTGCGGGTCCAAGTTACAGTCAAGTGAAGCGGGATCTAAGTAAAGGTGTGCAGTTTATACCTGGTGAACACGTCGAGATTTTTGCGGCAGTTGCACAAATATATAGAGATGCTAAAGTGGCGCATAATATTCTCGGTCCAGTTCCAGTTATTCTTGCAGAGGATGAAACTAAAGTGAAAGGGAGAGTAGCTTGGGAACCTAAGCGGGATACTCTTGCTGGATTTTGTGGGCCTTCAGAGAATCATGTATGTATCTCCGGTTTTAGACCTGTTGTTGGATGTGGTGAAGATGGGTACCGTCAAATAGTAGAGTCGTTCACGAGGAACACTAAAGGGAGTTTTGCCCGTGTAGTTGTTGTGAATCCTTTGCATGATAAACTTCCCCGCCTTGTTTTAGTTGCATGTTGCACTTGTAATTGTTTCAAATCTGATTGGGTTAGAAATCAATGGGAAGTTATAGACAAGCTCTGGAAGAGGGATTGTTTTGCCGCTGTGGGTCCAATAGTGGGGCACGCTAGCGATGGTGATTCCCGTAGGAGACAATTGATGCTTGCAGATTTTAGGAGCATAGAAGGAAATCGTCTTGACATTGGGTGGGAAGGGTGGATGTTCTCCGCATCTTTAGATAATAATGGGGATGCGAAGGGCCTCCACGACCATGATTATCTACATAATGGTAAAAAATTGATCAATCCTTTGCTTTCAGCTTCAAAGATTTTACAGTTGGGAGGAGACTTGTGTCTCCATAGTCACATAGAGCTAGTATTCCAACAATTTGAGAACGATGATCACGGATTAAAAATGGAGGATGTTGATAGGAAAGATCGTCAAAACTGGGGAGCTGCACAAAGATTGTGCCAAGCCAAGGTAAGGTCTTGTTTGGCACGTATGCGTGACGGAGACTATCCTTGTAGAGAAAGAACACTTGGGACTGACTACTATTTAGAGATTTGCGCAAACTACATTGACATTTTTTGTTCACCTAGATTAGATCTTCGTTCCAGGATTGTGTTGTGTGGAAAGGTCTCATTTTTCTTTCGAATTTGGAGATTATGGTTTCAAAATGGAGATCATGGGGTATTGGGAAATTCACAAAAACTCATCGAGGCTAAAAGTTTTGTTAGTCAACAATGTTTTTTGGATATTCAGTTATCATGTCATTTTGTGGTTCTTTTAATTTGTCATTTCAGAGATAGGTACCCGGAGTTAGCCGTTCCACTTCATTTGACTGGCAGTGACTCGTGTGAGGTGTTCTTTTCAAAAATTGGGGGCATGAATGGGCATGAGCGTGCATATGACTTCCACGAATTGTTGAACACTGCCAACACTCTAAACCATATTTCTGCGGTGGAATACGGGAAGAATGGTTTAGGATTCAAAAAGCAACATAATAAGATGGAGAATGTTTGGGAAGCGCTGCACAAGCTTCAACCTGGAGAAGAGCGATGCAATTTGGGCGACTATAGTTTAATATCTTCAAATGCTGAGGTGATAAGTGCGCTAAAGGAGGGATTGAAGGAGGCCCATGCATTATTCAGGCCTCTTAATATGGCTCCAAGTGTTCAATGCCCAGCACACAAAAAAAATTGGTATGAGAAGCCGTGGGTAGTTGAAAGAGCCGACCCAAAAAGCTTTGCTTACAAACCTAGCTTAAGGCCGGAATCAGGGGAAGATGGCGACTCAGAGGTATTGCGAGACCGGTTGCATACAGAAGTGTTGGCCTCCGTGGGTATTGTAGAAGACACCCAGATGAGGGATTCAATAGAAGAAGAGGTCGTGGACGATGGTTTGCAACATATCGCCTTATTGGAAGAAGAGACCCGTGATGTCATAACGGAACTATTGAACCAAGTAGAGAATCAAGTGACACTTGTGCACGGTGCCAAGAAGATAATGCCAACCGTAGAAGTTGGTGGCCATTCTATTTACAAATCGACACTTGTATCACAGTTGAATGGGAATGTTTTTCTTTCCAAAGATAGATTGGCAAGAATTAAACATAGCATTCAATTCAATAACCATGATAATTGTCTCCAAGCAGAATATTCATGTGGGTCAAGTCTGTTATGTATAGGATCAGATTGTGGAGTGCATTTTGTCCAACGAATCACGACAAGGTTATCTTCAACAGTAAGATCTGCTGCCAAACGAAAAAGGGGACGTTCAAGTACTGCTAATAAAGCTGGAAATGCTACTAACATATTGAACGGAGTAGATGAGGGGTCATGGTGGGTGGGCAGGGTGCAGGCTATGCGACGTCGCAATGGGAAACAATTTGGAGTACTAAGGCAAGCAGTTGACCTCCTTGCCCGAACAGAGGAATCAGGGAAGAGAAATCCTAACAACCCTCATATTGAAGTGATGTTGCAATATTATAGAAAACATCCGGGCCGTGATAAGTTTAAATATGATCACACAGATAGTCAGTGGATTGATATAGATTGTGTTATATCTATTGTCACTATGAGCTACAATTCTACAAACGAAGTATACACTCTTGACAAGAATGATTTGAGCTGACTTTCCAAGTTTGTCAGGCATCAAGTATATAGGATTGAGTACCTAGTTTGCATCATCAACTTCGACTGCTTCATACAATGTAAGTATTCAACATGCACGATGCTTCATACAATGTAAATATTCAATATGCACCATGTTAGAGTTTTGACATTGTTACCATTTTTTATAAGAACAATTATTTGATTGATCAAGAATACATTATAAGTATTCAATATGCACCATGTAAGAGTTAAGACATTGTTGTTTTATAAAAACAATTATATGATTGATCAAGAATCTTGATATATGTCACGTGTTTGTCGTCATCGTAAGGTTTTGGAAACATGGAGCACCAAGTAAGTAATGAAAGAAGCGCCTTTGTTGAGTGTTGGAGGCGTAGTAGAGAAAGTGAAAGAGATCTCGCTTGGAAGCGTGATGAAATGGCAAAAGATTGTGCATGACAATGTAAGTATCCAACATGCACCATGTAAGAGTTAAGACATTGTTATTTTATAAGAACAATTATATGGTTGATGAAGAATCTTGATATATGTCACATGTTTTTCGTCATCATAAGGTTTTGAAAACATGGACCACGAAGCAAGCATTGGAAGGGCGGCACAGTTGGGCTTTGGAGGCGCGGTAGAGAAAGTGGAAGAAATACAGCTTGGAGGCGTGACGAAATGACAAAAAATTGTGCATGTTGCTAAGGGTAGAAGTACTAGACTTGTAAACCGCTCCCCGTGGTTGTTTATATTCGATGTGTTTGTGATCATTTTATATACCACATGTTGTGTTTGTAAACGCAGAGACATTTTTCTTCCGTTTCCACTCTTATCCCATTTGTGGTGTACTTGGGGTTATTTTGTATTTCTTGTCATAGTGTGGGCTAGATTGTAAATTCTAAAACCTGCTTGATGTGTTTAAGGTCATATCTTTTAAATAAATTCATTATTCATGAGGTTATTGGGGTTTATGATGTTACTTTGTGAAATAACACGTTTTGCTGTGTTTTGTTGTGAATAGACACTTTATTCATGCCGGCCTCGAAAGAGGACTGGAGTTCATATCATCAATTTATTTAGTGTCACTTGCACAACAATGTATGAATTGGTATGTTTGCTAGCATCATTTTATTTATGTTCATGATTACTTGTTTGCAATTGTATGACTCCAAAGGGTTTTGGCTATTACCTTGTTTGCAGTGGTTTTGTTTGCACACTCCTTTCTCCAACGGGTTTTGTCTATTACTTTGTTCGTAGTGGTTTTTTTGTTTGCACACTCCTTTCTCCAAAGGGTTTTGTCTATTACCTTGTTTGGAGTGGTTTTTTTGTTTGCACACTCATTTGTTTCCATGTTTTCTCTCAACACTTGTCATTTTGCTTATGCTTTTAAATTAGTTTTAATTACTTAAAAGGAATATAGAGTACAAAAAATTGTATTGACTTGGACAATATAAGTAATGAAAGGGTGCAAACAAATGGGCCATTTTTGAAATTTAAGTAATTATAGGGAGGCTTTAATAAGGCCCTAGAAGGTAAATAGCCCCAAAACAAAAAACCTCCAGCCGCACGTGGTGCACAAAAATGCCTTAGAGTGATCTACCCGTGCAACACGCACTGGATCTCCGTGACGTGCATCATGGACAACCCCACTCAAGACACGACTTCTGACCAAGACTACCGATTCACTTACATGATCGATACTATGAAGATTGCATTTGTCATTTGGGCTCATGTCGAGAGTATAAAAAAATCTTAGTACGATCCCTTGGCAAAAAATGTCGGGCAACACATTTGCGAATTCCGATTCACAACCGAGCTTGGTAACCAGCAGCCCCCAAGTATTCTCGCCCCTCGTCTCTGATCACTGGTCACTGCCATGGTGAACTTCAAGGCAAAGCTGCAACGCAAGAAGATGCAAATGCAACCCCTTCGTCTAACGCAGGAAGTAAGCATGGACAGTGGCAGCTATGAGTCGATTCTATATCAGACTCCTGAGGCGACGGGATCAAAGAGGCGCAAGGCGAATTCGTCCCAAGCACAACGGGGGTCGACACCAAAGAAGATCAAATCAGTCACAACGAAGAAGTCGACCCTGGCCGATTCCATGGAGATTGATCAGGCGAGCCTAGTATCAACCTTGACAGACGTCCCAATCGACAGTGTAGAGAAAGTTGTCGATTACAAAGAGTCCATGAATGTCTTCAAGAACTACTAGGCTATTTGCCAGGACTCTTACATCTTCGGCTCAGATGTCACTTCCAAGATTCCAATTGAGCGTCTCTTTACCCCCTCCCCGCCGACCTGAACATCTGGAACCTCGAGCAGGAAAAAGTCAAGCACACAATAAGATAAGATGTGCGATAAGGAGAAGAAGAACACCCTCTGCGTCTTCCCGGAGAATAAGCTTGTAAAACCCCAATCTTGGCAGGAGATACAGGACGGGGAGTTCCACATGGTCAATGGACAACAATGTGTCTAGGCCTCCAAGCAGTTGCAAAACAGGCTAGATGTAGATGTGAAGATTAGGGACGCTTTTAAGGCCTGGGACTGCTTCGTAGTATGGAATGAAGATAAGTCCATCATTCGGAGAATCTCCGCGTTCTACAACAGGGTCAACCACTTTATGCATACATATCCAATGTGGGCGAGAAACATCATCGCGGCGCGAGAGCTGTAGGAAAGCCTCGGTAGACTGGAGAATCCAAAGGAGGCTACTGAGGTTGGCAAGACCGTCGCACAGAAGGCCTCGACCGGTAGGAAATCAGCTAAGGACGCGTCCAATTTATGTGCAACTCCATTCAACTCGATTCGAGTTGCATAGTGTCCTACAATACTAACGATGATATTTTGATTCCATTCCAGCTGTAACCTATTTCAACTCGACTCGAGTTAAATTTCTAACTCAATTTCGTACTTGGTTGATACGGGAGCTCATGGAAGCTTTAAAGCTTAGATTTGCTCTCATTGACGTTAAGGGCGCCTAGAAAGCAGTGACAGCAAGCAAAGCGGCCAGAGAAAAGCTCAATTTGAGTTGAATATTCTAAGTTCTTTGTATTTAACTAGAGTCAATCTTAATGCGCACTTCAGTGTGCAGAGATCATTTCACTCTTGAACTCCAATCAACTTTACTCGAGTTGAATGGATTATTAAGTCTGCTATGGAACCATGTTTACATATTTAACTCGAGTCGAGTTGAACACAAACTATAGACTAGTTAGGTCCATTTTTCTCATGTAGTCTTAAATTCAACTGGACTCGAGTTGAATGTATTGATTGCTGGCGCTTAGTAGTTCATATTTGGTATTCAACTCGGGTCGAGTTGAATGCGCACATCAGATTAGTATAGTAATGCTCTCACATGCCAGCTCCACTCTAACCTAAATCGTGTTACACTTACAAGTTATTGATAATTTCATCTCTTGCTGTGTCAACTTGCAGATGTGTTCGCTGATGAATTACACTATCAGCTCCAGCGACAAGCACGACAAAGTCGTCAAACTTGCGATGGAGGTCTTCAACTTGGATCGTCGAGATTTCGAAAGTGGGTACCCGATCGGTGAGGCTTCCGGATCCAGGGAGAGAGTGGAACCACCGCCATCCCCCATGAAGGCCGAGAAGAGGAAGGCAAAGAGGAAGGGCAGGGGAGTAGAGTTACCACTTGACGTAAATGACACAAGACCGATAGTAATTGGGTCAAATGACGACAATGACAATCCTAACCAAGATGTTGAGGCCTACGGATCCCAACTTCCAATAACGCCCCAAACTGGACGAGGCTCATCTTCTCATCTTCCTCATCCCCAGGAACAAGGCTTCTTCGACAACTCTCTTCCGGCTTCCACCCCTTCGCCTGATAAGATGAGAAGGGAGTCACTATCCGTTGACGCTCTAATGGAAAGACTCGTTAGAATGCAGGAGGAGGCGCAGGCGCGACAAAGGATCGAAGTTGAAGCAATGCTTGCTCGAGAGCGCGTCGAATGCAAAGCCTTGAGACTGGAGGATGAGCACCGATGGAGCGTAATGATGTCTCAAACCTTTGAGAGAATACCTGGAATAGTAGTCCAAGCCATTTCGCACCTTAATGCAAAGCTGCTCCTCACGCTCGAACCAAGTCATAGTGAACCTCTGCTTCTGACCCACGGGGCCACTCAGTCTTCCAACAGCGGTGCCGCTCGACATGCATCTCCTCGACGTTCCCTCCAAGGCATGCCAATTGAGTCGATTCTAGCTCCAGCACCTGCGGGCAACATCGATCAAGATGTTTGCAGGGATCAAGGCCCATCAAGTCGCTCCATATCTTTGGACCCAGTCAATGTGGAAAGGAAGGCCGTGGATGAGGAAGAGCAGATAGGGACACGAGATGAGAGTCTCGATACGAACGTTATCAAATCACGTTGGACTCCATGATCTAGTCTTTCATTTAACTCGGCTCGAGTTGAACTTCTCCTTCGACTGATGGAAGATTGCCTGTAGAAGCCTTCGAGAGTTGTTGTTAGCCTAGTATATATATTCCCCAAGGACAGTTTTTTTAGATTGGACTTAGTGTTCATCATGTAAATACTTTTTGTAAATGACGCTCATTTTTGAAAGCAGAGTTTGCAATACAATCATATTTTCTTACACATTTTCTCCCTCTGGTTTCTGCGCATGCTCTATTGATTTGCAAAGTGTACCAAAGGTATGTTTGTCTCATGCGGTCCCCCCTATGGAAGACACTAGTCCGATGAGTCCGTTTCATGGTGAGCCAGGTAACACGGCGCAAGATGATCACAATGAAGGTCACATTCCGGATTCAATCTTGCTCGAGGTTCACATTCCTCTTCCATCCTCGACCACTGTACGAGATTCACAAACAGCTGAAATCCAATCAGAGACGTCGGTAAGCTGTTCATATTCCAAAATCTCATTTTCATTCAATCCTTTCTTTATGAGTTCCGTGTGATCGCATTGTTTGGATTTGGGATTTCTTAGTGTTATAGCAATGGTCAGTCTCGAAATGTGGCAGTGCAGTACTTAACTGTCTACACATTTGTTTGCCCCCCTTCTAAATAGGAGATGAGTCATTCGCACAGTCCCGTAGTTGCAGCCGTGGAGGATGTCCCTCGTTCTATTCCTTCAAGGGTGCCATGCAAGTGGCTCAATGTCATCCTGGACTTGAACGGTATTTGCCGTGTCTGCAAGGAGAAGAGATTTATGCCAAAGGACCAAGTTTACAACATGGTCGCAAGTGCACATTCCTCTGTCCTACCCGCTCTGATTGGTCCCAAGGCCGTTTTCGTTTGGCCCTTCTGCCTTGAATTTCTTCGTGAGTTGAGTGAAGTTGCATACGTCTTCGTATGGAGTTCGATGGTTCATGCGACCACGAAGTCCATATGTGACTACTTGTTCCGGGGTGTGCCATCCCCGTACCTTGTTTGGGGGCGGAACTCATGTAAGGTTGTCAAGGTTCGTGGACCGCGGAATAAGTTGTCCAACTTCAAGTTGAACGGGACTAATAAGGATCTTTTCCTCAAACCACTGGATATGCTTTTCAATGGTCTAAACTCAAAGTTTAATGAGCATGACACAATCATCATCGACGTTAGCCGTGAGAAGCACGTTGTGAATGAACCAGAGACTGTCGTACTGCTAGTCTCGTGGTCCGAGCATGATGTATCTGACAGATTCTTGGTGGACGAGCTCCTCCCTTGGATTCAACGTCTACATTAAAGCCGCGTCAGGGCTTGTTGTCTTTCCGTAGGGAAGACAACATTAGGCGTAGAATGCTCTCTGAAGAGCTCAATACTTCAGAATATGAAGAGCTTAGTAACACCGTAGAGGCTTCTAGGAAGCTAGTGCTTCATTAGGCTAGTTAACCAAGATTGGTCTCACTAGACAAGAGTCAAATTTGTCATGTATATTGTGTAGATTATAATAAATGATATCAATAATTATGTTTCCTCTCGGACTGATTTCGTCTCAAAGCGTGCTTGTGTCCGAACTTTTATTTTGTCATAGTATTTGATGGTGCTAGTTCTCTCAGCATTGATTTAACTCGAGTCGAGCTGATTTGGCTGTATCATATTGCATATCATCCTTGTTGATGATTCCTCTAAAATGAATTTGTATCCAGGTGTCCAATTCCGTCTCGGTTTCGGACAATGATTTTGATTTCCGTTGCGCTGCTTTTGCTGATTCAATTTTGGACTACGGACAATACACAATTTTGGAGAGTGGAATAGGCCATATAATGTACTCAGCAGCTACTGCACAAGCAACTATGGACTACTCGACAATGGCAATCGATGATGGTGTTGTGGATAGTCCTCCTTATGTTGGTAAACAACCACACTCTGCATGTTCTCCTTCCCTGCTGAAGAACCGTACCATGAAAGACGAATCAAGTCGAGGTGGCGCTCTGCAAAGAAAGCTTTATGATGATTCTGAGTTAGTTGAGGATGCACTTCCGGTACAAGTATGTAATACGTGAAGCAGTTCATCTATGAATTTCTCTGTGGTTGTTAACTTCAATCGTAGTTAGAATTACTTACATTTCTCTATCTCTACATGGACTCAGGCGACAACTGCAGCAGCCGTGCCCATACCGGTCATCTTTGAGTCCCCGGCTCTTCGTATATCACCTCATAAGGCATCGTTGCTAAAAATATCTCGTGGTGGGACAACACATTCTCTCTCTACGCCTTGTCCATTGAAGTCTTTGGAGCTGGCAACAGAACTTGGAGACTGCATGACAGGATTAATGGGGCCACCTAAACCGTCTGTTGCCCACGCTGTTGATACCTTGCGTTTGCCCTTCCGTACTATGCGCCGGCCATTACACGAGGGTCGCCGCCAGACTCAATCACACGATGGATTTCAGCCCAGAGTTACTTGTCCTCCAGTTCGTGATGTATGGGAGCAACGGATTTTGAAGCTTCAAAGACGGGAGAAATCAAGTTCTCGCTCGTCACCATACACAGGCTACAGTCGTGGACCAGAAGTGTGGAAGGCACTAGCTGAAATTCGAAGCCGTTCGCACTTGTGATATGGCAACAGTCTTGATATGATTTAGAGTACATTGATCGGTATGGTTCTCCATGGATAGCCCACATTCAACACCATACTATATTGTCCTATTGGTATAGAAATATCGTATTTACCATCGTACATTCGTATAATTCATATGTAACTAGAACTCACATTTATATCTGGATGAGCATATTTCGTTTGACGGGGTCAATTGGTGTATACAATGACTATAAGTAAACATACATTCATGTATATTCCATTGTGTTATACAATTATTCATCCATCTATATCTACTTTATTCCATTTTTAACAGACTATTTGGCTTTTTATCATTACTTCTGGGACTCAACAATACTCTCATTATTGAGGGATACTCTCAAAATAATGAATATGGTGTTTGCACTAGAATTAGTGAATGAAGTTGAAAAAAAACATTCGCTAAACTAACTTATGGTATATAAAAGGTTTAGCACTTTGACAACAAAAATTATATAATACATATTCATTTTTCCAATGTAACAACATGGAATCTAAAAGCATTTAAGATGCTCTCAAACACTTAGAAGTTTGGTTAGTACTATCTTTCTTTATATTACATGATTTTTGTACTTATGTGGGTTTTTGGCAAATGTAACGATGATTTCATAATGCAAAAGAATACCTTTTACACATATGTCCCTTGAATTTTGGAACAAAAGGACAATTGGTTATCAAAGTTTACTAGGTCCCGCACCACAAACTTCAAAAAAATTAGTACTTGACCATTTAGAGCCCTCCTAAACCGACTATTCAAAAAGATTTTTTGTAACAAAATAAAAACGTTAAATACTATTTGGTCTACCCTAGTGTGCTTTCTCCTGGCCACATGTTACAACTTGGCATTGGAATGCTTTAGGAAAGAATGTATATCTAGCTCACCGCCGGTATCTCAACGGATGGCATCCCTATCGTAGGCTAAAGCAAGCAGATAGTTAACAAGAGTACCGGCTACCCCCTCCAATCCTAACAGGATCTCACATCAAGGACTTTGCACAAGAGAGACTATCCTTCCTGCAAGAGTCACAGGGAATGAGAGGTGGAGGAGAAAGCGACCCCATTCACCAGAACGGAGTGAAGCGGCTCTCACCTCTGTACATGCTTACGTATTGGCAGGTACTAAATGCATTCACAGGTTCTAGTAACTAATTTAGAAATGTTGAGTGAATCTACTAACTGCTTGATAAGAAGGCTGACTGTGAATAGTTTAATTTCTGAAATATTCTATTACTGAATTTAGGGAGAAAAATGAAAAGGGACTTATATCTTTTCTATATATGCATAAGATTCTTTGTCCATATAGTGAGCAAAGCTGGCGCTCGAATGTTGTGCTGGGATTTATGGCAGAATTTCCTTGTTAGACATGTTTTGGATCCCATGCACAGTGAGAAAAAAATCTGTGAGAACATAATGAAAACAATTTGGGGAGTTCGCAACAATTTGAAGGCCAGGCTAGACTTAAAAGAGGCCAATATTCAACCACATCTCCAGTTCTGCACCGCTTCCTAGAGGGAAAACTGGGTCAGTTGTACTTCCAACAGCTCCGTATGTACAATCGAAAGAGGAGAAGTGTCATGTGACTTAAGATTAATGATTGATGATCTAATCTTCTGATGACATGTGGCAGAGGATAAGACGATAGGAGACATTGAACTCCCACTTGAGGATGAATGGCTTGGAGTTAGACAGCTCCAAGTGGATAATATGTGCAGTGGAGTTAGACAACTCCATATTTAGTGCACACGAGTCAGACCGCTCCAGATTGAGACCATGTGCACAAGAGTTAGACAGCTCTCGATGAGGTGCATTGGAGTTAGACCGCTCCAGATTGAGACCATGTGCACAAGAGTTAGACAGCTCTCGATGAGGTGCACTGGAATTAAACCACTCTTGAGATAATAATAATCACTCATGAGGTAATAATAGATGAGAAGAGTTAGATCACTCTAGTTGCTCTATTGATAAGAGCTATTTTTGAAGTAGGAAAGTAAAAGACTAGAGATCGACTTTTACTTCATGAGAAAGGAACTTGGATATATAAGCTCGGGGGGGGAGAAGGTAGATGCTCATTCTTTTATTGTGAGCTCTTCTCTATGGTTGGGTGGTTGAGCTTAATAAAGTCTTTGGTTGTGTTATTCTATTTGATCTTTGTTGTTGAGTTGGTGGCAAACCTATTAGAGGTTTGTTACAAGAAGGCAACACTCTTGTAAATTATCCGGAATTTGAAGACTCCTACAAACTACACTGGCCAACTTGTAAAGTGCATTGCATCGGATGGGGACTTGAAAGGGCTGAAATCTCATGACTACCATGTCTTGATGCAACATTTTTTTCTCTTTGTGTTTGCAGTTAATCTCTCTTGGACAGGGATACGCGCGTGGCAATCATGCACCTTGGTCTATTGTTTGTACGATCGTGCGCAAAGTCCCTAGATCCCTTGTCCATGGATCAATTAGTGGAGTATATAGCTGAGACACTATCCTTCCTGGAGAAGGTATTTCCACCTTGATTCTTTAATATCATGTCACACCTTTCCATTCACCTTGTGCAGCAGTTAGATATATGTGGTCCAGTACACACCCGATGGATGTATCCTATTGAACGATACTTGAAGAGGTTGGAGGGCTATATTAGGCAACGAGCAAAACCTGAAGGATCTACGGCAACGGGGTACATAGTAGATGAGGTGTTAGGATTTTATATAGAGTACATGCAAGAGTGTGAGCTAACACGCACAAGGATCTGGGATGATCAAGAAGAATTAGGGGCCAAGAGTGAGGTCGTGGAGGGTACAGATTGATATCGACTCTTGACATCAGAGCTCAAGGCACAGATTCACGAGTTTGTTCTCGCAAACGCAGAGCTTCTACAATCATATAGAGAATAAGCTTCACTTGTTTTAGTCAAGTGCTTTGTCTCGTAGGGACATTATAACTACGTATATCTATAAAGGCTATTGCTTACTAATTGTAGTCATCACATTACAATACATAACTAGAGAATGTTTTGTAGAGGCGTTTCCTTCAAATGCTCCTTATTTTTGATATCTAAAAACTTTCAATTTACTATGGCTTCTAATCAGACGTCACTACTTGGAGATAGAAGCACAATACAAAATGCATGCATCTATACGCCGTTTTTCACGGGGTAAAAGAGTAGACTATCCACTAGTCGCGAGGAATGAAGAAATTTCTAATTGGTTTCCTGCTGCAGTGGAACGCGATGTGGCAGCAGGCATAGAAGTCGATGAAGATGTTATTGGCCTTGTCCTGCCACCCTCATGTGATACAAAATTGTATTGCAGCATGTATGCATATGGGAAGCATATACGTGTGCGCGGAACAAAGGTAGACTTGGCAACGTGCGATAGCGGAGTAGCTGCAACATTCACACAATCTTGTCATGCAAGTAGAAAGGACAAGAACCACAGGCTCGTGAACGTGGATTACGTGGGGTAGGTCGAAGAAATTATTTGTGCTGACTATGGGAAGTTTGAGTTACTGCTACTGTATTGTAAGTGGGTCTAAACTACATGGGTTGGGCCACGGGTAACTATGAAGAGAGATGAGTACGGTTCCACTCTCGTGAACATAGACCGTACCATTCCGTACTCATCAGATTCGTTTGCATTTCCTCTTAGTGCTCAACAAGTCTTCTTTGTTGACAATGTGGCACATCCTGGGTAGAAGGTTGTTTCACGCAAGGAAGCACAAAGTGTGAGAGTAACTTCCAATGCTGGCGGAAGATCAGATGTACACTGCCTAAGCGTCCGGAACAATGCTGAAATTCAAGGATTGATGGCACAGAATGTCACGGACAATACCGCAGCAATGCCACCTATTTTTATCAAGTTTTAGGGAGATGTCTCGCAACGAGGTGCAATTTGCTGTGCAAATGGAGGATAAAGAGGAAAACCACATTAATGAGTCACCATAGTAGAAGTGTAGGAGCCCAACTACTATCTGTAGAATTTTGGTACAGCTAAGGAGTAGTAAGAAAGATTGCATAGTTAACAAATTGGATTTTTATGAAGAAAAGGAGTTCATTGAAACCAATTTAAGTAAAGAAAACTATTGAGTTGACTATGTAGGGTTCCAATCATTACGAGTATAGTAAAGAAAACTGTGCACATTACTACACTATTTTACAATCACTTTCACAACTCAAAAAAGTTTGTGCATCAAGAAAATAAGTGAAAAGATAGAGCATGTGCCAATCAACAGTTTTGGACTCTTCTGCAAGTAGTCAGTTATTCTTTGAAATTGTATTTATAGGTGTTGCTAATATGCAAGTCATTACTAATATAAGTAAAAGTAAGAGTCTACATAACTATGTGATTTTGCATGTATTACTAATCTTAGTAAAGAGAAATGTTAACATGACTGTATTATTTTGCAATCACTTTGACGTCTCAAACAAATATGGGAATGTTATCAATCATAGCCCAATCTATTGGCATCGGAAATCTTAAGCAAAGTAAACGCGTTTTTGTGCATCTTCTAAGTAACTGCATCATGAATTTTTGACTCTTTTGCAAGTAGTTAGTAATAGTTTGAAGTAGTATTCATAGGAATACTTCAAGGATTGTTGAAGGGAAGAGTTGATTAGAAGTATTCCAAGTACCCTTGACTGAAACCAGTCATCTACACTACAAGAGTATAGTCATAATCCACGCCAGCTAAAAACATAACTACTATGATAATTCTTAATACTCCTCATTACTCTTACCTTCAACAATCCTCATTACTGTGCACATTACTACTTCTGTATTCGACATCAACGACATTAAATTTGACTCCACATAATCACATTCCACGTCAAAAATATTAAATATAACTCTATTGAGTCACATTCCACGATAGCAAAAAATATGACGTAACATAGTCACCATTACACTACTATGCATAATAAAAAAACCATCCATGTGTTAAGTAGTACCTCAGTACAGTGATTAGTCACTACTTTCATATTGATGACTATATGCTATATAATTATATAATACAGATGATATATAAAAGATAATACCTAAAAGAATTTCATATTGTCTTTGGGTGGATAGTTGAGTTGTTGGCTCACTCCGAATCAATAGTTAGTGTCAAATACTGCATCTCAAAAAAACATAAAAAACCTCTCCTCCTCTACACCTTTAACCCTCTAAGTATTCTTCTAAACTCCTACCTTCAAGTGCTCCTCATTACTCTTACCTTCAATAATCCTCTAAGAGAGAAAGAGATGGCTCAAAACTTGAGGGGCTGGTGGCAGGACGCATTTAATATTTCAAACCCCAACTCTAAATAAAAATGGGGACAAGGTCCACCATGGCCACATGTCAATCGTTGAGTGAGTCTTTTAAGGGTTTATAACTTTGTCAAGTCACCTGATTAACATATAAGACTAGAATTAGTCATGTAGTCCTTAACCTAACTACATGACTAATAGTAGTCATGTAGTCATGTAATCCTTAACTCAAACATGTAGTCATGTAGTCTTTAACCTCACTACATGAGTAGTAGTCAAGTAATCATGTAGTCATGTTTACATGACTACATGCTACAGATTTGAGAGACTACGTGTAGTCATGTAGTTACCCAAACATGACTACATGACTACATCTAGTCACTAGAACCAACTTTACTACAAAAGTAAATTATACATAAACCAAATACCAACAATATAGGAATGTTATCAACTATAGCCCAATGTATCAGCATGGAAAATCTAGAGCAAAGTGAAGGCGTTTCCGTGCATCTTGAAAGTAAGTGGAAAGGTAGAGTAAGGGCTAATCATGAGCTTTAGTCTCTTTTGCAAGTTGTTAGTAGTTGTTTGAAGTAGTATTTATAGCTTTTGCTAAAATGCAATTCATTACTAATACAAGTAAAGAAAACAGTCTACATGACTGTCATTTTGCATGTACTCCTTATTGTAATAAAGAGAACAGTTCATACGACTGTATTATTTTGTAGTCACTCTGACGTCTCCAAAACAAATATGGGAATGTGATCAAAAACAGTTTCTTTGTGAGCATGAGAACTCTGTACAAAAGTTAAGCCTACAAATTAATTTTGTGCATCTAGAATGTAAGTGGGAAGATAGAGCAAGTGGAAAAATGATTTTTGGACTCTCATGCAAAGTAGTCACTAATTTTTGGAGGTTTATTTAAAAGTGTTTCTAGAAATCTAGAATGGTGCTCCAAAATGACATCCTAGAATGTTTGCACGCAAACATAGTAGTGTTGAAGAGGGAATTTATTATGTAAGTGGAGATTATGGACCTACTCCAATTTCACAACACTCACCTATTTTGCCAAGAAGTAGACGACTTCAAAATCACGTGATTGTTGTTCATAGCTACTACGAGCCACATTATTAACTACATGACTGTGTGTAGTCACCCAAACTAACTCGCTTGTTCCTGTAAGTCATACATAAACCAATTACCCTTACGATGTGACTACAGTACTATGATTATACTTGTAAGCATATAGAGCGTCGACTCGGAGAACCAGGCAGGAGAACATATGTCCCGTTCCCGTAGCCGTTTCCACCCAAGTCTTCAAAGATATGACTACATAAGAGACTAGTGCATGACTAGACCCTCTTAAGACTGATCTTAGAATAAACGAATGACTGAGGTAACTACGTAGTCATACGCGCTAAGTCACATCCAGTCACATTGAGCTCGATTTCTTGTAGTGCAACTCCCGTAGTGATGTCATTAATTATATCTTTTCGATCTCTATTCATTGATGTAAGCAACCCTTGATGGAGCCAAGCGCATACCTGTCATGTCTAAATTGCCGGCTGTGAATGTCTCATCTGTACGGCACCGACGTTGAAAAAATCTCTTGCGGCGACATCAAGCTCTTCTAATTCGCTTGTCCACGAGAATCTTTGGAGCCGAGTATGAGACTTGGAGATTGTATGACGGAATCAATGGCTCTACGAGAACCAAATGTTGCACATGCCGATGGTCCTTTCCGTGTGCCTTTTGTACTATGCGCCCGCCATTGCACAAGGGTGACCGTCAGACTTAATCATACGATGGATTTCAACTCAAAGTGACTTGTTCTCTAGTTCGTGATGCATAGGAGCAAAGGATATTAGAGTTACAGGCACGGACAAAATTGAGCTATCGGTCCTCATCGTATACAGGCTACTGTCGTGGCTCTGAAGTGTAGAAGGCATTAGCAAAACTTTAGAGCCGTTTCTACTCGTGATATAGAAGCAGTCTTTATAAGCTTCAGAATACATCCGCTTAGTTCTTGGTGGATAGCACATCACACGATAGTGTACAGTAGTGTTATCATTGAAATATCGTATTTACCATTGTTCATTCAATTTAATCTAATGTAACTAGAGCTCTCTCTTATATTTTAATGATCAAAATTTCTATGTCTATGTCAATTGGTGTACACAATGTCTATAAATGAACATACATTTATGTATATTTCTTTTATTGATATGATTATCCATCCATGGAGCACCTCTCTGTACCATATTTAATTGCACATTTGGCAATTTATCATTTTCCTTGGAACTCAACAATGCTCTCATTATCACGGTATTCTCTCATTTTGATGAATGTGGTGTTCTTTGGAGGTGATGGATTGAGTCGATGCGTGGCTATTATATCTCCTGTCTATGCTACATAACTGCTTTGCAGTGGAGTATTGGTCGTATACACCTAAGGGTGAAAATTCAAAAATGATGTTCTCGTTGTAATGAGTTGGAAGAAATTGAACTTGCTGCATTCTAATCGCAGTGAAATCAATGCGAGAGATAAGAGTCTTAGACCTCCTACAAATGGTAAGCTTTATTAGACATTGAACGACACTTCGTGGATGATTTGCTGCAAGATTACACGGAGCACTCGCATTTAAGGGTAGAATTGGATCGTTAGGAATCTCTTCTTTATGTGACACAATTTTCTCACTGCTATTAAGCATTAGCAATGTCACCTCAACATTGTCACTATCAAAGTCATCACTTAACTTCTAAATGGATTCACTACTAGGAAGACAATGCAATATGACTATTGCTGTATGAGTACCGGCCACTTTTGGTAGGAAAGTAGTCATCTCTAACCACTTTGATGACAAATGCATGTGGTCATGTCTTGGGAGCAAATATGACATTCTACTCATATGCTACTCATATTTTCACGCAACTTTGGTTGAAACTTCGTAGGGAACGTACTCGGCTTGAATTTTTCGACTTAGGCAGCCATATGACAATAGGAGCGGGTCATCTAACTATGGTTTTGGGCAGGCCTTATGACTAGAATTAGTTGTTCTTTTTACTGTGTTTTTGGTGGCCGATTCTAAAAAGGGGTTAGGCTAAGGCTTTCATGGTTTCAACTTATTCTTCCAATAAACAAATTATTAGCCCTGAAGTTTAATCTGCGAGTCTTTTGCCTTTGGACTATTTGTTGAACATGCTTCTTATTGGATAATCAATTTCATTCTAAACACTTCAAGAACAAAATCTATTCTAACCGTGGCTATTTAGGTATTGTCGATAAGAATATGATCCTATTTTAGCAACTTCCTTGTCTCTTATCTTGTATACGTCTTTCTCTATAGTTGTTTGCAACTTTGTATTCACACTCACATGTTTGCTTTTGCCTTGCCTGCATTTTCTTTGCATGCTTCTTATTAGGTGAATGTCAAAATTTGTCACATGCTTCAAGTTTACTTTGTGACTTTTTTCACCATATCATTGTCATCCTTGAAAACAATACAATTTGGTAACGCTTTTTCACGTTCTCGATTTATCTTATTGTTCATTCATTTAAATGATCATGTTGTACCTAACCATTCTTTGTTTCAAGTTAATTTTGTGTGATGCATATCAATTACGTCTACAGAGTCCTATTGTAAACCAATTTGAAATGGGGATTTTAAAATTCAGTACTTCGTAATTATAATAGTCATCTCAGCATTAATTATTAATAAAAATTTAGGCTTATTGTGCCCTCTAAATGTTCCCAAATGGTCCCTTAATGAGATTGGGTAATTCATATCGTCTCTAGTATTTCTATATCTTTGCTCAAATTACCAGGATCGGAATTGAAATCTAATGGTAGATGAAGGAGGTACAACTCCTTAATAACCACATTCTTTTAAGTTTTTTGGAGCAAAGATATAGAAACATCACAAACTTAGAAAGCACATCATGTACACGAATTGAATAAAATTAGTATTGATTATATAACTTTTGAATTGATATCTATATTTTTATGTGCTAGTAATAGTAAAGAGACTTAACCATTCTTGCTTATTTGTAGGTGTGAAACATTGATTGCAATTGGTGTCAATTGGACTCAATTAGTTCCATTTTCCTTACTATGGTGCACGGTTTCCGCACAATCTGACTAAAGCCCTAAAGCCAAAAGCCCCTAAATTGCCGAAACTCCTCAAAACCTTGTCCTTCCAGTGCAAGATGAAGATTTTAAAGTTTTGACGTAATGTTAAGTATGTAGCCGTAAGATCTTCTACCTAACTTACTCATGTATGTGTGTACCAGATCTTAGCTTCAAATTTCTTACCAATTTTGAGATCGTAACATTCAAAGTTGAGAGAAAAGATTTTTTTTCTTGTTGCAAAATGGGTTTGGAGTATTTTGTGAGCCAAAAACACCAATCGTAAGAGTAAATTTGAATTGTGGCTCTTTACATTCTTATTCCTAGGTGAATTAGATACATGTAATTGCAATTTCTACCCTCATGCGACCTATAAAACCCAATGAAATGCTTGAAGTTTCACATAGAGGTATGCTAAAATTCAAATACAAAGACCTCTCTTTGACGATAAAAATAGCATGTGAAGAATAATTGTATCATGCCTTAAAAGTTTAAAACTATTACTACATGAGGAAAAAATATTAAAAAATTAAAAAATTAAGAAATTAAGGTTCTGATTTTTGGTGAAATTCAAAGTTTATGCCTTTTAATTTATTTTGGGCAGAATTTGGGAGTAAATGAACATATATTGCAAATTGAGTAGTTTTGGGCTGATTACATACTCTTTTGAAAATTTGACCATGAATGTTTCCTCAAGTATACCGTAGCTTTATAGCAGATTCAGCAGATAATAATTCTAGAAATAGATGCCTAAAATTTTGGGAAATTATTGGCATCTTTTGCCGAATATTATATAAATTATAATTCAAAGTTGCCGTAAAGTGAGAATTTCTTACTTTACACTAGTTTTCAAACTTTGTTGGAAGGTTAATGTGAATTTCAGTGTGAGAAGATGTTTTTTTTGTAATCAAGCCCACTTACATTAGTTCACAAACAATACGAGTTAGAAGTAGCAAGAATTTAGGTGAGGCTTTTGAAATGTTTCGGACACAGATTTTCGGAGTCCAATTGCGCATAGAAGATGAAGTTCTATGGACTTGTGTCAAACAAACAAAAGTTGAGAAATCAAGCCTTCTTCCACCTCCAACAACTTTTGTGTCAAAAACAGTTTTATGCAAAAGATATGGACAAAACAACACAGCAATGTAAAGGTCCATGTATCAAAATGCATTCCGAACCTCGTCTATTCATATTCCATGACTTTGAGTCACACAGGGCTCAAACAACATTCTCCAATACTCCCACTAGCACTGTGGTGACTCAACCAAATCTTCCACTTCGACGCAGTGCTATCCGTCAAAGTTGGAAGCAACTTTAAGTCCAGCCTTGTAGCAAATACGTTGAAAATGATTACGGGGAAGCGGCTTCGTAAGAATATCGGCTAGTTGCTCCTGCGTTGATACACATGTGAGCACGATCTCCCCATCTTGCTGAGCATCACGAATTTTGTGGAACTTCGTGGCAATGTGCTTAGTACGTTGATGAAAGACAGGGTTCTGCACAAGACGTATAGCAGCCTGATTGTCACTAAAGAGCTTGGTCGGGTGGAGCTGAGGAAACCGAATGCTTGCGAGAAGGCGTCGCATCCAAATGACTTCCTGAGAAGCAAGCGAAGCAGCTACATATTCCGATTCTGTTGTACTGCCAGCGGTACATGTTTGCTTGCGGCTGCCCCATGCAATCGCTCTTCCATTAAGCATGAGAAGAAACCCATAGCGGAACTTGCGGTCATCAATGTCAGCGGCATAATCTGCATCGCAATATGACGAAAGCTGATGCATGTTTTGCAGCTTGCCTGGCCCATATGTGATGGGCATTCCCAATGTACGCGTACGTATTTAAGAATTCGCTTTACAGCTGAGACATGAGTTGCATTTGGACGACTACAAAATTTAGCAGCGTTACTTACTGCATAGCTGATGTCAAATCTAGTGCTGAGAGCCGCAAACTAGAGACACCCAATACACTCGCGATAGGGCCACGTAACCATGTCTTCTACACTACTCCCATCAGACATCACAAGCTCAGTTGCACTACTTGGATCAGCAGGTACAACTACAGCATTAGAATTCTCATGTCCAAATCAAAGAAGCACGCTTTCCAAGTACCGGCGTTGATCAAGGTGAATCAACTTCTGATCACAGTCACGAGTAATATGTAAACCCACAAAGATCTCAGCCAATCCTTTGGTGATCACAAACGCGCCTTCCATGTAGTTGAATATATCAACAATGGTATCATGCTTGGCACCGCAACAAATCCCATCATCGACCCAAATGGCAATAATCAATTTAGGATCACACTTATTGACATAAACGCAACTATCAGCATCGGAGACGAGAAGATCATACGCGTGCAGAAAGTTGTCGAATTTCTTATTCCACACCCTAGGTGACTGTTTCAGCCCATATAGTGCTTTCTTGAGACGGCAGACTTTGTCAAGTGCCAAAGGATCCTCAAAACCCAAAGGTTGCTTCATAAATATTGTTTCTTCAATTTTTCCATAAAGAAACGTTGTACGCACATCAAACTATCCAATGTGCAGATCTTCGGCAGCTGCAACAGATAAAATGGTGCGTATTGAGTCGAATTTAACCACAGGGCTAAAAGTATCCTTATAGTCGAGTCCTTCACGCTGAGTATATCCTTTTGCACACAACCTGGCTTTGTATCTGGCTACGGAGCCATCCGATGCAAGCTTAAGCTTGTAGACCCATTTATTCTGCACTGTTTTCCTATCACTGGGCAAAGACTCCAAACTCCAAGTCTCATTGATCAAGAGCGATTCAAATTCAATATGCATTGCCTTCATCCATTGTGCTTTCTGTGGTGAGGACATCGCTTCTTCGAAAGTCGTCGGTTCCACAGGTAGTTCCATCCCTTCGATGACAGTCGCCATACATGAATAAGAGTTGTTAATAATGTAGATCCAATCACCGTACCGTGAAGGGGGATTGCGTTGTCTCGGTGCAATGACTGGCACTGGAACTTCTTCAATGTTGTGATGCGAATCATCATCGGAATCGTGATTCAGGTTCTCTTCCTGAGTAAGAGTTGTTCCAACGTCTTGTTGAGAATCATTGGAATCAAGAGGTGACTGTGTCATTGGGACAGGTACGTTAACAACTCCCACTGGTGCAAGACCATCCGATGGAGCAATATTTCCCACTCTCAACATGTTACCAGAATAAGTGAGCCACTCCGTACTCCCACTCGTCCCTTTCGTTGTGAGATCTTCATGGAAGACTACATCTCGACTTTCCTCTATACGCCGTAGATCAAGATTCCACACTCGATAAGCCTTACTTGTTAGAGAGTATTCCATGAATATACCTTTTTGGCTCTTTGCATGAAGTTTCTTCCGGAGTTCCTTGGGAACATGAACGTATGCATCACAGCCAAAAACTCGAAGATGTGCGACGGACGGCTTCTTTTTATACCACAATTCATAAAGTGTATGGCCATTGATAGTACAAGTGGCAGTACGATTTAGTGTATACACCGCTGTATGAGCCGCCTCTGCCCAAAACGTATGAGCGATGTTACTAGTATGGAGGATCGTCCGCACAGCCTCAACAATCGTCCTATTGTCACGCTCTGAGACTCCGTTTTGCTCCGGCGTAAATGGAGTAGTTAACTCTTGCTTGATGTTTTTGTCTCCCAAGAATTGGCGAAAAACACCACTAGTGAACTCTGTGCCTCGATCGCTACGGATAATTTTGACTGTATAGCCAGTTTCACGCAATAGCTGGGCTACAAACCGCTTGAACGCTTGAATGGTTTGGGGTTTTGTTTTCAAACATTCAATGACCCTAAAACTAGTGCTATCATTTTTAAAGAAGGCAAAATATAAGGCCCTTCCAATTGAAGGGGTAGACATCGGGCCGCATAAATCAGTGTGGATGAGGTCTCCAGGTGCTTTGGAGCATTCCTTGTCATTATTATGTGGGAACACATTTCGCTGTTGTTTCCCGTACACACAACCAAGGCAGAAGCTTTGCTCTCGTTGAGTGATCACCACACTATCAACAAGTCCTTGTGTGGCCATCTCTTGTACCGTTGCATGATTGGTATGTGAAAAACGACGGTGCCGAATGTCGTGTGACTGACGAGCTTCGGTTGTCGTTGGTATACCAAAAGATGCGGCCAAAACCATTGCTAATGGTGCAAGTTCATCGTCAACGACTTCAATCAAAAGGCGATACATCTTATTTTGTATGACCCCTGTCATAACAATCTTGCCATTCTCTAACATCTGACAGCCGGTATCTGTTTGTAGTGTGAAAATCTTTCGCTGAGCCGCAACGTATGATGAAAAAAGATTGCGTCCTAAGTTGGGCACATAGAGGACATCTTTCAAAATACCAAATGTGAAAGTATCCGAGTGCTGAATCCGAATGATAATATCGCCAACACCAGTAGCATGGAGCTGAATGCCTCCGATGCCTTCGACAGAACTATTAAGAGTACAATAAGTAGAAAAGAAATGTCGGTTGTATGTCATGTGCGCGGTGCAACCACTATCCATGTACCAACATGATGGTAGATACATATCGTTATCAAGAAATGCCGTGTAAGCCTTATAGGTGTTTGTGTTAGAGGTGCGCTGCTCACTTACAGTCTTGTGCTTCGATTCTTGATGCTTACGTTGTTCTTCTTCAAAAGCAGCACATTCACGACCCCAATGGCCTTTCTTGCCGCACTTCAAACACGCAGTGATTTTCTTTCGATCAAGAATCTCCTTCCTCCTAGCTTCACGTTGGTCTGCGGAATATTCAGGTTTGGCCTTCGTAGTAGCAGCATATGCTTGTGCTGATGCAATGATCGCATCTGTCTTCATCTTGAGAGTTCCTTCGGTTTGAAGAAGCTGGAGAGTCAGGTTTGCTAAAGACTTGGACGTGGTAGGTTGCATGCGCCATGCAGGGATTATAGAATCAAATGCCTCAGGAAGATTGCTAAGAATCTTGGACACTACGGCTTGCTCATTGAAAGTGTTATCGCCTCGACTAGCTAGTTGTGACACTATAAGCTCAATCTTGCCAAGAAAGTCAGCAATACTCTCTCCTTCTTCCATGACACATTTATAGAACTCTTGTTGCAACGTGTGAATATTTTCCGATGCATTTTGCTCATGGATGAGCTTCAGTTTGTCCCAAATCTCTTTGGACTTGGTACAAGATATAATATGCTTAAGCATGGACTCATCAAGCACTTGACATAAGAGACTAAATGCTTGACTATCACGTTTTATCCACTCAGAACGTAGAGCGGGATCAGATGGTTGGACTGACGTACCATCAATAATGTCCATAAGCTCCTTTCCAAGGAGGATGGCACGCATTTGGAATTTCCATAAATGAAAATTAGCGCCCTTAAAGCGCGCTATGCTTCCAAGTTCACGAGTATTATTCGCCATGAAGACAGATTAAAGCAATATCCGACAATGCAGGTGCAGGTACAAGAATTACAAACTAAGAAAACAATAGAAGTTATGTGCTTCTCACAAAGTGCACAGCCTATGCGGAAGGGCCCATAACCTGTAAAAAAAATAATAAATCAACGAGCCTCGCAGACGAGGAGATTTATGCGGGACTATAACAAGTGATCAGCATGTGTCTGATGCATTTAGAATGCAAAAGTAGACAAATAAAACGTTGCAAGCAATAATACTGAGTCTATAAACTCAATACAACTTAATACATTATATAGTGAGCACGTGTGCGTCTATTCATAGTACTTGTCTATTCATATACCTCGTCTATTCATATTTCATGACTTTGAGTCACATAGGGCTCAAACAAAATTCTCCAATATCTATGGAATTGTGTCAAACAAACAAAAGTTGAGAAATCAAGCCTTCTCCCACCTCCAACAAGTTTTGTGTGAAAAAAAGTTTTTATGCAAAAGATATGGACAAAACAACACAGCGATGTAAAGGTCACTGTATCAAAATGCATTCCGAACCGTTATTCGAAGCTTGTTTGTGCATAGAAGATCAATTTGTTTGAAAATGATTTGGTCTAAGAAAAGCTTAGAAATCAAGTAATCTTTCACCTCCAACAAATTTTATGTCATTTGAAGACTTTGTGCAAAAACTATGGGTGTTTAAAAAACGAAGACTAACTAGGTGCTTCACCTCAAAGTTCAAATATCCCACATGCATTGTTGGATACAACTTTACTCCTATTTTATAAACCAGAGAGAGTTGTGAAACTCGTAAGACATAAATCTAACATGTCAATCAGTGGAAGAGAGGTGGGCTTAATGGCAAGCTTAATTTTATAAAATTAAAGGAGATAACTGCCGAAATTATCAAAATACTATTTTAAGGTGCCAAACCTAGTTTTTGAACTTTAATTAGTTTTTGAACTTTAATTATTTATTAAGCAGCAAGGTGAAGCGGCACAATGGGATAGGCAAAATTGAAAGCAAGAATTTTTGGCTGTGAAGTTTGCATCTAGTAGGTGTGGTTATAACAGGTGCAGAGTAAGAGTATGCTCAGAGTAATCGCACTATGAAGAGTCCATGGCGGATGCTCAAGATGTTCTCCGTGGACTGTAGATCAAGTATACTTCAACTGGCAGGCGGTAGAGTAATGCACAATTACAAAAAGCAGACAATTGAACCCATTTTTTTGATCATCGACCCCGTCGTGAGCCACCACAGTAGTATGTAAGTTCTATAGTTTTCAGTCTGCGATCACCTTGGTCAACAATTTTGAACTTTTTAGATTGAGTTGATACATTTGAAAGAGCCTCCGTACTAACTCCATTATGCTGGTAGTAGTGAACACGATCATTGCATGTTATTTTTCTCTCTCGCCCTAGCTCTCCAAGTGCACGCAAATCGCACCTCCAAGCACATTTTCGATCGAGGTCTCTACATCAGCAACAAACCATTTACCCTATTATCGTTTTTAAATCAGCGTCAGTCTTAATTTTACGTCGTGCCTCAATTATGCGTATGGAGCTTGATCTTCTTCTTTCGCTTCTTTATTGTGCTCAAGCTACACCTGATTGGGATTTTGATACGTGCTTTCTATACTTGTTGTAGTTGGGAAGGAGTCTATTGGTGTCATTTGAATGTTGTGTATAAGTTTTTTCGTGAAGAATTTTTGTGTGAGCTATATGTGATTTTTATGCTTGTAGTAGCTGTGTGGCGGAGTGCAATGTGAATAGCTACTTCTACGTATGGTAATGGCGGTTTGTCTTAAATCAAAGTTTTTAAATTTTTGCTTTGACTATGGTTGTTGCACTTTTTGAAACGGATTGTGCTACCTATCAGCACAACTTTCGTGCCAGCAAAGAAGACGTTGTAGAAATCATGGGTATTGGAGGCGGCGAAGAAGAACTGGTAGATGGTATTGGAAAGGTGGACAACATAGAGGGGGCCATATTGGATAGGCTTCTAATCCTAAAGGGCTATGCTTTGAATAAAGTATAGAAGACCAACAAGGACGATTACGTTATCTATGCTTCCGTAGAATTAAACAATTCATCAAGATAGGACAGGCAATCGCTAGCTTTATATTGTGGCCCACCACGTTCTTGAAGCATCAAGCATAGTCACCAATTCGCTCACAAGCATTTTGGTTCCTATGACTATATGTAGTTGCTCTCCGTAGTCACATGCTCCAAAGCGATGAATATCAATTGTTAGACTACTCGCATTTTCAGCCACAAATAAAGCTTTCATCCAGTCATATCCTTGCACTGGTATGTAAATGTAGGGGACGCGCCAATGGAAACATCTACCCGCACATCTAACTATTCTATCTGACTTGTCCATTATGATTACAAAAATGACTAATGTTGGTATCGGTCATGTACCACTCATATGACATTTTTTACTCATAAACGCCAATCATATTTACATTGTTTTTCTAGTAGTGTTTTTATGTCAAGCTCAATTTTGGCCTTCAAAAGCACTGGTTCTTCTACAATTATTCTAAAAAATTTACGAGGAGTGAGAATTTCACTTGACGCACCTAGGACAAACTCAAAAACTCCAATAACGGGTACTTTCTGACTTGCAGCAACTAGAAGGTCCAAAGATCGTAACTACTTGGCAACGTTCTTAGTGCCTCTTTGAAAGCACGCGTCACATCAACAAAAACCTCCACTTTAATATATAGTCACATCTAACCAAACATGAACCACAAAATTTGAACAATAGAGGAAACTATCGCAAATTCAACTTCTCTCATATAAAACTTTACCGGCACAGAATGCAAGTCTGCTCAAAATAGGCCATTCCACTTTTCACTAAGGAAATACTAAGACAATAAAGAGGAATGCAGGTTTGAGAGAATCGACATGAGTGTCAGGGTGCTTTGAGTTTAAAGCCACAATTATACATGAAGTAGTCACATCTTTATCAAAAAGATTGTTGCATTAACGACTAAACTTCCTCTTGGCAAAGGAGCGTGAAACCTCAAAATTACAACTTTCAACGTTTATGGACTCCTAGCGTTTCAATGTGTAAAATTCAGATATTGAACATGGTTGAACGACAATTTTGAATATAAATAATGTGAACAATGGGGACATTGACTTATGCAGCTTCAAAATTTTAGTGCAATTATAATCCAAAAAAGTATACTTAATAGCTTTGGAAAATTTATCTTTCTACGTTCGGAGTTTTGCGGCCATCTCACGGGTAGATCACTCTAAGGCATTTTTGTGCACCACGTGCGGCTGGAGGTTTTTTGTTTTGGGGCTATTTACCTTCTAGGGCCTTATTAAAGCCTCCCTATAATTACTTAAATTTCAAAAATGGCCCATTTGTTTGCACCCTTTCATTACTTATATTGTCCAAGTCAATACAATTTTTTGTACTCTATATTCCTTTTAAGTAATTAAAACTAATTTAAAAGCATAAGCAAAATGACAAGTGTTGAGAGAAAACATGGAAACAAATGAGTGTGCAAACAAAAAAACCACTCCAAACAAGGTAATAGACAAAACCCTTTGGAGAAAGGAGTGTGCAAACAAAAAAACCACTACGAACAAAGTAATAGACAAAACCCGTTGGAGAAAGGAGTGTGCAAACAAAACCACTGCAAACAAGGTAATAGCCAAAACCCTTTGGAGTCATACAATTGCAAACAAGTAATCATGAACATAAATAAAATGATGCTAGCAAACATACCAATTCATACATTGTTGTGCAAGTGACACTAAATAAATTGATGATATGAACTCCAGTCCTCTTTCGAGGCCGGCATGAATAAAGTGTCTATTCACAACAAAACACAGCAAAACGTGTTATTTCACAAAGTAACATCATAAACCCCAATAACCTCATGAATAATGAATTTATTTAAAAGATATGACCTTAAACACATCAAGCAGGTTTTAGAATTTACAATCTAGCCCACACTATGACAAGAAATACAAAATAACCCCAAGTACACCACAAATGGGATAAGAGTGGAAACGGAAGAAAAATGTCTCTGCGTTTACAAACACAACATGTGGTATATAAAATGATCACAAACACATCGAATATAAACAACCACGGGGAGCGGTTTACAAGTCTAGTACTTCTACCCTTAGCAACATGCACAATTTTTTGTCATTTCGTCACGCCTCCAAGCTGTATTTCTTCCACTTTCTCTACCGCGCCTCCAAAGCCCAACTGTGCCGCCCTTCCAATGCTTGCTTCGTGGTCCATGTTTTCAAAACCTTATGATGACGAAAAACATGTGACATATATCAAGATTCTTCATCAACCATATAATTGTTCTTATAAAATAACAATGTCTTAACTCTTACATGGTGCATGTTGGATACTTACATTGTCATGCACAATCTTTTGCCATTTCATCACGCTTCCAAGCAGTATCTCTTTCACTTTCTCTACTACGCCTCCAACACTCAACAGTGCCGCTCTTTCATTACTTACTTGGTGCTCCATGTTTCCAAAACCCTTACGATGACGACAAACACGTGACATATATCAAGATTCTTGATCAATCATATAATTGTTTTTATAAAACAACAATGTCTTAACTCTTACATGGTGCATATTGAATACTTATAATGTATTCTTGATCAATCAAATAATTGTTCTTATAAAAATGGTAACAATGTCAAAACTCTAACATGGTGCATATTGAATATTTACATTGTATGAAGCATCGTGCATGTTGAATACTTACATTGTATGAAGCAAATCGAAGTTGATGATGCAAACTAGGTACTCAATCCTATATACTTGATGCGTGACAAACTTGGAAAGCTGCTCTGAATCATTCTTGTCAAGAGTGTATACTTCGTTTGTAGAATTGTAGCTCATAGTGACAATAGATATAACACAATCTATATCAATCCACTGACTATCTGTGTGATCATATTTAAACTTATCACGGCCCGGATGTTTTCTATAATATTGCAACATCACTTCAATATGAGGGTTGTTAGGATTTCTCTTCCCTGATTCCTCTGTTCGGGCAAGGAGGTCAACTGCTTGCCTTAGTACTCCAAATTGTTTCCCATTGCGACGTCGCATAGCCTGCACCCTGCCCACCCACCATGACCCCTCATCTACTCCGTTCAATATGTTAGTAGCATTTCCACTTTATTAGCGAGACTTGAACGTCCCTTTTTCGTTTGGCGCAGATCTTCATTGTTGAAGATAACCTTGTCGTGATTCGTTGGACAAAATGCACTCCACAATCTCGATCCTATACATATGAGACTTGACCCACATGAATATTTCGCTTGGAGACAATTATCATGGTTATTGAATTGAATGCTATGTTTAATTCTTGCCAATCTATCTTTGGAAAGAAAAACATTCCCATTCAACTGTGATACAAGTGTCGATTTGTAAATAGAATGGCCACCAACTTCTACGGTTGGCATTATCTTCTTGGCACCGTGCACAAGTGTCACTTGATTCTCTACTTGGTTCAATAGTTCCGTTATGACATCACGGGTCTCTTCTTCCAATAAGGCGATATGTTGCAAACCATCGTCCACGACCTCTTCTTCTATTGAATCCCTCATCTGGGTGTCTTCTACAATACCCACGGAGGCCAACACTTCTGTATGCAACCGGTCTCGCAATACCTCTGAGTCGCCATCTTCCCCTGATTCCGGCCTTAAGCTAGGTTTGTAAGCAAAGCTTTTTGGGTCGGCTCTTTCAACTACCCACGGCTTCTCATACCAATTTTTTTTGTGTGCTGGGCATTGAACACTTGGAGCCATATTAAGAGGCCTGAATAATGCATGGGCCTCCTTCAATCCCTCCTTTAGCGCACTTATCACCTCAGCATTTGAAGATATTAAACTATAGTCGCCCAAATTGCATCGCTCTTCTCCAGGTTGAAGCTTGTGCAGCGCTTCCCAAACATTCTCCATCTTATTATGTTGCTTTTTGAATCCTAAACCATTCTTCCCGTATTCCACCGCAGAAATATGGTTTAGAGTGTTGGCAGTGTTCAACAATTCGTGGAAGTCATATGCACGCTCATGCCCATTCATGCCCCCAATTTTTGAAAAGAACACCTCACACGAGTCACTGCCAGTCAAATGAAGTGGAACGGCTAACTCCGGGTACCTATCTCTGAAATGACAAATTAAAAGAACCACAAAATGACATGATAACTGAATATCCAAAAAACATTGTTGACTAACAAAACTTTTAGCCTCGATGAGTTTTTGTGAATTTCCCAATACCCCATGATCTCCATTTTGAAACCATAATCTCCAAATTCGAAAGAAAAATGAGACCTTTCCACACAACACAATCCTGGAACGAAGATCTAATCTAGGTGAACAAAAATGTCAATGTAGTTTGCGCAAATCTCTAAATAGTAGTCGAGTCCCAAGTGTTCTTTCTCTACAAGGATAGTCTCCGTCACGCATACGTGCCAAACAAGACCTTACCTTGGCTTGGCACAATCTTTGTGCAGCTCCCCAGTTTTGACGATCTTTCCTATCAACATCCTCCATTTTTAATCCGTGATCATCGTTCTCAAATTGTTGGAATACTAGCTCTATGTGACTATGGAGACACAAGTCTCCTCCCAACTGTAAAATCTTTGAAGCTGAAAGCAAAGGATTGATCAATTTTTTACCATTATGTAGATAATCATGGTCGTGGAGGCCCTTCGCATCCCCATTATTATCTAAAGATGCGGAGAACATCCACCCTTCCCACCCAATGTCAAGACGATTTCCTTCTATGCTCCTAAAATCTGCAAGCATCAATTGTCTCCTACGGGAATCACCATCGCTAGCGTGCCCCACTATTGGACCCACAGCGGCAAAACAATCCCTCTTCCAGAGCTTGTCTATAACTTCCCATTGATTTCTAACCCAATCAGATTTGAAACAATTACAAGTGCAACATGCAACTAAAACAAGGCGGGGAAGTTTATCATGCAAAGGATTCACAACAACTACACGGGCAAAACTCCCTTTAGTGTTCCTCGTGAACGACTCTACTATTTGACGGTACCCATCTTCACCACATCCAACAACAGGTCTAAAACCGGAGATACATACATGATTCTCTGAAGGCCCACAAAATCCAGCAAGAGTATCCCGCTTAGGTTCCCAAGCTACTCTCCCTTTCACTTTAGTTTCATCCTCTGCAAGAATAATCGAACGGACCGAGAATATTATGCGCCACTTTAGCATCTCTATATATTTGTGCAATCGCCGCAAAAATCTCGACGTGTTCACCGGTATAAACCGCACACCTTTACTTAGATCCCGCTTCACTTGATCGTAACTTGACCCGCAAAATTCAAAGAAAAATATCTATCATCCTTCGTCCTCCATATACCTTCATCACTTCCCCTAAACACTTGGTACTTTCACTGTAACGGTTCCCTCTAGCATTCCTATTCACATTCTGCGCTATATCGCTAAGAAAGTTCCATAGTGCCGGCTTCCTTCCAAATGCCCCTGACCTATGAGCATTGATGATACTAGTGCAAAACTTTATGACATTATGCTCTAACGAAGCCTCTCTTGCTAGTTCTCGTAGAGTTGGACGTTTGACCTTAAGTTGAACAATTCTAGCACGAGCTGCCAAGTGCAAGAATCTCTCAGCTTTTAGTTTTCTATTGAGCTCACGACTATGCTTGGCAAGTTCAGAAATTTGTAGGTATCCAATCCTTCTCCCTCCCCCGGTGCTTCGAGTCCCCCTTTTGTCAAGGTTACGTTCTTCACGTAAGACTCTCTTTTTGAAATCATTCTCTAATGGGATTGTAGCGCACATAGAGCAAACAAGACCACAAAAACCAATTCCAGATGGATCCACCCTCAAACATGACACATGCCTAAAAGTACCATTAATATTGATAGAGCCTCCATCGATATTCACACATGCTGTAAGGTGGGGTTCGGCATACCAAACCCTTCCCACATGTGGATCATTAAGCAACTCACGAACCGAATACAACACACCAGAGTATTTATAAACCGGACCCCTAAAGCCCCAACACATCAAACGCAAACACGGATTGTGGTCAAAGTTAGATGCCTTACTTCCTTCCATCTCGGTAGTAGCGGAAGTCTTCCACCACCTTCCAAGATCAGGTTGGTTTGAGTGTACACTAGCCCCAGATGATAGCGCTGGCCTTCCTCTCTTTCCACTAAGAATTGCAGTTGGACCTTTAGAAAGAGCCTTTGATTGTTCTATTGCTTGCAAGTGCTTTGCAGATGCCAAGTGATGCTTCAAATTCCATTCCAAGTTCTTCTTTGGGGGACACAAGCTTAGCAAGTCTCTGCAATAAAAGCATTTCACCTTCATCCAAAAGCTCTTCGGGGCAGACTCCCTAAATGTACCAAGGACCGTGAAAGGTTTTTGTGCACCATTCATACTCTTGTTCACTTCCTCCATAATTTCAACACCCTCGTCAATGAGTTTTTGGTGCATCTCCGGAGTCATATGAACGGACTTCCCCTTAGGTGCTGTAGATTGTGGATGATCTGCATAAGGAACGTCATTCTTCACACACCAATTCTTCACATGGTTTGTACTCACCAAATGCTTTGCTTTGAAATTGTTGAACAAATTTTGAATGTTGGTCTTGTCGTGCTTTCACTGTCCCCTCCAATCTCCTTCCGGCATTCGATGCAGAATATCTTCACTACACTATTACCATTAAAGTCCCAAGACTTCAACACCCACCGATTGTCCTCCTGGGAAGAGCACTTAAGATCCCTTTTCATCTTCTCTGCATGATCAAGGTATCGCTCCCAAACGTCTTTGGATATTAAGGTGGAATCAACTTGGTGCTCCAAAGCTTCCGTATTCCCGTTGGAACCTGCAACCCCAGAGCTTCCAAGAGGCTCAAGAGGATGGTTATCGATGTCTTCTTCACTTTCCGGGAAATTGGCCACTTCTTGAAGACCCCGATCTGCTACATGAATCCCATCATCAAGACGACGCCGTTTAGAGGCCTCCTTGACTTCACATCGCAAGGGCAGCACATACACATCACTTGTTACATCGTTCAAACCCTCCATCTTCTCTCGGATTCTACACTTCTCTTCACTGTCCCAAAATTGAAATGGCCACTCCAACGCAGATTTCTCTTCCAAACGAACCCTAAGAGACGCATATGTTTCCTCCTCCAATACCTTGATTTTGTTGTAATATTGCGGCACAGCACATTCCTCCTCCATTGTCCATATCTTCACTTGGATTGCCATAACTCGACCTTTCACAGCCCAATTAGATGCACACTTGCACGCGCTCAGCTAAAACACGATCACCACACTCCAACCTCCAAACAAGCAGCCGAAAAGGCAAAGCAAACCCTAGCCATTTGCAAACTGGCGCAAGGAAGACAACTCCAATGGCGACGCTTTACCTAATTCATCCATTTTTAGACTAATAAACCATTTCCGTGAGTCCTAACCTATTTACACAGCATACTAATGAAACCTTCTAAGATCCTTATCTTTCCACCCTATATTAAATTTACAAAAAAGTAATGGCCCATGTTTTATGTCTATCTAAATTACTTATAATGAGATTGTCTATATTTAATAAGCCCTTCATTATTTGGAATTCTTTTATAATTTTTACTTCAAATGAATATAATCCTCTCTATATTAGCCCGCACGTTGTTTTTAAAATACATTAAGTGATCTACCCGTGAGCCATCTACACTATTATTATCGTAAAACAATTCAACCACATTTTTCTATTTTAGAAACTTGGCTTAGACTACTTGTTGGTTTTTTTCTTTTGCTTTATAGGATTTTGTTTGCTTGGACATTATAATGAATATAATTGGCCTTTATAATTAAACACCATACTTTAAAGTTAATCGAAAATAGAACTCTAACCAAGAATACAAAGTAAAAGTATACTAAAAATGTGGAAGAATCAGACCCTCTCGAGGGTACCATGCACACTCCTTAGAGGTTCTTAGACTTTACTACATTAGTTTTCCAAATTTGCAAAAGGACTTTGACTCTTTGATATCATAATCGAATATAACTAAATGCAATTATTGAATTGACGGCTATTACATATTGTTAGGAGATCTTAATGGAATCCAAGAACACATATAAAGAATAGTAACCATATTGTGCACTTCCATAAGAGAGGTGCTCTTCTACAATAATTAATATGAGGTAAGTTCAGTAAACCCGATGTTGATGGAGGTGAACTTAAACAGTGCCTTGCATTCATGAGTATCTCAAAATCTCTAATCATATATAACTAAATTGACGGCTAAATAAATTTATAAATGTTTCATATATGAACGAAGAGAAGTTCATATCATCAATTTTGAACTAGACAGATTGTAATCTAAGCGTACTCTTTCATTAATCATAATGAGTTTGTCCTATATGACTAACTAGAGATTACAAGAATATAGAGAAATCAGCAAAGGCGATTTCGTTCCTTGCCTCCATATCCATCTTCAATGTGGTTATATACTACCGCGACCACCGAGCTTTGCGTACATGGAGAGTTTATAGAGTATAAATATCTCATTGTAATAACATACTAATGTGATCTACACATCATCACATTGATGCAAGGGGCAGCTAGTATCTAAAATCAATTAGGTTATATGATTTGTTGTTCTTTTACTACAATTTCCTCCCTTTCTCCCAATTTAGAGCGTAAATAGTATGGTTTTTCAATATCAATTGAGCAAACCTAGTCTTCTTCACAAGAAGCCTATGTTTCGCAGAGTTCAACTCTCGCAAGCTTTCAATTGGACGATACGTTTCCTATAACCCTCTCATTTGCCATGCACATTTGTCACATTCCTTTATGAAATCAAAGATTACATTTGATGTGCTTTCACAGAATTTCATCCTGCATGACCACTAATTTCCTAACAATCAAGTCACTTTCAACTCAAATTACTTTATGCCAAACCTACCATTGAGGATGGGTGTGTTGGTCGCATGTATGCATGGTGGTCACACATTGTTGTTTATCTAAGTTAACAGGCCAAGTGTATCACATCCATGTACGAAAAGAAAAGGAAACCCATGTAGTTGTTTGGGAGGATGAATCATTTTCTTTCAAATTTCAACTTCAAAAATGGGCTCGGAGCCCCCAAAACTTACCCAAAACCTAAAACCTGATAACCAAAACCTCAACACTAAATCCCAATATACCTTTACTTACGGAATCCACTTGCCTGGATGTGACGAGACCCTGGCCATGATGACAGAATTCTCAGATTGAGTTACAAAACTTGGTATTTGCCAATGGTGTTATGCACAATGTCATACTAAACTTTCACACTTGGTATGCCGACTACTAGCGAGAAATCCGTTCTGATAGCCACATTTACAGCTAAAATTTGCTCTAACAAAGCTCTTCGTCTCTGTTTTCCTCAAATCTCTTCTAATCTTTAACACGGTTTCTTTGACCTCTTGGCATGTCTTTACTGTACTTTCATAAAACTCTTTGCCCATCCTTCCGTATGGCCCAACAATCAAAGATTGAACTGCGTACACAATCACATATCGACTGTCGGAAGGTGCCAGATGACCTGAATGGATAAAATCAACTGTAGGTTGAATTTCAGATGGAGAAATTGGATTCATGACTTTTAACAAAGCTTGAAAGAATTACTCAACCGATCCAGAACCAGAAATATAGAAGGTTACAATGAAACACGAACGGCAACACACCGGGTTCCAATACTCAGATGCCAGTGTCTAAGTATAATCTGCACCATCTTCAAAGAATGAAGCAGCCCAATAAATTTCTTCATTTGTACCATCCCCGAACACTAACCCTGACCCTGGGGAAGAATAAAACAAACACAGAGAGCCACACTTACTTGTTCTTCACGTCTTCATTCTTGGTTAGGAAACGGACTGCCACTGCCAATGCCAGAATGGCCAGGGGCACCAAAAACTGCAAGATCTTGATGAGAAACTCTGAGCTCTTGTCTGGATTGTACGCCACTTGCTTCGCTGGTGTAAATGTTGGTTTTGATGGAAATGTGGATGGATCTATCTCCCCCACGTAGTACTCGTCCATCATTGCTCGTGCACTTGTGCTATGGCCTACATCCTCGAAATCGTCTGTTGCATCCTTGCCTGCATTCCATGCCAACGAAAGAAACACTCAATTCCTAAAGATAATCACGATCTGACTTGAGCCTCAAAGAAAAGGTGATGCATTTTATGCAAGCCTATGACGGACTTGACCACAATGACGATGCTTAAATCGAAACGAAAATAAAGATGATCACAATCTGCCTTAAGGCTCGAAGGAAAGGTGGCACTAACATTGCAAGAAAACTAAAAAACTCAAAGCTAACCTCTCGCGTAATTAACAAAATTCTGCCTGAAGGCAGACAGAAAGCTCAAATCAGAAGTCTGATGGTATTTGCAACTATCTGACTTAAAACTTCAAAGATGGGTACTCAATTTCCATTCAGACTCAATTTAAAATATGGATTTCTCAATGAACATTCTGAATAGACTGAAGATAACTCGTAAATAATGACTTTAGGAACATGAAAATAGCTGCAAGCTTGATTGTTACCGTCATCACAATTTCCTTCACTAATGCAAATCTCTGATGCAATAGACCACTATCTGCCTTGAGGCGAATACAGCACAAATCATAAGTCTGATACGACCTACAACAAATCTGAATTAAAGCTCCATAGATAGCGATGAACTATAAAGGTGAAATTTTTAATGCAAGAGAAGACCACAATGCAAACCTCTGATGGAGATGACCAAAGTCTGCCTTATGGCTCTGTAGAAAGCTCAGTTGTGAAATCTATTCCGATTTTCTTTACAGCTCCAGAGCTAAGTGTTTGATGTACACTACAAACTTTCACCGTTCTTGACTTATAAAATTATGAGGTATCACACAATGGGCCTGAAATTATCTCGCTAATGTTGACTTGAGGTGTATGCAAACAGCTCAGCGACCACTAAGTCTACTATTAACTTTGTAGTAGTTTTCTACACTTGTTCATGAAATAGACCACCATGATCATCCTTTCCATGTTGAAGAATACACTCAATGTAAACCATTAATGAGGCCACAATATGCATATGACCTCTACACATCCTTACAAAACAGAACAATTTTTCGTTGCTTGTTATAAAATTAGAACTCTAAATATAATTTGATGTAAGCATAATTTAGAATACAAGGTGAGTATGGTTAAATTTGCGAAGTCAGATTCAAAATGAATTATTTTCAAGTTCAATTCTCGTCTTTAGACCCAACGAGAGAGAAAAACACATTTAATTAAGATCATTTTTTCACTATATTTTTTGTAAGGGACATACTCTTCAGCATATTTAGGTTTACACTTTCCAAGTGATCCAAGTTCTTTAATTTATGCATTTTACAAGAGCTGCCTCCAAACTTTACGAAGAGCCAACTTCGAGGTTTGTTGTAAGTCTTTATGTTCTTTTGGAAAAATTGTCAAATTCTAAGATTTCGGATTTAATTTTTTTAAATCACATCAAATTTGCAAACTCATAGTGGTACCTAGGGGTACCTAAACACTATTCATTTGTTTCCTATACCGCAAAAAATGAATCGTCCTTGATAAGAGCCAGTTTCAGTTTCAAATGCAGATTTGAGTCCTGATGAATGAGGTTTACCCATTGAACATTCTGAATATCCTGATTGTGTGAAAACAGCTGAAAGTGTTCAATTCCTGTGTAGAAAGACTGATCAATACAGAGCCATACCTGTGGCGGAGAGTAGGACCTCATCACCTCCAGGGTGATCTTCGAGGAACTTAGTCACATCATACACCTGTAAAAAAAATACAAATAATCCGTTGATTAAACAACCAGAAACACTGAGCAAGATTTTCGATAGGGGTCCCAATCCAGATACCCTAAACCTCAAGAAAACAAAGAAAAGAAAAAGAAGACAGATTCATTAGCTCGCTCGCTCACCTTGCCGCCGATGACGAGCCAGCAATCTCTGGAATGGTTGTGTGCCGAAACCTCTTCCAACGTATACACCTTCTTGTCCTCCATAACTAAATTAGCTAGCACGAGAGCAATAAAATTCAAAAAAATTGCAGTGACGTTTCTGCGAAGTTCTTTAGAAGAGAACGAAGCGATTGATGAGGTCGGTGATGCCAGGAAGAAGCAACAAGTGAGGAGTGCAAAAACAGCTCCGGCGAGCCTTCGGAGGATTTTAGTTCATGCGCGCAAGGTCCGGTGGTTCTCACTTGGGATCATCGAACGTAAATACTGTGGTTTGGGTCTACGCAATGCCAAAAGTAAATATGGGCCGCTAAGAGCCTATTTTCAAACCCAATGTAGCAATCATTGAGAATGTTAAGGGACGCTTTACATGTGGAGGCAAGGTCAACAAATCTCCAAGCCAATACACTTACATTTTGAGTCCAATTGGTTCCATGGGCCACTTGGAGAACATATTAATCAATTAATGAAGTGGGGGCCAATTCCCCCATGTGTAAAGCCCTTGGGGCCGATTTCTGAATGGAAAAACAAGGACATGGAGCCAATTCATATTATCAGCTACATTCCATGCTTTTGATTTGTTCACATTATAATACTTTAGTGAATTAATTTTTTTTAACTGAAATCAAGAAACAACCTCTAAGCCATGAATTGGCCTTCGATTCTAGTATCTCCCAACTTTTGGAGCGCGGGTCGTGTCATAACTTGTCCCCTACCCATAATAATATAATTTCAGAAAATTGGCCTTTACTCCCCATGCAAAGCCCTTCGGGCCAATTTCAAAGATTGGACCAATCACAAGTGAGGAGTTGGACATGAATTGGCCCCATCAATGGCTTGGCCCCTTGTGTAAAGCAGCCCTAAGATTGCTCCTATATGCTTTCAAGGGCTTTATATTGAGAGTTGGCTCACTTCTCACAAAGCTTGTGTGTCAACTGACATGGCAGTATTTTGGAAGGAAAGTTATGAGCCCTCAACAAAAAACAGTCCTCAAGGAATGGCGACCCGCTTCTCCTCTTGAGCTCATTTGGGAAATTCAAGCACTCTCATTGGTGGAAGCTAAGGCTTAGAAATGAGCTTCACAAATATGTCCTAATCCAAAGTCATATTGGACCGTTTGGAGGACCCATCTTAACCCCTAACTTTCCTTAAAACCCGAAACAAGTTTTGGAGGTTCCCGCAGGAGGAAAAATCAGCCACCTTTGATCATTATAATCTCACAAATGAGGAAGAATAAACGGTTCAAATTTGGTATGTGAGAAGAATGTCAAGTGAACTTTGAGATCTTACGGTTGAATTTTTTGAATATTTCTTAGATTGAGATTTTTTGAGCTTAATTTAAATGAAGGTCAAATTTTGTGACTTACACCGTTTTGCAACAAGGAAATTTAGAGGTTAAAATAAAAAATTCCAATTTGGGCCTTATAAGCGGGCCTTTGGAGTTTATATTGCAAGGCCTATTTCAAGACTCACTTTGTAAATTAGAGCATGAGTTAAGGCTCACTCCAACTTTAGATTACTTCAACTCCAAAAGAGCCTAAGGCCAAGTGGGTTGTACTATTTCGCGGCCTTGAGGTTGCCATTAATGGTGCAAACTTTAGAATAGAAAATCTACAAGGATGTTCCATGTGCAAGCAATAATTGTGCATGGACGAAATCAGTAGAAAGATAAAGCAAGTAGAGTTATCATTTTTGTACTCTTGTAGAATACAATATGATTTTTTGAAGTTAGAAATATAGTTGTTCCTAAAATGGTGCTTCAAAGTGATAATATATAGTTTATATTGAATACATGGTATTGTTGCATGAGGAAGCTCTTATATACTTGTGAGTCTAGATCACTAGAGCTCTATTATCGGCATGTTGCTAATACCGAATGTTATACAATTGATGTTGGAGGATTGCGGGTTTCAATGATTCTTAAGATTTTCTTTTGGCTTTGCTTGGTTTCATTGATGTTTGTTTTAAAAGTTCATCTAGTTGAAATAAAGATCTTTCGTATGATTTTTTTGCTTCTTATTAAAGCCATTAGATGTCTTTACCTCTAAGGCCGATTAGTCTCATAACTGCCAAAAAAATCTCAAAATCGCCAAAACTCCCTTCACTTAGTGCAAGATTGAAAATTTTTAAATTCCAAACTAATTTTAGACATCTAACCATAGAATCTAGTAACTTACTTGTTTGTGTGTATGTTTCTCAAACCTTAGATTCAAAGTCCAGAGGAAATATGAAACCGACATGTTGAGAGTCGATGAAAAAGTTTATTTCTTTATTATAGAAAGACAAACTAGTATTTTGAAAGCCAAAAGTACCATTTTTCATAGAAAACTTAATATGAGGTGTTAACGGAATATTCATAGTGTAATATCTAAGTTTTATATGGTTTAGTCTATATTCGGCATTTATAAACCCATCAAGCGATACCCAATAGGTTCTCTATCAAACATAGATGTTACTCGACTGACGTCACAGGATAACCACGGCGGCCAAAACGGGAGCAGCAGCAGCAAAAGGGCAACCGCGGCACATTTGGCGGAGGCAATAGCAACTGACCGAAGTCACCACGGCAGTCGATAAGGGCATCGCCCGATTTCCAGGACCTCCGCGGTAGCCGTAGTATATGAAGCAATAGAAAATAGGATAGAGGCACTCGTTGTAGTCACCATAGAAGCATACATTCGGCATAGCTCTAGACTCTCGAATGTACTATGATTCCATGACATGAATCCAAAGGCCGAAGAGCCAAAACAATCCTTCTCCCATTTCTGTATTCATCCCGTACTCCCCCACTTCTCCTATCTGCTGGCTGTGATTGCATGGATGACCATAGCTGAAAATCTAACTCCTCTTCCCTGCTTCTTCCGCTGTATCTCTGCACTCACAGGGTCTCCGCGGTATCAGAATAGGCACTGTTAGATCCTCCAACCTAGGTACCGGGCCTTTGGCGACCTTCAACGGTTCCGATTCGCAGAACCTCTTCTTCTGTCTCCGCCTTATAGCACGGGTCTGACCCGATTGAACTGCCTCGATATCCTTGTTCACACTTACGACAACGTAGAAAGATAAAATAGAACTTCGTCTCTCTTGACTGTAACAACTCCACCAAAGTCAACCCCTGCTCTCCTTAGGCCGAGTTTCCCTCGGTCTCTTCGCTAGCCCCGCTATCATACAGAAGAGTCCGTGGATGTACTCGTAAAGCATTCCATCCGTGCTAACCCAGGCTAACATTAGACTCAGTTTAAACACTCCACTTTGTGGTCCACTTGGTAGTCAGGTCGCCGATTTTGTCAATAGCTGGGTCTGACAGCTACTTAGACCCTGTAAGGTATATGTGCCCCTCCCTACCTATGTGAGAATTGTTGCTTGTTAATCCATTCTTACTTTGCGGATAACTTAAGTTAACTACATAGTCTTCAATTTTGTTCTCTTCCTATGTATGTTTTAATAGGATACTCGACTTTGTCTATGTAGGATTGACGATTTGTATAATAGACTCGTGTGATTACTCTTCCTCGAGGGTTTCAAAGATCCGACCTTAGTGTCTATAGGAACATTGGTCACTTGCTAGTCAATAGAATAGTCTTTCTTCCCTCTCTGTTACTTACCATTTGCAAATCCGACCCCACATTGATTAGCAGCAACACTAATCTAGACATGTTAGGGTAGTTATCCGTAAAACCACCCTTAATATTTATCGACCATGCACAGTTCAGCTTAGAAACCATGTCTGGTGTAGTTCATGTACAATCGTCGAGTTGGTTGGCATCTATCGCCTTTACGTAGCGATACTCCGAGGCGCATCAGCAGAAGTTCGGTGATCTAATGCAAAAGTATTTGAACAATCTAAAGTGTTTCACAAATGGACCAGATAGAGAAGGGTCGACGAGGTTTTTAAGCGATCTGCAAGAGTCGCATGTGAAAGAGATTAGCAATGCCAAAAGAGCAACCTCTACTAGACCGGCTACGACAGACTTGAGAATTGATCTCTACCGGGTCCTCATCTAGATCTACAGGTCGAGACCAAAGTTTAGATTGAAAATCAGATCTAGATCTGAAATGTTTCCACGTCTGTACTAAGTTGGGCCCATGTACACGTGCCACCGACTGTCTACGTTCTCTTGAACTCACCCCCGACCTACTTAACAACCTTTGTGTAAACATGGAATGGCGCAATGTACAAAAAACAATCAATTAAGCATCGGTTGACAAGAACCCATTGACAGAGGTTGCCCCAACAAATGAAATAAGGCGGCAAGTTTCCTCCTCAACCTCGTCCGACCCAAGTCTACACCACTACATGGGCAGCAGAGAAGCAATGATAGACAACCCCGAAGGCTCCATTTTTCATAAAACAACTACAACAATGAATCAAGGTACGTAAAGAAAACCTCTCGGGAGTTTCAATCTGATGAACACAGCGTCAAACCAATCATGTCAGCTCCACGTGGTGTTTCAACAGATGTCCAACCACCTTATGTCAAGTTACTGACTGTCCGATCCTGCCAGCACGACCCTTGAGCGCATTACAACGCCTAGCAAGATACAATACTGATCCTTTCTACCCCCTCTAAAGTCTATGGTTTGAGATTGATAGATTATGTCGCAATTGGAATGAACTAAAATCCAAACCCGCCCATCTTATGTCTGATGAGGTCGAGGTAGTTGCCCCACATGTCTGAAGACTGACCATCGTCAACACCCCCAATCTTCAATATTTGACCTAGAACTAGGTTCTCAAGACAGACACCAAAGTCATCCAAAATCAACTCACAGTTATAAACAACATGTCACAAGTCCAGAAGATATAGACTCCACCTTGATCTATCAAGTTTATGACGTGTATAACACCTGTCAAGGGGCAATCCAATTGCTATTCCTCCCACACTACCTACCATCTTGACTCATCCACACGAGCCGGATATACTGACTTTAGATGAATCACAAGTGCCGCGGACAACCACTCTCCTAGTCCAGTGTGCGGCGGGTACAGTTTTGACTGGTCAGAGTATACTACAACAAGTTGTCTGCATACCAATACAGTTGATTCAACACCCAAATGGGTATAATGAGACTTGGTATGTACTCCAGATAACAGTAAGTTCAACAATGACAATCCCGTCACAGACCCAAACGACCATGAGTCTACTTACCACCAATCCATACGTAGCATCTCAATCTCAGCAACAACCCACACCTACCCTTTGTATTGCCTACGGCACCTGACAACAGTCTTACCGACAAGAACAACTGCAGAGAAACTTGTAGTCATGCCGACCTTCTAGGAAGGTAAATGTGCCATTATCCATGTGAATTGATTTCTTAAAGCACTTATTCTATATAGAAAAGCCGATCGTACGATTCTGCATTGCGTTATTTAGTAACCTCCTAGTCGATGCTAAAATTATAACCAATTTACTATTCAGAGATTGACCCTACCCTTCCAAGACCTACCAAGTCTACAAGAGGCTTCTAAATATCGCAACCATGACATTGATAATGATGACCATGCAAATCTGCAGTTCCGTAGTATAACGCAGGACTACAAATAGTAAGCTGATAACTATTATCAACGCATGATGAAACTTGCCAGCAAATTCAATGTTATCCCAGTCCACAATTACTACTACGCAATTTTTGAGCTAGGTCTTGAAGTATTTGCAAGTAGCGACATTCGAACTATCCACGTCGACACAGGCCTAGACCAAGCAGTCGTACAACAACAATTTCAACCATAGCCACTACCACACCAATCCATTCAACATCCACATCGAGGAGTCGACTTCCTCGCGACACCAAGACGGATATTTCCATGCTCTCTCTGTTAGTTGTTGGATCCTTCAAGCTACATGTGTCCTATACTAAAATTCCTTGAGTGGTTAAGTTTCTAATCCAATAGAAGAAAGAAACCAAGTCTGACACATCACCAGTCGTGATCGAGGAGGCTTCGTCTAATTCTCTTGTAACGGTAGCGGCTATTGCAAGAAGTAAGTCGACACGCGAACAATCTCCACTCAACCAACAAGCCCACGAGCCAATTGACTGGCCAGTCCAAGAGGTCTTACATGATCAAATGATGCCAGAAGCTTGCCAGCTCCAATTAGAGGTGGGACCACCTTCTTCCTTGAATGGTCCGCATTTGCCAGAGGAATCTACACCAACCTATCGGAACAGGGACGCATTACTGCAACTACTGATCACACATTAAGAGGAACCGACACAATTGACCCGACTACGACGACATTGGAGGACTTACACTTGCAAATTTTGGACAAGCTCTAAGCTCCTAAAATGCAAATATCCTTGATTGACCTTCTTCTACTCTTGACGACTCTCACTACTCTTGACGACTCTGACTACACTCGTGAGAAGACAACTAAATCGACCTGGCTCATTCAACTAGGTTGACATGGCCAACTCAACAACTAACGAAGTCATGGTTGCAGCAACAAATACCAGTAACCGACACATGCCGATCATATTACTGTCAGTTGATAAGAAGGGTAGTTGAAGATGCCTTCATTGACGGTGGTTCTGGAGTCAACATCACCAGTGAAGAAGAGCAACGACAATTGTGACTTTCCAAGTACTCTCCAGCATCTTTTAATGTCAAGATGGCCAACGACACACTTGCTCAACCCAAAAGATTGCTCAAAGATGTCTAGATCCACATCCATAACATTCCCTACACAAAAAGTATGGTCGTCGTGGAGGGAAATACATGTATGTGAGCATAGAGTAGTGAGCGGTGAACAATTTTTTGAAAATTTTAATGGAGATTTAAAAACTAAGGTATCCTATTACCAAGATTTAGTATTCAATGAACATTATTAGGATGTTTTTCCTGAAACTAATGGCCCTTAAATCTGTGAAAGTTTAGTATTTTGTCATTGTTAAATGTGTATATAATATACTCTATTACAAAATCAAGGCTGACGTCATGAATTAAATACACTTGAGCATGATTTAAACTTTCAAATATTGTACACTTCTACTATGAACAAGATTGACAATATCATCATCGTATCTGTGGTAGTGAAAATCAAATCTTATATTTAAATTTGACAAAGAAGGCTCCTTAAGAATTTTCATACCCAAATTTCCATGGATTAATCGTCAGATCATTCCTCTTGATGTGTCGATTTCAACCAAGCTTATTTGGATATGATCGTTGTAACGTGGTGGTCCGGCTTGAAAATCCCATGGCTTCATGTGTCACGGACATACATTAAAAACTTGTAGAAGATTCCTTAAAGAGATGTCACCGACATACATTAGAAACTTCTAGAAGATTGAGAAGCGTCTTGAAGCATCCTAATTAAAAGGAAGTCGCTTGAGAAGCTTCCTATGTGGTAGTATATATAGGAGTCGAGGCTGAAAGGCTCTTCAGTCTCGACAACACATCCCTTGGAGTTCTAACTCACATTTCTTGGTGTTGTTCGTGTACTCGTTTTGTTAATCCAAATTCTTGTTAGTTTCTGTTCTAAATATCCTTGTGTCTTTCCGTGTCCTTAACAGTTTGTCGAGACTATACACATTCTTGATATCAGAGCTAGTTCTATCTTGTTAGAGTGTAGATTACCCCCAACTCGAAGATGTACTAGTGCGTGGGAGGTTGCGGATTACCCTCTTTTAAACTAATATATCCGGGATTACAATATTGGAGTCTCGTCCTTCTTGGAGAGAGTGGATTACCCTTCTTCTGATTTTTCAGGCGTTTTAGAGGTTGCAACACAATATTCATTAATTTGAGAGTTAATAATCCTCTCAAAATGAAATTGAGAGGTTTTAGAATGATGTTTTGTTGTACACAAATAACTTAGAAAGTTATGAATCTTAAAGTTTCCATTCAAATTATAGTATAATATGGGGGAAAGTTTGTGCATTGTAGAGTTTCCAAGCCGGACTTCCAATTGATTAATATAAAGACCGGAGTAATTTTGGAATGGACACCAGGTCATGAGCTCCGTAGTTGGATGAGAAAGAGTCTTTGTATAACAAAGGTGGTCCGAGTTCGATTCCGATTGGACTCGTGTGAGTCGCTAAAATGTACACATGACTTGGTACTGCTAAGTGAGCTTCGGCGGGCAGGAAAATATTTGCTACCAACCAACCACGTACCCTTTATTGTGACATGTATGAAACACATAAACATCAGTGGTGCTAACCACTACTACCTTTTATAACAAATTAAATACATGTTATCATTTTTATTCACATAAATCAATCGACAAAAGTATTAAATGGAAAGAACAAATCAACACTATAATATAGTATAGAAATATATTTTCATAAATGCGTACAATGTATTTTTGATTTCAAATGAAACCCAGTACCACAAACAAAGTGTTGCTCGAAGTGAGCTTAGTGACTTGAAAATAGTCCATATTCCATTGATACTACCAACATCCTAAACCACACATCCTTGTAGATCATTTGGTCTAACATATCTTCTATATTTATAAATTCCTATAATCTTTTGAATTTGAAACAAAAGATTATTATTTCTAAGTCGTAAGACAAAGCCATGACTATGTAGTTGTTACAATACACAAATACGATTTCAATACATATAAGACCTTCAAGCATTAGAATATTCAACTATAGTATCGTGAATGACTTTAATTTGATCCACTGGAATTTTCAAAGTGCACTCGGTTGTATCCTTCTTGACCTTTGACTTCCATGAAGTCATCAATGAAGCTGTATTCTCCCACAAAGGAGGTTGAGTATCGTCAACCTTCCAACGCAATCCTTTGACCGAATTCCATCCATTGTAGGTCTCTTGCACATCTCGATCCCTTGATGCAGGCCGAAAGAATTGAATAAGGATGCAATTTGGCTGCTCGGGGTTTATGTTCGGATATGACAACGCTCGAGCAATCCACACCGGTCGTGAGTCACCATCAGCTGGCCGAATAGCAAGAAAGTATCCTTCATAAACATCACGAGCTACACGAAAAGATGGTTGAGGGCGATCTCGGATCTCTCCAACATATGCCTCATCTTCTCCAAACTCCTCACGAAGTTCGCCATCTTCGGCAAATTGGTCCTCCAAAGTCGCATCTATTCTGGACAATGGCCAAAATCCGTCCCGAAGAACATTCGATGGTTCAATGGGAACCTCTAGTGCTGCCTTCACAGCCCGCCAATATAACACAAGATGTTCATAGCATCTTCTATACTCTCCAGTTCTATCTTCATCAGACATTGTCTCCCAGTACTTGATAAATCTAGAAATGCCCTTCACAATGTCCTCCACACTCCTCATTGCACGATGCGTCGTAGGAGTTGGATCACCACGCGGCCACAAAGAACGACCTTCCGAGTCCTCTCTCCACAACTGAATTCCGGTTGTATCATTTGGCAACCAATCTTCTGCTGTGCACGAAACCTTGCACTTCATCACAGGACAACCTGTAGAATCCAAAAAATACTTGAATTGTTGTGCCTTCGTAAGACCAACAAGTGCTTCCCCTCCATCCCTGATAAACCCATCGATAAATCCTTTAAAATCCGGCACCTCTTCAACAAGGTGGGGGATGGCTGGAATAGATTCCACGTCCATGAAAGATTTTATGAGTAACGGAATAGTAGGGAAATTGTCTTTCCTCAACAACATGCTCCACCTCCCAAACATTGCAGCGATGTCATCATGGATATACCCAACCAACATGAAATTGACGTATACCTCGCGGAAGATCTTCTTTGCGACAAGGAGAGACCAAAAACAGAATACATATCTATTTTTGTCGTCCCCTGCTGCATTGTCCATCTGAACATTGAGAATTGGCGGAAGAGGAATCCCTCGAAGTGGAAGAGCTGGTGTCTGGACGGAGTGACGATACGCAAGTCTCCGCACCTTGGAGAACAGCATCAAAGATAGGTGCCGAACTTGCCGAACAAAAAGCTCACTTGAAGAGTACTTTGGTGGCAACTCTATATCTCGGAGCAGCTTAGCAAAAGAGCCCACCGTGTAATTTGAATCGTGTGCGAAAATATCTAGACTGTAATGTGCGTAGCGTACATCTCCGTGGCCATGAGCGATGATTCCTGTGACGGATACTGGTAGCTTCATCAGACCATTGAGTTCCTTACTCTTGTGAGAAAAGACAAGGGAAGCGGTCTTCGCATGATCCATTTCGTCATGCATAATGTGCACAAGGAGGAGAAGCATCTTCTTCGGAACCTCGCTTCTAACCCAACTGACTCTGCACCGATGGACATTGACGACAATGACGAAGACAACCTCTCCATTTTACCAGTCGCACTTGATCCAATCTCTTCTCCTTCTTCACCTGATGCAGTGCCCAAGTCTCGTGCAAACAGGAAGCGACGCCACGCTGTTGCAGAGGCAATTGTAGATCTTGAGCAAGAATCCGAAGAAAATGCTCCCCTCTCAGAAGACATTGCAAGGCCTGAAGATGCTGATCTGACTCAGGCTTCAGCGGGAGCCGCAAACAATACAATTCGACGCGGTGCAAGATTGACTCAACTTTCTACAGGTGGACTTACGAATGCTGGGTCCCCACCTCACTCATTCACCGTTGACCACAATTCGCAGCAGTCCCCACGACGCCTCAGCCAGCCAATATTTGCCAGACGTCCTCTTCCGAAACCCAATCACATTAGTAGCAGCTCGTCGTCGAAAATATCAGTCACTCGGCCAATGTATCTGGAGAAGGGAAACATTGGAGATTTAGTTCACCAGTCATCGAAGACTGCAAAATGGGATTCGCAAATCCTAGATATCGTCGAGCACATCAAGAAGGTATTATTTCATACATTTGTTATTCAAAATCTCCCTTATTACGTTTTGTACTTGTAAATCTATAAGCCACTTTCTAATTTTTGACTTGTATCTCAGATTAGAAAAAACCGTAAGTACCCGTGCTCGGCGATGGAGTATGAACCCAAGCATCCAGGGATTGATTCCATTTTTGCAGATGCTTCCGAGAACTTGCCTGTACCGGGTGTGTCTCCAACAGAAATTCCATCCTGGAACCGGCGTGACAAAACCTACTTTGAGAGCCTCTTCGTGTTTGCCGCGTATCATTTGACAGATGTTGGAGCCATTCTTCTGATGCATCCAAAATGTCGTAGAATCGAGCGTACTCTTGATTCTGAGTCGCATACACATAGTTTTCGTCTCGTTCGAGACTGGTGGGGGTATAATCCCCTCCCTATGGCCTCTATCGTGCCTAAACCAAAAGAGGTACGGACCAGATTCTACTTTCCAATTTCACAATTCATGATTATTGTCTTCTATGTTTTTATGTTAACGTATGTATACTTGTGTTTTGCAGACTCACTGCTTCAATATCACAGTGTATGTTCGTAAAAAGTATGTTTCGAAGTTCCAAACTCGGCAAGTGGCACACGCATATGCGGGTGTGGCAATCGTACCTGATGAGGAAGACCACCTCTCTAACATTGCAGACAAAGAGACATTGAATTATCGTCCGGATGGTACGCCATGGCGAGGCTCACGAGAGAAGGACCCCTCTTTCATTCAATGTTTCGTTGATTGTCTCACGGACGAAGGGGGTATTATCTTCGACTGGAGCGCAAGTACAGGTAATGTTTCTAAAAACTCTACATTAAAATTCGTTTATATATTTTGCATTTCTAATGTGGGCAACTGATTTTTTAGGTGCATCTCTGATTGCTTGTGCGCGCTCCAACCGACACCTCATCGCCATGGATCCTGACGAAGAAATCTTTGATGGTGTACTAGCGGATTACAAGAATGGTCCTCCCGGTGATGAAGAAAGTGGAGAATCGGCCCCTCCCACAGATTATGACTCTGACGAACCGGTCGTGAAGAAGCCACAAAAGTTCATTGCTGTGTAATACCATCTTGTATATTATTTCTAGATTTTTAAATTACGCACTTACAAATCGGTAGTATTGACTTTCTTTATACTTTTAGGAACGCAGGTCTGAAAGAGCGATTGACTTGCAACTTTCATCTCTACAAGAGCCCTCCATCAAAATTCACCCTACCAATGTACGCTGAGCGTCTTGCTCAAGAGTTTGTTCAAGCTCCATCTCCCATTTTGTCTGACACTCTACGTCGACGTTATAGCAATAGTGTGCTTAAGTTTATAGATTTTGAGGCTGATGAGTGTGATCAGCACTTTAATGGTACTACACCTTCAGCCTAGTGTGTGATTTGCTTACTGACAGGTACGGGACATCGTAGCGCCATACATTCGTAGTTTACCATGATCTATTACTTCTATACTATCTATATGTGTTTTTCAATATATACGGTTTTATATTTTTATTTATCGTGATTATCGTTTATAGCTTAATCTACACTAAGTGCTTCAAGTATTACTCTAAGTATCTCAATACGATGTTATCTAAAGCCATGCTTGCCTTTAATGGTGACGTCAGCCCTAATTTTGATGTAACTTCTGAAATATCTAAGCATTGGTGTATCTAAATATTTAAGTTTAAAACTCAATGCAGACTAAAAGTTTCGGAAGGTTTTTTTATTTTTCATTGGAGTGATTAAATCTTGCCAATGTTGGTAGGGGCTATAGTCCAATATTTGTATAGCTCAGGATAGCTGCTGTAAGACGCAGTGCAACGCTCAAACGAGGGCGAGGAGAATCGAACTCGGACCACTACAATGCCACGTGAATGTCTTTGTGTACACCTTACAAGGAGAGACGGAAAGACGACATGTAGTTATAAATTTCAGATTATATAAATGAAGCATCTACATATAATTCTGACAAGTATAATTGGAAATTGATGACGTCAGCCCTAATTAGTCTGCAAATATTAAAATCAATAAAATAAACTTATTGATTACCTAAAGGGCCATCCGAAAGTGGGGGTATAGATTTTGTATATGATTTGAATTGTATTGGTTACACATGATGATGCTAGCCCATAATTTAATTAACTTTTATTTAAACTTGCAAATGTGGATTATTTATGAAATATTGTATGACCTCAATACCATGAAAATAAATGAATTTAGGACCTATATCCACGGTTTTGGGTACTTTCATGCCTAACAAAAACCATTTCAAAATTTCAAAACCACCCATTCCATGTTAATAGGGCCATTAACTTTTTAATTTTTTTCTTCTTACCGCTCAAACTTTACCACTCACCGCTAACCGCTCAACGCTCAACGCTCACACAGGTGGTCCCCCCCCCCCCGCAGTGACGGTCGAAGTTGGAGGTGATCAACATCCAGACCTCGGGATTCTTGATGTGAGGATCGGTCACGGTGTCTGCCCAGACATTAAGGAATTCTTAAAAGTATGGACTCTCCGTGTCGTCCACTCCCACTCCCAGAGACAGATCGCAAATCGATCAAGCCGATGTTACACTTGTTAGATTGGCTCCAGGCGTAGTCCTTGTCCCAAATCTCAAATCTGAATTCCGATGAGTAGAAGTGCCGCGTGTAAACAATTGGTGCAGGAGCTTCAAACGAACGCCAGACAACATGGGCCTTCCATGTCCGCAGGGCAACGATCTTCGCGTCGTCAACCTTCTTGTCTCAAATCAACTGTTTCGCAGCCTCAACGTGGTGCTGCCCATTGATAATCCGGAACCGACAAGTTTGGACCAGAACTTCCCAATCCCAAATCTCAGGCTCATCTTTAATCTTCGGCATAATGCTGATAGTTTGCCTCGAACTAACATAGAGGGAGTTCATCAAGATGTTTTTGTAATGGGCGATTCCGGTCGGTTCCAAAGATCGCACGATAAACCTTGGTTCTGCAGGGTCGAGCAGGTCGATCAACACGTCAAGCGGATTGTCGCGACCGAAGACATAACAATCTGCAGAGTTTCACCGATAGTCCTTGAGAGCCTTCGTCGCTTCCTCAAATTTGATCTCCTTCTCCGAGACAACCACGTTCATTGTGGGGTTCATGAACGTAAGTGCGCTGCCGGAGGATTTGCTCCTTTTGGAGCCAGAGTTCGATGAGATCGGGTTTGCCTGCTTCGATTCCTGCCCGCCTAGACTTCCCTCAGGAGTACCTAAACGTGACGGAGCATTTTCGGATGGAGCTGGCAACAGTAGATTCCCGGTCCCTTTCATCAGAGCCTTCCCTTTCTTCTTCGCAGTCTCGAAATCAGTCAGAGCCTTCCAAATCTGCGCCGTGTATGGAATGTAGGATCTCACAAAGGCTTTTGGCGACGAAACATTCGGTAGCAATCTGGTGTCGAGATGATGCAGCTGAGTGGGATCGACCTTCCCGACCATATAATTGCGGATGAAGTCGTGGGAGAATCGGACTTCATTTGGCGGAAACACAATGGTGAAGACGAAATCTTCGACCTCCAATGCTTCGAACTTGATCACGAGGTATGCGTCTTCATAAGTAACAAGCCCGATGAAGGCATCAAGACACAAAGGTAAAAATGCCCCGTGAGACCCCAATTGTTGGTAGAAGAAGAAATGGGTCCTGTTCATTGGACAAATAGACCAAGAGAGGATGGAATTGTTCTTGGGGGTCCACAACCTCCCCCATTGCGCGTCCTCAGCAATAGCTGCAAGCGGATTGTCTGTTGTTTCGAGATCTACCGGTTCAAGGAATCCCTCCAGTGCTTGCATGTTGTAAGTGACCTGTGGATAACCAATTTACAGAGGACGAATTAGCTAGACTCGAGCTAAATGGACACATCAAATCAGCATATGGATATAAGGTGGACTCTTACTTCAGGAACAGACTCTTGCTCCTCTGTTTCCATATGGACCTCAACTTCAGGCTCGGCAGGTGCATTCGCAGCCATCTGAACAAATTTGGCAGTGGTTTTGGTTCTCGGCATCACTGTCATTCGACAAAAAAGAATCACATGGAAGATTCAGAAGGGTAGTATAACATCATAATGATCGTGACGATCAAATCTGGGAAGTAATTTTACATGTCTTGATTCAGTGACGAGATCATTTAGCTCGACTCGAGCTAAATGGGCTTGAGCTGGATTGCTATAGCTTGCTTACTCTTACGAGCTCATTTACCTTAACCAGCAAGACTATTTAGCTCGACTCGACATAAATGGACTTGACCTCAATACGAGGATGGAGACCATGTAGCTCGAGTCGAGCTTAATATGCTTGACCATGAACCTAATAGTTAGTCCATTTAGCTTGAATCGAGCTAAATGGGCTTGACCTCTAATAATGTTAAATAGTCTTGACGAGCTAAATGGGCTAAATGAGTTCGAAGAGCTAAGTGAGCTAAACGAGTTAAACAAGCTGAATGGGGTAGACTTGTCACAGCGTAGGAAGTCCATTTAGCTCCACTCGAGCTAAATGGGCCTGACCTCGAATGAGATTCGAGACCATTTAGCTCGAGTCGAGCTAAATGGACTTGACCTGCTACAGAGTAGTGAGTCCATTTAGCTCAACTTGAGCTAAATGGTCTCGGACCGCGTTTGAGGTCATGCCCATTTAGCTCGAGTCAAGCTAAATGGTCTCAGACCTGCCACAGAGCAGTGAGTCCATTTAGCTCGACTCGAGCTAAATTGGCCTGACCCCAATCTAGGTCCAAGTCCATTTAGCTCGAGTCGGGCTAAATGGACTCACTGCTCTGTGGCACGTCAAGCTTATTTAGCTCAACTTGAGCAATATGGACCTGAAACCTCGTCTGAGGTCCGAGACCATTTAGCTCAAGTCGAGCTAAATGCGCTTGACCTGCCACAAACAGTAAGTCCATTTAGCTCAACTCGTGCTAAATGGGCTTATTCCAAACCAGAGTGTTGAGTCCATTTAGCTTGACTCGAGCTAAATGAGCTTGCCCTTAAACGAGGTGCGAGACCGTTTAGCTCGACTCGAGCTAAATGGGCTTGGGTTGTCTAGGAGAATTTATTATTTAATCTAGGTAAACTAGGCATCAAGCTAAGTGGGCATCGAGCAAAATGCGCATCGAGCTGAATAAGCTCAAAGTTGAAAGGATCTCATTTCAGCAGAAAACCACAAATTTCAAAGCGAAGAACACAAATTGGAAGAGCTCCATTACTCTGCGAGCAACATCCCATAACATTGTGCCCTGCAATGAAATAGCTATGAAAATGCAAACACAATCCAAAACCTAAAAGTCCAAAATTAGCAACTTACAATGAAGCTCGTCGAAAAATTGCAATGAAGATGTAGCAACGTTGGGTGAAGCACCACAGGCGAGAGAAGGAGGAGCCACGAGCGTAAGCACCTCAGCAACGACGTGAAAAAGCCACCCTAAATTCTGAAAACTAGGACGAGCGAGCTAAAAAACGCAGGAAAGAAGAGCTCGACGGGGGGCAGGAAAGGCGCAACAGCGGCGAAACGCAAGAAGAAATGCTCGCTCGAAACGCAGCGGCGCGGGCGAGGTTGCGAAGGCAGCGACACAAGCGAGAAAGCAGCGACAGGAGAATGTGCGGGAGCTGCGCGGGAGAAAAAGCAGGAAGAGAGTGCGGGAGCTGCTCGGCGGTGCGGAGACAGGCGAAGGAGTTGGTCGGAAAGTTGCTCCCGCCCTATAGCTGACCGACCGCCGCCATTTGGGTGCTGCCCGGAATGCCCGGGCTGCCCGGGCGACGCCGACCTCCTTGGGCTGCCTAGGCTGCCCGGGTTGCTAGTTTTATTTTTTAAACTTTTTTTATATTATTTTTTTTGTTCTCAAGAATTCAATTAGTTTAATATATTTGTATACTCAAAACTATGATTAATTGGAAGGAAATCAAAATAAGGTGGGTAAAGTGATTTTGAAAACTTAAAAAGGACTCCTATAAAAATGATTGTGATATATATAACTTGTGAAAAAAACGACTTTATATGCTATGAGTTTTATGCAAAAGTTTTACTACTTTAAAACTTTGAATAATAAGTGAAATGTAAATAATTAAAATACGAGAATAAGATTGTTGTACTTGTATTACTTAACAAGAACCTTAAAAACTATGAAAGAATCCTACAAATAAAATATAGGGGTAAGGAATCTGCATGTCATCATCTACATTAACCCTCTTAAGTGTCACATCCCTTTCCAAAGGATGCCCGAACACCGTAGTGAGCCAAGAGGACCCCGGGAGTGACGTCCCGGGCTTGGCAACAGACAAGGTGAAGTGACTAAGGGGAGTCCCGAGCAAACAGCACGCAATGGCGTCGTGCTCGGGACAAACTTGGTGGTGTGCTTTACATAGTTGCAAACCTTGTTCAAGCACGCACCCATAGGTCCAAAGAACGCGCGATTTGGAGTTGTGAGTCATGAGATATGGCTCTCCAAAGTTGGAGCGCGTTCCGGGACACTCCGGGACTTGGGAGTGTTACCTTTCGGGACTCAAAATGTCGCTCATCTTGGATGGCGGCATGTTGCATGTCTTTGGAAAGCTCTAGACAAGAGCTTTCCAAAATGCTAAGGCTCGTGAGGAGCAAAGCAATGCTTTGGGAGATATGGCTCTCCAAAGCATCGGGACTTCGTGACTCCGGGACTGCTGCCTCCCGGGACTCCCGAATGTTCAGAGGAGCATAGCTCCCACATGGAAGCTCCGATTGGGACAAGTGAGGAGTCTATCGACATCTACTCAAAGAGTAGATGTCGAAAATGGGCTCGCATGTCCCATTTGGATAACTGAGCTACAAGTTAGCCCGAGAAGAAGATACGACCTGTTTTTGAGGCTAAGGCAAAAACGGGTGATCTTCCAAAACGAAAGTGTGTCACGGAAGGCCCCTCAACACAAGAGGGGGGGGGCCTACCGAAGACTCCAGAGAGTACTATGAGGAGGGGTGGTCTCCCTCCTCACTTGCACATGGTGCCTTGAGAGAGGGGGGTGGCTCGGGGGTGAGGCTTGGGATGGGGCCTCACTCCCGCACCTTGTGGAAAGTAGAGAGTGCTTTGGAGCATCTCTAAACATGGGGTTGGGAAGTGTCCCTCTCTAAGTTAGTCCCCGTGATAAGTAGTGCCGGTTCCCGGGAGTGACCGGGAATGGCTCAAGAAGGTGAGGCATGGAAAGGAAGCCTCACTTCTACATCTTGGGCATTGTGGGATGCTCTTGAGCATCCCGCAACATTGGGTTGGAAAGAGTCCCGCTCCGAACTAGTCCCCGGGAAAACTAGTGCCGGATTCCGGGAGGATTTCCGGCAAAGTCCCGAATGGGGTGAGAAACAAGAGTGGAAGAGGAGTAGTGGGAAGTTGGAAAATGGATAAGGGCGGGTAGCTCCGGGGGTGATTAGTAGCACCCTTGGGAGCTTGGACATTTGTAGAAGGCCGCCCCGTGCCACCAAGTGGCATGCCCATGTGTTGGTAGGAGTTCCGGGTTGACATGCCCATGTGTTGGTGGGAGTTCCGGGTTGACATGCCCATGTGTTGGTGGGAGTTCCGGGTTGGCATGCCCATGTGTTGGTGAGAGTTCCGGGTTGGCATGCCCATGTGTTGGTGGGAGTTCCGGGTTATGAGTATCCGGTAATGAGTTATGGAGTCAAGGTGGATTGGACACCTAGACTTAGAATGGTGCTAACATTGTGTGTGTGGGCACATGCAAGTGTTAGCAAAGTCGTGGCCGGTTGCTACCAACTAAGTGAGCCGGGATTCCGCTACCAAGTAAGGCTCAATAAGAAAAAAATGAGTTGGAGTAATTAGGGTCGAGACATTAAGTTTGTATAAAGAAGTGATTATCATTTCTAAAATACCTAAATAAAACCATACATTTGTAGTGAACGTGGTAAAAATATTATATACTAAAAAAAACTATTTGTAGAAAAAAAATGAGAATTCAATAATACGACAGAATTTAAAGTAAGTAAAAACAAAAATGTAAGGGCAACAAGAGAGTGTAAGTGGTTTTTATAACTTTAATAGAAAATAAATTTTATATATATAAGTATGAAAGATTTTCAATTCAGCTTTCTTATAGATCATGAAAGTATAATGTTCAAAGATGTTTTTTTTTTTTTTTTTTTTGTTCTTGCTTAATGATTTTGGTATATTACGTAAACCCAAAAAATCATTTTCAAAAGATTTTTGAAATAGCGTTTTTTTACATTTCTTATTTATATTGACTTTGCAATGTTTTCTTAGAAAATAACTTTAACTCTTCGATAATATAACCTCTAAAATAATTTGATCTTTTACATAGAGATATGCGAAAATTCAATAAAAATAGGTAAAAATTAAAATCACAATTTTCTGTGAGTTTGAGCCCTTTTTGCAAAAGAGATAATTCTAAACAAAATTTAAATTAAAATTAGCATATATTACACTTGTGTGCAATATTCACGATCATTGCTCTAAAAGAACCTCAAACCTTAACTTCTAATCAATGGTGAATTGTGAAACATGTATGTCTTTCTTAGATTTGTTAGCCAATTCTTAGGCTCCCATTTCAGCATAAAATTTGTTGTCTTGTCTGCTATTGTTCAAGTGAATGTATGAACAAGTAGTGATCACCCGTAAATTGCAAAACAATAATTACCATTAATTTTAAATTACCTATTAATAATTCATGAAATTCATATTAATTTATGTAATTTTGTTTTTCAGATCTTTGTAGATGTTTCTAGATATTGTACATGTTGTTTAATCTTAAACTTATTTAGATATGGGAAATGAAAGCAGTTTTAATTGGAACCAAACATGTCGGTTATCCTTAAAGCACCAAGGTAGACTCGAAATATCGCATGTTTCAATTTGTCATTGTAAAAGCTATAAACAATATCAATTACAAATATTTGCCTATCTGATCTAGTAAGTTCCCAATGATAAAGATATTGGATATATTATAGATTGATTACCATACTATGTACATGTTTAAACCAGTATCCTGTTTTCAAATGCACTTTAGGTACCTCCAAGAACTGAATATGAGTCCCAACTGTTTCTAGAAATCTAATTATATCATTTTATTTAGATTAGTGGATAGAACTAAAGTCCAAATAAATTCACATAGAATCCGCTTATTTATGTTTAAATATTAAATTCAAAAGACAGATCCAAACTAAATCTTAGAAATCTAATTTCATGATTTTATCGTAATTAGTGAATAGAACCAAAGTTTAAACAATTAAGATTTTATTATTTATATTTTCATTAGTGACGATCATAATTCACAAGGAAACTTTTACGTTCAATGTAACGGGCGAGATTGTAGGATTTGAATCATGCAAGAAGAACCACTTGCGCTTCTACTACATCGCTTTCTATTCCGATGCTTACATTCCTTAAAAAAAATATGAGGGACGACACGGAACTTGTCGTAAGTTTCAATTTGGTGCGTAAAGTTTGAAGCAAACTCTCGAACGTTTTGCATTCTTCCATGTTCAAGAATGTCGAAACGCTGCTTTCTCTATGCTTAGGAGCTGTTAGATCGACAAAAGTACAACGGTTTTTCTTACAAAGTTTGCAATTTCGCTGCTGCGACAACAAATACACAAAGGCAAACCTAAGTTAGCAAGATTGTAAGGTACAGAATTACGGAAAAATATTTTTGATTGTTCATACAAAGCTCCCATTAGTAAAACATGCTCGATATGTGATATACACCGTTGCTCATGTAATGATTCTATAATTTACCTTTATTACAATATCATCTTTTATTGTAACAAACTTTTATAAGATCCTAAATCTATTGTAAATGTTATGATATTGAAATTTATTGTTGATAGATAGTTGTCCACGATTGTATGGACCGAACAAGATTTAGGTATATTAATATATTATGGTTCAATATAACATAACTTAACATGATATGCTATAATAATATTTATTTTAATATACTTTAATAAAGTAAAATTGTATATATAAGCATTTTCCGTAATAGTTTATATACATATATAAGAAATATATTTTCATATAGTATAATATAGTAAAATAAAACATAATAGTATATTCAATAAAAATTAATATAGTTTAATATAATATAATAAGTAATTTGTTTTAATACAGTTTAATAAACTATAAAATTGAGAAACTTCTCGCCTTTTTTGTGTAATGTAAACCGGCCATTTGAAAAATTTATAGTATTCATATTAACTACTGGGAAAGTAAAGGGTTTCCAATGTTACAAACATTGCTTACTTGGACAATGTTTGTATCATAGCAAACCCCCCTCTTTCCGAGTAGTGATTGCAACAATGAAACATGAAATCTGATTTATCAAAGATTGTTGTAAGTTTGAGAAAATTCTCGCATTCTTTCCTATACCACAACTCGTAATATACTTCTTAAACATGATACAAGTTCAATGCCCCATTGCACCGTTCCTTAGTTTAAGTGGCCATATATATTCTTAACGCAACCTTACGTGTAATGTGACGTGTTTCGTATTAGTTGTAGGAAAAAGAACAATGTTCAGAAATAGTATATAACTTCAATCATAAGGATCAATTGCTAAACGCCTCACATTATAATGATTTTAACCTAGTCCATGATAACTTTTTATTTAGACCTTGTCTAATTATTTTTTTGACATATGGTTTTCATTCTTTATTCTGTAAAACAATTTAATCTTTGTATTCTTAAAAAGAATTATGTAATACTAAAAAATACCTTTAACTAGTTTTCCTCAAAAATTATATAGTGTTCGACGGATGAATTCTAAAATTTGTGTATTTCGATATTTTTCCATTGATACGGATTGGAGTTCAAAGTAACTACCAAGTTTATAATATTTTAAAGTGTAGTAGTTATGATTCAAAGTTAAGTGTTTAGGATTAAGAGTTTAGTATAGGAATTAGTATATAGAATGTAGGCTACAGAGTTTACGAATTAAGATTTTGGTTATAGTGTATAGGGTTGAAGATTAAGGGTTAATTAATTTTAAAGATAATGATTTAGGATTGAAATGTAAAGAGAAGCTAGATAGCAACTTTGTGGAAGAAAGCGTAAATGCGGATACATTCTAAATTTTTGAAAACCGGTTTACAATACCATACTATAAAAATCATCTTAGCATAAGAATTGAAGTAAAACTAAATATTTACGCTTGAATATGACACATTGAATATCACACAGAGTAAAATCAAATATTTACGTTTGAATATCACACATAGAATACTAAACCTGTAAAATATATTTACTCATTGAATGTTGACAAGACTTAATTCTAAACCAATAATTATATATTTTAAATATCATATATGGTAATAATACACTTGAAAAAGCTAAGTAATAAACTTATAATTTCTCAACTTATTCACTGTCTAAATACTTATATAATAGTATCTCACATAAATATATTGAATATTATGTTTACAATATGCATTTGTAAAATACCACATTCAACCTATTGAGTATCATACTCAACATAGCACACCTAACTAAGTAGAAACTAATCTTGTAGAATCACATTTAAAAAAACTCAATATTATATTTACCAATAACCGTTGTAATGTGCAAAGTATTACTCTTTTAATATTACACGTATTTTAGTAAATACGAATCTTACAATACCTCACATCACCTGTTGGTTTTGATAAATTGAGCATAAACGCTAGGCATAAAGGCTTAGCAAATGTTAATAGCGTCCATCATTTTACATGCTAATTCACCAAATTAAACCTAACAATTGTTAGAGTTGAAATATGGAAGTAATGCAAATAGATTCACATAATTTCACTATAATTCTACTCTCCATTTGATACTTTATCACAGCTCTATGAATTCAACTCTTCAAAGTCCTGCGTACTTAAATTAGTATGAAATAAAATTAAATAATTCAAGACTAGATCAATCCAAGGTACACGACGAGAACAATTTGTGTTCCCTCTAAACATTTGATAAGTATAAGTTTCATGTAATTTAATCATTTTCATGTTTTTCTCCCTATACTCTATTTAAGTTAATCTTGTAAACTAAGGTTCAAATAACAAATGACACTATCTCTTTAACAACTAGATTGAAGTTTCTTTTTCTCGTTGTGTAGTCGGATGAATTGCGGTAAAAAATGTTTGCAACAATGGTAAAATGTTTATTATAAAAATATTGATTTTTAAATTATCAAAAGTTAAGTTAGTTATGGTCTAGGGTTTAGAGTTTTTCATTACGGTTTTATGGTTTGATGTAAACTTGACTAATTTCTTTACTAATAATACATTAACTCGCCATACATTAACTCGCCACAAAAATTAGTTTCTCAAAATTGTTGGCTCAAATAAAAGCCATGTAAATGAATGCCTTGGTAAAAACTACCATAAATTTTACAAAGGAAAAATAGTCGAAAACTAGAACCTTTGCATTAAATTTCATGCCTTATCTTCAAAACATCTTAGATCTAGTTAAGGTTCTTATCACTTAGACTAGACTGTAATTATAGGCCATCCCAAAAAATTAACTTGAAATCCAACGGTGGATGACGGAGATATAGCTCCTCAAATATCATCCATTTTGTTACTTTTTATGTTGACGAAACATCATTGCAAATCGAATAGAAAAATCATTATGATCAGTAAACTTGTTACTATAAAGTTGTTAAGAATCACCTTAAGATCATGACCATGAAAAAACAAATCATGAAAAACTATTTATAATTTCACATAACCGGCTTGCAATTATAATACATGTCCCATGCTTGGACTTCCAATAAAATAGAAGAGCTGTCTTTAGTGAAGTGCATTCAATTAATTCATACTTTATTGCAAATTTTACAATACAAACTAAACTTGATTTGGAGCATAACCCTAGTGAATTCATCCAAAACGGACCTCGGATGAAGAAGATATGGCTATTCAAAGTTCTACCTTCTACCCAAAATGTCGTTTTTCGACATTCGGCGCATTTAGGGGTTAACATTCTAGTGCCCAATATGAGATTAATTTGTTGATTTGATTTTGTATTATCTATTTTCCTCGCGAATCCGGTTTTTTCATAACAATTATGTAATTTCTATTTTTAGAAATATTTTGGATTTCTCGGTGACTTAACTTCAAGTGATTTTTACTCCCCCAAGATGTCCTCGTTCCTCCCAAAGTTCCCAAGATGTCCCCGTTCCTCGTAAAGTTCCCCGTTCCTCGTGAAGTTCCCCGTTCCTCCCGAAGTTCCCAACCACATCGCTTTTACTCAAAATTCTCTTATTGGTAGTGGCCTTTTTTGGCGCCCTTTCTCTGTTCAGTTCGTGCTCTTTTTTGGCGCCATTTCTCTTCCCGCTTGGTGTTGCTCCCTCTTCTTTCTCAATGCGCACTATCCCGCTCCTCCGCTCCTCTGCTGCTCTGCTCCTTTGCTCTTCCGCTCCTCCGCACCTTCGTACTTTCACACATTTGCCCTTCGCCTCACCTCCGCACCTCCGCATCTCTGCCCTTCGTCTCACTATACTACGTTTCGCCTATACTCCGTTTCCCATTTGTGCTTCCGGTTTAGTAATTCTGATTAGGGTTTGGGACTCTAAATAGCTCTGGAGTTGATGCGCGTGCTGCTTTTGAGGATGCCCAGGGCCTTTGTTGAAGTATTGTAGTTGGCGGGCACGGCGTGAGGGTGAGTTCGATCAATAACCTCAATTTCAATGTGTAACAAGAATTTGTTGTTGATTGGTGATATGTTGCCTTCATCCTGGTGCATTCCTGATGGCAAAGTGGATTTTGTCGGAGTTGGTGAGCACAGAAATTGAGGCAAATATACTATTTTACTTGTGCATAGTTTCCAATAATCATTCTCACAAATTACTGTGCACGAATATGAAGGCGGTTTCTTATTGCAAATGCATGAAATATGGACAAGCTCATTTAGCTCGAGTCGAGCTAAATGGGCATCCACATCCAAATGCTTTGAGTTCACGAAGTCTGTTAGCTTGGGTAACGAGGATGGAGTGCTTTACGAGCTCATCCGCTGGAGGTAGCAGGTTTGGGATGGCAGTGGATAACGAGGGAGGCCGAGCTATGCTCGGTCTAACAGGGTCAACAGGGAGTAGCCAAAAAGGCCGAGCGTTGACTTCGGCAACATTGGTTGTGCTGCGGAAGGAGGGGCATTTCAGTCGTCTTCTTCTTTCTTATTTTTACTTTACCCACGAATAGAATCGGTGGGTAGTACCGATCTTGAAGGAAAAAAGAGGGGGTACCGAGGTTTAACCGTGGCAACAACCGAGGTCACCGAAGCCCGTAACTGGTCCCGCCTGTCACCGGACCTTCCTTCGTAACCTCGGTGACATCGTAGCGATGAAGGTACCGTGGGTGTAGAACGTCTAAGACAAAGAATTAGGGTTATTGCCGAAGTCTACCAAGCAAGCCTCGGTGTTCGGAGTAAGCGGTGAGAGATGAGGAGACACAAGGATGGGAGAGAAAGACGTGGCTCATGGCCTTTGTATTCAATTGATAACAACGGAGTACATTCAAGCGTTCGCCAAGATAAATCGAACATATCCTCGCTACGGTGACTACAACGAGTGTCTCTCTCCTATTTTCTACAACCTTTATACTACGGCCGCCGCGGATATCCTCGAAACCGAACGGTGCCCTTATCGATCGCCAAGGCATCTCGCATTAATCGCTTTGGTGCCTCCACCAAAAAAAAGTCTTTGCTATCTCCGTTGCGTTTTCTTGCTCCCGCTTTGGCCGCCGAGGTTACCCGATGACGTCAGTCGGGTAACATTTTGCCCTCCCTGTGAGAGCGTAATCCGTCCCGGATTGCTTAGTGCCTAGCACGTTGCTCCGCTGGTCGCCGGTCGGGACGAGTCTGTTCCCGTGGCCATTGTTGTTGTCGGCGTGGTGGAGGCTGATCGCCGTACAGCGATCGGATAGCCGCGGCAATGCCCCTGTGCAGCAAGCGTCGATTTCGAATTGTGTTGGCGTGTTCATGGATATCGTGGACTGTTTTGCCCAGCATTTTGTTACAACCCGGACACTGAACGTCGCTAGCCGTGTGATCTGCAAAACGTTGGGCCAAATCCGGGTGGTTGTTGAAGTATTTCTGAACTTCATCGTGCGCATCCTGGTACTCCTCATCGGCATTGCTGTCATTTTTAGGTTCCACATGCCAAGTGTTATCATCTGATAACTGTATCAATGCCTGTCGGTGAACTGCAAATGAAATTTTAGGGGTTGCCGGGGTTGATGGCTGTGCCGTGGATGTCGTTGTGGATGTCGGTGCTGGTGATTGCTCCTTCTCCTCTGCTACCCTCGGCGATGCCTGTGGTGTCTGCTCGGTGTCGGTAAGGTGTTGGATGTGCACGCGATCCTGTAACTGCTCCTCCGGTATGTCCATACCTTGACCTTGCTGACGCTCCTGCTCGGTACCTATGGTGTCATCCTGGGCCACTATCTCGGGGAAATCTGGTGCCGCGGTAACCTGCTGTGGGGACTGATGGCGCTCGGTGACCACGGTATCCGGTAGATTGGTGTCTTTGTGATCGGACTCGCCATTCTCCTCGTAATCCGCGTTTAGCTGTAATTTTGTGAGTGTCTCCTCGATGCAGTCGCCACCATGTTGACCGCGATGTCATCCGTCTGCGCGGAGGCTCTCATTTGGATTGCCCTAAACAATATCTCCCCAATCTTTGTTGCGGCATCGTGGACCCAAGCCCGCTTGTTGGCTTCAAAGTTTTCCTCCTCGATAACCAAAGCCTTGCGCCGTTCCTCCGGACTCGTGCCTCAGGATTTGAAGGATTTGTATCAATCAAATTCCGCATCGCCGCATGAGCCTCCTCGCTTTTGTGCTTACAGGATGTCGATGCTCCTTTGCACTATCTCTTTCTTTGGTGACTCCTTCAAGCTTGGATGTCACCGCCTGGATGTCAATCGCTTTGCCGCGAGCCGACTCAGAGCATCCGTGCGGCACAGCGGTTAGCCTCTTCTATTTTTTGACTTGCGTGACCTAATTCCTCTCCTCCTTTTCCGCATTGTGTGTGTAGGTCCTGTGTGGCTTTGGAGTGCCGATCCTTCTCCTCCTGTAGCTGCCGCTATTGTCCCTCGGTAGCTTGTAAGTGCCGTAGCACTTTATCCACACAAGCTGCCATGGCTGATGCCTGTGCATCGAGTTGATCTGCGAGTGTGCCGGCGTTTGTGGAAGGGCCCTCGTCATCTGTACGCTGTCTCTTGTTTGGGTTCGGTGCCGCGGTGTCCCTGATGGATTTCATAGGTGATGATAATTTCCGCCGTTGAATTTCTACGAAAGTCGACATGGGCGGCAATTTGCCATTCACCTTGTGATACTGAAGATACCGCATGATGTAGGTGGACAGAAATGGTCCAATGGGGCTGGAGTACTCCGGAAACCTCTGATGATTTTGCAACTCCAGTCGTAGGTGATCCTCGAAAAGCATTCCCCAGTTCACCTTGGCACCTGCATCTGCGAGAAAAAGCAGTTCCAACTTTGCGGGCAAAATGTAATTGCAATTGCACCGACAGTAGATCTGACTGATGATACCGCGGATGCGTGAAAACCAGGGCTCCTTGAGCATCGCTCCAACTGCGTAGGTGTCATATCCTTTCTCCCTTGGCTCCAACCCGGTATCCGCGCGTGCTATGTCGGGCTTCAAAATCCGATCCTCCGTCCATCGTGTGATGCCGGTGCCGTCCCACCCATACTGGTGATACAGATATGCCGCGGAAATCTGTACTTCGACGCCATCCACGGTGCCGGTCGGGTAAGGACCTCCGCAGCTCTGCGGCTTCATGTTGTCCACAAATTGCCTGCAGTGGTTAACATTGAGCTTCCAGGTCTTCATATCCTCCCAAAAGCGGTGAAGTCTGGTGTTTTGTGTCCACACACCGTCGATCCTGCTGCGCCAATCGAGGAGGTGCCTCGGCATGAAGAAGGGCGCCTCGGGCTTCCCCTTCTGCGGAGTCACATTGCGAGAAGCCATGGTTACCGAGGAAAAGCTTGGTGTGGCGAAGCTGTGTAGCTCAATCTGCACAGTGGAAGACAGTAGAGAGCAAAGGCGGCGCTGTAGAGAAGAAGGAACAGTGAGGCAGTGCGGCGCCGTGTGTGTTCTCAAATGAGGACAATGGGTCTGCAACGGCCATTTGCCATCCTCGGTTTCCGCGGTAGTGGGAGTAATTGGCGGCTGAGTGGGATTGGTGACTGTCAGTGGCCATCGGCCAAAAGCCAATTCGGCGGCTGTGTAAGGCCTTTGATGGCTCTTGTTGGCTAGTCTAGGCCCTCCGAGGGGGTCGCGTCCTTGGACAATAATTTCCTCGGTATCCCTGTTATGATTACAGCCAAAATGTCTTTGGTTGTCAACAAAGACCACGCTGACGTGATTTAAGTAAATAAGGGGCAGACTTGCCCCTTGGATATTTTTGTTTTCTGCGGCATCCTTGGAATCCACGGGGTCTGAGGAGTTTGTGATGTCCTGCTGCAATTTTTGCCCCTTGGCTTCCGTGGGACAAAGATATTTTGCGCTTGGCCCAAACTAACAGATTGGTCGTTGGTCTTGGGAGATGGAATGATATTGTTTTAACTTTGCTGTGTTTACTATGGTTGCCTGGTTGTCGTAGTTATCATTGTTGACCAAAAGAACTGTATTATTTGGCAAAACCAGTTGCACTTGTTAAGGTCCGTGCCAAATTGTCCCTAATTTGGATTTTCTAATCTTTGGATCTCTTGGACACCATAATACCATATCCCCTTTTTGGAATATTCGAGGGGGCTTAGTGCCTTGGAAATACTTGGCACTAAGTTGTTGTCTCCGTAGAATGTTGACTCTTGCGTCTCCACGGGATCCTACGAGTCTGTATAGGTCCTGCATGCGAGCCGCTAAGACTCGATGGGGCCGATAGTCCCGAGGTTGTATGGATGAAAGGTAGGCACGATGTATTCTCGTTGGTAGCAACGGTTGCGCTCCGTAGACTAACTCGAATGGATCTTGGTGGTGGTCGCATTGGTGGCCACCCTATAGGCCCATAGCGTCAGAGGAAGACAGTCATCCCAAATCACCTTGGTTAGCCAATACGAATTTGCGCAACATGGTTAAGATGGTCTTGTTGGTGGACTCGCTTGTCCATTTCCTTGAGGGTAATAAACTATACTCGTCCTGTGTTTGATGATATGATTGTCCATGAGATCTTCGATATTGGCGTTGACAAAGTGGGTACCTTGATCCTGAAACTATTTCCAAGGGACACCCAAAGCGGGTAATAATGTTTTCGTAAAGGAAAGTGGCGGTTACCATTGCAAAGTATTGTTGCGTAATGGTTTGGCTTCTACCCATTTGGTAGTATAATCCGTGGCTACCAAAATATACTTGTATCCTTGCTTTGTAGCTGGTTTAATTGGACCGACAAAATCAAGTCCCCATCGTTGAAAGGGTCCCAACGGTGGTATCGATTGGAGTGGCACTTTCCTTGATCTTTGAAAATTGGTGGTCATTTGTTTGGCATACGTGGCAATTTTTAATGTATGCGAGGACATCCTTATGTAGCGTGGGCCACCAATATTTGGCAGCCAATATTTTCTGAACTGTTGTATCTGGTCCTTGATGTCCGCCAGCGGGGCCTGCGTGGAGACTCTCGAGGATTTGTTGTTGTTCCCACGGGCACGCAGAGCCTAATTTCCAAGTCGCACCTTTTTCGTATAGTCTTCCGTCAACCACGGTGTATGGTAGCGGTTCGCACAAAGTCGATCTTTTGGGTGCCAGTTAGCTTATTGGGTATAATCCCTTGTCTCAAGTAAGCCATGATGTCCGTCTCGTAGTCGGCCGGAGTTTCCGCGGTATCCATGGTGGCCTCGTGATCAAGCGACTTGTATGTACGGCTCATTAAAAGAGTCATCTATGCCTTCTTCGGTGGCATTGGTATCCCGGGAAAGGTACTCTGCGACGATGTGTCGTCTTCCTGGTACAAAAACCACCTCGAAATCATATTCCATGAGGATCATGATCCACCGAGCGACTCTGTCGGTGATTAACGGTTGGTTCACTAAGTAAGATAGACTATGATGATCCACCATGAATCTGAATCTGTTTCCCAATAGGTAATGTCGGAATTTCTTGACCGCGTAGACCATTGCCAGCGCTTCTCTCTCCGTGGTTGAATAATTTCTTTCGGCTTGATTTGAAGACTTTGCTAGCGTATGCCACCGGTTGGTCGTGTTTACCGTTGACATTTTGTGCCAGCATTACTCCCACGGCGATCTTGGAGGCATCTGTGTGGACGTGGAAAGGCTTGGCCCAGTTTGGTGCCAATAGTATTTGTGCCTGTGAATATGCTTGTTTTATTTTATCTAACGCTGTCTGTGCTGTCGAGGTCCAATCTCGGGGGTAGGAATACCCGGCATGATTTAAGGCAGCTATCGGTGCCGTCAGGTGTGCTAGCTTTTCGATGTACATTCTGTTGAACTGAGAGATTCCAAGCAATCTTTGGACGCCCTTTTGATCTTTCGGTGGAGTCATGTCTAGGATATCTTGGATTTTGGAGGGATCAGGAAGTTTGCCATATTTGCAAACAATATAACCTAAGATGACTCTTGCGAAGAACAGAAACATGCATTTGTCGGCATTTAGGCTTACCCCGTTTTCTCTGCATGCCTGAAAAATTTGTCTTAATTGGTTAACATGGTCTTGCATTCGCCCATACACCGTGCCATCGTCTAGGTAGATGCGGAAGAATTTCTTCAAGTAGGGGCGAAAGATCAATTCCATGACACGTTGAAATGTCATGGGTGCGTTATTCGCTCCAAACGGCATCCTTTCGAATTGGTATGGACCGCACTCCGTGGAAAACGCGGTCTTGCTTTTGTCTTGCTCTGCCATGGCGACTTGATAATAGCCAGAAAAACAATCCAGGAATGAGTACATTTCATGTCCTGCTACTTCGTCAATGATTTCTTCCATGTATGGTAAAGGATAGTGATCCTTCTTAGTTGCCGCATTAAGTTTACGAAAATCCACACAGATTCGTAATGCGCCATTCTTTTTGGGAATGATGACCATCGGATACAGCCAGGGTGCCGAGTCTACCGGGGATATAAACTTGGCAGAGAGCAGCTTGTCGAGCTCTGCTTTGACTCTGACAGCATAGTTTGGATTCATGCGGTACCGGCGTTGTTGTACCGGGTGAGCATTCGGTATTAGATCTATAGTGTGTTCGGCTATAGTCCTCGGTATCCCCTTTAAGTCTTCATGCGTCCAGGCAAAGATATCATGGTATTCTTTGAAGAGAGCTATTGTTGCTTGTTTGATTTCAGGCGGTGCATCGGCTTTGATCTTGACATTCTTTGGTTCGTTTTCGGTGCCGAGGTTGACCAACTGTACTTCCTCTGTGGAGCCATGTGTCCACCCAGTGACTACTTGTTTACTTAAAGCTTCGGCTGCTGGAGTTTTATCAATTATGACTGTTTCGGAAACCTCGGTGGTGAACCTGGGTGGGATATTGAGGGTATCCTCCTCTGAAACCACGCTGGCCAAGTGAACCTCCGCCAGCGGAATCAGATTGGGGTCGGCGTGGAACACCAGGGCTTCTTGCTCGTGCGTGAGACCTTTCCCCCAGGCCGTGCCGGCCTGATTCCTGAGCTGTTTGACTTTTTCTCGAGTGATGCAGCTGTCCACGGGAATGATCATTGTTTTCCCGTATCTTCGAATTCTGATCTGATTTCTGGCCCAGTCATGAATTGCATTCATGTCTCTTAACCAAGGTCGGCCCAAAATCATAGGGAAATTGTCATTGCCTCGGCATGTCGATCACGAAGGAAGGTTGCCGGTGTAGAGATACCGTGAGTTGTGATGGCCACGGTGGAAAGTATTCCCAATGGGGTCACCGGGGCATCATTCGCCATTCTCAAAACGAACTGTGCTGTTGTAGGGTGTGGTAGTCCCAACTGTTGTCTTAGGTGATTGCTGATAACGTTGACTCCGGAGCCTCCATCAACTAATACATTGGCTGGGATTGGTGTTGTCCTAATCGGACATGTATGACGCGGCATCGGTGTCTATGGTTGTCGCATTAATCTCCACGGTTGTCGTGCCTTTTGTTGGGATAGTGTGCATATTTTGCAGGTATGTCTGCAATTCTGGGCTAATCTTCAACAGATCGGCTAATGTAATGCGCACATCGGTATTTCTAATACTTGTTGCAGTTCTGGGACCACCGCTGTTTCCAAGTCGTTTTGAATTTGAGTTCGCAGTTTGTTCAATCTTTCCCAATGCTGTTCTGCAAAAGGCTTGCGATGTTCTATGACATGTTTATCGGTTTTATCTAAGGTAGCCTTAGATCTTGTGGTTACCGCGGCTGTACTTATGGTAGCCACGTTGGTGCCGTGGACTTCGGTAAGTGTAACTCCCCATACATTTGCGGCGAGTAGCCGGTCTTTGCCGGGATGTGCCTTGGTGTCCGTGGTAGCACGGGTGTTGTTTATATTTGTCTTAACTGCGGGGGCATTGGCCTCGTCGGTGGTGCGGGGATCCGCATTCCCAACAGCCATCGTTTCTGTTTGGTTGAAACGCGTCTACATCGACTTCCTCCGGGTACATGGATGCTGCCTTTGTTCGCGTGGGCCGAGTATCTTCCGTTCTTGCAGGTGTATTGGAAAACCAGCAACGTCCTGCATGTAGTTTGCCGCAAGTAGTGCATGGTGTTGTCCCCCTGATAGGCACTCTTGGTAGCGGAAGCAACGGTGTCTGTGTTTTGTCTATGACGCCGAATTCCCTGCTAATGTCATTGGCGGCTGTGAGTATCTCCTGCAACGTTTTTACACCGCGGATGATAATGCCCTGTTGTATCCACGGTAGCAAGCCCTTTTTGAACCATTCACATAGGTAGTCTTCTTCAGGCCGTTGACTGAGTTTGTCGGCCAGTTGTTTGAATCTGTCGTAAAACTTGTCGCATGAGTTCGTTTCTTTCTTGTCAGTATATTGCCTAAAGCTCGGAGTATTTCCGAGCTTGTTTTTAACTTTCGAACTTCGCAAAAAGCTACGCTCCATTTCTTCCCATGTCGGCAACAAATGTTCGGCCAAATCAATGTACCAGCTTGATGTGGTTGCCCTGAAGGGTGGTTCAAGATGTTCGTAGGTCTTGGTCTTTTGGTAACACCGTTGGTTCGAGCTATTACTTTAAACTGCGTATGTGCCAATCGGGATCTCTCGAGTCATCAAAGATTGGGTAAGGTATCTTTGGTAGCTTGATGAGCCGATCCCTTTCCTTGATGCCATAGAAGCGGCTATGTTTGGATCAATCGGTGGTAGCTGTGATGGTCCGGCCATGGTAACGATGGGCGGAACAGTCGTTGATGTTCCTACCCCTTGGAGATAGTGTGAGTTTAATATTTCGATCTTGGCATTGGTGGCGTCGTTTTTTGCCACCAAATCTGTCATTTGTTGTTTCATCCATTGGAGAAGTTCTCTCGTGGTATCTTGGTCTTCTTGGGGTATAACCTCCTCAGGTTCCGCGGTTCATTCTGTTGCTTTTCGTGGAGGCATTGTGTCGTGTTTGACGTTTTTGTTTCTTGTTTTGCTGGATGACTCAACACTCCATCCCCAGCATGGTCGCCAAAATGTTAGCCTGGGTAACGAGGATGGAGTGCTTTACGAGCTCATCCGCCGGAGGTACTTGAGTTTGGGATGGCAGTGGATAACGAGGGAGGCCGAGCTATGCTCGGTCTAACAGGGACAGCAGGGAGTAGCCAAAAAGGCCGAGCGTTGACTTCGGCAACATTGGTTGTGCTGCGGAAGGAGGGGCATTTCAGTCGTCTTCTTCTTTCTTATTTTTACTTTACCCACGAATAGAATCGGTGGGTAGTACTGATCTTGAAGGGAAAAGAGGGGGGGGGTACCGAGGTTTAACCGTGGCAACAGCTGAGGTCACCGAAGCCCGTAACCTGGTCCGGCTGTCTACCGGACCTTCCTTGGTAACCTCGGTGATACTGTAGCGATGAAGGTACCGTGGGTGTAGAACGTCTAAGACAGCAGTTAGGGTTACTGCCGAAGTCTACCAAGCAAGCCTCGGTGTTCGGAGTAAGCAGGTGAGAGATGAGGAGACACAAGGATGGGAGAGAAAGACTGTGGCTCATGGCCTTTGTATTCAATTGATAACAACGGAGTACATTCAAGCGTTCTGCCAAGATAAACTGAACATATCCTGCTACGGTGACTACAACGAGTGTCTCTCTCCTATTTTCTACAACCTTTTATACTACGGCTGCCGCGGATATCCCTGAAACCGAACGGTGCCCTTATCGACTGCCAAGGCATCTGCAGTTAACAGCTGGTGCCTCCACCGAAAAAGTGCTGCTATCTCCGTTGCCGCTGCTGCTCCCGCTTTAGCCGCCGAGGTTACCCGATGACGTCAGTCGGGTAACAAAGTCGTGTACTTGATGATTTATAGGAAGACCATTTAGCTCGACTCGAGCTAAATGGGCATCCACATCAAAATGCTTCAACTTCACGAAGTCGTGTACTTGATGATTCATGGGAAGACTATTTAGCTCGACTCGAGCTAAATGGTCATCCAACTAAATATTATTGTTTATTTTAGGAGATGACTGTAGGAGGACCATTTAGCTCGAGTCGAGCTAAATGGTCTTCTTTAAACACATGCATTGCGAGCGTGCCGAACTGTTTTCCTGATGCCCATTTAGCTCGACTGGAGCTAAATGGGCTTCAAGATAACTGTCCATCACTCACCCCGATGCACGTGTATAATGAAGACCATTTAGCTCGAGTCGAGCTAAATGGTCATCCAGCTTCAACTGCGTCGCGGTGAGTGATGAACAGTTATCTTGAAGGCCATTTAGCTCGAGTCGAGCTAAATGGTCATTAAGATAACTGTTCATCACGCTCACCTCGAAGCTGTTGAAGCTTGATGACCATTTAGTTCGACTCGAGCTAAATGGTCTTCCTTTTTGAAATGCTTCGGGGTTAGCGTGATGAACCAATATCTTGAAGACCATTTAGCTTGAGTCGAGCTAAATGGTCATCAATGTAACTGTCCATCACTGACCTCGTCGCAGTTGAAGCTCGGTGACCATTTAGCTCGACTCGAGCTAAATGGTCTTCATTATACACGTGCGTCGGGGTAACTGATGGACAGCTATCTAGAAGCCCATTTAGCTCGAGTCAAGCTAAATGGGCATCAAGAAAACAGTTCGGCACGCGCACAATGCATGTGTTTAAAGAGGACCATTTAGCTCGACTCGAGCTAAATGATCCTTCTAAAATCATCTCCCAAGAAAAATCAAATAATACTTAGGTGGATGACCATTTAGCTCGAGTCGAGCTAAATGGTCTTCGTATGAATCATCAAGTACACGACTTCGTGAACTCGAAGCATTTTGATGTGGATGCCCATTTAGCTCAAGTCGAGCTAAATGGTCTTCCAATGAATCTTTCAAGTACAAGATTTTGTGAACTCGAAGCATTTAGCAATGTTTCTGTGACGTAGTTTATGAGGAGGTCTAATTGTGTACATGCAGTGGTCCATTCAGTGCGAGTGAGTTGTTCTTCTTTTAGAATAGTCGTAAGGTTGTTAATAGAGAGTGCGTTTTGTTCAGAGAATGAAGTATTAAATGAGTCTAAGTTCGCTTGGGGGATGGGGTTTAGAATACGAGGGGTTGTTTTAGTTGATATTGGTGGAGGGCGAGCTATTAGTGTTTGTTGAGGTATGTGAAGATTTACTAGCGAGTGGTCTGAATTAAGGTTTTGTGTGTGGTTGGTAGTAGAGGTGAAAAGATGGTGATTGGTGTAATTTATGTATTAACCGTCGATAAGGCTCAATTCTGTATAGTTGTATCCGCCTTGTCTGGAAAATGGGCTGTTTATAGAAATGTAGTTTAGATTGAGACTATCGGTGAAGGTGCGCCATTGAATGTCTTCGTCTTGTGGTGGTGTTGTGATATTTTTGTTTTGTCTGCCTATAAGTACGATGTCCTTGTTAAAATCACCACAAAGAATATGGGTGTGATTTGGATGTGTTTGTATTTGGGTGGTAACTGTTTGCTGAATAGAGGGGATTAAAGCTATATCCACGGGATGGGACGGCATGTAGAAATGGATAAGAATCCATGGTATGAGTGGTTTGTTCGCAATATGTATGATTTGTAAATATCGTGAGATGTTTGCTGGTGTTGGGATCTTGGTGACATTGCCTGGGAAGGCATATTTGTAGTGGATTAGGGTGAGAAGGCCGCCTCTAGTGGATGTGTATCTAAATCTTTGTTGCATACATCTAGTGAAGGCGTGTGTATCGTTGAAGATGACTTTATATTGTGGAAGCATGCGTTGTATGTGTTTTGTGAATTTATTTGCAGTGAGTTTTGTTTCTTGTATAGTAATGATGGCGGGAAGGTTATCCGCGAGCTGGTGGATGTTGGGAAGTGCAGTATTGAGTGAAGCTGCATTCCAGGTAGTCATAAGTGTGCTTTGGTATGTAGCAAGTTGGGGTTGGGGTTGAAGAGGGGGGTTGGGCGGAAGTGGTGGTAGGTGTGAGTACTCGGGAATGTGTGTTTTACATTTTAAGGCTTCGATTAGTAGTTCTTTTGTTATGTATGGGAATTCAACCATTAATGTTTGTAGGTTTGCATTGTTATTTATGTTCGTGATATAATTATATAATTCATTGTGTATCGTGCAAGAAGGTGTAATATTGTCTTGGTGTGTTTCTAAAAATTTAGTGTATGGGTGAGGATTATTTAAGTGACGGAAGGGGATGTTTGGTAAACGGGAAAGTTTGTTAAGTAATGATGTAGTCCATTCAAGAGCTGGGTTTGATAATATATGTTGTTCACACATTGTTAGAAGAGGACCAATGGTGGTAATTAGTGCGTATAGAAAATTTGGCGGTGGGTATTGGGGGTGGTTATGTAGGTAACGTGTTAGACATGGGTATTTGTTTATACTTGTTGGGTGGTCGGAGTATGTGGTTTGGAATGTGGAGGAGAATTTTTTTGCGAGGGGTTTGTATTCTGGATATAATATGATTGTGCTGGGAATGAAGTACGTGTTGTTGTGTCGTCTATGCTTGGCGGAGTGGGTGTGTAGGATATTTGGTATGGGGCCTGGGTTTGGTTCGACGTCACCGCAGAGTAGGAGAAATAAATAGTTTGGGATGAATTTGCCTTTCAGAGTTTTGGATTTTGGTGTGGCAAGATGTACTATGGTGTTTGTTTTAAAATTGGGCATTTTAGAATTTTCAGATTTTGATTGTGTTTAGGTATAGGTTGTATGTGTTTGGGAGGGGGACCAATTTGTTTTGTGTATCTTGGGTTTTTCCTTTTGTGTGGTGTATTTATCTTGTATTGTTGGGTTGGTTTTTGTTGTATTATTTATGAGGTGGGGTGTGTTTTGGTGTATAAATATTTTGGCGAGGCCGGGAGGCCGAGCTCTGTTTGGTTTGTGGGGGAGATAGGTTTGTTTTTGGTGTAAATGTGTAGATTTGTGTTCCTGTCTTTATGTTTAATGTGTTATCCCCAAGTAGCCCAAGTATAAACTTGGAATTTCTTAGTAGCCATAGTATGAGCTTAAATCCACAAGAAGTTCAAGTATAAAAATATTTGTATTTATAATTGTGTGTGTATGTGTATGTGTATGTGTATGTGTATGTGTATGTGTATTTGTATTTGTATTTGTATTTGTATTTGTATTTGTATTTGTATTTGCATTTGTATTTGCATTTGTATTTGTATTTGTATTTGTATTTGTATTTGCATTTGCATTTGTATTTGTATGTGTATGTGTATGTGTATGTGTATGTGTATGTGTATGTGTATGTGTATGTGTATGTGTATGTGTATGTGTATGTGTATGTGTATGTGTATGTGTATGTGTATGTGTATGTGTATGTGTATGTGTATGTGTATGTGTATGTGTATGTGTATGTGTATGTGTATGTGTATGTGTATGTGTATGTGTATGTGTATATTATATGTATATGTATGTGTATGTATATGCGTATGTGTATTTGTATGTGTATATGTACATGTACATGTATGTGTATTTGTATTTTCCTTAGTCTCCTTTCGCATCTTCTTGTTGCTCTCCTCCACCTTCTCCTCCATGAGACTCACAATTTCCATCTTGGTAAGAGGTTTGCTCTTAAGCATCTTGAATGTCTCAATGGTGTTTACTATTGCAACATTCACATCTTCGAAACCAAAACTCTTGACTTGCTCCAAGGTTGGAGGCTTCACACCTTCCAAGTTCCTCCTATGTGGAACAAACTCCACAAAAACCCTCCAATTTGGAGGGTTTTTTCACAAATTGTCTATAGACAATTGGATTGGAACAATGCACATTGGCACTACCATTGTGCCTTGTTCCATCGTCTTTGTGAAACCAAATAGACAACACATTGTTAGAGCCCATTACTTTCAAGATTGCTTCCTTTGTCTTCTCTACTTTCATGAGGATTGGAAGATGAGAGAGTGTCAAAAACAAGGCATTCTTCTTAGCTTTGGACTCCTCCGTCATCTTCTCCCTTCTAGTGGCCTTCTTTGCTTCCACAATCTCACTCCCTAGAGTGATTTGAAATTCTTGGATCTTCAAAGCTTGTGTTGGTGTTGTTGCCACCAAAAAGGCAAAGCTCTCCTCTTTGCCTTTTTGGAATCCCATGATCTCCAAGGTATGGCCCCTCCTGAAGCTACTCCAAAGCACCTCCTTCAAATCTTGTGCTCCCATCAATCCCTTCAAAGGATAACTCTTAATTTTCACACTTAAGTTAGTATTGGTGGATATGTTGTGAAAACTTTTGCAAACTTTCCCAATCATATGCACCTCATCAATAACAAGTATGAAAGGTGTGAGACCTTTCAACAAAGCAATTGCATCCACTTTGGGTTTTAACAAGTGTAATTTAATGATGCCTGCCCAAACACCTTTCCTACCGCCTCGCTTGACACTTAAGCAAACTATGTTGATGGGGTCAATGAGGTTCTCTCCTAATGATATGTCCATGGCTTCAAGCCTCAACAAGACCAATTCTTTAACTTGATCATGCAACAATTGAGTTTTGGGTTGTTCAAAATAAATCGCAACATGGAAATCAAAAGCCAAACGTGTTTCCTTATTGATGTTGATATCTTGGGGGAGTTGGGTGACGTTGTAATGTTGCCCTTCACCTCCACTCCATGAGCTAGGATACAACGCTTGAGGGATTCTTGGGTAAGCCATTCTTGCTCCTCTAGTCTCTTCTGCCTCCTTTTCCAAAAAGCCTCTAGTAACCATATCTTTGATGGGCTCCTCCCATGTGAGTTCCTCCAATCCCTCCTCTTTGGCAAGGGTCTCTATAACATGAAATTCCATCCAAAATCTACATCCCTCCACCTCCGGGTTAGTAGAGTACGGGTTAGAGCTTAGAGCATTGGTTGTTCTTTTTTTCTTAGCCTTGTTGGTTTTCTCATTTGTGAATCTTTTTAAACTCTCAACAGGTGACTCAATATCCATTTCATACACGAAGACAAGGTTCTTTTTAACATTAGAGTAATCCATGATAGAAAAAGAGATGATAATGCAAAATAATGCAAACAATGAAGACAATGCAAAAAACAATAAAAATAAAAATAAAAATAAATGTAAAGCAATGCAAACAAATGCAAAACAAAAGCACCTGTAAACAGATTAGACCAATATAATAAGATTGAAAAAAAAAAAAAAAACACACACACAAAGTTTTAGGAGCGTACTTGCGAGCACTCACCTTTTCGTCTTATACTCTTATGACAGAGAGTAATTGAACGTGGGTTGTTGCAAGTGACCGTTCACTGCTGGAGCAATCACAAGCGGTAGCAAGGAGTGTCTTCTTCTCGCTCCTTGACAATCAGCCCTCTTCTCTCTTGAGCTCTTCACAAACTGTGTCTCGTCTACTTCACGCTAAGGCTAAGGCAGATGGTTTGTCGTTGGAAAGTTTTTCGAGAGTCTTCAAGTCAAGTTAATAGCAGATACAGAGATAAAAGTAGAAGGTTGGCTCGTTCAAAAACAAGCTTTACGAGGGTCGTTGAGCGTTTAATACCGGAAGCCAATTCGATGCGAGAGTTGTTTTCACCTGCTTGTTGAACAACTAGAAACGTGTTAAGGCGCTCTCTACGCTCTTCTCAGTGGCAAGCAACCACTCTACAGCGGCTGTAGTTTTTATTTTGGTTGCGAGTTACTTGCGATCCGCTCTTCAAGGTTTGTCTCTAAAACTATTTGCAGATCTAGTGGGCTTTGAAGCAGAGGTTCTGAGCCACTTGTGAGATCGCTTGCAAGCGCTTCAAGATGTCCGCTCGATGCTTGAGAAATAGCGTTGATGTGCTTTTAGGGTTTTGGCCTCCACAGTACCTTTGCTCTTCTTCTCTGGTACGACTCCACGTTGTAGTCTTTTGCTTCAGAACAGACAGACTTGTTGTACCGATGAGTGGTTAAATCTGCACACAAGAAATATTTGCAGCAGAAGTGTATCAGCAGCAGCAGAAGTGTATCAGCAGCAGCAGTAGGATTTATGCTGCGTAGCTTTTAGTGAAGGGGTTTTGCGGTTTCGATGCTCGCTGTCGATCCCTCCAACTTCACTGTTGGTACAGCGTCGTTTGCTCCAACTTCACTAATCACAATGATGAGCAGTGCTTGCAAGTCGTCTACACAGTGATCACAGTGATGAGAGTAGGGTGTCGATGGTCACAACTACTTTGATAGTAGGGTGTTGATATTTGAGGATGGCAAGGTATTGCAGCTTGGCGTTCGATTGCGTAGCTTCAACTGAAGAAGGTTTTGTCTTTTCAATGTTGGAATAGCGTTGGTCGCTCCAACTCCTTGATGTAGGAATGCGTACAGAGTGTGTTGCTCTAGGTGCAATTGATCACTCTAACTTCAATCGATCCAACTTCAGATCACTCCAACTCCAGTGCGTAAGTTCCGAATGCAACAATCACCTTGTCATAGAACTTTGATTGTTTTGCAATCTGCAAAATGTGTGCTCATACAAGAGATTTGACTAACTGATTTGCTTGTCAATGCAGATGGTTAGAGGTAAGATGAAATTTTGGCATGAAAATGCATCTGCTCAAGGTTATATATGAATGCGTACATTAGATCTCTATCATGAACAATCAAGGCAAACAAAGTGTTGAGTTTTTAAATAATACAACTGATCATAAAGAAAGAGAGTGTGGGTGAGATTAGCTCCCTAGTTGTTCGTAACTTGCTGCTTCAATCTTGATTGTTCTGTCAAGTAGCTGGTGGTGGTGAAGAAACAATGAAATTTTGTAGTCTCAGGCTAGGGCTGGTCTTGCTTTTGTACTGAGTGATGGTTGATTGTTGTTGGAGTAGGATTGGAGCAGATGCAGATTTGTCTTGGCAGCGAAACTGTTGAAATCCCTTGCCGAAAGTGCTACACCTCCTAGCTGTTTTCTTCCAAATGATGCGATGAAGATGTTGCAGTCCTCTTAATGCTTAATGATCACTTGTGCACGGAGTTGAAGATCCAAGCAGATAGTGCTCAGATCTGATCATGAAACTTCGTGTGTTGAGGTTTGATCACCTGTTGAGACCACTTTATTCAAAGTGCTACCCTCCTCTATTGCTTTCTATTGCTTTCTACCAGATGATGCAACGAAGATGTTGTGGTCTTTTGTTGCACGACGACCCCAAGCGTTTAGACTAAAAAAAAGAAAAGAAGTGAAAGCGGCTAATCTCTCCTAGTGTGCATAGTTTTGTTTCAAGAATATGTTTTTACTTTCTAAGAACATTCTAGCAGACGAGATATCGGGAGTGATGAGTGTGAGTGTGTGATTATCCACCTCGTAGCAAGCTAGATCTAACTTAGAATCTAGAACACTCCGCAATCTTAGATCTGAGATCCAACATCAAGGTCCACTCGCATTCAGATCCACTTTCTCAGTTCTAAAGTTGATGAGCGATTCTATCAACAAGGCTAAGAAGATCTGGCCTTTGGAGCCCTATCCAACACTTCTTTGCACACACTCCACACAAAAATCTCAGAATGAAGTTCGCAGGGACTCCAGCACCAAGGCCAGCTTCACTTGCTGCCTGAAAACGCCTTCTGGAAACTAACTCCCCGACCTCCTCTAACCAGAAATTTCGGAGCTCTACTCTCTCATTTTCTCAACCTCTTGGGAAGCGCCACTCTAAACCAAGTTCCATGACTAAGTAATTGATGTTTTTTTATTACGACTCTCGACCAAGAGATAGACATCTTGAAATGATGTTTTTTAGTCATGGCTCTTTGTATATAGTATAAAGTGCCCCTAAGAGTAAAGTGAGGATATCCATGCAATTACAAAGACATGAACGTGGAACATTAGAAGGACACTATTTGTATCTTACATCGACCAAATGGAGTACATGCATTTTTTTCATTTTTAAACAAATTTTAACACATTCTATATTGAACCATGACAACTATCTAATTTTTCTATGATAAAGTTTCGCCAATGCATTGTACACTATTTAAGGTGGGACACAACATACAATAATCAATGTAATAGGGATGATCTTACTACAGATTCTAAGGCCTAAGGGATTCGGCAAAAAACTTAGATGTATATTGAATGTAAGTTCCCTTACTCTTATGAAGTTTTTACTAAAAAAAGTACAAAGACTTCAATGTTTAGATTAAATAGTACAACTCCATTTTTGAAAATAACAACTTTTGATGCTCTAATAAATTAACTTCTAAAGCTCCTTGAGACCCAAAATGAGTTTCTGTAATTTTGGGCTGCTTAGATTCAGGTGTTAATAGTTATATTTTTGCCTAAGATTTTATTAGGTGCTTCTTATGCAACCAAATGTATGTGGTAAACTTTAAAAAGTGAAAGTCCATTTATTGAGTCTCTACAACAATCCTTGGGTTGCAAGCCGAAATGGGGCAACTTTAAAAAGTTATTATTTCTATTTTCTATACCAAAATACATTCAATACTAAATGACTACTTAAGTTTCAAAGTGACCTACTTAAGTCAAAAAATTTACAAGAGCAGCCTTCAAGGTTTTCAAAAACAATCTTCTCAATATCCAAAAAACTTGGGAGACAAACTTTGGATATTATGATCTCTCATATGGTGAACATCCAACACTCAAGTTTTGGACCAATAACTAAAGATAGTCTTAAATGTAAAATCTTACGGTTGGAAGTAAAAAAAAATCTAATATATTATTTACACCTCCGAGAGTGCCTAGAGGAAGATAATTGCATTCTTGAGGTTTTAATAATAATAAGTGAAAAAAATTCCAGAAAAAAACTTCTTTTCAGCTCGGTACAACCTTTCAGTTAAATGGTTGATTGGGCTGTTAGGGATAAAGGGATTGGGAACTCTTATCACCTCTTTTCCAATAGAAATTAATGTTCTCTTTTCTTGTAGAATTGAAGGACTTAGTACACAAGTATTGTTGATTAGTGTTATGTAAAAGTTAGTGTTTTTTACCAAAAATTACCACATGCATTATTTTTTAATTCTTTTAAGATTACTATTCACTTTGGGCTGCCTTTGCATTCAATACTTCTTGTTTTTTCTTCAAACCACCAATTGCACAAATTTCGATAAATTCTTCCACTTGCAAGAAAGTTTACGTGCTCTTACACTTACTCTTATAATTTGAAACATGATATTGTAACACTATGATGGTGTGTGACATCTAGTGCTATGGTTCGCAATTACCGTTAACAACACTATCGAGATCAGCAACGCTTGTGCAGTTTTCCTGAAGACATTTCAGCTGGGACTTGGTCTTGGGATGTAGGGGGCGGCATCTTCCAACGGTCGACCCCGATTGAGACGTGGATTCAAATTTAGGGACATGGATTGAAGTTCTCCTGTCCACCTCGCCCAACGTCTCTGCGTGAGTTGCCATCAGAGGGAATTCATCTTCTACTTACCGCTTACTCTGCTCGTCTGTCGATGAACACCGAGCCGTCTGGCAATTTGAAGAGTTGTGCAGAATTGTTAGAATTTGAGCTGAATTTGTTACATTGACCCAGTTTTCATCTGTGAATGTTTTCATCATCACTAATGTCAATCTGTGAATGTCAACTACTGTAGGCACGCACTTGTCCCCGTGCGATTGTAGGTTACAATGAAGTTTACAAGCCCGTATCAAGTAAAGACTTGGCATTTGTAATGCGCGTCTTAGACGAGTGGAGTGGGTTTCGGAGAGTAGATTGTGCGGGTGCTCAATCCGCAGCAGAGTATAAATGTTCGTTTTTCTACTTGTCGTAGGTCCTGCATTGTGTGCGGCGTCTTCTTTTGGTTGCTAAGCAGTTCACCATGAGCGAGTTCTGGATGGCCCGTCGGTATTGAGCCGTCGGACCAGTGCACATTGCACTAGCGAGAAGGGGGATCGGAATTTGCGCGCTTGTGTGGTTGCCTCTTTCCTTGGTTCTCGCGAAAAGCTCACTTACAAGGAATTGCTATCCTTTATCAACTTATCGTAGCTCCATCGTCGACGTCAATGATTCTTTGTCACACGTGTACAGTGATGCATCGCCTTCTGAGCTAGCTCTTACGGTTACTGAGAGAACTGTGAAAGTGGATCAGCTTCTGCCGACTTGTGAAGTGCGAACGTACTATCCACTCGGTGGAAGGAACCACGGTGTGGAGTTGTTATCAAGACAGAAGTGCAAGGGCGAGAACAGATCTTAAGTGGACGTTGCAGGGAATTTTGCTACTACAGTCATGACTATGCTCACAGGAAGGGGTGGAGGAACGCAATTCCCCCGGGTCAATAGTGGCGAAGAGAAAATCTACGTCACAGTTCGAGTTCGACCTCTTAGTGACAAAGAGGTCCTCCGGTCGGACTTTTCTGACTGGGAGTGCACCAACGACCGAACTATCACTTTTAAGCATGCTCTGCTGGATCGCTCACCAATCCCTTCTACCTATACACTAGGTGAGCTTGAATGTTCATTCTTTGCGATGTGATCAATTAATTACTGTGATTCGGTGAATGAATCAGTGAGTGTTTCCTGTGTGTCCGCATGTTTTGCAGATCGTGTTTTTGGACCAGAGTGTGAGACGCAGAAGGTTTACGAAGAAGGTGCCAAACATGTGGCTTTGTCGGTCCTTGCGGGGCTTAACTGTAAGTCTCTTATTACTATAAATCGCGAGCGCGTTCCATGCCCCCGTAGCGAGTCTAGCCTATGAAGGTCGTTCATCCACCTGGACCTAGCTGCTATCCTGATCGTATTTGAGTTTTGCAGCAACTATCTTCGCCTATGGTCAAACAAGCAGTGGAAAGACTTTCACCATGCGAGGAGTTACTGAATGCGCTGTTGCAGATATTTTTCAATACATCCAACTTGTAAGTCTTCCAAATTAATCTTGAATCGGATTGGAATTCCTCGTTAACTTCAAGTAGAATGTTGTTATCGTAAATGAACGTTATCTCTTTTGTTACTGGGTAATAACCAGTTGCTCATCTCAAAACCTTCTTTCAGGTAGTACTTCAAATCCAGTTACAAAGAGCATAAGTCGTCTTAAGGCCTCGTGAACTTCACGCTTTTCGGCCCTATGCTTTGCAGGCTTGAATGATTCTCTGCAAACATCATAGAGCACAGTCTCGAGCCTGTCAGAGTTCCCTAAAATCTAGAATTGGTAAATCGTGTCCATGGTCTGATATTTCTCTCTCTATACAGAATACAGGGAGGGAATTTGTCCTTAAAATCGCAGCACTTGAAATTTACAATGAAGTGGTGCGCGACCTCCTGACAACGGAAGGAACTCCTCTGAGATTGCTTGATGACAAAGACGTAAGGAGCTCCCTGCTTATTATCAGATAGCTCTGGAATTTCGGGAGCCCACTTGTAATACGCCCTTTCTTGGCATTTTCAGAGGGAAAGGTGGAAAGCGGTTTTGACCTCGTGGTTCTCACATTGCAGAAGGGCACCGTCGTGGATAAGTTGAAAGAGGAAGTTGTCCGTGATGTGAACCATCTGCGGCAAGTCATCAAGATTTGTGAAGGTATCATGGTCATCGTAGCTCACGAGTTTGAGTATAAGAATCTATTGTAGTCATGAATGAACCTTTGCAGAATCAGTTCACTCGAGCAGTATCCTACCTTGAACTCTCTACAGTTGTTGACTGCGTCTACCCATGCAGCCCAAAGGCAAGTGGGAGAAACCGGCTTGAACGACACCTCCTCAAGGTCACATCAGATCATTCGACTGGTAAGTTCCATCTGATTGGTGCACTCGAACGACTGACCCTAAGATGCCCTGCGTTGGCCATGATTGCCGACGTTACTCTCTAACCGCGAAATAGAGTCTTGTATGCTGTGAATCGGTCGAATGTGCTGCAATTTTGAACGCTTTTCTTTGGACTGTTCAGACGGTGGAGAGCCATCCTTACGGGGATGCCGCAGGGCCTGCATCGAATTCTTTATTTGCAAGCTTGGTGATTGACCTGACCACACAGATTTTGAATCCTCGAAGTTCCGCATTGTGTTTAATCAGTGCTATTGCAAGACCGTTCTGGATACTGCCGTTGTGAAGCACATCTAGACTTGTTTAGTGCCCTTACTTGATACATGGTTACTTCGCCTGCCTGACTGCATTCAATAAATCGCAGTTCTCAGCTGTGCGTCGTGTTTATTGCAGAATTTTGTAGATCTAGCTGGGAGTGAGAGAGCATCTCAGACCCAGGCTGATGGGGCCAGGCTGAAGGAAGGAGCTCATATCAATCGCAGTCTATTAACACTGAGCACCTGCATACGCAAACTCAGGTACTACAACTCATGACACGTTCCTCGTTGCAGTAAGTCTTCAGATACAGCCTAAATGTCATTGCAAGGAGATAGTGAGTGCCTTCATCTTCACGTCTCGACACCCATGTTCTGCTGTTTTCAGTGAAGGGAGCAAGAGAAGTGGGCACATCCCATATAGAGATTCCAAGCTTACGAGGATCCTTCAGCACTCGCTGGGAGGAAATGCAAAGACTGCTATAATCTGCACCATGAGTCCTGCCCATAGCCATGTCGAGCAATCTCGCAACACCCTTGCTTTTGCTACTAGGGCCAAAGAAGTAATTAATACTACCCATATCAACGTGGTAAGACCCTTCTTTACTCAATATTTGACCCCATACATGCCGTTTTGATCTACTGGACAAGGACTGAGGCAGCTCAACCTTTGAGTTCTGCTAAGACCACTCAACCACTCTGCAATGAAGTTTGCTTTAGTAGTTAGTCACCTTCATTCTACATTGGTAACTTTGGGAAATAACATTGCGCTTAGGTTTATCAGGTTGTTTCAGATAAGGTACTGGTAAAGCAGCTGCAAAGGGAGGTCGCCAGACTAGAGGCTGAGCTTAAGATTCCTGGTTCAGCTACTGACACCGTGACATCTGCAGCATTACTTCAAGCCAAAGACCTCCAAATTCAAAAGGTTCTAAGCACCCTGGCACGATTAAACTAAGCATCCTAGCATGACCATATTAAGCAGGACCATGCTGAGTACTCTCGTGAGAAATTTTCTGCAACTTCATCGTATATAATTCTGGGAACAATGAAGTTCGGAATTGCATCACCTTTAATCAGTGCTGTAAGCATGTTCGTAGTTCGTAGGAATTTGTGCGTTCGATAGTAACCTTATCTCAAACAAGTTCTTTCGAGAATCTTGATAAGTTCACGTCCTCCACAGATGGAAGAGAAACTCAAAGAGCTGCAAATGCAGCGTGACGCTGCACAAGCTCGGCTTGACGATGTCAGCCTTAAGCTGGAGGCGGAGGAAGTTGCTAAAAATCAAGCTGAACTGGCAGCGAAGATGCTCGCGGAGGAAACTCCGAAATGGCTTGTAAGTTGGTTTTACCTTCAACCAGATCAGAAACTCAACCGATACGTATGTTTTCTGCTGACAATTTATTATTTCACCATGTTTATAACCTTCTACTATTGTGTATTTGATGTCCCACCAGCCATTAACTCCTGGACCACAATCCACCTCCCGCACTTCTCTTTCATTAACTGCGAACCGAAGAAGGTGGTCTGACTCAGGAGATTACTTACTCCGAAAACTGGAGAGACAAAAGCAGAACCTGCTGCACCCCCCTACCACACAACTGCCGAGAGGTCCAAGCCTGTCTTTCAGGCAATCTACTGTTGCATCTGTTATGCTGGTACAGGAGATACGCAAGCTGGGAAACCTGCAGGATGAGTTAGGGGAGGACGCCAATCGAGCACTTGAAGCCCTCCAGATGGAAGTAGAATGTCTTCGTTTAGCACAAGCAGGCATGAACCATGACGCTGCTTCTTCTATCAAGAAACTTCAAGACGAGATCCGTACGATGCACAATCTTCGCCCCTCGCCATCATTGATTGTTGAAGTCGAAAATAAAGAAGATGCTGTCACTCTTCGCCAATCTTTGTGCATGAACCACGTGACGTTACGGCAGGAGCTCTCTAGACTGGGGGAGAAGCACAGAACTGATGCTGGTGTTGCGATCGCAACTTTGGAGGAGCAGTTGGAAAGTGTCCAGAGATCTTTAGACAAATTGAATCTGGCCAACGAAATACCACTACCTATCGTAAGTTTCTACCCCAGTAACTCATTTTTGCAGAACATAAAATCTGAGTTCTTCATTTGAGAGACGAAGTCAGTTGAGACGTTTAACCCCTAAAGTCGATCAGGCCTCAAACTGCCAGAAAGTCCAAGAACGTGCCAAAACTTCTAGTTTTGATGCAAGGTGAAAATTCTTAAGTTCTGATAAAAATATAGATATGTAACCGCAAGATCTAGTATTGAACTTGTATGTGTAATCCAAATCCCATGTCCAAATTCCTTACCAGTTGTGAGATCATGATGTTCAAAGTTGAAGAAAAGTTTTTTCTCCCTTGTTGTCGAAAAGGTAACAATTTTTTGAGGGCCAAAAAATCATTTTTGGTAGGAAACTTGATATGAGGCTCTTAACCTTGTTCCTAGGTGAGTTAGGAACATGTCCATGTAATTTTTACTCATGCAACCTACAAAACCTACAAAAGTGCTTGATTATTCTCATGGAGGTATGTTAGAAATCAACTACAATGGCTAGTCTTTGACAATGAAAATAGCATGTGGAATATAATTGGATTAGAAATTTGAACGGTGAAGTCATACCTTGGAACCTTATTTGCATGTTCAAAAACCAAAACTTGGAAAATATTAACACCCTAATTTTTGGTGAATTTTTGAAGTTTCTGCAATTTGATTGATATTGAGCAGATTTTGAGAATTAATGAGCATATATTGCAGGTTAGGCAGTCTTGGGAAAAATTCAAGTAGTGTTTTCAAACTTTGACCAAAGATATCTCCTAAAATATGAGGAAATTTGAAGCATGAATTGACTATTATGTACGATTTAGAAAAACTTCACAACATGTCAGAGGTTTCAACTTCATCCAAGCTACAACTTCATCCAAGCTAAAAGTAGTAAGCCAGATGCTGACCAAACACAAACAACCAGAATATGGCCCCAGTCGACTTCAGGGTTTAAGACACTTCCTGAGCGTATTTGTCATCTTTAGTTGTCCTTCTCGAACTGGAAGATAGAAGCATACGATGTGAGAATCTATTAGGAATGATGAGTTCTGCAAGCATTGCTTCTGGGACTCTTAACTGACACGTCTCACGTGTTAGATTATTGCTAAGACTTACTCCCGCGAAACTTGCTATCAACAGGAACCTGGAGAATCACCCAAAACTCCTGCTCGGAAAACAAAAGTTCCGATTACCCCTGCATCTAGTACCGCCAGACAGCGTCCTGCAAGTGATGCCCCTTGCTCCCCAGCTGCCCGTAGGAGCTTACGGTACTGCACCAATGAGAACAATGAAAATACGCCCCCACGAGCAGCGCGTGATTACCACCACAATAGAGGAGAGCCTGGAACTCCTCGTCCTAATGGAATCCAGAGGCGCGATGCATCGCCAGCTATTTCCGATCTGAACTCGAGTCAATCAAAAGAGACTCATGGTGGCGGAGTTAAGAGATCCAATTCGGTCGACATCCGAAAGATGCAAAATTTGTTCAAGACTGCTGCGGAAGACAACATCAGGAGTATCCGTTCCTACGTAACGGAATTGAAGGAACGTGTAGCGAAGCTCCAATATCAGAAGCAGCTCCTCGTTTGCCAAGTACAGCAGGATTTCCCTATCCCTCTTGAAGCTTTCGTGTTCTGGAACGAAAATGATCATGGCTTGACCGGCAATTGTCCTTTTGTGTGTTTCCAGGTGCTCGAACTCGAGGCCAATGGGAACGAAGAAGACGAGGAAGAAGGTGACGACCGTAATAATGATGAGCTTGTCTTGGAGTCTGTGCGATCACCAGGCAGCTGGAAGCCCCAGTTTGACCAGCAAAGATCTCTGATTTTTGAGCTGTGGGATTCTTGCAACGTCTCCATTATCCATAGAACTCAATTCTTTTTGTTATTTAAAGGAGATATTGCTGACAGCATCTACATGGAAGTGGAATTGCGCCGCCTGACCTGGCTTAACGAGAACTTCAAAGGAGAAGCTCCATCCAACCATCACAGTGATAACTCCATCGAGGAGGAACTTATTCCTGCCAGCCCTATCCGCTCAAACAGGTTATTTTCTTACCCATATTCCTATGCAGCGAATACCCTGCGTCGGAGCATTGCTTTAGATACACGTTACGATGTGGCTTGTATATCTACGACTCTCAAAAGCAGATGTGCGACATGCAGCGCTAAAAGCTTGAAGAGGGAAAAAGAGCTCCTAGCGAGGCAGTTGTCGCGAAGATTGACCAAGGAGGAAAGGGAAGATCTTTTCATTAGATGGGGCGTCCCCCTTGATGCGAAGCAGCGAAAACTGCAGCTTATCAACAGATTGTGGATGGACCCTCACAACCTTGAGCACATACAAGCCAGTGCTGAAATTGTAGCGAGAATTGTTGGAATCCTGAATCCCGGATCAGCACCCAAGGAAATGTTTGCCCTAAACTTCGCACCTCCCAACCATGCAGAACGACCTGGCATGTTCGGGTGGAACGGTCTTTCAGCTCTCTTAAACTTTTAGCATTTCTGTAGTTGTGAAGGCGTGGCCCATCAGTCCGTCAATATAGTAGCTGCTGCTTTAGACTTGTAAACAGATATTTGTACCCCAAAGCAAAGTGCAATGTACATACGCATCCATAAACCAGGAACGCCGCCACAGAAAAGTCAGCGACAGCGATTTTACAGTATCATAACGTCCAAAGTTGAATTAAAAGCCAATTCGACATGGCACTGTCCCTACGCATTCCGAATTCCCATATCTGTAATGAAGGTGCTGATGGTAGATTTCAGGCATGGGAAGAGCGAGTGGAATGATAGACAGAGTGGTTCCACAAATTTTGGACTCTTCTCCAGTTTGCTATGAATCTTTGGATCTTTGGAGGCGGTAGCAGAGGTGTTTTTGAGATGATGCTCTCATTTTGCACCCAATGATGTCTGTGCCATGGAGTTCTAAACACTCTCGTTAAGATTGACATTTGATGGGAGAGAAGTGAAAACTTATCGGCAATCAATTTAGTGAACGTAGTTTTGGTTTTGGGTTTCCAAACATGGGGCATGTTCTACCACCGCGAACCAATTCTGTGAAAATAGTAATTGATGAATATTTTCCACATTATCAGGATGTTAAGATGAACTATATCAACTTACTTTCTGGTACCTTGGCCATTTCAGGGTAAGATTGGTAGAGGCTCAATTGTTGAAAAGAGTGTTGGCAAGGAAGTATTTCCTGTATGTCTAGGGGTCCTTAATTAGTGTGAGTGTAGAAATGAGAGACCATTAAAATATAAAAATCAGGAATTTACTTAGGTTCAATTTTATAACCACACTTACTTGCTTGGATCTGTTGATTATAGCCCTTTGACCGTGGATAAGAGTACCCCCTTGCCATCCACCGTATCCTATAACCGTGTGAATCTGACAACAGAGCAGATTCAACGACAAGGACTTCTCGACCTCCTATTATTGCATTTCAAAAGTGTTAAGCATACACTTCCATCCGGTCAGGACTTCATGTGAACTTATACCTCACAGATGAGATATACCCTCAGTGAGATGAGGGTACAGAAGAAGGAAGAAGAAGTAATTAATTAATGGTGGGGTGCCACATGGACCTCTGCGGGGGCGTCACGTGGCAAGACACAGTGCTATAGTGGGAGTTGCTAAAATGGAGCGACTATCCACTGAAACTTGCCTGCAGCCTGGGCATTAAATCATTAGAGGTCTCGGGTCGGGGGGGCAAGTGGGTCCTGGGGGTCCTGGGGGGCAAGTGGCCTGACTATTACGTTACGGGACTGACGCGACAGGACATCAAGATGTCACTTCTCTGCTGCATGACATCACTTCGTTGCTTGCTCTGTCAGCAGCATATCCCATCGCCTTTTGCTCTCCCACAACCACCTGGGGTACTTTCCTTGCTCAGGGATTGCTCTTGTACCCAGTTTCTGAGCTTTTGGTTTCGAACATGCTGGATCGTAAATTACTCGATCTTCTTCCTGGTTTCTGAGTCTGTGAGACATGTCTCGACGAATGTGACAAAGAGAGAGAATGTTGCTGCAGAGGAGTTCGTGAATTCCCTTTGGTAGCTTATGGCATTTCTGACTTGAGGTGATAGACAAGCTTTTTCATAGCTCGTCTTGACATGCAGTGATCTCGTGCGAGCTTATTCTGCTGGTCTGGCATGCAAGTTTAGCGTCCTGCGATATGAATTGTGTAGTTAATTAGCGGTTCTTTGCCATTGATTTGCTTCTCAACAGTGGACATTTCAGATTTTCCACTTCTGGTAGAAATTTTTTTCCTTTTAGTCTGAATCGCCTCGTATTTCCTTTACCCTTCTTCATATGTGTGTTGTAGACAGTACTTAATGAACATGACTATTCGTCTTTTGTTGCAGAACGGCGCTGCTGTAAAGGACTTCGTTGCGAGTGCCTGGTGGGTTGCCACTCATAAGTTTTGTGATTTGTTTCAGCGTTGTAGAGATATTGATAGAAATGCTTGTGTAGGTTCAGAGATCGGTTCAGACAATGGCGCCTCCAATGTCTCAAGTTTTAAAACAAGCAGCCCGCAAAGGGAAAATGCAGAACATGGAAGAGCGTCTTGTACCTGCAAAGAAGTCTTCCATGAAGGAGCTTGTGACTAAGACAACTCAAAGAACACGAGCTGCTCCTTCTAAGGAAATGGAATTCAGTATTACAATTTCCATTGGCAGTGATGACATAAGCATGGAACACCTTGCAAAGGTTGAGGAATTTCTTCAGATAGAATGCCTATCAGGTCTGTGCTCTGTTGAAAGATGTGGTGGCATGCTTAGACTACATTTGCAAATGGTGTGCAAAATCTTCGCATCTTCAGCTACAATGGTAAGCAAGAAATTGAAGCACTATTTGGGATGGGAGGATCTCAAGAAAGCCCCAGCAGGACACCACATTTTGACGAAGGTTCTTTGGAACCAAGGCCTCTACACTTACACTGGAATGCTTGGTTATTGCATCAAAGATAAAGGCAAAAATCATTTCCAATGTGTCCCGAAGGATGTCTCTGATGCACAGTTGGAGGAAGCTGTGCAGGAGTACGTTAAGTACGGTACTCCTTTTGCTAAGAATCGAGTGATTCTCACTCACCAGAATCTACTTGAACGAGCTGCCACATTTTGCAAATACAAATTGCGAAAACAATTGGAGAGTTCTCTTCCAGGAACTCTCCTTCCTATGATCCAATCCGAGCAGTACATCCCATCTGCCTTGTGGATTATACTTGTGCGCCAAGGAGGCATGGAGTTCAACAGATCAAGGGCAATTTGGAAATGTATAATGAACCCGCAATCGGTAGAGATGCAAGATATCACGCAGGTTTTCTTTGAGTATACTAACCCTCGGTCTCGACTAGCTGACTTGGGCCGGCAACGACTTGCAACTCAGCTTGACGAGGCGCGTGAAGGTGCAACACATGATTATGACATTCTAGGTATTTTTCCCTTTATTTTATGATTGCTTTCATTTTTATTTCTCATCCCGTTTTACAAATTTCTTATCATATTCTCTTATGTTTCCACTTCAACTCAAGCGATGTTCAACTTCCTGCAACTCGTAGAGCGGAATCACTCATTGTTCTTGATGAATCCCAACACGACGTACTTCTCCATGAAGAAGAAAAAGAACCAGATGACCATCGTGTTACAAGAAGTGGAGCTCTCTACATTCCACTGGTTTACGGAGACCATGACAATGCAAACGATCTTACAGTGTAAAGCTTCTAGATTACACTAGATTACTTAGCAGTGCTTCTACTTCGCAGTGCGCATAGAACTCTCGACGCTTTCTTCTCTGAAACCCAATTTTTCTCACCCTTCATGGGCCAGAGGCCATTAATTAATTAATGGCATATGCGCATTTTATAACTATACACCTTAAGTGCCTATTACATATACTATACTATACAAGTGACTATTGAATTAATGAGGGATGATGAATTAGCATGCAGTCACCCCTCCGCTGCGATTCTCTTTGTTCACCTATATACTTCTTCACCTAATCCTCAATCCATATGGGACAATTTACCAATCACCATACCATACATACCATGCGTACCGTACATACCATGCATACAAACCATACCTCTTACTGTCTCCCAAAGTCTCACTTATGCTCCTGAAATGCGGACCGCATTTCACGCCGGAAAATGCGGAGAAGAAGGTCAAGAAAATGCGGAGAAGAAGGTCAAGAAAATGCGGAGAAGAGGGTCCAGGGGCGGGGTCTTGGGAGCAGGGGTCTTGGGGCGGGGGTCTTCGGCGGAGTCTTGGGGCTCTGTAATTTATCTCATATTGTTTGTAAGTGCTTGCATTAATGAGAACGTACAAGAGGGCTGGGGCTGGAGGCTCACTCATGGAACAAAATAAGACTATTACGTAATATCACCCATGGGTCCATGTGGCATCCCCTCAAGGGAGTCCATGTGGCAAAAAAAGGCTTCCGAGTAATTAATTAATGTTGCTGCATAGTGAAGGTCACTATGCAGCAACTAGTGAAGGTCACTATGCAGCAACATCTCACTCTTACTATACCCCCTCATCTCACTAGCCAGGTAATTGACTGATGCAAAGGAGGACAAATGTGAACTTTGGTGTCATAGTTTTCACATAGCTCGCATGTCTCTACAATTGTTTTGAAAATTTTTGGATTTCAACTTTATTTTTTGGAATAGATTCCAATCAAAGTCTAGTTTTTGTGGTAGAAATCTCGACCAAGTCAAAGATGTTGTGTAGATAAGGCATCGGTTTGAGTGCAAGAGGTGTAGTTTTAGACTACTTTTCATTTGTAATTTTTTTGGCAATTTTCTCCGGTGCAAGGCTACTATAGGAGCCAATGAATTTTTATTCATGATTTGTTTTGGACAGGTCTGAAGGTAGTTGTCCAAAAAAAATATTTGGACTAGATGAAGGCAAACAAGTTTCTAGTTGGTGAGTTTTTGATTGCAATTTGTTGGTTACTCGATTTTCTACTCTAAAGTGAAAATGTTGAAAATTTACAATTTACATTTGGTACTAATTTGTTGTAATTACGCAGTCTATGAAGGTTCATTACTTAAAATTTGGTCCACATGATTTGTAATAGGCAAAGCTTGCAGTAGAAGTTAAATATCGATCAAACCCCAATAGTACGCTAGGTTCGTTCACAGGAAGGAGCAAAGTTTTGGCAATTCTATAGTATTCCTACACTGACTTCACTATGGGCTAAGGCTCAACACAATTGTAGGAATGAGGCAAAATCACTCTCTTTCAAATCAATAGAAATTCTCATATTTATTATAGTTGATCCATAGAATACTTATCACTAGAAGTGGTCTCTATCGCTTCGCTTAATCGGTATGGTCTCTGCACCACAGGAGGAAGGACTTCTTATAGCTACTCTGCAATCCTTTCCAGCTGCTGTGCTGCTACTTGCACCATGGCATTTGGAGACTCCCTCTTTCTGAATTTCTTTCTTATCTATAGCTTCTATCTCACTTCAATGGATATGGATACATATCCTCCATGCTGCTTTCAATCATGAACATTTATTCTCTAACTTATTGTCATTCATTGTTACTATCAATTAACATACTAATGCATGCTGTGAGCATATGCATAGAGTATCAGACTATTGGTTTTCCTCACTTCGGTGCTCTCACAGACTGTAATTGATACAAACTGAATTCTGACTCGATAGATTCTGAATATATTCACTCTCTACACTATAGATCATGCTGAATTAATACACTATCTGAAACCACAAATTATGCAATTGACTGCAATCCACAGAGGTTGCATACACATTCAGCAATAGAATATAAAACACATACAACCCAAAACTTCAATTTTGCTATCTTATTCAATAGATTTACAATTACAAAATTATCCACACTCAATCGCAAGAGCATCTCTGTTCACTATCACTCAATCTCCAATATCTATCGTAACTATTGTCGCTTTCAATCGACAGGGGGCTCTGGTCGCTCGCCGGACTCCAAAGGCCATCGTGCATCTCTCCTACTTTTCACTTGCAATCGCTTAACCGTTTCCCAATTAACCCATTCATCTATAGATATACCTCATTCATCTTTAAATACGTAACTAAACTATTCTATAGATGTAACTATCGTTAATTAACTCTATCGTGCGGTATTCGATGGCGAAGTATATACAATTGATCAAAAAGTGCTGTAAATTAGAAAGATAAAACTATGGAACAAACTCCATGATCTCTATTTGTTTTATTTTATTTTTCACTTCTATATTTAGTTGTGCTAGAGGAACTATACATATGAATGGTTGAGGGATTTAAAGTTTATTAATAATTGTGGTTAGGCCAGTAATTTGTTTATTATTTCCAGTTTTGGTGATTGTATGGTATACATACAATATGTTAAATGTTCTATTTGTGATTCAGTGGATTCTCTTGGTTTTGATGGTTCTTCCTAAGTTATTATAACTGCAGGTAGGTATGTATACTATGTATCTGGAGAGGGAGCTTTATCTGGTGTTAGGTTAATGTACCCAGTTATTGTCAAGGGTAGTTATCATAGTAACAGTGTTTGATTTGTTTTTTGCTGTAAGTCAAGCCTAGTATATAACTTTCAGGGTATTTGTTTTGTTATGCAAGTGAGTATAACCTATTTGTTTCCATTTGTAAGGAAAGACTTGTTCCATAGATCCAAATTTTTTGATCTTTTTAAATGGTGAGTAAAACTTCTCTATTTGTGAAAAGTTAGCAGTAAGAAAAAGTACGTGTATGTTATGTTGAAAGGTATTAGTCTGCAGTTAAGTAAATAATTTTGGCCAAGAGTAGTGTGAAAGTTTGAGTGGGTCAATTTTTGGAATTCTATTCTTCTATTTTTGATAAAACTTTATGTGTTTAGTTTCACATGGTTAACTCGAAGGTGTTAATCCATGTGGTAATTCTTTTACTTTTGAGTATTTGTTTTATATCTATTTTGGTCTTGTTATGTATATAGTACATGGTGCTTGCATGTTTCATCATAAAGATTTGTGTTAAATCTTGTTTTCTTGCAGTCAAGTAAAATTGGGTCCGGATCTTCACTAGGAGTAGAAAAATGAATAAATAAGAGGTCAAACCAACCTTTTTTGTTAGCATCAGGATTAAAATGAGATAGCAAAAAGGGTTCCTCTTAGGATAGATCCTTAGATGTAAAAATTGGTTTGGTATTTAGGGGTTTATGAAACTTATTTTTGGGTCTTAAGTGACTGTTGGGTGTGAAGAACAAGATTCAGAGCATCCGCACCCCTACTCGCCCAGGGTCTGACACACGCAATAAGTGGATGAAAAATGCTCAGGGCTCTTCAAAAATGCCTCTTGACTCTCTACTTTGGCGCGTCAAGAAATGACCCTCCAAATCTAAGTTTAGCTGACTAAATCTGACATTCTACTTGCTATTGGTGCATTGACTATTTCACATGCACTTTTGGTGCTTGAGGGGCCTTTGACGGTGGGGGAGTGTGATTCCAAGGGCTCTTCAAATATAGATGAGCATTTTTAGCGAGTCACCTTCAGCGAGTAGGGGTGCAGATGCTCTCAGTTCGGCAAAATCCGGCTAAACTCAGGTACGGAGACACCTGGGTACGGCTAAACTCAGGTATGGAGACACCTGGGTACGAACGCATTCGGGTATGGACGAGACCTCGCGCGGGTCAGCCGCGAGTGGCAGCACCGCCGGACTAGAGTCTGATACGTGCATCATTATGACTCGCCGCCATTTGACTCGTACTGCCTCCCTCTTTTTACCCCAACTCGTAGCGCTCCTCTATTTCACGACTCTCGTTTTCAATTTCACCTTTTTCCGCGCGCACCATCGTTTCTTCTCCGCGCCTTAACATTCATCGTGCCTATACAACACGCATTCCGTTAAAATGGGTAAATGTAGGGAATTTGGTAATATCATACCCCAACATTTAGAAGATTTCAAGCTAAACGTATTACCAAATTATCGGACTATTCTCAATATAGTAGAATATTCTCAAAATAAAGTGAAACTATGCTAAACTTAATGATGCAAAAGCCATACTTTGAGTTCCTGAAAGAAATCATTTTATTGCAAAAGAAGTCCAGAAACGAATTATTGGTGTTATTGTAGACCTCTAACAGGTAATCAGAGTACTATCTACTCAGCATCACCTAGGTGGGAGGTGAAATCTACGCAGAAATCCTTCTGAAAGGATGGCATATCCTCAGTACAAGTGTCTTTAGGTGCTTTAACTACAACTCCCTCTAATGACTCTACAAGTCCGTCGTCTCTATATCGCTTCACACCACGTTGATGAAGCACGCGATGAGTCAAAGTTAATGACATAGTCGGTTGAACACAAGGGCTTGAACCACATGACATGGTTTGAGGAGCCCTTCTTACTCGCGCAGGTCGATTAAACTCCGGCAGAGCTAAAACCGATCCGTCACCAATCACCGATTTCCGAAAAGGTGTCTCACCTTCTAGTGACTCAGGAGGCACTGTAATCACAAGCACGTTTTCATCCAGGGACATCGAAATTGGATTAGGGCAAACGAGAGGATTGTTGACAACACCATCCTCGTCATCGTCCATCACTTGCTTAGTGTAATTGACAGCCGAGGCATCGTCAGAAGCAGGAAAGAGCAAACATCCCGTCTACCTCTCCGACGAAGTCTTGGAGTCCGCACCGGTGAAAGAGGGATCCAACACCGTAGAAAGACTAATTTGGAGATTGGTATGGGGGTTGCAAAGGGAGCAGTGGGAAGATGAGATTCATGTCGTGAAACCTCCAATATGTAGACAAGTATAAATTAACGAGATTCATCGACCGTAGTATTTAAAATGATTTTCAAAATCGGAGTATTAGAATATTAAAAGAAATACCAAAGATATTAGAATTCATGGCAGCTTCTTCCCGGCGACGAGATGCTGGTTCCACAAGTAGGGAAGATTACGCATCAAAAGATTACACAACTCCGAGTCCCTTGGTAAGTCATTACTTGTGGGCCTACGACAACGCATTGTCTGACGGAAGCAATCAGGACCATTCAAGTGAACCACGAGAATAATGTCGCCTAAGTGCTTAAGAGCCTCAGGACCCCCGGGGTCTGAATGATTCTACCGGTTCGGAAAAAGGGTATTCAATGGATCAACGACTATGCAGATTTCGGGTTTACTGTCGAGAAGTAGCAAGTTCTGGTCACAAAATTCATAATCCCTCCTAGTGTACAGCCGGCGCCGCCAGTATTTAAGAAAAATGGGCTTTGTTGTGTCGGGGTACGTGTCCTTCGCGTAATTCTTCAACAAGAGGTTATCGCATTGGTTGGAAGCCATGACAATATGAGGGGCAACATTGGACCCCTCAAACAAGAAGGAGCATAAGCCGCAAACAACTCTGGCATCTAGAGTACTTTAAATATGGATGTCACAAAATAAAGTAAGTAACCGAAGCAACGCAGCAACCTCGGGACGACAGTAAATGACAGTGTCAGCTAGTATAGTTGGGACAATGGAGGAATTAACGGGCTTGTGTATCAGATCAAGAAACTGAAGGCACTCTGCAGGCGCCTCCGACAAGGGGCAGCAGAGCAGAGGACCGCGTCCAACTCCAAAACCACATTCAACCACTTGGGCTTCAACAACGATAGACTAGGCGATTGTGAGAGCGTGAAAGCGCCCTCTTGTTTAAATCTCGTTTGTTGTTGCTTTTATGTGTGAATTGTTAACAATCAAATGCAACCTTGGAGTAATTTGGTGAAATTAAGCTAATTAGGTTGTGGACACAATATATATATGTTGAAAGATGATTGTTGTAAGGCCTTTGGTAGCTCATTTATCGTCAATTTCAAGTTTAAATTAGGTTAGGATGGGGAAGGACTAAAGGAGAGAAGATCCCCTTTAGTGAATCCAATGATCACGGAGAAGGACTAGAGGAGGGAAGATCCCCTCTAGTGAATCCAAAAATTAGAAGTAGGATTAGTTGCTTGACTTTGAGTTAAATGTTTTACAATTTCCTTACACAATTAACTTTTGATATCCATGTTTGTTTGTATAACTTGATGACCTTGGTTTTGCCTATTTGACTTTGTGGTGGTGTTTGCAAGTTACATTCATTCATGGAGGTAATGGAGTGCTTCAAGGATGTGGCGCCATGGAGGTTGGGAGCAACATTCATCCAAAAGACCTGAGTAGGGCTTTGAGCCTTAGTTACGGTTAGGGTAAGCCGCCTCTTTGGCGGCTCCATATTTTGTACTTAAGAGCTTGTTTTCAAGCTAATTGCAAGCCTCTCTTTGTATCTATCTATCTCCTCTTTTGTAATAATTAGTTAGTAGGAGAAGGAAGGCCATGGGCCTCCTTCTCCCTCTTCTTGTCCTTCTTTGTTCATCTTGATCTCTCTTGTGATGTCTAGGTTTTAGAAGAAAGAAGGCCTTGCGCCTCCTTCTTAATTCTTGTTTCTCCCCCTTTTCCTCTTGTAATGTTTGATAAATAGGGGAAAGAAGGTATTGGCCTCCTTCTCACTCATCTTGACCTCCTTTTCTATTAGGTTAGGAGTTGCATTAAATTCAAGTGTTTTTGGTCAATCTCCATTCAAGGCTGTTCGGTCAAATGCCCATCAGTCACTTGATTTTTAGTCAGATGAAATTGTCGGATGAATAAAGATTCAACCGGTGAAGCGGATGAACTTGTTCTCCATCCAACCAAGTCGAATGGGTGAGGAAGGAGTTAGAGAGAGTTAGGGTTTTTATGTTTTTTCGAGAATGTGCGCGTGGGATTATGAAGAACAGTGTTTGTGTTGCGCGTGTGTGTTTTTTGTAGGGGAAAAGTGAGAGATTTGGAGCGGGGCCGTTCGAGAACCAGTAAGCTGGAGGTGTCGGTCACTTGGATCATGCGAAATGCTCTTGTAGCTTTGTTGGCTTAGGATCATCGAAGCTACTGCACTACTCAGATGTACGAGAGGGATCAGAAAAAAAGAGGAATCCGTTTGGAGCTCCGGCAAACAACCCAGAGTGCGGATTGGAGAAACGACGAAGGCGATCGGCCATCCAGCGGCGCCATCACCACCGACGCGGCCGCCAAAGGGGGAGTATCGGGAAAAACAATCCGAGCAAGACGACGAACCAGCACCGCATCGGCATCGACACAACGGCCTACAGCGAAGTTGCCGGAGGACCGAATTGGCAGGTCGGAGCCAACGGCATCAACGGCGATCGGAGAGGGCTGCGGCCAGCATGGACAGTGCTGAAGACGGCGCGAAGATCCAACAACCCAAGTAATGGACGTGTTAGCTACATCCAACAATCCACAGTGGAACATCCCAAGCAAAGGCCGGAGGTTGTTAAACCCCGTAGTGATGGTGTGCTTCCTCTTCCTGTTCTCCACCCACTGCTTAGCAAAAATGCTGTGGAAATAGTTCTTGCTTGGCTTCTTCACACTCACTTTTGGAACGACATAGCCCAATTGGGAGTATGGTTGAGAAGGTGAATAGCCAGTTTCTTAAGTCGTACTCCTCTAGCTGACCCATCGTTTTAAAAACTTCCCGAGTGTGGACAAAATGCTTCAATTTAGCATCCCAATCGGGTGCAAGCCTGAAGGGCAGCTCAGTGTCAGGGTGAATAGTCTCTCCAAGGCCATAGTTCAAGAAGAACTTCAACCACAACTGGTAGACTTCTTCAGGGGCTCTGTTTACAAGCAACTTGTTTTGAAGGTCAAATGGCTTTATAATCAAGTCCTTGTTGTTTGTGTTGATGCTCACGAAGCGCTTGACCATGGCAGCAGCAAATGCCTGTAATTTAATATGTGGGATAAAATGTAGGATATTTAAACTCGAGCCAAGCTAAACCTAGAGCATTATGCTCAAAATTCCATTCGAAAAGAGAATGAAAATAGAAAATGGTGGATGTTTTAACTCGAGTCGAGCTAAACCAACTTACGTCGTATCTCTTGCGCATTTTCATGTTCTTCTTCAACTCCTTCCGGTTTATGTTCTTCTTCATCTTGACTGGGAAGCCGCAAGCCTTCTACACACTGCAGGAGCCCATAATATTTGTCGCCGAGGAAGAAGTAAATGTCCTAGCGTTGTTCATCTTGTTAGCTATGGCTAACACGTCCATGATCACCTTGGGTCCTTGTGCCAAACGACGTGCGCCTTCGAGGTTCTGAGGGCCTCAAGTTTCTTTGCGTCAGTTTTGTTTTCGTGAACCAATTTCTTTGCAGGCCGAATATGGCGTTGTCCATCGATGATCCAGAACTTGCAAATTAAAACAAGAGTCTTCCACTTCCATTCATCCAATGGCTCATAAATTATGGGCATAATGACGATGGTCGGCTTGGAACGGACGTCAATAAAGTTCGTCAGGATGTTATTGTAGAGCTTTATCCCGAACGTCTCAAGCAAACGCACGACGAACCCAGTTGATGAGATTTCAAGGAGGTCGATATCCACATCAACCGAGTTGGACCGGACGCGAAGGACGTAACTCCGCGCACCTCTCCCAGTACTCCGCCAGTGTCTTTTTGGCTTTCTCATAATCTATTTCTTTCTCGGATAGAGCTGCCTTCATGGTAGGATTGATGAAGGTCAGAGCGCTGCCACCAGTGGCGATCCTAGATTTCTTTGAGCCAGAAGTTGTGGGGTTGGGGCTCAAGCGCTTCCTACCCTGGCCTCTTGACGCTGCATCCGGTGTCGCTTGACCCGATCGAGTAGTCTTTGACTGCAATCTCGACTGCAATGCAAGGGGTCCTCCCTTCTAGACCGGCTTCTTGCCCTTCCCTTTGGTAGCCTCGTGATTACTCACGGCCTTCCAGATGTTTGTGGAGTAGCATTGGAAGGATCTGGCAAAGCTCTTTGGAGAGGAGGTGTCTAAGAGCCGGCCAAAAATATGGTTTAAAAGAGCCGCACTCACCTTCAACATGAGGTGCTCTTGGATGACCTCGTAGTTGTACCTCAATTTGTTGGGCGAGAAGATGATAGTGAAGACATAGTCGATGCCAGCACATGCCTTGAGCTTCACAAGGAGATACGCATCCTCATGTGTGACAGTGGATATGCAGGTGTCTACGCATAATAGATGATATCTAGCGTGCGAACCCAATTGCTGGTAGAACAAGAAGAACAACGAGTTCTCCACAGGCATAACGGGCCACGCCATGATCGAGTGCTCCTTTGGTGTCCATAGTGTCCCCCATAGGTTGGTCTCTGCTGCCAGTTCCGCAAGCTGGGGAATTGGGAAATCAACGGAGACTCGCTCTAGATATCCCTCCAGAGCTTAAGTGTAGTAAGTAATGTGTGGTGCGAACATGGGGCAAATTAGCTCGCCTCGACAACAACGTAGCACTTGCAGAGAAATTATCCCAACTACCACACTATGTCTCATAGCCGGATAAATTAGCTTGATTCAAGCTTAATACTACACCGAATTATCGATTAAACTCATCATTGAAATCATACCTGAGGGTTCTCCCCTCCCTCTTGGGATGCCATTTCAACATCTTGATGTTGTTCTTCATCAGATGTGTCGAATTGAACGATTCTAGTTGTCGTCCTGCCACGAGCCATTTCTGCTAATAACCACACCAATTTGAAAAGTTAGCTCCATGACTTTCCCTAGAATAGGATACCATCGAGGCATCCAAGAGGTTCTATCAATGTAAGGTATGAACACTCTTATAGCACAAGTCGAGCTAAATCATCGCAAAACATGCAATGTGTAAGCAAGTGACGGATACCAACATATCTTTTTTCTACATCTTACATCTTTATTCCATTGAGTATTTAGCTCGACCTCAGCTAAAACTCAGAACACTATCAGATCGATCATCGTGGTACACATATCACAACGGACGTTGTTAGTGCCACTTGTTTGTGCAATCTAGAATATTTAGCACGACTCGAGCTAAAACACTGCAAAGAAGTAAGTCGGTCATCATAGGGTTCTGGCGTACACTGTTGGTAACCAGTGAAGAATTTAGCTCGAGTCGAGCTAAACCTCTGCAGTGGATTCAATTACGCAAAGTAAATTGCGATCAACACATTTTTGCTTTAGTATACGTGTCTATCATTTTTGTGGTATTAAACTTGATTCAAGCTCAATAGCTCAGTATTTGTATCTGTTGAATATGTTTCCAATCACAATATCGAAATTTGTGGTCCTTTGTTGATGATATAGGAAGAATTTAGCTCAATTCGCGCTAAAAGTTTGAAAGAAGAGGTATCATATACACAGGCAACTGACTCATATCTACTTTAATGGCATCTGAAGTCCACAATATTGGGAGTATTTAACTCGAGTCGAGCTAAATCCCCCGGGAAAGGAATATTATTAATATGGTTTCACGGGTAGATCACTTAATGTATTTTAAAAACAACGTGCTGGCTAATATAGAGAGGATTATATTCATTTGAAGTAAAAATTATAAAAGAATTCCAAATAATGAAGGGCTTATTAAATATAGACAATCTCATTATAAGTAATTTAGATAGACATAAAACATGGGCCATTACTTTTTTGTAAATTTAATATAGGGTGGAAAGATAAGGATCTTAGAAGGTTTCATTAGTATGCTGTGTAAATAGGTTAGGACTCACGGAAATGGTTTATTAGTCTAAAAATGGATGAATTAGGTAAAGCGTCGCCATTGGAGTTGTCTTCCTTGCGCAGTTTTGCAAATGGCTAGGGTTTGCTTTGCCTTTTCGGCCGCTTGTTTGGAGGTTGGAGTGTGGTGATCGTGTTTTTAGGCGAGCGCGTGCAAGTGTGCATCTAATTGGGGTGTGAAAGGTCGAGTTATGGCAATCCAAGTGAAGATATGGACAATGGAGGAGGAATGTCTTTGTGCCGCAATATTACAAAGACAAAATCAAGGTATTGGAGGAGGAAACATATGCGTCTCTTAGGGTTCGTTTGGAAGAGAAATCTGCGTTGGAGTGGCCATTTCAATTTTGGGGGGATGTGAAGAGAAGTGTAGAATCCGAGAGAAGATGGAGGGTTTGAACGATGTAACAAGTGATGTGTATGTCTTTGCCCTTGCGATGTGAAGTCAAGGAGGCCTCTAAACGGCGTCGTCTTGATGATGGGATTCATGTAGCAGATCGGGGTCTTCAAGAAGTGGCCAATTTCCCGGAAAGTGAAGAAGACATCGATAACCATCCTCTTGAGCCTCTTGGAAGCTCTGGGGTTGCAGGTTCCAACGGGAATACGGAAGCTTTGGAGCACCAAGTTGATTCCACCTTAATATCCAAAGACGTTTGGGAGCGATACCTTGATCATGCAGAGAAGATGAAAAGGGATCTTAAGTGCTCTTCCCAGGAGGACAATCGGTGGGTGTTGAAGTCTTGGGACTTTAATGGTAATAGTGTAGTGAAGATATTCTGCATCGAATGCCGGAAGGAGATTGGAGGGGACAGTGGAAAGCACGACAAGACCAACATTCAAAATTTGTTCAACAATTTCAAAGCAAAGCATTTGGTGAGTACAAACCATGTGAAGAATTGGTGTGTGAAGAATGACGTTCCTTATGCAGATCATCCACAATCTACAGCACCTAAGGGGAAGTCCGTTCATATGACTCCGGAGATGCACCAAAAACTCATTGACGAGGGTGTTGAAATTATGGAGGAAGTGAACAAGAGTATGAATGGTGCACAAAAACCTTTCACGGTCCTTGGTACATTTAGGGAGTCTGCCCCGAAGAGCTTTTGGATGAAGGTGAAATGCTTTTATTGCAGAGACTTGCTAAGCTTGTGTCCCCCAAAGAAGAACTTGGAATGGAATTTGAAGCATCACTTGGCATCTGCAAAGCACTTGCAAGCAATAGAACAATCAAAGGCTCTTTCTAAAGGTCCAACTGCAATTCTTAGTGGAAAGAGAGGAAGGCCAGCGCTATCATCTGGGGCTAGTGTACACTCAAACCAACCTGATCTTGGAAGGTGGTGGAAGACTTCCGCTACTACCGAGATGGAAGGAAGTAAGGCATCTAACTTTGACCACAATCCGTGTTTGCGTTTGATGTGTTGGGGCTTTAGGGGTCCGGTTTATAAATACTCTGGTGTGTTGTATTCGGTTCGTGAGTTGCTTAATGATCCACATGTGGGAAGGGTTTGGTATGCCGAACCCCACCTTACAAACATGTGTGAATATCGATGGAGGCTCTATCAATATTAATGGTACTTTTAGGCATGTGTCATGTTTGAGGGTGGATCCATCTCGGAATTGGTTTTTGTGGTCTTGTTTGCTCTATGTGCGCTACAATCCCATTAGAGAATGATTTCAAAAGAGAGTCTTACGTGAAGAACGTAACCTTGACAAAAGGGGGACTCAAGCACCGGGGAGGGAGAAGGATTGGATACCTACAAATTTTCGAACTTGCCAAGCATAGTCGTGAGCTCAATAGAAAACTAAAAGCTGAGAGATTCTTGCACTTGGCAGCTCGTGCTAGAATTGTTCAACTTAAGGTCAAACGTCCAACTCTACGAGAACTAGCAAGAGAGGCTTCGTTAGAGCATAATGTCATAAAGTTTTGCACTAGTATCATCAATGCTCATAGGTCAGGGGCATTTGGAAGGAAGCCGGCACTATGGAACTTTCTTAGCGATATAGCGCAGAATGTGAATAGGAATGCTAGAGGGAACCGTTACAGTGAAAGTACCAAGTGTTTAGGGGAAGTGATGAAGGTATATGGAGGACGAAGGATGATAGATATTTTTTCTTTGAATTTTGCGGGTCCAAGTTACAGTCAAGTGAAGCGGGATCTAAGTAAAGGTGTGCAGTTTATACCTGGTGAACACGTCGAGATTTTTTTGCGGCGATTGCACAAATATATAGAGATGCTAAAGTGGCGCATAATATTCTCGGTCCAGTTCGATTATTCTTGCAGAGGATGAAACTAAAGTGAAAGGGAGAGTAGCTTGGGAACCTAAGCGGGATACTCTTGCTGGATTTTGTGGGCCTTCAGAGAATCATGTATGTATCTCCGGTTTTAGACCTGTTGTTGGATGTGGTGAAGATGGGTACCGTCAAATAGTAGAGTCGTTCACGAGGAACACTAAAGGGAGTTTTGCCCGTGTAGTTGTTGTGAATCCTTTGCATGATAAACTTCCCGCCTTGTTTTAGTTGCATGTTGCACTTGTAATTGTTTCAAACTGATTGGGTTAGAAATCAATGGGAAGTTATAGACAAGCAAGCGGAAGAGGGATTGTTTTTGTTGTGGGTCCAATAGTGGGGCACGCTAGCGATGGTGATTCCGTAGGAGACAATTGATGCTTGATTTTAGGAGCATAGAAGGAAATCGTCTTGACATTGGGTGGGAAGGGTGGATGTTCTCCGCATCTTTAGATAATAATGGGGATGCGAAGGGCCTCCACGACCATGATTATCTACATAATGGTAAAAAATTGATCAATCCTTTGCTTTGACTTCAAAGATTTCTGATTGGGAGGAGACTTGTGTCTCCATAGTCACATAGAGCTAGTATTCCAACAATTTGAGAACGATGATCACGGATTAAAAATGGAGGATGTTGATAGGAAAGATCGTCAAAACTGGGGAGCTGCACAAAGATTGTGCCAAGCCAAGGTAAGGTCTTGTTTGGCACGTATGCGTGACGGAGACTATCCTTGTAGAGAAAGAACACTTGGGACTGACTACTATTTAGAGATTTGCGCAAACTACATTGACATTTTTTGTTCACCTAGATTAGATCTTCGTTCCAGGATTGTGTTGTGTGGAAAGGTCTCATTTTTCTTTCGAATTTGGAGATTATGGTTTCAAAATGGAGATCATGGGGTATTGGGAAATTCACAAAAACTCATCGAGGCTAAAAGTTTTGTTAGTCAACAATGTTTTTTGGATATTCAGTTATCATGTCATTTTGTGGTTCTTTTAATTTGTCATTTCAGAGATAGGTACCCGGAGTTAGCCGTTCCACTTCATTTGACTGGGCAGTGACTCGTGTGAGGTGTTCTTTTCAAAAATTGGGGGCATGAATGGGCATGAGCGTGCATATGACTTCCACGAATTGTTGAACACTGCCAACACTCTAAACCATATTTCTGCGGTGGAATACGGGAAGAATGGTTTAGGATTCAAAAAAACATAATAAGATGGAGAATGTTTGGGAAGCGCCGCACAAGCTTCAACTCCGGAGAAGAGCGATGCAATTTGGGCGACTATAGTTTAATATCTTCAAATGCTTTGAGGTGATAAGTGCGCTAAAGGAGGGATTGAAGGAGGCCCATGCATTATTCGGGCCTCTTAATATGGCTCCAAGTGTTCAATGCCCAAAGACACAAAAAAATTGGTATGAGAAGCCGTGGGTAGTTGAAAGAGCCGACCCAAAAAGCTTTGCTTACAAACCTAGCTTAAGGCCGGAATCGGGGAAGATGGCGACTCGGAGGTATTGCGAGACCGGTTGCATACAGAAGTGTTGGCCTCCGTGGGTATTGTAGAAGACACCCAGATGAGGGATTCAATAGAAGAAGAGGTCGTGGACGATGGTTTGCAACATATCGCCTTATTGGAAGAAGAGACCCGTGATGTCATAACGGAACTATTGAACCAAGTAGAGAATCAAGTGACACTTTGTGCACGTGCCAAGAAGATAATGCCAACCGTAGAAGTTGGTGGCCATTCTATTTACAAATCGACACTTGTATCACAGTTGAATGGGAATGTTTTTCTTTCCAAAGATAGATTGGCAAGAATTAAACATAGCATTCAATTCAATAACCATGATAATTGTCTCCAAGCAGAATATTCATGTGGGTCAAGTCTGTTATGTATAGGATCAGATTGTGGAGTGCATTTTGTCCAACGAATCACGACAAGGTTATCTTCAACAGTAAGATCTGCTGCCAAACGAAAAAGGGGACGTTCAAGTACTGCTAATAAAGCTGGAAATGCTACTAACATATTGAACGGAGTAGATGAGGGGTCATGGTGGGTGGGCAGGGTGCAGGCTATGCGACGTCGCAATGGGAAACAATTTGGAGTACTAAGGCAAGCAGTTGACCTCCTTGCCCGAACAGAGGAATCAGGGAAGAGAAATCCTAACAACCCTCATATTGAAGTGATGTTGCAATATTATAGAAAACATCCGGGCCGTGATAAGTTTAAATATGATCACACAGATAGTCAGTGGATTGATATAGATTGTGTTATATCTATTGTCACTATGAGCTACAATTCTACAAACGAAGTATACACTCTTGACAAGAATGATTGAGCTTGACTTTCCAAGTTTGTCACAGACCAAGTATATAGGATTGAGTACCTAGTTTGCATCATCAACTTCGACTGCTTCATACAAGTAAGTATTCAACATGCACGATGCTTCATACAATGTAAATATTCAATATGCACCATGTTAGAGTTTTGACATTGTTACCATTTTTTATAAGAACAATTATTTGATTGATCAAGAATACATTATAAGTATTCAATATGCACCATGTAAGAGTTAAGACATTGTTGTTTTATAAAAACAATTATATGATTGATCAAGAATCTTGATATATGTCACGTGTTTGTCGTCATCGTAAGGTTTTGGAAACATGGAGCACCAAGTAAGTAATGAAAAAGAGCGCACCTTTGTTGAGTGTTGGAGGCGTAGTAGAGAAAGTGAAAGAGATACTGCTTGGAAGCGTGATGAAATGGCAAAAGATTGTGCATGACAATGTAAGTATCCAACATGCACCATGTAAGAGTTAAGACATTGTTATTTTATAAGAACAATTATATGGTTGATGAAGAATCTTGATATATGTCACATGTTTTTCGTCATCATAAGGTTTTGAAAACATGGACCACGAAGCAAGCATTGGAAGGGCGGCACAGTTGGGCTTTGGAGGCGCGGTAGAGAAAGTGGAAGAAATACGACTTGAGGCGTGACGAAATGACAAAAAATTGTGCATGTTGCTAAGGGTAGAAGTACTAGACTTGTAAACCGCTCCCGTGGTTGTTTATATTCGATGTGTTTGTGATCATTTTATATACCACATGTTGTGTTTTTAAACGCAGAGACATTTTTCTTCCGTTTCCACTCTTATCCCATTTGTGGTGTACTTGGGGTTATTTTGTATTTCTTTGTCATAGTGTGGGCTAGATTGTAAATTCTAAAACCGCTTGATGTGTTTAAGGTCATATCTTTTAAATAAATTCATTATTCATGAGGTTATTGGGATTTATGATGTTACTTTGTGAAATAACACGTTTTGCTGTGTTTTGTTGTGAATAGACACTTTATTCATGCCGGCCTCGAAAAGAGGATCGGAATTCATATCATCAATTTATTTAGTGTCACTTGCACAACAATGTATGAATTGGTATGTTTGCTAGCATCATTTTATTTATGTTCATGATTACTTGTTTGCAATTGTATGACTCCAAAGGGTTTTGGCTATTACCTTGTTTGCAGTGGTTTTGTTTGCACACTCCTTTCTCCAACGGGTTTTGTCTATTACTTTGTTCGTAGTGGTTTTTTTGTTTGCACACTCCTTTCTCCAAAGGGTTTTGTCTATTACCTTGTTTGGAGTGGTTTTTTTGTTTGCACACTCATTTGTTTCCATGTTTTCTCTCAACACTTGTCATTTTGCTTATGCTTTTAAATTAGTTTTAATTACTTAAAAGGAATATAGAGTACAAAAAATTGTATTGACTTGGACAATATAAGTAATGAAAGGGTGCAAACAAATGGGCCATTTTTGAAATTTAAGTAATTATAGGGAGGCTTTAATAAGGCCCTAGAAGGTAAATAGCCCCAAAACAAAAAACCTCCAGCCGCACGTGGTGCACAAAAATGCCTTAGAGTGATCTACCCGTGTATGGTTTTCAACGTGAACGTGCTTTTCTGTAGCGGGTTGTCATGCCTTCTGAAAGCATTTAACTCGATTTGAGCTAAAATTACATGTGTAAGAGTATAAAATCGAAAGTTCACAGAGTTATGTACGTTTGATAGGCAATACTGTTACAATCACGAAAAAAGGAAGCTCCTCATTTAGCTCGAACAAAGTTAAAAAGTTCATAATGGAGGAAATTCATGGTTTTTTTTGTTTACGTTGCAGAAAGGTCAACATAAGGTCGGTCCTTTAGCTCGAATCGAGCTAAAAGGTTCCTAGTCATTTAGCTCGATTTGAGCTAAAAACATCATAACAAACTAAATTTATAGACTACGTTGCAGCAATGGAAGAATGAGGCCGCTCATTTAGCTCGAGTCGAGCTAAATAGTTCGAAGATAAAGAAATTTCAGTGACTAAGCTGCGAATATATGAGCTAAAGTTACATCGAGCTAAATTTACGCATTACAGATTTGTGTTGTCTTGCACAATGTAGTGTCAATTTTCACGCGTACAATAGCCACTGAAAAAGAATCACAACAACAAAGCGTAAACACAAGCATACCTGAGAAATTAGAAAGAATTCAACAAAAGCGCGCAAAAGAAAAGTCCAATTCGCTAGACAAAACCCTAACGCAAATGGAAATGAGAGCAAGCGCTAATAGCGAGCACACAACAAGCTTTACCGCGATGGAGCGTGGAGCTTGAAAGCCAATAGAAGTGGAGCAATGGAGCGTGAAAATGCGAAAGAGCGAGTGCGAAAATGGAAACAGCAACAAGCGTGGGAGCGTTAAAAGCCTGGAAGCTGAGCACGGACAAGAAACACAATGAAGAATGGCGGGAGGAGGAGGACCCTGGGTCCCAAGTTTTAACTTGGGGGTCCCAAGTTTTTACTTGGGAGACCCAAGTTAGTACTTAGGGTCCCAACTTATTACTTGGGGGTCCCAAGTTCGTACTTGGGGGTGCCAAGTTTGAACTTGAGGGTCCCAAGTTTTTACTTGGGGGTCCCAAGATAGTACTTGGGGGTCCCAAGTTATTACTTGAGGGTCCCAAGTTAGTACTTAGGGTCCCAAGTTATTACTTGGGGGTCCCAAGTTAGTACTTTGGGTCCAGGTTAGTACTTAGGGTCCCAAGTTATTACTTGCGGGTCCCAAGTTATAACTTGGGGGTCCCAAGTTTTTACTTGGGGATCCCAAGTTGGTACTTCAAGTCCCAAGTTAGTACTTAGGGTCCCATGTTAGTGTTTGGGGGTGCTTAGGTAGTGTTTGGCAGTCCCAAGTTTTTACTTGGGGTCCGAAGTTATACTTGGGGGTCCCATGTTGTTACTTGGGGGTCTCAAGTTCGTACTTGGGGGTCGAAGTTTGTAATTGGTGGTCCCAAGTTCTTACATGGGGGTCCCAAGTTTATACTTGGGGGTCCTAAGGTTTTACTTGAGGGTCCCATGTTCGTAATTAGGGGTCCCATGTTAGTACTTGAGGGTTTCAAGTTGTTACTTGGGGGTGTCAAGTTGTTTCTTGAAGGTCCAAAGTTGTTACTTGGGGGTCCCAAGTTAGTACTTGGGGGTCCCAAGTTAGTACTTGGAGGTCCCCAGTTAGTACTTGGAGGTTCTAACTTCATACTTGCTTGTCTCAAGTTAGTACTTGGGAATCCCAAGTTCTTACTTGGGGGTCCCAGGCTTTTACTTGGGGTTCCAAAGCTTTTAACCCCATATTCGTTATATTGGGAAATATGCATGACTTTGGGAGATTTAAGATTAGAGAATCATCTAAAATATCGATCAATATTAAGCATAAAGTACTCGATCTTGCATCAAACATGATGTGATTATATGCAAATAGAGACATCGCTCTGACCAAACCATAGAAAAAGGATGGGAATAAAAGAATATTCCATTTATTCGCTTATGAATATCAATCATGATTCACAAAATATGACATACAAGAGTGATGACTATCAGATATGTACATAATTACTTCTGTAGCTAATAGATTTAACTTCTACGGGGTTCCACCATAAGCGACAATACGAGATTCAATGAATGCTCGTTGACGTCGACGTGTCCAGCTAGAATCACTGTCTTGCATCAATGGACTATCAAGAAGGCGTTGCAGTCTTTCGCGACGCCGGTCCTCAATGCTAGATTTAGGTAGCGAGTGGCGGCGGTTTTCTGACGAAGGCTTCATTGCTCCCTGTTCAGTGGACTTCAAAGGACATGCTTTTGGACTCCCCAAAACACGATCCCGAACAAAATAAAACAACAGCATTTCCTACAAGTGAACGAGCGAATATACATACGAGCAATATTTAGCACATGAGTCCAATGACTAAGATTTGTTTAATGTACAGCAGTAGATCTACAAATAGTTATTCGTTCTTGCAAACACTTAACTCAAAGCATAAAATGGACAGTCTGTAGTAACTTCTGAAGGATGAAGAAACAAACCTTCTCAAAAACTTCTTCAGAATATCGACGTCAATGTCGTATAACATACGCTTCGTAGGCGTACATGTAATTTGAAGAGGAGAACCATTATGATTTACCGTTGGAGGCGACACGGGGGAAGCGGATTGCACTTTTGGAGGTGATGCCTTAGTGACAAGGCTGTTGACTACACCATCTTCTACCGCCATTGTCGAAAAATCCGTTGTAGATTGAGCCGTTTCAGCAGACTGCAATAATCGTCCTCTACTCCGAAGTGAAGGCCCGAAATCCGCAGCATTCATCAAAGAATCCACAGAAGCACGACAATCACCCTGCGTAATCTATTTCAACAATATGCCAAACAAATCATCAATTATCCAGAGTACATAAAGTTCATGCAAGACATTACTTTAAGCAATACTAAAAATCACATCATCTTCATATTCACAAAATGAAAATTCACAAACATATGAAACGTCGTACAAATCTACTACAAGAGCATCACCATCTAAGTTATGATTAAAATTAAACCAAAGGGACCAAAACTACCCGAGAATAAAAAACGAAATAATTTTTCATTCTATTAAGGCCTTTTGTATTTCATTATACAGATCTAATGATGCACGATCATTATATAACATGGCACGTCAAAATTGAAACGATGCCCGAAACTTGCTAAGGGGACCGTCAAAATCATGGAGCTCTAACAAATACGGCAAAACCTTATCTAACAAAATAGAATCCTCATGTGCCCTATTGTCCTTGTGAGACCAAGACGGTAGTAAAAGAACATTTGCCCGCTGATTAAGCACGTGCTTCACCGGATTATCATCTATGATGAGCGTATTAGCCTCCGTATAAAAATCATCGAATCTATTGAAGAGATGAGCTGGCAAGGTCTTAAGGAAGATAGACTTCTGAGTTCCCGGTTCCTTCATGAACCAAGGTCGGCTCCCACCAAATTTCAAAGGAATCATGTCACAATCCTCTTGACCAAGAATTCGTAGGGGCCTTATAGGGTTTATAGGACCAAAGAGAAAATCACAAACGGCTTCTGTGGTTGATGTCATCATCGAACTCCAAATCGTGATGGCAGCGAACGATGCCAGCCGAGAGAGGAAGTCCTTACAGTTAGGCCTCACCTATACAAGCTTCTTCCCCACCTCGGTTGGCAACGTGGCCGAGTGAACAAGGAAGTCACGGTTTCCGTATCCTTTAGCTTCCCAAAATGGGGTACAATTGCAGAGGATACCATTGAGGTCGAGAACAACATTTAACCAAGTACCGGAGGATTTCCTTGGAACCCGACCTATGCCTTCTCTAGAAATTAGATCATTGACCGATGCGTCGTTGACCTGAAATGAAAACGGCGCACCACGACAAAATTACTGGGGAGTTTTCGTCATTGGTGCGATGAATTCCATGTCAGAATCATGTAAGACATCACAACAAGGCCATGGGTGAGAGCAGAGTGTGTGGAGTTGAATATACCTGATTATCATAATTGCTCTCCTCTAAGTCAACTTGGACACCCATTGACCCGAGTGACTGCTGAGAGCAATCTATCTCATCACGGACTGCAACAACATTCACTGTATGTGAGACATCATGCATTTTAAGTGTGTCCTCTACCGGTGGAACCCGCTCATGGCGATAACATTCAAGCGCGACATCATCCATGACAGGAACATCGATTGCTGCGTCATCCAAATAAACATCTGGCATGGCAATACAAATTCATGGAATCAGGAAACAATACGATGGAGAAAATATAATATGGGAGCCAACAAGAAGCAGATAGGAAAAAGGGCGACAGTTTAGCTCGAGTCGAGCTAAACTGCAAAATAGTAAAGGCCTGTATTAATTACAAAAAAATGTCTGAGTTTGATACAAAATTTCACATGTATATGTGTTTTCCGGCATTTACAGCTTAAATACTATACACTCGATCCAAAATCTAAGATGAAGGAGGACCTGTAGATTCTTCTCCCGCGTCTCCCTCAGTATGTAATTTAGGCGTAGGAGAGGAAGGCGTAGGCACGGAAGGCTCGGTAGTTGGAGGCGGCAAGGACGTTAGTGGTTGCAGAGAAGTAGGATCAGCATGGGTAGCAGTGGTGGCCTTTGTCTTCACCGAAGTTAATGCGTGGGCGGCAGTAAAACTTTCCATCATCTCCATCATCCTGTCATGGCGTTCCTGTTCCCTCTTTTCGCGTTCCCGCTGCTCAATTTGCTGCTGTGCAAGGAGCTCTTCCAACTTCCTCCGGTGTGCCGCCTCCTCCTCAACCTTACGCTGTAGTGCTGCCAATTCAGCACTCTCCTCGGCCTTGAACCTACTTGAGGGTGAGTCCCTCAACAGGAGATTACGTTTCCGTTTTACACTCCCCCTGCCGCCTCCTCGCTCAGGAGCGGTACCCGACTCCTGCGGGGTCCGAAGGGTCGTGTCCAACTCCATGTCTTGCTCTTCGAGTGGAGTGGAGTCATCTCCTCCGGAACCAAGACTATAAGTGCTGCCTTCACCTTGAAGTGGCCTCCCGCTTGACTCAGAACCCTCTAAGTCAGGGACGTCCTCTTCCAGGGCCTCGTCATCAAGAGACGAAACAGCTTTGCGCTTGCCCTTCAAAAGCATGCCTCCGACCTCCAGAAACTCCCCTTTGTCGACAAAATAACCGTTGACGGAGAAGTCAGTGGGATCAAGTGTAAGGCCTTCCTCGTACGCTTGGTCGATGTCCTCCCTGTTTTCGGCGTCGAATATGGAGTAGGCATCGAGGGACAGCATCTACGAAAAAAAAAGCAACTTAGACAGAGGAATTGGTCTGAAACAAGAGCGGTCAGGTTTGCAGAATAAGCATGACAGTTTAGCTCGACTCGAGCTAAACCGTAGGGCATCCTATGGACATAAACTGTATCGACAGTTTAGCTCGAGTCGAGCTAAACCGTAGGGCATCCTATAGGCAGAAACTGAGTGTGAAAGTTTAGCTCGAGTCGAGCTAAACTGTATGGAGCTTACCACGCTTGCGCAAACTGCTTTTCCGCCGGCGTAGACAAGCAAAATATTCTCGTGCTCTTGGCAAAAAAGCTACATGACCTGCAAATAGAAATCCATCCTCAACTCGATAGTGTACATGTGATACCGAGACTCGTTGTACTTCCGCGGCTTCTCGTAGAGAGCGTGCTTTGGAGCGCGATACTCGGTCTCGGGCAATCTCGCTAGTCGCACGTCTTTCCGAATCATGAAGAGAAGTCGCACGGGCTCGGAGGATTGCTTTGCTTTCGCTGAGAATCCAGCGATTCGTTCGTGTGGGGAAGGGTAGTACAAAGACGGTATCAGCGTATAATTTGACCCTGGGAAGTAGGCTGGATTTTTTGCGAACGCCTTGACTTGCAGGTAATCATGGTCATCCCCGCAAATAAATAACCAGTAGGGTACATCTGTGAGAGCTGGCTTGTTCTCGGACGATAAGATCGTCATGAACATTTCGAAGAATGGGTGGTCAGGAGAGGAATCAGAGTTGTTAGTACCACTACCCGGAACCAATCTGAAGTCGATGATTCCAACATTTATCGCCGGTGCAACTTCCGGCCATTTGTTCTCCGGCCAATCTCTAAGCCTCTGTGGTGTTTTGCGCTCGAAGGAACGGAATATTAGACTACCAACAGGGCCTACGAACTTCTTGCGCTTCTCTAGGAACACCTCAAAGAACCTCTTTGCGTAGGGTGAGAGATCCTCGCAGTTGGTATTCCTGTGCTGGGTTTGTCTTTGATCCGCGTAATATTTATCCGGGATACCCCATTCCAACAGTGCGCGCTTCGAGGCCTTTGTGGCGTGGTAGTCCCTCTTGAACTTCTTCCACGCATCCACGTCGAACTCGTTGTTCTTGAAGATTCCGAGTTCGGGTCGGATCTTGTGGATCTGAAGCTGGGCGGTTGCCTTGCGCTTCAACCGTTCGACGTACTCCTTGACGGAGTAGCAATCTTCAAGAAGGGTGGCTAGTTGTTTTAGGGTAACCTTCGGATATTCCAATTTTCGAGACGGACCTGACCTATTGAGCATATGTAAACAGAGTTTCCTATGATCCGACTCTGATAGGTTACCGAGGTTCTTGAAAAATTCCCTCGTCAGGGTTTGGTCGTTGTCTGGTTTGAACCCCGGTTTTTCGCAGAGCTGCCTCAAGGAGTAGGGGTCGATTAGGGTCCCCTGAGCGACACTTCCAATCCATTCTGACCAGAGGTCCCAGAGATCATCAGGGAAGGTGATGATCTTAAGCTCATTAGTGAGAGATAAGACCTTGTTCTTCGCCTCTACTTGGGCCTTGGCAACATCAATCATGGTGAATCTATGTCGAATAGATTCCACAAATTTCTGCAATGCAACAGAACCAGAGTGTAAGATTGCGGTGTAGAAGAGGCTGAACACTTTAGCTCGAGTCGAGCTAAAGTGTTTGTACGACATTTAGAAGGCGTGCTATGAGTTGTGTTCGGGTTTAAGAAGTATTAGAGACGGTTTACCTCGAGTCGAGCTAAACTGACATCAGTTTAGCTCGACTCGAGCTAAACTGCGACAAAAAATCGAACCATTCTTGAATGTAATTGAAATGTCACTAACTGGACGACGTAAGCAGCAGTGATGATTGACATGTACAACTCGATGAAGTTGGAGTGACAGTTTAGCTCGACTCGAGCTAAACTGAAATCAGTTTAGCTTGGGTCGAGCTAAACTGGCACGAAAACTTATTGGAAATGAAGTATGGGAGTATATGTGCTACTTGAAATAAATCTTACGTCAAAATTCGCGTATTGTGACAGAACACGCTTTGCCTGCACTCGTTTGTCAGCCACCCCAGTTGCTGCATGTCTGTTTCTGGCCCCCCGTAGTTTATCCATACCGTGCGGGCGGCTAGGATGTTCGACGCCCACGTCGGCTTGAACGGAGTGAAATGGTTCACCTTGTTATAGAATGCCGAAATTTTACGGAGCTTGGCTTCATCCTTTGTCTAAACTACGAAAGCTGACCACACCCGGAAGTCTTTTCGAATCGTTTCCGGAACTTTGGATTGGAGCATCTCCTTGGAAGCAGCAACACTGTGTTTCCCGTTTATTATCTAGAAGTCGCAGTCCTCCATATCCTCCAGGCCGTTCGGCTTCACGTCTAATTTCGGCATAACGCACAGCGTTTGCTTCTGCGATCTATCAGGCATATTGATGAGGAAATTCAGCAAGTCTGTCTTGCCCTTCTTCTCAAATACCCTGATTGTCCATTCTGGAGGAGACTCGAACATCCTCATTGTGTCGACATCGATCTTCGTGTCAGGTTTAGGAAAGACGAAACAATTCTGACAGTCTGTGAAGAACTTCTGGTAAATCAGGTTGACGTTGTCAAAGTCGATCTCCTCCAATGTATTCAGATTCTTTGGTATATTTTGGATTGCATCGTTCAAAGCTGTAAAAGCATCCTCTTCGGGAATGAGCATGCTCTTCTTCTTCTTGGCCTCGGCCGATTTTTTCACTGGAGCTTCTTTCCTCTGCACTGGTGAGTCAGAGGTAGTTATGGCTGTAGCGGCAGGTCTTGTAGCACGTTGCGTGCGTGACAGGGTCCTGCTCTGTACGCCGCTCCCCGTTCCAGTCAACCCAGATCCCTCCATTGGAGCTTTCCCTTTGATGTGGAGAGTCTTCGCCATTATGTCGGCATGTGTTAGAGCCGAGAGTACAGATCGCAGTTTAATCGCCAGCTGCTTGGCCTTGAGATCTCCCCCCTGTTTGGTTTGCCATGCTTTTGTAAGCATATCCTGTTTCAATGTGGTTTTAATTTCATCGAAACTGGACGCCTCTAAACTCTCGACTAACTGCCCCAAGTGAAAACGAGTCTGCTTGATATCGATGAGTATGGCGTAGTTGTAAGCAGACTCTTTGTCCTTCCCCTTGAATGTTGTTAACGTAGCTATGACTTTCTTCTCTGTTTCGTGGACGAAGTCAGTGAGCTTGGTGTCGATGTCAACGTTAATGGGGTCTTCTACATGTCCTTCGTAGGTTACGACAAGGGTGAGGAATGATGTGAATGGAATCCATCTTGCAGACCACGATAGTACTTTCGTAGGGTCCTTGAATTCCCAGCAGTCCAACTGCTTTGTGTCGTCGCCGTCGTCTTCGTCACTGTCCAACGGCCTTAGTTTGAAGAAGTGTTGAAGCACCTCTTGGACTAATGCCTTCTCCTCACTGCAAAATTTAAGATTGTGTTATTTGTCATGAACAGTTTGGATACAAACTAAGCTAAGTTTATTTATCTCCTAGTATTACTGAACTGCTCCTTTAAAATAGAAGGTTGTTAGCCATTCAAGCCACACTTTAGCTCGACTCGAGCTAAAGTGTACGCCGCTCTGAACGCATCCCTGACAGTTTAGCTCGAGTCGAGCTAAACTGTGGTTTTGTCCCTCAAGGCACATCAGATTTACGCAGCCCTAACAGTTTAGCTCGGATCGAGCTAAACTGCAGTGGTACCTAACACATGCCTGGCAGTTTAGCTCGAATCAAGCTAAACTGCAGTTCTGACCAAACGCGCCCTGACAGTTTAGCTTGAGTCGAGCTAAACTGCTGATCTGACATTAGAAGTTTAGCTCGACTCGAGCTAAACTGCGGATCTCTCCTGATAAACCCTTAATAGTTTAGCTCGAGTCGAGCTAAACTATAGGTATTAACTAGCGCACCCCTAACAGTTTGGCTCGACTCGAGCTAAACTGTAGTTGGACACATCTATTATGTTTTGGATCATCCTTGGAATTTGTGAAGCAGTTTAGCTCGAGTCGAGCTAAACTGTAGTTCACCGTTGCGGTTTCTTTGCAGTTTAAGAATATATTCAGAAATGTTTGGAATTTGTTGCATTTTCGGAATATGTTATCAAATTAGGCAGCAGTTTAGCTCGACTCGAGCTAAACTGTAGTTATTAGCTAACGCACCCCTATTAGTTTAGCTCGAGTCGAGCTAAACTGCAGTTCTGACCTTACGCGCCCTGACAGTTTAGCTCGAGTCGAGCTAAACTGTGGTTCTGACCTAACGCACCCTAACAGTTTAGCTCGACTCGAGCTAAACTGCGGTTCTCTTCTAACACACCCTTAACAATTTAGCTCGAGTGGAGCTAAACTGTAGGTATTAGCTAGCGCATTTGGAGCAATCTGTTTTGGAATATCCTTGGATTTTTAGAAGCAGTTTAGCTCAAGTTGAGCTAAACTGTATCTGACCGTTGCTGTTTTTTTGCAATTTTATATATTTAGGAATATAGTGGCAACATTTTTGGAATATGTTTTTAGTTTAGGCAGCAGTTTAGCTCGACCCGAGCTAAACTGTAGGTCACCCTGAGCGTAACCACTACAGTTTAGCTCGAGTCGAGCTAAACTGTAAAGACTACGGTAGGTGTCAACTACAGTTTAGCTCGACTCGAGCTAAACTGTAGCCACTACTATGGAGTTATAATATTATTCTAGTTGCAGTTTAGCTCGACTCGAGCTAAACTGTACAAGGGACCCACGTATTTGTTGCGGAACTAGCAGTTTCTATGCAAATTTCTGAGCTTCACCTGTCTGCCATTTCGCTTCTTTACTCGCAATGGACTTGTTTGATGTACTTCACTCGGGCTTGACCTGCACAAGAATGTTATTGGTCATGTGAGGTATGGGGGGGATATTGTAGAGATATTTGAGGTAGTATGTTTGCTTCTGAGCACTTGTTGTGAGTTATCGGTTGGAGATTCAATGAATGGCATGGGGAGTTGTATACACAGTTGAATGCAAGTTAAGCTCAAAGAGGGAGCTTGGTTTCTCGAGTCCGAGACGACTCAATCCAACACAACATGCTTGACTGTCATCTTTCTTTCGTAAAACTAAAATTGAAAATCAAACATGTACGAGATGCAACAACAATGCATCTTGAAAAGCAATCGCTATTCTGGATAACAAACATCAAGTTCTAAAGGGCACATTCATAAACAAAATGAAGAATGAAATTGCTATTGTAAGATACAAAAAAAAAACATGACAAGCATTGCAGAACATGTCAAACGTGTTTCTCACCTGAGACTATGTAACCTCTTCTTCTTGAGTACTCGCTGCCGACCCCAATTGCGGCAATGTACACCGTAACAGAATTGTAAACCCTAAAATTCCGCCGAACGAATACCAAAAGCAATGAACGAGCTCCGGTCCACCGACGCCCGGTCCACCAACGCCCTGCTGCGCCACAACCCGTTGCACGACTTGCTGCCGAATGTTCACCAAAAGCGAGGGGACGATGATCAGCTATTGCAAGTTCAAGATTCAAAGAAAACTAAATGAGCTCAATTTGATAGAGCCTAATCTCCACTGTTTGATTCCGACACGAATGGCAAACAAATCACGATCTCGATTGTTTCACCTCTCATAACGAGTGCACGACTTGAAAACCCTACGCATTGCAATGCAGAATCCTCATACAAAGCAATGACGTGATTGCTAGTTCATCAACTCCTTAGCCAGACGAGAGTCCATTTCTACGTTGCTACAGCGGCTATCACTACTAAAAAATTCAACCTAAACGTCAATCTGAGCAAAAACTTACTGAAATTGTAAAGTTGACCGGAACGCGCCCCGCTACGCGCTCCGCTCCACCGACGCCCCGCTGCCAATCGCCGACGCTACAAAAAATTCGCCGACGCTGCTCACCAAACTTCCGCTGACGCTGCTCACCAATCTTCCGCCGACAACAACGCTGCTCACCGAACTTCCCCCGCCGCTGCTCACCAAACTTCCGCCGCTGCTCACCGGACTTCCGCCGCTGCTCACCGAACTTCCGCCGCTGCTCACAGAGTTCCGCCGCTGCTCACCAAACTTCCGCCGCTGCTCAACGAAATAAAGCCGCTGCTCACCAAACTTCCGCCGAATCAGCGCTGTTACAGTCTGCACTCCCCGCCGCTATACTCCGCCGACGCACTCCGCTGCACTCCGCCGACGCACTCCGCTGCACTCCGCCGACTCTATCAAATTGATGCACTCCGCACTCCGCACGTCTAAACCCCACGTCGAAACCCTAAGAAACCAAAATTCCAGACAACAAAACTAAACTACCGCCCTTCAACTACCGAAATGGCGGCAAACACAAAGTTCCAGATTCTCGCGCCAAACCCAATGTTAGAAACGACAAACAACTCAGCTCAGAAAACGAGGGAGAAAGCAAATGAGATACGACAAACACCTGAGCTCGAAAAACTAGGGAGGAAGCAAATGAGGTGAAGCAGAGAGAAAGGAGAGGAAATGGCGGCGGTGGTGGGACATCAAGACCCAATCATGAGGCGCATTTCCATGCCCATGATCATGTGCATGGGCATGGTCATGTACATGGTCATGCGAACATACATGGCCATCTACATGACCATGCCCATGCACATGATCATGGGCATGGCAAACTTTTTTAATTCAAAAATCAATTGTGTATATTTTTTTACATTTTAACTAATTATTTTACTAATTTTTGTCTAATTTTTTCACTAAGTCTTGACTTAGATTTGACTATTAATATTTTGGTCCAAGTTTTTGGCCAAGTTTTGACTAAGTAAACGTCTAGGATTTCAATGCAAGTTTTTGACGAAAATGTGACTAAGTTTAGTACTCTAAAATACTCTTAATTCTTAGTGTAGAACACAAAGTTTAGAAAGTAAATTATACCGGCCAAGTTTTGACTAAGTAAACGTCTAGGTTTTCAATGCAAGTTTTTGACAAAAATGTGACTAAGTTTAGTACTCTAAAATACTCTTAATTCTTAGTTTAGAACACAAAATTTAGAAAGTAAATTATACCATATCCTTTGTAAACAAAATTCTATCATGTTAGGTTTTTATCACCTACAAATGACATGCATGAAAAACCATTTTAGAGTTAAAATACTTCTATATTATTTAGGCTCTTCTTCTTTCTAATTGTTGTGTAATATTTTGATTACCATGATATTACAACAAATATACTATATTTGTACCAACTATTTTCCTAAATGTATTAATTTCTTCTTCTTCTAAAGTATGTACTATCTTTGAATGAGCAATATTTACAAGTACAAAAAATAGTTTGACAGGATCAATGAATATATTAACCAGGAGTATAAAGCAAAAGTTCTTAAATACGGGAATATTCTTATTGTACTCCAGTCACATTGAGTAAAGTAATTAAAGTTTTAAGCGATTACAACCCAAAGTCAAGAGTTGCTATTAAACAAAAAATATCAATTTTTATTAATTTAGAAATAAAAATAATCTCTTTTTATTATAAAACCTCTACTACATAGAAAAAGAAAAAACACAAAAAAATAGAAGAAGAATCTAATCTTTAGTAATTAAGTTATTTTAGTATTAGCCGCTAATATACAATACACTTTCATGAATTATTTATTTTTTGAGAATAAGTCAATATTACATATATTATCTAATAAATACTATATTCAATACACAAAGTATTTATTTGATGACCTTAATTTTAGATTTAGGCACAAATACAAATATATTCTAAGAAATGTATTTTGTATGAATATATAATTTGAAAATAGGGATTTAGAATTCTTAATATTTCCAAATCGATTATTTGGATAATATTTGTAATAATGAAAAGATTATTGAATACGGATAATTTGACAATTAATGGATATTTTGTAGATAATTCAATAAATATATTTATCTTAATATAAATATAAATATAAATATAGAAATGTCATATACATATAAATATAAATATAAATATAAATGTAAATATAAATATAGAAATGACTTTATTAACACAACATACAATATTTTATAAATATATTATTCAGGAGATAACTATGAATAAACAAATCGTTTAATACACATATTATTTGCAAACAAAAAGGTTATTGATTAGACTATCTAATAAATATATTTTTGTATATATATATATATATATATATATATATATATATATATATATATATATATATATATATATACATATAATTTAAAGAATTGATACACTCATATATATGCAGAATTGAAGTATTTCAATATAAAAGTTCAATACATAGATCATTTGGAAAATTCTATTAATAGATTATTTGAAATTATAAACTAATAAAAAACGAATCAATTAAGTAAAGTACGTATTCAATATATTATTTAGGTAAAAGACATTAACTAATACACTATTGCATAATAGATTATTTTAGAGAAGTTAATACATAGATTATTTAGCAATAGATTATATGATACAAGTACCTGTTATTTGAGAATGTGGTGATTTTTAGTAGAGTTATTGTTCAATAGATTACTTTATATATAGATTAGTATGAAATTTTCATATTTTTATATGACTATAAATAGAGTATTTAAAAGGAAAGTTGATAATAAATTATTGAGTAGAATATCATTTTAACAAATTAAAATTTAAGACTGTGGTTCATGAATATATGTAGAAGTGTGAAAGACCGCACAAGTGCAATTTCAAATTTTTCTTGATGTGTAATACATGTTAATTTAAAGATTTAAGTGTTGAGAAACTTAACTAAAATGCTAGTACTGCATAAGGAGCTTAAATGGAATTCTAAAATTCGAAGCTATAAATATTGGCTATATAGTTAAATTTACATGCTACAAAAATTAAAATGACAAATCCTAGAATACTGCTTATCGATCCATTTTGAAAATATGAAAATTTGTAGTAAATTACAAAGTTGATCATGTTTAATCATTCCTTGAAATCATTTATTCATCTTCAATCTCTTTCTAAACATTGTTGTTTTTTGATCTGCGTACAAATATTTTGACAACTAAGTTAATAATCTATAAAGGAACAGTATCGTGAAGACATAAGTACGCCAATGATGTTCATGACTTTCAAGAAATAAATTAAAAGTTTGAATAATGTCTATAATTATATTTCAGAATCACAATAATGTAAATAATACGGTACATGTTGAAAGTAAGTATTTGTAATGAGTTTCACCATGATAGTCTTCGTTTGTTTGGTAGATGTCATTATGGTGCTCTATTAAATGACTGCATGATGAAAGTACATTAGAGAAGACAACGAATAACAACGTCGAGCTTTTCTACACTAACAATGTTTTCTACCATCTGTACAGATATGTATGACGGTTTATATAGTATTGTCCTAAAATCACTTGCACTATAAGTGATTTTAGGAGTGGGTTCATAGGTAGTTTGAAAGTTATCTAGATGTTGCACAACACAAGTTCGGTATTAAATATCTATGAATGCATTATTAATATTTCATATATGCATATATATAAAGAAAAGATGATACATATTTGCAATTGATCCAACATTTGAACACAAAATCTAATTGTAAGAATAAACATTTACACATGAAATTAAAACGCACAAAAGTAATGTTATTTTGGTAAGCTTAATGTTAACAGAAAACAAAATTATATACATAACAATGAGCAGGTATACATTGACATTAAGTTTAAATACATAACTTATGAACATTAGAATTTCATTTCTTAAATGTTTCAAGCTGAATTTAGCAGGTTTTATGAATTTACTTATCAAATTGTTCAAATTGTTCTTCTTAGATTACTTTGTAGGTATCTTTAATAATTCTAAACTAAAACATATGATTTCATCATTGCTATTCATAGCTGAAGCAATTTGATAGTCTAAACTATATACCATGATTATATTTACATTATATGTATTTATATTTTGAAATATATATATTTCATATATAAATAAATAGTATATAATGTAAGATGTAATAAATAAATATTATTATATTATAATATATTAAATATAATTATAATCGATATTACGTATATATGAATAATTTAAACACTATAAATAAAAACACTATGTATATAATAATCAAGATTTAACTATAAATTGTTAACAAGTGCATAATTACACATAAGAAACTTAGTATGTAGTAGAATTATAGATAAGATAATAGCTTAATACTTAATAAGACTACACTTTAAGGTAATTATTGCATCTATATTATTTTATAGGAACTTTATTAAAATAAAAGATTTAATTTTAAGCATACTCGATTTACAAAAATATGATATTATAAGTTGTATCCATTGTAATGTTTCCAAATACTTTAATTTAGATTTTATTTTCTTATTGAGTGTTCAAAAACATAGAATACTCCAAAGTAGGTGTATAAAGATTAACATTTTTTTGGCCAATTACAAATATCACACACCTATAATCCGAAACCCTGTACCCTAAACCCTAAACCCTAAAACCCCAATCCCGCCAATTTTCAAATGGCGGCACATCTCTTCCCGCCCTTTCCTAAACGGACGACACCTCAGTTCGTGCCAATTTTCAATTGTCGAGACTTCGGTTCCCGCCTATTTTCAAGTATCCAAACGTCATTCCCTCCCATTTTCTATTTTTGGGTAGCACGAACAGGGTATTGCGCTATGCAATGACCTTCAAAATCGAGGACAAAATGATTCTTTTCTTCTCAATCTTTGAGGGTACTGAACTCCGTCGACATATTTGAGTTCTTTGCGCTTCCTTCAGCTCGCTCTTCGCCTTCGCGTACGTGTTTCGCGATTGCATATATGCATGATATACGTTTAAATTTCTTTGCACAGCTTATCTCATTTTCTGATTCATTGTTCTTCATAGCTTTCTCTTTATCTTGAATACTAGTAGTTGAAAATTTCTGTTGTACGGTTGTAATTTAGTGTTTTGTAGTTAACATTTGTGCATTCGGAGCCGTTATTATTGCAATATTCTTTTTGTTTGATGCTTTCCTTGGTACAGGGGTGGGTCTTGATTCCTGCGTGTGACGATGGAGTGAGAGAGCCCTGGTTAATCATTTCAAATTCGTAATGACTCCCGTGAAATACGCCGCAATTTTCGGGAATACTGCATGCATCATGACATGCATTTTAGCTCGAGTCGAGCTAAACTGTATGCCCTGCATACTCCTGCAGTTTAGCTCGAGTCGAGCTAAACTGCAGTACGTCTTCGGTCCGAGAGTTTAACTCGAGTTGAGCTAAACTGCAGTACGTCTTCGGTCGTACAGTTTAGCTCGACTCGAGCTAAACCGCTATATGTATTCAGTGGAACAGTTTAGTTCGACTCGAGCTAAATTGTTCGACTCGAGCTAAACTGTTCGACCGAAGGTGTACTACAGTTTAGCTCGACTCGAGCTAAACTGCAGTATGCATTTGGTTCGACAGTTTAGCTCGAGTTGAGCTAAACTACACTATGTATTCAATCAAGCAGTATGTATCCGACCAATATTTCGCGTGGAGAAAATACGAAGCGCTGTAGTGAACTTAATCTTCTACTAGAGTCCAAGGCGCTCTAGGATACACAGTTTAACTGTTTCGTCGAGTACAGAATGCAGTTTAGCTCGAGTGGAGCTAAACTGTACAATGCGTTTTCTACTCCAGTTCGATGCTGTGGCACTATTTATATTCATATCTTCTGAGTTTGTGAAGATCTTTTGCAGGATGGATTTCTCTTCGGACGATGACGCTTTGGCCGATGCACCTTTGAATCCTGGTTTACTTGCTGCTCAAGTTGTTTCCCCACGGCTTTGGACAGGGAGGACCGTTGCATTGCTCGATTCCGAAGGACTCAGAATAGCTGAGGGTTTAGTCCGAAACCTACGATCTGACGCTGTACCTGATTGTAATGGATTACTTGGTGATTCTCGAGTTGTGGTGCAAGTTTCAACTTTGTTTGTTGCGGTCGAGGATCCTGACGACTGGATTTACTCTTTCAAGTCGTGGCCCATTCAACAAGTCGTCCTAGACGGTGTGAGTCTTTTTTATCACAGTCAGCAAGACGTTTACATCAGATGGGTCCGGGAACGTAGTCGACGGCAGGGGTCATCTCGAACTCGATCCTATGATAATTCCTCGAGCAATGAGTCTTCTCCAGTTTCGCGCAAATCAGAGTTTCTGATGACTGCGGAGTCAATTAATGCGGTCGCATGTAATACGTGTTGTAGGCACAATTGTGTTCAACTATACCCAAGGGAGAAGATTAAGGTTCTCAGGCGTCGCATGTACGACAAGACAACTGTGCAGTTTAAGAACCACATCAAACTTGATGTCCATAGGTAGTTCCACAGAAATGCTGAAAGGCAAAATGTAGTCACTCTAGAGGGTATAGATGTTTGCAAACTTGCGTGGATGAAAATCATGGGCGTGAGCAATGGTACGTTTTATCGCAACGCCCAGAGTGCAGCTGATGGCCATGAGGCCCAGTTGCACGGGAACACGGGCTTGCGAAAGCCTAGGAGACATACGATTGTCGCTTCTGCCGCTTTAGGGGCAATACTTGATAGACATGCCGATCACATGCCTCACAAGTCCCAAAGCCTTCCATCGGGGGAGAAGGTCGTTGCCAAGGTACTTCCTTCAAGTTTTAAATGGAAGGACCAGATTCCTCTTCTTGATCATCACCTTGAAGAGTGTGGGCTTCCGCCGGTGTCAACATCAAACCTTAGTAAGATTCGCCGCCTCAGCTATCTAGAATACTATGCCAAAAGATCGGGGGACAATTTCGCGCGTTGCTCCAAGTGTGATGAGTTACAATCACTGATGAAGCTCACTCTTCCTGGGACACAATCATCTCTTATATGGTCGAGGAAGTTGAATGTGCACTTAGATTCCGCATATGCGTACAGAGACTTATACTACCTCAACCGCTTTAGGTCTAAGGAGTCGCCTCAAGATGTTTTGGCCATTATGCACGACAAGATGGATCACTCTAAGACAGCATCACCTGCCTTGTCTCATAAGGTGAAGAACTTAGACGGACTCATGAAGTTACCTCTTGCAGTAACGGGAAGTCTTGCTCATGGTCATGTAGACCAGCGATACGCTCATTATGGACTAGATGTTTACTCACATGATGCCAATTATACGGTTGGCTCGTTTGCAAAACTTCTGCGAGATCTGGAAGCTGCACCTAAGTCCTCATCTAGACTACTCTTTACAGAGCCCCCATCCCATCCATTGTATACTGCTCTTTTACGAGGTTCACAGGTGTGTATGGATCCATTAGGCCAGATTCCTGACATCCTAGTTCCAGCAAAGCCTTTGCCTCCGATTTTGAATGTCCAAATGGATAATGCTGTGAGTGATAACAAGAATAGATTCGTCTTCAGTTTCTGGTCTCTTTTGGTAGCGAAGCGAGTATTCCGAGAGATCTATGTAAATTTTATGCTTGTCGGTCACACTCATGATGACATAGATGCGTTATTTGGACGTTGGAGCATGGCGTTGCAAAAGGAAGATTATCCTACCATCCCTCTTCTCATGAAATCTTTTATGAGGATTGAGAAACTTCCAGTTATTCCACACCTCGTTCAAGAGGTTCCGGACTTCAAGAAATTCATTGAAGAGTGGATGTTAGACGGCGTTGGTGGGGCATATGAAGGCGCATCAATTCAAGTTTTACATGGATCCAAGTGGATGCCCCGTAATGAAGTACAAAATTTTCTCTCACGACGAGGAATGGCTTCCTAGAGGTGATAATGCTGGTATTAAGTTGTGGAAGGAGGATTCTGAAGGTAGATCATTATGGCCACGTGGTGAACCGGATGCTATGCGACCAAACGAGATGCGCCATTTGCCAGAGGTGGTGAAAGGGATTTCAGGCTTTGTTGATAATTGGGAACGATTATCACGTGAGTCAATTGAATCACGGAGATTGTACGAGCCTCTCTCATATTACTGGAGCGGCGTTAAAGATGCTCTTTGTATACCCATGGATGTACTTGCATCGTCGGATAATGGGATTCCGTCAAGTTTGGAGGAACCATTACCGTTACAACATGGTTTTCGGCCGTCAACTCGACTTGCACATGCTATGGAAGATGAGTTTACTTTAGAAGGAAATGTACGCGAAGAGTACGACGACGATGATCATTTTGTTGGCCAGAGATGTGATCGTCTTGCTCCCTCATTTCGAGTTGAACATGACCTTTATAAGGGTTATTTTGTTGCACTACGTCCATGCGGAACCGATGGCCGGCCATTCTGGCTCGGGCGAGCAATGTCTGATCCTAATTCAAACCCAGACCTACCCAATACGGTCGACATTCAGTTCTTCCGTCCAATGTCACGCTCCAAAGAAATTCTGAAGTATTACACAGATTGGGATACAAATAGAAAGCTTCGTTGGACTGTTGAGAAAGGTGTAGATGTATCTTCGCAACCTACAGATGCTATTTTCACTGCTTGGAAATCGAGAATTATGCATTCTGACGAGGAAAGCAGTGAAGGTATAGACGCAATTATTACAATACCCAAGAAGCAGGTCGAAATCATCAAGGCTTCTTTGCGGGAGCTTGCTTCATCGTCTCTAGAGTAGTCTTTAAGTATATAGTTTTTATTATGGAAGTAGGTGTGTTAGTACTTAAACTTGGTATTGACATATATATTACTTTGATATTTAGTATATAGAGTATTATATATTTTTACTATTTACTATCCATATTCAATGTATTTATTTTGTATAAGAAGATTGTTTAAGTTGACTCCATCATTATTATCAATTGAAAGAAAATTATTTTTTGTTGGTATGTTAATCTTGACATGTATCGTATCATATATATGTATGTATGGTTGGAAACCTTTATTAAGATAAACATACTTTCTAAGATTCAAGAGGTCTCATATCATCCCCAAATATAATGGAAATTAGCATATTCAAAGTACATATGCCTACGGTGAAACCCCTCTAAATGTTAATTTTGGCTTCACCCTTTGTCTTGTTTTAATTTGGGAGATAGAAATGTTCCAAATATAACGAATACGGGGTTTTTTCTTCGAGGTTCCATGTTAGTTTCTGGAGTCCTAAGTTCTTCTTTGGAGGTCATATGTTCTTACTTGGGGGTCCCTAGTTGTTACTTGGGGGTCTCACGTTATTAGTTGGGGGTCTCAAATTAGTACTTAGGGGTCCCAAGTTGGTACTTGGGGGTCCTACGTTCTTACTTGGAGGTTCCAAGTTCATATTTGAGGTTTCAAGTTCTATCTTGAGGTCCGAAGTTAGTACTTGGGGGTCCCAAGTTAGTACTAGGGGGTGCTTAGTAAGTACTTGGGGGTCCCTAGTTTGTACTTGCGGGTCACAAGTTTTTACTTGGGGGTCCCAAATTCTTACTTGGGGGTCCCAAGTTGATACGTTAGGGTCCCTAGTTCTTACTTGGGGGTCCCAGATTCTTACTTGGGGATCCCAAGTTAGTACTTGTGCGTCTCAAGTTTTTCCTTGAGGGTCCGAAGTTTTTACATGGGGTTCTCTAGTTGATACTTGGGCGTTCCAAAATGGTACTTCAGGGTCCCAGGTTCGTTCCTGGGGCTCCCAAGTAGGTACTTTGGGGTCCCAAGTTGTTATGTTGGGGTTCCAAGTTATTACTTTGTTATTCTAAGTTGTTACTTTGGGGTCCAAAGCTGCTTCTTGGGGGTTCCAAGTTGTTACTTGGAGGTCCCTTTTCGGTACCTTGGGGTCTCAATTTAGTACTTGGCGATCCCAAGTTGTTACTTGGGGGTCACAAGTATTTACTTGAGGGTCTCAAGTTTATACTTTGAGGTCGCAAGTTAGTACTCCGGGGTCCCAACTTTTGAGTTTTGGGTCCCAGATTTTTACTTAGAGGTCCCAAGTTTTTACTTTGGAGTGTCAAGTTGTTACTTGGGGGTCCAAGTTGTTCCTTGGGAGTCCCAAGTTGTTACCTCAGGGTCCGAAGTTCTTACTTGGGGGTGCCAAGTTGTTACTTGGGCCTCGTAAGTTGTTACTTGTGAGTCCCAAGTTGTTACTTGGCGGTCCCAAGTTCGTACTTGGGGGTCCCAAGTTCGTACTTATGAGTCCCAGGTTTTACTTGGAGGTTCCATGTTAGTACTAGGGGGTCTCAAGTTCTTACTTGGAGGTTTGAAGTTGTTAGTTGGTGGTCCCAAGTTAGTACTTGGGGGTCTGAAGTTCTTCCTTGAAGGTTCCAAATTCTTACTTGACGTCTCAAGTTCTTTCTTGAGGTCCCAAGTTAGTACTAGGGGGTCCCAAGTTGTCACTTTGGGGTCCCAAGTTACTACTTGAGGATCCAAATGATGTACATCGGGGTCAGAAGTTAGTACTTGGGGTTCCCAAGTTACTAGATGGGGGTCCCAAGTTACCAGATGGAGGTCCCAATTTAGTACGCCGGGGTCCCTAATTAGTACATGGGGGTCCCAAGTTAGTACTTGAAGATCCCAAGTTTTTACTGCGGGGTCCCAAGTTAGTACTTGAGGATACCAAGTTTTTACTTCGGGGTCCCAAGTTAGTACTTGAGGATCCCAAGTTTTTACTTCGGGGTCTCAAGTTTTTACATTGGAGATTGTTAAAGAAGAACCATGCTCTACCTACCCGTAGGGCAAACATGACACAAGAGCCACTACATTGTAAAGCATGCCTAACCGCAATGTGTATAACCACACAAGGAGGCCTTTACTTATAAGAAGAAGATACAATGGGAAGATCTATGACCTAGATCTGAATCTAGATCTAGATTTGGATCTGAATTTAGATCTCAATCTGGATCTGGATCTGGATTTGAATCTAAATCTGAATCTAGATCTGCATCTGGATCTGGATCTGGATTTGAATCTAAATCTGAATCTAGATCTGCATCTGGATCTGAATCTAGATCTGGATCTCGATCTGAATCTGGATCTGGATCTGGATTTGGACCTGAACCTGCATACAAAGTCTACTCAAGCGGTAAATCAGACAGGTCGGATCTGCTAACAAGGCACGTCGACAGGTAAAGGTCGGGTCGACGTGAAGAGGTCGGGTCGACCCGAAAGGTTGGGTCGACCTAAAGAAGCGGGGTCGACATGAAGAGGTCGGGTCAACCTGAAAGGTTGGGTCGACCTAAAGAAGCGGGGTCGACATGAAGAGGTCGGGTCGACCTAAAGAAGTCGGGTCGGCATGAAGTGGTCAGTTCGACCTGAAAGGTCGGTTCAACATGAAGTAGTCCGGTCGACCTGAAAGGTCGGTTCGACATAAAGAGGTCGGTTTGACATGAAGTGGTCGGGTCGACCTGAAAGGTCGGTTCGACATGAAGAGGTCGGTTCGACATGAAGTGGTCGGGTCGACCTGAAAGGTCGGTTCGACATGAAGAGGTCGGGTTGACCTGAAAGGTTGGTTCGACATGAAGAGGTCGGGTCGACCTGAAAGGTCGGTTCGACATGAAGAAGTCGGTTCGACATGAAGAAGTCGGGCTGACATGATCACATGAAGAAGTCAGGTGACATGAAGAGGTCGGGTAGACTAACAAATACTAAACATCCTAATATGCCGTTAACAGAGATCCATGTTGTTACTTGGCGGTCCCAAGTTAGTACGTAGGGGTCTCAAGTTAGTGTTTGGGGGTGCTTAGGTAGTACTTGACAAATCCCAAGTTTTTACTTGGGGGTCGGAAGTTGTTACTTGGGGGTCCCAAGTTGTTACTTGGGGGTTCCAAGTTAGTTCTTGGAGGTCCTAACTTCATACTTGCTTGTCCCAGGTTAGTACTTGGGGATCCCAAGTTCTTACTTGGGGGTCCCAAACTTTTACTTGGAACTCAGAAGTTTTACTTCGAGGTCCCATGTAAGTACCTGAGGTCCCAAGTTCTTACTTGGAGGTCCTAAGTTCTTAGTTCATTGATGAGACATACCACATTATAAAGAAAGACCTGAGGGGGAATAAAGAGAAATCTGGACTTATTTTCCGAGATTCCGGACTAGGAGAGTATGAGATTACCCAATCGCAGACGGATAATTCAGATCATGCGATTGCAGACTGGATGCAAAGTTACGACGTATACAATATCAGCACGACGGAATAGGAACCAGAGGAGTCCACCCGCTCTGAGAGCTGGTACAGTGCGGGACCTGATATTGAGAAGATTCAGTCCCATAAGCAAGAACAGTTAGTTAAGAGACTTGAACTGGGCAGTACGGAGAATTCTCAAACAATTGTTATATACGAAGGAATACAAGGACGAGAATTGGAAAACTGGAAAACATTCCTGATGAAACACAAATCAGTTTTTGCATGGACTTACCATGACTTGAAGGGTATACCAGCGTCAATTGGCGAGCGCCACATAATACTGGAGGATACCGCGGCTCCAGTTTGACAGAGGCAGCATCGACTGAATCCAAAGTATTCACTTCTGGTGAAAGAAGAGATTGACAAACTCCTGAAGGCAGGTTTTATTTATCCAGTCCCTTACAATGAATGGGTATCGCCCATTGTTATGGTACCAAAGAAGAACAGGAAAGTACGGATTTGTCAGGACTTCCGTAAACTCAATTTTGCTACGAAAAAGGATTATTTTCCGCTGCCATTCACAGACAGTATATTGGATGTTGTGGCAGGTCACGAGTGTTATTCTTTTCTGGATGGGTTTTCAGGGTATAACCAAGTACGGATAGCAGAAGAAGATCAGTCCAAAACGACGTTCACTACGGACTGGGGTACGTTCGCGTACACCGGTATGCCTTTTGAATTGTGTAACGCGCCTGCAACATTCCTGCAAATAATGACGCAAGCTTTCCAAAAATATTTACGGTAATTCATGGAAATCTTCCTAGATGATTTCTGTGTTTTCAGTAAGAAAAAGTATCATCTGAAGTGCTTGGGGAAATGCATGAGGCAGTGCAATGAATTTGGAATATCCTTAAATTCCGAGAAATGTCAGTTTGGCATGCCATTCGGAAGATTGCTTGGACATGTAGTATTGAGAACGGGGATCTCGACGGACCAAGATAAGATACGCATAATTGTACAACTACCGCTTCCCACAACAGTATCTAGGGTTAGAGCCTTTTTAGGCCATGCGAGTTATTATAGAATATTCATACATATGTTTGCTGTTATATGCAATCCGTTGACAAATTTGCTCAAGAAGACTGCGCCGGGACTCAGTCCAGTTTGGACGAAGGAATGCACTAAGGCATTTGAAGAGCTAAAGAGGAAATTGACGAATACTCCCATTTTGGTAGCCCCAAGATAGAAAGAGATGTTCCATGTTTATGTGGATGCATCTAATGTAGCGATTGGATCACTTCTGAGTCAAAAAGACGCTAGGGGCAGGGATCATTCGATCTATTATGCAAGCAAGCAGTTGGTTCCAGCGGAACGGAATTATACAGTCACGGAATGGGAAGCACTGGGAATGATATACTCCGTACAGAAGTTTCGCCATTACTTACTGGGGTATCCGTTTGTGTTCCACGTCGACCACGATGCATTAAAGTACATGATCAACAAGCCGCAGCTCAGTGGTCGAATAGCCAGATGGGTATTATAACTTCAAGAGTTTGAATTCACCGTAGAGGTACGGCCAGGCAAAACACATGGAAATGCGGACCATTTATCCCGTCTAACGGAGGCTGAAGGCATGGACTCAATCAATGATGCTTTACTTGATGCTCAGTTGTTTAGTGTGGATGTAATAGCAGATCAATATAAAGACATTATTCAATACTTGACATCTCAGGATTTTCCAGTCGGAACGTCCCCAGCGCAGAAACGGAGTTTGATTGAGCAATGTGCTCCGTTTACTCTGCTTGGGTCACTCTTATACAGATTAGGCAAAGACAGAGTTTTACGACGGTGTATCTTTGAGAGTGAAGTAGAAAGTATTCTCGAAGGATGTCACTCGGATGTTTGTGAAGGACACTTTGCGGGCGATTCTACAGCTAGAAAAGTATTATTGGCAGGATTTTGGTGGCCAACCTTTAAGGATGCCCATAAATTCGTAAGGCATTGTGACCCATGTCAACGTATAGGGAAACCGATTCCGTCATCAGCAATGCCGTTAGTTCCAATTTTGGCACAGGCACCATTCGAGAAATGGGGTATTGATTTTGTAGGACCAATTGCACCAGCTTCCCGTCTTGGACATAAAAGGTACATTCTCGTGGCAACGGATTATGTCACGAAGTGGGCCGAAGCAGAAGCCGTTAAAAATGACGATGCAGCAACCGTAGCAAGATTCATGTATAAGCATATAATTACGAGATTTGGATGCCCGAAAGAATTGGTGAGTGACCGTGGTAGCCATTTTATTAACAGTACTATAGAGGCATTGACGGAGAAGTATCGAATAAAACATAGGAAGACGACTCCGTATCATCCTCGGGCTAATGGACAGACGGAGAAGACAAACGGATTGTTGTGTAAAATAATTATGAAAACATTATCGAAGTCCAGAACGAATTGGGATGAGAAGTTGCTTGCAGCATTATGGGCGTACAGAACAGCCTACAAGGTTACAACGGGATATACCCCGTTTCAATTAGTCTATGGATTGGAAGCAATACTACCAATTGAGTTAGAAATGGAGAGTCTATGGATTGCAGTGGAAGAACGGCTTGGTGAAACGGATTCTCTAAAGACAAGACTGCAAGATTTGGAGAAACGTGATGAAAATAGGAGGATGACATTATTAAGAATGGAGGCAATTCAAAAATAGAGAAAGAGTTACTATGATAGCAAGTTGAAGCCAAAGACCTTTGAAGTAAATGATTGGATGCTATTGTACGATAGCCGGTATATGAAGTTTCTAGGCAAGTTTCAGTTCCGTTGGTACGGTCCGTTCCAAGTATCGGAAGTGTTTGAAAACGGATCAGTTCAGTTGAAGGACGAAAGAGGAAACCGATTTGTAACTCGGATAAATGGAAATCGCTTAAAGAGGTACTACACATAATGGACATTACCCGCGGACGGGTAAGCCTTTACAAGTGGGGAAGGGTAAACGAAGTACAAGGATTGGAAAGAAAAATTATAAAGGAAAAGAGAGAAGAGACAAAAAGAAAACTGAAGTGAAGTGATGGGTGCAGTAATGAGTGGAAGTACAGGTGAAATCTTGGGCATCAATGAAATTGATGGTTTGAAATTAGGGTTGAAGCCAGGGATAGCAAAGGCTCGGGAGAGGGGCAGATTTTTCACATACGGATTGCGTCAAACCAGAGTGCAGTAGTGCTAATCCTAATCCCGAGTGAGTAATTCCGCTACAAATTGAGCGATTGTGCGAAATTGTAAGTAAGAGGATGTCAGAAAAGAAGGGCAAGAGAACTCCGACAACGCCCCCAAAGCGCAAGGGGAAGAAGCTGAGAGTTCATGTCGAGGTTCCAGAGCTTACAGAGATTGCGTACTCCGAGCTAGATGCAATGCAGATAGAGGTCCATATGAGAAAGGGGAGAGATAAGGATTTCAAGCTCGCCCAGATGTATGCGTTCATGTTCAACTCGTCGAGATGGAGGAAGATCAACCACGAGCTCACGGACGAATTCTTGGTCAACTTCGGCATCAACAAAGGGAGCAGCATTGTAGAAGGGAAGAGGATCGTGTTGTGAGAGGCACTGATGAACAAGGCACTGCTATTGCCGATCAGTGAGTTCGCAGTGGAAGACGCGAAGGCACCACCGGAATTTGAACCCGGGAAGTACTTCAAGACGGGGAAGGATGCATTGGATGTCAAGCAGGGTTGGAAGATTGGAGAGGCTGAGTCCCCCGACATGATGGAGTGGCTGCGATTTGTCCAAAAATGGTTAGTTTTGAGAGTGCATGGGACATATTTGGCGCAGAAATATCTGTATCCGGCCATCCAGACCTTCAACGGGATGGTGTTCAATTGGGCATTGTTCGTGGTGGAGCGAATTCAACAAGACTTGGAGATGAAGTTGAGGAAAGGACGGATCGGGTCACTCTGGGGAGCTTGTTACATCTCCCTGGCAGTCCAGTATGTGTTGGAAAATCCAACAACGGAGAGTGACCAGGACTTTCAGACAGATGAAGTGACAACCTTGAAGGCTGTTAAGGAGGCAACGCCAAATGTTGAGGAGGCAGCAGTGAGAGAGGAGCCAAGGCCGGTGGGCAGGACTCGACAACAACAAGAGCAGAATGAAAAGGCAGTGGTGCCGGAGTCGAGCAGCCGGGTAGCGGAAAGGAAGCAGACGAATCAGCGGTTGGTTTCGCCGGTACCGGCGGAGCCGCAGATGGAGCGAGGGACAGACGCAAATTCGTCAGTACAAGGGGAGGCGGAACGGGCGTCCGAAGTGCCAATGTCGGAGGGGATTGAACCGGGAAAGCTCAAGGATTACGTCCTCATGGGCATGGAGCAGATGACGGGATGGGTGAAGAAGTATCAGGAACCAAATTATCTGAAGATGACTTCGGATTTGAAGGTGCTACGGACGGGAGCGCGGCGACCGAAGGCAGATTTGGAGAAGGTCACCGACGAACTCAAGGAAGGCCGAGACAAGCGAATTGAGGAGGCACAAGGAAGGATGGGATAAGGAGAAGGAGGTTTACCTGGAAGAAATCAGACGGGAACGTGAGAAAAATGAGATTGAGTTCGCAACATGGCAAGAGCAGAGGAGTGCGCTGGAAGCCAAGCTGAATACGAGCCAAGTGGAGCATTAACGGATCAAGGACGACTTGGATGTCCAACTGAGCAAGGCGCTTCACGAGAACATAGCATTACAAGACCCCGTACGCAAACGGAATAATAGGGTGGAGGAGTTGGAACGTAAATTAGTAAAGGCGTCTGAAAGTTTAGCTGTGGAGACGGAGGTACGAACAGACAGCGTTCCGGAGGAGACCGAAAACACAGAGTAGTGGAGAAAGAGATCGGAGCAGCTAGAGAAGAAGCTTCAGAGTCTGGGCAGGTATAACCAGGAATTGCTTGATAAGTATGAGCCAACACCTGCATCCGACGAGGAGGCAGATGACACGGGGGGGGTCGGAAGCAAGGGATGAGGAAGACATTCAGGTCATCTCTTCCGTGTCAGATTGATGTCAACGGGAAGGACTGTTAGGAGGGGAAGATCACGAGGTAGGGCTTGATGCTGCGGCATCAATACCATTACCCGCAAAAGCAACCACAAGGACAGAAGTATTGGAGGATAGAGGGGGAGGAGCGACTCAAGCAGTAGATGTGCAGATGGAGCATGCGCCACGGACAACAGAATTACTCCCAGTTATGTCGACCGGAGCGACCGAAGCGGAGATGCTGGAGTCGGTGGTAGATCAGGGGAAAGATACAGCGTTTGCGGTAGTTCCTAGGAGTTGCGAGGACGCAAATGAGTAGGAGTGGGGCTATGTAGAACGAGGATTTTTCAATTTGATAAAACTTCAATTTTACCATTTCAATTCGGTTTTGACGGGTTAAAGGAATGAGATCTTTGGAGAGTCCAAGTCAGTCAGTTTGGGATGGGGTAATTCTAGTTCGGGCATAGAAGTAAGGTTTCAGTCCGTTCTCAGGCTTCAGAGTTGAATGTCCGTTCCGTTGCTCGGTTCAGTTGGGACGGAGTCTGTCTCCGTTCTATAGTCCGTTGCTACGGGGAGACGGAGTTTGGTACGGTCGCTGGGTTTTCGTTTCTGTTTCCGTTCACAGTTTGTCTGGTTTTTCAGATACATTCCGTTCTCACCTACATGTTTAGTTAGTCAGTTCCGTTCAGTCTAGGAGACGCTTGGGTGTAGGGGTAGATATGAATCGGTGTATGGGTTGTAACGGTTGGTTTTGGAAAACATATATAGTGATTTGGGTTCATTGTTTCGGTGTCAAGACCATAGAAAAGTGGCGGGCCTAGGGATGCAAAGAGCGCCCTATTTCTCCATTTTTGTTGTGAGACAGAGATTACTTGTGTACAATTCCGTTTCCAAGATTAAATAATAATATAATATTCTATAATTGAGAATCCGTTTGCGTGTGTATGTGTATAAGTAAATGTGTAATGAGGAATTGAGTATCGTGCAACTGAATCTTCTCTCCAAGTGACATTTACAACCGAAGGCTCTAATGTACGAATCCCCAGTGTTCGAACTCTATTATAGAATTCCTTTCTACAACTAAACTACTACATTTTTGGCGCCGCTACTGGGGATTCGTAGGAAGAATTGGAGCGTTGTAAACAGAGAAGAAGTAAGAAAATTGAACGCGCCCAGACATTAGGTTTGCGAGAGATGGAGGATCATGTTTATGAATGAAATCAATGAAGTAGTTTTAATCTCGATTCCAACGACTTCTGCGTGGACGCCTATGTGAATCCAGATTGGGTTCATGGTCTAAAGCATGGGTGCTTGCCTGAGGCTAAGTTTACCGGATCTGCTCGTCGTGGTCGTGGTGAGGCATCGTCGTCTGGTGGTCGTGCTCGTCGTGGTGAGGCATCCTCTGCTGCTGTGGCTCGTGGTGGCGAACCATCGTCTGCTCGTGGTGGCGATCCGTCGTCTGCTGGTCTTGCTCGTGGTAGTTGTCCATGGTCTGGTGGTCGTGCTCGAGGTAGTAATCCGTCGTCTGGTAGCCGTGAAGGCGGTCCTTCATCCGCTGTTCCCGGTCGTAGTGGCGCTCGTTCATCCGGTGGTCGTGGTCGTGGTGGGCGTGGTCGTGGTCGTGCATCTAGTGGGCCTTCTAGTGTGCAGGCTTTAAGCATTGAGCCTATACAGAGCAACGATCTCGTTCAGAGGAACCTGCTGATAAATCTATCCGCCAATGACGACGTTGATGAAGTTTATCCATTGGTCGACCGTCGACGCTTCTTGGATCGCGGTGGGATTTAGCTCCCATTGACCTAAATCCCCCTACACTCCTTGAGGAGACACTTGCCTCCACGGGCCTCCCCAAAACTCTTAGCGAGGACGATGATATTGAAGAAGAGAACTCTGATCATCGTCGAGAGACCCGCACGAAGGCTACAAACGATGGTTTCAGGTCTGAGTCGGATGAGGAGGTTGTTCTCGGGCAAGAGAGATTGCCCAGAGATGCGCCTACTTCCGATAGTTCTGACAAAGAGAACGCCGAAGAGGGTGCCGAGGAGGGTACTGGAGGGTCTGACGAGGATAACAATATTGATCCCTCTCCCATGAATTTGGGCGATGATGTCTTCTCTTCCCCGGCTCCTATGCAAGCCTCATCGTCGGATGCAGCAGTACAAAGGGAAGTAACGCCGCCTTCGACACTTGGAAGAGAGCCATCGCCGCTCCGGCCACTTGCAATAGAGTTATCGCCGCCTGCGCCACTTGCAAGAGAATCATCCCTGCCTCCGCCGTCTCTTGTGCTCCCATTACCTGCTCCTGCCCCTGTAAGCGGACGGTACCTTCTTTTGATGAAGAAGGGTGTTTGGAATACTCTCGCAGACGACCCTGATGAGAAGGTGGAGACTACATTTTTCGATTTCTCGGGTGAGCCGGATTCCCCCACGCCAGCAAAGGGGGCTGTCAATCCGCGCATTAATCTTGGTCTGGGTCCGCAAGAGGAGGGTGAACCTTCACAACCGCGAGTGAAGATTGAGTCGAACATTCCCGTTCCACTCTCGAAGGATGCCAAGCGTGCACAGCGTCAAAAGAAAAAGGAAGAGAGAAGGGCCGCCAAACGAGCTGAAGAAGAAGCCGCAAATGCAAGACGGGAGGCGCAAAGACCTGCAGATCTTGTTAGGTTGGAGGAGCAACGGCGATTAGATCAACTCAAAGTCGAATCCAAGTTCTCGAGTTTGGAGACCTCAAATTCCAGAGTTCTGGGCGATTTGAGCAATTTGAGGATATTAATGACTCACATAGCACAAGTTGCTCTTCCCCTTGCCTCCTTCAACCCCGTCAATCAGCCTACTTTGGCTATATGTAGGCCTTCGACTTCCACCACCCAAACTCCACCCAAACGCTCAGCATCTTCGATTCCTTCAGTTCCTGCCCGCATTCTTCCTGCTCCGTCTACCTCAGTACCCGACGTTGTTATTGAGGAGAATATTAGTGGGGGATCTCCTTCGGAAGCTGATATCGCCTATCAGGAAGAGAACGATGGCGTTCATCCGCTCGAGGAGCCTGACCACCGAAACGACAACGTGGACTACAAAGCCAGCGACCACGGACGAGCAGATGAAGATGTTTTTGACGGTGCTTCCTCACTCTTGGTGACCCCCGTTTCAATAGGTGCGACCTCCGCGCATGAAGTTCCCGAGGGTATTCAAGACTTGTAGGAAGATGCAGAAACAACGGTTCAGGGTGTCCCAATTTCCCTTGACTCTGCAAACGACATACCTGTCTCAGTACCCGCGACCAATTCCACGGTGAGCTTCTTATCAATTGTAGCAAAACTTGTTTAGCTCGTGTCGACCTAAATTTCTGTTTGACTGGTTGATGAGCATCTGCTCATATTATTGCTCTACTTGTATGATGTTTAATTTTGTGATAATCTTAAAGCCGGCGCTCCTTGTTTTACAAGAGTCCGGCATTGAAGACGGCAAGTAGGTCTTGCAAGTTAGTCTTCGAATTATTGGATGGTGTGCTACTATTGTAGATGGTACCATGTAGTGACATCATTCAATATAATGAAGACTTTTTATTATATCACTTGCGTCTGGACTGCGTCCGCGTCATTCTCCTCACCACCTAGCGCTAAACATCGTCATTTCTCTATCAGGGTGCGCCTATGAGTACCTTATTTCGTCCGCTTGCCACCAGAACCCTCACCGACCACCTTGTGCTGTGCATCGGTGTGGTGGTTAAGTCCTCAATCACTCCGAGCAGTCATTTGCATGCTTCAGCATTTCACAAGGTAACACTTGTTTTAATATCGTTCGCAATTGTCACTTGTCGTGCTGTAGGCTAGATTGCCCAAATCTTCAAGCAGGACTTTCCCTACATCCCTCGGTCAACCCCTACCGCCTGTGCTATCACTCAATGGACACCGGTCCATGCTCAAGTGGTTGAATGTGGTGTTGGCGTTGAACGGCGTTCTTTGTTCTACTACCTCTATGTCTGAGGCCCCATCTCAATACCTTATTTTTCCTGATCCCATAGACCCTCCTCTTCTATCCTCCACTATCCTCACCGTAGTTGCTGACACAATAGTATATTGTCGTCCTGGATTGACCCCCTTTTTTAATGTGCTAGACCGTTTCTGCCACATCCACGTTTGGAGTACTCTTCAACCTGAAGTTGTCGACGGTCTCTGCACCTTCCTTTTCTCTAGAATTGTTGCCGTTCCGCAAATTATATTGGCCTCAAACTTGTGCGATGGACTCTTCGTGAAGAATTACATGAAGGCCATGTACCTTGGCACGACTTATCCTATCTTACTTAAATATCCACGTCGACGTCTCTTCACTAGAAGGGATGCTAATTTCAACGCCTAAAACTTTATTATAGTCGATAGCAACCCTGCGGCTTGTATGGTTGTTCCTCCACTGAACACTCTCTTTCCTGATCCTTGGGTCCATTCACATCTGGATCCACCCTCAGACTCTTATCCACTGAAATTAATCCACAAGTTTTGTTTTGCGGTACATTTGAGAGGTCCGCAGAACTTCCGTCAAGTTATGACTAGTAGACCCTCTCACAATGACTTGTCCAAGGACTCCGAGTTGTACGGCATTATGTCTCGGAATTTGCCCTATGTGGGGAACCAGCTCCTACTAAATGGAAAAACTATGTCGTGATTACTTTCATTTACGGTATTGGTTTAAATTTGTTTTTTTTGCTTTTTGCTTGACTTAGTGTTCTAAGGCCTGGTGAGATTATTACCATTTCGTAGTCATGGATTTGCGAATTGCCACTTTCGATTGTTCCGATGAGTCTACCATTAGAATGCCTTTTAAAGACTTAGTGTTTGTTTTTATGATATTCAGCTTTTTAGCGATGGACAACAAAATGCTTCTCTGAATGATATTCTCTCAATGGGTCCTTCTACGATGTCAGATCCCTCTTACAATAGTGAGGGGTCAAGGACACTCTCGGAGTTGCAACGAGGGCGATACATATATCCAGCTCGAGATGACGCATCTGCTGTGGATTACACCAAAGACGTCATGGATGATAATGATGATGGTGTCGTTGATAGTTACGTCAATGTACCGATTCGAATGGTGGCGGCTTCATGTGATAACATCCCGGCTACGACGACAGGCACCGTGGCACCGATTACTGACACCCCAATTCATTCTACGGACCTAGGTGTACCTTGCGATTTAGCTACTGTGAAGCTAAATGATCCTTTGCGAACAACAATCGCCCGTGTGGGACTCTCCTTAGAAGGAGACTATCCCCAAGTTGTTGGGAAGCGTGACAAGAATGAGGGTTTTGGTGATGCACGTCTACGTAGTACTATTTAGATTTTACTGGACTTTACTTTAGGAGGTCTACAATTACATCAATAATATGTTTTCAGGATTTTTTAATCAATAAATTTTTCTCCTTTAGTAAATTTGTTTTAATCATTGTTTGTAGTTTGAATGAATTCTTCTTTTTATTTCAGTATAGTTTTGTATATTCATTACTGCGTCTTTTTATTTTGAAAATATTCTGTTATATTGATAAAACGTGCTTTTTATTTTAAGAATACTTCTCTCTATATTGATAAACTTTCATTATTTGGTAATGTATTTGGCTTGGTGCAGCCTAAGTGCGATTGTATTACTCTAATTCGTATTTACCATTTTGTGTATATATTCCCATTATAATGAATTACGTGTTCTCCTACTAGGTTCCGCCTCTGCTCGTGGTCTAGACTCCCTAATAGACTGAGGCGTGTCCTCCTCCACGTTCCTTTGAACCGCCTCCCTGACTTGCCGCCCTAGCCTAGCCTGCCTCCTCGGCCTAGCCTCACCTGCCTCCCTGGCCTGGCCTAAGTCCTTGGCTCAACCGCTTGGCCTACTCCGGCCAACCTCCGTGGCCTAGCCTATCTCCTTGGCCTGGCCAAGCTCCGTGGCCTGGCCTAACTCCTTGACTTAGCTTAGCCTGCCTCCCTGGCCTGGCCTACCTCCCTAGCCTTGCCTGGCTCTTTGGCCTGGCCTGCCTCCTTGGCCTGGCCAAACTCCTTCGTCTAGACTGACTCCTTGGCCTGGCCTGACTCCTTGGCCTAATCTGGTCAACCTCCATGGTCTGGTCTGCCTAGCTGGTCCTGGCCTCTTTGGTATCGCCTGTCTCACTAGTCAAGCCCGCCTCCCTGGCCTGGCTTGCCTCCTTGGGCTCGCTCGGCTGCCTAGCCTGGCCTGCCTCCGTAGCCTGGCCCTGTGCTCTAGCTTGGACCAACTCCCTAGCCTGCCTCCCTGGCCTGGCTTGCCTCCCTGGCCTTGCTTGCCTCCCTGGCCTCCCTCCTTGGCCTTGCGTGGTCTACTTTTCATAAATAATTTTCTCCTAGACCTTAGTAGCTGCCTTCTTTTGAAGGGGCACAGCTGATGCCTCCTCTAGTGCTAGTGCAGCCTTAGTCGCCACCTCCACCGCTGCGGGTTCCTCCTCCTCCTTTACCACTAGGGTAGTGCAGGCAGCAGGGGCCTCTTCCTGAAGCTCGGGCACTGTGAACTCCCTAGTGGCAACTTTGCCTCAGCCGGAGCCTCCTTCTAGGGTGTAGGTACCTCGTTCTCTACAGCTGAGACTTCCTCCTAGGGTGCAGTGACCTCCTTCTTCACCGCTGAAATACCTTCCTCCTCAACCAGCACACAACGGGATCATCAGCAGTGTTTTCCTCCTAAGTAAACTCCGTTGTAGCACCATCAACAACTTGACAAGTTTCACCACTCCTAATGCTAGTGTCCGCAACAGAGAACAAGCGCCTGAGTGCTTCTCAAATCACCAGAGGCTCAACCACATTCAACAGCATTGCAGATTCAGTAGTTGTTGTCGCCCCGCCAGCTATCGCTGCTGGATCCACCGCAACCGCCAGCGCCGTAGCCGCCGCCACCACCTCCGTAGCCACAGCCTCCTCGGCCACCGTATTCCGTGAATCTCCCTCAACACCTCCTTCCTAGTTCACGTTGAGCTCGATCATGTAGTCCACCTGCTTGGCGATCTGGTCATCAGCAGAGGGAGCAAGTACGAGAATGTCTCGAACTTGGCCTGCCTGATGGGGTTCCACACCTGCATGCACTGCACGCGGCTGCCATTCTGGACAGAGCTCCGACTATCCAACTTCCGACGAACTCACTGTCGAGATCCGCACTCCCTTGGTATTCACCGCTGCAGCAGTTGTATGGTCCTCAACAATCACACCTTGAACCTTAGTCGCTCGACTCCTTGCCTCATTTACATCGACCACAGCATTCTCCTGTAATGCAGAAACTTCCGACTTGTATCTCCCGTCCGCTTCTTCTGCTGGAATCCCAAGTTTTTCTTGTGCTTCTACCTCGGATGCACTTTTTAGTGCGCCAGCAGCTTGATGGTCCCCCGGTCCACTTGGATCACGTCCGTCTTGATGGTCGTCGCCTTCTCGTCCGTCACGATCTTCACTCCCTCGCCTCGGCGCGAACTCTGCCAGCTTCTTCACCTCGCCTCCTTTGGCATCCCGGCCTTTGATGTGCTGTGGCCGCTTTTGCTTTTTGTGGGACGCAGCCGCCTTCACCACCACCGACTCTGATGTCGCCGCCGCTGCCTTCGGCCCTGCTACCTCTCCAGATTTCTGTTGCGTGGTTGAGGCGGTGTCAGAGGTGCTTTGCTTCGTCTCCTTTTTCGTAGCCTCTCTCTTTGTGGCTGCCGTTGCTCCAATCTCGGCCTGCACTGCCGTTGCTCCAACCTCTGTAGCTGCTGCCGTTGTTACTGCAACTCCTGCATGCGCAATCACCGCCACTGCATGCACAATCACCGCTTCTACTGTTTCCCTCGGCGTTTCCGTTGCAACTGCAGAAATAGTAACTGCTACAGAAATAGTTGCCGCAGAAATAGTTCCGAATCGCAATTACTGCAATTACATGATCGCGATTCGCAAGCTGCGATTCTTTGCATGCAATCTTGTTTTTTTTTTTTTTTTTTTTTTTTTTTTTTTTTTTTTGTTGTGCAAACTTTAGCTACTTTTGCCATCCACTTTCTCACCTACTTTTCATCAACTTTTCATCTAATTCCTCAGCTACTTTCTCCCCTACTTTTCATCTACTTTTTCATCTACCTTTTTGTCTACTTTTTATCTACTTTCTCACCTACTTTCTCATCTACTTTTTTATCTACTTTCTCACCTACTTTCTCACCTACTTTCTCATCTACTTTTTTATCTACTTTTCCTTCTACTTTCTTTTTCTTTTTTTTCTTTTTTTTTTTGGTCTACTATTCGTTTCACTAAAATCTTATCTAAAACATCTTCCCTTGTGCACCTTTGAAAGTAAACACTTGTGCTTGTCTTGGCCTCCCATAGTATCTTTGTGTATACCCTCCTGGTGTTCCTCCTTGCCTTCTAGCTTGCCCGTCGGCTCCTCAGATTTCTTACTCCAGTCGGCCCTATACTTCTCGGCCACATCAGAACTATTAATTACGTCTTCGGGTTCTTCATTCTGGCCTTCACTGCTACCTTCCTGGCCTGGAGAACCGTTATCCTCCTTTTGCTGCTCGACCAAACCCTTTCTTGGATGGTTTGGAGTGTCTGTAACCAATTGATCCTTGTTATAGAAGTTGTATGGTTTTAATTTTTTGATGTTGACGATGATTGGATTGGGCTCGTAGTGCTCCATTGTAACCAACAAGGCAGTGTTGTTCGGCAGTCGGTACTGAATCCTATATGGGCCAAACCACCGGCTCTTGAATTTGCCAACATGGTCCTTATGTCGCTTTGGATACCAAAGAACATAATTGCCAAGCTGGAAATCTTTTTGACGATAGTGTTGTTGACTCCATAATGACCGGTTCCACTGTTTAGTCCTTGTCACCATCTGCGCATCGTGTCTGAATGTGTCCATCTGCTCTAAATCGGCTATTTTTTCCGTCAATACCCGAGTTGGAGTATATTCAATATCCAAATTTTTTCGCTTAGTTGGAATTAAAAACTCTGTGGGCATCAAGGGATGTAGCCCATAGACTAGCTGAAAAGGAGTATACCCTGTGGGGACCTTGAAAACAGTCCTGTATGAGAATAACACTGTAGGTAAGTGTTCATCCCAGTCTGTCCTCTTGTCATTGACCAGTTTCATGAGCATCTGGCCAATGACCTCGTTTGTTGATTTGGCTTGTCCATTACCCTAGGGGTAGTATGTGGTCGAAGTGCAATGCTGCAACAGAAAATGTTGAACCAGGTAATCGATTGCCTTATTTATGAGAGCCTTGGTCACTAACCAGTGTCAATGGACACTCGTAACGTGTAAGTACCTGCTCATATAAAAACTTAGCAATTACCTCTGCAGTATTTGTCCTCAAAGCCTTGGCCTCCACCCACTTGGTAGCATAGTCCGCTGCGACCAGGATGTATCGGTTACCAGTTTTCACTGCCATAGGCTTAATAGGTCCGATGGAATCCAACCCCCATTTTATGAATGGTTCCGCTGGCATACTGGTCACGAGTTGTGCCACGCCAGTATTTGCCATACCACCCACCTTCTGACACCTGTCACAGCCCTTGCAGTACTCAGCAACATTTTCATATATAGCCGGCCACCAGTAGCCAGCGTCCAATATCTTTCTGGTGGTGATTTCTTGTGAAAAATGACCACCCGCCACTCCATTATGCATCTCTTTCATCACTATACCCGCTTGGGCTGAGTCGAGTACTCTCCGTAGTACCAAATCGTGGCCCTTCTTGTAAAGCACTCTCTTGTTGAGTGTATATGGTAAGGCCTTCAAAATCAATCTCCTCTGCTCCTCTTTGGACAACGTTTGTCGAACAACTCCAGTTTGTAGATAGGAAGCTATATCTTCCAGCCACTCTGGTTTGACATGAAACAACCCAGCGTCCTTCGTTTGGTCCTCCACGCCTGTCGCTGGTTCTCCATTTGGCTATCTTGATAGCGCATCCGCCACACCATGAGACTTCCCTGGTTTGTAAACCACAGTAAACTCATATTCTTGGAACAACAACAACCATCTCGCAATTCTGCCCGATACCTGGGGTTTGTTCACAAGGTACACTAGGGCCATGTGATCAACAAAAAATACAAACTTGTTGCCTAACAAATAGTTCCTGTACTTGTTCGGTGTATAGACCATTGCAAGAGCTTCTTGTTCCGTTGTACTATAGTTCTTTTCAGCAGAATTTAAAAGTCTGGAAGCATAAGAAATACGCTGGTCACACTTCTCTGTTGGGTTCTGGGCCAACATTACTCCAACAGCTATTTTCGAAGCATCAGTATGCACATGGAACTCCAAGTCCATTCTTGGTGCAATCAGGATTGGCGCATTTTGATACTTCTTCTTAATTTGCTTCCGCGCCTGCTCACACTCGTCTGTCCAGGTAAACTCCTCGGACTTCCTCATGAGTTTTGGAATAGGTTCCATGATATGTGCATACGACTTGATGTAGCACCTGTTAAACTAGGCAAAACCGTTAAAGACCTGCACATCAAGTGGCTTCTTTGATCTAGGCATGTTTTCTTTAACCTCAAGCTTCTTAGGGTCTGGGAATTTACCTTCCTTTGATACGACATGACCTAGAATGATTCCTGAATACACTAGTAAAAAACAGTTTTCAGGGTGCAAGCTTATGCCATACTCCCGACATTTTTGAAAACATTGCCTCAATTTGACCAAATGACTGGTGATGTCGCTATAGACACTAAAATCATCTTGAAACAATTTCATGAAATCTCCAATGTAATCGCGAAAGGCTCGATTAACTGCCCTTTGGTATGTTGGGGGTGCATTTTTCAATCCAAATGGCATGACCACCCATACGAACGCTCCCCAATCGGTCACAAAAGCGGTCTTATACCTGTCTTCTGGTGCTATCTGGAAATGATGATACCCTGAGTATCCGTCCACAAATGAATACATTTCATGTCCTGCCACAGAATCCAACACTTCCTCAGTGAATGGTAACGGATAGGGATCCTTTTTAGTGGCAGGATCTAACTTCCTAAAATCAATACAAATTCTTAATTTTCCATTCTTTTTTGGCACAATAACAATGGGTGAAAGCCAAGTGGCATCCTCCACTGGTGCAATGAATCCTGCTTGGAGCAATTTGTCCAAGTCTTGTTTCACTATGCTGGCGTAATTTGGATTCATTCGGTATGGGGCCTGATGTGATGGTGGGATATCCTCCTCCAACTCGATTCGGTGTTGCGCAATAGGAGGTATGCCCTTCAAGTCCTTGTAGGTCCACGCAAACACATCTTTGTACTCTCGGAAAAGTATCTCCGCCTAGTTGGCCTGCTCCAAACTGATGTCTGCATTTATTTGTAGAAACTGGGGATCTTCGTCTGAGCCCAAATTCACTTTCCGTAACTGCTCGGATTCGAAGAGAGTCCAAGCAGCAATCTTCAAATTCTTCACCTTCTCTCGGGCAGGTGTTTCATCCACTTCAATCTCGCCCTCCTCAAACGTTTAGAAATGTTCTGGGTACGCTCGTATTGGTGCCTCCAGCAAGCTCTTTTCTTTGGTGTGGTGTTTGCTACTGGCCTAGTCTGGGTCTCTGAGCTACTCTTCACCTCCGGCCTAGTCTGGTTCTTTGGGCTGGTCCTGAGTTGGTTTTTTGTTTATTCAAGGTAGTGTTACGATTCCAATGACGAGTACATCTTGCTCGGTAGCTAGCCACCTTGCCTCCTCTTCGTCTGTAAGACCTTCTGCAAAGTTGTAACAGACCAACAATTCCGGTAATTTTGGTCTTGGCCCCTTCCTTTGACTTATCGATACTGTTTTGACTGTCCCATTGCCCCAAATAGTGACCATAATGTTGCCCCAATCATGATTAACTTTAGCATCAATTAACCAAGGACGACCTAACAACATACTATAGGCTGCATTAACTTCCTTTTTTTGAATCACAATCAAAGTAATAAGGTATGGAATACCATGAATGTGAATTCTCACATTGCGTATCAAGCCCTCTGGGTCAACCACAGTTTGGTCTGCCATTCTTAGTCTGAACAGGGCGGGTTGCGGGTCCTTCAATCCCAGGCGCTTCCGCTCTTATGAGATTGACGTCAGATCCTCCGTCTAGAAGTACATTCTCCAGATCACCGTTGCCAATCTGCACTGCTAGCACCGGCAATTTCCTGTCTACATCAATAGCGAGACTAGTTATCAGATCTTTCTTACCTCTTTCACCAGTGATCGGCTTGATTGCTGATGTTCGAGCAGAACCAGAATCCTCCTGCTGGCCCAGTTGAGAAAACACATGGTCTTTGACAAACTCAGTTATGTTTGGTGCCATCTGCAGCAGTTGACCTAAAGACAATGTGATTGGACTGGCTAATATTTGTTTGCCCACCATTGTCGCAAAATGCTCCTAACACGTAATTCGTTATAATGGGAATATTCAAACTCTCAAAAACCAATCGACCTAAATTCCAACATACGTATCGAGCTAAACGCGCGTGTTGTAGAGCAAAACGCGCGTCTTGTAGAGCTAAACTGAATACAAAAGATGTTGAAAGTAGCAAACGCAAAATGTATCCTGACAGCAATTTGCAAAAAGAGCACAATAAAACGATTAACTCAATTAAACTGGGAATCAACATTCAACTCCGAAAAATTACTCCGAATTGTTGACTTTAAGGCATAACAACTGTAACAATACTTAACTACGGATATCTACCGCTAGCAAAGATAAGAGGTAGGACTTCCACCTGCATTTCTAAGATGAATCTATTGGCAAAAAGTCACGACACGATAAATTGATAGCTCAAATTGCACTAAGGTCATTTAGCTCGACTAGAGCTAAATTGGCATGCCCAAATAAACTAGGATTGTCGGGCTACTCCTCTCCACCGTCGAACCGCTCAATACTTAGTTTGATGATGTCGATTTGACGCTCCGATAATGAAATAATGGGACGCCGAGAGCCAAGTTTTGCTCTTGATTTCCATGACGTAAAAATAGCATGAGCATGAAGCCATTCCGGAATGTGAGTGTCTTCAACTTTCCATTTGAAAGTCTTCATCGTATCCCAACTAGCATAGGTTTCCTGAACAACACTATTTTTTGATGTAGGTTGAAAATATTGCATTTGAATACAGCCTGGATAGTTGTGATCAACATCGAAATCAGTTAAAGCCGTAGCAATCCAGAAAGGACGAGCATCCCCATCGGCTGGACGTAGAGCTACAAAATATCCAGCAAAAACATCTCGACCAACCCGAAACGACTCCCTTGGTCTATCACACAACCGTCCGATAAAGTGCGGATCACGCCCATATTCCTCTCGCAATTCGCCAGTATTTAAGAATTCTCGTGTCGCAGGTACTCGAGTTAAAGGCCAACACCCGTTCTTCAAAAATGAAGACACCTCTATAGGCTCAACCAACGCAAGCTTCACAGCTCGCCAATAGCGAATAACAAATTTATGACGCCGACCAAATTCTCCAGATATGTCTTCCACACATGAAGTCTCCCACATCTTAATAAACCCACCAATGCCTTTTACAATGTCATCACGATTCTTCATGGGAATGGGCGCCAAAGGTTTCATGTCACCTGTAGGTAACAATGGTTTTCCTGTACTTCTATCATCTTTCCACAATTTTATACCTTCATTAGTAGAAGGTAACCACTCATTGTCTGTGCATAACATCTTATACTGCATCATGGGCCATCCATTGTCATGCTTGTAAAACTTGAACTGCTGACGCTCCGAATGCCCAACTAGAATTTCATCTCTGGAACCAATGTAGTCTTTGATATAACCCTTGAAGTCAGGTATTTCCTCTATCAAATGAGGAATGACCGGCAGAGACTCCGCGTCCATAAATGACTTCATCAACTGAGAAAGTCATTCTCTTTGAGATTCATGCTCCAACGTCCAAAGAGGGCATCAATGTCTTCGTGGGTATGTCCAACTAACAAGAAGTTGACATATACTTCACGGAACACACCCATGTGTACCAGAAGAGACCAAAAGCAAAACATAAATCTATTCTTGTTGTCAGAAGCTGCGTTGTCCAGTTGCACATGCAAGACAGGACGTAGAGGCTCCGCCACCCCAGAAACTTCACTTTCAGGTAGAAGAGAGTTTAAACACCCTTTTTTTCCAAACAATACAGCTTCAAATAAAGGCAGCGACCCCGAATTTGCGAATAATGACTTCGAATACGAGATCGGAACACCATCTAGATCTCGTAAAAGCTTTAATATTGATCCAACAGTGTGATTGCAATCACTTGGATAAATATCGAGCCCATAATGAGCATACCGGACATCGCTATGCCCGTGAGCAATCATGCCAGTCACAGCAATTGGAAGCTTCATCAATGCATCGTTTGCCTTTGTTTTATGTGAAAATACAGAGCAGGCAGTCTTCGCATGATCCATTTTGTCATGTATTATACAAAGGACATCTCTCGGCCTCTGAATAGAAAGAGAACGATTTGAATAATAATACCCACGATGCGTTTCTTGATGATGCAAATGCTCCTCAAGCTTCTTGATCCACATATTCTCTTCACATGAATCAGGTACCATAGACTTGATCATTGTCTCCATCCTGTCACAAGTTGAGCAACGAGCAAAGTTGTCCCCAGGCGCCTTCTTTGAATACTCAGAAAATTTTGACCTCCTAATCCTGCTCAGTGTTCTTTGAGAAATAGATTTTAAGCCCAACCTCTCATTGATGTCATTGATCCCGGGTATGGCATCCTTCCATCTGAAGGACAATGGCAAGGACCGAGAGACAACCTTCTCACCAGATGTCAACATCTTCGACCGGTGAGGCATATGATCAGCAGCATTGTCAATGAATGTCTTCAAAGTAGCAACAACTTGCTTTACATGCAATCGTGGTTTCTTCTGACTAACATTGCCATGGTGGCGAGCACGTAGTCCTGCTGCAGCCTCTGCCTTCCTCCTGTAGAATGTTGAAATCGGAACTCCACTTTTATGTTGCCATGCACGCGCGCAAACGTCAATGCCTTCAGTCGTTACCATCATCGTGCCGTCCGGTGCCTGATGAAAACGATTATGAACATCGATCTTGAAATGTGACTTAAATTTAAAACCCGACGCCTCGTACATCTGCTTTCGGAGAGGCATAATTTTGTCTCAAGGAAAAGGTTGGCAATAGTTCTTGCTGCAGCAAATCTTGCTTGCAACCAAGTTGACTGAATCTAACGTCAAGAGCTCCTCCTCCCTCTTGGTCCTTACAAATCGTTGGTTCCGTTCTCCCAAATCATACGGTCGCACCCCCTTCTTCTTTGGATGATCGCGGGCATAAACAGCGACGTTGAACTGATCAACTCGTAAATGATCAAGCAGTGACCAACCCTCATGGATAGCATGGCTGAGCTTCCAGCTCCTAGTTCCATAAATGGTCTCAGCAGGTACGAAGTCGAAATTCAAGCACTTCACAATCTGCACAACTACTTGATCTTCACATACGGGCTCATCATTACTCTCTAGCATTCTTTCAGCGTCCAGAGTCTGACAAATGTCTTCACCAACAACGTCCCCACTATCGTTGAGAAGTGTCACAAATTTCGTAACCCATTTACTTCTGGGCAGTCCGGGGCAATCTTTTAAGTGGTCCGGAAGAACAAGCTCGGAAGGACCATCCAAGTCCTAAAAGACCACATACATAGACAAATTAGTACGAATGGATAAACTCAAAACAAAATGTATTAAGCAAATAAGTAAGTCCAATACCTCAGAAAAAAGACGCTGAAAATCACCGTCGCCATCGGATTCACTCAATACCATGATAACCTGAATGCCAGCAATAAACAAACAATCATGAGAAATCACTGGTAACTTAATCTACGTGCAGTCTGAAATGTCTAAGACCAGTGAGAATGTACGACCATTTAGCTCGACTCGAGCTAAATGGGCTTCAAGATAACTGTCCATCACTCACTCACGATGCACGTGAATATTAACGACCATTTAGCTCGAGTCGAGCTAAATGGTCATCAAGCTTCAACAGCTTCGAGGTAAGCGTGATGAACAGTTTTCTTAATGACCATTAAGCTCGACTCGAGCTAAATGGACTTCAAGATAACTGTTCACCACTCACCGCGACGCAGTTAAAGCTGGATGACCATTTAGCTCGACTCGAGCTAAATGGTCTTGAAGATCTTAATACATGACGCTTACCCCGAAGCATGTCGAAGAGGAAGACCATTTAGCTCGACTCGAGCTAAATGGTCATCAAGCTTCAACAGCTTCGAGGTAACCGTGATGAACAAATATCTTAATGACCATTTAGCTCGAGTCGAGCTAAATGGTCTTCAAGATAACTGTTCACCACTCACCGCGACGCAGTTATAGCTGGATGACCATTTAGCTCGAGTGGAGCTAAATAGCCTTACCACTCCGTTGTAGGTTAAGCCCATTTAGCTCAAGTCGAGCTCATTGGTCTTCCAATGAATCCTTAAGTACAGGACTTCATGAGGGCTTTGATGTGGATGTCCATTTAGCTCGAGTCGAGCTAAATGAGCTTGTCCATATGTCATGCATTTGTTATATGAAACTGCCTCGATATTCGTGCATAGTAATTAGAAAGAATCGTTCTTGGGAACTGTGCACAAGTAAAATAATATATTTGCCTTGATTTCCGTACACATCTACTCCGACGAAATCCACATTGCCATCAGGAATGCACCATGATGAAGGCAAGATATGACCAATCAACAACAAATTCTTGTTATACATTGAAATTGAGGTTATTGATCGAACTCACCCTCACGCCGTGCTTGACAGCTGCAATACTTCAACGAAGGCCCTGGGCATCCTCAAAAGCAGCACGCGCATCAACTCCAGAGCTACTAAGAGTCCCGATCCCTAATCAAAATTTACTAAACCGGAAGCACAAATGGGAAACGGAGTATAGGCGAAACGTAGTGTAGTGAGACGAAGGGCAAATGTGTGAAAGTACGAAAGTGCGGAGGAGCGAAAGAGCAAAGGAGTGGAGCAGAAGAGGAGCGGAAAGCGGGATAGTGCGCAAATGAGGAGAGAGCAAGACCAAGCGGGAAGAGAAATGGCGCCAAAAAAGAGCACGAACTGAACAGAGAAAGGGCGCCAAAAAAGGCCAATAACGGTCAGAGAATATTGAGTAAAAGCGATGTGGTTGAGAACTTCGGAAGGAACGGGGAACTTCACGAGGAACTTGGAACTTCACGAGGAACGGGGACATCTTGGGAACTTTGGGAGGAACGAGGACATCTTGGGGGAGTAAAAATCATTTGAAGTTAAGTCACCGAGGAATCCGGAATATTTCTAAAAATAGAAATATTGTAATAAAAAATATTGTAATATTGTAAAATATTGTAATATTGTAAGAAATATTGTAATATTGTAAAAATTACATAATTGTAATAAAAAAACCGGATTCGCGAAGAAAATGGATAACCCAAACTCAAATTAACAAAATATTCTCATATTGGGCACTAGAATGTTAACCCCTAAATGCGCCGAATGTCAAAAAACGACATTTTGAATAGAATGCATAACTTTGAATAGCCATATCTTCTTCATCCGAGGTCCGTCTTGGATGAAATCACTTGGATTTTGCTCCAAATCAAGTCTAGTTTGTATTCTAAACTTTGCAATAAAGTATGAATTAATGGAATGCACTTTAGTGAAGACACCTCTTCTATTTTATTGGAAATTTGTCAAGTTTACATCAAACCATTAAACCGTAATGAAAAGCTCTAGTCCCTACACCATAACTAACTTAACGTTTGATATTTTATAAACCAATAACTTTAATAATAATAATACTTTTGCCATTGTTGCAAACATTTTTTACCACAATTCATCCGACTACCCAACGAGAAAAAGAAACTTCAATCTAGTTATTAAAGAGATAGTGTCATTTGTTATTTGAACCATAGTTTACAAAGATTACCTTAAATAGAGTATAAGGAGAAAGATAGAAAATGATTAAATTACATGAAATTTATACTAACTTATTAAATGTTTAGAGGGAACACAAATTTTTCTCGTCGTGTACCTTGGATTGATGTAGTCTTGAATGATTTAATTTTATTTCATACTAAATTGAGTACACAGGACTTTGAAGAGTTTGAATTCATAGAGCTGTGATAAAGTATCAAATGGAGAGTAGAATTATAGTGAAATTATGTGAATCTATTTGCATTACTTCCATATCTCAACTCTAACAATTGTTAGGTTTATTTTGGTGAATTAGCATGTGAAATGATGGACGCTATTATCATTCGCTAAGCCTTTATGTCTAGCGTTTATGCTCAATTTATCAAAACCGACAGGTGATGTGAGGTATTGTAACATTCGTACTTACTAAAATACGTGTTATATTAAAAGACTAATACTTTGCACTTTACAACGGTTATAGTAATTATAATATTGAGTTTTTTAAAATGTGATTCTATAAGATTAGTTTCTACCTAATTAGGTCTGCTATATTAAGTATGATATTCAATAGGTTGAATGTGGTATTTTACAAATGCATATGGTAAAGACAATATTCAATATATTTATGTGAGATACTATTATATAAGTATTTAGACAGTGAATAAATTGAGGAATTATAAGTTTAATACTTAGCTTTTTCAAGTGTATTATTACCATATATGATATTTGAAATATATAATTATTGGTTCAGAATTAAGTCTTGTTAACATTCGGTGAGTAAATATATTTTACAGGTTTAATATTCTATGTGTGATATTCAAACTTAATAATATTTAGTTTTACTTCAATTCTTATGCTAAGATGATTTTTATAGTATCGTATTCTAAACCTGTTTTCAAAAATTTAGAATGTATCCGCATCTACGCTTTCTTCCACAAAGTTGCTATCTAGCTTCTCTTTACATTTCAATCCTAAATCATTATCTTTAAAATTAATTAACCCTTAATCTTCAACCCTATACACTATAACCAAAATCTTAATTCGTAAACTCTAAAGCCTAAATTCTATACACTAGTTTCTATCCTAAACCCTTAACCCTAAACACTTAACTTTGAATCATAACTACTACACTATAAAATATTATAAACTTGTCTTGTAGTTACTTTGCATTCCAATCCGTATCAATGGAAAAATATCGAAAAACACAAATTTTAGAATTCTTCCGTCGAACACTATATAATTTTTGAGGAAAACTACTTAACGGTATTTATTAGTATTACGTAAATTTTTTAAGAATCTCAAGATTAAATTGTTTTATAGAATAAAGAATGAAAACCAAATGTAAGAAAAAATAATTAAACCAGGTTTAAATTAAAATTTATCACTTTTTAAACTACGTTAAAATTATTATAATGTTAGGCGTGTTGAGAGCAAGGAGAAAGAGGAAGCAATCAATGATACTGAAAAGATAGATCTTATTGAACCTGTATATAGTTCACATATATATACCCCAGTTAGGGTAGTAATTTTAGATACTTTTACTTTAGACTTTTACTTAACTTGAACTAACCGGAGAGTAAGATCTAAGTAAGAGGTTCTAGAAGGTTCCGAGGTCGCTTATCACAACACTCCTCCTCGACTGAGGAACACTTCACAACACTCCCCCTCGAACGATGATCTTCCTCGTTAAAAACACTTCACAATGTTTTGAAGTGAAAAGAGTAAAGTCATCGTTCGCTATTAATATACACTAACTTAACAGCTGCTATGCTTGATTTTGACCGCCATCATAATGTTGATAACACTGCTTCATGGAACGCCTTGTGAAGCGCTAGAAGTTCTCCTTCCATCAGCTTGTCTATGTCTTCCTTGTCCTCCTCGCAAAGGCAATAGGGGTCTTCTTCAATCTTGTTCCAGCCAATCATCAATGCTAAAATTAGGATCATGGTGTCCGCCATGTTGAAATTCTTCTATAACTTCTTGATAGACGACTCCTAGTTTGCTCTCATCTTGTCAGGTATGGCAACTGAATATGTTGAATGGTCGCGGTGACCAGTACTTAGAGAAGAGATCGGAATTTCATAGAGGCCGTTAGCTCCACAGTGTGCAGTAGCGAGGTAAAGCAGCGCTCCGACCACAGCGAGGTACTTTTGCTCATCCTTCTCATTCTCCTCCTCCTCGCAAGGTCGGTACGGGTCGTCTCTCGTGCTGCTCCTCCCGATCATTGGTGCCGAAAGGGAATTGGCGTTGGACATGTTAAATGCCTTGAGGAACTTCTTAGTGTAAGTGTCCTGGTGGAGAAGAATACTCCCGTCGGGAAGATGGCATACCTGAAGTCCAAGACAAAACGTAGTGCGGCCAAGAAGTTTCATCTCGAACTGAGTAGTGAGAAGCTCCTCAACCTCCGTGCACAATGCGTCAGTACCCACCAAATTGAGGTCATCTACATAAACTGCGAGGATAACAAAGACAGAATCTCAACAAAGCACAAAGATGCAAGGTAAGGCATCGCGGCATGTGAAGCCTTGATGAGTATGGAACCTCCTGAGGTGATGATATCAGGCACGCCCCAAGGCGTCAACAAGTACCATGAGATTGCAGGAGCGCCTATGCGCTACCACTACTCTACAGGAGCGTCTTATGCCACAACTAGGCCTTCGGAAGCACCGCCAAATTACATTCCCTTGGCGCGTACGCCATGATGAATAATGCGTAAAGGCCAGTCGGTCCCGGTATCACTCTAGTCAGAACTCGCTTGTCTTTGCGCAGTTCAATGGCATCATCATAATCATCGCCTTCCCCGTCCACAGTGGAAGCGTGAATGCCATTTGCACGTAGCTGATCAAGCTCCGGGGTGCATCAGGAGCATACATAGCTCTCTCAATACTGAGGGGGAATCCCCCGGGCAGAACCACTCTTGCCCGGCCCTCTCGAAACTTCAAGTTTCGCCTTCCGGTAATCATGACAAGGTCACAATTCAACCAGGTATCACTCGTGGAATTAAAAGTCATGCTTCCCTTCACTGGGGCATCCTCCCAATATGGGCAGGGTATAGGCTAGTTACTTCTTCCATATCGGTGGCGAGGATTGACGTCCCTGTAGAAGTCGCGGCGGTCGTTGTGACAGTACATGTCGTGGCGCCTGGTATTGGTGTTTCCTCCTTTGAATCTTCGAGTGTGTTATCTCTTAGTTGATATCATTTTTGTACCTGAACACACATAGCAAGAAACTAGGTACTTCTCTATAGTTAGGCCATATAGCTAATTTAATAATAAGGTTTCTACTTGCATGTAAAGTATAGTGCATCATAAGCATATAAAAGGATAATAATAATATAAAAATGAAGGTGAGAAATTCAAGCCTGATTGAAACTCTATCATGCATGCGTTTTGCAATGATGTCCTCTGGTCTTTGTACCCTATGCAATCTCTCTCTAAATATTGTAGAAAAGCAAAAAGAAAACTAAAATCAAACTCTCGGCTGGTAAAGTCACGTGCTGATAACGTGTTGAGAGCAAGGAGAAAGAGGAAGCAATCAATGATACTGAAAAGATAGATCTTATTGAACCTGTATATAGTTCACATATATATACCCCAGTTAGGGTAGTAATTTTAGATACTTTTACTTTAGACTTTTACTTAGCTTGAACTAACCGGAGAGTAAGATCTAAGTAAGAGGTTCTAGAAGGTTCCGAGGTCGCTTATCACAACAAGGCGTATATTACGAGTTGTGGTATAGGAAAGAATGCAAGAATTTTCTCAAATTTACAACAATCTTTGATTGATCAGATTTCATGTTTCAGTGTTGCAATCACTACTCGGGAAGAGGGGGGTTTGCAATGATGCAATGAAACATTGAATGTCCAAGTAAGCAATGTTTGTAACATTGGAAACCCTTTACTTTCGCAGTAGTGAATATGAATAATTACTATGAATTTTTCAAATGGCCGGTTTACATTACACAAAGTTTTATAGTTTTATAGTTTTATATTTTTTTAAACTACATCAAATCGGATTAATTATTATATTATATTAAACTATATTAATTTTTATTCAATATACTAATATGTTTTATTTTACTATATTATACTATTTGAAAATATATTTCTTATAAATGTATATTAACTATTACGGAAAATGCTTATATATACTATTTTACTATATTAAATTATATTAAAATAAATATTATTATATCATATCATGTTAAGCTATGTTATATTAAACCATAATATATTAAATATACCTAAATCATGTTCGGTCCATACAATCGTGGACAACAATCTATCAACAACAAATTACAATATTATAACATTTACAATAGATTTAGGATCTTATAAAATTTTGTTATAATAGAAGATAATAATGTAATAAAGGTAAATTATAAAATCATTACATCACCAACGGTGTATATCAAACATCGAGCGTGTTTTACTAATGAGAGCTGTGTATGAACAATCAAAAATGTTTTTCCGTAATTCTGTACCTTACAATCTTGAGAATCTTAGGTTTGCCTATGTGTATTTGTTGTGGCAGCAACGAAATCGCAAACTTTGTAACAAAAAGCGTTGTGGATCTAACAGCTCCTAAGCAATGAGAAAGCAGCGCCGATTTTGTTGAACATGGTAGAATGCTAAACGTTCGAGTGTTTGCTTCAAACTTTACGCATCAAATTGAAACTTAAGACAAGTTCCGTGTCGTCCCTCATATCTCTTTTAAAGAATGTAAGCAATCGGAATAGAAAGCGATGTAGTAGAAGCGCAAGTGGTTCTTCTTGTATGATTCAAATCTTACAATCTCGCCCGTTACATTGGGCGTACAGTTTTCCTCATGAATTATGATCGTCACTAATGAAAATATAAATAATAAGATCTTAATTGTTTAAACATTGGTTCTATTCACTAATTTTTGATAAAATCATGAAATTAGATTTCTAAGATTCAGTTGGGATTTGTCTTTTGAATTTAATATTTAAACATAATTAAGCGGATTCTGAGAAAATTTAATTGGACTTTAGTTCTATGCACTAATTTAAATAAAATGATATAATTAGATTTCTAGAATCAGTTGGGATTCATATTCAGTTCTTGGGTGTACCTAAAGTGCATTTGAAAACAGGACACAGGCTTAAACATGTACATAGTATGGTTATCAATCTATAATATATCCAATATCTTTACCATTGGTAACTTACTACATCAGGTAGGCAAATATTTGTATTTGATATTGTTTATAACTTTTATAGTGACAAATTGAAACATGCAATATTTCGAGTCTACCTTGCTGCTTTAAGGAAAACTGACATGTTTGGTTCTAATTAAATTAAACTGCTTTCATTTCTCATATTTAAATAAGTTTAAGATTAAACAACATGTACAAAATCTGGGAACATCTACAAAGATCTAAAAAATATAATTGAATAAATAAATATGAATTTCATGAATTATTAACTGGTAATTTAAAATTAATGGTAATTATTGTTTTGCAATTTACAAATGATCATTACTTGTTCATACATTCAAATGAACAATAACTGACAATACAACAAATTTTATGCTGAAAAGGGAGCCTAAGAATTGGCTCACAAATCTAAGGAAGGCATACATGTTTCACAATTCACCATTCATTAAAAGTTAAGGTTTAAGGCTCTTTTAAAACAATGATCGTGAATATTGCACAGAACTGCAATATATGCTACATTAAATTCAAAATTTGTCTAAAATTATCTCTTTTGGAAAAAGTGGTGAAACTTATAGAAAACTATATATTTAATTTTTTACAAATTTTATTTCAATATTCCCATATTTCTTTGTAAAAGAGCAATATTTTTTAGAGATCATAATATCGCAGGGTTAAAGTTATTTTCTAAGAGGACGTTGCACACTCAATATAAATAAGAAATGGAAAAAACTCTACTTTAGAAATCTTTTGAAAATGATTTTTTGGGTTCACGAAATATATCAAAATCATTATGCAAAAACAGAAAAAAGATTTATTTTTCATCTTTGAACATCATGCTTTCATGATCTATAAGAAAGCTGAAGTAGAAATCTTTCATACTTGTATATATATATATATATATATATATTCTATTCAAGATTGAATCAGATTTTATTCAGTTTTATATATACAACTTAATAAGTAATTCATACAAATACATAATTAAGAATTTATTCTCTTCAAGTTATAATAACCACTTACACTCTCTTTTTGCGCCTACATATGTTCTTTTTACTTACTTTAAATTCTGTCAAATTATTCAATTCTCATTTTCTTTCTACACATCGTTTTTTCTAGCATATAATAATTTTAACACGTGTATCAAAAATATATGGTTTTATTTAGGTGTTTTAGCAATGATAATAATATACCTATTCAAACTTAGGAGGGATTATGTAAATGTTGACATGTAGAATTGTTACTTTTATAATGATATTTTTCTACTTATTTCAATTTTGTAACTAAGAACGGTATAGGGTAATGCAAGTACAACAATCCTATTCTTGTAATATATTTATTTACAATTCACTTATCATTCAAAGTTTGTATGTATTAAAATGTTTGCAAAAAACTCATAGCGTATAGATTTGTTTTCAGAAGTTATAAATGTTATGAATATCACTATCATTTTTCTAGGATAATTACTCTAGGATTTAAAAATATCTCTTCTCACTTTATTTTGATTTCCTACAAATAATCTAAGTTTTAACTATAGAAATGAACTAAACTAATTCAATTCGTAAAAATAAAAACGAATTTAAAGATTAAAAAAAAAAAAAAAAAAAAAAAAAAATTGAAAAAAAAACTAGCTAACCGGCCAGCCCAAGGAGGCCGCCATAGTCCGGGCAGCCCGGGCATCCCGGGCAGCTCGGGCACCTACCTGAAGACGGCGGGCGGGCTGTAGAGGGCGGGAGCGATCTCCCCCCGAACCGCCGCATCTCCCACAGTCCTTTCTCCGCAGCCGCACCTGCCGACTCGCGCGCACAGCACCCTCCCGACTCGCGCGCATCATCCTGCTGACTGCCGACATCGCTCTTCAGCTCACCCGCGCTCACCCTCCTTCCCTGCTGCGCATCAGCACCTCGGCCTCCGTCGCAACGTTTCCTGCTTTGCAAGCTTCCATTTGCTCTCTCGCGCTTTCATCCTCCTTCGTCGCTGCGTTTCACCGCGCTTCTCCTTGTTTTCAGAATTTATGGCAGCTTTTTCACTTTCTTGCTGCGCTGCGAACGCTCGTGGCTCCTCCTTTTCTCACCTGCATTTCGACGCGCATCATTGGTGCATCTACAACACATTTTCTGACGAGCTTCATTGTAAGTTGCTAATTCTTGACTTTTAGATTTTTAATTCACTTTCATTTTCATGGCATTTTCAGTACATTGCAGGGCACAATCCTATGAAATGTTGCTCGCAGAGTAATGGAGGTCTTCCGATTTGTGTATTTCGCGTCGAAATTTGTGTTTTTCTGCTGAAATGCGCTCATTTTCAACTTTCAACTCATTTAGCTCGATGCCCATTTAGCTCGATGCCTATTTAGCTCGATGCCCATTTACCGCCATGCCAATTTTACTTCTATAAATTATTTAATTCTCCAAGACCACCAAGCCCATTTAGCTCGAGTCGAGCTAAATGGGCTTGACCTTGTTTGAGGTCCGTGACCATTTAGCTCGAGTCGAGCTAAATGTGCTTACTGCTCTATGACAGGTCAAGCCCATTTAGCTCGACTCGAGCTAAATGGTCACGGACCTTAAACAAGGTCAAGCCCATTTAGCTCGACTCGAGCTAAATGGGCTTGACCTGAATCAGAGCAGTAAGCCCATTTAGCTCGAGTCGAGCTAAATGTACTCACTGCCATGTTGCGAGTCAAGGCCTAATAAGCCTGTTTACTCGTTTAGCCCATTTAGCTTCTTCATCTCATCTTGCCCATTTTACTCGTCGGGATCCTTTACCGTATTAGATGTCAAGCCCATTTAGCTTGAGTCGAGCTAAATGGACTTACTATTAGGTTCAGGGTCATGCATATTAAGCCCGACTCGTGCTACATGGTCTCGATCCACGTTTTGAGGTGAAGCCCATTTAGCTCGAGTAGAGCTAATTGATCTCGCCACTTAATCAAGACATGTAAAAGTTCTTCCCGGATTTGATCGTCAAGATAATGACGATGTTCTACTGCCCTTGTAAATCTTACATGTGATTCTCATTTGTTGAATGACAGTGATGCCGAGAACCAAACAAACTGCCAGAATTGTTCAGATGGCTGCGAATGCACCTGCCGAGCCTGAAGTCGAAGTCGACATGGAAGCGGAGCAGCAAGAGTCTGTTCCTGAGGTAATACTCCACTTCATATCAATGTTCCCATCTGATGTGTCCATTTAGCTTGAATCGAGCTAATTCGCCCTCTGTTAATTTGTTATCTACAGGTCACTTATAACATGCAAGCACTGGAGGGATTCCTTGCACCAGTACAACTCGAAGCAGCAGACAATCCGCTTGCAGCTATTGCTGTGGACGGGCAATGGGGGAGGTTGTGGACCCCCAAGACGAATTCCATCAAGTCTTACTCGATTCGCCCGATAAACAAGACCCATTTCTTCTTCTATCAACAATCCGGGTCTCACGGGGCATTTTTACCTCTCTGTCTTGATGCCTTCATCGCATTTGTTACTTATGAAGACGAATTCCTCATGATCAAGTTCGAAGCAGTGGAGGTCGAAGATTTCGTCTTCACTATTGTATTTCCCCCCAATGAAGTCCGTTTCTCTCACGACTTTATCCGCAATTATATGGTCGGCAAGGTGGATACCACTCAGCTTCATCATATCGACACGAAATTGCTGCTCAATGTTTCTTCGCCGAAAGCCTTCGTGAGATCGTACATTCCATACACTGCGCAGATTTGGAAGGCTCTGTCTGATTCGAAACTGCAAAGAAGTAAGGCAAGGCTCCGATGAAACGGTCCGGGAGTCTACTGTTGCAAGCTCCATCCGGGAATGCTCCATCAGGGCTAGGCACTCCAGAGGGAAGTCAAGGTGGACAAAGATCGAAGCGGCCAAACCCGAACTTATTCAGCTTTGGCTCGAAAAGGAGCAAATCCTCCGGCATCGCACTTACGTTCATAAACCCTACAATGAACGTGGCTGTCTCGGAGAAGGAAATCAAATATGAGGAAGCGAAGAAGTCTCTGAAGGACTATTGGGACAACTGTGCAGAGTGTTATGTCTTCGGTCGCGACAATCCGCTTGACGTGTCGATCGACCTGCTCGACCCGACAGAACAAGGGTTTATCGTCCGATCTTTGGAACCGGCCGGAATAGCGCATTACAAGAATATTTTGATGAATTCCCTCGATGTTACTTCCAGGCAAACCATCATCATTATGCCGAAGATTAAAGATGAGCCTGAGATTTGGGATTGGGAAGATCTGGTCCAATCTTGTCGGTTCCGTATAATCGACGGGCAGCACTACGTTGAGGCTGCGAAACAGCTGATTCGTGACAAGAAGGTCGACGAGGCGAAGATCCTCGCCCTCCAGACATGAAAAGCCCATGTTGTGTGGCATTCCGACATTGGCAAGATTCTCGACGTGTCGGCCATGGCCAACAAGACAAACAATGCTGGCACGTTCATTCTTTCCTGGGCAACGAACATTATGCGCGCTGGAAAGGTTTGGGAAGACTATGGCCGCCCTCGAATACTGAAGAAGCCACACCAATGTGAAACACCGGTTGAAGTAGATAACGGTAAGCGTTATGAGGTATGAGATTACTTGTTCTGGTTGGCGTAGTTCGCATTATTTGTCGACGGTTTTCGGGACGCCGTTTTAGCTCGATTCGAGCTAAAACAACATAGCTTGTTCCTTATTTGTTTGGCTTTGGTGCAGGCATTCGCGGCTGCTATGGTGAAGAGGTTCATCAGCATCAACACAAACGCGAAGGACAAGATCGTCAGACCGTCCGACCTTCGCAACGAGCTCCTGATCATCACATCTCCGGACGACATCTACGAGTTGTGGAAGAGGTTCATCACCGACTACGGACTTGGAGAGCTGATCGACCCTGACACCGAGCTCCCATTCAATCAGGCGAAAGATTGGGAAACCGCCGCAAAGAAGTTCAGCTTGAGCAGGGAGTTCTTCAAGGGAATGGGGTAGTTAGACGCAGAGGACCTCGAGGTGTTGGCGCAGCACTTGCTGAACGAGACTCCGGGTCGGTCATTGCCCTACCCGAAGGTGGCCGTGAGGAAGCCTGCGAAGAAGTACTTCCAGTGTATGAGTGCAAAGCAGTGGGTCGAGAATCAAAAGAGGAAGAACACTGTGAGCCTTAAAAATCACCATGTAGGTGGCCTTTGGTCACAAGAGGTGAATTGAAGGAAATCACAAGAAGAGGGAACAAAGAAGAGGAGGAGACAAGAAGAAGAGGAAAAAACAAGAAGGTAAATGAGGAGAAAACTCCCCCGCCGGATGACCTTGAAAGTGCCCCTTGGTTTTTGGGCCACCAAGTCGTCATCCTAGCTCGGAATCAAACGTGCCATAGCTTTTCAGAAAGTTTACTTGATTTCCCACCTACCCTCAAAATCTCAAGAGCAAAGAGTGAAAATCCTAGGACTGATTCCACTTTGACTGTGGCAGTTTTTGCCACTGCCGGGGGGAAAACTTTTCCAATGCCCCGACTTTGGAAGCCAATTTCTCCTTTTTGAAAGATCGGATCGGAGCATGCCATATATCTCTAGAAAGCTCTCTTGGAGCTCTGTCCACCCTAGAAATCTCAACAGTATAGCAAGAAAACTCTGGGACAGAGTGCTGTTTGAACACAGCTGATTTGTTCACTGCCGGGGGGAAATTGTTTTCGACACCCCAACTTTGGGAGCAAATTTCTCCCTCTCTACAACTCGGATTTGAGCATGCTTACTACCGTTGGAAAGCTCTACTCACAAGTTACCTATCACAAAAGAAACAAAATTGAAAGAGAGGTCCACCTGCCTCCCTACTCCTACTCTAACTAAACATTACAAAGAAGAAGAGGTAGACAAACAAGATATGAGACAAACAAGATGAAGGAGAAGGAGGCCCATGGCCTTCCTTCTTCTACTCTAACTAGATTGAGTGGGTCATTACAAAGAGATGATAAACAAGCTTGGGAGCAAGGCTCAAATACCCTTGCTCTCAAGTTTTAACCCGGCCATTTACTTGGCCGGTAACTAAGGGTAAGTACTAACAATGGAGCCAACTTGCCACCCATGCAAGAGAGCAAGTCCCATGCCCATGCTCTACCTACCACTATAAATATATAAAAGTCCCATGATCCCTCCACCATGCTACTTGGATGGAGGGTCAATGGTGGCTTCCATTGCCACAAGGTGATAAATAATCACCATGGAAGCCAACCAACAAGGACTAACAATTTTACTAACATACAAGATATTAACCATGAGAGACCTATTGATTGTAGCTTGATCTTGTTTGTCGAAGGAGTGCCGGTTTAAAGGAAAGGGATAGCCCCCGCTCTTCTCTCACCACTTTGGGCTTCAATCGTGGGGCCTTCTACTCTACTCATCAAATCCCTCACTCTTCCTTCACCACTTTGGGCTTCCATCGTGGGGTCCCTAATCTAATTGTTCAATTTTCCTACTCTACCAACTACCCCTTTTCTTCTTACCCTACTCCAATCTTCAAATTGACTCCACTTCCTCTAAAAAGTCTTCTCAAAAAGTTAATACTTTCTAACATTCCAATTAATATTTAAGGGTTTTCATTCAAAACCCTTGACTCCTCATACTTATATCACAATATTCAACTAACATTTGACAAAACATTAACATTGAGCGAAACAAATGAATGTTGCACATTTGTTGGCTCACAAACACTGTCGCAAGGGAATTGCACAACCTCAAGCCCTCGCTGGGTTTGTTCGACTCCGAGTGGCACTTCGACCTCAACAACTGGAGGAAATTTAAGGTGGAATACAATCTGACTCGTCAGACTATATCCATGCTTCTCTCGGTCCCGGGCGACTCGTTCTTCACCCTCTACCGCCAAAAGCAGACGAAGAATAGGAGTACAGCAGAGATTTCGGAATATGCAGCCGAGTTCTTCAAGAAGTTCCTGGATGTCAAAGGGACGTTTGAACCTCCTGCACCGATTGTTTACACGCGGTACTTTTACTCTTCCGAATTCAAATTCGGGATTTGGGACAAGGACTACGCCTGGAACCAATCTACCAAGAGTGATATCGGCTTGATTGATTTACGATCTGTCCCTGGTAGTGAAAGTAGAGTGGACGACACAGAGAGTCCATACTTCCAAGAATTCTTTAATGTGTGGGCAGACACCGTGACCGATCCCCACATAAAAAATCCCGAGGTCTGGATGTTCACCACCTCCAACGTCGACCGTCACTGCCAGGCAGTGGTTTACGTCGACAAGAAGTTGAAGGACGAGTACGCTCGCAAGGCAGTCAACTACATGCCTTCCAGCAACGAGCGTTTCAACGGCATAGGAGAGGGAAAAGCTTCAGAGAAGCACTTGCTCCCCCTTGTCAAGAAGAGCAGCCATGCTCAGAGTGTGTTGGATACAATCCCCTCTGTATTCTACGCGCCAGAGTTGTCCCTCTATTCGAAGCCCGGCGCGTACAGAGGACACGACTTAGGTCTCAGTGACTCGGAGCAGCGATTGGAGTTCTACTGTCGGGTGTTGAAGTCGTGGTTCTGTTCGTGGTCCCCTCGTGGTCGTGGTTCTGTTCGTGCGCCCCCTCATGGTCGTGGAAGCGGTCGAGCTCGGTCTTCTGCGTCTCATGGCCGCAGTACAGCACGGGCCGCCCCGCGCGAATCTGCCAAGCGTTCTTCTTCTGAGGCGCGAGCTGGAGAGGCTTCTCGGTCCAGAAGCGCTGCTGTGCCTCAAGCAGAGAAGGCGCTCGATGCCAACTATGGTGCCTGTGATGTCGTTGGGGACATTCAGAGCCCCCCCCCCCTCCAGCGCTTGCGTCGTGGTCGACCATCGGAGGAGGATTTAGCTTGAGTCGAGCTAAACCAGTAGTCTCCTAGGGTCGTCGATCTTGGGGCCGCTCAGACTCCGGTTCAACACAGGGTTCCACCCTCGGGTTTTCGAAGGGAGATACGTTCAAAGAACTCGAATGATCGCATCTACCGGGATCTCTTTGGCGAAGACAATGTAGTACCTGGGCAAGAGCGACTGCCACGGGATGCACCAACATCCGACAGCTCTGACTCGTCAGACAATGACGATGTTGAGGGTGCGAGAGACGGCGACGACGACGACGATGACCGCGGTGATGATGCTGACCCCGCGGCCATGACCTTAGTCGACGAGGTGGCTCCTGATCCATCCCAGGAGGAGACTACTTTGGCGCCTGCTCCCCAATGCCCGCAGAGCGCACCCCGGAGGCAGATTGAGAAGGGGAAGTACGACAAATGGTTTGTGAAAGGAGTCTGGAAGCCTGAAGACGAGCCGAAGGATAACAAAGTAATCCGGTATTACGACTTCTCAGAGGAGCCTAGTTCTCCAAAGCCCAAAAGCGATGAGGATGATCTTCTACTTCCTGTCGGGCCCAAGGAACCTTGAGAGCCTTCACAACCACCAGTGAAGCTGGAAATTGTCGCCCCTGTGCTCACGAAGGAACGAAGCGGACAGGGAAGCGGCAAGAGAAGGAGGCGCAGAAGGCTCGCAAGGGAAAGGAAGAAGCGGACAGAGAGAAGCAAAGGTTAGCAGACATCGCAGCCGCGAATGCTCAAGTGGACAGATTGGAGTCCACATTCCTGAGCTCTCAGTCTAAAACCTGCATGGCACTAGGCAAGATGCAGCAGATGTTTCAATCATTTGGAAATATCTTATCCCAGCTGCCTAATACTCTTGTCCCCATTGCCTCCATCAACCCCGATCAACCTCGCCTCAGCATCTGTGACGCGAGTCCACCAGCCATCGTCGCGCCTCCACAACGTCCTATTGTGGCTGATGCGGAGATCGCATCGCGCCCCGTACCCCTCGAGATTTCGGATAAGCCGGCTAAAGAGGATGATGTCCCGACTGTGGCAACGTCGGCGCCGACGCATCACACTCCTGCTGTTGCATTGGATGTGGGGGAGCATGCAGAGGTTGCCCCTTCCCATGACTCTCCCGTGGCTGCTATCGAGACGGCTAATACTTCACCGGTTAATCCAGAGGTTAGTTTCTATCCTCTCCTTCTCTTTGTCTTTGTGATCGTTGCTAGTGATGGTTGTTGCTCTGCTATTCCCTCATGTCTTGAAGTTTTCGCATTTAGTAATCTTAAAGCCGGCGCTCCTTGTTTGACAGGAGTCCGGCACCGATGGCGGCGAGTAGGTTGACGAGTAGTCTCCGAATTATTGGATGTTGTTCCGCTTTTTGTATATAGTACACTTGTAATCGTTGTACTTATTGAAACATCATTTAATAAAATTGAGACTCTTTTATTTCACATCACTTTTTGTCTTCAGTGTGTCTGCGTCCTTCTCATCACAACGCCCTAAACTTCGTCCTTTTCTACCAGGCCCCCCTTTTGAATACCTTGTTCCGTCCGATTGCTTCAAAATCCCCCGCCAAGCACCTCATGTTACCTCTGGGTGTGGCGGTTCAGTACCCAATCAGTGCTGGCAGTTCTTTGCATACTTCAGCATTTTGCAAGGTACACACCCTCTTGTGTTAATACCTTTTGCCATTGTTACGTGTTCCCTCACTGCAGGCAGGACCGTCCAAACATCCCAAACAACGTATCTCGCCCGAGCTACCCATTACGCATATCTCCCGCAGTCTTTTACGGTCCAAGCCCAAGTGGTTGAATGTAATGTTGGAGTTGGACGGGATTCTATGATCGATGGCTTCTGTGTCTACCCTAACGCCTGCAGAGTGCCTGTCTATTCCAGATCCCAATAATCCTCCGGTGTTTTCCTCCACCTTCCCAACCTTAGTTGTCGGCAGGGTCGTCTACTGTCGTCCCGGGTTGACCGGGTTCCTTCGCTTACTAAATTTGTTTTGCCACATCCACGTCTGGAGTACCCTAGAACCTAAGGTTGTCCATGGACTCTGCTGCTTTTTGTTCTCGAAGTCAGACGCTGCCCCTGGACTTGTCTTGGCTTCCAACCAATGCGATAATCTGTTGTTGAAGAATTACGCATTCGCCAAGTACCCCGGCACGACAAATCCCATCCTCTTAAAATATCCTCGACGGCCGTTGTATCCTAGGAAGGGTGCCAATTTTAATGACGATAACTTGCTCATTGTCGATTCCAAGCCTGAGACTTGCATTGCGGTTCCCACAAAGAACACAGTTTTCACTGTTCCGTGGCACCATTCCTGTCCGGAGGATCCAAAGTCCGACTTATTGAAGAGGATAGGCGAGATATGTCTTTCCGTGCATTTGAACGGTCCTGAGAATTTTTCCGAGACTATGCGCCATCGTAGACCCACGCATAATGAACTGTCGAAGGACTCGGAGTTGTATATGCTCTTGAGCCGTAATCTTCCATATTTGTGGAATCAGGACCGAATCAGTGGGAAGAATTTGCCTTAAATTCTTTTATCTATGGTATTATTCTGGTTTTTACCCTAGAAAGCTTATGTTTATTGGTTGCTTAGATGGAGATATATTGTAGATCGATTGGTGAATCCACCCTCGACATACATGATTAAATGCGTTGTTATATTGTGTACCTTTTTCATTGCACTTAGTGTCTTGGATTCACTTGCTAAAATGGCTGTGTTTATAAACCAGGTTGTTGCTGTTGGACGTCAGCTCTCTCCACGTCCATCATGTGCTTTGCAAGCAAATCTTGTAATTGGTCCTTCAACGGTGTCAGAGGCTTCCATTACAAGTGACGACTCCAGATCTTTCTCAGAACGAATGCGGAGACGGCTAATCTACCGTGCTCCGGACGACGCGTCGGCTGTAGATTACACGAAGGAGGACATGGATAATGATGATGACGGTCTAGTAGACAGTCCTCCTATTCAGATTCAACCAATTATTGCAACCTGCCATGATCGAATCGGTGTGATGACCTCGGTTGCAGCGGCACCCCAAGGTGAAGATGTATTACGCAACTCCGTCGTCGATGGCCGTGCCTATTTAGCTCGATTCGAGCTAAATAATTCCTTGTCAAATACTGTGGCTCATTGCTCCTTATCTCTTGAGGCAAGCACTCAAGTTCATCCAACACGATTTTCGACTGAGACTCACCGTCTATTACGGAGACGTGCACCGAAGCGTCGTAGAAGTGGTGCGCTTATGGAGATGGACGAACCTGCCTTCTCTAAATACACACGTAGTGAGGACCCTGTATTGACCATGAAAGATTCTTGTGGTGATACCTCCTCTCTGCCACGTCGTAATTGGTAGATAATAGAATGCCTACCTGTTGGAGATCTACAATTACACCAATAAATTGTATTTGTGCTTTCATATGAATAAAATTTTCTCTTAGGGGAGCATATTTCTTAGCTTGCATTATGAATTCTTTTCTATGATTGTCTTTTCTATTGAGAAAATTCATCATTATCAGTAAAAACCTGGTGAATTGGTAACTAATCAGGTCAGAATCGATCTAAATGGAAGTCCCCCTAATTACCAAAATCAGTATATATTCCCATTATAACGAATTACGTGTTTCCTCCTTCTTTTGTCTGATACTCTTTTCCGGGAGTATGCTTGGAGCTGAAACCGCAGTCTTCATTGTATAATGTAGAGCATCTGAATTTGGAAAACTTGCCCATTAATTATCTAGCAACTTTTCTAAAACAACCTCATTGGCTTGAGGCTGAAGGGCCTCTCTCGCCTGTTGTGCAACTCTTTCCTCCTCCTCCTTAAGCTCAATTTCCTTCAATGTATCAAACATGAGGTTTCTTATCCGCTCTTTTTCCTTCCAATCCTCCTTAGTTCTGGCCTTCCGAGGTTCGGGTGCGCTAGATTCCTCGTAAATTGGAGGCTGTTCAGCCTTTTGGCGTTGAGCCCTGGTCATAATGGTGGTCTGGTTGTTTAGCCTTCAGATCTTTGTCTGCTAAAAATTGATTCCATTGAGCCTTGCGGGGGCAGTTCCAACTTCTGTGTCCATGTTCGCGGCTTAAATAACACAGCCCTAGTTTATCGCCCAACCTTGCCTGTTGACTGGTACTTGGTTTTCAAGTAGATGGTCTCTGGTACCTCGAGTTGTAGTTACCTTGGTAAGTTGTTGTTGACTTCTATACTGACACTTCATTCACCCTCACTGGTTCCTCGCCATCTTTCTTGGCCCCTTGTTGTGAGAGCATGAGAGCGCTCTCTTGTTTAAGTGTTGTTAATAATGACTTTTATTAATGAAGTGTTTGCAAACCATGACATCTTGAGGTAAATTGATGAATATACAATGATTTAGTTTTGAATGCAATTTGTATATTAGGGGTTAGTTGTTGCAAGGCCTTTGTTGAGACGTTTAAGACTAATTTAAGCTTTAGGGTGTGGAAGGACTAGAGGAGGAAAAATTCCCCCTAGTGGATCCAATTGATGATGGAGAAGAACTAGAGGAGGAAAAATTCCCCCTAGTGAATCCTAAATTAGAAATAGGGTTAGTTGCTTAAATTAGAATTGAGCGTTTTACCATGGGCTTTGTACAACTAGTCTTTGATGTCCATGTTGTGTTTGAAATTTTATTGTTGTAAGTCTCATCCATCTAACCTTGTGGTAGCATGTGAGGCTACATTCATTGATGAAGTGGTTGGTGGAATGGAAGCTTAAAGGACGGAGCGCGTGGAGTGGCGGTTATTCATCCATGGAGGCTTTAGTTAGGGCTTAGGCCTTAGTTAGGCTTTAGGGTGAGCCGCCTCTTTGGCGGCTCTCAATTTGTACTTAATAGCTTGTTTTCAAGCTATCATCACCCACTCAATCTAGTTAGAGTAGGAGAAGGAAGGCCATGGGCCTCCTTCTCCTCCATCTTGTTTGTCTCATCAATATCTTGTTTGTCTACCTCTTCTTCTTTGTAATGCTTAGTTAGAATAGGAGTAGGGAGGCAAGTGGACCTCCGTCTCAATTTTGTTTGTCTACCTCTTCTGCTTTGTAATGCTTAGTTAAGAGTAGGAGTAGGGAGGCAGGTGGACCTCCTTGTCATTTTTGTTTCTTTTGATTTCTTCTTGAATTGCATAGTTATTGGTAGAAGGAGGCCGTGGGCCCCTTTCACTCAATTCTCTCAATCCTCATCAAATGTATCTCGGTCTTCCTTCATCAGTCGCTCAATTCTTCTTCAAATTAATTGAGATTTTTGTGGTAGGTAGCTTGTAAGTAGAGCTTTCCAACGGTAGTAAGCATGCTCAAATCCGAGTTGTAGAGAGGGAGAAATTTGCTCCCAAAGTCGGGGTGTCGAAAACGGTTTTCCCCCGGCAGTGAACAAATCAGCTATGTTCAAACAGAAATCAGTCACGGGGTTTGTTCCCTATGCTATTAAGATTTCTAGGGTAGATAGAGCTCCAGAAGAGCTTTCCAGGGGTATATGGTATGCGCAGATCCGATCTTTAGAAAGGGAGAAACACCCCTCCAAAATTGGGGGTGTTGAAGGGTTTTCCCGCCGGCGGTTAAAAGAAGTAGGCCCCAGTATTTTGGCCATCAGTCCTTGGGTTTTGATCTTGTGCTTCTGAGATTCTGAGGTGAGTGCAAAATTGACTTAGGTTTCCAAAAAGCTATGGCACACCCAAATCGGAGCTAAAATGAAGCGATGGCAAGCCTAAAACCAGAAGAGGGTTAAAAGGAGGCCGGCGGGGGTTTTCTTCTTCACTTCCCCTTGTTTCTTCTTCATTTCTTCTCATCTTCTCTTCTCCCTTGTTCCTCTCTTCATGTGTTGTTCTTGTCAATCCCCTTGTGACCAAAGACCACTCCATGGTGGTTTTTTGACTCACACTTGTCCCCTTTAGTTTGTCGGGTTGATACAGCGGTTCTTGTCATCATGTCCAAACTTCTTACATAACCCACATTGTACCCTAGCAGCTTCCGGTACAGGTTCTTTTCTAACCACATTGACTGGTTTACTGGTTGATTCCGCCCTCCTCACTTCAAACTTAGTGGGCTTGCCACTTGAATCAATACAATTTACTTCACACCTTAGAGCAGCATCAACCAGTTCCGTCAGATTACATACGGGTGCTACACTTGTCGTGATCTTGATGTACTCCAGTAAGCCAGCTCGAAAGTTGGTGATTCTAGAACCTTCTCTTGGGTCTGACTGTAGACACTTGATCAACATCATGAACCGATCATAATAATCGTGTACCTTCTCCTTGTCTCTCTGCTTGAAGGATTTCAGCTCTCTATATACAGCCTCATCCGTGTTCTGGTCCCGGTACCTTCTTCTAAAAGCTGCCTTCACCTCTTCCCAAGAATAGTAGAGATGGTTCTCCAGGAAGTTCTCATACCACGCTCCTACTTTGTCCAACAAAGTAGTACCCAGTAAGTTGATAATTACTTGTTCATCTCCTTCTCCATTATGCCACAACGTTCATTCAAACTGCCGAATATGAGCATCAGGATTCGTACCCTCCTTAAACTTTGTGTATGGCAAAGGTTTCCTCTGAGCTATGCCAAGCGTTGTCAAAACTGGTGATACTCTTGGGCCCACTGTTGATCGAATACCAGAGCCTAGTACTCGTGGTATGGCGGGTCCTACACCTTAGTAGTACGGCAGACCCTACAACTGGTGTTGCGTTGGGTCCCACCTCTGGTAGTGTGGCGGGTCGCACCCATGGTGCTACACCAGAAGGAAACACCGGTGGTATGTCTGGTCCTGTCCCGGTGTCTAGTGACATTCCAAGCCTATAAAGCCCACTACCAGCTGATGGAGGTCCTACTCCCCCGCCTGGCCAGTGCACTGGCTTTGATACTACTGGTAAATATTCATCACCAGTTAAGTGATCTTTATACATCATTGGGTTTCTTCCTTCTTCCAACGGACCAATATGTGACCTTTGAGTATGTACATGGCTAACTCCTGTCCCCTTTGGAACAGCGGCAGGGGGTATTGGAACTCCCAATACTTCTCCACCACTCCTTTGGGAAAGTCTCCAATGCTGTATTTCCGGTGGTCCAGGCCAAAACGCACTGGGAGGCCTTTTGTTGAGCCTCCTGTTTGGCTTCTTGTTTTCGCAGCACTTCTTGCTAGCGAAGTATACTAGCGTCTTGTTGAGCTTTTAGGCTTTCAGTCTGCCTTTGTTGCTCCTCTAGTCTCTGAGCCTCTTGCCACAAGCGCAGGGCCTCCTGGCGTAGAGTCTCCTGATGTATGGCTTCTAGTCTTTCTGCTTCCTTCTTCTCCTCTTCTCTTTTTTGGGCCTCCTGCCAATACTTAAATTGGGTTGCTTGCTCCAACTCTTCCATTTGTCTGGTGTACTCGTCCGTTCTGACCTGCTCGATTCTTCTTTGTTTTTCTGCTTCTCTCTCCTCCTTTTGTCTCGCCTTGAATTCCTCCACCTGTCTTTTGTCTTCTTCATCTTCATCCGTTACTGCTTCCTGAAGCTTGTCTTGAGCAAAGTGCACCGTCTGCCTCCTTGGAGTAGGTGGCGCAGCTCTCATACTTTCAGAAGCTAAGAATGCTGCTCCAGATGCCTTATCTTCTGCTCTGATCTGGTCCAACTTCTTCTTCAATGTTTCAATTAACTCTGCCAGTTCTTCAGGATTCTGGCTCTCTGGAATTGGTGTATGGTCTACTATCACCTCTCCTATCTTCCTCCTGGTGTCTATTGACTGAACTCACCGGTCCTACATTAGAATGCCAGAATTGTTGCGCATTTTCAGTTCCTGGTCTCGGTAGTTCTCTTGCATTGGTCCTTTGTGTGAGAACCGGACCCTCATATCTCCTAATCTCCTCTTCCTCCTGCCAGTTCTTGAAACTAGGTCCAGGATCTGGTCTTCCTGATGTTGTCTTCCTACTTACTCCTATCACCGTGTCTTGGCTGGAGTTTTCTCCCACCAGGTCCATATCGATTAGGTCCCTGATGCTTCCTTTGGCAATGCTCTCCTCCGAGCCAATCTGCCCTTTCATGTTCTTCCTTGTTTCGACTGCTACCCTTTGCTCTCTTAGCTCAAATCAAGCCAACCTCTCTTCTGCTTGTCTCCTCGCTATGTCCTCCTTGCCGCCTTCTTGGTAGCCTCTATTCATCATAGGATAGTTGTGTAGTCACTGCTTCTTTCTTCAAGGATTCTCTGGTGATGGTAGTCTGGTCTTTATGACTTCTCCAGTAAGTCAAGTCTGCCCCTCCAGGTGATTTTCTAGGTAGGTGCTATGGAGTCCTCTCCTAGCCCTCCTCTGCTCCCCTGCGTGCAAGTCCTTCGAACTCCTGGTTCCTGGTCAGTACATCCCTCTGTCACCCCAATCTGGTCCTTGTTGTGTCCGTCAGTAGCTACTGCTCCTACTAAGATTTGTACTTCCTATTAGGTTTTTAAGGTTGTTTTAAGTCTAGGAGTCTTGCAAGATTCTAGTGCAATTCAGTCTTACAAGTGTCTCTAGGTGCATTCCTATGCTTCCCTAGTTCTTACTATCAGTGTTGGTGGTTAGTTCACTGGTGGTTTCAGCCCTAATTCTTCCAACTCTAATATTTGTATTTTTAATTTTTTTGTTCTTTCCTTGGATGCTTTTTAACTTTTTCTACTCCTGGTTAGCATGATACTCAAAATTAATGAGTGAGAGATGAAAGCTTACCAAAGTAATAGGCAACCATCCCCCTTTCTATTGCAGAGTTGTCCTCAGCCCTTCGTGTAGACCTCCACGTCCAGTATCAACTTTTTGGTCTCCAACTGCCTAAACTTAGTAGACAGGTGTCCAATTTCACAAGTCCTCCTGGCCGCTCCCGATATGGTCACTATGCCTATCACCGCTTCAACACAATCACGGTCGTAGTATTTTGGCGTGAGCAGCAATAACCACATGGTCCGAACTTAAGCATGGTTGCCAATGTGAAAGTGGTATTTTTCCTACCACTTCAATTACCTTATCTACTGACCCCCAGACTGGTTCCCGAACTGGTCCCACAAACTGGTCTGGACCCCAAACTGGTCCCCAAACTGGACTCCAAACTGGTTCCCGAACTGGTTCCACAAACTGGTCTGGACCCCAAAGTGGACCCCAAACTGGTTGCCAAACTGGTCTCCCAAACTGGTCTGGACCCCAAACTCGACTCCAAACTAGACCCCAAATTGGTTCCCAAACTAGTCCTTAGTGAAACTGGAAATTGTCCTAGACTCAACAGTGAACCTACCTAAGACTCCTAACTGGTTCTGGCCTGAACCTCAAACTGATCCTGGTCTAGACTTAGAATTGGACTAGACTCAAAGATGGTCCTGCCTTGGATCACAAACTTGTCCTGGCCTAGTCCTAAAACTGTCTTAGATTCAAAACTGGTCTTGCCCTAGATTCTAGACTTATCTTGAACTGAACCAGAAACTAGCCTGGACCTTGACTAACCTTGCCCTGGACTTCAAACTGGTCTTGAACTGACCTTGAAGTTGGCCCTGAAACCAACTTTGAAACTGGCTTGGACAGTACCCGTATAAGCCCTAAACAATACCACAATGGTACTACAATTCTAACAATACTACTGATCAACCCCACCTTCTAACCCTATTCCTCCAATACTCCAGAGTGGAAAACTTAGAATCACGCTCCAACACATTTACACACAAATCCAAACATACTTCATTGAAAACTCATGATAGTACAGATAACTTCTGCCCGTGGCAGTCCACTCCTTGGTCCTTCCAGATATATCTCTAAAGCAGTAGTTATCTCCTCTATTCAACACACTCACACACTCACAAACATACTCACACACACACCCTAGCTCCAGCTCCAACTTCCTGAAAGAGAGAGAGAGAAAGAAAGCCCTCGCTCCCCAAATCCCTTCCGAACCCTAGCCGCCACACGGGTCTCCAAACGCTAACTGATTTCATCCTTCTACATGATTTCATCCATCCATCAGATTTCATCCAAAATCTGACTTAGGGTATCCCAGAAAGTCCAGACTACTGGTCCAGTAACCAGAGGATTACTGGCTAGGGAATTACCCGGTTAACAAGGGGATCTGATACGTGAATTGTTTTCTTTTTTGCTTTCAAGAGTGAATCCTCATTCGATGGTCTAACGTGCGGCAGCGCAGCTATAGGATGGCTTCGACCTGAAATGCCTTCGGACCGAGACGGGGAGGACTGGCTTGTAGGAGATCCGATCTTTGAATGATTCTTTTTTCTTCCCAGAGAGAATCCTCATTCGATGGTCTAACCTGCGGCACCGCAGCTGAAGAATGGCTTCGGTCAAAGATGCCTTTGAGCTGAGTAGGAGAGGACAAGCTTGGAGGAGATCCGATATGTGAATTCTTCTTTTTTTGCTTCCTGGCATGAATCCTCATTCGATGGTCTAACTTGCTGCACCGCAGTTTAATGATGGCTTTAGTCAAATATGCCTTCGGACTGAGTAGGGAGGACAAGTTGGCAAAGGATCCGATCTGTGAATTGTTCTTATTTGCTTCTCGGAGTGAATCCCCATTCGAAGGTCTAACGTGCGGCACCAGAGCTTAAAGTTGGCTACGGCCTGAGATGCGTTCAAACCGAGTATAAGAGGACATGTTTGTAGGCGATCCGATCTTTGAATTGTTTTTTTTTAAATCTTCATTTGCTGGTCCAACCAGCGGCATCCAAGCTCAAGGATGGCATTGGCCTGAGATGCCTCTGGACCGAGTATGGGAGGACAGGCTTGCAGGGGATCCGATCTTTGAATTGGTTCTTTTTCTCCCTGGAGTGAATCTTCATTCGATGGTCTAATGTGCGGCATCGCAGCTCAACGATGGCATGGGCCTAAGATGCCTTTGGACGGAGTAGGGGAAGACACGCTTGCTGGGGATCCAACCTTTGAATTGTTTTTTTTTCCTTTCCAGATTGAATCCTTATTCGATGGTCTATCCATCGGCACCGCAGCTCAATAATGAGATAAGTCTAATATGCCTTCAGATTAAGTAGGGAAGGACAGGCTTACATGGGATGCGATCTTTGAATTGTTTTTTATTGCTTCCTAGAGTGAATCCTCATTTGATGGTCTAACCCGCAGCACTAGAGCTCAAGGATGGCTTCAGCTTGAGATGCCTTCGGACCGAGTAGGGGAGGACAGGCTTGCAAGGGATCCGATCTTTGATTTGTGTTTTTTTCTTCCCAGAGTGAATCCTCATTCGCTAGTCCATCCATTGGCAGCGCAGCTGTAGGATGAGTTGGACTTGAGATGCCTTTGGAGCAGGGATGTCACAACGGACGTCTGTTGGACGTCCGCCAGGGGTCCAGGGACCGTCCGTGACTTAGAGATTTTGATCTTTTTACTAAAGGTAAATCACCATCGGCGTGTATTAATTGGTTGACCCAGCCTGTCGACCAGTTCTCCGGCTCGCCGTCGGCTCCAACGACCGGTCGTCGCACGGGCGACCGGCCTTCGGTCAGGCCGTCGCCCCGGACGACCGGCCTACCGTCTCGCCGTCGGCCCAGGAGACTGGCCGTTGGCGACTGACCGTCGGCCTCGGCGACCGGCCCTCACCTCAAGCAACCACATGTGGCCGGATGGCCCGCTTCAGCATCCAACAGTTATTTTTAAATTGCAACGGTCATATTCAGAGTTGGATGGTATATAAGAGGAGAGATATAGAGTCTCATTTCACTTCCGAATTTTGAACACTTTCCAATGGCTTTGAGCTGCATAATTCATTTTATGTGTACATTGCTTGGTAGGTATTGAGTTCGGAAGTGAGGATTTCCGTAAGGAACTCTTGCCATTTTTTTTCACGTCCCAGTCCCACCACTGTTTATGACTTTGAGGCATCCTATTTATCAAAATGGGCCCTGCTCCACATGAGCCCTGGTTTAGAGACATCGAGAAGAAAGGCAAAGCGTCCGGGTCCTTCATACAGTGCTCCCAATGTTACGTAATAGTTTCCAAGAAGAAGAGTCGGAATCTGAGTCATTATGGGTACAAGAAGATTCTTGGACATCAGGATTCGAGTTCTGCCCTTTGCCCAAAGCTGCCTAGGGAAATTAGGCAGTTATTTTTAAGATGTGGCGGGGAGTTCCCTCCATATAACGGAGAATCGGACGGATTTCTTGGTGAATGTTCTCTCACTCCATCCGTGGACGTTCCGGGTGCCTCAAAACATGACAATCCAGAAACCCCCTAGGAGTGACTCTTGTGTAGGGTCCTCGCTAGGCACCCCCATGAATTTAGCAAATCCTTTGGTTGAGACAACCTCTGCTTCTTCCGTCCTCACGAGGAGAATTAAGGATACTCGCCCGATGATTGGATCTATGAAGCAAACCAAGCAATCTTCAAATGAAGCTACTTTTGCAGAAGCGGATAGGCGGGAGTTGGATAAACCTTTGGGCGTAATTTTTCTATGAAGCAAATATACCATTTTCTATAGCCCGGAATGATGCGTTCAAAGCTGCTGTGATGAAGACTGCTGGATTTCAAAAATCCTATGCTCCACCATCTTACCATGACATTCGGACAAGGTTGTTAGGAGAAGTAAAGACGGAGTTACAAAAGAAACTAGATAGTAGACTCTCGGAGAGCCTTCGGAAGTTTGGAGGAACTTTGACCATGGATGGATGGTCATCTGTGACCAGTCGCCCTTTGGTGAATGCGATGCTCGTGACTCAAGCTGGAGAGCTTTTTCTTGGAGCTGTGGATACTACTGGCATAGAAAAAACAGCGGTGTACATGTCAACTCTCATGTTGAAGTACATAAAAAAAGTTGGACTAGAGAACATTGTCCAAGTATGCACAGACAATGCTTCTGTAATGCTCAATGCCTCAAAAATAGTCCTTGAAGAATATCGGCACATTTTTATGCAGAGGTGTGCGACACATGCAATGGACTTGTTGTTCGAGGATTGGGGAAAGGCTGGATGGATGGTGAATACTTTGGTCATGGCTAAGAGAATGGTCAAGTTTATCAAGAGGCGTCAAATGCCCCTAGCTGTGTTTCGTAAACACAAGGCAAAATTCAGCCTACTGATGCCTGGGAAAACAAGATTTGCTAGTCAATTCATAATGATAGATCGCTTGTTGGAGGTGAAGACATCATTGGAGCAAGTTGTTGTCGATCCTATGTTCACAGCCTATGCCTCGAAGAAGACGGTATCAGCTAAAGATAAGCTTATATTCTCCCGTGAGATCAAAAAAGTGGTGTTGAGCAATGAGTTTTGGAAGCAATGCAAAAGATTACGAGATATGGTGGCCCCCGTAGTCTACGCTCTGAGAGAATTCGACGGCAAGGCTCCTTGTACGGGCAAGGCTTGGCATATCATACGTAATCTTGAGAGACATGTCCATACTTTGCATACACCGCTAATCTCTTTTGAAGCATTCAAGGTGGCCACCGCAAAAGAGGGGTTTTACCATCGGAAACGGCTCATGACAACTGATTTACATGGCGCGGCTGCACTTCTAAATCCTCATTTACTACATGACGAAGAGATAGCTGGCAATCCCGATCTTACAATAGCTTCCAAGCGTGTTTTACGAAAACTATGTCCTCCGGAGGATTATGCAAACGTGGTGAGTAAATTTCTTGCGTTTCGAGTAAGGGGTCCACCATTCCATGACATGCTGGAGCCTAAGACTCAAAAAGTAGCTCCACATGCATGGTGGGAGTTTGAGGGTGCATGTGCTAAGCTCATCTCTCCAATTGCAATGCGAATACTAGCACAGACCGTGTCCTCGTCGGCTTGCGAACGCAATTGGAGTAGCTACTCTTATGTTCACAACAAGAAACGGAGTCGGTTACTACCGGGGAGAGCGATGACTTGGTCTACATATATTCCAACTCGAAATTGCTTGCTAATGATAAGTTGAGTGACGATGGGCGGTGGTATAGAGAGAACTTGGATTTAGAGGAAGACCAAGTACATGAAATCGATGAGGACGCTGTCGAGAATGAATCAGAGTCTGATGACAATGATATTTTTGAATTTGGTGATGAAGACGATGATATGACTTTCTTCCCCGCTTCAAATGATGAAGATGCTCTAAATGTTCACGATGCTAAGGGTGATTTTATCGCTGATGGTGTTTCGGCGGATGATCTAGAGGATGAGCAGCCGTTAACACAATTAATGACACAAGGCGGCATGGACAAATCGAATAACATCCTACTTGTTCTCGCTAGTGGTTTACGGTTGGAAAAGGAGGCGATAGATGTGGAGACCACGGCGTGCAATACTAGTGCCGGCTCTATGAGCTCTGATCCGGTCGCCGAGAATATCGCATCATGTAGTAAGAATGAACTATCTTTATCATGTGCTACTCCCCGCGCTTTATTTCAACCCTCTATTTTAAGGGTTACTACAACTATGGAGAAATCCTCTATGGGTTTGGTATCCCTTTCAAGAGCCAAATATGGCAGCATCTCTAGTGACTCTGATGTACTTTCGAGCAGGTATTCAAAGAATGCCAATGTTCCTCGTAGTGCCACAGGGTTACAGCACATGCTTGGCACTTCCAAGTCACATAACCGAAAATCTGCAACGGTTCCAATTGTTCCGCCAAAAAAACCAAAGATCCCTGTTAATCTTCCCGAATTTGACACTTGGCATAAATATGGGAATATACAATGTCCAAAGAATAAACCCAAGATCAAAGAAGAGGTTCCACGCGATTATGAATATGATCCTACGGGGTCTAATGGAGCTGAAGTGAAGGGAGATAGCAATTATGAGCAGTCCTCTGGTCCTGATGAGTAGTTGAATTTTGCATCTTTATGTAGTATAGGTTTCATAGAACTTATCCTTATTATAGATATTGTAGCTATAGTTTATTGTAGTACTTTATTGTTATACACCAAATGCATTTGGAGATTCTATTGTCTACATAACTATATTTAGTGTGTTGAGAAATTACATATATCTCTACATACTTGTCGCACGATGGTCTTCACTCTCAAGCATAGAGAAGAAATGCACATCAGATCAATAATCTTGCAACTCTTTACTTCAAATACAATGCCCCATGAGTCAATGGAAGCATTTTCATCATTTTTAAAACAACATCCGTACAACCTTAGGAAAGCATATTTTTATACGTTCAAACTAAAGGTTTACCTGTCATGGGCCAAGGCCTCGTTGATAAGCTCGGATGTTCACTCGCTATTAATTTTATAAATAGAACTTCGGCAGTAGAGCTAAAGTATAGCCTTGGCAGTAGAGCTAAAGTATAGCCTCGGCAGTAGAGCTAAAGTATAGCCTCGGCAGTTGAGCCAAGAGATTAGTATGTAAGGGACTCTTATTCATTGTAAACCTAAGTCTTGGATCAATATATTTCTTTTGTAGTTTTTGCTTGTTTTGACAGCTAAACTCTTACATAATCCAAGACTTATCTTGATTTTCTGAAGGGCTTCATCCTCCCTTGTTTTTTCAAACGACAAAAGTAGGACATTGATTAGATTGAGGAACTTATCCACCCTCGTGGTAGTGATTGAAGATAGCCACAGAACCGGGACGCATTTGAAGGCTTTGCGAAGCCTGAAGAGTTGATTGAGAGGTGTTGCTTTTTGAGATGGAGAACGCCCAGATGATCGATGATGAAATCTTGCAGCAGCAGCAGCAGGCGCAAGGAGAAATTACGGCGGAAGACTATCAATAGGAGATCGTGAGGTTGCGCACACACTTCAAGCTTCTCGCCAGTCGAGAAGTTGGCTATCAGCGATTGGTTGCACAACGATCGCGCAGTGGTGGCTCAGTAATTTGGACAATTCACGAGTTTAGGAGGTCCGTCTTCATCGCAGATGCGATCGATGCAAAGAACAATATGGAGGAAGCTGCCGTCGCATTGCGCAAGCGATTGCGATATTTCAAAGTTTGACGGAGTCGCAAGGGCTACCCGATATGGAAGGTCGAAGCGGATAACAAGCTTGAATTGATGGAGTCAGCACTTGGTACACCTCAAGATCAAGCCGCATACTTGTTTTCGAGGATGGACGCGAAGGCGCAGATGATGGTAGTATCTTTCTACCAAAATCAACGTGGTTGCAATGCGGCGACTTTTATTCAACATCTTGACAGCGTTTACATCGACCCGAATGCAGCAGCGCGAGCATTGAATCGGCTTCTAGCAATGAAGCAGGGTAGGGAGTCATTCGCAACATTCTTGCCCAAGTTTGAGAAGGAGCTTGGTGAGAGTCAACTTACCATGGTTCCGGATATGGTGAAGATAGGATATCTTCGCGGTGCTCTCAACTCAGAGATGCAACGCGCGATGATTGGACCTGTGACGTACATCGATTATGGTATGTTTGTCCAAGCTTTGTTGGCGGTCGGCTCCTCGGTCGGCTCTCAACTTGATTGCTTGCAATATCAGAAGGGTCGTGCAGCTCCGATCGCGACATCAAATCGCGTATGGCCAGATGGAGATGAGATGGATTGGATGCCTACAGTCCAAATAAGCAAGCTTCGAAGACGTCTGACTTTGGAGGAACAACAACGGTGTCGCCAAGAGGGACGCCTGTTTTTATGTTTGAAGCGAGGCCACCGTGCAAATATTTATTCATCCAAGCAAGGTGAAGGCAATGAGAAGAAGAAGAAAGAGAGCGCGGACAAAACTTCGATAGTGCGCGGTGAGAAAGAAGAGCAATGTCAAGACAGAGGAGGTCAAAGAGATGGAGAGTTGTGACTCGATGTAGAGTCGAAAAACGCAGCGACTTCCGGCATAAGACTCAGTCGGAGGCGTGGAAGCAGGTTGTCAAAGTTGAAGAATCTAGGAGACAGCTTAGAAACGGGTGGTATGTATGTTGATGTTTTAATAAACTCAACTATATCTTCTCGTGCTTTGTGTGATTCTGAATGCCAATGCTTTGCAACTGTGTCTGAGCAATTTGTTCGACGGAGAGGGTTGAATGCGTCATGTATTCAACCTAGATCTTTGGAGCAAGTTACGACAATGAAGAAGCGGCCTATGATTTGTCAAATTGCAAATTTTATGGCCGATATTGATGGTATGGAGGAGAAGATTGTTGCCTATGTTATTCCAGGACAGATAGATGATATAATCTTGCGAAAAGGTTGGATGGAGCGACATGATGCAAGTGTTCGACCTGCTAAAGAAGAGGTTTGCATTCGAAAACCTTTCAAGATGATTGTGAAGACTCGACCGATTACGTTGGAGCCAATGCAAGAGATACGTGTATCAGTGATTCAAACTTTGCAGAGAAGTTACCGAACGGTAGAGGTTTTTAGTGTCACTTGGTTGACATCCGTAAGGCACTACAAATGAAGGTGTATAGGGACCCGCACAACATGCTCCCCGACCGCTCATGCCGATTATTGACGCTTTTAATCGACAAAATGCAAAGTCGTTGCCCCCGCATAGGAAAGGGGTTGATCACGAGATCAATCTTATTGAAGGAAGTCTAATGATGACATCCCCGCCATGCCGTATCAAATGTCCAAGGATCAATTATTAGTTTTGCACAAGACCCTTACGGAGTTGTTGGATAATGGATTTATTCGCGTAAATAATTCACCGCAGCAGACTCGGTCATATTTGTGAAGAAACTGGCGGAGGATTGCGATTTCGTGTTGACTATCGGCGATTGAACGAGATGAGTCGGAAGGACAGCTATCCGATTCCGCGCATTGATGAGACGTTAAGATCCATTCTTTGCTGACCAAATATATCTCCAAGGTTGATGTAATCTCTGCGTTTCATCGGATACGTGTGAAAGAAGGTGACGAGTGGAAGACGGCGTTCAAAACACGCTTTGGCTTATATGAGTGGTTGATCACACCGTTTGGACTGACGGGCGCACCTGCAACTTTTCAGCGATATATCAATTGGATACTTCGCGACGAATTGGATATATGCTGCTCCGCATATATTGATGATGTGGTGATCTATAGTGATAATCAAAAAGAACATCGTGATGCAGTTCTCAGGATCATCCGTAAGCTTGCTAACGCAGGGCTTCAACTTGATTTTGATAAGAGCGAGTTTGAAGCAGGCACTATTAAGTATCTTGGATATTTGGTGAAGACCGGTTGGGGTTTGCAGGCTGATCCAGCAAAACTTGAGGCAATTCGTCAATGGGAGCCGCCAACAAAAGTGAAAGGAGTTCGTGGATTTTTAGGTTTCTGCAATTATTATCGACAATTCATAGATGGATATTCTAACATTGCAGAACCTCTTACTCGACTAACGCGGAAAGATCAACCTTTCCATTGGACATTGAAATGTCAACATGCCTTTGATCGATTGAAGGAGGCATTAATTCATGCGCCGGTGCTCGTTAAATGGACTCAGGTTTGGAAACAACCATTGAATGTGATTCCTCTGGTTATCGCTGTTGGTGGCACCTTAATGAAAAAGGTGGACGGACTTTGGCATGCGGTTGCTTATTTCTCGAAGAAACATAGTCCAGCGGAGTCCAATTATCCAATTCATGACAAGGAAATGCTAGCAGTTGTACATTGCATCCGCGAGTGGCGTACATTACTTGTTGGCCAACATTTTGAAGTAAGTTCAGATCATCGCAATTTGGCTTATTTTTAGAAGAAGCAACATTTGAGCGAGAGGCAAATGCGTTGGGCCTACGAGTTGAATGATTTTGACTTTGAGATCGTGCACAAGCCTGGCAAGGATCAAGTTCAATCGGATGCACTTTCTCGTCGGGAGCAGGATCTTTCCCAACACGAGATGATGATCGAATCATGAATCGATATCATCGGCTTTTGGACGGAGATGATGGCGCTTTGAAGGTTGTCGCTAAATCCGCATGGATCGCGAGATGGTGATGCGATTCGAGAGAAAGAGGCTCTCGCTCTGAGTCGATAATGACCCCGCGTCCCATATGTCCATTTATTGACGCAGAGATGATTGCATTATGGGATGTTGCCCCGCAAACAAATCATCGTTATTGGAAGATGCGAAAGGCGGTTATGGATGGTGAGCGCCGACTACCTAAAGAATGAGGCTTACCTATCACGATTAGTGAGTGTTCGTAGATTCGGTCATCGATTGCGTTGGCGTGGGACGAATATGGATTCCGCGCACGAACCTCTTCGGACGCGTTTGATCCAATCTACTCATGATTCACCACTAGCAGGACATCCAGGTCGTGAGGGGGCGCGTGACTTGATTGCACGTGAATATACGTGGCCAGGTTGACACAAGATGTTCGGAGATTTGTACGGGGCGCAACGTGTGTGGAAAATCGAAGATTTGGCGGAGGCGAGAAGCAAGGGTTGCTAAAACCTTTGCCAATTCCGCACGGATTTGACCGAGCTCTCCATTGATTTTATTACCGGATTGGCACCAAGCAGCGATCGTACAAATATCATGGTTGTGACATGCACCGTTTGTCCAAATCTATCATTCTTTGTGCCTATGAAGACAATTCGTGCACTTGATGTGGCTCACAAACTTTTAGAGCAAGTTTTTCAAGATCACGGATTGCCTACAAAGAATCGTGGTCGGATCGTGGTAGTCAATTTGTTAGTCCGCTTTGGATGTAAGTATGCAGATTGATGAAGATTACGCGTCGGTTGTCGGATGACTTTCCATCCGAGACAGATGGTGCAATAGAGAGGGCGAATCAAGAGCTTGAAACATATCTTCGTATTTTCACGACATTTGAGCAAGAAGATTGGGCTTTTCGATTTGCCGATCGCGATGATGGCGTTGAATAATCGTGTGTCGCGATCTATAGGTATGTCCGCATTTTTATGACTCACGGTTATCATCATTCGGTCATGAATATTACTATACCCGAGGAGGCGGGGTTCTTCGTTGTCACCGGCGGAAAAAGGACGCAAGCTTGTTGAGCTTTGGCGTAATTCAAGTGAATCGGCAACAACGGCAATGGCCATTGCGCAAGAGACTCAAGAACGCCGGTCAATACACGACGCTTTCGGTGGCGAGGATTTTCGTCCGGGTGATCGTGTGTGGTTGAAGTTGAAGAACATCAATACGTCCCGGCCATTCAAGAAGCTTGATTGGATTGCTCTTCCTTATCGTGTATTGGAGTGCGTAGGTACACATGCGGTTCGTTTGAATACACCGTCAGGTATTCATCCTGTTTTTCATGTGAGTTTAGTAAAGAAGGCAGCTGAGGATCCGTTGTCTTCCCAACTACCTCAGGATAATGAGCCCGGTGTTGTTTTGAGCAATCCCGCTTTCGAGGCATCCACTAGCGAGGACGAGTATGCTGTTGAAAGAGTGTTGCAACATCGACGTCGTGGGCGCGGTTGGCAACTACTTGTAAAGTGGACAGGATGGCCGGAGCCTACTTGGGAACCTGTTTGCCAATTACAAAATGTCATGGCCTTAGACGATTACGAGCGCTTGTTGCGCGCGTCTGGTACTGATATTCCTTGGGCACATTCTCTTCTATGACACTTGTTAATTCATCAGCACAGGAGGAGGAGGAGGAGGAGGCATTTGTCATGGGCCAAGGCCTCGTTGATAAGCTCGGATGTTCACTCGCTATTAATTTTATAAATAGAACTTCGGCAGTAGAGCTAAAGTATAGCCTTGGCAGTAGAGCTAAAGTATAGCCTCGGCAGTAGAGCTAAAGTATAGCCTCGGCAGTTGAGCCAAGAGATTAGTATGTAAGGGACTCTTATTCATTGTAAACCTAAGTCTTGGATCAATATATTTCTTTTGTAGTTTTTGCTTGTTTTGACAGCTAAACTCTTACATTACCATCCGTTCTAACTGAAGGTACATCCGATTGATCAATCTGAGCTATACTACGAGTACGCGGTCTTTGACTTGGATGGGCAATTCTACCGCCCTCTTTGTATTCCCGATCGACGGCTGCAATTTCGCCTCTCATCTCCGCCTGCCGACTATCCTCCCTTCTTTGCCCGATTGCCTCTTCCGCTTTTTGCTTGGATCCACTTGTTTGTTACGTAAGATTTCCATGGCCTTCGGGATTTGTGCAAGGACATCGTGCACAAGACCTTCAAAATCATCCAATAATAGGACTTCCGTGTCTTTTGGAGCTAAAATACATGTCCTCCAAAACGAAATGGCGTCATCGATACGCTTATCAAACTTCTTCTCCGCATCCCAATAAGAGACCTCCACATCTTAAAAAGAATTTTCAGTTATCGAAGTCTGGTATATTGCGGCTTCCTCCAATTTTGCAAGGACCACAACTCTTCCATTTGGAGTATGATCGTACTTCTTGTACTCCTCTCCAAAGTCGGTTGAATCGGTTATTTCGTGCCACGAACCATCTTCTCCCTTTTCCACTCTCTTTGGAGGAAATCGAAAGAAACATTTGTGTTCGATGCTCTAATGCCCTCCAAAATTACGCCAAAACAATTCTCGTTGCTCTTCACATGTAATATTCCTCGCCCTTATCTCTATTTCATAATCCTGTGTCATCCAAATTAAGGAATCTCTTTCTCCACCATATTGAATGCTTAGTTGGTGTTTTGATTCGGACGTATTCCACTCAAGTGCATTTCCCCAATCACAGTAGTGTAGAAATTTCTTTGGGAATTGATCCAATGGAAGATTCCATCGGTCAAACTCGTGCCGTGGTGGCCTAAGATCTCGTATGCCCATCATCTCGTAGAATCTCGTGCTAGTTGGGGAGCGACATGCTGGACATACCGATTTTATCATGGCATATCGGCATGTGCAAGTAACATGAAAGTTATGGCCACATTGGCCCAACGTGTATGCGCCCTCTGGACCAAAATGATGTAGGCACACCGCACATTTGTCCTTAAGTATTGCCGGAGGAGGGTCGCATGTGTTGATTACAATGCGAGCTGACACTTGTAGGTGCAATGAGAGTCTACTGTACGGCGCCCATCCTTCCTCTATCTCCAAAGTCCAATCAACATCATTGTTTCTTCTCATCTTAGAGTAATTTGTACGCTCCATCATATCTTTTGCATCATCCCAAAAAGTAACCTCTGAAAATTCATATCGTTTTTTTGTACTGTTCTCATGAAACTTCTCCAATGAAGCATCTCTAACTTCACGTGAATCTTTTGATTTAGTTGCAATCGATATGAGATCGTCTTATGCCTTCGAAACCAAGGTCTCCCTATCTTGAAGTCAATGAACCCATCCCAACCGTGGTAGTGTGCATTCTTGGAGTGGTGTAGAATCTACCGTTCTCAAAGTTTTCCGTAATGCTTCCAATTCAGCGACTGCGTCATCTCTCTCTTTACTTGTAGCCTCCGACTTCATTGACCATGCTTTTGCATCATCCTCCAATTTTGCAACTGCTACATGTCTCTCCTTATTTGCAGCCTCAAACTTCATCGCCCATGCTCGTGCATCTGCGAGTGCATTATCTCTCTCCTTATTTGATATCTCCAACTTCATTGCCTACGGACTTTCATCAGCGTGTATTTTGATAATTGTCTTTTCCTTATCTTCTTTACCATCCTCCTTACAACTCGCATCATAGTGTGAAAGAAAAAGATTGGATGAAGTCCCTTGAGTGTCCTTTTGTGATGGAACAAACTCGTCACCTTCTTTTGAGTCTTCTAACGAATCCCTAGATACACGGCAAACTGCTTCTTCATACTTTGCATCAATGTCTATACCATACGTTTGCCAAACATCCGAATTTGTTGCAATTCAATGTAATACTCTCTAATGGAATTCCTCAGAATATTAATTTGTCCCTCCAGTTTCCCAATGATCTGCGCATCTCTTAGAGCATCGTTTAGAAGAAGGTGCCATCGATTTATGATTATCTCATAATTTATAGCAGCCTGTAGAATGTTAGGCATGATACCTGCCAAAGTGTGACTCATCTTCACTAATTCAAGAGCCATACTAGCAAGTATACTTGACCCCACTTTCAAGTTGATCCCTACAGCAGCTATGTCACTAGCCTTGGTAACTCCCCAATCATTCTCTGGCAAACCTTTCTCTTTATCTACCGCATTCCACCAATCTGCCATTCTTTGTGTCGTGTTCAGAAACTCATCCAATTTCTTATTGCTTGGTATCGTACGCATATACTCCTCGAATTTGCCCACCATACCCGAATCGGGACCCATGTCATCCATGGCATCTGTTGGTGATTTGGTTTCCCGTGCTTCACTTGGCCCTGCGTCCTCTGATGTTGGTACGTGGGTTACATGAGGTTCTCCAACTACTTTTGTATCTTCGAGCGTATCAATTATTGTTGGTTTTACGAGTGGAGCATCCATGGCAACCATGTTCCTTGCATACTCCTTCTATGTCGTGGTTGTTGGAGGAGAATCCTTCACCGCCGTCTCATCAGATTTCCTCCTCAATTGCTGCAATAAAGCCTTTGTAGAGTTTGATTCTGGATCAAACATATCTGGGATATCCTTCTGATTACTCCCAATTTGAAGAGGAATTGCACTACTTGCTGTGAATGTGCTCCAGTTCACCTTTTGCTTCATTATTAGCTCACCATACACCATGGACAAAAGCGTATAAGTAAAGTAACCTTTGCTCTTGGGACGAGTTCCAAACAATGCCACCCAAACTTCTTCAGCACAATCAAGAAAGTGATCATCCTTGCATGTTTGCGGATTGCAAGTAAAATTATTGGTATTAACTCTGTGACATGCTCTAGGCAAAAGTTTCCCAATGTGGTATATCTTCACATATTTCTTACAGGTCGCCAATCTCCAGTGTTCCCCCTTTTCTAGCTCCCAATCGCTCTCCGCTTTGATGGCTTCATCATCCAAAATCTCGTAATGCAACTCCTGGCTCGCCCCTTTTGGTTTCACACTCTTTGACGGTGTCTCATGTAAAACCAACTCCGTCTCCACCAATTCTGCTTTTGTGTGTTCTCTCGCATGTGACCTCAAGGTCTCGTCAGAATCAACCTCCATCTTTGTATTATCAGTCACCGTCGCCATGAAGAACGGGGAGTAATTAAAATACTCCGAAGATATCCCAAGTTTGCAAAAACTCTATGAAGCAGCCGCAAGTATCGTGTAGAACGCCGACATCTTTTTGCCAACACAAATGCAGCACACGAGAAGCTAATGTCCACGGATGCAGCTCATTTGAGGTGGATGTATTCGAGAAGAAGTGAGGGGAAATGAGGGTCAAGGACCATCTATTCCCTCAATTTACCAACCCTAACGGCCGGCCGCACGTACCGGTCGCTCGACCAACCACGACCGCGAACGATGACAGCCGACTGATCTGGGCGGCCGTTTTGACCGGCCTAACTTGAATTTTTTAATTATTATTATTTTTTTTATTTTCTTTTTTAATCCAAATGTGTTAATGAAATGTGAAAAAATTTCCTTGGATCCTTTTTGATCCCTCAAAGATTTTTTTTATTAAAATCTCAATGATTATTACACAATAAAAAAAGAATCTTATGTTGATTTTAGAAATGCTACATGTTCTTTAATCACAGATAGATCTTCACTTTTTCTATTGAGATCGAAACCATTTCGAGTCTACTCTATAAAGTATAATTTTTCACAAATTCAAAGATGTTTCGTACATAAGGCATACCTTTGAGTCCAAAGTGTTTCCTTCTTCTCTATTTTCCTTTTGTTAATTATTCGCCAACTTTTATCATTCCAAGGTATTGCTCTCTACCATTAAGTTTCATTGAACATACTTGTTGATACAACGGTGATACTTAGATAAATGTGAATAACTTTGTAGTTGGAGATTTCATAATTGCATTAGCTTTATTATAAGAATTTTCACTTTATCTGAAAATGATGAAATTGTGTAAATTCTCTTGTGTACTAATACATTATGAACTCGTAATTTATGAGGCTTTATGACTCAAACTTTGGGCCACATGACCTACAACTATAATTCTACTACAAGATTCTATGGTTGAGAATGTAAATTGAATTTCCTCATATTAATATAGGACCCTTTTTTTGGAAATGTGTCATTCGCTTAAAACCAGGCTCTGAGTTTGAGGTGTCTAGAATCTTAGATCCTATGTTGAATGTTGAAAATACTACCAATATATTCCTTGCAAGAAACTCCTGATTTATTCCATGTCAATAATATCTTCAAACAAAAATGATAAATACAAAATAGATTATTTTGCAAATAATCAACTATGTAATGGGGAAAACTGCCATTATTGTCCATTAAAAATATAATTCAATACAACAGCATACGTACACGAATCCATTATTTTCCGAATTTATTATAAACCATAAACCATAAACCATAAATCCTATCCGCAAGTGATTTTATCTAAGAGATACTCCAAATGAAGAGGTGATGGCTCTTCAAAATATTGTATTCCCAAATCAATCAATCAAAGTTTCTAATATGAGATTAATCAATTTTATTTAACATAAAATCTCACTACTCTACGTGTACAAGCTCAAATATGATCATAACTTTATAAGTTTATGCCATATGTTAAAAACATATAGAGTGGAATATTTTCCTAAATTTATTTGGCTCCCTTTTTACTTCTCTTTATTTATGATTGCGAAATAGAAAACAATAGATACGTATTTCTATAACCTTCGTAAGAGGTAAATAAATAATTATTCAAATCAATACAATAAGAAAAATGCTAAAAATAGTTATTTAAATATAATATGTGCAAATTAAGACCATTTATTTGTACTACAATATAAAAATACCCTAGCTTAGTTCAAGGGTGTCAGACAAAAATAGCCAATAATAGAATGAGTTGTTTAAGCACAGTGTTTTTTAGTAATAAGTACTACTAAATTAGATACACAACGATGGAGTTATCTCCAAATGCACATCAGATAATATAGACCATAAAATGTGGACAAGTTAAGGCCTAAATAGGAAGTTTAAATATTAACTAATATGGTAATACCAAAGTTATGAAAACTAAATGCTCACACATGCTCACCTACAATTGATATATACTTAGATCTCTCCAATGTTAGACATAACTATACTCTCATCAAGGAATAGCTAAAATTCCTCGAACGTGATACAAGAGGATTTAGGGCCACTTCAAAGTACACAATAGAGGCCAAGCCATTAGTGGGGCCAATACACGACAACATCTCGTTGTGAGAATGGATCAATTTTTGACAAAAGTTGGGAGATACAATAAATGAATGTCAATTTATGGCATAGAAGCGTTTTCTTGATTCGAATTAAGAAAGAATATTTTTAAAAAATAAAATCAATGTGAACAAATCAAAAACATGGACTCCAGCTAGTAATAAGAATTGTCTTCAGGACCTTCGTTTTCCTTCTAGAAATGGGCACCAACTCCCAAGGGCTTCACAAATGGGGGAATTGGCCCCGTTTTATTGATTGTTAAATGTCTTCTCCAATTGAAGCCAATTGTTCATAACATCTCAGCAGGTGAGTAACATGGCATGGAGATTTGTTGGCCTTCACTCCCCTAGTAAAGAGTCCCTTATTATATAATTATTTAAAGCCCAAAGTATCTTTGTCATGAAACATTATTGTTTCAAAGAAAGAGAGCTTTCCGACATTCCCTTGTCAAAACATTTGCTGCCCTGATTTAGACGCCACGTGGACCAGAGAGGCTAAAAATAGTAGTTTTAAAATGCAAGTATGCAATGCAAGAAAGTGATAGAAGTTGTGCAAACGGGGAGTTTTGGGGAGAGGCACGAAGAGGAGGGAGAAGAAAGTACGCGGGGCGACCGACCGACCTGTCGCCCGAGGGACCTGGTCGGTCGCTCGAGGGACCTGGTCGGTCGCCAGGCCAGTCGCCTCGTTCGTCGGCAAACCGGTCACCGGTCGCTCGGATCGGTCGGTCGGGCACGAGCGGCCTAGATCAACCGATCGACCGCTCCATCAAGCGGCCGCAATTGGCCGATTGATCGTGCCGCCCCAATTGGTTGTACACATCGATCAAGGCCGCTCGATCGGTAATGTGACCGCTGCCGTTCGGGATCGGACGGCCCGTGCTAGCTGGCCAATGGCGTTCGATCCCCCGGTCGAGGGGCGAGCCCAAGTCGCCACCTTGTCGCTGCTGAGAATGGCGCCTAAGTTTTTATGATTGAGGGGCGAGCCCAAGTCTCCACAACCGAAGGGCGACCCTACAAAAATGGATTGGGAAGCATGGAGTCACCCAAACTGCGTTGCAAAGCCGGGTTGGCAAGAAGAGAGGGCCGACATTTGGAATTGCTCCATTTGCAAAAAGTACGTGAAGATGTATCATGTACTGAAACTATGGCCGCTTCATGAAGCACAAAAATATGGTCCTCGACGTGAAGGCTCAGTAAAGACTTGCAAAAGCGATCATTTTGCGCACCGATATCATGAAGTCACAATTGCGGTTGGAATCAAGAACACAAGGCCAAAGCTGGTGTTGTATTCTACCATGGTCATGGTTTGGGCTGAAATAGTTCTTCACAAAAATATTGACTGGACCATTGTGCTAGATTTAAACGTGCATTTATTAGATGGCAGCATTCGATTCATTCCAATGAATTAGATGGGACCAAGCGATTGTTATACTTCTTATTCAGAACGTTCAGCAGATATGGATGCCCAACTTCAACAACATCGAACTCCAAGGGGATATGGGGGCACTAATCAATATACAAACGATGACGATCTTCAGACACCAGTATCCTTTGGCACAGGAAGTGAGGGATATTGCCATGGTAACCACCAATTCGGTACTCATGTGGATTATATGCCACCCCATCAGCAAGATATGTACGGAGTCGAACCCGTGTACGGTAGAGGTGGATCTAGTTTGAACTACCCATCCCCAATATATACACGAGGTACACATGGTTTAGGAGGTGAGCAGAGTAGCGGATCCAATGTTCAGGGCAACTTAAGCTCAACTCATCCTATAAACCCATACAATCATGAGAACCAATACGGTACACCATTCGGTAGTCTCGATTACCGTAGGTCATCACACCCGAAGGATACATACGAGTATGGAGGCCAATATGATAGAAGATCAGAGATTGTTGGCAATACGAATCATGGATATAGTCAAAATGCATTCGGGAGTAACAACATACCTTCAGCATCTTTAACACCATATTCATTATTTTGAGAGTATCCCGCAATAATGAGAGTATTGTTGAGTCCCGGAAGTAATGATAAAAAGCCAAATAGGCCGTTAAAAATGGTATAAAGTAGATATATATGGATGAATAGTTGTATACCATGATGGAACATACATGAATGTATGTTTATTTATAGACATTGTATACACCAATTGACCTCGTCAAAGGAAATATGGTCGTCCAGATATAAATGTGAGCTCTAGTTACATATGAATGATCTGAATGTACGATGGTAAATACGATATTTCCATACCAATGGAACGATATAGTATCGTATTGAACGTGGGCTATCAATGAAGAACTACGCCGATCAATGTCCCCTAAATCATATCAAGACTGTTGCCGTATCACAAGTGCGAACGGCTTCGAATTTCTGCTAGTCCCTTCCACACATCTGGGCCACGCCTGTAGCCTGTGTATGGTGACAAACGAGAACTTGATTTTTCCCGTCTTTGAAGCTTCAAAATCCGTTGCTCCCATGCATCACTAACTGGAGGACAAGTGACTCTAGGCTGAAATCTATTGTGTGATTGAGTCTGGCAGTGACCCTTGTGTAATGGCGGGCCCATAGTACGGAAGGGCAAACGTGAGGTATCAGCAGCATGGGCAACAAACGGTTTAGGTAGCCACTTTAATTCTTTCATGCAGTCTCCAAGTTCTATTGCCAGCTCCAAAGACTTCAATGGAGAAGGCGTAGAGAGAGAATGTGTGTTTGCACCACAAGATATTTGAGGCGTCGATGCCTTATGAGGTGATACAGGAAGAGCCGGGGACTCAAAGATGACCGGTATGGGCATGAGTGCTGCAACAATCGCCTAAGTCCATGAAAAGAGATAGAGACATGTAAGTAAATCAAATTACGATTGAAGTTAACAACCACAAAAAAATTCAAAGATGAAATACTTTATTTATTACATACCGGTACCGGAAGTGCATCCTCAAGTAACTCAGAATCATCATAAAGCTTTCTTTGCGGAGCTCCACCTTGACTTGATTCGTCTATCATGGTACGGTTCTTCAGCGGGGAAGGAGAACATGCAGAGCGTGGTCGTTTACCGCCATAAGGAGGACTATCGACAACACCATCATCGATTGCCATTGTCGAGTAGTCCATAGTTGATTTTGCAGTAGCTGCTGAGTATATTATATGGCCCATTCCACTCTGCGAAATTGTGTATTGTCCGTAGTCCAAAATCGAATCAGCAAAAGCAGCGCAACGGAAATCAAAATCATTGTCCGAAACCGAGACGGAATTGGACACATGGATACGAATTCATTTTAGAGGAATCATCAACAAGGATGCTATGGAATATGATATAGCCAAATCAGCTTGACTCGAGTTAAATCAATGCCGTGAGAACTGGCACCATCAAATACTAAGATAGAATAAAAGTTCGGACACAAGCATGCTCTGAAACATAATCAGTCCGAGAGAAGACTTTATTATTGAAGTCATTTATTATAATCTACACAATATACATGACAAATTTGAATCTTGTCTGGTGAGACCAATCTTGGTTAACTAGCCTAATCAAGCACTAGCTTCCTAGAAGCCTCTACGGCGCTACTAAGCTCTTCGTATTCGGAAGTATCGAGCTCTTCAGAAAGCATTCTACGCCCAATGTTGTCTTCCCTACGGAAAGACAACAAGCCTTGACCGCGGCTTTGATGTAGCTATTGAATCCAAGGGAGGAGCTCGTCCACCAAGAATCTGTCAGATACGTCATCCTCTGACCACGAGACTGGCACTACGACATTCTCTGGTTCATTCACGACGTGCTTCTCACGGCTATCGTCAATGATGATCGTGTCATGCTCATTCAACTTTGAGTTTAGACCATTGAAAAGCATATCCAGTGGTTTGACGAAGAGATCCTTATTAGTCCCCTTCACCTTGAAGTTGGACAACTTATTCCCCGGTCCACAAACCTTGACAACCTCACATGAGTTCTGCCCCCAAACAAGATACGGGGATGGCACACCCCGGAACAAGTAGTCACATATGGATTTCGTAGTTGCATAAACCATCGAACTCCATACGGAGACGTATGCAACTTTACTCAACTCACGAAGGAAATCAAGGCAGAAGGGCCGAACGAAAACGGCCTTGGGACCAATCGTCGACTTCGTCGTGCTCGTCTCTGAAGTTGATCGTGTAAATCATCAGTGAACACATCTGCGAGTAGACACACTAAGGTTTGAAGAAGTCAAGAACCTGTACGTTCAACTCGATTCGAGTTAAAATAAAGCTGGCGTGTGAGAGCAGTACTATACTACTCAGATGTGAGCATTCAACTCGACTCGAGTTGAATACAGAATATTAACTACTAACCGCCAGCAATCAAAACATTCAACTCGAGTCGAGTTAAATCTAAGACCGCATAAGAAGAATAGACCTAACTAGTCAAAAGTGCGTATTCAACTCGACTGGAGTTGAATATGAAAACATGGTTTCGTAGCAGACTTAATAAACCATTCAACTCGAGTCGAGTTGAAAGGAGTTCATAAGTGAAATGATCTCATGAGTGAAAGGATGTACTCACCCAGGCCGCACAGTAGAGCTTCCCGCCTCCAAAAACACTGAGGATCGCATTCCCTTTCTTGCAGAAGAGATCAAGAAGCTTCAGGTAGAACTCCATCCTCATTTCTGTATTATAAATACGGTAGTCGAGTTCGTTGTATCTCCCGCAGATGTTGAACTGTGGAGTGTCGGGGCCCTGGAAGAACTTGGAGAGATTCGAAATCTTCAACTTCTGCGATTTTTGAAACAAGAAGAGGATGTGAACATGATCTTTGGCCTTCTTGGTCGAGAGGGTTTGATCCTCAAGTCGCTCAAATGGAGCCGGAATGTATTCCGCATACTCAATCTTGTAGTTCTTTCCGAACTCCCAACTATCAAGGTGATTCTTAATCTTCGCCTCAGCATTCCTACTACCGCAGATCCAAACCCAAACAGGGATTTCAGTAACCACCGGGTCCGTGATAGACTTTAGGACCTGGAGGACGTTGTAGAAGTACGAGCCTGATGACGAGCTTAATGGAGCTGATACCTCCTGCGCTTCGGGGAGATTGCGGAAGTCCATAATTTCGACCTTGATTCTCTTGGAAGATGATTCGTTCCAAGAGTCATCGTGCCATTCTCCCAGTACATCGTCCTCCAGGCTGTAGGCCCTAAAGTTTGTTTCGCCCTTTGGAACGTGAAACTTCCCCTTGTTGGTGAGAAAGACTCTGAAGAACTTTGCTGCATACGGCAAGAGTTGCTCCACGGACTTGTTCTTGTTGCTGGGGAATTTTGACTGTGCAAAGAACAACTCCCCGGGAGTCGTGATCAAGACGATCAATGTAGCTCGCGTTATCTTGAAATCAATCTTGAATTTCTTCGAGCTCTCCTTCTTGAAGTCTCCGCTCGTGCTGAACAACATTAAGACAGGGCGCATGCTGTGAATCACGCGCTTCATGATAGTCTTCTTCTTGCAGCGCTCAAGCCAGTCGTAGGAGCTGTAGCAATCTACAAACACACCCTTCAGCTGCTTCAACGTGACTTTGGGGTATGGAAATGACTGTTTCGGGTTTGGTTTGTTCAACATATGCTCGGCTAGTTGCTTGATCTAGGGGTAGCTTGTGTTGCCGATCCATCTGAAGAACTCCCTGGATAAGTTTCCATGCTCAGGCTTCCACTTCTCCAACTCCTTCATCTTCCTTCCTGTGTCGGGGTCGATAAGCTCCCCTTGGGATGCGGCCGAGATAAGCTCAAGCCAGACCTCGTAAACATCATTAGAAGTACAAATGATTTTGAGCTCATTCTCAATGTTGAGCTTTTCTCTAGCCGACTTGCTTGCTGTCACTGCTTTCTGGGCGCCCTTAACGTCAATGAGAGCAAACCTAATCTTTAGAGCTTCCATGAACTCCTCTATCAACCGAGTACAATATTGAGTTAGAAATTCAACTCGAGTTGAGTTGAAATAGGTTACAATTGGAATGGAGTCTAGAGAATGTGGTCATCAAAATAGTACATCGTTAGTATTGAATGACACATTTTAACTCCAATCAAGTTGAATGGAGTTGCACATACATTGAACGCGTCTTTAGATAGTTTCTTGCCCTTCGAGGTTTTCTGTGGGACGGTACTACCAACTTCATTAGCCTCCTTAGGATTCTCCGCTCTAGCGAGGCTAGTCCACATTTCTCGCACCCCGATGATGTTTGTCGCCCACGCTGGATTTGTATTCATGAAGTGGTTGACCCTGTTGTAGAACACGGAGATTCTCCGAATAATGGACTTATCTTCAATCTCCTCCCAAGATTGGGGTTTAACGAGCTTATTCTTGGGGAAGACGCAAAGGGTGTTCTTCTTCTCCTTATCGCACATCTCAATCAGGAAATACATCGTGTGCTTGACATTTTCCTGCTCGAGGTTCCGGATGTTCAGCTTCGCGGGGGGAGTAAAGAGACGGTCGATCGGAATCTCAAAAGTGACATCTGAGTCGAAGATGTAAGAGTCCTGGCAAAGAGCCCAGTAGTTCTTGAAGACATTCATGGACACTTTGAAGTCGACAACTTTCTCAATGTTGTCGATTGGGATGTCTGTCAAGGCTGACACTAGGCTCGCCTGATCAATCTCCATGGGATCGGCCAAGGTTGACTTCTTCGTCGTGACTGATTTGATCTTCTTTGGTTGTCGCCCTCGCTGTGTTTGGGAAGCATTCGCCTTGCGCCTCTTAGATCGCGTCGCCTCAAGAGTCTGAGATAAGATCAACTCGTGGCTGCCAGCGTGCATGCTCACTTCCTGCGTCAGACGAAGGGGATGCACTTGCATCTTCTTGCGTTGCAGCTTAGCTTTGAAGTTCACCATGGCAGTGACCAATGCTTGGAGACGAGGGGCTAGAACATTCGGGGGCCGCTAGTGACGGAGCTCGGTTGTGAATCAAAACTCGCAAATGTGTTGCTCAACATTCTTGGCTAAGGGATCGTACTCAGAATTTTTTATACTGTCGACATGAGCGAAAATGTCGAAAGTGATCCTCAAAGTATCGATCATGTAAGTGAACCTCTAGTCTTGGTCAGTAGTCGTGTTTGAGTGGGGTCGTCCACGATGCACGTCATGCAGATCCAGTCACTGTTGAGGTTGACAACATCGATGATGTTTTCCTCCAAATTGACAGGAAGATTGCACTCTGCTCCCCTGTACTTCGTGACGACAACCATCTTGTCCGTGTGCGGTGTAAGGAGCATACTCCACCATTCGACATCGGAAGGCTCCTTGTGCACCCACACGTCTCCAAATATTTCTTCATCCGGGACTTTGTTGTCCCCCTCAGGAACATAGGGCTTGAAGAATGCTGAGAGCCTTTCCTTCGGATTGCTATTTTCTGTTGACATATGGAGGCTATATTAGTATCTTTCTCAGGATATATTTATTGCAATGTTATTCAACTCGAGTCGAGTTAAATGTTATGTTTCGTTCTGAAGTGCTTGAAAGACTGAACAATGTCTATCCTTTTCAACTCGATTCGAGTTAAAATGTATTTATAGTGGCTCACGTGAGCGGTACTCCGATTCAACTCGAATCAAGTTGAATATGTTTACTGTGAGTTACTGACTTTGATCAACATGATTACGATGCTAATTCACTTTAACTCGAGTCGAGTTAAATGTTTTGGTCTTTTTTAACTGCTCAACAACTCTACATAGCTAGAGTCGAGTCAAGTCGAGTCGAGTCGTTTCAACTCGAGTGGAGTTGAATTATAATTATTGTTGCTCATGTATGAAGGTACATTGATTCAACTCGAATCGAGTTGAATTGGTCTACTAAGACTAACTGAAGTTGATCAACATTATTACTATCCTAATTCACTTTAACTCGAGTCGAGTTGAATGTTATGTTTCATTTATATCTGCTCTAACGACTTTAATTTGTTAACCCGTTTCAACTCGACTCGAGTTGAATTATTGTTTGAGGTAATCACGCATGCCGCTACTCTAATTCAACTCGAGTTGAGTTGAATATGTATATGAGACTTACTCGACTGAATTGACATTATTTCAATGCTAATTCACTTCAACTCGAGTCGAGTTAAATTTTATTTTCCTTCCGTAACTACTCGGACAACTTTATAGTGTTAGTCTGTTTCAACTCGACTCGAGTTGAATTAATATTACAGTTGCTATTGTAGGGTGCTACTCTAATTCAACTCGAGTCGAGTTGAATTGTTCATATGTCCTATTTCTATTCCAAAATATATGAGTTAATCGTCGCTACTTATAATGCTACTTTAAGTAACAAGAATTTAATGGATTAGAGATTCAACTCGGGTCGAGTTGAATTCTCTCTGCTGTGTGTGAGATTCAACTCGAGTCGAGTTGAACTGCCAACTATTCTGCTAAAACAACTTCACATTGAACGAGTAAAAAATAGTGTTTACTCACCCATTGATAGATTTGCTTCTCTTCTACTATGTGAATACCGCACGCAATTCAACTAAGCTCAGCTTTGTCTTGATCCTGAAAGAACAAAATTGCATTCAAATTTGATCATTGTCGAATGTAATCAATATTGCATTGAAACAAAATCTGCTGCAATCCAGTAGAACAGAATCAACAATCCATGCAGAAAAGTGCTCAATTCACCACATATGAGACCATTTACAACTGATCATGCTAAGAAAAACAAAAATCCAGGTTAACATCACCGGAATCAGCAAACAATATCAAAGATTTAGGCTCGTGCAAGTGATCAAATGTGCTAGTGATACCTGTCGTATTCAGAGCCTATTTATACAAGACCAAGTTGACCGATATACTTCTCTAAAGGCAAATAGGAGATTCGAATGTGACGCCACTGAAATCAAATTGCAAAACTTTGAGACATTGACTAATTAGCTAAACACTCATACAAGAGTGGCTCGTGCTAAGTACTTCATGTATGGATCAAACGTGATTGCGTACTAGAACTAGAAATAACCATAATATCTCTTGAAACGAAGAGAAATATGCCACAAGATTTGTAAAACCTCTAAGAAGGCAACACAAAAAGCAAGAGGCAAAGACTCAACATCATTGTTGCAAAACGTCCAGAGAAAAAATTGCACTGAAAGAAGACCAACACAAGAGGCAACGGGCATTATCAACTCAACCACATTCTGAGCACGCCTTGACAGATGGTAACGGACTTCGTCTTCTTCTAACTGCAAGCTAGAGAATATAGGTGACTAGCATACCGTGGCTAAATTGGAACTATCTGATCAAACCAAAATCTCGATTACCTATCATACCGTGGCTGAATGGAAACTGGACGCCCATGGCCATCTACATACATACTGGTATTCATGAACATCAATATGGTGTAATACTCAGAATTACTACTTGGCTGATGAAAAAGGGCAGCACCAGCTATTAGTTAATTCACGACTAAGCATAGCAGATACACTACAAGGCCAGAACGATAATCAAGCTGCACTACATGTATGTCGTTCGAACCAGGTATATGTAAGCGAGTAGATAAAGGACGGACTATATAAACAAGAACGAGTACACAACCTTCGAGGCCAGGAGATAGCTACTCTCGAGGCCCCTAATCTTGCCCTAATCTTTCGTCATAGTGGTTCAATCGAATGAGCTCTGAGAGTAGATGTGCAGGAATTGAAGCTAGCTCGATGATAGATCAGTTTTTTTTGGGCTTCTTCTGGAAGAGACCCTAAACAGACGGCCGGGGGGCCTCAAAAACCTCAAAATCCCGGCCTCAATACGGATAGCAGGCGGCAACTTGAGTTCATGAACAGGAATTGCTAGTCGATATTCAATAGTTTAAAAAAAAAAAAAAAAAAAAAAAACCCTAAAGCTTACCAACAACTTGCTGAACTCCGCACTCCGCTGCAGTACACCCTCTTCCGCACTCCGCACTCCGCCGCAGTACACCCTCTTCCGTCGCGATAAACCTTCTCCACAAAAGCAGAAGTCATAGCCTTCACCGCCACGACCACGCTCCTCTTCGCAGGTCAGAGTTTCCGCCACAACCGCTCCTCTTCGCAACTCCGTCCCAAATTCTTCCTCGGCGCAAACCCCAAAAACTCTAAACCAATCTACAGTAGTGCGCCTCGAACAAAATGGCAGCAAAGCAAACACGAGCTCAACACCACCGCTAAACGACAAAAACCTAGAACCTCAAAAGCCATCGCAAAACGACAACAGAGTCGACAGCGCAAAAAGACAAGAAGAGGAGGACAGCGCGAACTCCGCGGATGGCAGATGGAGCAAAAGCAGATGGAACAAAAGCAGAGCGCGTAGAAGAAGCAAAAGCAGAGCGCGCAGAAGATAGGGGAGGAATGGCCAGTGGGTGGGGGAGATGGGCAGTGCTGATGGCGGCGGTGGTGGGACGTCGGGATCCCATCACGAAAAATTTGTCTATACCCATGATCATGTGCATGGGCATGCTCATGCACATGGTCATACACACATACATGGCCATGTACATGACCATGCCCATGCACATGATCATGGGCATGACAAACGTTTTTACTTTAGTCATTATTTGTTGTAAGATTGTTACTTTTTAAGTATGTTTACTAATTCTTGGCTAAATTTTGACAACAATTATGTGTAAGTTCTATCCAAATTTTGACTAAGTAAATGTGTAGGTTTTTAATGGAATTTTTGGACTAAATTGTAATCAAATTTAGTACTCTAAAGTACTCTAAATTGTTAGTTTTAAACAAGAAATTTAGAGGGTACATTGTTCCCTATCTTTTGTAATAAAAAGTCTGTCATGTTTAGTTTTATCCCCTACAATATACATGCATGAAAAACCATTTTAGATTTAAAATAATTTGATATGAGGCTCTTCACTTTCTAATTGATGTGTAATATTTTGATCATCAGAGTAAAACAAATATACTGTATTTGTACCACAAATTGTCTTATGCATATTAATTTCTTCTACTTCTACCAAGTCTGTACTATTTTCAGATGATAGGTATTTACAAGTACAAATAATAGTTTGTTAGTATAAATAAATATTACCATAAGTACATACGCTAAGTTTTGAAAAACGTGAATATACTACTTATACTCTAGTCACATTGGGTAAAGTATGAAAATTGCTATGCGAGTACTATCCAAAGGCAAAAGTTGCTATTAAAAAAGTGATTTGAATTTTTATAAAATTAAAAGTGAAACTTATCACTCTCCATCATAATACCTCTTCTCTATGTAAAAAAAAAAAAAAAAAAAAAAAAAAAAAAAAAAAAAAAACCAAAAAAATAAGAATCAAAGTTCTCGGTAAATAAGTTATTTGGTATTAGTTGTTAATAAACATTATTTTCAATGAATACATTTTTTGGATAATACAAGTATAAATGAAGAGATTATTTAATACACATATAATTTGAGAATCTATGGACATTTGATAGACTTTTCGATAAATTTATTAATGCTAATAAAGAAATAAATATGTATATAATAAATTGATCAGCACACAATACGGTATCTTATACATATTCATATACATTTGTACTGGTATATAATTGAGTTAAAATTTTATGTATTTAACATATTATGTATATATTGATGTATATTTATATTCATTCATATGCCCATTTATTTGTATTGTTTTTATTCTATGTTAGTATTCTAAGTTTTTTAATGTATTTTTTATTAGTAGTGTACGATATATTTGATTCCATTGATTCTCTGTTATTGAGTAAAGTTTTGTGAATGGAATGTTCTCAATTACTCTAGTTACTCTAATTTGTAATTATTATATTTTATTCAATAAATATATCAATACGAATATGTATTTTTTTTCACTAATAGTTATGTATAAAATGTTTAATTTTATACACAATTTTTACACAATTTTAAAAATTTAAGACACAATTGTTTGTAAAAATAAAAAATCCATATTTATGAATGAGTTTCCCTCCAAATTCAATCTCCCGCCGAAACATTTTCGCCGCTGAATATTATCAAATTTAGTTTTAAAAAGTGGAATCTTATTTAGAAGCCTAATTAAGACAAAATTCATGTTGCGACAAAATGTGTTGGCTTTTTGCACGATATCGGGCTTCGAGGATACTCTTACAATGTAGCCGTTGAGGTCGGGCTAGGGTTGTTAGTTCAGTCTCTCAATCTTCTCTTTCATTTTCTCTCACTCTCGTCCGTGCTCTCGAGGTGCGCTTTGTTTCATATTTCGTTTCGGTGTGTAGGTTCAAGGTTGCGTGTGTGTGTAGAAGGAGTTTGAGTTGGTTCTGACTGCGTCTGATGTAGTTTCGCATTTAGAGGTTTTAGTATTGTAGAAGTGGCCCAAGATGTATTAGTTTGATAATGTTTCAAGTTATGACAGTTGCTCGTCATGTATTTTTCGACTTCTGTATTAGGTACTGATTTTTGTGTCTGGTTTCTTCAGTTGCGAGCCCTGGTTTTCCTTTCGAAATCTGCAATTCGTAGGTGAGCGTGGGTCGGAATTCCTCAATGTTTCAACACTTACTATATATTATTGAGTTTTAGCTAGTTATGAGTTCCGTAAATTCCGCTGTTATTTCCTGGTGAACGTTTAAGCACACTGGTCCATAGTGAACGAATTCAACTCGAGTTGAGTTGAAATTATATTGCCGTAGTATGTATGTCAGTACAATTTCAACTCGAGTCAAGTTAAATTGTAATTTCCAAGTACCAGTCATGGTTTTCGAATTTTGAATGATATATTAATAGGTGTTGATATTCAACTCGACTCGAGTTGAATTGGAAATCATCTGGTGTCATCTAGATTTTTAATAAAAGGATGTTCCCTTTATGTTCCCTTTTTGAGTCAAGTTGAATCCCGGTGTGGATTTTTGGCAGGGACACCTGATATCGTCATCAACCAAATAATATTTAACTCGTATTAAGTATTAATAATATTCACAGAATCAAAAATGCTCTATTCATGGGTGTTGATATTCAACTCGACTCGAGTTGAATTGGTCATCATCCAGTTTTTTCTTGTTTAGCCGTGAGAAGACAATATCTTTATGGATTCGAATATTTTACTAGAGTCAAGTTGATCCGGCTCAAGCACTTGATATTCTAACCACCAAAACAATATTTAACTCGAATCGAGTTAAATCAGAATTAGCACATATTTAGAGATATACATTTCCGTGAAGTAGATTTGCTTCAATTATCTGTGGGCATTCAACTCGAATCGAGTTGAATTCATAGATATATTAGCTGACACAAAATCTATTCATACATATTTTCTCTGTGTAAATAATTTTATTCTATTTATGTTTCCTAGATCAAATTGACAGATATATAAAACTGAATTTATTCTGTAATTATTGTATTCAACTCGACTCGAGTTGAACCGCCACATATTCTTCTGTTCTTCAAGTATCGTTTGTGATGATTTTGCAGTCTCCACCATGGCTGCTCAAGATGTTCAAATGCTTGGTGATTTCTCCTCTGATGAGGAGGTTGTGGAGCAACCCGAGGAGCCGGAAAACGTTTTAATTTGTGAAGGTATCCCCCGGCGTCTTTAAGCTACTAAGTTCGTGACCCTTTACGGTGACGAAGGTCGCCCTGTAGCGGAGGGCCTATATCACAGCATCAGTTACAATCTCGTCCTCGGAAGCAACGGTCCATTTGGGCACTCCCGAGTCGCAGTTCAAATCTCGAAGACCCTTGATGCCACAGTGGTGCCAAATGAGTAGAGATATTCTGTCAGGGCGTGGCCGTTCGATAAAGTCTTCTATAATGGGGCTAGTCTTAGAGACCATGAGATAAGACAAAATCATGACTCTCGTGTTGCACTTCTTGCAAGACCTCATGTGAACCGCCGAAACGGTTCACGCTTGTTTGAAACACTATTTACAAGCGCTAGTATAATATTTTTACGTTCAAAATCCCCAATTGGGCATTTAGGCTAATTTCTTCGGTTGCCGGAATTTCTACAATAAGTGGAGGGGTCTACTTAGATGGCCCGGTGGTTGTTATTCTATTCTAAATTAGTAATATTAAATTTCGTCGAAGTTTTATGACATGTTTTAGTTATGTTTTAGTGCTTTATCATCATTTGTAAATTGCTCAAGTTTCCTCCTAGTTAATAAGCTAGAGAATTGGGAAAACCCTGCGGATGAACTGCCGGATGAACCAAGTTTCATCCGTGTGGAATGGATGAAACTTGCCCCCATCCAAGTCTCCAACTAGGGAGAGAGGGTGGTAGTTAGTGTTGGAAGTTTTTTGGTGTGTGTGTGTGATCTTTTGGAGGAGAGAAGTGTGTGAGATGTGGAGTTTTTTTTTAGAGAGAGAGTGTCTAGTTGTTAGTGTGTGTGTGCGTAGTGGAGGCCGGGGATTAACCTTGTTCACGTTGGTGGTGGTGTTTTCTGGAGAAAAGAAGGAGGATCACAGCAGTCGGGGCGGCCGATCCAGCAGAACAAAGGGACGACACCTCGGTGGTGGAATCCAGAAGGGCGGCAGCAGCATCAGCCTCGCAAGGAAGCGGTGTTGGAGCGGACCGGAAGTGGGAACACCGAGAGCCGACGTCAGCTACTCATTGCCTGCTTCTCGGAGCTGGATCACGGCGGCTGATGCTCGGAGCTCGACCACGGCGGCTGATGCTCGGAGCTGGACCACGGCGGCTGCTTATCGGTTTCCATCGGAGCTCGCGGTCTGAGAAACGGAGCCGGCAGTTCGAGGTTCGCGACGGAGGAGCGACACGGTTGAGCGGAGGGCCACCGGAGACATCACCGAAGGCACCGGCCAGCGCTCACGTCTTCGGCACCAGCAGTAGAGAGACCACGTCGAGGGTGATCGACAGGGAGCAGAAGTGCGGCGGCCACCAGCGGTGCGTGGCGCGCGTCACCTTACCGTCGGGTTCCTGCGCGGCAGGCATTTAGAGCGGGGCAGCAGCTCCGATCAAAGCGACACCGGCAATCACCGACACCGCCCCACCGACAGCCAGCAGGTCGGGAACGGTCGGCAGCAAGCAAAGAGACGAAGATCTCAACGATGATGCAGCCGATCTGATCCTCGGTGGACCGACGAATTGATCCTCGTAGCAGCGGCACCGGCAGCGTCCCCAGCCCTGTCCCCTCCGTGATCCTACGAAGGGTGTACAGGAACCCTTCGCGAGGGAGCCCCTCTCCCTTTTCCTGCTTCTAATTACTCCTCTTGGTTGTTGAATTGCTTGTAGGGTTTATGAACCTTGTTCACTAAAAACCGGCAAATTCTTGCCCAAAAATTGAGTGTCTGTTTCTTTTCTTCTTTTTACTCTTATCTTTTGAATGGTGTTGCCTTATAAATGTGTGATGGTTGTTTTGTTGAATGAATGTGCTTTGCTGAAATGCTGTGTGGCGTAGTTAGTATGTGTCACGTGTAAGGGTAGCGCGGAAGCGCTGCCCAAATGTTATGCTGAATTTACAAACTTAGGTTAAAAATTCGGAGAATTGGGGCCAAGCGCGAAAGCGCTGCCCAATTTAATTTTGAAACTTCAAAAGTTTAGGTTGAAAAGATTTGCTAAGATTGCTAGGTTGTCCATTGCTTGGAAGGTCAAATTGTTTGCATTCCTCCCCCACGGCCCGACTTGTGAGTTAAAACCGGAACACCGGAATTTAACCTCACACCTCAGTCATCGCGCAACGGACGTTACAACAATACAGCTAGGAACCCGCCTCGTGAAACATCCGTCAAATCCAAAGGATTATTAACTCAGGAGTCTATCAATTCTGTCTCAAGCAAAGTGTGCTGCACCAGGAACTGCGTTCAGCCCTTCCCGAGGGAGAAGATCTGATGTTTCGGAGAGCGGATGTATAGTAGAACGACCTACCAATTCAGGTTTCACATGAAGCTTGACGTTCACAGGTAGGTTCATCGGAATGCTGACGGGAAGAGGGTGGTCATGGTTGAGGGAATCGATGTTTGTTTGCTTGCGTGGAGACATATTGCTGGAGTGTCCGAGGCAACATTGCATCGGTTTCAAACGTACGTGGCCGATGGCGTCATTGCGCATCCATGGAAATTCGTCTTTGCTTAAACCGCGTAAGCACACGTCGCAGGCAATTGCACCCCTCTGTTGCATCCTGGAGAACTTTGCGGATCACTTGCTGCACCGAACGAGGACGTTAAAATCTGGAGAGAAGATTGTATCCATTATTCTTCCCGCTACATGGAAATGGAAGAGTGCCATCCCGGAGATCAACGCCGCAAATGAAGGCTTCGGTTTGAAGATGGTCTCGCCATCTTGTCTGAGTAGAATTCGGAAGTTACACTTTCCTGAATTTGATGCGAAGAAACCCGGGGATAACTTTGCTCGGTGCTCCAAATGTGATCGTTTGCACACACTCTGTCCTGGCTCTATTTTTGGGTCGCAACAAGCGCCACTTTGGGCAAAGAAGCTCGAGGTACACTTGGCTGCAGTCCCTGCTCATCGAGAGTTATATTATGCAAACAGGTATAGGTCAAAAACCTACCCGCATAAGTGTTTGACCATTATGCATGAAAAAATTGATCATGCGAAGATCGCTTCCCATGTCTTTTCTCACAAGAGTAAGGAGCTCGATGGTCTGATGAAGTAACCAGTATCCGTCACAGGAATGCTCGCCCATGGCCACGGAGATGTACGCTACGCACATTACGGTCTAGATATTCTCGCACACGATTCAAATTACACGGTGGGCTCTTTTGCTAAGCTGCTCCGAGATATAGAGTTGCCACCAAAGTACTCTTCTAGGGAGTTTTTTGCTGGGTCGAGGTCGGCACCTATCTTTGATGCTGTTCTCCAAGGTGTGGAGACTTGCATATCGTCACTCCATCCAGCACCAGCTCTTCCACTTTGAGGGATTCCTCTTCTGCCAATCCTCAATGTTCAGATGGACAATGCAGCAGGTGACAACAAGAATAGATATGTATTCTATTTTTGGGCTCTCTTTGTCGCAAAGAAGATCTTCCGGGAGGTATACGTCAATTTCATGTTGGTTGGACATACCCATGATGACATCGATGCAATGTTTGGGAGGTGGAGCATGTTGTTGAAGAAAGACAATTTCCCTACTATTCCGTTACTCATAAAATCTTTCATGGACGTGGAATCTATTCCAGCCATCCCCCACCTTGTTGAAGAGGTTCCGGATCTTAAAGGATTTATCGATGGGTTTATCAGGGATGGAGGGGAAGCACTTTTTGGTCATACAAAGGCACAACAATTCAAGTTTTTTTTGGATTCGACATGTTGTCATGTGATGAAGTACAAGGTTTCGTGCGCAGCAGAAGATTGGTTGCCAAATGATACAGCCGGAATTAAGTTGTCGAGAGAGGACTCGGAAGGTCGTTGTTTGTAGCCACGTGGTGATCCAACTCCTACGACGCATTGTGCAATGAGGGGTGTGGAGGACATTGTGAAGGGCATTTCTGGATTTGTCAAGTACTGGGAGGCAATGTCTAATGAAGATAGAACTGGAGAGTACAGAAGATGCTATGAACATTTTGTGTTCTATTGGCGCGCTGTGAAGGCAGCACTAGAGGTTCCCATTGAATCATCGAATGTTCTTCGGGACGGATTTTGGCCATTATTCAGAATAGATGCGACTTTGGAGGACCAATTTGCTGAAGATGGCGAACTTCGTGAGGAGTTTGGAGAGGATGAGGCCTATGTTGGAGAGATCCAAGATCGCCCTCAACCATTTTTTTGTGTAGCTCGTGATGTTTATGAAGGATACTTTCTTGCTATTCGGCCAGCTGATGGTGACTCACGACCGGTGTGGATCGCTCGAGCGTTGTCAGATCCGAACATAAACCCCGAGCAGCCAAATTGCATCCTTATTCAATTCTTTTGGCCCACATCAAGGAATCGAGATGTGCAAGAGACCTACAATGGATGGGATTCGGTCAAAGGATTGCGTTGGAAGGTTGACGATACTCAACCTCCTTTGTCGGAGAATACAGCTTCATTGATGACTTCATGGAAGTCAAAGGTCAAGAAGGATACAACGGAGTGCACTTTAAAAATTTTGGTGGATCAAATTAAAGTCATTCACGATACTATAGTTGAATATTCTAATGCTTGAAGGTCTTATATGTATTGAAATCGTATTTGTGTATTGTAACAACTACATAGTCATGGCTTTGTCTTACGACTTAGAAATAATAATCTTTTGTTTCAAATTCAAAAGATTGTAGGCATTTAAAATTATAGAAGATATATTAGACCAAATGATCTACAAGAATGTGTGGTTTAGGATGTTGGTAGTATCAATGGAATATGGAAAATTTTCAAGTTACTTAGCTTACTTCGAGCAACACTTTGTTAGTAGTACTGGGTTTCATTCGAAATCAAAAGTCCATTGTACGCATTTATGAAAATATATTTCTATACTATATTATAGTGTTGATTTGTTCTTTCCATTTAATACTTTTGTCGATTGATTTATGTAATTAAAATGATAACATGTATGTAATTTGTTATAAAAGGTAGTAGTGGTTAGCACCACTGATGTTTATGTGTCTCATACATGTCACAATTAAGGGTACGTGGCTGGTTGGTAGCACAAATTTTCTTGCCCGCCGAAGCTCACTTAGCAGTACCAAGTCATGTGTACATTTTAGCTGCTCAAACGAGTCCGATCAAAATCAAACTCGGACCACCTTCGTTATACAGAGACTCCTTCTCATCCAACCACTGAGCTCATGACTTGGTGTTCATTTCAAAATTACTCCGGTCTTTATATTAATCAATTGGAAGTCCAACTTGGAAAGTCCACGATGCACAAACTTTCCCCCATATTATACTATAAATTGAATGGAAACTTTAAGATTCATAACTTTCTCAGTTATTTGTGTACAATAAAACATCAATCTAAAACCTCTCAATTTCATTTTGAGAGGATTATTAACTCTCAAATTAATGAATATTGTGTTCTTTCCTATCTGGTGATGACGATGAGGCGCGGTTCCAACGAGATCTGCAACAAGCCACACTACTAAGTCAGCAAGAATACATTGAACAACTTGAAGGTGAAAGGAACTTAAGGCACACAAACTTGTTTGGAGAATCTTCTCGAGGACCAAGTACACACGGTGCTGCACTACGTCGTAAACAGGACGATATAGACTGAGATTAAAAATGAGTGTATCATCATACATAGTGCCACTATAGTAAAGGTTATGTAGTTTTTGCAAAGGATGATGGCTACATCATTATTGCCTTGCTAGAGGCCAATTTTGAAGATCTTAAAATCCATATTTTGTTTATGAATGGATAATCCGAATGTATGACCATGTCATATATTAATATATTATGCAATTTGATAATTTCAAGGGATTTTACCGGAATTTCTTGTATTTTTACTCTGAGTGCACTTGGCGGTGAATTGGTGATAGTTTTTTTTGTTTGGCTTTAAGCCTCTTTTCACGGATCCACCTAACATATGCTAAGTTCATTAGTTTATACAAAAAATGCCATAGATAAGAAAAATCATATTATGCTTGATTTGACTTTCGACAAACCATTATTAACGCAGCTACGCAAGGTTGATATAATGAAGAAGTTTCATAGTTCATTATGTATCCTTAGATGTTAGTCATCAAGGTTTGAAGGTATTTATATTGAGGGTATTAAGTTGGGTACATCTTTGGAATTGGGTACATGTTGCAGTGATGAGATGTAAATTATAGACTTTTATAGCTTGAACACCAATGACAAATTAACAACACACTTGTGAGAATTGTAAGAAATGATTTTATGCAATACTATAGAAAACCATGCATGTGTTTTGCATTTGTTTTACGGAAATTACGAAACAAAAGTTACTAAATACTTCTAACTAATGAAACCATATGTTAATCTGTAAACCAAAATAACAGACAATGGAGAAGAAGTCATTCATTAGAATCATTGCAAGGTATATAAAAACAAGAATGTACTTGAAGTACCTAAATATAGATGGCATGTAATACATTTGACTCCAAAAAATTGCCTACATCTACATTAGGACTTCAATGAGGAATCTAAAAAACTAATAAAGTCGCAAGAACTACAACAGGTGTGCAGTACTAATTTACTAATCGTACTTGGTGCGAAAATGGTCATTCCGCACCGGCCATTAGAATGATTCCATGAAGCGGTTGACAACGTGGAACAACGTAAACTTTGCATCTGCTACCATTTCCAAGTATTGGTCAAAAACATTTGCAACGTCTTGATTTGACCACCAGTCGACCCTGTTGTATGTTGCAAATTTTTGTAGGCCGTGGATATGGTTTTCTAGAGGATTCGTTGTGCTATCCGTGCCGTAGCAAACTCCTCCAAAGCGCAATAAAAAAGGGAATAACGTCAATGTCATCACTCCGTTTGTACACGTACGCCACCCGAGGATCTACCCCATATCGTGCTTGTAGAGTATCAATTCTCTCTTGGGGTTTTGTGAACGTGTACAAGGACCTCATTTTATCATCCATGCTCGTGGTTAACCTCCAATCGCGTACACCAATATACACTCGTGATTCATCTTGAGGGAAGTGAATAAGTATGTTGTCTCGTGACACATCGTTGTGGAGGTAGTTCATCCGGTGGACTTCACTCATGATATGCACTAGAGCCCAAGCAAGCTCAGTTCGTTTTTCGAGAAACCGAACCAACTGCCAAGCTCGAATAAGATCATCATTGGAACGAGGTGTGAGTGCGATATGTTCATGAACATCCTCTCCATACTCTGCATCAACGACCACCATTGATCAAATCGTCCCACCATTCTACCAATACGTATAGCCTTGCTACTTATCTGAATGAATGGCGATAAAACAAATAACACCTGGATGCCCTATCCTTACGGCGAACGCCTCATTGTGATGCTCCACTTTGGCCAAGTCTGGTCGTGTTACTACATGGTTGGGAGTCTTTGCAGCAAATTTCCAATACTCATCAATGGCAGGAACTCCTCTTACGTGAACTTTGGAAATTGTGCCGTAACCACCTCTTAGACTCTTTTTCTCAAGTTCAATGATACGGGCCGTGTCAGGAATTATTATCAAAATATTCATACGACCCTGCTCGAGTAACTTTCCTTCCTCCATGTTCTACCATCCTATGGAACCGCGCCGGTTTTTATTATTGGAATACGGCCTCATTGCCTGTTGAAAACACTCGGCCCTCAATCCCACATCCTTAAACTCCACATCATCCGCTCGATCCGTTTTCTGGTACTTCTTTAATATGTCGACTGCGTTTCATAGAGCATCGATTATTCTATTGTCCAACTACTCCGTAAATCCACACTTATCAGTCTTCGGTCTCCACACCGGATCTTGGAGCGCTTCCATCATGAGGTCCATCATGTCCTCTTTGAATTTGGCAGGGGCTTCCTCTTTGTATCTCACGTATTTGCTGAACAAACCTGCAAGACTATTGACCTCATAAAATTTTATATTGACATAAGGCCTTATTCATTAGATTGAGACAAAATGTGCATTTTGAGACTTTCAAAAACAGATGTAGAAGTCTAGTGAATCAATAGTTGTTGAACGCAACGATATGTAGAAGTGATGTGTTGGTAAATACTCAAATCTTGAACTGAAGACGCTTTAACTGATATTTATTCTTACTCATCCCCAACATTAATAGTGTGCAGGTTGCATGAAACTGACATGCATGTATGAAACGTAAATGAAACAATTACTCATAGAAGAAAAGTGAGTGCTTTTCAAAGAGGGTAGTATATTTAATACGTAAATGTATACAAAGATATGCATTGCTGGAGGTCAAAAAACATAGTAGACCTCAAAAGAATTAATGTACAGGTATATACTAATAATAAACGGTCTACATGTATAATCTTCTGCAACATGACTTCTACTGCCATAGAAGTTCAATCAGTGCACGTCCGATTTTGTGTTACTAAGTTTAGCTGCTTCTCGTGCTCTGAGCTTTGCAAGCCCTTTGACAATATCGTCGCGTTGTGATCGATGGAGGGGCCCACTTCCCCACGAGCAGGCTTCACTTGCGCTAACTTGTTCAGCTGTACGGACCTTCCGTTTCAACCCTCAAACTTGAGTGGTGGTATCAGAGGGCCCACAAGCGGAGACGGACCGTGATCTGGAAGGAGGTCAACCGGAGTCTCTAGACGCCGTTGTACTGGGAGTCTTTGTGTTCGTGACTGGTGTTGCAGTTAATGTCGAAAAGTGAAGACAACGCTCTGGCGAAACGCGGACACGATGTTGAAGTAGGCTCTTCGCGCACTCCCCACTTGCTTCGCAGCTAATATCCTTGAAAATTTGAGCAGAACTTGGAGCAGCCACGAGGGGTTTAGGTTCGAGCGTCATAACAGGAAGGAGGACTAGTTTGCGAATTGATCCCTCACCAGTTCGAGCGGTAGGCGAGAAGCAATTGCCTAAAGTCGGCGATGTCCGTTTCAGTGGAGAGGGAGAGCAAGTCAGAGTCGAGACAAATCCGCGACTCGGGAGGGTGCCGATCACGCCGTCTTCGATGTGCCCTTTGGAGTAGTCGATGGCCGCAGATGTAGCGTCTGCGGCAGACCGGAGGAGGTTCGGCACGGAGCATACAGTAGTGCCGCGCCTGCCCTTTCTGACACGCACCCCGAGAGGAGGCTCTTGGATGGCCTCTGACGCGGCAGAGCTACGCGCATGCATTCATCCTATGTACACAAACATTCATTTAGTAGAGAACCGCGTCAGGCAGGGTGAAACTAAAAGCATAATCCATCATAATAGATTCAATCTTAGAACATTCATCCATGGCCAACCGATAGTAAAAATATGAAGAATTAGGGGTAAATCCAACTCCTTTATTATTAACTTCCGGTAAATACATAGTGTACATCATGGTACAATAATTACAAAATGTAGATGGAAATGTCAAAATGTAGATGGAAATGTCAAAATGTAGATGTAAATGTAGATGGGGGAAACAAGCTACAGAAAGCCAAGGCTCCTAGTAAATGTCCGCCCACCGTCTATGACTAAGCCCATCCCCTGTAAACTAAATCGAGTCCCCATGGTCTGCAAAGACATCAACATGCTGGCGATGAGTTTCTTGGCGGTCGGGTCACCGAGATGCAGCGGGTTTTGGCCAATGCGATTGTTCTCTACGAATCGCTGCAAATGTCGCTTTTGGGAATCTAGGCGAATTAGCCACGGCAGAAGGTCTTCCATGAGGAAGTCGTTCTCGCCAGCCCGGGGACTCCAGGTGCAAAGGAACAGAGCATTACCGTTCTCATTGCAGATACTCTTTTGGGGAGAGTCATCAATGAGAAGAGTATTGTCTGGGGAAAAGAACGTGTCACCACTAGGATTGCTAAACACAGCCTCCGAGAGCACTTTCATGTACACAACCTTGTCGCCGAGTTGAAAGGACTTCCCGTCGAGGAGCTGGATCGTGGTGCAATTCTTTTGGCAGAGGACATCAAAAGGATGTTTGCCACCCCTAAAGAGGTGGCCAACAACACCCTCAGCATTATGTTTCATTATTGAAGTCCACACTAAGACCTTGTCCGCGATGTCGAAAACCTGCCGGAGAAAATCCCCGACATTTTTCCTTGCGAACACCACTTTAGGACCAATGACAGTAGGAGTCCTATGCGAGCGAATATTGTCCCCAAGAGTGTACGGTTTGGGTCCACTATGGTTGGACCTATACGTAGAATGGCAGAGAACGCCATTCAGGTCGAGGACAATGTTCAACCACTTTCTCCACGGCGGAGGCGGAAGGGTCCTCCTGACGATCTCTATCGCACGCACGAGAGCTACCTGATCCTCGACAGCTACTTCAGCAAGACAAAAGACACAAAGAGATTGATCAAGGAGTTATCTCGGGTAATGAAGAAATGGGAGAGCCAGGGAGTGGACAGGAGCTTTCAGTCGTCCTGATCAACTCCGACCTCCCATTTGAGATTGCTTTCAGATCAAATGAGAGCGGCACGCAAACACTGATTGGTAACTGTGCAGCATAAAATTGACAAACAAAGACAATTAGGCATGTATGCGGAAAAAGGCCTTGAAAATAGGCATATCATTATAAATAAGGATATCATAATACATTTGGGATAATTTCGCAAGCCGCAGTTGGCACTCGAATCTACTCTCTACACTAGGCGGTACACTACAATAGAAGTACGCGAGCAACGGACTGGAATGTCGTCCGCCATGAGCACTCAAGAACCGAAGTTGATATCCTATCAACAAGCATAAGATACAAATTAGATACGAAGAGCGGTACGGAGTTCGGCTACGCTCACACGGCATGAGAGACTCCAGTAGCCGGGGTACAGGTATGGAGGTGCCCGAGGTGTGGGGAAGGAAGAAACAGGGGGCAGGGTACAAGAGCTGACCGAGTGCGGGGCTTGGTACCACAGTGATCCCCGGGGAAGGAGAGGGTCAGGGTATACTCTGAGAACCGTTGACTCATAAACCGTAATCACGGTTGATTAGCGCGATCGAATGAGTTCACGCGGAGGGGACCCGGTGAGGGTGTTGAACCACGGCGTCACAGGGCTACGGCCTTGCGGCGTCGCTCTCAGAGTTGGCTTCCACGGCCAAGGCGATCGTCCGTGGTGTGATTGTCCTCGAGGAATGATGGAGCTGAGGCGCCAGTGTCTTCTCAACCGCGGTGCGTTCTCACGACGTCACAATCGATCCAGGGAATCCTCGGCGCCACGGTGAGTGCCGGAGCTAGGGTATTCAGTAGAGGAAACAAGAGAAGGGGAGTTTCACAAAATAGATAGTTTAGGATAGGAATGGGACTAAGTCCATATTGCATTGATCAGTGAAAATGCCGAATTGGCTACAAGTAATCACGGCCAAGTGCTCGTGGCGCTATCACTAAGTCCGTGCGATACAAAACTGCCTATTGTGTAAATCTACCTCTCTTTATAATAAAACCTAATTCTTGCGCTGTTCTTCGGCCTTAACTGCTTGCACCCGTGGTCTCGATCCTCGTGGTCCTTTGGTCACTGCCTTGGCCTCGAGCCCCGTGGCTGTTAAGTCCTGGTCTTCCCCGTGGCTGCTGGTCTTCGGTAATGATACCCGCGTGCCGTGGCGGGTAACATTTTGCCCTCCTTCGCAGAGTGCAATTCGTCCCGAATTGCTGTGTCAACGTCGTGTGGGGGCGGGCCTCCTGTTCGGCCTGGCGTGTTCCTGGGGAAGTTGCCGGCCGCTGCGAGGGGGTTCTTCGTCGTTGTGGATCCGCCGAAGTGCCTCGGCCACGGCTCGATGTACCAAAACGTGGTTGCCACGGAAATTGAGTGCATGGGTGTACACATCAAATATCGTGCCTCCCAACATCCTGTTGCATGCTGGGCATTGTCGGTTTTGTGCCTCGGGATCTGTATAATGCGCGGCGAGATCGGGATGTTCGTGGAAATATTTCAACACAAAATGCATTGAATCCGAGGCCTCATCCCCGTCCTCGTCCGGGTCCTCGATGTTCCACCTCTCGTGTTCCTCCTGTTGGACGATGACCTGCCTGTGCCGAGCCAAGGACTGAGGGGAAGGCCTCGTTCGCAATGGAGAAAACACCGGCAGAGGATTCGAGGGAGTCATGGGAGATTTGGCCCGCCTTGGCCACGGGTAAGTTCCGTCAGCGTTTTGTCTGACTGGGGACTCGTATTGTGTCGGGGGGGACAGAACCGGGAGATGGTACTGCGGAAAGCTTGCCGTGGTGTGCTGCCGCGGGGACTGGTGCGGCGTCTGCTCGTGATCCGTAAATCCCTTGGGTATGTCCACTCTCTCATCTCCTATCTGTGTTGAGAATTCGTACATCCCTTCCCCGGAGTCAGCGCCCATGTCCCTGTGTGCTGCATGTGCGTGGGTTTGCTGTGCGTGGGTGTCCTCCTCCTGTGCGTCATAATCCTTCTCGTGGGTGTGTGTCCGGAGTTGTGTCAACTCCGGCTCCTCCTGGGGCTGTGTGTCCTCCTCATCTTCTCCGAGGAATGGCTCTCCTTGGCTGCCCCAGTTGTTGTCGGAGCTCTCCAGGTCCAACGTGATCAGTGCATCGCCGGTGCACTGATCGAGGAACGATGCGGGGGGTTCCTCGGACGTGGGTGGTGTGGATCGCAGCAGCTGATAGGCCGTGGTGGCTATCACTCGAGCCGCGTGGTTCGTCCATGCCAGTTTGTTGGCTTCGAAATTTTCCCGGGCATCGTCCACCTCCTGGCGGTGCCGTTGTATCGATTCCACGTCCATGGTGCTCGGTCCCGGGGCCGAGGATTTGAGTGCTAATTCCTCAGTTAGTGTCTTACACTGTACCACGAGTTCGGTCGTTTGGCGGTCTAGCCGCTCAATCCTTTCGCGATCTCTGGCACCCTGGTCTTCAAAAGACTTGGCTCTTTCCGTGGCAGCTGTAGTTCCAAATCCCTCGTGTTGAGTTGATTTCGCAGGGATGTTACCTGCCCTTGTAGCTGCTCCGTGTGCAGCTGTACTTCCAGCTTGTAATCCGCCATGGTTTTGTGAGCCGCGGCCTGGGTGGTCTGCACTAGCTGGGCGGTGTGGCGTTTGTGACGCGTCTCCCACTCCTTATATTTGGCCGTAGCGGTCTGTTGCTGCTGCTCGGTGGCGTGGAGGAAATTGAGTATGTCCTCCATGCATGTCTCCATGGTGCGTTTCTGCACTTCAAACGCCGTGGCTCGCGGGCCAAACTGCGTGGCCGTGGACGTGCTGGCTACCTCCATGGGGCCTGCTTCAGCTACCTCGGCTTCCTCGGTGCGTGGGCGCTTGCCTCTGTGTGGCGGTGTAGTACTTGGCCTCGCAGCCTCTGCGATTTCCCGCTGCACATCTAAGAAGGTACCCATGGTCCACGGGTGATGGTTTGCCCTGTGGTAATCCAAAAAGAGGCCAATGAACTGGGTCAGAAACGGGGCTATGGGGCTCTCGTACGCATCGCTGTGAACATGCCCCTGGATTTGGCTCACTGCGTTTCCGTCCACGAGTTTACCCCAGTTGGTCTTCTCTCTCCGGCCCGCCATGACGCACAACGCGAGTTGATTCGGGTGAACTGCGTTGCAGTCGTTCCGAAAAAATACTTGACTAAGGATCCCACAAATTTTGCCAAACCACGGGTCGGGCATGTTTGGATTGTTACGAGTGATCTCGTAGACATCAAACTTGTCATCCCCATGTGCTGGGTACCCGTGGGTGTAAACCGTGGTGTCTGGTTGCGGCAAATTGCTGCTGTGCGATGCCCAGCTCGTAACTCCCGTGCCATCCCACCCATAAAACTAATACAGGTATCTCGGGGAGTATCGGACGAGGATCCCCTCCACGACCCCGGCCACGTCCCTGTTGCTGGGATCCTCCAACTGCCTCTCCCGCATCGAGGCGATAAATGCGGGACATCGACCGAGGTCGATGCTGTCGCGGAGGTGACTGGCGTAGCGAAACAACCCCGCCTGCGTGAGCCATTCCACGTCGGGGTACTTCTTCCACTCCGCGATCTGTCGTGGAACGTACAGGGGTTTGCGATCCCTGGGAGCACCGCGCGCCATAGCTGCTGCAACCTGCACCGGGGGGTCCGAACGTGGAAAGCAAGTGTGTGCGAGCGAGGGGTACAGAGAGTGTAAACAACTACAAACGCTGAGCGAAAAGCGTGGTGGCGGTGATGCGCGAATGTGCCTTCTCCCTGAAAGAACCCTCGGTACTTGAACTCTCGCTGGCTGCGGAAGGGCGAGAGTGGTGATAATGAGAGACTTGTCCGTGGCGGCGGTGTCTGCTTTTATAATGTGGAGTGATGAGGCCTCGGCGGTATAATCAGGTAATGATGCCTCGGTAGGATAATAAGGTGGTGATGCCTCGGGAAGATCTTGGGGGGTAATTATGGTATTGATTTGCCACGCCTCGGTAGTTGGGTTGTGACTGTGACTTTCTGAGTCTGGGCCCTGATGTCCTCACGCGGGTCCATCGTGGAGGTGCTCGATGATTTGTCGCTGTTGCTGGGTTGGTACGCACAGTCGAATTTCTTGGTCGGGCCCACGTCTGTATAGTATCCCTTGGACCACGGTGTATGGCAAGGTCGTGTGTACGAAACTGATCTTACGTGTTCCGGTCAAGTCCCCGGGGGTGATGCCCGTGGTGAGGTACCGGATAATATTGGTCCTCCAATCATCCCCGTATTCCTCGGGGTCCGTTGTTATTTGTGCGGCCTGTACGTAGGCTTCGTTAAAGGAATCATCGATTCCTTCTGCGGTGGTGTTAGTGTCCCTGGACAGATAGTCAGCCACGATGTGTCGCTTCCCCGGGACGTATACTACTTCGAAATCGTATTCGAGTAGTATCATAATCCACCGCGCTACTCTCCCCGTGACCAAGGTTTGGTTGACGAGGTACGACAAACTGTGATGATCGACCATGAACCGGAATTTCTTTCCGAGGAGATAATGCCTAAATTTTTTGACAGCGTAGATCATCGCCAGAGCTTCACGTTCCGTGGTAGAGTAGTTTCGTTCAGCTTGGTTGAGTAGTCGGCTGGCGTAAGCCACGGGTTGATCGTGTTTGCCATTCATATTTTGGGCTAACATTACTCCTACGGCAATGTTGGATGCGTCGGTGTGGACGTGGAACGGTTTGGACCAATCCGGGGCGATGAGTATGGGTGCGTTGGAGTACGCATGTTTTATCTTTTCCAATGCTGCATGTGCTTCCGGTGTCCAGTCCCGAGGGTAGGCATACTTGGCGTGGTTCAACGAGGTGATCGGGGTGGTGATGTGTGCCAGCTTCTCGATGTAGATGCGGTTGAATTGTGCCAAGCCCAAAACTCTTTGTACGCCCTTCTGATTCAACGGGGGTGTCATGCCCAGGATGTCTTTGATCTTCTCGGGGTCCGGTAGTTTACCATGTTTACATACGATGTACCCGAGGATCACCCCAGCGAAGTATAGAAACATGCATTTATCCGCGTTGAGGCTTACCCCGTTGGCTCTATAGGCGTGGAAGATTTGTCTGAGATGTGCAACATGGTCTGTCATTTTCCCGTAAACGGTGCCGTCATCCAGGTAGATTCGGAAGAATCGTTTAAGGTATAGTCTGAAGATTAGTTCCATCACACGTTGAAATGTCATGGGTGCGTTTTTGGCCCCGAAGGGCATTCTTTCGAACTGGTACGGGCCCCATTCCGTGGAGAAGGTTGTTTTGCCTTTGTCCTACTCTGCCATGGCCACTTGGTAGTATCCCGAAAAACAGTCCAGGAACGAGTACATCTCGTGTCCTACTACCTCGTCGATGATCTCCTCCATATATGGCAGCGGACAATGATGCTTTTTTGTTGCCGCATTAAGTTTCCAGAAATCCACGCAGATGCGCAAAGTGCCGTTTTTCTTGGGGATAATCACTATGGGTGAGAGCCACGGTGCCGCATCCACGGGAGAGATAAACTTCGCGTGGAGTAATTTGTCAAGCTGGGCCTTAACCCCAGCAGCGTAATTTGGGTTCATTCTATAGCGCTGCTGTTGCACTGGGGTTGCCCCAGAGAGGAGGTCGATGGTGTGCTCGGCCAGGGCATTGGGTATACCTTTCAGATCTTCGTGGTTCCAAGCAAATATATCCCGGTATTCGCGGAACAAGGCAATGGCTGCTTGTTTGATGGCTGGCGGTGCATCGGTGTTGATTTTGATGTATTTGGGATCGTCCTCCGTCCCGAGGTTGACTAGCTGGACTCTCTCCTTGGCCCCGTGCATCCATCCTGTGATGGTCTCGTGGTGTAATGCTGCTTTGGCGGGAACAGCGTTCACCACTACTTCCTCGGATATCTCATGGGTGAAGTGCTTGGGAATGTCTAATTTTTCCTCCTCCTGCACCAAACTGGCTAGATGTATCTCTGCCACAGGGACCAGACTTGGATGTACGTGGAGTACGAGGGCCTCCTGCTCATTGGTGAATTCTTCCGGCCAGTCAGTTCCTGCCGAGGTTCTGATTTGGCTCATTTTGGCGCGAGTAAGGCAACTGTCCACGGGTTTTACCACGGTTCCCCCGTGGCGTTGAATGCGGATGTGATTCTTGGTCCAGTCGTGGATTGCCTGCATGTCACGCAGCCAGAGTCTTCCTAATATAACTGGAAAACTGCTGTCGTGAGGCATCTCGATAATCACAAATGTTGCCGGTGTCGATACCCCATGTATTGTAATTCCAACCATGGTAAGAATTCCCAGGGGTGTGACGGGGGCATCGTTAGCCATGCGTAATATGAAACGGGCGTTCCGGGGTTGTGGCAACCCGAGCGCTTTTCGAACGTGATTGCTCATTACATTTACGCCCGATCCTCCATCGACGAGGACGTTGATTAGTGTCTATCCTCCCAGTTGAACATGTATCACTGCCGCGTCCGGGTCCAAGGTGGTGGCGTTTACCTCCACGAACGTGGGGTCTGATTTTGTCGTGGTCACCACAGCCCGTTGTAAGTATTGTTGCAATTCTGGACTAATCTGTACTAATTTTGCCAAGGTGATAGTCACGTTAGTAGTATCGAGTATCTGCTGCAAGGTGTGGTCCGTGGCATGTCCTTGATCCGTGGATGTTGTCTCCAGGTCCCTTTGCAGATCCTTTCTCAGGTTATGCAGCCGCTCCCAGTGGTTCTCCGGAAATGGCTTCCTGTGCTCCACCACGTGGTTCGGAAGATTTACCTTGGACCTCGTAGTTACTGCGGAGGCTGATATCGTGGACACATTTGTTTCTGGCCCGTGTACCTCAGTTAATGTTACTCCCCCTCTTCTAGGCGCTGCGGCGTTTGTGTTTGAGGGCCCTGGAGGGTTATTGTTTCGATTTTGTGCCCACCTCTGTTTGAATACTGGGCACTGGCTTCTTCGGTGGTCCAAGCCGCCGCATTCCCAGCATGCATCAGCACGGCCGGGCTGGAAAGCGTCCACGTTGATTTCCTCGTGATATACCGCGGCCATGGTATTTCTGGAACGCCTTTGTTACTGGGGTGGGGGTGCATTGGTTGAGTACCAGCATCTTCCTTGGTGCGTTTTCCCGCATGTGTCGCTCAACGGGGGTGCCAATCTGGCATCTTGCCTTGTTGAGGGCAATGGTAGTATGGGTGCTTGTGTCTGTTTGAGAGCCGTGAGCTCTCGACTGATGTCATTGGCCGCGGATAGGATGTCTGGTAACGTTTTAACGCCCCGGATGACAATGCCCTGTTGAATCCAAGGAAGTAACCCCTTTTTAAACCATTCACACATATATTCCTCTTCCGGTCGTTGGCTAAGTTTATCCGCCAACTGCTTGAATCGATCATAGAACTTATCGACAGGCTCGTTCGTGGATTGCTTAATTGATCCCAATGCTCGGAGGACTTCCGAACTTGTCTTAAGTTTTCTAAACTTGTGTAAGAAACTACGCTCCATGTCTTCCCAACTGGCATTGCTGTGTTCGGATTCGAAGTCAATGTACCAGTTGATATGATTCCCTTGGAGCGTGGTACCAAAAATGTTCTGTAGGTCCGTGGCATGAAAAATGCCGTTTGTGCGTGCTATTACCTTAAATCTCCTGACGTGCCAATCTGGATCCCCAGATTCATCAAACACGGGGTAAGGTATCTTTGGTAACTTGGCATGGGCGTCAAGGCTCCCCGGGGTGTGTGACACAGTGGGTAATCCCGTGGGTACCGCTACTGGTGCCGGTGATGGCATTCCCGAGGTGCTTGTTCTGGCCGTGGCATTGTTCCTCTGGGGTAAGGTTGTCGACCGTACCGCTTCTGCCGGTTCTCCCACACTCCTTGGCGTGGAAGCGATAACCTTGGGGGGGACATTACCCTGGATGTCTTGATATTTCAGGCTGAGCAACTCTAACTTAGCATTCGTGGCCTCATTCTGAGTAGCTAAATCCGTCATTTGTTGCTTCATCCATTGTAGTAACTCTCTGGCCTCATCTTCTTGTTGCACTATTTCCTCCATATCTGCAACTATATTTTCCACAGCTTTTTCCACGGCGTGTCTTTTCGGGGGCATTTTCCTTCCCTACAGGCGCGTAGCCTAAAAATCTCTTTCTTTCTCTCTCTTTTTTTTTTTTTTTTTTTTTTTTTTTTACCTCAGCACTCCATCCCCAGCATGGTCGCCAAAATGTTAGCCGGGGTACAGGTATGGAGGTGCCCGAGGTGTGGGGAAGGAAGAAACAGGGGGCAGGGTACAAGAGCTGACCGAGTGCGGGGCTTGGTACCACGGTGATCCCCGGGGAAGGAGAGGGTCAGGGTATACTCTGAGAACCGTTGACTTATAAACCGTAATCACGGTTGATTAGCGCGATCGAATGAGTTCACGCGGAGGGGACCCGGTGAGGGTGTTGAACCACGGCGTCACAGGGCTACGGCCTTGCGGCGTCGCTCTCAGAGTTGGCTTCCACGGCCAAGGCGATCGTCCGTGGTGTGATTGTCCCCGAGGAATGATGGAGCTGAGGCGCCAGTGTCTTCTCAACCGCGGTGCGTTCTCACGACGACACAATCGATCCAGGGAATCCTCGGCGCCACGGTGAGTGCCGGAGCTAGGGTATTCAGTAGAGGAAACAAGAGAAGGGGAGTTTCACAAAATAGATAGTTTAGGATAGGAATGGGACTAAGTCCATATTGCATTGATCAGTGAAAATGCCGAATTGGCTACAAGTAATCACGGCCAAGTGCTCGTGGCGCTATCACTAAGTCCGTGCGATACAAAACTGCCTATTGTGTAAATCTACCTCTCTTTATAATAAAACCTAATTCTTGCGCTGTTCTTCGGCCTTAACTGCTTGCACCCGTGGTCTCGATCCTCGTGGTCCTTTGGTCACTGCCTTGGCCTCGAGCCCCGTGGCTGTTAAGTCCTGGTCTTCCCCGTGGCTGCTGGTCTTCGGTAATGATACCCGCGTGCCGTGGCGGGTAACAGTCCTCCTCCACAGCATTGTTGGCTTGACGATCCAAGTCTGTGGGAGCATCTTTGGCTGTTGGCTCGACCTCAATACGAGGACTCTCTTGCAATTTGACCTCAATATTATCATCGTGGCGATGATACTGTACGGCAGGAGATCCCAGTGGTGCAGCCGTCTTAGGCACCCAGTGGTCGACAGGCCCCTCAACGGTGGATGGAATCGTTGACAACTGGCAGAGAGGAGTCGACTCTATGACTTCCTCGTATGCAGAGGAGAATGCTCCACCGGTATCGTTGACTCGACGATCGAGAGACACAACCGAAGTTGGAGCGGTCAAATCAGCAGTATCAAGTGATACCGCGGCGCCTTCATCGTCAGCTCGACGAACAGGTGACTCCACTGGGGTTGGAGCAGCGCAGTCGGCAGTGCTGGAGGAGACAAGAGCACCTTCATCTTCGAAGAGATGATCTGAAGTCGCTACACGCGGCAGCTGTTCTGCCGGAGGAGGTAGAGGTGCCGATGTGCAAGGAGGAGGCGATGGCGTGTTCATGACCATGAGCTCAACAGGAGGGTCGGACGATGTTGACGCGGGAGGCATTGGTGTAGAGATGGCGGATGTCAACGGAAGAAGCACTGGAGAAGACAGAACGGCCGCACCAAGATTGAGCCCGGTCTGACTCTGCAACAACAACTGCATCTGTGCCATCTAAGCCTACAGTTGTTCCACTATCTTGTTCGACTCAGCTTGCTTTTGAGCTAACCTCCAGTTTTCGGCCTTCACCTCCTCTTTCTCCTAAGCCCGCCTGATTCTCTTTGCCCTCCTTTCCTCGTCCTTCTCCCTATATCCCTTCTCAAAATTGACCCGCAAGCCGTTGGGGGCCGTTGTGATTTTGTACTCCACAGCGTCCGGATCTACGGGTTCCTCGTCATCCTCGTCCAATGAGTGCGGTTTATCGAACTCGTCATCGCTAGGAAGATGAATGATCTCTGAGGGACTCGGCACCCGTTCTTCGACGACTTGGGCCACAACTACATCGTCGTTGCCACCCACGACTTTGCGAGCCTGCGACTCGGGATTATCTTGTCCGCCCACGCCAGCCGGAAGACCTGTATGCCTTTGCCTGCGGGACACCCGGTTTACCCTCCCCTCTGAATTGACCAGTCTGCTGCTGCTTGCGGAATTTCCTCTCTGCCTTCGCCGGCGCATGGCCCTGTCTGCTCCCGCATGTGTGGTGACCTGACTCGGCACCCGTTCTTCGACGATCGGGACGCAGTGAGCGATTCCGATCGTCGAGTCGACGATCCGCTGCATCTTGGCCTTCAACACGACCAGTTAAATCGTGCTGAGGCTCTATACACTGGTACTGTTCCCCCTGTTCTACCCCTGCACCGCCATGTCGGGTATCCACGTACTGATCTTGTCTATTGTCGGCACGACGATCGTCCCTTCCATCCCCTACACCGGCTTGAGGGAGATCCACAAGATCCTCCTCCACATTGTTGGCACGACGATCGTCTCCTTCACCCCCCGCACCGGCTTAAGGGAGGTTCACCACATCCTCCTGTACATCGTCGCCCCAACGATCCACCTTTTCAACCCCCCCGCCGCCTAGACGAAGATCCTGTACTTTGTCATGTACATCGTTGTCCCGATGATGTGACCCCTGCTCTTGTTTGAAGTCAGGACCAGGTTCCCCGACAGGCTTCTCAGCATTGCCAGACCGACGATCCTCGACATTCAAAGAACCGACTTGGACGACCACACCATGCTGTCCCACCTCTATCGCAGACAATTCGATGACGGCATCATCTTGGATGGCATCGTCATGATAGGAATCATGCTCGCCTTGATCCTCTGAGGCCGCCTCTTGGCCTTCCAAGGAGTTGGCCTGCAAATGCACAGTATCTTCCACTTGTGCATCGCCATCCGAATCCTCGTCATCTAAACGATGGTTTTGTTGCGCTTCGTACTCAGAATCAGTCTCCATGTCGATGGGATTCTGAGATGAACCAGCCCCCTGGTCATCGATTGGTGCAAGGGGGAAAGCTCGCTCAAAATCCATCCTCGAGCAGACTCAAGAACGTGTTAGTCCCGAATGGTCAATGCCCTGGATGCCCAGATCATTGAAAACATACGCTCCTACTTCTTCAAGTTGGCGCATTACTCCAAACCCACCTTCGATAGGGGAGTTTAGATTCATCGGTGGCAACGGAGGAGAGTCGGAGTGCACTATTACGGGACCCCGCGTAATCAGACGAACGAAATCTATCGAATACGGCGAGTTCGAGTGCATGAAATCGTTCATGTCAAGCCGTTTTGCAAGAGCCGAGATTTTGATTTTGCTCTTCACGTCGTCACGATCTACAAACCTATAGTAGTGAGCTCCGAACATCTGGCATATACATGTCACTCTGTTAGATTACATAATCGTTGACCCGACAATAATTCATGATACTATAAAGCACAGAGTTGAAATATAGCTCTGGGTATCGTCGATCCGACGATACCGGAGAATAGTATACGAGTGGTAACCTTAATGGCGAGGAGGAACTTCGCGCCCGCGTCAATGCCAATGACATTCTCCTTCACTGACGAGCACGCGACAAGTATCTCGAAGTAGAATTCCATGCGAAGCTCAGTCAGATACACTCGCCATTTTGTCTCCGTATTTCTCGCGGCCTCTATATAGTACAAGCGATTAGCTGGTGTGTTATACCTCTTCTTGACACACTTCTTCGCATCCTTCGCTAATTCACTTCCTTTTTTTATACATGAAGAGAAGTGTCACGTCCGATGCGGTCTTCTTGCTGCTGACGTTGTTTAGCATTTCCGCCTTGCTTGGTACGTACGTGGAGAGAGACGGCTCACACGGAGGGAGCTCTCTAGCTGCAAACCTCGATGCAACTTTCTGGTCTTCCTTTCCACACAAGCCCATCAGCCAGACGTTCGGCTCCAAGATCTTGGGCTCTAGATGATGCCGAAGATAGTCCAGGATTGGGTCGACGGCTTCGCTCGTCTCGGTCACTTGCGAGTGTGGGACATTGCGCAAGTCGAGAAGTGCCAGATTCACCTCACGTGAAGTGTAGGTGTAATGGCTGCTAGTGACTAAAGCCTTCAATTTGAAGTCTAGCCCTCGGATCTGCATATTCTCAAGAGGCTCTTTCGGACGGTACTTGATCGTTATGAACCTCCTGTACATGTGCACCACCTCTGGATGCTGCTGCTCCAACTCGACCGCATTTTTTGGCTCTGCCTCGTTGCGTAGGCGCTTCCTGTAGTACTCCGCTCTGGGATATGTCAAGAGAAAATCCCAGCTCGCCGATGTGAACCGGTGCCTGATCTTCCACGCCTTCCATGTGGCGTCAATGGTGTCGCTGCCGCCGTCGATAAGCTTGAGGGAGGGCTTGATTGAAATGATATCCTCAAGCACAACTTTCTTGCGCTTCCTTCTCTCCACCCAGTCAACGCACGCAAGATTGTCCGCCACAAGCACCAGAGATCTTCCAACAGTCACTTTCTGATATGGTGTCGTCCGTCCCGGAGTCTCCCCAAGTAGATTTCTTGGCATGATGGTGAAGTCTGTGTCGGTGAACCATCCGCATCGCCTGAAGAACTCTCGTTTCAGCTTGTTACCCTTGGACTTGTAGGTCTTCGTCTTGTTGAATGGCAATTTCGAGACGGGGTCGATCAGGTCGACATCAGCACGCTTCGGAAGAAACCTTTCCCAATAGTCGAACTTGTTGTCCAGTAAGGTGATGATTTGAATCTCATTCTTCAGATTGGCTGCAAACTTTATGCGTGCCCCATCCGATGTTGGATTGAAGTTCTGGTATCTCTCCGTCACAGCATCCGTGAAGCTCTGCGTACGTAAATCAGTTAAGGTTAGCATTGTGAAGCAAGGAGAACGTCAGCATGAGAGGTATCCTCGAACCGACGATAGCCACTTTAGATCAAAACGTTACCTTGAACTTGACGACGTTGTGCACCGCCTTATCACCCCCCGTGACCGCTTCGGGGAATACATCAGTTGGGCGCTTCATGGCTATCCAAATATTTCTACACTCCACTACCTGGTTTCCCCATGACAGTTGTGCATGACCAAGGTGGTTGGTGATGTTGTAGAATTTTGAGATTCCTCAAAGTTTAGTTGGGTCCAAGGTCCAGGTGATGTAAGCGTTCCATTTGCGGAGCTCGTTGCGCCAAACCTCTCCACATCCTTCTTGCTGGAGCTGTTTGATGTCCAAACGCTATGCTGCCCGTTGATGATCATGAACTTTCCGTCCTTAATCTCATCCCAATCTTCTGGCTTATTCTTTAGTAGCTTTCCCTTGGAATCCACTGGAATTAGGCAGATTTTCTGCCTCTGCTTGACATCGATCATTTGGACAAGTTCTCTGGCGACTCCTTCAACCATGTCCTGCTGCAGCGTTCGGATAACATATTGATGCTTTGCCAGTATGCACTGATCGATATCCACCTCCATTGGGTTCATGATCAGCAAGAAGCAGTCCTTGTGGTTATCCCAGAACTCCTTCTGTAAGTTCGCGGTTTTCTCGAACTCCTCCAGCTTCTCATCAGAAGTACCAGCTCTAGCGGTCACGTTTGTTAGTGCTGACCCTGAACTCCCCGTAGTTTGAGTTGGTACTATTGCAGTACTTGGTGTGGCTGAGGCGGGTTTCTTACACTTGCGGCTCGACCCAGCTCCATCTGTAGAAGGTGGTGCTCTCTTCTTACCCTCCAACCGAGGCTGACTCGGCGTTACTCCTCTGCCTGAAGATCTGGAAGGGGTGGACGCCAAGTTCAGGCATGAAATCGATGCACTCCGATTCGGCTGCACTGGTGTTCGTCGCGCATCGGGTTCCAAGCAGACGTTAGCCAGGGCGTATCGATCGAGTGTTTGGAAAATCCTCATGAGTCGATTTGCGATGGACTTTGCAGAACCACATGGTCCGCTCATATATCCCAACCTGATGAACTTGCTATTCAGGGAGGCCATTTCGGAACCCTCAAAGTACGTCATGAGGTCTTGAATGTCAAGAATTCCATGCTCCTTTGTTGTATCGATGACAAAAGAGTGGCAGTGATCTTGCTGGAATCCATTCTCGTCCACTATACGGAGCACGATGACGATGTAGATGTCTCTGTGGCACTTGATGATGGTGACCTTCTCGTTGTGATTCCAGGGCAGATATGTAGATGATCCGTTCGCCCTGTATGGAATGAACACGAAATTCTTGAATTTGTTGACTCCAAAGTTCCATGTTTGAACATGTGGCCTGAATTGCCAGAGATCTCCATATGTTTCGGCCATTTCTTCGAAAAATGGCTCGTCTCCCGACGGATTCACGAACGGCTCAAGGTGATGCAGGGTGACTTTGTACTCGTATGCTTTGACTTACGCCACTTTATCTGTCTACATCACCGTCAAGGATTTGTGTTAGACGTTTCACCGCTTTGCAATTAGTTCTGTGCTGATTATAAGCTTCCTATTGTCGACTCGACGATACAGTCTTCTGAAATCTCTGATAAGAAAAGAGCGTAAACATTGCTTTACTACGCAGGGTATAGTCGGCTCGACGAAATTCCAGTTTAAGAATACTCTTTTGAATGAACTTCACACCTTATCGTCGAGCCGACGATATGCTCTCCTGGAATCTCATGGAATGAATTTTTAAGTAGCATTTATGATAGCTTCGTAACTTTCGTTTTATTGATTGGGATCATGATAGTATATTCAATTATATTATCGTCGGGTCAACGATAAATTTTCTTATTCTGCTCTAGGAAGGTTTTCTTAGATTTCACTACATTTAAGGCCGTCTGAAGCCTCCTATCGTCGAGCCGACCATAAGGCTGTTTGATGCCTTCTATCGTCGACCCGACAATACAGTCATTGCTCTCTAAGCTATTATGGTGGCCTTTTAAATTCATTTTAAATCTTCTTACTACCTTCTATTGCTGTATCGTCGGCTCGACGATAGTACCATGAGATAATATAACAACCGAATCTCACTGAAACTACTGAAAGGTAGTCTCATATATTTAGAAACCCTAAATCGACTTAAGAATAGTCACCTTGTGGGTAGATTTCGCCTTTGTCTTCATGATCTAGAAGGGTTATACGATTTCAAATCTGTCAGTACAAAAATACAGTGCTAGAGCTTCATTTAAACAACAAGGACTTCAGAATTGCATGAATTCTATTACATAAATCCTGGACTTGCAAAATCAAGCACGTGCTGAGCAGAAACCCTAGAAATTTAAAATCATAAGGAAGTGGCATCAACAATGAGCCTCCAAGCTCTAAAATAACGGTGGAAGAAGAGAAGAAACGGAATGTTAAAAATGTCTACTAGAATCTAAAACCTGCGATACTTAAAAACTGCTAATTACCAGTACAAAATTGTAAAAGAAGCTTCAAGCGTACCTCCTCTTGAATGCTAAACCCTGCTAAACCCTAATTGCTTCAACTACCAAAGTGCTCTGGAATCGCCCGAAGTGCTCCCTAATCGCTAAGATGCCAATCCTGAATCCGGCCAAGTCTCGCCACCCGGACTATCCCGAATCGCTCTAAGTGCCGGACTGTCTCAGTAGTCGGCAAGTCTCGGCACTCTGACTGTCTAAGTCCCAATACGAGCAATAACATACGCATCAACAATTACGAACGCATCAGCAATTACAAACGCATCAATTACAAACGAGGAATTACAAACGAGCAATTACAAACGAGCAATTACAAACGAGCAATTAAACAAGCACCAGCAATTACAAACGCATCAGCATCTAATTGCACAAATCTAACAACCTGCGAGTTTAAGCACATCACTAAACCCTAAGTGGGACGAGAAACTAACTTGCACAAGAGCAAACGAGGACCAGTTCGGCGCTGCACAAAAGCGACCGAAGAGCGCCAGGAACGATAGCGAACAGGCAAGCCGATAGCGAACAAGCAACGCAAGCACAGGCAATGCACTGGCAACGCGACGGCAAGGGAGAGACGGCGGAGAAGGAAAGGGAGAGACGGCGGAGAAAAACACGGAACTGCAAAGAAGCACCGACAACGAAGAGAGCTGAGAACAAAAGAAATGAGGAGGAAAGGCGGCGCGAGGGGGTCATCATGCCCCCAATGATGGCCGCCATGCACATGAAATTATCATGTGCATGGACATGGTCATGCATGACCATGCCCATGCACATGATAATTTTAAAAAATAAAATAAATATTTAGAAAACTAAACATATAAAATTAACATATCAAAAATTTAAAAAAATTTAGAAAACCAAACAAATTAAAAACTTACAAAATTTACAAAACTATGTATAGAACACAAAATTATGCTTACGGTTTTGCGTTTATTTATTTTCATTCTAAGTTTGTTACGTGTTAGGAAACTAATTGCGTCGACACTAAGTTTATTTTTTTAAGTTTGTGTTTTCGAATGTTTGTTGCTACTTAAGAATCTTTCAATAACATCCATGAACATGGAAAAAGGGTGATAAAGTAATGAGTACAAAAACCTTATTACAAAGATAAGTTTGCCATATGAGGTTGATATGTCAAGTTAGGAAGTTTTTATACTTACGTGGAGGTTCTAAGGAGTGTGGAGGAGCTCAAGACTCGAGTTGGTTTTGATAGTGCTCCGCAAGAACTCAGGATGCGCAATCAAGTGAGTGAACACAAAAATAGAAAGAAGTCACGACTCTCTGAAAAGCAAAATTTTGGAATAACCCTACTTACAATCCATCCTTAACATCATAATACTACATAAAGGGTCTGTGCATACAAAAATACTATGAGCTCTGTAGCTTCTTATACCCTCTTATATGACTTTTAGCATGCCCTACTGTTGAGACGACTCATACTAAGTTGTGCAACTTACGAGAGAGGAAGTTTGGCTAGTTATCACCAACAAACACACATGAGATAGAGGCAAAGGGAGGCACCCAATTTAGGCACAAAAAGGCGTCAACAAGTTGGGGTCCCCAGTTGCACTAGTTTGGGCCCCAGCTGCACTAGTTGGGGTCCTATCTGTAGTAGTTGGGGCCCCCAGCTGCACTAGTTGGGGCCCCAACTGTAGTAGTTGGGGCCCCCAGCTGCACTAGTTGGGGCCCCAGCTGTAGTAGTTGGGACCCTAGCTGCACTAGTTGGGGCCCTAGCTATAGTAGTTGAAGTCTCTAGTATACTTTTAATTTATACTTTTATATTTTTAAAATTTATTATAGACTTTTACATTTCCTACTTTTAAAAAATCTTTTAATTTGAAAAGCAAAGTAAAAGCTTGTTCAAATAACTGCATATAATGTTAAGAATGTTTATTGTATTCATATAATATTTATAGAGATTTTGTGCATTAAATTTTATTGCCTTATATTTTCTTAGTCTATAATTATTCATTTTATTGCCGAGATGGATAAGCTTGTAGTGCATGAGGCAAAAAAGCTTAGAATTGCATAAGTGACTACCCTTAACTTGATAGAATCTCAAAATGTTTTAAAGTTAATATATGATTTTAAAACTAGAGGCTGTAAAACCCCACAACACTCTCAAAAATTGTTCGATTGTTTGTATGTTATTCCATGCAAAAAAACTTTAGAGTGCCAGTATTTCCATAAAATATTTATGGAACGAGCATCTAGAGTGGAATTGCTAATTCTTGCGAAACAACAATATTATATTCATTATAGCCACAAAATTTGTGGTGCTTGCCTTGAAAAAACATCAGGTTGTCTTATATGTGAAAATTTATTGAACCTTGATTTCCTAAAGCACACAAAATATATTTTTGATAAATTTATAACAAAAGATATTGAAATAATCACTTTACAGGATTTTCATGATACTTTCACAAGCATTCTAGCAGATAAAAATAAAAGAGAAACACCATATTGGGAGAATATCAAATTTCAAAATGCGCGGCAAGAAGTTTATAAAGACAATCATCTTACACCAACAACATCTAGTGCTTCATTATTATTAGATGGTAATAAAATAATAAATGATAAAATATTAAATCCAAGTGATTTATCACTCAATCATGTTTTATTTATTTATATACCTGAAATATGGAATAATGATCCGGTTACATATCAAAGCACATTAGCGGAAGCAAACATATACTATGAAACTGCTCCGTACAAGGGGAGGTCCAGTCAAACAGACCCCAAAGAGGTTATTATAAGTCCGTGGGCCATGGGTATATAGCCCATGGAGGAGTAGACTCAAGAGGAGATGTGATACCATATGATTGAAAAAACATGTCTCAGAGCACAAAACTTGCTTTCAGTCGTATAAGTAATTCTGTTGCAACAAAGATGTGGAAGGCATTAAATTTATTTGGACACTCTTAGATGTTTGTACTATCGGACGAGTTAATTTTATAATAGAGATACTTTAAAGACTTCCCCTTTACTTTAACTAAAAATAAGTTTGTTTTCTACAAATGCATAGAATATGATAACCCTCATTGCTAAAATGTTTTTACTTCTTGAAGTGTGCTTTTTTCCTAAAACGAAGAGATGGTGTTTATTAGTTAAAGTGAAATATGGATTCTTTTATCCACCAACAAGTATTACAGTCTAATTATGTTACTTAAGTATATTTTTCATGGTTGTCATATTAACAATTTTATATTGTTTCGTTTTTATCCACCAAACCTTGATAATGTAATGAATTATGTGATTGCGTAATAGCCATGAATTATACATGGCATTTTAAAAATATTACCATATTTCAATAAGAGTTTGTTGAGTAGATAACAATATACAATTGTTACAAAACGGTTCATGAAAACGTTGTCAACACTCAAGAAATCCGGAAAACATGACATTAACATATGCATACAAATAATTACAAGAGGTCGAGTGATGAGAAGCTCATCACTCGAGCATTTTATACAAATTTGTATGATCGTCTAACTGTCTAACTGTTAACCGCATGTTCTGTTAGACTTCAGTCCAGTTGTTACGGTCTGATCGTAACATATTTCAATAAGAGTTTGTTGAGTAGATAACAATATACAATTTGCTGGATAGCAAAGAAATTAGAAGCAAGCATTCATAGAAGATGATATCTTTACAAAGAATTTAACCCCCTAAAACTATAAAATATGAGTGGATACTAAGCAAAATAATTTAAGATTAAATTTGGTACTTAATAACATTATAAGATACACATAAAATGGATAAAAGTATATGTATGATATATATATATATATATATATATATATATATATATATATATATATATATATATAACGTTTATCAATATTTGTCAAAGGTGATAAATTTTTTTTATTATATATAAGGATAAGAACTAGGTTAAGAAACTAAAATGTGAGTGATACTAAAAAGATATTTTATAAGGGGAAGATACTATGAACTTTAAAGGGCACATAAACAACTATCTTTTATTAGTCTGAATTTAAGTTATTATTTATTATAAAATAGAAATAATAGAGCGAATTTAATTGTCTTCTAAGGACTCTTAGAGAATTAGTTGAGAGAATAATGAAAAAACAATCTAGTTACTTAAGTAATTGTACATGAATATAAGTAACAACCTATACATCTTCTATAGGTTTATAGTTTTGAATCATGGTAGAGTTATTAGGTATTTAGGAGAGAAGAGTTTGAAAGCTTTTAATGATACATAAATATGTACTTTGTTAGTCCAAACTAGAATGGGTTGTACTATAAAGCTACATAAATATGCACTTTGCACAATAACACAATTCACATAAAGTTATGAAATTTGAAACTCTAAGTAAACTTAAAGAATATATACATTCTTCTAAAGTTGCTAACTATTGCATTTAAGTTTGGTTAAGTTAAGTCTCGTATGTTAAGTTAGAATATTTTTTGTGATATACATTTTACTCATATTGTATTTTAAGGTTGATATTCAACCTACATTATGCTACTTTAAGTATTTACAAACGTTATTCTAACGCCAAATTTTGAAATTCATATGTTACATATTGTAAATGTAAAATGGTAAATGAGTGATAACAATATAAGAAAAATTTACATTCGTTAACACCAAACAAAAACATTTACTTATAATTACCTTCATTACATAATCTTTTAGAACTTTACCAATCATTTAAGCGGAAAGCTTATAGCCTTTACTTTAAAAATCCTTACATTGAGTTTACTAACCCCTAAAACCTTAAGCATTGACCATAAACCCTAAATTCTTAACCAGAAAATCCTAAACTCTAAACTCTAACCCCTAAAACCAAAACCCCAAATCCTAAACCCTAAACCCTAAACCCCAAACCCTAAACCCTAAACCCCAAACCCTGAGGTTTTATTTGGAAGCCTTTAATTATGTATTTGTTCCACAAAGCGAAATTTCATGGAGGATGCTATTTGGGACGTATATTCGTTACAAAAGTTCGTTAATAAATTCGTTACGAAAGTTCGGGGTCCTCATTTATTAGCCGGATCTTATCTTGAATATGTCTTATACGAAGATCCGTTTGAACAATGACCGTTTGAATTTTATTTTTGGCGGCAAATTATTCACGCTCTTTCCTTGTGCGCGGAATTCATCCTTTGATTTCATCCTTTGATCGGGCCAGGAACTACCTTGGCTTTCAGCTTTCGTTTTCCACAAGGCTCTTCGCATTGTGTAAATCCCAGTCAAGTTCTAGCGCTGCTGTTCCTTCGGCTTGAGGAGCTGCTCTTCCTTCGGCTTGAGGCGCTGCTCTTCCGCGCTTTCTCTCTTCCTGTCTTCTTCTCTTCTTTTCTATCAATTCCTGGGGGCTACTTCACGGTGTTGGCTCTTAACTTCCGCCGTAGGTTAGCTAACATTCTACAATACTTCCTTTTGCGATTGTATAGAATGTATAATCCGCCTCTTGTTCTCGAGCTGATCGTCTTTGTTTTTGTTTATTATTCGTCGTCTTTATTTGAGTTTATTGTTCTTCGATTATTCTGTAGTATATCGGTTGAGTTTATAGTTGCTGTATCTGTGTTAACCTTTGTTAACAAACCTGTGTTTACAACGTACATTTCGCCCTTTACACCGAATAATTTGGAAATGCCTTGGGATCTGTGCCATCATCGGATCAATGATAACCCTGAGGTTCGCCTCGGGGGGCGTGCAGTCTTTAAATTTTTTTTGCCTGGTTATCGTTGGGTCGACGATAACCATTATGATTACTAGTAGGTTCATTTCATATTGAAATATTTAGTATGCCAGGTTATCGTTGTGTTGACGATAACTCTTATGGTAACCTCTTATGTTAACCTCTCATGTATGCCAGGTTATCGTCGTGTCGACGATAACTCTTATGATAACCTCTTATGTTAACCTCTTTAAATGTCAAGTTATTGTCGTGCCGACGATAACTCTTATGTCGTTTGGTACCATGCCATGTTATTGTCGTGTCGACAATAATATGTATGTTAACCAATACGAGAACGTAAATTGAAAATAATGCTTCTATGGCATGCTATCGTCGAGTCGACGATATCTTCCAAGCTGCCCACGAGGTAGTATATTAAGTAGTAAATTATTTTTACCATCGGTGGTTATCGTCGGGTTGACGATACCCCTTCTATCCACGGCCGGGGAGTATTTTATCTTAGAATTATGTGGTCAACCATCAAGTTATCGTCGGGTCGACGATAACTTTGATTGATAAGGCTATTGGCTATCAAGATAGACTCTATGTTGTTGTACGAACAATTCAATGTAGTATGTTAGTTAGGTTTGATAGCCTCTGTGTGTAGGGCTGTAGGAAAACTACCCACTGTTAGTCAGTTGTTGTGGATATCGTCAGGTCGATGATTCGTGAGGTTTCTATCTTCACTTTACAGTTGGGAGACGGTTACTGTTAGGATGGTATCGTCGAGTCGACGATTCGTGTCCCTTAAAGCGCTCTTCTCCTCTTCTTTATCATATTCCCGATACTTGAATGTCTTTTTCGCCGGTGGTCCGAATAAGCGTTCCACATGAAGTTTTGTTACTCTCTCAGTAGTCCAAATGAACTTAATTTTGGTATTTATTGTTGATTTTCTTACAGGATGGATATGCATCGTCCAGAAGAATTTGCAAGGTCACTGCCTTCTTTGGCTCCTGGTGTTGCTGTTTGCGACGGCATATCTTGGGCTAAATGGATGTTCAAAGTTGTGACACTTCGCAACAATGAAGGTCTTGACGTGGCCAAAGCATTGTACCAGAACCTGGATCCGGATGTGGATGACAGGATAGAAGGCTTAATTCTTGGTGAAAATCAGGTTATGGTGCAAATCGCGGAGTCCCTATCTGAGGAGCATTTCCCATCCGGACAGATGTGGTCTTTCCATGCATGGGACACGGAAAATGTTTTGCTTGATGACGTGAGTCTCCACGACCATGAGCAGACTCATAAGTACAAGGAGGCTATGAAAAATCAGCAAATCAAAAAGGTCGGAAAGGTGTTCGTTCATATGACTCTATGCATCATAGAGTAGAGAATGTTGCTCCACCCAAGAAAGATGCTTTGCTAGCGACAACATCTATCGTTGCAGTCTACACACAATCGTGTTGTGAGGGAAATTGCTTACAACCATTTCCCCGAGGACATATTCATGATATCTGCTCTCAACTGCATGTGAATGATGGGGTCTATGCTCGTAAGAAGTGTCTCCTTGAGGTCCATAGACAGATCTACAAGGACCTGGCAGGCTTGGAGTGGATTACCTTGAAAGGTAGAGAAGTGTACCCTACTGCTTGGTGGATCATTCATGGTATGTCTAGAGCTACATTCTACAGATACAGGGAAATGTCCAAAAGTGGGAAACAAGCTGAGGGTCACGGGGATGTGGGGTTGAAAAAACCCCAACTACATACGGTCCAAGCAGCTGCGACACTTCGTACGCTCATAGTTTCCGATGCCAACAAAATGCCTTACAAAACAAGGACGCTCGCGAATGGTGAAAAAGTCCCTGCCACGGTGTTGCCATCTGCGTTCTGTTGGACTGACAAGTTAGCTCACATCAATGAGATGAATACAAGATTTGAGCTGTCGCCAATTTCCTCAAGTGGCTAGCGTAACATTCGGCATTCTTCATTTCCAGAATTTGCCCCAAAGGCCCGAGGTGATTCTTTTTCTCGATGTGGCCTGTGTGATAGATATAAGCAACTTCAAAGCGCTTGCACACCTCTATCGTATGCACATCAGAAGTGGTCAAATAAATTGGAAAGCCACCTCATCTCTCAACGGGCACATAGAGAACTATACTACTTCAATCGGACCGTTACGGATGAATCTCCTCACAAGCTGTTGACCATCATTCATGATAAAATGGATCACTCCAAGACCGCGTCCCCACACTTTTCTCACAAGACCAAGGCAACAGATTCTTACACAAAAATGTCTGTTGCAGTCACGGGAATGATTGCACATGGTCATGGAGATGTTATATACGCGCACTATGGTCTTGACATCTTCCCCGCAAATTCTAACTCAACCATTGGATCTCTTGCAAAGCTCCTACGTGATCTCGAAGGACAATCTAGGAATTCATCTCGTAAGCTCTTTTCAAATGAGAATACTCGATCGACATTATCCAATGCAGTTCTGCAAGGTTCAGATACATGCGTTGACTCCCTTTTCTCCCTCAACCTGATGCTCCTGTCCCTACTCAAGCTTTGCCCCCTATACTAGTCTTGCAGCTAGATAATGCTTCAGGGGACAATAAGAATAGATGGCTTTTGGCCTTTTGTTCACTCCTTGTATACAAAGGGATTTTTCGTGAAGTTTACATGAACTTCCTCATAGTTGGACACACGCATGAAGATATAGATGCCATGTTCGGCCGATGGAGCTCGAAGTTGAATACAAATGACTATCCAAAAATCACACAACTTATAAAATCCTTTATAGACTATGAGACACAAGCTGTCATTCCCCATTTAATTCAAGAGATTCCCAATTTCAAGGAATTTTGCGATGGTTATCTAGGCACAGGCGGTCACTTTCTAGAGGGTCATTCCAAGGCAAAGCAATTTAAGTTCTGCATGGATTCAAATGGGTGGCCTATAATGGAGTACAGGAATTTGTGTACTAACAAAGATTGGCTACCAGAGCATGGCAAAGAGATTGGCTTGTGGGGTGAGACTGAAGATGGTAGACCTTGTGTTCCATCAAGTTCACCAAAACCTGTCATCCTAGAACATAAAAGTTCACTTAATGATGTCAAGAAAGGGCTAGATGGGTATATTGCACATTGGACAAGAATGGCTGATGAGGATCTCTCTGGAGAATTTAGACGACAAAACAATCCTTCAAGAGATTATTGGAATGGTGTTCGAGCTGCTCTCGATGCATCGATCGAGCCACGTAAAAGTTTAGTTGATGGATTTTGGCCGGCTTTTAGAATTGTCCTTGACGAGGTTGACTTCATGCATGGAGATGGCACTGTACAGGAAGAGGATGCGGAAGATGCACCCTTTGTTGGACGTGTTCGTGACCATTCGCGTGCTTCATTCCGTGTAAATCGCGATACGTTTCCAAGATATTTTCTTGCAGTGCGTCCCGCAGAGGATGATCCAAGGCTATTATGGCTTGCTAGAGCCGTAACAAATCTAAGTCCTGATCCCGGACATATGCATATGATCCAAATTCAATATTGGGCTCCTGCAGCTAGAAAGCATATCAATATGGACACGTATGTAGGATGGGACACAAAAAAAGGGAATGTGTGGCGGAAAGATCGAACAATGGATCCAACATGGTCTAACACATCATGTATCATGACAGCTTGGAAGCCAAGAGCGCGCGAATCAACTTCAGATCCCAAGATAGCTATGCCAACGCCTCAAATTGACATCATCAAGGCATCAGTGAATGCTTTTACGACAAACTCTGAAGACGACGCATCTACTCCAGAAGGATGATATATGCTTTCGATGTTGAAGTTTCACATTGTAGAGTGTCTTAGTTTCTAAAGGGGCATTTCTTTGTTATGATATTGCTTGGTAGGAAATAGATAAAATACTTCCCTTCATAGTTGTATTCTAGCTAGTAGATATAGTTGTATTCTAGCTAGTAGATTGTGCAACGAGGACTTTGTCTTTACTTCATCTATCCAATTTGGAAATAAATAGCATATTATTCTAACTAAAACTTTACCTTTGAAAAGTTATTTTGAGAATCTCAATTTAATGGAATGTCTCAAATTGGTTCATCAAATAATCACTTTCTATTATGTATCATGGGATGTTTGATATTAACACTTTATCTATTCAAAAAAGAAATTTTCAATCATCAAAACACTCAAAAGTATCAATTTAATGGAATGTCTCAATTTAATTTGCATATTTAGAAGTCTAATTATAGCAGAGATTAAATTGAGACTTCAGTGTGTCTCAATTTAATGAATAAGGTCTTACATTCTCCCGAGGAAAGTTCTTGCACTTATTTGATGGCTAATCTCTACACGGATGTTGAAAAAACACCGAAGGCCTCCGGCCTCGACTTCCCCCTCTGCCTCCAGCCTCATACTTTGGCATGCTTTTGAAAAAAAAATAGCAAAATCTCCCGCCTTACAAACAGAAAGACTTCTTTCCTCTCCATGATAAGAAGCCAGTGGATGGAAAATTCAATGAATTTCCAACTTACAGCCACTCCGCACCCTGAAAAAGAAGAAAAGAAGTGAGGAGGAGGAGGACCTGTCAGCCTTATGTAGGCCGCGGTCGCTTGGCCGACCAGCCGACTTAGATTCGACGATCGTCGGCCGGCCGGCCCAACCAATCGGACGGCCGACGCCGACCGCAACCGATCGGAAGGCATGCGGCCGATCGGACGACCGATCCAGCGGCTGCAACCGTTCCGACGTCGTGAATCGATCGGTCAGTTGTGGCCGATTGGTCAGTTGTGGCCGATCGGTCAGTTGTAGGCCGCCCAATCGAATCTAATGGTAACCATCTAAATTCACAATAACACTTTCAACGGCTAAGATGCAACCTCCAATACAATCTAACGGTTATTAATTTTACTATTGTCATAGTAAATCCAATTTAACCTCCGGACGGATGTCCGGATGTCGGTCCAAAAAAACTCAAAAGACGTCCATTTTGACATCCCTGCTTTGGAACCCCAGTTCAAACGCACCAGACAATGGACCTATGGAGATAGATGACGATAATGACGACAATGTCTCGATTTTAACAAGCGCACCTGTCTCACCCTCGGAACCTCCTTCACCAGTTGCACAGCCCAAACCTTGAGCAAACAAAAAGCAACGCAACGGTATGGCGGAGGCTGTAGTTGATCTTGAAGAAGAACCTGATGAAATCGCTCCCCTCCCACATGACATTGAAGGTCCAGAAGACGCTGATTTGACTCAAGCTCCAGATGGAGGAACCAACAATGCTGGAAGATGCGGTGGGCAATTGACTCAGATTTCTGCAGGTGGACTTACGAATGCGAGATCCCCTCCTCAATCTGTCACCGTCAACGACTACTCCCCGGAGTCCCCTTGTTGCCTCAGTCAGCCCAAATTCGCCAAACGCCCTTTTCCAAAATCCAACTACATTGGTAGCAACTTGTCTTCAAGAAAATCAGTCAGTTTGCCTATGTATCTCGAGAACGAGAACATTGAAGATTTGGTTCATCAATCGTTGAAGACTGGAAACTGGGATTCGCAAATTCTCAATATCCTCCAGCACATCAAAAAGGTATTGTTTTGTACAATTCTCATTTATAATTTCTTTACTTACATTTCATACATGTAAATCTATTATCCACTATCTAATTATCCATGTGTATTTGAGATTGGAAAAGACCGGAAGTACCCATGTACGGTGATGGAATATAATCCCAAGCATCCTGGGATGGATCTTAGTTTTGCAGACATTCTAGAGAACTTGCATGTACCGGGCGTGTCACCAACGGAAATTCCATCTGGGAACCAACGTGATAAAAACTACTTTGAGAGCCTCTTCTTCTTTGCCCCATATCATTTGACAGACGTTGGAGCCATTCTTGTGATGCATCCCAAATGTCATAGAACGTACTATCGATTCTCATCCGTAACTTATAGTTTTTGCTGCGTTCGAGACTGGTGGGGATATAATCCCTTGCCTATGGCCTCTACGCTACCGCACCAGAAAGAGGTATGGGACAATTTATAGTTACCAGTTTCACAATTCATGATTACTGCCTTCTAAGATTGTATCTTAATATATCTATACTTGTGTTTTGCAAACTTACTGCTTTAATATCAAAGTTTATGTTCGTAAGGAGTTTGTTTTGAAGCTCCAAATTCGGCAAGTGGCACACGCATACGTGGGAGTGGCAATCATGTCTGATGAGGATGACCACGTCTGTAACTTTGCAGACAAAGAGACATTGCGTGATCGTCCGAACGGTACACCATGGCGAGGCTCACGAGAGAAGGACCCCTCCTTCATTCAATGTTTCGTGGATTGTTTCACGGAAGTTGGAGGTATTGTTTTCGACTGGGCGCAAGTACAGGTAATGTTTCCGTAAACGCTACTTTAGAATTTGTTTAAACATTTTGCATTTATAACGTGGGCTTTCGAATTTTTAGGGGCATTCGTAATTGCTTGTACGTGCTCAAACCGACACCTGATCGCTATGGAACCTGACGAAGAAATCTTTGATGGTGTACTAGCGGATTACAAGAATTGTCCTCCCGGTGATGAAGAAAGTGGAGAGTTGGCCCCACCCGCAGATTATAACTCTGACGAACCGGTCGTGAAGAAGCCATGAAAGTTCATTGGTGCGTAGTATCATCGTGTATTTTCTTTCTCAATTTTGAGTTCTGCACTTATAAATATATTGTACTGACTTTCTATGTACTTTTAGTATCGCAGGTCTGAAGGAGCAATTGACTCGCAACTCTCATTTCTACAACAGCCCTCCATCAACATTCACCCTACCTTCCTATGCCGAGCGTCTTGCACAAGAGTTCATTCGAGCTCGATCTCCTATTCTATACGACAGTACATGTCGACGTTTCAGCAATAGTGTGCTAAAGTTTATAGACTTTGAGGCTGATGAGTGTGACCAGCACTTTAATGGTGCTACACCTTCAACATAGTGTGTGATTTGTTTTCTCATAGGTACTAGACATGGTAGCGCCGAACATTCGTAGTAGCCATCATCCATTACTTATCTACTATCTATATGTGTTTTTCAATGACCCTATTACCACTCATTGTACTTGAAAAAATAAAATAAATAAATCCTGCCGATGTGTTTTTCCATGAAAAAAAAAAAAATCCTGCCAATCACCTCTCAGTGCTCACCGCTCTCCGCTCACATCCGTGCGTAGGGCCATTAACTTTTAATTTTTTTTTCTTACTGCTCAAACTTTACCGCTCACCGCTCACATTGGTGGGTTTCCCAGTATTGAAGAAACTAGAATGTTGCCATGTTTTTCTTGCACTCCATACACATCGATGTTTTGAAATGCTATATGTCATGAAGTAGATTGGAAACTAATTCACATTATCTACATATAAAATTGAGTGTATAATTGGATTATAGTTGTATGTGATGAAGGTTATCTATTTGATCTTTGTAAGTACGACTACAAACAATTGTTGTACGCAAATGAACGTATTGCTATTGTAGATGAATAATATGTACCGTTTGCGTAAATGTAATATAAATGCTTCACAAAAAAAAAAACAAATTTATATTACAGGAACAATTTAATGATGATCTATCTAAAGTATGTACAGAGGATTGAGATTTCCAATTGCATGTTCACGTTCCATGTATGGTTGTGTGCGGACTATCTTTTGTATAATGCAGTACTCTTACAATGGTCATTTTTTATTATCAATCTTGTAGGCTTCAACATGTGTGCATACCATGAATGCAATAGATGTGTAGTGCCTTCACCTATAGCATAACAACAATAATCATGCAGGTTTACTTGCAGAAGTTGGTAAGGAGGGGATCAAGTTGCAGTCATCCTTGACAGTGTCATGTCCCTACACTACTAAGTTGACATTATTGGTTGCAAAGGAATTTGTATATATATCCATCTGTAATGACGTGCATGGTTGTAGAAAACATAGATAATATGTTGTGGTCATTGACATAGATATATCAACCACGTACGATGTCTAAAGAGATGTCATTACGCGTGCTAACGTAGACGTCTATGCGTGTAGGGTGAAAGCACACTACGGTGGATCATTTAGTATGTCCTTTTTTATTTCTGCAGGGAGTCATAAACTTCAACGACCGGTTTATAAGTCCTACAAATGTAAAAGTACTTGTTTCTTTAGCGACGATGGTGAAAAACCCAATGAACAATATAATTCTATTGTATATCACATAAAAAAACATAGGGAACAGACATGTCTTTGTACTATTTTGCCATTCAGAAAGTAGTTCATGGTTTGCTAAAAATCATCAAAAGTACAAATTTCATGTTGTTTAAGGGAAGGTAGTACAAATTAACACATTGATCGCAAAACTACGTGTTTAATGCCTTCAAATGCACACTTGATATGCTAAATAACTTGTAACAATGATTGCGAATTTTCCGGGCGAAGAGCCAAAATTGTTTTTGGTCCTATTTCACTCAAAAATTATCCAAACCTTGATTTTTTTTGGCTCCCAAAGTGATGATTAGGGTATGTGGATGTAAGTAGCACGCTACTTTAGTTGAAAAATCAATAGTTTTTGGTAAAAAGAGACCCCTTCTATAGTCGATCTAGTACAGAATGGTCCAAAAGTACCTTGGTTTTGCTTGGAAAGCAAACGCCCCCTCTCATAAAGGCTTTTGACAGTGCATGGCTGGTGTTTGGTTCATTTACGAGTCGTCATTTTTTCATGAGCTTTCCTCGACTCTGACAGTGCATGTAACTTAATTTCATTATTCTCATGGCGATGGCAATCGGCAACTGTTTGTCTTTCTCTGAGGTAGTGAGGAACAATCGAAGGCAATCCGTGTGTATGCATGCAATTCTTGCTGTTGAGGTGGTGCGAGATCTGTTGCGGTTGATCAAAGCTTGCTACAGGGTTGCGTGGAGTAAGGTAAGATGTAGTTTGCGGCGAAATTGTACAAAAGGACGTGTGTGTGCAAAATTGACAATGAAGAGATGGGAAACGAGCCAATGGCACAGCGCCGTCTAGGGATTTCCTATCTAGAACCCCAAGTCCGAGCAGCAGCAGCTGCTGCGGCGGAAGCACGCAGGTTGGTGCGCCTTGAAGAGGATTGAATTCGGCACGCAAGGAGGCGGGCAAAACTTGCAGCTACCGCTGAGGCTTTGCGTAGCATACCTGTAGGTGATGAGTCCAATCGAATGACGGAGCGTTCATTGTCGAGGGTTTCTTACAAACTTATCGACGCCATTAACACAGAGTTGAGTTTGTGTCCAACACTAGATTGTAGGCGTGTTGTTTTAGAAAAACTTATGAATCACATCACCATTTGGCCACAACAGCCCAAATATTATCATAGGCTGCCTAAGGCAGAATCGCAGTTTGTGTTTCTCGAAAATTTTGGAACTGAGCTTGTAGTCTCTGAAAATTGCCCATTCGCTAATGTTTTTAGCTAGGAAATGAGCTCTTCTTGATGTTGTTGTTAGCGAAGGTTGCGATGGTGCAAGGACTCTCTCCAGTGTGTTACAGGTGTATCCACGGAACATTCGGACTACCATGGGAAGGAGGGTCGGCGTTGATCCTTTGAACCACTTTGCTCTTCCGGGGAGGAGTAAGCGCGTTGGATTGACCGAATATGTGAAAGAAAAAGTTCAGTTGTGGTGGAATCAAAATACTCGAGTGAACTCTAACAAAAAAAAATGTCACTCGAAAGCGGATCGGGCAAAAGGAATATGTGGTGCATGCTACGCAGTACCTTGCCGACACTCGAGTGTGCATCCTATTATTTCCTGTGGACTTCTTGTTGTTGGTCTTTATCTGGTTGTTGACATAGTGTTTACTACCAGATAATTGTCTGGTGTGTTGCTTGCAGCCACTTTCACAATCATGCCTCGTTAGTGTTCCTTGTTAGTTCAAAAGTACTTGTTTAGAGTATCAGCTTTCAGAACAAAATGAAGAACATGGGGTTTTTGTATAATTAGTGCATGTTCGGCGCTACTTTTGAGCCATGAAATGTGTCAGATATTAATTGGAGTCTCGATATCGAGTCACTAGGATTTTGGTGTGATTCTTTCTAGCTTCAAATTGACGTAGAAGAATTTCAAGTGTTGTAAGTAGACATGTTGCGTATTAGGTTAAGAATAAGCTATTTGGATTCCATGTACAAATTCAGCCTTCAGCACCATTTCTGCCATGCCTTGCTAGGTACGGATTCATGGTGAAACTCACATATCACCTGTAGTGCATCCTATAAATTTAAGTCTCAAAATTTAGGGTGATGATTTACAATTGAAACTTTGATGGTTTTATTTGTTTTCATCTTCACAGTAATCATGGTCATACCGTCGTATTTATTAAGACGTTCATATAAGGTTGATAGAGGTATTAGAGTGTGAATTATTGTTTGCAAATGTTGTGATCACAATATTCTTTCAAAGTGTGGTTTAGGGTTTGAAGTACATCTGATAAAATGAAATGTGAAATGTGAGTGGGCAAAGCTGGTCAATTTACTTGTTGTTGTACAATTTGTACAAGAAATTGATTATGTAAGATGATCGATTTAGTAGGATACGTGTACTTTATTTAATGTTTTCTTACTCGGTGTTAGGGATACAAAAGTGTTGACAATGTAGTACTTTTATGTTCGTTGCCAATAACTTACACCACCTATTAGTATTCACTAGTTGTGGTTAGGTACATATTACCTGCTTAGTGGTACAATCCGGGTAGGGAAACTTCTCACGAGTATCATCAGTGGTAAGGCCGGAAGAGCTTTTGGTAACAGTGGCTTCTAAGTACTTAGACTACATTGTGCGCATTGGGTGTTCTGGGTACTAGTACAAATCATTACTCATTCTACTTAAAGTATTGCATTATCTGGCTAGAATAAGTACTTGTGGTGTGAAGTATATAGTTGAATATTGCTAATCCATATCAATGTAGTGAAAGTGATCTAGATGTGATATAGGTACAAAATTATATGGTTTTATTTGTACTTTTTTCTTGGGCAGTATAAATTTTAGTTCAGGAAAGAATGTGCTTCACCTACTAATGGTTGGATGTGTTTTGAATTGAACAAACCCAACTATTTCTAAGTTTCAAGGAAGCCCATCCGCAGCGTCGCATCAGGCAAAGAGAGTTTGAATACTTAAAACCGTGGTATGTTAAAACCCTCAAAGATCATAATACATGTTGTTGTGTCTATCACATAGAGATGGACTTGTTGAAAACCAGGCTAAAATCTCTTAGGTCTGCTACCAAAGGTTAGCATTCATCCCAATCTTGTAATTGCAGATGTGTTGTTTGTGGGGACGGTTTGGGGGATTGCGAGGCCCATTCTCATTCTTATGATCAATTAACCATGTTGTGGACAGCATGTCTGTGTTCCAAAGGCGAATTGGATAAATTCCATAGGTTAGACTGTTTCTTGCGCCATTTTTATACACTTGATACTGTAAGTCTTGTATCATTGATTTGTTTTCTATATGATATGTTGGTACATTGGGTATTTATGCTCAAAAATCTACCTCAATCGTAAGGTGTGCTTCTATGAAAGTAGTAAATAGTAGTAATACATGTACTTTTCTTGTATTCAGTGTCCAGAAGTCATTCAGATTGGTCCGTTGATGACTAATTCACCAAGTGAATGGGACGGGGTAGGAGCTGTGGTTAAGAGGGCTCTTCAAATGCATTAAACTCAGCATCTAGAGGATGAGATGACAAACGCTCAGCATTGTATTGATTTTTTGAAGTCTAGATTCTTACAACACCCTTTGAGTTCATACGAGAAGTCTAAAGAGGTCCCAGTAAACTGCGAGTCCTGGCACATTGGAGTAGAAGATGTAGATAGATCTAACGGATGGGATTGTTAAGGCATTATGGGGTCCAAAGGGTTCCAGTCCATTTTAGGGTAATCTAAAACTGACCCTACCTTACTCATCGTTCGTGATCTGACATGTTTTTGTGCTCCTTATATAAATAAGGAATCGGTCCATTGTGAGCAGCAAGCGTATGTTCTAATGTGGCGTATAGTCCGGTTGAGGCCGAAGGCAGGACCTGTACAAGCACAGATTGCTGCCGTAGAGGAAGAGCGACAAACTCTAGCTCACGAGGGAGGCTATGGAGGACTTGCTCATATTGTGAAGCTTGGAGACAATTTTTTTATACCAGCAGAGGAGGGAAATGACAAAGGCGTTGAATTCTACATCCTACAATGCTCAAAGCCCAAGTTTCAGGTGGTGGAGGATTTTGATTGTCCTTGGGGTAGTAAATTCACCAAGGGTGACTTTATTATTCAAGGTACTTACTATCAGAAATACAGGAGGGCATGTGATACGTATGTGTTGCTTGATAGAGGTGTTAAGGCTCACGTAGATGCTCACTTGGTTAGGCATTGCAAATTTGCAATGGTGTTAGCTTCCCACATGGTTAGGGGAAATCAAGCTGTTTACAGGCTTGGCGTAGATGTAGAGGCATTTATCAAAGAGCAGCTAAGAAATTGGTGGGCATCGGACCCAAACTCAGAAGAGTAAGGTTCTCGCATTGAGCCAATTTATTTAGATGTACTTCTCACGTATTAAATGACAAACTCTGGCTACGGTGGTAAATATTCATTTTCGAAGCTAACTCCACCAATGGATGACTTACAGTGCTGATTACATTGCTCCAATGTATGCTGATTTTATTTTCAATTTCAGAGAGTCCCTTTGCATATGAATTTTGGAGGGCTCCATTTGATTTGAATGTGAAAGTGCCCCTTTTGTTGAGTCTAAAGTGATCTACGGTTCCTTTACGCACCCATCACTTATCATTGATGCTTACACTCAATGTACAGAATGAAATTCAGCCTTCTCACATCTGCAATGTAATTTGCAATATACACTAAGTGTGAAGGAAAACTCAACTTGTGTAAACTACATTGAAACTAAGTCTTCAGACTTATGAACTCTCAACTTATACTTCTCGTAGTATGATTGAATGCAAATTTTTGGACCAAAACTTGCCCAACCATACTTAGGGGTTATATCAAACTGCCGAATCTTACCCATGGAGAGGTAAAAGTCTGTGCAAGGAACTCACTTTAAGGAACAGTATTAAAACCACAAGTATCTTATACTAAATGTACAATAATCTGCTTTTATTTCCCCTACTACAAAACAATCTAGTTTCTACTCAGTTATGATTAAAGAAGATACAAAACTACTCTGCATAAGATACAAAACTACCCTGCATAAGATACAAAACTACCCTACATAAGATACAAAACTATACATACCGCCCTCTATTGATACAAAAGCTGCAAAACTACCGAGTTCCATTTTAGTCTTCACTTTATTTCACTAACTGTACTATGGCAATATTTCAGTATATTTTGACACTAACTACAGGACCTACAAACTAACTAGAGGACCTACAAACTAACTACAGTCCCTAACCATATACTTTTCCAGCATTCGCCCTTGCTCATCTTCGGACACTTGGATCTGCTCTAAGCACCTCCATCAGCTCCATACTTTTCCTGTTCTTGAGTTGCTGCCCGGCCATCTCCCTCTGCACTTCATGCTCCCACAAGCGCAAGACAATCCTTGAGATTCTTCCTAGAAAGATGTCCCGTAATCCTCGTACATTTATCCGCAACCACAAATAAGAATCAGCTTAATATTTAGAAACCAACATTGTAGACAATAATGAAACTTCCAGTGAAGGCCATCGATCCTTACTCAAGTTAGCTCTTCAAGAGTGCAGATGTGTCTTTTTGCAAAAAAGGCGACTTGGTAAATATGGGGGTCGGATTCCTCAATTTTCACTGGAAAATCATTCAGATTAGCATCTTAGCATCGGTGGTTTACAAAGTGTCCCACATTTCCGTAAGCTAACCCGTCGATGCATAATGAATTTACATCACACACACCCACTTCTGTCTTCCAATCTGCATTCAAGTCTAACGTGTAATCACCATGGACAAGTGACTTCTCATATCAGCTAATAAGCTCTGCGTTGTTGACCACCTCCCCTACATACTCAAAAACAAATGTCCCAATCGGGATTGATTCAAAGATCCTAACCCCCTAGCCCTTTATCCATGTCCAGAACACTCCTACCTTCACCTTCATTCCTCGCTAGAGGACCCTATTCGGGCATGACATATGACAACCACAAGTTGAATTGCACTTCCAAATAAATTTCCTAGGTACATGCCCATGTTATCGGTGTTCATCGTGTTTGTTGTGTTTGTCAAGTGTCTCGTACGTTAGATAATTTGGATGAAACATGACCGAATATCTAAAAATATGTCGGCATATTCTAGAATATTCTAAGTATATTCTAGGAATATGGTATATTCTCAAACAAGGGTGTGTTGTCTGTTTGACATATCGTGTTCGACATCGTGTCGAGTTTGTCGCACAAGACAACACTGCCACGTAGAGGTCTTTTAGATTCCGAGCGCAGTGATGATGGAGGGTCCTCCACCAACTCGCGAGTTGGAACTAAAGATCTTCCACTCCCTACTCATTCCTACGTTGACTTCGGACTCGTATTACTTTAGCATCGTTCACCTACTCTAGCACTAGATGGGGAAGAGGTGGCACACCTAACGCAGTTGGATACACCGCCGCGTTGTCAAGTGACAGTAACATTGCAGGATGAGAATTCAATCTTCATGTTTCGAGTTTCGACCGGCTTCTTTGGAGAAACAAGTGCTGCAACCTATTGAATGAAGATCTATCCTTCTTTGGCTGGGCAATGATTCAAGTTTGCCTTCCTAATGAAGCTTGCGATGGCAATGTTCTTGGCAATATTAATGTTGGTGTCATGTTCTTGGCGGCAGTGCGGAACTACAAATGACCATATTGTGCTCGCCCTTATCACAAACAAGGCTTGATTGTGGCCAACTTTTCTTTCATATTGTCATTCTTTGCTTAAATGTTGCTCAGAACAACACTCTTGACTGTACAGGCTTGCAAGAGATTTTTCAAAATCCTTACAGGTTTGTCTGTCCCAAATTCCTATTCAAGAATCATAGTTCTCGGTCAAAGTCGAAATTTAAGACCTCCAATGACGAGGTTTGGAAGGTTAGTTCTGAGAGGTGCTGCAAGGGTAGATGTTGTCAGATATTCCCTTGGAAGTCTACGAGGAATCTCCATTGCAACTTTCATGCTTGCTCGTTTGAAGTTAGAAGAGAGATTGCTTTTGCAGTCTAGAAACACCTTAATGTTTGCACTCCTGCGGGTAGGAAATTTATTACTCTAGAATGCGTTGACGTCTACAAGAACGCCTAGTACATCACCCACGGTGTATCTCGATCTGCTTACCACGTCTACAAAGCAGCTACAATGGGTGGATCCGTCAGCGGATCGCATAGTAATGCACGAGTACTTCAATTGCGGCCACGAACCAACTAAGTAAGAGCAACCATGAAGAAGATTATTCAGGAAAATGCTGACCAAATGCCTAACGAGTTTGGACTCGTCGCGAATAAGCGTATGGAAAACCTCAAAGTTGTTCCTTCCACAATGAGTTGGAACCACATGCGCGACCAGGTTAATGAAGCTCTTATCCTCTCATTCTCATTCTCCGCGTTTACATATTTGTTTCATTGGTTTTGGATGTCAGCCAACACACTCATAGTTTTGCTATCCTCTTATCATGCGTTCTTAGATTGGTATCTCTTCATGCTTCTGTTCGATGTATAGGTCTCAAACCGTCTCACTCTTCACTCGGAGATTAGATTCACTCCGTTATTTGTCATCGTCTATGACTATCGGCTGTTAGCCAATAGATAAATCCTCCTGGTGTTCTGACACTTATTAATGATTTGTAGGTTAATGGAAAGTGTAATATGGCGCCTGTCCCGCAGTCAACTATTAGTTAACTTTGAAAGAATCAATTTGAGAGAATCAAGGCCGCTCGATCTAATTTCTCCAAATGCACCAGGTGTGACTATCTTGTGGAGTGCATTGCAAAATACCCAAGAGCATGTGATGGGTAGCAAACATTGGTCGATGACAGGGAGCGACATCTTAATTACCAACGTGCTTGCCAAAATATCAACGTCGGCTGCAAGACGCAATCTGTTCAAAATCCATCCAAGTTTCTATGCATTATTCATGATAAGATGGATACAACAAAGACCGCGATTCCGACGATTCAAAGAATCACAAAGGCTAGTGCGGGCCTCGACCAGATACCTATTTCAGTTAGAGAAATGTTAACCCACGGCCACGGTGATAGAGCATATGTGCACTACTCTACTATAGATTACGCTAGCCTGGTGATTCTATTTTCATTGTATCCTAGATGTGTTGAGTTCTCCAGGCGTTGGAAAGGCCATCGGTTCGCGAGTTGAGGGTATTGTTTCCCACTCCTCGACAAAACAACTTCTTTGGGGCTCTCTTTCATGGTAAATCTAGGTGCTTTTCTTCCATTCCACCTTCTACCGCGATCGCTCTAGATCTTCCGCTCGCTGGTCGCGCGTTGGAACCTCTTCCACGAGAGCTTTTCTTCCAACTTGATAACTTCTCCAATGACAACAAGAACTGATTTGTAATGGCATTTTGTTCCTTGCTGACTACCAGACGCATATTCAAGCAAGTCTCAAAGATTATTGGATTCTTGATTGTTGCACATAACTACGAGGACATTGATGCTCATTTCAACTATTTGTCCAAACTTATTAAGAGGAAGAAAACCTACGTCCTTGCAGATCTCATGGAGGCTTTTATGAAATCCCAGATGACCGTGGCCTTTATTTGTCCAAGAGGTGGCAGATTTCAAATCATATGTCAAAGACTTCAACCACAATAGTGTCGACAAGATTGTTGGCCTTGGTGATATGCATCTCTTCAAGTACTTTGTCAAAGAAGAGGAGAAGGATTGTGGTTGGCTTGTCATGGAGTACAAGAAGCAATCTACCAATTCATCGTGGCTCCCACCAGGTCCTTCTAGCAAGATGTGGACTCAAGACACTTACGGCAGACCCCATATTCCTTCTAGAGATCCACGTCCTGTTCCGTTCAAGCCCTTTTCGTCAATTCCAGACGTCAATCTTCGGAAACTGAATGCTCAGAAGGAGCACGCTTGTACTTTAGAGTGCAAGGAGAAGCAAGATTTCATCAAAAACGGTATTTCAAAGTTCATTGAGTTTTAGAAGATCTAGTCAATCTACTCCACAAGATGTTACTTGCGAGGGTGATATTGATCTTTATCCATATTGTGGAGCAGCAAAAGGAGACGAATGTTGAATTTTAATCCATTCCAGGACGTTCTCCTTAGAGACTTTGTTCTCAGTCGTCCTTGCGATAACCATAACCTTTCTCTATGGCTCGGTCGAGTTCTAGAATGTGTCGATCTCTCCCCGAGCAATTACTATGGCAAATTTAACGTGGAATGGTGGACTCCTATGAGATCAAAGAAGGAGGAAAAGTTTGTTGTTGCAAGAGAATGTTGGTCACACGCCGTTGGCACAAAGAGCCTTGTCTCCCTTAAGTTGTCAACGTCAGCATCTTCTTATTCTCTTATTGAATGTTCTCCTATACCGTCCTTCGGCTACTCACTCCACATGTGATTCCTGATGCATCCGTCGCTGCAGCACTTGCAAACCTTGAAGCCGCAATAGCTGTAATGGAGTAAAAAGATGAAGGTGATAAATAACCTGCTTTCTACCGAAAGTTATTGGCTGCCGGCCGACATATATTCCAGTTAGATCTTTGATTCACTTCAACTCTATTACTATATGGAGATGAAGGTGATGATTTACTGCAATCTAACTGCCGTTATCCGCCGCCAACCGATATAGACTCCACTTTAACCTTTGATGTCTCTTCAGTTGTATTGTTGTATGGAGTTGAAGATGATGGTATATTTTTACCTAGCAGTCGTTATCGGCTCCCAGTCGACATACACTCCATGATCATCTTTCAGGCCGTTAGAAATGCTCAGTAGCCTACTTTAAGATTTCTTCTCGTAAGCACACAAAGATATAGTCAGAGGAGCAAACGAGGCCGACAATGTAGCTTACAACTGAGACTGGAAGTGGACATGATGGGAGATTGGAGGACACAGACGTCATTTGCAATTGTTGGGTCTAACACTTGCTTATCAATGTCAATGCTCCTTTGCTGTATTGCCACTCTAATCCATATCATTTCCTATCATCATGCACTCCGTTTAATAAGCTAAATTCATCCTTTGTATATTCAATTCCTCTTAATTCTTTTGTTTTATGAATTCCTCATATCGACTACCGTCAGATACTTTTTTGTTGTATAACCATTTCTATAATTGGTTTGTGTTATAGGTTTATGGATTAGGACTCAAAGTTTTGGATCTAGGATTGAGGATTTAGTGTTTAAGGTTTAGGGTTTAGAGTTTAAAGTTTAGGATTTAGTGTTTAGAGTTTAGAGTTTAAAGTTTAAGGTCTAAGGCTTAGGATTTGGGATTTAGGGTTTAGGGTCTATTGTTTAGTTTTTATACAAACAATTTTTGATTTAGGGCTCAGTGTTTTGTGCACAGCATATATTGTTATCATCTTCTTGCGCATATGTCTTTTTATTTTTCTTTTATTTCGTTTGCCAATAAGTTTGGCTTTGTGTGTTATATTCTGGATGTGTTAAACTAGGTGTGTGTGTATCTATATATCTATCTAAATATGAATTCTTGCTCATACCGTTTCAATGGTTTATTAAAAAATAATAAGTATATTGCTTTATTTCTTGGAAGTTTTGTACTTTTAATTCAATTTAACCCAATTTTTTTGCCTTTTAAGCAATAAAAAAATGAATAAATCAAAAATAAAAAACAAAACGGGAAGGTCGCAAAGTCTGTGTCAAAAAGGACAAATAAAAAAAAAATAAGAACAGAAGAAAACGGGAAGGCTGCAAAATTCCTAAGATCAGGTGCTTATAAAAAAGAATTCAATTTATATATGTATGTATAAAAAAAAACAAAACAAGAAGGCCGCAAAGTCTCTACGAACAGGGGCAAATAATAATAATATAAAAAATAAAAATGATAGAAGAAGAAAACAAAAACAAGTAAGAAAACTCTTCAAGTTACCGTAGTAGGAAGGCAGGGTCGGCACTTTTGTGCCGAATAATTAATTAAAGTTCAAAAAGTAGGGGTCGGCAAACTCAAAAACATGTATTAAAAAATCGGCTATTTATAGCCATCATTAATTTTTTCCGGCGGCTAACTAACTGTTTTGTTTGATTTTCGTTCATACTATTCATTGAATGCTCGATTTTCATTCATTTTCGCTGAAAATGGTTTAATTTGAAACATGCGTCGAACGTGCATTTCTCCTTCTATGAGTGTTTGTTTCAGTGAGCTCTTTCTTTTTTTGAGAGTTTTGAATCATCACTGTGATTTAGAGTCTTCTTGGTAGTTTTTATGTTGTGGAAATGGCTCCTACTCAAAAACGGATAGATTTGGGGTTTTTTGCCCCAATTAGCAAGGAGGAAATGGAGAGGAGATCCGAGCTGGAGTTTGCCGTTTTGAGTTCCAAGTTGGAGAAAGAACGATCTGTTTCCAAGCATGTTGTTCCTAAACGACCAGTAGGGAGGCCAAAGAAGGAGGGCACCGCTCCATTTTTTAAGCCAAAAGTTGAGCAAATGAAGCCGCTCGTTTCAAAACCAAGGGGCAGCTATAAAAATTGGTTTACTCCTCTTTGGCCTCCTATTTTCAAAGCAATGCAACAAGCTAGGAATATTACAAATGCTTTGATGTACTTGAGGGCACCCCTATAGACAACCGGGATCTCTGCATAGCCCTTATGACTATCTTGCAAGGGGAACAATGTATGAGTGGTTCCATCTTAATGGAGAGCTCAAAGATAACTACAAGAGGTGTGTGGAACTTGGCATGTATTTTGTTAAGGCTTCACAACACTGTCCTATACTCACCGATTATCCCATCCTTAGAGATGAGATATGCAATGTGTTAAGAAAGCAACGTGCAGGAGGTCAGCCACTATCCGCTGTCATTATGCAACCGTTGATAAAAGCCATTATTCAAAAGCGAGAACCCCAATTGCTTGAGGATGAAAAGTTCAAAGTTTCTACCTAGTGGACAAAGGCTTTTGTGAAGTCTGAACTAAATTGGAGTTATCGTGCTGCAACAACGGCTGCTGGAAAACTACCGACCGACTTTGAATTGCAAGGTTTGACAATGGCGCAAAGGTGTGCTTATTTGATTAAGATTCACAATATTCCTTCTTCTCTTGTTGTGAATAGTGATCAAACTAGTATTCATTTAGTACCTGCAGGGGGCTCACGAACATGGGATACTAAGGGTATCAAGCAAGTAAATGTTCATGGACTAGAGGACAAAAGGCAAGTGACTGTAGTTGTATCCTCTGCAGCTACGGGTGAAGTTTTACCTTTTCAAGTTGTTTTCCAAGGACTTACTTCTCGATCTTTGCCACCATTGAACAATGGTCGCCGAGAATGCACTGATTGTGGATGGGATTTGACATATAGTCAGAATCATTGGTCCACTTTGGAGACATGCAAGAATTTTGTCAAGACAATTCTATCAAGTTATCTCCGGTTGCAAATTACTCTCCTAAGTTTGCCTAAGACACAAGAGATAATTTGGTTAATCGATTGTTGGAGCGTACACATCTCTAAAGATTTTAGAGAGTGGATGAAGGAGTTCTATCCACAAATCCATGTGTTATACGCTCCGGCCAACTGTACGAGCATCTATCAACCAGCAGATGTGATTCTACAACGTCCCTTCAAGCATGCTTTTCGCCAAGAATTCAACAAGTATACGATGAGTATGATTACAAGTCAGATTGATGCAAACTGCGAGATGAAAGTTGATTTCAAGATGTCTACTCTAAAGCCTTTTCTTTGCTCTTGGTTATTCTCTTCATGGTTATCTATATGCAACAAGCAGAATATGGTTAAGGTAGGATGGAGCAAGTGTGGCCTACTTCGTTCATTCGATGCAAAGTTTCAAAAAGATGCCATGATACTACACATGAAGTCCCCTTTGTTCAAAGTGGATACAAACATTCTACTGGAAACAAACAAAAATGTAGAAGGTGAGGACATGGATGTTGAGGACAGTTTGGACGTGGTGATGGAAGACACACTTTCAAGAGTTGAGAATCTCTTTACTTCTCATGGTACAACTTCTATGGCTTCACTCCGTGGAATGGCTAGAAAGAAATAAGTCTGCAAACAACAACATTCTTGGTAAGTATTAACTCCACATTTCTTTTGCTCTAATATAGTCAATGCTATAATTTTTATTATACCATTGAGATTCAAAAGTAATATTCAAAAAACTTACCAATCCTAGTGATTTTGATACATCTTTGCAGATTCTCATGCCAAGGACCTGCAACAAGGAGTGAAATCATCAATGGGGAGAACAGATTGCATGATGACATTTCAACTTGACATGGTAGAAAACATCTTTATCATCTTCAATTCCGCTACGGAGTAATATATTTGTCTACATTTTGCTACAATGTTTTTCATCAACTCTTTTTTTTCCCCTCATTTTCTTTCTTTTTTCATTACAAGATACATTATCTTTCACTCATATTGTGTAAGTCATTTCGCAGAAGTTATAAAGGTTCATTTTCTTTCATTTTGTTTATGGTGGCATCAATACATGGAAAGTTATGAATCCTTGAGAAGTTAAAAGTCAAATATGATTATTTAATTCTTCCATGTTACAAGTCCCTTGAGAAGACTCAGCTAAGTGACGAGGAACATGTTATTACTCACTATACATGAATACCCACTAAAGTTACATTTCAGTATGCGGAGCGAACAGAGAGTGTTGAGATCTTACCCTTTCTCGGTGTTCTTTTCCGACAGCAAGTCGTTCAAAAGCTGGACATCTTCAAACTCGCCATTATAAGTCGACCCGAGGATTGCACAAACGCAGATTGTGTTCTCGTCACAAAGCTCTACAGCTTTCTCTGGGTCCATGATGTAGTAGTCTTCTTTCAGCTTCACTTCCCGAAGCTCCACCTCAAAGTACCTCACAAATTTCTCCCAGTAAACCTACAAAACAGAATTCCAAACATCATTAGTCCCTGATGGTTCAGAACAATGATTGCATTGTTCAAACGAAAGAGAGAGCGATAAAGAGAGTTCTATGCACCTGAACGTTGGCACCGGTGACCATGTTGGGCTTATCCCACGGCAACCCAGCGGCCTTGCGCTCGTTCTGCCATTTCCTCTTGAATGCAAGACCAGCAAGCATGATAGCCTCCGAGGATCCCACTGTGCCTGCACTGACTGCTTGCTCGCCTTCGTCAATTGGCGCATTGAACAACCGAGCTACCATGTTGACGCATGGATCCTGCAAAAGCAAGTGCTCAAATGAGTCTCTCGAGATCGAACAACTAGATGATCGGGGTAAAAGCATCAAGATAGAATACGGCAATCGAACCTGAAGCTCTGTGGTGATCGGGTACTCGTCCATGTCGATGTAATTCTTGTTGAGAGCCGACATGATGAGCTTGTTGCACTCTGGCTCCATCCATGTCGTCACGAATGAAGCCAAGTTCAATCGTGGGATGCCGTCTAACATAAGCTCGTCGCTGATAATCTGGTATGCCGCATCCTTTGGCGTGGAAGCATGGAAGCATGGGAGTTAAGTGGAGGGAGCCTGAGAAGCGGCAGATCTTATACCAAAGAGATAAGGACTCGGTTGCGCTTGCTCGTCAGCTGATTTAGAGGAGGTGATGAGTTGTGCATTATTTTTGTCAACGCATAATAAGGGCTTCTTCTACAGCTGAAATTTTGAAGATTCCGACTTGTAAACTTTTTTTTCTTTTTTTTCGGCTTTTCATTGAATTAATTTTTGTTGACTTCGACAAATTACTCCATTAATTAATTTTATTTTTCGACAGTTTTTTTGGGATTTATTTTTTGCCGACCCTGCCTTCCTACTACGGTATACATGGTTGAGGTCTGAATGATTTAAAAATGGAGCACTATCTAGCCCTAAATGGGGAATTAGGCCACCTAAAACCTAGTCCTAATTACTCCCTTGAAGCCGGATGATTTGGCACCAAAACCATGAAGTCCTAAGGCGACACGCAGGATGAGTTGTGCTTTTGGCTAGCTCCAAATGTAAAGCCGATGTAAACCTGACCTTAGTGTAAACCGGGCCTAAAAGAGGACCTGACATCTCAAAGCCGGATTGAATCTTATGAGCGGCCCCGATGGGAACACAGGAACGCTAATGAGCAGCCCGATGGAAGCTCTGGAACGCAAATGGGCGGCCCGATGGAAGCTAAGGAACGCGAGTGATACGGACGCGGCGCGTCAACCCAGAAAATTTAGAATAGCATTCCAGCGGTGCCTTTCCGTTCTTTCCGCTGAGTCCGGTCGACCTTGTCTTGGCTCCTGCAGTGCTCACACCCTTGATTGCTGATCCATTGATCATGCCTTCCAGTCTCTCATCCCGCCTAGCTTGTCAGGGCAGAGCCTCGGGAGCTGATTTCAAGTTTGCCGACTACTGTACCATCGATCATCCGCTTCATGGCTGGATTGTTTCTAGTTTTTATGCGTGGTGGCTTGACTACTTTTCCGCCGGACTTGGTTCAAATTTTCATCGGATCGGTAGCGGCAGATGTTACAGGTTTGCGGCGACATACGTGGTGTTGCAAGCTTTTGCCCCGGGGTTTAGCAATGTGTTGAAGATTAGATTTGTGTTAAGGAGAAGTAAGGGTATGAAGGGGCGTAATTGATCAGGGATATCACGATCTTCAAGGTACATTGCGTTTGCTGGAGGCTAGTTGTGGTAGGCATTTCGGTGATGGTTTGAAATCAATCTGGTCGTCGCTTTCGTAGTTTTCTTCTTTGGAATTCCAGGAGTTTAGGAGAAATGAATCAGGTTTTACAGGTCAGGATTCATGTGCTACGGCTACTTGACGGGAACTGCTTGGCAAAGCTCTGGAGTATTCTACGATATTGAAAAGTGATGGATTCGTTGGAGAAGAAATTGCTAGAGAAGGACTTGTTTCGGAACTCAGCTTGTGATAATATGTAGTGACGACTAGATGATTTACAACACGAATTTGGACTGTATTGTCTCGATTCGTTTCTCTTCATGGGTTTCAGGAGCAAAGAGTAATTGAAGCCGGGACGATCGCCATGGAGCATAATCCGGAAGAATTTACGGCCATTATTGCCTTCGGTGTCGAGTACTCAGGCGTCTCGACCTACCGAGCTCCGTCTCCGCGGACCCGTGCGCATCATCTGCCTCCCGCCTCGCCTCATTCGTTCTCTCGGAAGAAGGTGCCGGTCACGTCAACACTGAACGTGGCCACGGAGAAGGAGGAAGATTTGATGATATCCGAAAATGGGCGCATGTCGTCACCACGAGTGTTGATATCGCAATCGAAGCCTCTGCCACACAATTATTCTATGCTGCCAGAGGCGTTGACACCGAGTCCATGGAGGTCGTCGTCCGGTGGTATCCTCATTGCGCCTGTCAAGTACCGCTATGCAGGTGTATCCGAAGCTCCGACGCTGGGACCAGCTAGATCCGAGGGTGGAGATCCAGGAGCATCCATGTCTGCGATATATTGCCCGACCAACAGCTATAGCCGCGACGGGGAGGCGGATTCGTATTCTGCCGCACCTATTCGCCACCTTTCATTCTCGCGGTGCTCTTTCAAGCAGGTGTCAGTGGACATTCGACGCCTCCGGCAGCTAGCGGTACGTACTTCCTACTGCGATTTGCAGCGAATTCCAGACCTAGAATGATGAGTTCACGGCGAGCTGAATTGTGGGGTTAGTGGTTTGTCCTTGCAGAGACAGGGCCTATGGAAACTGCTTATTGAGAGAGTGAAAGACGCACAACTGCGAGGGTTGCTGGCGTCCCCTGATCAGGAGATCGCATACGGGACTTACCACCTGCTTGCCTTGATGAAGCTACAAGACTTTCGTGGTGCGGCCCAGGAAATTGCCGCCTTCGGTGATCTGGATTCCCCACACTATAGATTTGAGTATCACCCGAAGCTGTACCCTGAAATATCAGGTACGCAGCTGGCTTGCCATTGCGTGTAAACTCCTGTCATAGGATTTTCTCTACGGTAGTGATATATTTTATCTGCTTTATATACAGGGTCGATGGTGCCATTTTCTTTACGGTGTATGCATGCGGAGCTTCCACACCGAATCGGCCAGACGGCGGAGACACTCTACCGTCTCTACAACCTCCTCGCGCACTGTGATTCTCAGGTTGCTCTCGGTTTGTCTTGATTTTTCTGCCCACTTGACTAATTTTGCCTTCAGTCCTCCATTATCTTATCAATGGATTTGCCTTCAGATAGACACTCTGCAATCTGAGCGTGCTACCGAGAGTACCTTTTCCACCTTGCGTAGTGAGGAAGATTTAGCTGTGCTGAATTCGGCCAACGCCATTTTGGAGAGGTTACTGGTAACATGGCAGCAGCGGCGAGAAGCCGTGTGCTTCTCCATAGTTGGCTACCACTTGCATCAGCAGCAATTCATCGTCGCGCTGCAATGGTTAAACAAGCTCATGACGAATTCACCATCTGATTCGCACGTGAAATCGAAGGCGGCTCTCATTCAGGCGCAGTTGGGTGATATTGTGGGAGCGCAACGCACATTTGCCGACGTCGAGGCGTCGGAGTCGTCGTCTTCGGATCCCGATGTGATGAATTTGCTCGCGCGCAACAGGGGGATCTTGTACGTGGCGTTGGGGAGGTTCCCCGAAGCCGTTGCGGAGTTCGACGCCGTCTTAGCTCGAAGTCCTAACGACATCGTCTGTACCAACAACAAAGTAAACTTTTGACCCCTCTCTCGCACCTATCTCCTCTCGATGGTTCCCCTCGAACTTTCAGACGTATCTTAATCTTGTTCGAGAATTCGTCATCTCTGCAACTCGCTTGCTGGGACTGTAGTCAAGGCTCCAAAAGATAAAGGCTTACGTTAGATGAGTCAATTTCAGTTCCTTCTTAGGGAAGACCCTTATCACATTCATCGGTTGATGATTACTTTGTTTTTGTCGCTAACCATGAAGTTACTCTTTGGCGCTTTTACTTGTTAATTTATCGTTACATTTTAAATTCATCATCATGCATCTCTTCCAAGTACTGAGGCTTGCTATGATGTGCAGGCGTTGTGTTTGCTGTACAATCAGCAGTTAGTGGACGCAACGGACGTCCTCGAGGACGCAATTTTCCGAGGGCCCAAGCTGATGTTGAACGAGGCAGTGATCGCCAACGTTTGCGGCCTATACGAGGTGGTGTCGTTCAGCGGCGGCGCAGCCAAACGAAGCTTGAGGACATGGATGAAGGAACATGGTCCCGACGATTTTGAACGCACTTCCTTCCGGCTGTAGTCCACAGCCTTTTCCACGCACTCTATCCAATGAAACGGCTATGACGCATTTTCATCAGCGTATGCCAATCAACCCGATTATTCTCTCGGTGTTCAGGACTGTATTTAACAGTATCGACCCTTGTACAGGTTGGTCAAGACCATCTATAGTGTTGTCGATCAACTGAGCCAGCACACTTGAGGAGCTAGCTTAGCGAGCTGAGAATTTTAGTGAAAGTTACGTACTAGAGAGCGGGCAGGAGTTGCCTGTTCTGCCGCGCAAGCGGCTATAGGGCGAGCGCGGCAGAACAGGCAACTCCTGCCCACTGTCAAGCGTTAATAGCTAATAGCAGGGCTGTCTTCATCGTGCATTCATTCTATCCAGCTTTTTGTTTATAACTTGAAGAAATTTGCCAGTCAGGACATGCAGACTTGAAGAAATTTACAAATCATGACATGCAGTTTTCACATGTCATCAATCCCTTTGCAATCGCTTTTCATTTTCTAGGTGTGCTTCCGAAACTTCCTCAAATTGACAATCTATATGTAAATCGTATGTGAAGTATCGTGTATTTAATTTTATAAATATGATATTACTGACCGATTCTCACGACAGAATTAGCACCCTTGTCGAATTCGGCAGAACGTAACGTGAAAACAGCAGAATAGCAGAATGTGACAGCACTGCTATTAACTTTTGTGGAAATGGTGCATGCGTATTGAACAGCAGAACTCCCATGTGGGGGAGACCACTGCCTTTTCTTCTCTTAAAACCTGAAGTAACATGAGGCCCGTTTTGGGCCGATTTGGCCCTAGCCCGCATGAATTCCTAAACCTTCTGCAAAAGTTCGAAAATACTATCTGAAATCTGTTCTGAATTATATGCATACTTATTCTCAAAATCTGCCTTAGGACAATTAAATTGCAGAAACTTCAAAATTCAATAAAAATTGAGATTTTACTTTTTTTTCCAATTTTTATTTTACCTGCTTGTGAAGGTATATTGGAAGTCAATTACAGAGGCTGGTCTTTGATAATTAAAAAGGCATATAAAGAAGCAATATATAAAAAATGCACATGGTTAATACATGCCTTAGGACTTTGTTGGCATGTATACAAAACAAAACTTGACATAAAATTAGTTCTCCTTTTTTGGTGAACTTTTGCAGTTCTTGTGATTTGATTGATTTTGGTCAAATTTTGAAACTAAATGAGCCTATACTGCAAATGTGGGCAGTTTTCAGCATGCACGAATAGTGAAATCAAAACTTGAGAAAAAATTAGTTCTCCTTTTTTGGTGAACTTTTGCAGTTCTTGTGATTTGATTGATTTTGGTCAGATTTTGAAACTAAATGAGCATATACTGCAAATGTGGGCAGTTTTCAGCATGCACGAATAGTGAAATCAAAATTTGAGATTACATATCTTCTACAGTACAAGGAGTTTTGAAGCAATAGTTTTGTTGCAAATGTATACGGAACTTATACAATTTGCCAAAGCCGCAACCTCATACGATCTACAGTTAGCAACGAAGAGGGTGCCCAAAGTCAAATATGGCTCTTTTCAACCTTAGGGGTTAGTTTTCAAAAATACAAGCGTTATTTGAACCTCAAAATACTAAAAACTGCAAATTTCTAGCACCTGATTGAAAATTGTGGTAGAGACAAAATTTTACTATTCTTTTGTACATCTAAACATAGGAATTCAAACCTTTCTTTCTTTCAATCAAAATTACCATGTAAGACTTCAACTGTTGGATTTTTACCATTTGTGAGAACAATCAAAATTCATGCAAAAATATTCTTGTGCAATCTTTGATAGCAATAGTCTACTTTATGCAAAGAGAAACTTAACCCCTATACGTCCTTGGGGTAATTTTAGTTAGAGACTATCATTTTCACTTTGAAGTGAAAATACTACCAACATGAAATTTGAAATAAAAAATCACCAACTAGAAAGTTGTTCATGTTGGGCTCATGGCCCCCAATGAGGAGGTCGTGGGTTTTATTCCCATGGCCGCGTGGTGCTCACCACTATAGTCCAACCAACTATTGTGGGGGGTCCTTGGACCTTGTTGTAGGAGTACCTAAAAGCCCTTTGGGGGATACTATGTCAAGTATCTTCAAGGCACTAGTAACTAGCTAGAAACTAGCGTAGTTAGTGTGTCTACCCTCGAGAGGGGGAAGAAGTATTGTTCTAATTTCTACTTGCCCAGTGGCCATCGGGTTATTAGCATTACGAACAAACACTTTATTCACGCTGGCCCCTTAGAAAGGGACCAAAGTTTCTATCTGTCTACCTTGTTCGTGTTTATTTCAAAGACTCTATTGTACCAAAAAAACTCATCAAATTTTTTTTTTGCTCAAATAGTAGTTTGCAATGGTGAAACTACCAAACATTTTACAAAGAAAAAATAGTTCAGAACTAGACTCCTTGCACTCAAATCCATGCCTTATCTTCAATGCATCTTCAATTGGGTCAAGGTTTTTGTCACTAAGACTAGGCTATAGTTTGAATCCATTCCAAAAAACAAGGTCAAAATTGAACACTAGATGAAGGAGATATAGCTCTTCAAAAATTATCCATTTTTTTACTTTTTCATTTTAGAGACATCATTGCAAATTCAATACCAAAAGTTTCTGGATTAGAAATCTTCCTAATACAAAATTGTTGGAATGCATTTAAAGATCACTTTGATATAAAAAGGATTCATGAAAAAATATATTTGATTTCACATACTTAGTAAAACATGCCAAATGTTAAAAAACCCATAAACAAAGGTTGCGTTCACTAAAGTGCATGCCATTCATTCATACTTTACTCTCTTGGCTTGCAATGTTTACCAGAGAAACTAGACTTGATTTGTGACACAACCAAGTAATTTTGTCCAAAATGAAATGAGAATAAAGAAGTTATGGCTCTTCAAAGTTTCTACCCTTCATCGAAAATGTCATTCTTCTACACTAAGGATGTCTAGGGGTTAATGATTGTTAAAGTGGCATTGTAGTGAAGGACAAGCATAAGGTAAAGGCCCCTAAAATGATGACTTTATTTTTGCATTACTGACTTTCTCTTGTTAAAATTGTCAAATTCATATGTGTTCTTGTAAGCAAACCCAAGGGAATTTCAGTACACCAATCAAGATATGGATAAAAGTCAGTTATTTATAAAAGATATAAGGAGCCAAAGTTTGTTGTTACTATTATGGGTCTACTATTGATTGTTTAAAACTATGATTTTCTATCAAATTAGGAACCAAATTTGGCCACCATTATCTCAGGTGTTTTCACCTTATATCTTCTTTTCAATACTAACCAGGTGTAAGTTTTAATGAGCTCTAGGTTCTTGCATAGTTGCTAAATTTCTTTATACTATATTAGGCTTCTATACTTGCAGCAAAAGGCTATTACGTACACTTAGTCTTTCAGTTACACTTTTCAGAAAGTAATAGTATAAGAAAATTGTTTACTTTCTTGCAGTCCTCTTGTGTATTGACCGTTGTTTGCTCACAGCCTTCATGTAACCAAGGGTGAGCAGAACCCTTACTATTGCAGGATGGTTTTAGGTGACTATTGTTCTTAAAAATTATTGTTTCAACTCATGGAAACATTTGCCACAGTTTCAAGAGGATATGTAGAGGCTTTAGCAAAGGTTTTTTTTCACCATATTTTAAATCCTACTTAAAATAGTAATGCAAACTTCAAAAGGAATTAAGCTTCAAAAGATCAATTTATTAATTCAAAATAAATCAGGTTAGTATTCCAATTTGAAAGCAAATTTTTTAATTTCTAATGTATAGAAGACCATATTATGAATTTTTTAAAGTAAGGCAAGGTGTGGTTTGGCTCGCTTTTGTAGTTTCATATTTCATCATTATTGAATATAATCTTAAAGAGAATGCAGAAATTACTGTTATGGCATAGTTTCAATTTTGAGAAAGTTAGAGTTATTAGACCTTTGTACAAGCAAAAACGAAGACTTCTTTGATATATCATCCTACTGTTGTTCAAGTTCTATAATCATCTAAAGTACAATCAAATTTAGCAAGAATCCAATGTGCAAGCTTAAAGGCAATAAAAGAATTTAAGAAGTCTATATAACAAAAGAGATTTAAACAATGATAAAAATAACTTTATAATGGAAGATGTTTGGCCCCAAAAATAAACAAAATACAAGAATTGATAAGTAGTCATAACCAAGAACTTACAAGTAGATATTAAAATAAATCCTCTGATACTTCACAACAAGCATTATAATTGTTTTGCAGTTGAATTGCACAACTCCATGGATAAAATGCATAGATAACGTAATAGGATTCAAATCATAATCTCTGGTCCCATAATAGTATGTATGTTTTAATTCAACATATATTCATAGCTAAAACAGGTTGCTCAGTATACCAAGTAATATTGATACCAATTAAATAAGTGATCTTTATATGAAGACAATATACACATTTCGGAAGTAAAAATCTTGTAATTCTATAGAAATTTCTTAAAAATGTTATTAAAGAATGTCAATTAAATAAACAAAACCATATTCATACACCAAATTTGAGGGTGTTTGTGTGAGATCTCCAAGATTGCAATCATAAGGTAATCAAATAGTTAACTTGGTAATTCTTTTTTTAAATAATTTGCAAACAAGTAAATCATGACTTATCACCATTACCGTAGCAATCTGAATCTCATTTATAAATTCCATTTATAAAAGTAAAAAAGAAAAACTAGTAGAAAGAACACAAATAAAAGTGTGCAATGACTTGTCCCTAGTGACAAAAGAGAGCCTATTTAATGCTTTTGATGGCATCAAAATAAATTATCGTGTTTTTCACTTTTCCTTAACCTTCTTTTCATATTATAAGCATTACTATAGCCGACTAGATTAGTAATAATTTGATGAATAGTGACTGATTTAATAATTTATCTTGATGTTGTGAAAAGCTCAATTTCAACAAGCACTCTTACGTCATAAAGGACAAGTTATTCTGAAGTATTGTTTCTGATGCTATTTCTACTACTTTATATATATAAAATTTTCATCAAAATATCAAAAACCAAACTATCTCCTAAGTCACATGGAAACTTGGAACTTATTTAAAGTTTTATTGTGATATAAATGGTAGTTTGACATATACACATTAATATGTGTTGCTCAATGAAAATTTTGAAAATTCATACTGCTGGTTTGACCTCATGTTAGAAGAATAAAAATAAACCATGATTAGGTACATCTATGAGTTTGTGACTTTTAGAAATGAAGAATTTCGAGAGATTCATGATTCTCAATGTGAAACCACAAAAGCCTTGAAGGTAGCTCTTGTAGAGTTTGAAGGTTGCCATCGCAAAATTCATATAATCACATACTTTGGTCACCTGAACATCTAGCTTAATTACAGTAAAGGAGATGTCTCAAGCCATGAACATCCAAAGGGACTCTTGAGCCTAGAAGTAGAATCTTTCCAAAGTGTCATAGATATCACAGAAGGTGAGCTATCTAGATCTGAGTTGTATAATCCTGTAATAGAGTTGTTTCGAGGTCATGTGGATCAACTTTTGAGTCATGATGCCTCACGGATAGTAAGATCATTATATATTAGTATTTAAGAAAGATCACTAAGGCTTATCATCTTCACTTTGAAGTATAAATGCTATTAATAAACCTATTGCATTACGTGCCATATATTCTAGCGGATTATGTAGGGTGAAAAAAGCAAGTTTTGCAACATTTAGAAATAACATTGGGATTTCTGAAGGACATACTAAGAAGTTGCGTTTTGTGCACCAACAACACTTTAGATCTAAAAGGCAAGCAATTGGAAGCGTGCAAGTGTATTGTCAAAACATGCAAGGGACAAATATCTCGTTTTGTTCATTACTAGTGACTAAAAAAAAATCTACGGATATTTAAAATTTAGTCTATGCATTCTTAAAATTAGACAACACATAAAATCTAAGTTATTCACAGTAATCTGTTATATACACTCAAGAAAAATCTTTTGAGAACACCACCAACATGATGGTTAATCCCTAAGAGCCCAATCAACCAATTTATGATCCATTGTAGAACTTGTGGAGTTGTAATAGCCTAAAAAAAGAAAAAAATTTGAACTTTATTTGATATTTAAGAACTTTGATGAGTTAAGAACGACATCCAAGTTACAAAACTTTGTTTGGAGTGATAGATTATTCTCAATAAGCGTTCAAACACAAAACATGCAAGGTTTCTTTAATGTTGAAAAGTTTACTATTTTGGGAAACTTATGGTGTTCCGCTTGGGTTATTGAATCGCCTTTCTCAATATCATCATATAATATGTGATTTTAGCTGATGATATCAGTTTCCAACTACTAATAATAGAAATTCTAGAAATTGTAGAGATTTTCTATTGATTTTTAAAACTTTTGAATATTTAATTCATTGTAAAATTAATGGTTGTTATCTTAAGACATTCAATCATCTCATTCTAGTTTAGTATCAATATGTTTATAATGTCCTTTGAGAAGAATTTTGGGAGTCACAATTTGCATATTTTATAACACATTTAAGATGGGGCTCTTAGAGGTAAATTAGATCAAAGTCATATTCAAATCCCAACCTTTTGGACTTTAGATCTTAGAGTCACAATTCTAAGCTCCTATTTTTTTCAAATCTAAGATCTAAGTAAGTTTTTAAATCTAAATATTTAAATTTTGAATATTAGACCTAATATGCTTGCAATGCAAGTATTGAGGAGATTTCGACGAGTGGTGAGGACATATTATCGTGTTATGAGCAAATCAACATGAGCTCCAAGCAAGCTTTTGTTAGTAATGAGAAGGATTAGTATAAGGTTGGAGAAAACTTTAAATTCGAATTTTTGTGTCGAATTTTAGAATGTATAGATTTTAGACCCTTGAAATTGTATCTTTAAGCATATTTTCAAAGATAATGCAAGACCAACTCTGCAAGTTGTCTATTTGAACCTTTTGGTAGGACCCACTACAAAAAATCGGGCTATGAAATGACTACAAAAAATGACTCGAACAGAGTCGTTTAGTAAACAAATGACTGCACGGTGACTGGAGTCCCTAGAGTCATTGTGGACAAATTTTATATCATAACATCAATTGTATTATCACAATCCACTTCAACGTTGGATGAATTGAAAACAAGAAAACGGTTAGAGCGTCACGGCTTCGTCTTCACACTCAACATAATACAAAATCATATATAAATCAATGTAATACAAGATATTGAATCTGGTTTTGTTTTTTATGCTTGTTGACTATAAAATGTTCAAAAACAATTATTTAGTTTAAAATGTGATTAAATATGATTAGATATAGCCATATAGGCATTTTGTTTCCATTTTAGTATTTACATGGTGTATATATTAAAAAAATTATATTTGAATTATTGATGATTCTTTCAAATAAAAATATCCAACATTTTAGAATTTGCGGATTATTTCTTATTTATTTCGCTTCATGTGTTATTGTTCAAATAAATTGAAGTGAGGTTGTATTTTTTGAAAACTTTGGTAATGTAGTTGGTAATTTAAAAGCACAATATACATGTTTATGATAATCCGGCCAATATGCATCAGTAACTCCATATTTAGCATCTCCACCAAGGATGTTTGTCCAAATATGATCCATCAAAGAATTGTTTTTTGTGGTACCTGTAAATAATTTTTGATATAAACAATGGTCATTCATAAAGTGTAAAATCTCGTTAGCATTATATTTTTGGGTTGTATTTTGTGAAATATCAACATTAAAATCTCCCAAAATAATAATAGGGCATTGATTTGATGCTTTATATATCAGCTCTTGTAGAACTTCTAAAAATTTCTTTAATTCGGTTGAATAGGATCGATATATTGTAACAACGTGTATAGCATTTCGAATTTTCAAATTAAACGAAGCAACAATGAACTCACTACCATTATATGTTTTGATGTTGGAAGATACACATATCATATGATGCTCGTCCATCAATAATATCCCATGTTTATCATAAGCATGTATATATTTGTATCGAGAGATATCAATATAATTTTTACATTCATTTGCATGTTCCACTTTGGTTTCTTGAAAACATAAAATATGAGCTGCTTGCATATTATGATCACTTTTATAATCAATGTGATGTTTTTTTAGAGAATTTATATTGATACTCTGGATAATTATGTGTGAATGACGCATTGTTTGTAAACCTTGGTACAAGAAATTCCCATTTTGCAATCGAGTTTAATCTTTTCATCTCATCAGTAACACATGCATCTACACGAAAATTGGAAACAGTTAATGGAGCAAGTAAATATCATTTTTCTTTGGTACGCACACGAGATAATGCAGTATAAGTTAATCCATGTTTATTGATATTAGTGGGATTAAACGCTACATGATCTAATGATAAACCTTGTGAGCGATGGATTGTTTGTGCTGCAGTTAATTGAATAGGAAATTGAATGCGTGTTAAAAGAATAAGCCATCTGCTCCATGAACCCGTCCATCTGAGGTGGCGTAATTGTGGGTTAGTTCCACTAACATATCCTTTTTAACTTTAATTGTAGTTTGAAGTCCGGCAGTTTTATTTGGATTGTCTAGAATTTTAAATGTTGATGGTAGTGAATGATGCCGAATATCAATTGCTTCAAAATTAAATGTAGGCCCCGTAAATTTCATGAACTCTCTATTGTTATGTGCAGATGTCTCTCGATTAGTGTAATACAAATAAGGAATTATTGAACTTTCGGGAGGTTTTTTCAAACATAAATTGTTTAAAAATTCTACATCTTCTGGTGTATGTGTTGCTTTTCGAAATCTATTTAATATGTTCATAAATATGGGATCATTTTGACATGCAATGGTTTTTAACTCATAGCATTTCATATATTCATGCCAAAAATTTGGAGCTATAGCGTTAAGACCAAAGTCAAGTTGTTGAAAAACCCATTTATCTCTTACTGGAGGAGCTTGGTAAAAATCTCCTGTGACTATAACATCCAAACCTCCAAAAAATTTATTTTGTACATGCATTATTGAACGAAGTCGTTGATCAATAGCACGTAACATTCTAGCACCTACTAGTGATACTTCATCAAGTACAATAAACCGCAATTCTTCATATTGATCTGTTAATTTATTGAGCATTACTGATGATAAATAATTAAGATTTTTGAGTGATTGATTGATAGGAATGTGTAAAGCCGAGTGAATAGTGGTTCCATTGATATTAAAAGCCGCTTTTCCTATGTAAGCCATAAGTAACGCTTTTGCTTTTAAAGGATTTGAATGTATGTCTTTATGATAAATACGTAACAATCCTTGAATTATGGCATGGAGTGTATATGTTTTTCCTGATCCTGCACCCCAGTAAGAAACAAATATAATGATTCATTTGGAAAGGTTCTTTTCCTAAACATTATATCATCATAAATTGATTTTTGTTCTTCATTAAGCGATCTTAGTATTCCAAGATATTCGTCATTTTTCATGAGTTTCAATACATTACTATTATCCTCTGATGTATCTTTGTATGTATTTGTAAACTTTGGTTTTATATAAATATCACTAGCTAATTCTTATTTTTCCGCATTCATGCTTATAATTACGGTTTCAGTTTCTTTAATTGATGCATCTTTCCAAATCTCAAAATCTTTAGATAAAACTAATTCATTTGCAAAGTCTTGAAGATTTATCCATTCATCACCACAATCTTTTGATGAATGTTTTTGAATCTGATAGTTAAATTTATTACGATTACATGTAACTATTTGCACTTGTTCGTCGTATGCTTCTTTCCATGTTTCCTTATCAATCTTTTGAGACTCTTCAATTTTGTTAAATGGAACATATAGTAATAATTGTTCACGGAACCAATTTTCATATCTTTTATTTTATTATAATGGGCAAATCTTATTATTTTAGATTTTTTTCGAATAGAGATTTTATTTTTACTATGATTATAGTCTGCTACAAATGCAGCCAAACATATGTTTTCCAGATTACATGGTCTATCAATGTATTTATCTATTATGGATTTGCACATAACTTCCGTGCACTCTTTGTCTAATTTAAGTAATTGATATTGAGGTTTTAAAATAAACGCACGCTCATGTGATGGTGATGTATTTATAAAACCAAATGAACGAGAGCAATGATATAATGATATTGATAATATAAGATATATTGCTGATTGAGCTCACGTTTGTTGAGCGTTTAAGAAGGCGTTTCCTAATTTCAAAATTCTTAAATTAGCATCGGTTATTTCACCAATATATCTCTGTAAAATTGATTTTAACTCTATCGTAATAGTTTTATCAACTTTTGTCATATATAATGTACAATAAGTAGCGGCAACATATGGATCTAATATAAATTGAACATCTGTGTTTGCATACCAATTATGTGCTATGAATTTGTTAAAAGCATTTGTGCATATATTACATAACGAGCGTTTTAGAAATACTTGTGGTCTTTTGAGTTGACTACATAATACCAATATGTACGTTTGTTCATCTATTTCAAATTTTGATATAAATTCATCAAATTCAACTTTGGATCTCGCTTCCACAGTTTGCAAATATGTAAAAATTTCTTTAGCTTTATTTTTTAAAAACGATAGTTTGGAGATATTTGTTTCACCGAGAGGTTCCAATACCATTGTACGATTCATTGGAGGCAATGGATAATGAAATCTACATATAGGGTACCATTTTTTTTTGCACGTACGTGAATGTTTATGTGTTTGGGCTTCTTGTAAAGCTATTGGTAACAAACTCTTATCACTTTATATGTATTTATCAACAAAACTTTCAATTTCTTTGTTCGAATGATTTCTAAACTGGGGTGCATTTTTTACCCAAATTATAGCATGCTCATGTTCACTTCCACGATGTTGAAATTCGGTTATAAAAAAGAAATCTAAAATCTCACCTAGAATGGATGATTCTTTTATGAGCAAATCTCGAAAAGCCTTTGTACGATTATTATAGTACAAAGCGCAAGTCACTGGATTAGACCTTATCAACTCAGCAATATGAATGGATTCCAATGAATTAAAGGATGGTAAAGTGAGGCGTTTAGAATTTAGCTTATACAAAGCTTCAATCAACGGTGTCCATAATCGTTCTGCACTTGTCAAAGTAATAAAAAATGTTGGAGGTCCCAATTGTCTAATCATAGCAAACAAATTCTTTCTTAATCCTTCAACATAATCAGGTGAGGTACGTAATTTCTCTAAATCTCGAAATCCTATGTGTGATTGTGAAAGTTTATCAAGATTGGGTTCTTCAACAACTTGCCCAGCGGTTAATCTTCTTCCACAAAGCTTTCCTTTTCGAATACGAATCCAACCACAATTCTTAACTTTTTGAATACAAATCTTAATTGCTTTGAAGAAAATATTTTCTATGTTTATAGCAAAATCATGATCTTTGTGCAAAATCTCCCAACTTGCTATTTGATGATAAGAAAAGTTTTCATTAATGTTTTCATTTCGAGGTATCCATGGTATCGCATTGAATATCTAAATTCATATTTGATTGTATGTGTAAAAAAAATAAACTATTCCATTGTGGGCAAATGCTAACATTACATTCTTTATAAAGGGGTGTGTTAAGTAAATCTTTTAATGCTAACATTGTCATATTTGGTCGTATGTTCCCCGCCATATACGGAGACTTGTATTCCAATTGGCGTTTTAATAACACTCCAATTGTTGTTCCGTCTTCACGTAAACGCGGAAGAATGGATTGTGTTAAATCAATATCTGCAGGCACATTGACAATACTTCCATGTAATTTGTATTGACCATAATTGTACAATCTATGTATTTGTGCAAATGCTAAGCGTGGCGATATTAATCTTTCTTCTAATGATGTCAATTGTTTCACATTTGTAATGGTAGAATTTCTAGAAATGTTACTTGGGACACAATAAAATGGAATCTTCTCATTCTTGACACAATTTAAACAAAATTGCATACATATAAATTCTCATCTTGTTTTAATTCAAGATTTTGATGAAGAAAATTGTTTACTTGGCAAAGGATTTTCTCATTTATCAAAGTAGATGATGAAAGAAAATTATATCTTTCACACAATTCACATACAAACGTTGGAGTATCATTTAGTTTAATATGATATTTAACAAAATGATTATTTTTTTCATTTTTTGCTTTTTGAATTAAAGTGGACTTGACTTTCATTTTAGAGGATAGAAGTTTCATCCGCTTAACTATTTGTATTGCAGTTATCTTAATACTTGGATTTTTGGTCACAAATGAATTTGCTTTATCAACATAAGTATTACTGGAATCATACATTTATAATTTTTTCTAATTCATCATCCATCTCTTTCCATCTTGTATATGTTCGTTTTTTTGTTGATAAACAACATTCACTTGAATTTAAGGTAACATCAATTGGAGTGTTGGGGGAATCTATTACTTGTGATTTTTCCAAAATGGGCATATTAGATTTAAGATTGCCAGATTTCAAATTTCTAATGTGACGCATGACTTGATTCATTGTTAAATCAAGCTCACTTTTTTGTAACAAAAAGCTTCTTGCAATTTCTGAATTGGTTGCATATTTTGACATTAAGGTTTTTAGGAGGTCATTTAACTCCACAGTCCAATGAATTCGTTTAGATTTTTTGTTTATATTTGCTACCAAATTTTGATCCATGTCTAATTTTGATTCACATTTCATGATTGTTTCATTGGTTGTACTAGGAAAAGAGCTCATGTACATTTCATTGGTGAACCCGTCATCATTTTTGGAGTTATTAAAACCATGGTCAAATCTTTTGATTGAAGTACATGAATTTGAACATTGTTCATTCACATTTGATTGTCAATTAGTGAGATTTGGTTGATTTGATGCATTGTGAATCCATGTCCCTTGTGAAATTAGAACTTCAATTTCATGTGAAGGACTTGACTCTAAATCAATTACATCATTTTGACAATTGTTTCTATTACATTCATTGTCATTGGGTAACATTATTGGCATACTTTGGTGTAATTTTTCAATAGGTTCGTAATGAGAGTTTCCAAATGCTAAAATGCAATGGTTCTGATTCAAATTCTTGTCCAGATATACTAAAAATCCTTGCACTATCATTAAACCAGACATAAATAGGTTTTTGTAAATAATCGGAGATTCATTTAATGGCAGTAAAATCCCCCCAAAGTCCACCATTACTTGCACTCATAGCCATTTTTCGAATATAGTCATGCTCATTATACACACCTACATGTAAATCATGCAACCATTCATGATTTAATTCCTCATTTAGTGTTTGTAGAGCTTTTGGTGTTTTTGAAACTAAGCAATTGGCAAGATGATTCATGGAATTCCTTCTTAGGAGATTAGATAAAATTTCATGACCTAGAAGATATGAAATAGAGTCGAATAAACAATCACCAACAATGAATTTATAGGTAGTAACTCGACGTAAATTACACTCTTCCAATTTCTTATCTATAAGAGCCATTATATAAATTTATGTATAAGTAATGATTGATTAGTATAGAAATCTACTTTTCAAATTGAATAATTTTGTTAAATTAGAATGATTTTGAAATTTTTAGGAGTTTAACCGAAATCACAATTTGCACATTTACTTTGAGACATTGAATATGAAATTGAAATTGAAATTGAAATACAATCTTTTGATAAATAAATATTATTCAAATTTTATATATAAATCAACGTTTCAACTTTCAAGTAAATTGTTTTGGTAGAATGCAATAAAATATCTTTGAATAGGCTTCAAATAGTAACTAGAGTAAAATCCTTGAATGACAAATTGCCCTTGGACAAATAATTATGCTGACATTGAATAATTGAATATATTTAACCCCTAAAGTTCCTTGTGTTTTTTGGAGTTCATAACCCAAAACTGTGATTTTCTACCACCTTCCATAAATGGGGATATTGAACATACTTTTTAAACTTTTTTGGAACTTTCAACCGTAAGATTTTTTAAAAACTACTATTTAAAAAACTCGGTCAAATTTCAACCATTTGTGAGATCGTGACGTTCAAAGTTGACGCCAAACTTTTTTTTTAGGCATTCTTTGGGAGACATAGTCTACTTTGTGCAAAGGGGGACTTGATGATTGTTACCCCAAAAAATTTGTTCTTTTTTTTTTCCATATACAAAACTAAGTTAAGCATGCCCATGCAAAATTTTAGATATTCATTATGCTTTTTGAATCTTCATGCATGCAAATTATTTTCTAGAAAGAGGTTTGAAATCAACGATGGAGCAAAACATGCATGACGTCAAATATATTTGGTCTAGCCAAAAAGTGAACGGTAGGTAGGTGCCTTTATGCATATTTTATTTTTGAAAAAAACGTAAATCTCAAATTCTGACAATTTTTAAAAAACAAAAATGGAGAATCACTACATTCTCTGGAGCGCGTTGTTGGAAATTTTGAAGGTTGCCCTCATAATATCAGTAAATATTATGACTTGAGTCACATGCAAATCAATGCATGGATCTAATCAGAAAAAACTCATAAATTTTTTTTTTGAAAATATGTTAATGAGAGAAAGTTTTTTTCTACCCCAATTGAGGTTGAAAACGAAATTTTTAGTTGAAATATTTTGGAAGTCAAATTTGACTTTGCAATTTATAGTGCATGCACCTTGTATGTATCACCATGCCCACTTTAAATTATAGCCTAAAACATAGAAATTTGAACCTTCATCTAGGGTGCTCGAAATCGCAGAAAGCAGTTTTGGCTTTTAAGGAACTTTAGGGGTTAAAATGTAAGATGTACAACAATATATTTTATATTTTATACTTTTCAAAGGCAAAGGCTTTGAGTTTTGGTAGTTGTATTCAAGCTTTCAATAATAACTTTGAAAAATTGTATGTCTTTAGAAAATGATTTTCATAAAAACTTGGGTAATTTGAATAATTTTTGTAATATGAGTAATTCAAGTAATAAAGGAAGTTGTATATTTTGAGTAATTTGCGTAGTTTGAGTAGTTTTTGTAGTCTGCTAAATTTGAGTAATTTGCGTAATTCAAGGCAGTTTGTAGGGTTGACACCCCTTTGATAGGAAAAAATAAAAACTTTATTAATGTAAAAAATAATTTAAAAGATACATTATAACTATTCAAATATCTAGATTAATGTCTCTAAAATAATGTCTCTATACTAATATCTTTGGCGCGGTACTATCTCCATGCTCCTCTCCATAGGCGTACATAAATGCCGCATCTCTCGTTCTGGTACCAAGTCACCGGGCGTGTTAAGTGCCTGTAGCCTTGGATCCTCCAAGAAATTTCGCAAGATGTTCACGAGAACGAAGACCGTCGATACCTGCACACACAACCCATCAACACTCCCGTCTAACCCAATTCATCACCGACATAAATTTAATTGAATTGTCCTCTGTCGCAAATTTTTTTTGCTCCTAGACAAAAGGCCCACAGTGTTAATTCAATATAAATAGGAGGTACATTGACCAAATGAGACAGAATGGATCCTACTGAAACACGAACCTGAGATCGTAGTTATCTTCTTCAGGACGAGAGCAGCTATTGCTGTCAGCTGAGTCCTCAATCCAACGATGACTGACCACCTTGACCCTTCTTCAGGACGAGAGCAGCTATTGCTGTCAGCTGAGTCCTCAATCCAACGATGACTGACCACCTTGACCCGCTTTGACAACAACCGACTTCTCTCCTCACCCGCACTGCACCCATGCAAAAGCAATCATCAACTTCCAAAACAGACACTGAAGCAGCGAGTGGTCAGCACAATCTGTAAATGAGATCAGCGATCAATGTAATCAGCTGAGAACAGAATGAAGTAATTAATCTAGCCAAAAATTCAGACAATCAAATTATAGGAATCTGCAAGTGTACCTCTTTAGGACTCACCGACGGTGTGTAAGCCACGATGTGAGTGACTTTACGTGTCAACTTGTTAGAGACGGTGCCTTCCTGCATCTCCACCTCCAGTGCAAGTCTTCTCAGTGTTATTTTAGCAGCTTTTTCATTCCTGCAATAATCATGAAATGATTTAAGAAACTCCGAAAAACATCTAAATGCGTGGTCAATATTTACTGTTGCAAATACAATGAGAAACCACATTGTTAATTCAAAATATCTTGGGTAGCGATCGGGTTTACGGAATTAGTACGTTGAATGGAAGGGACGAAGAAAGAAGACGCAGCAGCGACCAAGTAGGAGTGGGGCAGAATTTCTTGGCGTAATGCTTCACCATCTCCATATCATGTTCCTCCACGCTTGCTTCCATACTTCCAAACAGCTGCATTGGAACATGTATGAGGATATTACCTTCACGAAACTATGAAACAATGCACATGGATATGCTCAACCATCCGAAACAGTCATGGTCATTAGTAGCATCAGAAATGGGCAGGCGATGCATCCATGACCTACCTGTAAAAGGTCAGAATCATCAACGTCAATGAAGTAAAAATCCCCAAACTCGTCAACTTCAGATTCTAATTTTTTCTTCGTAGCGGCTGACATGTGCAAATAATGCCTGTCAAGATCACTCAAAGAAGTAAGCCTGGAGGATAATGCTTAAAGAGTCGGCAGCGAGCGTCGGACGATAAACGATGAGCAACCATACATGAGTCTATAACACCCCTAGAATATCGCCAGTATAACGAAATTGAGATGACTATCCTGATCATTGTAAACAGAGATGGTGAAGAACTTACTTCGGCCCTATTGGAAGAAGAGCTTTCTGATCCACGCAATCAAGAAGCCACGAGAGATGAATGACATCTCCAGTCTTAGCAGCTGCTAGGTACTTATAACCTGCACAGCAGCATAAGTTCATTCATCTCAGAACCTAGATTTCTAGTGTATAGTGAACCGTTCAGTGCAATTCCTATCAGATCGGAGGAACATGATAAGGAACATATCATTTTACCTTTCTTTTCATTTGCAACTGCGTGGGTCACAATGCTGCTCATGTTCATAGAGAAGGAGCCCCCGTTTTCTACGATCTGCTTATGCAGTTTGTCAACTGGGTGCTCACTGTTTGAGTTCACAATATCTGAAGCGCAGTCAAGTGCAATCAATCTCAAAATCAAAAGATTTTGGTGTTTTCTTTTCAGGCACCACCGAGCCTGCTAACGGTGAAAACGGAATGCCACAAAGCGCCGTGAGCCCGAAACCAGCCAACACCGCCAAAGACACCACCGCCATCCCCTGGCAGAGACAAAAGTCCACGCACATTAAAAATCATCTCAAAATTTCTCATCTTAACCGGACTGAGTGAGGGTACCGGAGCTTACCACGAGTGCCAAGCTGGTGTGAGAGTGCACGGGTTTTCGAACATTGAGAAAAGCGAAGAATCCATACACGGAAACGAGCGCGACGCTGAGGATGAGTTGCCAGAGGGGGGCGGAGCTTGCGTCGGCGATGATGTCCCGGGTAGATCTCTGGAATACGAATGAATCCATCAGACCATGAATGGTTCGAGAGTCAAGACATGAAGTGGATTGTAGACGTTGCTTACCCATGCGTTAAACTCCAATTGGAGATCTTCAAACTGTTCGCCATCACCGAACGACGTGTTCGCGGCATGCTTTCGCTTCGGATCTAGATCTTTAATCATCAGATTCTCCCAGTCTTTCACTAGATCCTCCCTCTTCTTCGAGCCGATCGTGGATTCCAGTCTGGTGTCAAGATACTCGGCGAACATGGGGTGGTCTTGGTGATGGTTGTTCGACGCCCACCGCACTCCGCCAATCTGCTCCCACCACATTCCAAAATTCGAATGAGCATCGAGTGCCTCAATCAATATTGACTAGAAGCAAAATACTCAATGAGAGAGGAAGCCGCGAACCTTGGAGATGTTCCTGCCCGACGGATCAAACTCTAAGCTTCCGAGCGAAGTCAAGACGGGAAGATGCGCTCCGAACCACGTCAAGCAGCATGGCATCTTCTTTAGGATACAATCCACAACCTGCTTCCATACTCACGATCAGGTTGAAGCTCCAACACATCAATCACCAAACGTAACTATGCCACAATATGTCACTTCTGGTCCAAAACTGATCTGAAGGGCCCTTTTTGGACGAAGTAGATACATCTCGGAAAACAGGAATATTTGTTGATAACGCCCTGAACTTCCATAAAAAGTTCAGTAAATTCACCTGAGGCAAACCAATATCAGCGCTCCTATGGCGACCATTTTCAATAGCGGTGTTGAAGTGGTTCAATATCTGCATTACTATCCACCATCAGCAACCATATACTCACCGGCGAATGAGTAGGGTGTAAATCCAAGCGTTATCAAATGGAATCGGATTCAAGCTTCAAAGTCGTCGTCTTACCGCTTCGTTCGAATCAAGCGTAGCGTATCATTTGCGATACCGATAGCCCCAAGTGAAAGCGAACTTCATGACTGTGAGGACCTCGTTAACAATCTGGGGAGCCACAGGTCATGAACGATTATTAAAGGGGTTCAAATTATTGCCGATGTTTTACGACGAGTAGCTAGCGGGGGTGAAGATTTACCGGATCAACGTCGTTGAGGGGTCGTCCGGCTGCTTTGAACTGAGCCGTGATGTTGGTTCGCAGCAGGTTTCCGCATTTCACAGGCGCAGTGGTCATTTGGTACAATCCAAGAATGACATCGATGACGGTGACGTTTTTGTTACCCTGAACATCCGGTAACGGAGTCTCCAGAAGTTTCATCTCAGCAGGGTAATCGAAGTCCCCGCCTTCTTTGAAGCAATCCAGGGGCGACAGTTTCGTGCAAGGGAACTCCGTAATGCCCCAGCCTTCGGGAAGCGCCTTTGACGCGGGTACCATCCCTTGGTACGCCCAGAACGCCGAGCACGTCGACATGAACTGCAGTCCCCATGCGCCCCAGTTGTTGTCCTTGATCGGATTCTTCCCTGGCTTCAATGTTTGGGGCACTACTGGCCTCTCGCAGAAGTCCACCTGCACGCCAATCATCCTTCTATCAGTCCCACTTCATACAATGAATCGATGGGTGCTCAGGTTTTAGAGAAGTGTTTACGTTGCTGAGCGTCTAGGGTGCTCCTGGGCCGACGGTAGTTGCCATGGTGAGGTTGTCATACAGCGGCGCAACGGCGCTTTTCAAGGCGTCCATTGATCGTTTCAAGTCGATTTGCTCGTCCGGAGAAGCTCGAGAGGTGATCGTCACCGCTTCCTTGCGTAAGATGCCGCCATACCTATAGAATCACTGACGTTAGAAATTCGAAAACAACGTCCACAACGTACGAGGTTGTGCTCACAAACCTTTGGTTGAAATACAATCGCTCCTCCACCACACGTGAATTGTGCTCTACCCAGAGCTTCTCCAAATCTGTCTCCACCAACCAGAACATTCGTTACACAAGAGAGATTGTTTGCCAAAAACCAGAGGATGAACTTCATAAAATGGTATGATACTAAAAAGCCTGGGTTGGTCGTCACCTGCAAAAGAGCAAATGCAGCACATGCTCTCAAAACTGCGGCCCCGTTCCTGAGCATCGCCACAAAGCGTCCAATCTCAGCTCCGCTGCAACCACCAAAACAAAACAGAATAATAAGGAATGCAGGTCAACTTCATTGCACTATTGACAGAGAGCATCGTAACCAGACTGAAGTCATGGTAGAAAATACCCAATTGACTCAATACCAACCGAAAGTATATGGGGCCCTCATTCTAGAGAAAAGGTCTAACATAATAATACTTGGCCTATTTTTTCCAGGGCTTAAGCTTAGGCATGTACTACATTCCTAAACAAATGTCCAAAACCGTTTTCCACATGAACATTCGTTCGGTATTGGGTCAATGGTCCGAATTGAGTGGTGGCTAGATCAATTGAACGAATCTACTCTTCAGTGCATGTGATCAGGAGATCCAACGATCAATATGCGTACCTGCATCTGAGGTAACCGGCTTCTTGAATTCTGGCAGCCTCAGCGACTTGGTTGAGAGCGGCCGGGGCCCACGATACGACAACAGCTGCAAGAGCCTGTTGGTCGTAGAATGTTTGCACAAATGCCTCAATGTCACGCAACGCCAACCTTTTCGTCACATCCATGCTCACCTGTGTCCTGCCATTGCTGTTCTTGAAAGCAACTTCATCCATCCTGCCAAGTGTAGAAGTACTTGATAAGTGACTGGAAGCACATTCCTTTGTGGCACCATACAGAAGTGCCACATAGTAAAGGTAGCCAAGCTATCACACGCAGATGTCAAATCAGGTAGTCATGTCCAAGCGTACTAGTTGGTGTAACAGTACATTTTAACAGATGGCAAAGGGTAGAAGATGTAAGGGTACCTGCCATCGAACATGTATGCAAGAGCCAAAGCTGCCATGAAGCGAGCCATTTTAGATCTTGAGGACGAATGAACAAGCGCCGGGACTCCTTGCTCATCCATCATGCGCAATGCATTACCGGGATTGAAAGCCAAGTTCCACAAGGCTCCCACTGCAGTGTCATGTACATCCTGCATTACAATCAGTGGCAACCCCAAGTCAATTCAGAAACTCGTACTTGTGCCACATTCATACAACAAAATCCATGTCTCAGAGACGCTACAAATTACAAATCATAAGAACCCCAAAGCGCTACTTGAACTAGTTTGAAAGTCGTGAACATTCCGACCAGTACACCTAACGAATGTGACTACTAAACAACCCTTGGGATGATACGATCCCCAAGACATTATCCGATATGCACGGAGGAAAGACATGCTGCAGAAGCAAAAGCCTTGATCTTGATTCAAAGAATTACCTCATAATCAGAGTGAGCCAATGTGATGAGTGGAGCCACTCCACTTTCACGACCAATGGCAATGCTGGAAGAGGGACAATAACGAAAACCACGCACTTCAATAAAATTTCTTAAAGAAGCCAAAACTCTCCCGTGCCCCGCACTTCAGTTCCATCATTCTTAAACAAAGCGCGCTATGAGGACATTACTGAAAATATTGAAATATACGACGGAGAATCGTTCACAGCTCACCTATTAGCTTCAGAGACAGATAGACCCCATAATGCACCGGAGGCTCTCTCCTGTAGACCTTGAGATCCACTGCTGCACCCCTGAGCCAAGGCAACCTACACAACGACCACATATATCCTGCATCATATGGCAAGTCAAAACTGCTATTAACTAAGAATACCTGCCAATTACTGTCAACAAACTCGTGTACAAAATTGGAAAATCGAACCTACCAGTGCCTCGACACCACCAGCTGCTGCAATTGAATCTCGGTTTCTATCATCAAATGAAGAATTCCACAATGCTCCAGCTGCTTCTTGTCTGAAAGCAAGCCACATATCAAAGACGAGATTCCTTGCGAACAGCATACCATACCGAAGCTTTTTCAAACTGAAACAGTTTGTATGTTCCAGTTTGTGAAGTGATAGCACAGTAGTTGGCTTGTGCCACAACGTTCACAACGTACGAGGTTGTGCTCACAAACCTTTGGTTGAAATACAATCGCTCCTCCACCACACGTGAATTGTGCTCTACCCAGAGCTTCTCCAAGTCTGTCTCCGTAGTGCGTTTCACGAACCCGACTGTCACGCCGCCCAAAAGCAAGATTCCAATGCTGCAAGAAAAAAACCAGAGCTCACGTCGTCACTCACCCAGATGCAGAGGTCTACCATAAAAAATAAAAAAAAATCACATTCACGAGCCTTAAATGAAGGGTATCCATGGTTTGCGCGCCACGAACGAGCCATAGCCTGAAAAAATCTCGTTCATCGACACATGGTATCGATAGAGCATGTGCCGATAGGCATCGGCAAGCTGCTCACAGACACAAACAAGCACACATTACCACCATCTCACTTTTAAAAATCACAAACTACAGCTTTCTTCACGCTGCAAACTACAACAAACGCCATGAAACTTACCCCCATGATTACCGAACTCTAGCTCGTTCACCTCCGAAGTGATTCAATCACGTTCTCACTGCCCCCACATTTTCTCACCTGCCACATTGCAGCAATAACTCAACCACTGAAACCTCTACAAAAACTTCCGCCCTGCTGGTTTGTGAAAAACGCAAGCTACACTCGAGGTCTGGGAGTACAATGCAAAAAGAGCGAGGGGTAGGGATAAGAGGGTGAGGTACATGCTACATACGGAATGAAACACAACAATGCTTGCACCAGTGATGAAACAGTACTAGTCAGCAGGGAACCAGCTGATTGTCAACACAGCTAGACAACACATGCATCAGCAAAAAAGATAGACTTTACTCAAAAACAAAGATTACAATCATATAAAGGATAATATTCATCATTCACACTCAAATTATTTTACTATCTTCTTGGCGGATCCAGCTCCTGCGTTGGCGTCATCATCATCCAACCTCCGTTTGGTTGGAGTTTGAAACAAGTGGTTATCCTCATCCGTAATATTTGTATCAACATTACTATCGCTTCCACTTGCTTCCATTTGTTCCTCATAGCCACAAAGCACAGCCAAGGAGGTCAAAAGAAATCCTCCTTTCACCTTGAGGGTGGACAACATTTTGATTTGTTGTCCTCTAGAGAAAGCAAGAAATTGCTCCTCGCTCATCCTCACTAAAGAAACTAATCACTGCCCCTCTATGGTGATGAGGATCTCACCCTCATCGTTCACTATCTTAGCACTCAAATGTGCTTTTTTAATAACCTCTCGGACACTATGGCAGTGGTTGTAGTAAAAACCGCCATCTATGATGATCACATTCGACAACAAGGATTTCACGCAATGCTGCTTGAAAGGTGCAACAGATGGCACTTTGATAGATAGGGTGCCATGAACCTACAAAAGAATTCACCTTCCATTAGCATAAAAAAATCAAGTATAAGTAAAGAAACTCAAGGAGAAATATTGTTTTTATCTACTTACGGTTTTGTAAGCTTGCTGCGTTTTCTTTCCAATGTTTACAAAGACGTCTTGCAGCGCTTTCCTACTGTTCTCGTCTACCACCGGAGTGACAATGGTGTATGGCTTTGTGATAAGATACTTATCACCAGACTGTTTACTCGAGATATTCTTAAACAAAACAAGCACGCATAAGCCATTACGAAAAGCCTCTACGACTTGCTCGTATTCCGCTCTGAATTGATTGGTAAAGGCCAGCACGTCATGATCTTTCTCTGAATAGCCATCGGCTACAACAACTTGAAACAATGATCCATACTTGCCCACGTATGTATCACTTAGCTCAATAACACAAACAGCTATTGTGGCACAAGCCCATGACTCATGCGAACGAGATCTATACTCATTTATGGAGTCTGTATGATAGAACTCTGGTTTGAAGCCAAGAGGTATTGGATCAAGCAAAGTGACAATGGTAGATGTCATTGCTTTCAAGACCAACAAAAGATCACCCTTCTCATGCCCTTTCTTACTCTTCTTTGACACACCAAAGTTCTCCACCCTAATGACTTGACCCACTCTAAGCTTAGGATTGTGCTCGCGCATTTGATCTTGCTTGATGCTCAGTAGGGTCGCAGTAGTGAACCCATCCTTGTCTATCAAGTCGCAATGTAGATACTTGAACTCTGTAACTTTCTCATAGTCAAAATTCTCATATCAATTCAAGATCTTCCCCTCAAAAGCAACATCTCTCATGCCCTCTAAAATTTCATCTATAATTACCACTCTTCTCACTCTACTTCCCATTTTAGAGCACCACAATAGTACTAACAAAACATACAAACATGTGATGAGGAAAGAAAAGATGCATTTGAATTTACAAACTAATGTTTTTATGACTAAACGTAACCCTTCTACTTAGTGGGGCAGCCACAATTCCACGATCTCAATGTAACGACTAGAATGTAACGGTCAAGCTTTCACCCTCCTTTCACCATTGACTTTGACCAAAGATGAATTTTAATCACTCACTTATTAAATCATGTGTATATATACACATTTTTATCCACCAGCTTTGGATCCACAAGTACAAAAACAGATCCACATTACAATCCCAGATTCATGAAGACACTGCATTCAAATATGCTGAATCTAATCAGTTCAGAGAGGCTGGCCTCACATTGAGAACAAAGGAGCTGAAACATTATCACCGCAGTATCTTGACGTCGATTTCCTTACAGGACTTAACATTGAAACTAGATAGCAAGCATGCATCTATATCTCTTCCAAGAAGATTCAGCCATACCTCAGTGCATTCTTTCGGGAGCACCAATCGACCAATCCAACCAGCATTACTAGCACTTAACATTTTCTCGAATAACGGAGTAATCACGGTTTGCATACTGAATGACATTGTTAAGTGCAACAGATTCCCACACACTGGATTCAAAGAACATTCGATAAAATTCTGATCTTACAAATTCAAGGACAATACTCAAGATCTCAAAAAAAGGATACTCTCCAGAATTGATCTGTTTTAGCTCTTGATCCGTAATACGAGGCCAATACCGAGGAAGCAACTGGTTACGCCCTCTTCCTTCCCTAGGTGGTCGAGCTACACGGAGCGATCCTTGTGTATCACAACGACAAGCAGTTGATGAATCACCTTACAAGGAATAAGAGGATTACGCTTTCCCGGTGCTACATGTGATTTTCGTCCACTCCGGAAACAGCCACTAGGTGGAACCAACGTTAGTCCATTCCTTGACAAGCGATTGACAAGAAACAGAGAGAACAAACCTGTCCTATTGTCCGGGCGTTGCATCGAAGTAATCTCAGATTGATGGCACCACTTTGTGCACCAGCCCTGCGGAGCTGATTTGCAGTGAAGTTGGTTTGCTTGATCGGCTCGAACGTTTGGTCGCGCGGGACGTACACTGCTTCTCCGTTCTCCACCTTCTCCTCTTTCGTTGCATCTGGATTTTGAAAGCGCCATTAGATGGATTGAAGTACTCAAATCGACTTGGAGAGAAATTTGGATGGAGAGGTACTAACCTGATTTGCAAGGACCACGGCCGGTGCGCACTCGGCTAGGGTAAGGAAACTCACTTCCGACGAGAATGGGCCGGTTTAGGTCAAATTTCTTATCCGAATCGCCAAGGTCGTTGTAAGGCGTGTAATCGTAAATGCGATCCCATCTCTTGCGCTCGCCCTTACCGTTTCCTCGCAGCGTTTTCAGTTCCTGCTCTCGCAACTCCACTAATCCCGCTGGCGTTTCCCACGGCAAATAAACTTGCGCAAAGCAACTGTCAATCAATCAATCACGAACTGGTTTCAAATTTGCGCCGACAATCGCTCGGAGTGGTACCTTGTTGCTGAAAAAGACGCGCGGTCGAGGATCCTGAGCGGAGAGAGCGATGTAAGAGTGACAAGGGAAGAAAACAGTTCGAGAGGGCAATTGTAAGGCAGTCGATTGAAGATGAAACTCGTCTTGATGGGAGTTTCGAATCAAGAGAGCTCCAGGCTCGCCTGTGCCCTTCACTGTCCATACCAGCAATACCAGTGATTGTAAAATGAGAAGATGATTCTAGGGTTCCATGAGTGCTTCTTTATACTTGTTTTTTGAACGGATCTACGAAGCTGGGCGCGCATCGATCGATCGCTAGTTGTGGGAAGCTCGGCGCGCAAGCTCGGCGCATCGCAAATCACCCCGCGTAAGAAAACGGACATTGAACTTTTGGACTTCTGAGCAAATCGTTGTTGGAGGCGTGGCACGTAACGCGTGTCGATACAGTAAGAGAGAAAAGGCTTGTACTTTAGAGAGAGAAAATGCTTGTGTAGGTGTGAACGCACAAGGAGATAGGTCATTGGACCTTTTTAGAAACCCGTCGGGGCGCTCAATACAAAGACCCTTGGGGTAAAACGGGGGTACAGATCCCAAATTTCTAAAAAAAAATTCTAAAAAATGACCTTGAGGGGGTCAAAAATGGAAAAACAAAAAAATGGGGCTCCACCCAAGTGGGGAACATGGATTGGATTTAGTGAGCGGCTAGTCATTTTTATGACGCTCATTATCACTTCGTCAACTAGACAAGTTACGATTAGTCACAAGTGCGTCACGATTGTTTAGTGTATGAGAAGGGTCCCTTTAGCGTAAGAGTCACCCTGATGTTATGATCAGTTACTTTGTATAGTTACGCAACAGAGAGGGGATTTATACGGGATATGCTGTCCAAATGAAAAAGTTTGAGAACATCAATTTATCTAGCAACATGAACACTCCTGGACATGGGCAAAGGCATGCATGGGGAACAACGTTGCTGTAATTCATTCATACTGTAATCCATTCATGCCTGACGTGGCAACTTATAAAGAGGTAAAAAAGGTTGATTCAAGAGTATATGGCACACTCCTAGAATCTCTGTATGAAAGCTACAGCAAACAAGCTACGGCAGAAAAAAAAAACCCATTTGCATGTAAAAGCTTTAGTGTGTGTTTTTTCCCTGTTTGCAGCTACAGCGGAACTACGGTTGGCGTTTCCAAAGAGTGTTCCCGTGACAACAAGTTAGCAACATCTTTTTTTAGGACAGGCACGCTTTCTTATGTACAAATAGTTCCAGGTTGAATGACCCAAGGCTATCTCGAAACAACTATTATGTTAGTAAATATGAGATCCACTATTACTCACCTACCAGTCACCAGTCGAAATAACCCCATGAGTTCAAAATGATCTTCTGGAAGTAAGTGATTGAACTTAAGCCAGGACATCTAAGTACTGCAGAGTTTGAGAGAAAAGTTACAAAAAACACTTGCTTCATTACTGGTAAGCATAAAAATATGTTTGGCATAAAACTTACAAAGATTGGCACCTGGGTGTGTAACACGCCATCTACATACAAAACTCGTTATATATAAAAAAATAAATTTCGGAATGTTTCTGATAGTCTCCTAAGAAGTGTCTGGACTACGTAGCAAAGGATTCGAATACAAATCTCCTCAGTTGTATACGTCGAACGAGGAGAAAGCTCCTACTCTGACGACTAACACTGTGATCCACAAGACTTCTTCATGAATCCAACCCCCAACATTGTATTTCACCCGATTAACCATCTGACCGGTTACTAGGTGTTGAATTTGAGAATCTCCTTAGCTGGGGGAGTATGTCTACCTTCTACTCGGATGTTAATTTGCCAGTTCTACTCGGATGTCAATTTGTTTCCACGGAAATACCCTCCAATATAATCATGTCATTTCCGTCCGCCGCTTCATGGACTTGATTATGCACACTAGAGAGACAATGTTTTTTGAAGTAAACATCGCCGTGAACATAGAACTGGAACCTCAGATCTTTAATTTTGCCTCGAGGATAGGGCTACACACAGTTCTTTGAACAACAATAAGTTGTGGAAACAAATTGATGGACTCCGATGTAAGAAAGTACTCCTTCTTAGGTGGTGAATCCCGAAGACGCCTTTGACGTTTGCTCTCGTACTGACGGAGACCAACTCGTGGTGGTCGACCAAAAACCTTGCAAGCCGCATTGAAGATGGCGCGTTGGTCGTGGTCGTAGAGGCTTGCCCCGTTGAAAAGGACATGCTTGATCGGCCATGCACGGAAAGAATAGATCCAACCAAAAGGAATCTCTGCTTCTACTAATGACTCTGCTATCTGCTTGCAGACAAATTCGGATCCAAGAGGCCGACCAGCAGTCTCTGGAACGACGCTTGAGTCAACCGATTGACAGACAGCTTTTGCAACGTCGACACCGGCGTCATATAAAAGAGTGACTCGTTTGGACACCCATGATGAACGGTTAAAACCCTCGGGCTGTGCAACACCGTCAAGTAGAACTGGTGGATGGAAATCGACACCATTGACAACGAAAGTCTCCATCCTACAAAAAAGAAGACGATTGAAAAGATAACTTAGTGCTCCGTTAATAGTATACGAGATGATTAAACTAGACGGCTAAGGCAAAAGTTGCGCCACAGTTATCACCGGCCCGTGGATAACAGACTATCCTTAGAGAAGGAGAGATGACTCCGTGCCCGGCGAGAACATCAATGAGAAGAAGATAATGGTTTCCGACACGGGGATCACTAAGAATATGGTGAAAACATAATCTATCCCCAGCTCGGGGATAATTTTTTCCATGTGGGTGCAGACAACTTATATCTTCGGCTTGGGGTGACGTTTAGTAAAATAGAGTAGGATATTATGTCCGGCCTGGGCATAATCATTAAACTGCTGATGACGGCAATGAACCCCTACTCGAATTTAAAATTAAAGCCCTGTACGGGAATTTATCCCCGGGTCGGAGATAACTATGCAATCGCCCACGACGGTGCAGACAAATTATATCTTTAGCCCGCAATGACGTTTATTATAAAATAGTAGGATATTATCCACGCCCCGGGGATGATAACGAATCCTATACGTCAATGTAAATTATCCTTGACCCGGGGATAACTATCCAACTGCCCACGAAAATACTATTATCCCCGACCGGGGGATAATAGTTTTTTTGTGCAAGGTTGCATGGTTATCCCCGGGGCGTGGATAATCATCGGAGCATAGATTTCAGGAATAATCCCCACAGGAACTAGAAGTTATCCCCGGCCCGGGGATAACGTGCATGCTATTAATAGTAAGTGCTGAAACACTGAGGAATTATGCCTTGCACTCAATTTGCGAACAACGCTCATCTGCGAATTGCAGAATTCGAAAGGAAACTAGGGCTCGCAACTGAAGAAACCACGCACAACAATCAGTAGCTACTACAGAAGTCAAAAAATACATGACGAGCAACTGTCATAACTTGAAACATTATCAAACTAATACAACATGCGCCTGTTCTACAATACTGAAACCTCTATGTGAGAAACTACATTGTACGCAATCAGCACCTACTCAAACTCCATCTACACGCACACGCAATTTTGAACACGCACACCGGAACGAAATATCAAACGAAGCGCACCTTGAGAGCAGGAACGAGAGTGAGAGAAAACGAAGGAAACTTGAGAGACTGAGTTAGCAACCCCAGCCCGACCTCAACGGCTACATCGTGAGAGTATCTCAACGTCAGATTTCGTGCAAAAAGTCAACACATTTTGTCGCAACATGGATTTTGTCTTGATTAGGCTTCTAAAAAGGTTTCCACTTTTTAAAACTGAATTTTGAAAATATTCGGCGGCAATGATGTTTCGGCGGGAAATTGATTTTGGAGGGAAACCCATTCATAAATATGGATTTTTTATTTTTTGCAAACAATTGTGTCTTAAATTTTTCTCCATAAAATTAAACATTTTATACATAACTATGAGTAGTAGAAGAAAAATACAAATTTGTATTAATATATTTATTGAATAAAACATAATAATTACAAAATTAGAGTAACTAGAGTAATTGAGAACATTCCATTCACAAAACTCTACTTAATAAGGCACAATCAATGGAATCAAATATATGGTACACTATCAATAAAAAATACTTTAAAAAAACATAGAATATCAACATAGAATAAAAATAGCACAAATAAATGGGAATGTGAATAAATATAAATATACATCAATATATACGAGTATAGATGTTAAATACATAATATCTTAACTCAAATATAATTGATTACAAGATAAATATAAATTTATATTGAGCATTTATTGTGCAATCTTAATATAGAACAAGAAAAGCGCAATTATATGCCCATACGAGTTCAAATATGTATATATATGAATAAATAATTAAATACAATATTGTATATAAAGATATATATACGAGTTCAAATGTATATATATAGATAAATAAGTACGTATATATACATAGATAGGAGTATAGATGTTAATTACATAATATCTTAATTCAATTGTAATTGATTATAAGATAAATTTGATTACATATTGAGCATTTATTGTGCTATCTTAATATAGAATAAGGAAAGCGCAACTATAATTATGCCGATATGAGTTCAAATATGTATAGGAATAAATTAATTTATTAATATACATATATAGATGTAGATATAGATATGAGTATGAATAAAGAAATATATTGATACAAGTTTAGATGTTTAATACATAATTTCTTAACTCAATTACAATGAATTATGAGATAAATTTGAATACAAATTGAGCATTTATTGTGCTACTTTATTATAGAATGAAAATGCGCAATTAAATGCCCATACAAGTACAAAAAAATATATATGAATAAAAATGAATAAATGAATAAATAAATAAATAAATAAATAAATAAATAAATAAATAAATAAATAAATAAATAAATAAATAAATAAATAAATAAATAAATAAATAAATAAATAAATAAATAAATAAATAAATAAATAAATAAATAAATAAATAAATAAATAAATAAATAAATAAATAAATAAATAAATAAATAAATAAATAAATAAATAAATAAATAAATAAATAAATAAATAAATAAATAAATAAATAAATAAATAAATAAATAAATAAATAAATAAATAAATAAATAAATAAATAAATAAATAAATAAATAAATAAATAAATAAATAAATAAATAAATAAATAAATAAATAAATAAATAAATAAATAAATAAATAAATAAATAAATAAATAAATAAATAAATAAATAAATAAATAAATAAATAAATAAATAAATAAATAAATAAATAAATAAATAAATAAATAAATAAATAAATAAATAAATAAATAAATAAATAAATAAATAAATAAATAAATAAATAAATAAATAAATAAATAAATAAATAAATAAATAAATAAATAAATAAATAAATAAATAAATAAATAAATGAATAAATGAATAAATGAATAAATGAATGAATGAATAAATAAATAAATAATTTTATTTCTTTATTTATATAGATAGTTATATATATAATATTCATAAAGATATATAAAAAATTGCAATTATAGAAATAGATAAATAAATAGATAAATATATATTAAATAAATAAATATACATATATATAGGAGTATAGAAGTAAAATCAATAAAATCTTAATTCATTTGCAATTGTTTATAAGATAAATTTGAATACAAATTAGGCACTCATTGTGCTATTTTAACATAGAAAGAAAAAAGCGCAATTGCATGCCCATATGTTAACTTCATGAAAACTTATTTCAATTATAGATGTTTGTAAGATAAGGCTAATTATGACTGGTAATTAAGATGTCATCGATCCATGATTTATTCCTTATGTTTTGAAAATTTCCACTAGTCTAATAGCAATATATTTTACTATTAGTAATCTGTTAGAAAAAATTACATGTGAAGTGTCATGAACATACATTAGAAACTTCTAAAAGATTGAGATGCGTCTCGAAACGTTTTGAAAGGCGCTTGAGAAGTCTCGGAAGTCGCTTAAGAAGTCTCGGAAGAAGCTTCCTATGTGGTAGTATATATAGGAGTCGAGGCATAAGGGTTCTTCTGTCTCGACTACACATCTCTTGTAGTTCTCACATTTCTTGGTGTTGTTCGTGTTCTCGTGATGTTAATCGAAGTTCCTGTTAGTTTCTCTCGAATATCCTTGTCTCTTTCTGTGTCCTTGACATGAAGAAATAGTGGTTTTCCATGTCAAGTACAAGTAGTACTAATTTTAAACATTGTATTTAGACCTTATACGCATATTATGCCCATGCAAATTATGGCTTAAGGTTTAGGGTTTAAGGTTTAGGGTCCTTCATTTTTGTTTGAAATTGAGAAAGATGAAACTCTATGATATCTTTGGAGAAATTACATTTAAATTCACGCAATCTAGGAAGCCTCAAGACTCCAAATTCAATTCTTAGGTTCTAATTCCCTCTTGTGCATTTCCTCGAGTGTAGACTAGGGTCTGGAATCTAACCACATCTTTCTTAATGACTCTAATCCAAATTACAAATGAAGTTTAGAATACAAAACTTAGTTTTCATATGTGAATAGGACAGTATTGTAAGCTAGAATACGATACTTGGAGTACCATTCTTTGCAATCAACTAAGCACATAGAATAATTAGATGAAGACTGAAAGTTAAACTTAGAACATTAGACTCGAAATTCTAAACTTTGAACACGAACATCTTAAAAATCATTTACGAATTCACAATCTAAAGTAAGTATACTTAAATTCCTGTACGTGGACAATTTTGACCGTAGCAAAGTAAGCAAACTGGGACAAAAAATGATGATCATTCAAATACAAATCAAAATTCAGTTTTTGAATATACGAATTCAATCTTAGAATACATGAGTTTAATGTAAGAATACAAATTTAGAATATACTTATTCAAATCAAGAATACACAAAGTAGAAATATACGAATTCAATCTAGAATAAACAAATTAGGGTTTTTAGCTACAAGCTCCCATGCCTATGACCATGTGCATGGGCATGGTCACATACATGTCCATGCCCATGCATATGGTCACATGTGGGCATGCCCATCAGCATGATGATGGGGGTCGGGTCATGATGACCCCCCCCCGCCGACATTCCCTCCCGCAGTTGTTGTCTACGTAGTGCTCTGGTCTTCGCGCGCTCTCCTTTCCGCTCCTGAGCTCCCCGCCTTTGTTTCACTGCGCAATTGCGCATCGCTCCACTCCCCCCTCTACATCGTTGCGCTCCCCGCCTGTGTTCCCCCCTCTGCATCGCTGCGCTCCTCCGCTGTTGCCGCCCTCCGCTTCTTTTTTCTGAGTCCCGCCGCCGCTTTCCTGTACGCTCCCGCGTTCTCGTTCCTGCTTTTCTGCAGCTCTGCACTTCCGCAGCTCCTACTTTCGGAGCTCTACATTTCGGGCTCCTGAGCTCTGCATTTCGCCGCTCCTAAGCTCCCTGCCTGCGCTCCTGAGCTCTCCGCCTGCGCTCCTGAGCTCCCTGCCTGCGCTTCACAAGTTTTGCTCGTTCCTGTCCATGTGTCGATTGTTTTTGCTTTTCACAGAATTCAGGGTTGAATTTTCCGATTTGCTGGGCGGTCGTACTTGTTTCTTGTTGTTTCTTGTTTTTTGTCATTGTTGGGTATAGGTATACAGAAACTCAGGTCAGTGCATGCAAGCTGCTTGATTATGGAAGATAGCCCGCAGTTTCAAGAAGAGCTCTTTTAGTTTTTTACTTCTCTACTTTTAGTGAAAATAGTGGAAGTGCTGATTTTGAGGTTTGATGTTTGAAGAACAAGGTAACTGTTGCGAAGTCGTACTATGATTTCAGCTGAATCAAGAGTATTTTCTTTCGTTGTTTAAGGTATCCGCTTGGAAGGTGTTGCAAGTCCAGTATTTAACTGAACTCATCACCGAATTGGGTTACTTTATCATAGCACATCCATCTTTCACTAAGCATTCATTTTAGGTGAGATCTCAATTCGATTTGCTTTGTTTGGATTCAAGAACTCATTTGAATTGAGTGAAATTGCTTCTGGAATGCTAAAGGCCACGTCGTATGTAGATATAGCTTTCCTTTCACCTAATTCCATATATGCCAATGCACGATATTTCCACAGTGGCTACCAATGTTATCCTTGGGCCCGGGATAAATCTTGCCCATAGCTGAGTATTTGGCTTATGAACAGTGGAATTATGCCCGGCCCGGGGATAACATTGTAATTGTGCCATTAAAAAACAAAAGAAGAATACAAATTATCCCCGCCTCAGGGATAACACTTGCCCATAGCTCAGTATTTGGCTTATGAACGAAGGAATTATCCCCGGCCCGAGGATAATATTGTTATTGTGCCATTAAAGAACAAAAATAGAATTCAAATTATCCCCGCCTCGGGGTTAACTCTTGCCGATAGTTGAGTATTTGGCTTATGAACAATGGAATTATCCCCGGCCCGGGGATAATATTGTTATTGTGCCATTAAAGAACAAAAAAAGAATTCAAATTATCCCCGCCTCGGGGATAAGTCTTGCCCATAGCTCAGTATTTGGCTTATGTACAAAGAAATTATCCCTGGCTCGGGAATAACTCTTGCGCAGAGGTGATTTTGTGTCCTCCGTAAATTGAATTTCTCCCCGTCCCAGGGATATGATTGTAGTTTTGCGACGCTTTTAGGTTCTAACAAACAAGATTATCCCCGTGCCGGGGATAATTCCTCAACATGGACGTTTATATAGCCTTCATAAGTAACAAGTATCCACGGCCCGGGGATAACTGTTGCGCATAGCTGATTTGTGTCCTCTGTTAAATGAAGTTATTGGCGGCCCGGGGATAATGTTGTACTTGTGCCATGCTTTCAGCTGAAATCAGAATATATTATCCCCGGCCCGGGGATAATTGAATTGCTTGTGAGTAGCTGTAGTTCTATTATCGAGTGTGAAGCTTGACAACCTAACGCTAAAAGTTATCCCGATCCGACTACAATTTTCTATCACCGGCCCTGGGATAATTCCATCATATCGCCACGTTCTAACACACGGAGATTTTAAATTATCCCTGGTCCGGGGATAATTCTAACATTTTCTTAGAACGATAGAAGGTTATCCTCGCGCCGGGGATAATTTCTAACCCTAGGCTCAAACTGTGATATGAGCAAATAATTTATCCCCGGTCCGGGGATACTTAGACGCATTCAACATCGCATTCCAATGCCATCAAACCACATCTCTATTGTTTACTCATATCCTTGAAATAATTGTCCCTGCCGCGGGGATAATTTCATATCTCTAGTCATCGATTCATTAGTTTGCTTCAAAAATTTCGAATTCTAATTTTTGCATTTGCAATTGCAGATGGAACGATGGCTCTCAGCGCCACAAATTCCCTCGACATGACCTTCGACAAGGTCCAGCACCCATTCGGGTTCAACCCATTCCTGCGCGATAACGATGACGAAAGCCTTCATCTTTGGCTCTTCAAGGATGTGGTCGTGAGCTGGTAACTGAAGATCGTCAAGAACCATGTCCTCGTCATGACCAAGTTGGTCATGACGGACCCTTTCCTTCCCTTACACCAGAATGTAAGGGTAACAACATACGAGGCACACATGCAGAAGTACATGTTGCTCAGGTGTGTCCTTCTACAGCAGGACGAGGGTAGGGAACCTTACCACTTCGGAATTGTGGTAGAGGTGGGTGTAGACTGCGGAGCACAATTCGACCTGCATGGCTTTCTTGCGGAACTGCGCAAGAATCGGCATGGCTTTCTCAAGTTCTGGAAGGACAACATCAAGAGCTGGGAGAACATCAACAAAGAAGATACAGTTCGTAAACTTACGTCCATGCTATCAAGACTGTCACAGACGCATGAAGGATCAAGCAGTAAAGCGGCCAAGAAGAAGAAGGCACCCGCCGCCTCTGCACTTGTCCTGCATTCTGAGACTTCAGCCCTGCTCTCAAGTGGTGCTTTGCCGGCTCCACCGCGAGTGCCTGCAAAGAGGCTGATGAATGATGCGATTGTAGCGGGTGGAGCCGCCCCCAAGAAGAAGAGACAGCATACCGCTCCCCTTGCAACCGCAAGTCAAGGATCTGCCTTAACTTCTATAATCGAAGTGCCCGCTTGACAGAAGAAGGATTCATCCAAACCTTTGGCTAAAGTGGCAGACTATGTGAGGTTTGCTTCTGAGCAGAGAGTCTTCAACCAGAGCTTCAAAAACTCATTCTTGTTCAAGAAAGAACAGAAGCTGGTGCCCATTTCCCAGGTTGAGAAGCGAAAGCACACGTGGGATGTGCGAAGTCTCGAAAGGGACATCGTAACGAACACCAAGCAATTCCTCGCAAGGATGGGAGATATTACCCGGAGGCAGACTATTATCATCACTCCCATTGACGCCAATGGAAATTTGCTCCCTAGGCAGCCGACAACATGGGAGGAGATCAAGAAAGGAAGATTTGCCATCATTGATGGCCAGCACTCCGTGGAAGCCTCAAGGGAGCTTCAAAACAAGCCCGTGACAGAGGACAGGAAGAAAGAACTTCTATCGTGGTATGCCTACATTCTTTACGAGACCGACCCGAAGCGCCTTACAGCGATTTTGGCATTCTACAACACCACGAACCTTCTTAAGCACGCCCAACCGACGTGGGGCAACCAGATATATCCTGGAAGGTCTATTTGGATCGACTGTGGGCGTTCGTCCGCAAGCGTGAACGAGAACGTGACTCGAAATAACGACCCGATCTACAATCCTACCAATTTTAAGGTAAGACAATACACGTTTCCTATAGATTATCCCCGGGCTAGGGATAACCGACCGTCTGTTTCAGAGTTAGTTCAACATGTATTCTTAGTATTTACACTCTTTGCATCTAACATTTTTTTAATGTTCTCTCAAAAATTTACGGATCTTCCCAACATCCGGTTTCGCAACATCGATCCCAACAAGGCAGGGAAGACGATTCTGACTACATTGGACCTCAAGCACGAGATCCATATCATCACATTTCCAGACAGCATGTACGATAAGTTCGAGGAGTTCCTCGAACTTCATTCGCTTGGAAATCTGATCAACCCCGACACAGGCGTGGCTTATCGCATGAACCCATCATACTTCACGAACGATAAGCATCATGTGAGCCGGGAGTTCTTCAGGAAGTTCGGAATGATGATGACATCGAAAGGGTCATCACTTTCCTTGTCCACGTTGAAACCGCCGAAGGTGCGCTGAAGTATCCAAGGTTGTCCTTCCACAAGACGAAGTACTTCCATCGCCTGAGCCACGCGTGCGGAGATTGGATTATTCGTCAGAAGTGCAAGGGAGTCGGGTACCAAGAGTTGAAGGCGGTCAGGCCATCTCTTCCATTCTTCCTTCCCAACAGCGGAGCGGTATGCCTAGAGAAATGGAAGATATGGAAGTCGAGGAAGGGCTTCTCGACGGCGTCGTAGAACATGCTGCTTAGCCACGTCGAGGCTAAATTCTATTCAATTCGACTGCAGAACATGGGGAAGTGCAAGACGGTCGGGGAGATGAAGCTCATGTTTTCCAACATCGAAGACTTCTTCAAGAGCTTCCTGCGGGAGAAGTCCAAGCATCGGGAGTCCACCAAGGCATTCGATCTTCGGACCTTCAACTCGAAGGCCATGACTACCACTGGCCAATGGTCAACAGAGGCGCCTGCAGGAACAGTTTTGCTGGGGCTGTTTGACTTGCGAGACACTCGCTGTGCAAGGACTCCAATGCTGCGAAGGAGTTCTTCAAAGCCTTCGTAGCAAAGTTCGTGGTGATACTAAGTCCACCTTACACAGACCCTACTATATGGGTCTGGATCGTGAACGGCGGCATTGCAAAGAAGCTGGATAAGCTGAAGGTGATGATTCAGCTCAGCCATCCCACCTACACAATGAGCACCTCCAAGTATGTGGTGTCGAAAGCTGAGAAGATCTTCAACGCACCAGCCCCAGAGAAACAAGCGAACGACGTGTTCATCGTCTTTTTGTTCAAGAAGACACCAAAAGGGCAAGCCTTCATCGGCACCAACCCGTCGGAGTTCAAAGCCCCACATGTACCGTATTACATTGATAGTCGGCACTACAACGAATCCAAGTGGTGTGCTAAGTACTCCGAGCTGCGGATGGACTTTTACATTGGACTCATCCGCCAGTACTGCAAGAAGGGTGAATCAACACTCGGGATCTTCTCCGACTCCAAATTCATGGTCGCCTCCCTAGTAAGCTCGACATCCAACATCCTCTCTTGGATTGAAATAGTACCATTATCCCCGCCCCGGGGATAATTAGCTCCCTTGCTTTTATAGCTTTCACTGTATACCAGTAATGATATTCGGCCATGTATCTTAAATAGTTTTCTTCTTAGGATGTGTTCATGTTGTTGGTAATCTTGCTTATCTCCCGGTTTCAAGTTCTATCAGTTATCCCCGGGCCGGGGATAACATTTCCCCAGTGCACCGTGACTGATCGTTACTTCTCTTCCCATGCACATCTTAAAACTTGCCTTTTATGGCCTCATTGACAAGCACTACTATGGGGGATACCTACTCTCTGCGGGTAAAAGGGCCAGGGTTGACTATAGGGACTTCATCCACGATGACTGTCCCTACGACACCAAGAAGAGCTCATCGTCCGACAAAATGGCTGACCTCAGCCTCGTAACGAGGACTTCATTCGAGGGAAGCCAACCATCATCTTCTGCAACAGAGCCGGTGTCCGACATGGGAGCTGAGAGTACACGGTCGCCTCAAGCTCGGGCCCCAGATACTTCTTCAGACTCCTCGGAGAAGAAGAACAGCGATGACACTACCAGCGGCTCCGATTGTGACGATTCCGACGACTCGGACTATCGACCGGGTCGTCAGGCGACTAGAGATTTCCCGGTCATGCAATCCCCGCATGCATCGCCAACAGCACCATCAGCGCAGGCATCGCCCACAGTACCATCAGCGCAGGCCTCGCCAACAGCACCATTAGCGGAGGCAATGGAGACATCTCCTCCTAGGTCCACTCCGATGAGTGAGGAGCATCAGGCGCAGGGGCCTGATACCGAGACCCGACCCCTTGTAAGGAGCCTATGCCAGTGGTCCCGTCGAGGCTCGTCACGACGATGACAATGCCTGTTCAATCATCTGCAGGTGTTGTCGTCGGATCATCGAGCAACCCCGAGGCGCTTGTTGAGTTGCGCAGGCCATTGAAACATCGGCTCGATCTCGCAGCTGAGACCGCGACTCCGAGTCAACCACTAAATGGGGCATCTTGTGCAATGCCCTCATCTACTGTTGCACCTGCAGTGGACACAACCCCTCAGAGTAATGTCTTAACCAAACGGGGGAAACCACTCTATGCAATTGTGGCGCCCACCTATGTTTACATCGATCTGAGTGACGAGGACGGCGGAGTTCCCGCAGATGAATTCTATGTCGTCGAAGTCCCAGCTCCCGAAGGCGAAACCATCGAGCTCCCCTCGTCGACACCTTCGAGCTCTCGTCGTCGAAACCGGCCTGTTGACGACCCCGAGCTGCCAGCTCTTGATGCTGACACGTCGGTGAAGAAAGAGAAGGTTGTTGTGGTGTGCAACCCCTCTACTGACCCTATGGCGAATGCAGCAGGAGTTGCGCCTCCTCCAGGTGCTCCGGGTGTGAAGGTTGAAGAACAGTACGGGGAGTATAGAAAGAGGCTAGCGAAGGAGGCCTAACTGGCAAAAGAGAAGGCCAAGAAGGAAGCAAAGGACGCAAGGAAGCTCGCACAACATAACGGCATGCTCGAGTGGCTGAGGACCAGTTTAGGACACGAGCGGATGCCAGCCCACATTGCAGCGATAATTGCAGGCGAGGAGACGTCTCCTCCTTCGTCCTCGGACGCCCCAACTTCCGAGCCTGCTGCAAATTATCGCCGGGCCGGGGATAGTACTGCCACCACCACCGCGGCTGTACCTTGAGCGGGGTGGAGCCCTTGCCGCTGTCCTCGGGCACAGCCACACCAGATTATCACCGGGCCGGGGAAAATCTTGCTGCGACCGGCTCCGACTCCCAGGCGCAGCCCATTCCCTCTGAGAGGAAACCTGAGCATGTCGTCGATGGCATTGTTGAACCTCAGGTTGTTGCCGATCAGCCCGGTAATTCTGGAGATTATCCCCGGCCCGGGGATAATCGAGATTCTTCTGTTGAGGTGTCCCCTCCCGACGACCAACCTGCTGTGGGTCCTGATTCATCGAGTGTGGCACCCACTGCTCCAGTAGTTGAAACTGCTCATCCACCCGACTCAGGTCTAGAGCTCTCGCAGTACGACCAGTTGGTGAATTATGCCTGGGCCGGGGATAATGCGGAGCCAAGAGGCGAAGTGGAGGACACCGTGGGTGCTCGAGGTGCTGAAGAGGCGAGCGCGGAGGCCATTCCTGATCCCAATGCAGCTGAGGCGTCCGATCAGCAAGAGTTCCCGAGGACGCCGGCGAGTACTCGGATCGATGCCGATGACCAGGAGTTGGTGGACTATTCGTCGTGCCTGACGGACGCAAATCAACCGCAAGAGCCACATGATAACGTAAGTACTTTCATCCTCCCCCCACAACTACATAACTTGTCGTCGTCACAATCGTTATGATTTTGTTTGTCTTGACCTGAACGCTCCCGATTCGCCTGAACTTTGCTTATTTGTCTATTTTCTCCTGCAGGAGATCGATGACCCTTACTCGTTATGATATTTCTGGAGTTGTCAACGTTTGCTGTGGCGCGTCATATATTATAGATTTTTGGTAGTATTAGTTCTCAGCTTAGTGTTTCGGTCAAAGTTGACAAACACATGCCTTGTACATGATTGATGTAAATAAATTTATTTTAGACATCAATATTTTTGCCTTCAAATTGGAGTGTCATTTGATTTTCCTCAATGTCTTTCTCAGTTCACCTCTGTGGGATATATTCTGCGCCCACGGGCCGTGAGATTGCATCAGAATCTGATTGATCTGGCCCCAATGCCACGGATGCAATGCATGCCGTCATTGTGGATTTGCTCAGATCGCAGTGTCTTTGCTTTCAATCAGGTATCCTCAACATTATTGTTTCCTTTGATTGCCAGGTAGAATTAATTTCCCAATTTGAGTGTATCCCGCGGCTGAGGTCGGCACTTGGGCAGACGGCGAAGCCTCGATGGTTGAATGTCGACCTCGACATCAACGGGATCCTTTATTAGTGTGTGCATCTGCCATCGCTCCGGAAGAATTCTCCCATGTGCTCTCCTGGGGTCCGGCTCTACGTGCCGGACATCCCAGCGAAGGTGCCTCCAAAGGCGGTCTTCTGCCGCCCGGGAGTGAAGGACTTCTTGGAGACCATGTCCGCCCATGTTGCGAGGGTTGTGATATGGAGTTCGATGAAGAAGTCCACTGTTGAGGCCGTCATCGACTACCTCTTCAGTGGACTTCCTAAGCCTTTCGAGATCCTCGGACAAGAGTCTCCTGGCTTGGTTGAGGTTAGCAGCGGTGTCTATTTTTCGTACCCAACCAATGCGCAAAAGAGGATATTTTTGAAAACGTTGTCCCCTGCGGTGTTCACGCTTAGTGACGGTGCTGTTGTGTTTGGGTTGGATAACACTCTCCTCATTGACGACAGTCTTGAGAAGAGTATTTGCAACCACATCGGTAACGCCATTTTCCTCTAGCCTTGGGCAAAATCTAGCCGGGAGGACAATACTTTGTCCGCCGTGCTTAGTCCATGGCTACTCGCTCTTCTCGCCACTTGCAGGCCTGAGAATCTTCGGTCCTATGTCGACAATCATAGGATTGGTATTCCGCCTCTCAATAAGTATAGCAATTTAGGGAGGTTCATTTTAGACGGTATGGCGCAGTCGCATAGGAACTTAGGGCATACTTACGAAACTCCTTCCTTTCCTAAGTCATTGTCTCGATGACAGTTAGGGCGCTCTGTATTTCTTTTTGAGGACGCAATAGATAATTATGTATATGGGTTGCTACTGTATGAATCAGGTTGGATAAATAAAGAAGCCGATTATTGTATCATCCTTTATATACCACACCGCAATGTGCTCAATTTTTATTCGTCATTTGTGGATGCTTGTTCACTTAGGATTGATGTTGATGATCGTTTCTGTTGTATGACTCTTTCTTTGTTGTTAGTTAAGACGTCATATTTGCTCGGCCCGGGGATAATCTTTCGGAGTATCAACTTGTATGCATTCGGTCTTCTGTTCTCTTTATGTCGAATTGATTTCACTGGTTGTTTTCTTCTTATGTTCTTGTATGCTTTTTGCTTGTGAACGTGACGTCAGTTCTCCCTCGCTTGAGTTATTCCCGCTTCGTGGATAACTCTTGCATGTTCCTACGTCCATCTTTTCCTGACCGACTCCTTGCATTTCTGGTTTTGTTCACTGGTGAAGGCGCCTTCCACCCTCAACAAGACCGGTGATGAGGATGATGTCTCCATCCAGACCTCCGTCCCCGAATGTTCTGTTTCACTCTCAACAAGTGTTGCCGCCTCTCTCGCGTCGAGGCATTTTGATATGTTCACGGCTACGGACGCAGCATCCGCAACGATGGATTTTACAAGAGATAGTGTTGATGACAATGTTGTTGACAGCCCGCCGATTCGTGGTCCTGTTCGGACTCCTGTTTGCTCTCCGTCTCCTCTTAAGCGGCTTCGTACATCACCATCGCGGCGGCGCTCCATGTCGCCTGATGCTCTGAATTTGAAAACACCTCAGAGGCAGCTCTACTCCAGTGTGGGTGCTATGGACATTCCTTTGCGAGATTCAATTGCATCTCCTTCCACCATTAATGTGGGTGGGACGTCCAAAACATCACAACCCGGGATCCAAGTCAACAATTACAACAGTAGCAGGACAACAAGATCCCTCGGCGGTGCCCCGCGACAACTTCGTTCAAAGGGAGATTTCTTGCCTCTTGCAAAGCCAGTAGCATCGCGTCTCCCACCATCAAGGCGAGCTTCTTGCACACCCCGTCTGTATCCTGCGCATGGGGAATTGGCAGCTCCTTCATCTTCTCGTCCTTCGCGTTCTCTTGACTCCCTTCGTAGGCGTGATGGGGAATGTTTTGACACCTGGTTTGTCCGTCGGAGTGAGAATTTGGGTACTAATTGCTTGCCAAACTCTCGTCGCAATGATCTTATTCACGCGCTTATGAAGCAGCACGAGGCCGAAGCCAAGTTGTTGGAGAATTCAACCAAGCTGAATGGCTCTAAGTGTAAAGAGACAAAGCCTTATTGTTCCTCCTTTCTGGTCTTCCTCCTCCGTTCTGATATCCTTCATCAGCGGGATATATTCAACATATAGTGTTTTGCATTTTGGTGGAACCTAGTAAATCTAAGATATCACCGCTTAGCTAGTTGTGCTCAGTTGAGGATTATGCCCTTCCTTGACTATGCATTTATAGCTCTTATGTGGTTAATATATTCTCCGTATATTCTTCGTAAATTCTACAAACATTCTTCTAATTACTCTTTCTTTAGTATTATTAAAGGCACAACATTTAAGGCCTCTACATTCATTCTCTTATTTCATTCTTTCACGATATACCAATGTCAGAATATAGTGTACATGTTACTGTAGCCAACGTTGCCAACAGGGTGGTCGCGGCCAAGTCGGGAGGATAGGGGGCACCGAACGGCAGCAGGGACTTCGGGCGCATCGGCTACTTAAGAGCGTAGTCAACAGGATAGTCATCGTTTGTTTTTGAGGCAGTGAGATAGGGATTAGGAGAAAATGCAATGCACTCTTATTCCATTATCAATACAAAGGCCATAGCCGATCTTCTCTCTACCACCCCGTATCCTGTTGTGCATGATCAAGAAGTCTAACCGTTTCTGGCTACCTCTCTTGCATGCTGCTCCTTGCCCAACGTACACTTCCGCTGCCTTTGACTCCCACGCAGGCCGTAATCAAAGCTAAAAGGTCTCCTTCTCTCCTCTCCGTGTTGCGCAAGTAACGACCATCATGAGTCGACGTTGGCAGCATAGACACTCTGCTTCACTCTCTCCTTTTCTCCCCCTCGCGGGCCTTAGCTCCTCGAGCACTCACTGTTGACGCACTAGAGCCCTTACTGTCAATACTGAGTCAGTCTTACTCATACTCTCCGGTGACGTCGTGGGCATCTCAGGGCACTGCTACTTCCTTCTCTCGAAAACCCCATCAGTTGATACAAGCCGACGTCGCGTTAACATCGGAGGCCACAGTAGTCCAACATATGGTTAACGCTGCCTTAGGAGGTTCGGTTAGACCCTCCGGGTGTCCTTAACACTAGCTGCCCACACACTTCCCCGACTCCTCCCAAAATAAATACAATGTTGTCTCTGGATTACTCTGAACTGTGGTCGACTTAGGTAGTCTCGTAAAGCATCTCCATTCATACCCGGCTAACAGTACACTTGTACAATTGTACGTATTCTTCATATTTCAATACAGCCTTTACCATGTCTTCTAACTACGATCTCACTTGAATCAATTGTGATTCTCACTTGAATCAATTATAATATTTGAATATTATTATAAAAATTGGACCAATGAAAAAATCTGAGATTACAAGTTTAATATTATAAAATTCATTTTTTGATATTTTTAGTTGTACAAAATAAAATTATAATGCACAAGTAACAAAAGAGTATTTAAAAGAATGAAGTTCCTTTTTTTTTCCTCATGCAAACCGCTGCCCATTATCATGTTTTTTTTACAACCAGGCTACTTTCTACCCCTCTACCGGTAACTTCCAGAGTATTCACTTAGTGAAACCAAAATTTCTTGCCAACGTGGCAGTTTCATGTCTAATGCAATCTCTTAATAGACATCTTATAAAACATCCACGTGTCTTTTGATGTCCTCAAGTCATACAACACTCTTAGTTGAAGACATCTTCAAAACGACAAGATATGTTCTCATCTTACAAGACATTTTGCAAGATAGCAAGACATCTTAAAAGTGATCTTTCCAAATCTTAAGACATCTAAAATTCGATGCTTTTCTTATAGTGAAGCTAAAGTCATTCAACTCATAAGCCCAACGCATTTGCCGCTCTTCCAACTGTTGCTTCTTTCTTGAATAAGCCAAATTGAGGTGGTCCAACTATACTTCAAAATGATGTCCAGCAAGCTCTGTATCCCATTCGCGCATGCAACAAACAACTGCTAACATCTCCTTCTTATGAATTAGATAGTTGGATTCAGCGCAACTATATTTTTTTGAAAAATAAGCAATCGCATGTTAAAGTCCTTCCACCGTTTGCATCAAAGCGCCTTCGGCCGCATATCCAAAAGAATCACATTCAATTGCCGCTTCAAATCCTGGAGTCCATTTTGCTAATAGTGGCGCATTTATCAAAGCTTCCTTCAACCAAACGAATGCAAGTTGACAAATCTGATATCTAATCGAAAGGTTGGACTTTTCGCATCAATTGAGTAAGTGATTCTGCAATATTTGAGTATCTCTTCATAAACTATCGATAATAATTGCAAACGCCCAAAAAGTCACGAACTCTTTTCACCCTCTTTGGCGGCTTCCATTTTTGAATGGCTTCAAGTTTTTTCGAGTCAGCTCGCAATCCCTACCGAGTTACCACCAAGTATCCAAGATACTTAATGATACTACCCTTAAACTCACTTTTATCAGAATCAAGTTGAAGCCCCACGTTAGAAAGTTTGCAAATGATCCTAAGTACAGCGTTGCGGTGTTCTTTCTGCGTATCATTATAAATGACCACATCATTTATGTATGCAGAGCAACATACATCTAATTAGTCTCATTCAAAGTGCCTAGTTGATGTATTGTTGAAATGTCGCGGGTGCACTAGTGACCCAAATGGCGTCACTAACCACTCATATAGACTAAAACGTTTGTTGAACACAGTCTTGCACTTATCATCTTCTTTGTTTCGTATTCGACGAAATGCGGAGATGACATCAACCTTCAAGATGTACTTGGCTGCAGCCATAGTTCTCAATGTCTGGTCAATGCACGGGATCGCATAGCTCTCATTTTGACTTATCTCATTCAATTGACGATAATCAACACAAAATAGTAATCCTCTACAAGGATTTTTGACAAATATCATCGGGGCTCTTGCACGCAAATTGCTAACACAAATGAATCCGTTGTCCAATAGTTTTGTAAGAGTCCTGCGTAGTACCACTAATTGATCCTCGAACATTTGGTATAATCGCATTGCACGGATGTCATTGTTGGTCTTCCCTTCAACAAGATTAATTTCATGATGGACCCCTTTTTTGTGTGGCGGCAGCAACTTTGCGTCTTGCCGATTGAAGGCATCAATAACTGGCATCAACTAGGTTGGAGCATATTGCGCAAGATCCTTGTACACCTTCTATTCAAGCGCCTTCTAAATGTCAACCAAGCTAGCAGTAAAAATCTGTACAGGTTCGTCGCTAGCTTGCAAAGTCCAGATTGTTGCTCCTCGTATTTTCCAAATTCGTTGTGATGCAATGAATCAAGTCTTGAAAAGCATCTTGAAAGGCTTACAAATGCAAACCTCTTCTTTAGCAGGTCAAATGCTAGCGTCATGTGGCTCCATCTAACCTTTTCCCAAAATAACATCATTGAATTGTCCAGGAATAACATATGCAACAATTCTTTCTTCTATATCGTTGATATCAGCTTTAAATGTTGTTTTGTGTTAAATCATAGGTTGCTTTCTAGTGACTATAACTTGTTGAAGGGGTCTTAGTTCGATTGGTAAAGAATCTAATTCATTCCTCTCAACAAATTGCTCAGACACAGCTGCGAAGCATTGGCATCCAGAGTCACATAAAGCACAAGTGAATAAAATTGAACAGATCAAAATATCAATGTTCGTACTAGTCGTATCAAGATTCTTATGTGAACGCCAACTTTCAACTTCAACAACTTACGTACACGCTTGTGACTAAATCTTTTGCCAGAAGCTGCTCGTTTTTCGACTCCATCTCAGAGTCGGAAGTCTCCACCTCTTTCACCTCTTGTATGACAACAATATCCTTTTTTTTTACTGCGCGCACATTCTCTACGTCTTTTTTAATCTCTTCTTGGACATCATTCTTCTTTAACAAATAGTCATTCGTTCGGTGGCCACGCTTTAGACATAATAGCATCAGCCTTCTTGTCGGCACTTCTCTTGTTCATTTGGTGTTTGGCGTCTTAAAAGCTTTCTTGCTTGAACAGTAGGCGCCCAATTCATCTCATCTCCATCGAGCCACACGCGATTTGTTGTCGCCATTAGAGCTGCACGGCCCTTCTTATATCGAAGGCAATCGAGTTGAGAACCAACTGCCAACAAAGCTTGCACAAACGTGTTGTGGTGAATATACATGACGGGCCCAATCATTGCGTATTGCATCTCCATGTTGAGAGCACCTCAAAGATATCCCATCTTCACCATGTCAGGAACCATGGTAAGCACACTCGCACCAAACTCCTTCTCAAATTGGGCAAAAACGATTGGAAATGATTCTCTGCCTTGCTTCATTGCCTCAAGCTTATTCAATGCCCGCAACACTACAAGTGATATATACATTGTCAAGATGGTAAACAAAAGTTTTTGAATCACACCCGGTTGATTTTGGTAGAATGATACTACCATCAGCTGCGCTTTTGCCTCCATCACAGTGAACAAATACACCACTTGGTCTTAGGTGTCTCGAGTACTGCCCCATCAATTCAAAGTTTATTATTAGCTTTGACCTTACATATTGGGTAGCCCTTCTGACTACCATCAAACTTTCAAATATTCGGCAATCGCTTACGCAACGCAGGAGCAGTAACGACACACTGCCGTTGTTGCAAAGATCGCGGCATCATTTGTGACGAAGATAAACCTCCCAATTGCTTTTAGCCTGTTGAAAAGCAGCAAGTTGCGAACCCAACCCCATAATCTCCCGTTGATAGTCTTCCTTCGTGAATTTTTCTTGTTGTTGTTGCTATAGGATCTCCTTGTTAAAAAGCACGTTGCCTTCCATCTCTGAAAAGCAAGCGCGTCCCAATGAACGTCTTCAATCTTTGCAAAGCCTTCCTATGCGTCTCGGTTTTGTGGGCGTCTCCTATTGTTACCATGAAGGTGGAAAAGTCCTTAATCAACTCGTTCAATTTTTGCCGTTTGAAAAGCAAAGGTGAATCAGGCCCTTCAAAGAGAGAGAATTCTTGGATTATATAAGAGTATAGATATCAAAACAATCATATAGAAAGAAAAATGATATTAATCCAATAATGAAGTTTAGAATGAATAAGTGCCTACTTATATACTGATATCTTTTACATGCATCATTTAACTGAATATGGACTTTGGGCTTATTTATGGACTTTAAAACATGGGGAGATCCCTCCATCCATGACCTTAAAATCTACATATTTGAAGAGTATCTTCATAGAACCTAGATTCTAGAAATCATTTTGTAACCATTGTTCTTAATTGCAGACCGTGGACTATCCATATTTAGTTAAATATGTCATTTACAAGACTGGTGTGTCTACTAGCAACTAGCGTGTCTACTTGCGACTAGCGAGTCCCGAGCTTTTAATTGGGCCTTAGCCTATGACAGGTAGCGAGTGTACATTGGACCTTTCAACTTGGCCTTATCAATGACAATTCACATGCGTTTTTTTATTGACAAAATGAGCCTTTGTATTTAAATTCCAACAAATTTTTGTATGAATGTTCAAGTATTTCTATAGGTTTTATAGGTTCCAGAAGGGTGAAAATCACCTAATGACATTCTTCGCTCATGTAGGAGTAAAAACAAGCCTTAAGACAAACCATTTTCTAAAATTACTACTTTTGGCCCTCAAAACACTTTTTAGCCTTCCTATAAGTTGGAAAAAACTTTTTTTCCAACTATGAATATTACAATCTCACAATTGGTATGGAATCTAGATCTAGAAGTTGATTTACATATTTATTTACAAGTAAGGTACTAAAACTTATAGTTACATACTTGAAAATACATCAAAGTACTAGATTCTTTAACTCGCATTAAAAAAGAGAAATTGAAAACAATTGTGGTACTTTTAATACTAGACAATTTAAGAGGTTCAATTGATCATGTTGAGGTTTACTTTTGAGAATAAGCTCGAAGGCTAGAACCCTTCTTATGAAGACATTAGCCTACTACTCCGTTATTGCTGCTCGGAATATATTATAAAGTGCCCTAAAATAGACTAAGTCTGATAATAGAGCTTGAGTAATCTTTGCATACAGGTACAAATAGCTTCTCTATACAACAATTCAATGTACGCATTTTAAACATTAGAGAATGTTATTTTCAAGAACCACTTTAGAAATACCTATATATCCAAGTTCAAAAACTTATAACTTATCGTAGAATAGTTTAGAAATGATGATTTCACTTGCTTTGCCTTTCCACTAATTTTCACCATGTACAAAAATTTCTTACATTGATAACATTTGTATATAGTTTTTTTGTGCTGAAAAATTGAGCCATTATTAAGCATCTTAGTATAAGTAGTCCATCTTAACCCCTAATCTCGACTCTGGACAGATTCTATCCGTTTTGGCTTTACATTAGCCGTTTGTTTTTTGAATTTAGCTCGCACAAAGTTTCAACCTATTTGTAGGTTGTGGATTTTTTCCATACCAATTCGAAAAGTCCTTTGTGCTTCAAAATACCTCATACTTCAGAAAAACTTTTAAGTCAAAGTTTGGAAATACTACTTAAAGACCGTCCAAAAGTGCCCAAGCAACGCTATACACTCATTTATTCTCAAAATTTGCCCAAAATCAATTGAATTGTGAATAGATTTTCAAATATTCTCCAAAAATTAGATATTATGACTATTTATTTCAAAAAAAACTATGATTTCTTGTACTTGCGAATAAGGTCCTAAGGCATAATCTCAGCGATTGGATTTCCGATCCAATCATTCTTCACATGCTATTCCTACTATTAAAGACCGGCCTTTGAGTTTGAATTTCAGCAAATGTCTATCGAAGAAGGGGAATGTCCATGAACTTTGAGGTCTAAAAAGTATGCTTAATTTTCCATAATGGATAATGTTTTCACAATCTTCTTGATTATGGTTAAGTTGAAGCAAATGCCTCGACTCAACTATAATAAAAGAGAGCATGAGGCTCATAAATTACTGTTTGACTAGTGTTCAATCATTTAAGGAGAAAGGAGGAAAATAGGGGAGGGTAAAAGAGAGAATGATGAGGATTTATCTAAAAAATTGAGCTCAAACTTGTCTCGTTCCAAATCCACATTACACTACAAGGGTGACCAAGCCACTGAAAGATTCATTTTTTATTTATCATGGTGACGACTCTTGGCCAAGAGCCATGATCATGAAAATGATTTCAATTTTCTTGGTCATAGCCCTTAGTTTATATTGTAAAGAGACCCTAAATTTACTGAAAGTATGTCAACACTTGAAAATTTTCACCTCACATAAAAAAGAGGGTAATTTTGATAGTTTTGAGGCTAGCCGACTTTAGTTAACGCAGTCGTTTGCTACTCATGAGCTGCTCTTCTGACACCATCTCCTTCCACATCACAAGAGGGGGAACAGTACCGTACCAATTGTTCATCCGTCACCCTCCCCTCCATCATCAGGCTTGCAAGCCTGCGGGTAGCTATTTTCTCCCTCTTGCTGAACTCCGCTCCACTCGTTGTCTCCGCAGTTCAGTGCCTGTTCTGCACCCGTCGAACGTCTTCCGAGTGGGCCACGCTTAATCACCACTGCTGCGTTCCTTGTAGCAGTTCAGTAACCATTACATTGAATGTGGTGCGTGCGGGGTAGATGACGACGTTGGGTTTTGCGGATGGCCGTGACAGCAGCAGTAGCCGTGGAGTTTCTGAGTTTCATTTTTCATGTTTACGAAGTGGAGGCGATGGCTTTACAAGCTCCTCGCAGAATTAGAGATCTAAGCGTTTTTGCGCTGTATTATGTACGTATATATGTCATAGTTTTAAACTGCGTGATGTGAATGGATCTTGAAGCAGGGAGTTTGCGCCACATTATAGAAGCCCATCCACAGTTATCCATTGCAGGGTGTTCTATGTTAATGATTGTACCCTGGCCTGTATGGTACTCGGAGTAGTCACGTCTGAGAAGGACGACCCGTTCCAGTGCACTCACCACCACTAGAAGATGATCGTGGGTCTGCGTTGCAGCATTGTGGTGGTGAGGACTATGTGCAGGTTGAAGGCGGCTGGTCCTGCACGAGAGCTAACAATATTAAAATCCATAGCCATGTCGCCGTGCGAGAACTAAGCGTGATAGGTTAGTGCCAACGCCACGGCTTGTGTCGCCGGTATAATCTCATAGCTCTATCGTTACATGACACTCAGATCTGCAATAGTATCAACTCGTCGTTTGACCTCTTGACGCAGTCAGGTGGCTGCAATTATCCGGGACAATGTGCAGTTTTACAGAAACATAGAATACGAGGCAATAATATTTTGAGCAGTTGACATTGGGCAGTTTGAATTGGGGTTGGTGGAGATGGCGCCCAACAGAATGACTAGCGAGCTGTCAAGGAAGACGAGCATTTTCGGGTTGAAGCTGTGGGCAGTGATAGGGGTTTGCGTGGCACTTGCGATTGTAGCAACGTTGTTTATGCTTTGGCTATGGTTGTTATCTCGCCGTCGGCCGAAGCAAGATAAGCTTCCGCTGCACCAAGTATCGTATAGTTCCAAGGAGATCAAAGAGGTGAAGATAGACAGGGTGGGAAATACTTACCTGCCTCCACCAGATCCGGTGCTGCTTACTATCAGTGAAAACTCGGGCGAGAGAGATTCCATTGAGAAGGGCGTGGTCCATGTGGTTGACAGCAAGATTACCAGTTATAAGAATTCCATTCTGGGGAAAGCCGACAAGCAGTCCAAGACCGGCAACATTGAGGAGCCCTTCATCGTGCAGAGGCAGGACAACACCACCGATCGGGAGAAGACGAGCGCTCTGAAATTTGACGCTAACAACTGTGAACGAGGAGGCAGCTTTCTGAGTTTGTCCGGCGGTTCCGGTTCCAACCGTAGCCTCGACTCGCCTGTGTCTGCTGCACCCGAGGTTTCGCATCTAGGGTGGGGCCACTGGTACACGTTGCGGGAGCTTGAAGCTGCCACTGAAAATTTCGCGGATTCCAATGTCCTCGGTGAGGGTGGTTATGGAATCGTGTACAGGGGCCAATTGCCTGATTCCACACTGATCGCTGTCAAGAACCTCCTCAATAACAGGTAAAACTTTCTAGCAAACTTAAACTTAGCCTCTTCCCGACGATCATAATAACTAACCAACTGGAGAAATGCCTTTGCTTTTGAATTCGAAAGTGAAGGAATCATATTATTCAAGTTAGTACACATCCTACAAGTTGAGTGTAGGCACCGATGTTGAGGTTTGAAAAAACTTTTTGGAGTAAATACATTTGCGTAGATGCTCTACATGACCGCTGTACAGGTCCGATGACCACTCCAGACGCTCAATGATCACTTTAAAGTGCCACTTTACATGTCCTTTGACCACTCCAGTGGCCATGGGCCACTTCCAACGACCAATTCCCATGCTCACCTCTTTCTAAAAGGCTGATGTAGCATGGGTGTAGACTGTTACGACATCACATGTCTTTCCTGAACTTTTTTGATACGGATGCAATTAGTGTCGCTCACGCTTTGAATGGGACATGCCATTCAAGGTGGTTTTTGAGTTCCTCAGATCCTGCTTTATCGTGGTGATACCTTGTAAGGTGATGATGAGTTGTTCTGTCTTTCTGCCTGTGTATCGACTTTCTTTTAAGACCCTCTCATTGCTGAAAAGCGGACAACTTTTGTGGCAAAAGGAGTGAAGTTGTACCAGAGTTTGGAATACAAACTTATTTCTTGTTTCTTGCAGAGGTCAAGCTGAGAAAGAGTTTAGAGTAGAAGTGGAAGCGATCGGACGTGTTCGGCACAAAAACCTGGTCCGACTGTTGGGATATTGTGCTGAGGGTGCTCACAGGTGAATGGAAAGCTTATTACTCTTTCAGCTGAAACTTGTCTATCCTGAACCGCAGTCATGCCATTGTGAGAAGCCCTTCTAATTCATTCGATACTTGATTGTTCAGGATGCTTGTGTATGAGTATGTTGATAACGGCAATTTGGAGCAGTGGCTGCATGGTCCTTTGTCTCAAGCCAACATACTGCCATGGGAAGCACGCATGCGAATAGTTATGGGTACCGCTAAAGGGTGAGCTCTTGATTCCGTAGTGTGCACGATTATTATTTACATTCTGAATCCTAGCTTTTTTGATAACTCACCTTGGAGCTGTCAATATCTGGCACCCTCTGATTAGATTGGCATATTTGCACGAGGCTTTGGAGCCGAAGGTTGTCCACCGCGATATCAAGTCCAGCAACATACTCGTTGATGCGCAGTGGAACGCGAAGGTCTCTGATTTTGGGCTTGCGAAGCTTCTTGGATCTGGAAAAAGCCATGTTACCACTCGTGTCATGGGTACATTCGGGTAAAGGACTCATTAAGCTCTTATACACTCTTGTATTCCCCGTTGAGATGCACTTTGTCTTAATGCATTTCTTGACATTTACTGTTAAGAGCTGTATCTATTAGAATTACCAATGAGATACTCATACGAAGTAAAGCAACCGACTGTTCATCGCTGTGTGGACATTCAGATATGTCGCTCCAGAGTATGCAAACACAGGCTTGCTGAATGAGCGCAGTGATGTTTATAGTTTTGGAGTTCTTCTTATGGAGATCATTACCGGCAGAGATCCTGTTGACTACAATCGTGCTGCCGGAGAGGTACAGATTAACCAATATGTGCGTACATGGTGTGTGTTCGCATTTGATTGAATGAGTTGACATCTGGCATGCCAAAAAATGATGGCCTTTCAGATGACTAGAAGTTTTTTACAGGCGTAGGCATCATGTTGTGCTCGGTAGAACATTCAATTCTGTGACTGTTCGTGAGGTCTACGCAGATCAACTTGGTGGACTGGTTGAAGCAGATGGTGGGCAATAGGCGCTCAGAGGAAGTGGCAGATCCAGCCATGGCCGTGAAGCCAACTTCACGAGCTCTCAAGAGGGCTCTTCTGGTAGCCCTGCGGTGTGTTGATCCCGATGCCCTGAAAAGACCCAAAATGGGACACGTCGTCCACATGCTAGAGGCGGAAGAATTTCCCTTCCGTGATGTATGTGATGTCAATCAATCTGACTACCAATCTCTCAACGTGCCCAGATTTCTGCATGAAAATAATCCTAACTCGACGTCGACATATTTCGTGAACTTTGGAAGTTATCATTCACGTTGTTTTTGTGCTGATGGGAATTTGTCGACTCTTTCAAGAATCACACAAGAACCAAGTGCGCCCAGAAAATAAATTAATATTTTCTTGTTGCAGGATCGTAAACCGGGAACTAGCCACGCCCGTTCTCTCCGCTCTGAGGCACAGAATCAGGAGCGGCTGCTGCAAAGGCTTTCAAATGGACTGTCAGCTGATATCGATAGTGATAACTCAATAGACGAGAGCCCTGGAAGCCGGAATTTTGTGCGACGCCCGCGAGCTCGTGAGAACTCAGCTAACACGAACTCGCCTCGCCGGTATGAAGGATGAACACGCGTAACAATATCTGTACATAGCGATTGCTCCAAAGGCAAGCATCGGGCAGAAAGACTCGAATTACTTCGTGCCTTGAGTGTGCTACAGGTATTTAACTCTTCCACCTACATCACCGCCACCTTCGCAGAAGCAGCAAAAGTTGAGCTTCCAAAAAAATACGTATAGGTGGCTTTTGGAGGCGGACCTCCGTGTTAGGCAGTAGACTCCTCGAGTGTAATGGAGGAATTTAGCTAGAATTGGTCAGAGGGACCGCGCGACTACGCACCATATGAAAGTTTGTGTATTAATTTGGATTAGATCGAGCAATCAGCTTTCTGCTGAGGGTGTCATCGCTCCGAACAGTATCCGACAGGGTTAAGTGTGTTTCTTTACTAGTGATGACGGTCCAGGGCGAATTCTACCTGCTTCGGCAATCAAGATCTATTTACTTTCCTTCATGCAATGCTTCGCCGACTGGCAGTTGGTTTTTTTTTATTCAGTAAGATATCTCTACTCGTTAAGCCAAGATTGTATCCGACGGGTTCTATTCGACGGCGTTTTGTGAAGGAGAACGTTTTGTGTGGTCCGAGAACTGAAGTACTGCAGCATCGATGTCCGTGATAATTCGAATGTATAAGGAAACGAGCATGTGCCTCTGGACACGCATCAGGAAGAACTGTAGGAGTGAGCAGAAAAAAATATAAATGAATGAAATACATGTGGTCATTACTTTTAAGCACCCAGATTTGTTGCCTGCTCGGAGGATGGGCATATCCTCGTCTATCAGAAGTTGACATTGGGCAAGTGTATGATCTTAGGTGCATCTCCCTTCAGTGTACAATGGAATTTTCCAAGCTAAAATTGATTGATATTGGAGCACGTGCAAAGTATGTCGATATTGAGCACAATTGCAATTTGAATGCATATTAAAGAGGAGAAGTGAACTTGATCTTTCTCTGAAGTAAGAACGTCTGGCTTTGGTGTATTGTCTGTTGTGGTGTGTGCTCCACACACGAAATGAAAGAAAAAGATGTGGCGTAGCTGACAGCCAGTATTCAAAAGGAAAAAAAAAAAAAAAGGAAATCAAAGATCAACTGAAATTGATATACCTTCAAACCGATATCAAATGAACAGTATCACAACTTCGCAATGGACAAAGTCAATGGCGTCCCATACTTGAGACGCAAAATACTTCAGATAATTCAAAATCAAGCCGTGCTAATCTATCCTCGACTCTCTCGATGTGTACAACTAAATGGTGAACAGCATTAACCCCTAAAGGTCTGAGCGTGCCGTGGCGACCAGTAGAATACGGTGTATTTTGGTTGTATTTGGAGTGAATGCACATCTTTAATGGGTTTGAGTTCATAGAAGAAGTTGACATTTGAATTAATGCGGTTCTAGTGAGCTATTACAATTCCAGTTTAGAGTTTCTTGTTGGTAGCAAATCCTAATTATACGACAACGTACATACTATCCCCAAGGGACTTTTAAGGGTTAACAAAGCTCATACGCAGAACACATAAATATGGCATGTATGAATCATAGGGCCCACACAGATGATCCTCACATACGACTCCCCTGCCTGTGAGAAAAACTTCACTATTTTTAAGGCTCTGGTAGCCTTGTTGTAGATTACCCTTCGTCAAGTTTCACATCTTGATTCTGTTTCGCTCAATCGATGACGTATGTGATTGTGAAAAGCAAAAAGAACAATATGAAACCAAACATTTGATATCATCACAAAGCCAAGAATGACATAACGTATATGGTATCGAGCAGATGGTGCTACTCAGACTCTGTATGTCGTGCATGTCCACAGCTTCAAGTCCTCTTCTCCTCTCCTTTTTGAGAAATCCACGAATAATCCAATTCCAGCTCCTTCTGAGAACAATAATGTCGATGATGCTCATTTTTCAGGCGATCCTACTACTAACACTTGAAGCTTTCTGTTACAGCTCGAAGCATTCTATCGCTGTTAGATCTTTTTCTTATCAGGATGTGCTCTTCTCCAGAAAAATTCGATTGGTGCTCTGATTGGCCATGTCAGGCCTGATGAAAGTCTGTTGAGGGTCTATCAGAAACTGCAAGTGCGAGATTTGCGAGAACAGCTGGCTCTAGCAACTAACAAAAGCACCGCCCAACTTATCAGGCATCCAGTGCCTGGGCGCATTGAGCCTCTTCAAGTGCTTCTTCCAACCGCGAGCCTGCCTAATACCAAGAAAGTAACATGCGTGTCGGGATCTTGTGGGAGCATCAACAGATTTTCTCAAAAAATCACGCTCGTATGTTTTCCGTGCCCAGTCCTGTACACTCCAGACTCTAAACTTTACCACAGTCGTAACACAACCTAACAAAATTGCTGAAAGGATCGGCAAGTTTACCATGATTGCTTGCAAAGCGTGGAGCAGGAGCATGCGACGCGGTCACGCGCGACGACGGAGGAAGCGAGCAGCACGGAGCGACGCGCGAGGAGGCGAGCGGGGAAGCCAGGAGAAATGGGGATTTGCAGGGCCTGATTACCCTTTCACAACCCTTTATCTTTACTTTATCGAATTGTTTCGACTTTTTTCCTCCTCTCGAAGGACTTCGGGGTCCCGCTCCCGAAAAACCTCCGAAATTCGCTGGATGCCATTGTATCATAAAAGGAGAGATGTGATACCGTACCACCATAGCAGGTTCGGTCATAAATAATTGTATTTTAAAAAAACGAATTTTTTAAGAAATTACAAGCGAAGAAGAACGAAAAGTTGGGAAATAACAATATTTCCAGAAACCATTTTACTGTGACTAAAGGGTATCTAAAAGTTGGGAAATTATATAAAAAAAATTAAAAGAACAAATTTCAGTAAAATTTATTTTTGGGAGACAACCTTATTTTTTCAAGATAATAAATATTTGTTCCTTGAAGACCAAACCTCCTATGGTGGTACGGTATATGCATAACATATTTTAGCAGAGTTTTGTATCGATTTTCTAAAAAAATTCTTATGGAGATATGGAGGCTGATTTCTGTACGATAGTTTAGCAATGTCAAAACACCTTTGTCAAGAGTAAGACCAAGATCACAATGCACAAGTCAAAACAAGTGCTTTAGGAGTTTGATCCGAGTTATCATTCCGCATTTTGGTTGTGATAAGCGTCTGAAGTGTCTAGCTAGAGTAGTTACAACTGTAGGACCAGCGATTTAGATTACTTTCCTTCCATCCATTCATATTTGTTTAACCTCTGTTGCCCTTTACATGGATCTTTCCCGTATTTCGAGGGTGGAGAATTAGCACACTTCTTCCACATGATTTAAGTCATAGGAAGATTCACGAAACACACTCTACTTACTCTCGGCTATTCCCTTGCAACACCCTCTACTATCGGATATCACATCCGGATAGCAAGTAACTATAGAGGTTGCTCGGATCACCTTCTAAGAACTAAAGCTAATACTAATACGTTATCCGGATCACTACACTCCCGGAAAAAGTTGGTGTATGGTCACAACTTTCCGGGCGGCTATTCCAAACAACAGAGAGTTAGCTACTAGAAATTTGGACCCAATCCGGTCTACACGACCTCGTGGTTCCAACTTGCAAGAGTACTCCCTCTTGCCCAGTCAATCAGATCTTGGATCTTGGCAAAACGTACTGTCGAGATGTACTACAACACAAACTACTCAAGGTACACTATGGTTCTGCCTGCTAAGTCCGTACCTAGACGAAGCTTAACATCCTGGACAACGAAGGACTAATTCAACAATACAAGAAAACACACTTAAATTCTGGAAATGCAAACACACAGATCTGGATTCTTGGCATGAAAGCAAGTACACTATAAAAGACATAAGGAGAAATGCATTCTCCCGAGATATACCCAAAACCATCTCGTTTTTCCCTAGATCCGCATTCTGCATAATCTGAAAAATCCGGGATACCTCCCTAGTCTGGAAAATGTTATCCTATCCTCCTGATTCAGACTACCTAGACTGCCTTCTACTCCTATTCTATCATTCTAGTGTCAATCGGATGTAACTAGTCGGATTACTCAAACACCAGCCACCTCGCCTGTCGGTACCTATTTTTTCGATTGGGTATTTCATAAGTGTAATGCGCAATAAGAGTACATGTAGTGTATAAAATCCGACCTAAGTATGTGGAATGTCGTGGCCCTAATTACTCCCAAGTCTTTATTTCTTAGTAAGCCTTACTTAGTTGCGGAATCAAGGCTCACTTTGTTGGTAGCAACTGGCCACAACTTAGCTAACATTGTACATGCCACGCAAATACAATGTTAGCACAACTTCTAGTCAAGGTGTCCAACCCACCTTAACTCCTAACAAATTACCCGGTACTCATTACCCGGAACCCCCACCAACACATGAGCGTGCCACTTCGTGGCGTGGGGCGGCCTTTCTCCGAATTGCCAAGCTGCCAAGGGTGGCACCATTCACCCCCGGAGCTAACTGCTCTTGCATGTTGTCCAACTCCCTACTAGTTTCCTTCCATTTATGTCTACAAGCACTATTCAGGACACTACCAGAAACCAACAATACTTTTCACGAGAACTAATTTAGAGCGGGACACTTTTCCAACCCAATGTTTTGGAATGAATACATCAAGCCTTTCATAGTGCCCAAGGCGCGGGAGTGAGGCTTCATTCCAAGCCTCACCTATTAGAGCTTCCCCGGCTCTCCTTGGGACCATGTGCAAGTGAGGAGGGAGACCTCCCCTCCTCATAGTACCCTTTGTGGTTTTCGGCAAACCCCGCCCCCTTCTTGTGTTAAGGGCCTTCTATGACACTTTTCTTTGGAATACCACCCGATTTTGCCTTAGTCTCAAATACGGGCCGTAGCTTCCCCTCGGGCTAGCTCCTAGATCAGGCGTCCAAATAAGACGTGCAAGCCCATTTTGACATCTACTATTTGAGTATATATCGATGAACTACCTACTTCCCCCAATCGGAGCTGTCCCAAGGGAGATATGCCCCTCTGAACATTCGGTGTCCCGGGACGCAACATTTTAGAGTCCCGAAGTCCCGACCACTTTGAAGAGCCATATCTCCTAAACCATTGCTTTGCTCCTCATTAGCCTTAGCATTCTTGGAAGAACTCATCCTTAGCTCTCCAACCTTATGCATCATGCCGCCTTCCACAAAAGTCGACACATTGAGTCCCAGGAGGCAACACACCCGTGTCCCTAAGGGTCCCGGAACACCCTCCAACTTTGGAGAGCCATATCTCATGACTCACAACTCTAAATTGCTCGCTCTTTAGACTAATAGGTGCGTGCTCAAAAAAGGTTTCTAACCATGTAACGTACGCCACCAAATACGTCCCGAGCACAACGCTATTGCGTGCTGTTTGCTTAGGACTCTCATTGATACCTCACCCTTGTCTCTTGCCATGCCCGGGACGTCACCTCTAGGGTCCTCTTGGCTCACCACGATATTTGGACATCCTTTGGAAAGGGATGTGACACTCACCCGCACCAAAGACCGTCGATGTCCTCATCGACAATCTCTCTTGTCAGTACCACCAAGTTCGCGAGGTAGCCTCCTCCTTGGCACTTGCATTGCGTTCCAGGGTAGTTAACCCCGCAATGCTCCAAGCATCCATTAACTTGGAAAGTGACTAAGTCTCAAAGGTGGTAGCCAATAGGTCTAAGGTCCTTTCTAACCAACGGCTATACTTGGAAGGACCCCACAATCTAGACCTATCCACTTTGAGACTTACTTGGAATGCCCCCAATGGCTCCAAGTTAGGCTCAACTAGCCCATCATACTCACATGACCTAGGATTGAATTCAAGGCTAACCAACACTTTCTTGGTCGCAACACCAAGCTCTCTTTTCAAGCACTTAGGCTCTCAAGTGGTAAACTTTGCTCGCCTAGAGATAATGCTAAGTCCCGCCCGACCTAGCCTTTGCTTCACTCTACCGACACATGGGTGGCCAACCCATGCGTCGACAATGGTCAACCCGCAAAGGGCACTTTTATGAGCCCGTGCCACTATCTTGCTCTCGCCCGAGCAAGTCCTAAGCTTGAGAGTCGTGGGGATTTACCCACTTACAACTTCCAAGCCAAGGTCCATGTTTTGCAGCATTTGAAGTATGGGCTTCGCGTATCCTTCAACCTCTTCTAACCAACCTAGCAATCCATGATAAGACTAGGACACATCTCACATCCAACATGCAATGTAGGAACTTGCCATTCAATTTGCAACTTTATTGTCGACCAAGTATTACAGCATGTGCAATTTGCACCAAATATGAGACAAAATTTAGGTGAAGTCTACACAAGTGTGGTGATTCACCCCCACTTCAAAGGTTGATGTCCTCATCAATGCTTTCTTAGTGTCTTGCATTTCCGTTGGCTTTCATACCTTTCCACCATTTCTTTTGCATTGGCCATGTATTTGGCATCAACCCATGTTGCTTCCTTCTTATGGTACCCTGCCACTTCACCAAGTATTCTTTGCCCTTCTTCTTGGTGTTCCGGCATTTCAAGATGCCTTTTACCTCGAACTCCAAGTGATCACCAACTAGTTCGGGTGGAAGCTACAACACTAGCTTGCGTTCCCACCTCACCTTATCTTTGTCATATGGCTTGAGCAATGACACATGGAAGATAGGGTGAACCTTGATGTCTGGTGGTTAGTTTTAAAGGTTCCATAAACCCGTGAGATTTTAAACTCTCCAAATCAGTTGGGGCCTTGAGGGTTGCATGGTGTTTTGAGTATCAGGGACGTCAGTTGCTGTTATGCAATTGGACGACATGGTATGTGTACCTGACTATAAATTGTAACAAATGTTGAACGTCACATTGTCAAACCCTGTTTTCTTGCATTTAGTTAACTTGGATCCGGATAATAGTTAGGAGTAGGAATTTGTAAGGAATTAAGGTCTATACATCAGCCTATCTGGGTAAAGACGCGATAAAGATGAGTTAGCTAGGAACCTAACTATCCGGGTACATCCTTAAGTCTAGAAGGCACGGTAATTAAAGGTGAAGTTTTAAGACTTTTTTCTTGCTATTTCCGGATAGTAGCCCGGGTCCATGTCACATCTCTTTCCAAAGGATGTCCAAACACCGTGGTGAGCCAAGAGGACCTCGGAGGTGATGTCCCGGGCTTCACAAGAGACAAGGTGAGGTGACCAAGGGGTGTCCTGAGCAAACATCACGCAATGGTGTTGTGCTTGGGACGAACTTGGTGGCGTGCCTTACATAATTGGAAACCTTCTTTGAGCACGCACCCATGGGTCCAAAGAACGCGCTATTTGGAATTGTGAGTCATGAGATATGGCTCTCCAAAGTTGGAGCGCGCTCCGAGACTCTCTAGGACTCGAAAGTGTTGCCTCTTGGGACTCAGTGTGTCGTCGTTCATCGAGGCGGCATGTTGCATATGGTTGAATAGCTTAGAATGAGAGCTTTCTAGAATGCTAAGGCTTATGACGAGCAAAGCAATGCTCTAGGATATATGGCTTCTCAAAGTGGTCGGAACTTCGGGACTCGGGAATGTTGCCTCTCGGGACACCGAAAGTTTTATAGGGACATATCTCCCTCGGGGCAGCTCCAATTGGAGCAATTGGGTAGTCCATCGATATCTACTCAAAAAACAAATGTCAGGAATGGGATCGCGCGTCCCATGTGGATACCTGAGCTAGGAGCTAGCCCGTGGGTAAGTTACGACCCGTTTTTGGGACTAAGGCAAAATCGGGGGGTCCTCCAAAGAAAAGTGTGCTATGGAAGGCCTTGTAACAGAAGAGGGGGGGCCCTGCCGAAGACCACAGAGGGTACTATGAGGAGGGGTGGTCTCCCTTCTCACTTGCACATGGTGCCAAGGAAAGCCGGGGTGGCTCCAAGAGGTGATGCTTGAGATGGGGCTTCATTCCCGCATCTTGGGAAAATTAGAAGGTGCTTTGGAGCATCTCTAATCATGGGGTTGGAAAGTGTCCCTCTCCAAGTTAGTCCCTGTGATAAGTAGTGCCGATTCCCGGGAGTGGCCGTGAATGGCTTTAGAGGGTGAGGCATGGAAAGGAAGCCCCACTCCTGCACCTTGGGCATTGTAGGATGCTCTTGAGTTCCCTGCAACATTGGGTTGGAAAGAGTTTCGCTCCAAGCTAGTTCTTAGGAATACTAGTACCGGTTTCCGGGAGTGTTTTCGGTAGAGTTCCGAATGGAGTCAGAGACAAATGTCGGAAGGGACTAGTTGAAAGTTGGATAATGAGTAAGGGCAGTTAGCTCTGGGAGTGAATGGTGCCACCCTCGGGAGCTTGGACATTTGTAGAAGGCGGCCACGTACTCCCAAGTGGCATGCCTATGTGTTGGTCGGAGTTCCGGGTAACAAGTACCAGATAATGTTTGGGTGGTAAAGGTGAGTTGGACACCTTGACTACAAGTGGTGCTAACATTGTACTTGCATGGCATGTGCAATGTTAGTTAAGTTGTGGCCGGTTGCTACCAACAAAGTGAGCCGTAATCCCGCAACTAAGTAAGGCTTACTAAGGAAGAAATTAAGGCCGCGACAGTCTTGCCAAGCCTGCCTTATCCTAGGGTCTAGCCCGGGGACACTCAGCTCCGGACAAAGATTCCGTCCGGATTCGGCCTGGGCCGGGTATGGTCTGCTCTAGGCATGGAAACTCAGGCGGTGGCGCCGTCAGACCCGGGCCTGACACACTCATGATAATGATGCGCCACCAAACGATGGTCCGTACTCCTTTCTTTTCCACTTTAGCGCGGTAATGGCCAAGTTACCGCCCTTTTTTCATCTTCCCCGTTTACCGTGCTCACCAACTTCCTTGCATCCGGCTGCTGACACCCTCGATTGTGCTCCTCCTCACGTACGCCTGGAACGCCATAGCCACGTGACGAAGTATTCGGAGCAGCGTACATCAACAAAATGGTCCGCACGTGAAGCAAGATCATCTAGGTTGGCATTCCGGCGCAAGTGGGTCATAACCCTCTCAAAAGCATGTTGTCACACCTTGGCGAGCCAAGAGGACCCCGGGAGTGAAGTCTCAGGCTTCACAAGACATAAGGTGAAGTGACCAAGGGGAGTCCCGAGCAAACCAAACGCAATGGCGTCTAGCTCGGGACGAACTTGGTAGAGTTCCTTACATGATTAGAAATCTTGTTCAAGCACACACCCAAGGGTCTAAAGAACGCGCAATTTGGAATTGTGAGTCATGAGATATGGCTCCCCAAAGTTGGAGGGCGTTCCAGGACACTTAGGGACTCGGGAGTGTTGCCTCCCGGGACTCAATGTGTCGATTTTTGTGGAGGGCGAGATGATGCATATGGTTGGAGAGCTAAGGATGAGTTCTTTGAAGAATGCTAAGGCTCATGAGGAGCAAAGCAATGGTTTAGGAGATATGACTCTTCAAAGTGGTCGGGACTTTGGGACTCTGGAATGTTGTGTCCCGGGACACCGAATGTTCAGAGGGGCATATTTCCCTTGGGGTAGCTCCAATTGAGGCAAGTAGGTAGTCCATCGACATCTAAAGAGCAAATGTCAAAAATGGGCTTGCACGTCCCATGTGGATACTTGAGCTAGGAGCTAGCCCGATGAAAAGTTACAGCCCGTTTTTGAGACTAAGACAAAAATGGGTGGTCTTCCAAAAGAACAGTGTAACACGGAAGGCCCCTTAATACAAGAGTGTGGGGGCCTACCGAAGGCTGCAGAGAGCACTATGAGGAGGGGTGGTCTCCCTCCTCTCTTCCACACGGTGCCAAAGACAGCCGGGGTGGCTCTAAGGGGTAAGGCTTGGAATGGGGCCTCACTCCTGCACCTTGGGCACTATGGAATGCTTGAGATGTGCATCCCAAAACGTTGGGTTGGAAAAGAGTCCCGCTCCAAACTAGTTCCCGTGAAAAGTAGTGCCGGTATCCGGTAGTGTCCCAAATGGAGCGTATAGACAAGAATGGAAGGAGACTAGTGGGGAGTTGGACAACATGCAAGGGCGGTTAGCTGTGAGGGTGAGTAGTGCCATGCTTGGAAGCTTGGACATTTGTGGAAGGCCGCCCCGTGCCACCAAGTGGCACGCCCATGTGTTTTGTGGGAGTTCCGGGTAACGAGTTCCGGGTAATGAGTTGGGAGTCGAGGCGGGTTGGACACCATGACTAGAAATGGTGCTAACATTGTGTGTGTTTGGCATGTGCAGTGTTAGCTAAGTTGTGGCTGGTTGCTACCAACAAAGTGAGCCGTAATTCGGCTACCAAGTAAGGCTTACTAAGAGAAAAAGAGTTGAGAGTAATTAAGGCCACGACAAGGAAACAATATTAGAACCAGATAGACCAAGGGAGGGTAAGTCTAGGTTCGCTAATCGGTTGGTATTGCTAGCCGTGCCCTTCACAGGATCTCTGTGGAACTAGTATCCGGGTTGTTATCCTGGAATACGTCCTTTTAACCGTCAAAAAGGGGTATCTGGGTGAGAACTAGGAGAACGCGTTATAACACACATGCTGTTTCACATGCTAGATGTTGGAATTGGCCTACATTTATAATCACATGGATCGATTTATTAATGAATTTGAGGCCCTTGAGGCATCTTTGTACTTCATGTTCAAGTATGCCTGTCGGACCCTGTTTATTTTTATTTTTGGCCACTAAGTTCTAATGCGCATTAAGAATAAGTATAGAGTCTAGAATCCGACCTAAGTATGTGCTAGGCCGTATACTATAAGGCAATTACGTTTTTACAAATAAAGGTCATAGTTAAAATCTAGTTTGCGATAATAAAGACGGATTGGTGAATCCGTACTTTGCTACCGTACGGCTAGGACGTGCTGTCAGAGGCCGGAATGGGAGTTATTACGGCGGGTGAAGGACGGAGTGGCAAGGAATTTAATAATGACGAGAAATCCAGAAGGCGACTCCGTACGGAGATGGCAATGATGGCGGCGGGACAAGTCATGATGATCGGAATTAATTCCGACTCCCTCTATAAAAGGCGACTTGTCCGCCCTTGTGGTCACCTGCCTCCTCGCTTTCTGCGCTTTTTGTCTTCTTGCGCTCCTGCCTTCCGTCTTCCGCAGTCCGTCCCTTAGTTCCGATCCGGCCCACTGGCCAATCTCAGCCCAGCTACTTGTTACTTTTTGTCGCACTTCTTTCCAATGGCAGGATCGGCGTCCGTTTCCGCTCAGGCGCAGGAGGAGCTAAAGATCTCGATCAAGTTGGTAGTCCCCTGCATTCCGATCGATGAGGACGAGAAGATGTCATTGGCGGAGGACCTCGAGAGGATGGGGTTAGCCGGCCTGCTGGATACGCCCTGGGGATTGCGCGACGCGGAGATGGTGCGCGAGATCAAGGTCGGCGCGCCAAATCAATTCGAAGGAACGGTCAGAGGGAAGCCGGCTTCCTGGACGGCCGACCACTGGAGAGCTGTTTACGGCCTGGTCGTAAACAGCGGAGTAGGATTGTGCGGCCGGAAACACAAATGGGCGAAGAAGGCGTTCCACGGGAGTCTGCACAAGAACAACGGCTACTCGGTGGAAGATTGCAAGGATCCGAGGGAGCGCGCCATCATGAAGTTTTTGGCGCCGATTATCCACGCGGAGAAGCCGCATCGCATAACCGTCCGGCTCGCCAACACCGTCTTGGGGTCCCTGCGCGGCGAATGGGAGGTCGACTGGGGCATGATCATCCGAGACCCAGTCGCCCGGCTCGTGGAGAACGTAGGTAAAACCCGTCCCAGCCCAATCACTCCTTTCCTTTACCATCTGTACAAAAAGGAGGAAGTGCTGACAGAGGAGGAGGAGTCGAACTACGAGATCGCGCTGTCATCTCAGAACAACGGAGTGTTCGAATCGGAGGAGAGCGCGGACAGCAAGGCTGTATACTCTGACGATGAAGAGGACGATGTCGGATCAGACTACGCGGACGTCCAACCGGAGGCGCCACAAGAGCCGGCTCAAGAGGCAACCCCACCGCGGACGGGTCCAGAGGTAATAATTCTTCCGTCCCCGTCCCCTCCTACAAACCCGACCGAGGCCGGAACTCAGACTGAGCGAGGACAGCCTTCGAGGCCGGTGGATGAAGGGGAAGTTACGGCCGACTGGGAGAATCCCATGAATCCGAACGACCCCAGACTTCCCCCACCTCTCAGTCCGTCCGCCAACCATGCGGATCCCATGAGGCGAGCATGGCACCACTTTACGGAAGCCAGGTGCCAGTACTTCTTCTACCAGAATCTACTGGCGCAGCTATGCAAAGAGTTTGGAGTGCAGACATTGCTGGACGTGAAGCAGAAGTGGGACTCCAAGCCGGACGAGGAGTAGTTCCGGCAGATGGAGAAGCAAGTGACGAAGCTCATCTTGGAGAACAGACGTCTTCGGGAGACAGTTAGAAGAAGGGAGAAAGAACTCCTGGTCGGACGGCAGGCCGTAATCACGGCGAACGAGCAGGTCGTGAAGCTCGTCGAGATCTGCCAGACCCCGGCCGACGTACTTCAGAAGGCCAACCTGTACGAGGCCGGAATCCTGGATTCGGAGGTGTTCAAGGCGGAAACTTTCCGGAAGTTTCTCCTGGCAGCGAAGACGTACGCCACCAAGGTCGAGAAGAGCAACGCCGAGGTCAAGGTGTTGCTCGACGCCGTCCGGGAGCAAATGAAAGAGGTAGTAATGCCGGCCTTCACTTCTACCCCGGCCAAGACTCCGAGGCCGGATCCGATTAAGATGGAGAGGACGGATGCTGGACCCTCCAGTCCGACCGACACAAAGGGCAAATCTAAGGTAAAGACGGAGGGAGACGCACCCGTCCCAGCAGATTCTCCGGCCAAGAACACTCGTACCGCGAAGAGGAAGCTTACGGCCGAGGAATACGAGAAGTCTCCTGGAGCCCAGAAGCTTCACGACATCGGCCTCGAGCACTCCGAAGAAGAAGAGCTGAAGAGCGGGGACGAAACAAACTCCAGCGAGGACGAGTATATGATAACGGATGCGGGCAAGTGGATCAAGGTAGGACGTATCGCAGCCACGCCACTGAAGCGGCCGAAGCACGGGTTAGTTCGCGGAGGAGGAGGTAGGACGTATTAGAGGTCGGCAGTCAGAGGACGGCCAGGGTTAGGAGGTCAGATTGGGATCCGGCCTAGGCCAGTATAGTATCTTCTTTTTAAGAATGCGTGCCGCTTTTTGAGGAGTAGGCCTTGTAGGCCGGCGCTGCAATCCAGTTACGTTTCTAAGTCGTTGACTTAGAAGTACTTATAGGTGGTAGTATGGCCACCTAAAACATTCCTTGCTTGAGTGTTAATCGAACCTTCTTATGCGCATTTTCGGTGTGATCATTTCCCTGTCTCTTTTTCAGTTGAGTGCTTGGAAAGTCGGATCTACTGTGTTGGGTTATGAGTTGGGAGTTAGGAATCCGGATTCTTTGTTAGATCGCTTCTGTGGAATTGAGGTCGGGTTGGGCGTATTCTTGAGTGCCTTGTGTCTTGAACTGGTCTAGGTGTCTGAGAGAGGAAAACTGCTGTGGTGAATACTTTACGGTCTGGGAGGGTCTGGAAGTAGAGTGTGTGAGGACGGATTCCAATCCGACCTCCGGCTGCCACAGACTTGGGTTCCTCTGTAGTCTCGGAGGACGGATCAAGCACAGTAAGTGACCAGAATACGTGTAGACGTCTTCTAGCCGGATTCGGAGCTCTTGGAGTCTGTCATTGTAGTAAGTGTGATAGGGTAACCAGGACGGCCTGCGTGACCTGCTAGTTCGGACGGATAGGACGGATTAGTTGTGAGGACGTAATGTGTGCCTTAGTGTGTGTATGTGTGAGAAGAGTCTAAATGTGGAAGTTTCCGCCACGGTAAACATAAGGGAAAGAGTCTTTGTGCATCCCCTCTTGCAAAGGGATACCCTTGCCATGCAAGGCTAAAACATAAGTTGGGACTAGAAACGTTTGGAGGTTTGGTTGTTTTAGCACAACTTGTCTTGGTCACTTCACAGAATCCCTGGAACGATACACGAGTCACTTGAACATGGGTTTTACACCAATAAACGTGTAAGGGAAGATAAAGTGAATACATGGCATCCGACAATGCCAAGGCTCCATGGACTTTACAAGCGAAGAGTACGACTTAGTCATATAAACCATCACCTTCACTCAAACTCCCATCGGGTATGGTTCTTCCTTTTCTTCCAAATTTGGTTAACGGAAAATTGTGGGGATGAAAACCCATGATTACCGCAATATTTTGCATGATCTACTTCCCATAGCCATAACGGGCACCTTAAGTAAAGAGATCCGTGACATAGTATATAGGTTGGGATCTTTGTTCAAGTGGATTAGCTCTAAAGAGATTAATAAGCTTGAAATAATATTAAAAAAGGTGGAAGCGGTAGAACTATTATATTTGATGGAATTAATTTTACCACCATCCATATTTGATATACAATTTCACTTGATAGCTTACTTAGTCGAAGAGGTTGAATTAGCTGGGCTTGTCTCAGCTTGTTGGATGTACTTTTTACTTAAAACATTAAAAGAATTTGTTAGGCTAAAGGCCCGTCTAGAGGGCAATATGGCGGAAGGGTACATAGGATCCGAAACTATGTTTTATGCCACTGAGTATGTGCAACGGCTTTACACCAAAGCCCCGAGATTATGGGAATCGGAAGAAGGTGAACGTATCTCTGGTATTGTATTGCCAAAACTAAAATCAGAGCAAGTTCTAAAACTTGTACTCAAGGAACAAGTGCATACGTTGCTTTTGAAGAACTCTCTAGCCTTAGACACATAGCAGAACTGGTACTAATTATACAGCTTAGAACAGTTTGCTCCCTACTTATCTAATTACACTATACTAAAAAAATGGTTTATAATTGTTATATTCAATTTTGTATTATAAAAGCATGAACTAACAAGGTCATCATTGTTTTTATGCACTTCAAGGTATGCCGCCGAGCAACACTTAGATCCCAATTTACCAAGTTTTAGAGAGTGGGCTTTACTTGCTCTACAAGCAGCTCAAACAAGAGGTGAGACGATATCACAGATGGCGTTTGACATTGCCATAGGGCCACAAGAAAAGGCCAATTTTTGTTCTGCAATATGGGCCTGTGGGCGCCACTTCCGGATCATGGATAGAGACATGCACAAAAAAACAACATTTGATTGTGACATTTCATCTATGTATGATGAGGATGGAGAAGGTATGGAGTATCTAGAATATGTAGAAAGCATAGTCCAAGTTCACTTTGATAGTTTTGATACAATTTTGATAAAAAGCAAGTAGTATAATTCTATCATTTGGCGGGGGTCATTTGGTACTCTAGTGACAGATGAGGCGGATTCTTACGACTTAAGCAAGGGCATTTCATGTCAGACTCTGTTGTGACAGACCGGCTACTCGTTTTTCCAAAAGATGTATCGCAGGTTTTTTCATGGACAATATCATGAAAAGAGGGTGGAAGCTGGTGGTGCATGTAAATACACAATCAAAGCGTGCTTTCTACAGTCGAAAGAGGGACGACGTCCCGTAAGCATTCGAAGCAGCTACCAAGGAGGATGGGGAGGGATAAAGAAGCCCCCTAGTTTTTAATGTACTGGTTCAAATTGCCGAGGAGTATGCCCCAAGTGTAATTTGGGGCCGCAAACGCCATTTCTAAATTCAAAATCATCAAAAATGGTCCTACGGGTGTCTCTACGGATTCAAGGGTGCCTCCTTGGTAGCTACCACGAACCATTGCCCGACGAAGTCGGGAAATCTGATGATGAAGAGGGTGAAAACATGCTACCAGAGCAAAAGTCACCGGACAAAATGAGACGTGGGAAAATCCTCATTTTGGTCGAAGCGGATGATGTGGCAAGTGAAGACGAATTAGAAAGCGTAGATTGAGACAAAGAAGATAACAAGAAGCGGCTTTCGAGCAACAACAACCTGGATATGGATGACGAGGAGGAAGAGGCGCCGCGGTCTTGGCATGTTAGGCTGAACCTACGAGATTTAGAAGCCAACGAATTATAGGAGCTGGAAAGTGATGGGAATTTGACAATTAATCTTGGAACTATATGCTCCTTGTTAGCAGCTGGAAATGCGCGCAGCTGTAAAGCTCAGGTAAGTCGCTGGAACTTTAGTGCAACGGAAACATTCTCTTTCTGTGATGTACTCATTCTACGCTTAGGTGTTTCCCGTTCGATATCGTTCCCACAAAAAACCTTAGATCGCTAGATCCCTTAGCTAACGATTTCGACATCAATGGAACCACTTGTTCGATTTCTCATTCTCCTGTCCCCCAATCTTTTATGCATTATTTGAGACTCAGTCATAGAGAAGTTGGGGGACCGGAGAGATTAAACTTGTTGACGTTCATTGTCCCTTGAGAATGAAGAAATCGAGAGTTTTGCATACCTTTGTTGCTCTCAACACTGCGATGGATGCTTTCGGTTCTCAAGAATCTACAGCGTTCATACCTCCATTGCCAGCATGTTTGTTCGTATGCAGAATTTGGCCTGTTCTGTTTCAAGGAACAGATCGCTTACAGCAATGTCTTAAAACGACCAGGACCATGTGATAAATGGCTTTACTTGATTGAGTTGTGCAGTCAAAGCTTAAGAATTAGGTTTTGTCTTATTTTTGTTAAGCCTAAACAGTAAACTTGAAGCAATCTGTTTCTTTGAACCTTTCTGTTTAGGGGGATAGGCATAAACTCTGGATTCGACTTTTGCATGGTTGCCAAATCTTAACGGGATTTTGCTAGAAACACTCCCTAATGTGAATAGGTTAGTTTCTATGCTAGTCACAATCACGCCGGTAATCTAAAACTGTAACTCGCAAGGAAAGGGGAAACTTTACTCAACTAACTAGTAAGTGGCTCGAGGTTATCCGACAGTTTTACGTCGGTTCAACCAAACACTAGAGAGGGAGAAAACAAGAGCTTCTAACAAACAGAGCAAAGACCGTGCTGAAAGAGGTCGACTAGTCTATTCACACGTACAACACAAGAGAACAGAATAGAAGACTAGACAAGACTCTGAGGTTACTAGCAAAAAAGATGGATTAGCACGCAACAACTCTCACGTAGTGGAGAGTGATACATAAAGTCGGTTGGGTCTGTCTAGCTGTCAGATCTAGCTGATCATGATAGGTCAATCGACATGGCTGACTAGTCAGTAACACGTCGGATGTTCTAAACTGAGTCTGGGACTCTAAAACTACCAACTAGACATCCGACCTGCTGACGTCTACCGAATATTGATAACTGGTCTATAACTACCGGGTATAGACTAGACTAAAAATAGCCTAACGAATACACTGCAAATATTCCATTAATGTTGCCCTCCTTTAAGCCAAGTATAACCTTGTGGACTTGTAGCCTAAAGTGGTAGTTGATCCGTAGAGGTCGGGCCGTAAAGAGACATGACCCGACGTTTATGAGGCTGCTCGGACAAAGTGGAGGTATCTAATGTTAGGTTGTCCGGCTGTGCTGGCTCGTCGCGTATCTTTTGTGCTGGCAGAGTTGGTGATGATGGTGGAGCCTTCAAAAACGCCGTGTGTGTCACTATTAGAGGTGGAACACGATTCAAGGCGGTCAACTCCTACAGCGGATCGACGAGTGGAGAAGGCAAGCGCAGCAGGCGTCCAGTCGGGTGCCTGGGCTCGACTTTGGGAGAAGTCAGTGGTGATGTCGCGTACGAGGGTCGCTTCCGCTGTACATCCGGCTCGTCCAGCAGAGTAGGTGTTTGCAAGTTGACCGGCTGGAAGTCGAGTAGGGTGGTGCGGCTAGGAGGCGATGATTCGGGCCATACGCCATTTGTAGTCAGTTGAATCGAGGGAAAGTCGTCTTCTGTGAACTTGGGCCTCCCGAGTCGTGGTTGCTGGGGGGTTGAGCACTCCCTGCCTAGGTCGGCAAGTAGAGTCGTCATTTCAGTGAGGGTTGGCTGTGGTACCTCAGAGGCGCTGCTAAGTTCACTTGCTGCGAGTGAATTGAGGTCAAGGTGTGCCACCGATGCTCTTCAACCGAGTGCCTGCTGCTGCTACTCTTGACTTGCGCTGGGACGTTGCTCCGCCGGTGCTGTCGGGTCGGGTGTCTGGTCCTGCAGGTCTTGGCCCGCGTTGGGTGGCTGCTCCTCTGGTGCTCTCCAGTCGGGTGCCTGGTCATGTTGGTCGCCTTCATGAGCTTCGGCGAGCAGCTCTTTTTGACCTTCCGTGTCGTGGCCGTCGTCTTTGTTCTTGTCGTCGCGCTTCTGCGTGGCGTAAGCCGGTGGGTCGTCACCCGACGTCGGAGTGTCGGGTGGTATTAGCTCGCCCTCGAACCATTACTCGTCGCTGTCGAACGGCAAGTTCTCCAACAGTGTTGGGTCAGGTGCTACTTTGTCCTCCTCGTCCTTGTCCAATATCGGGATGACAACCTCCGAGTAGGCGTTCCGTATTGCGTTGAGCTGTCGATCGCATTGGGTCGACTGTCAATTCTGGATGTTGAGAGTATGCCGCAAATTTTTAATCCTGGCACGCAGCTAAATACGAAGGGAATGCTCAAACGTGCAAGGTGGTCATATCGGGCGTGTTGAGGTAATCGGGCGGGCAAAACGGCCGTACGAGTTGTTCCGGACAGACGAGCGTGCCCGCCCACCTTGATTGTAGGGGGTGTGTAATTTTTCGTGGGTAACAAACTTTGCAGTAAAAAGCGTGCATGGTGTTCCACGCGGCCCGTACGCGGCGGCCAAGTGGCTTAGTTTTCACCTAAACCCTTGCCACGTCGTTGTTTTGTTACCTAAACTAAAAGTAAACAACCGTTTGACCCTATCGGGCGAGCCACAACTCAATCGGACGGACAAGGCGGACGGACGGGTGGGCGGCGTGCCCGCCTGGTATGACAACCTTGGTGTCTGGGCCCATTGAGCCCTGTTCTAGTACGTTGCTCTATGCGGGATTGCAGCAATATGTTGGGTCTCATCCAACTTTTCCAGGTCGGTTACTCCAGCGGTAAGAATCCGCCTGGGGTGTAAATCTAGGGTACCTGTCGACCTATGAGTCGGTACGAAATATTCTATCGGCGTGAGAGGTGTTAGTCTATAGCCTAACTAAAAAGGTGAGTGACCCGTTACTACCTTGTAGGCAGTCATGTATGCAAACAGGACCGTGTGTAGCTAAAATCCGAGTCGGTTCGGTGAGTGTCGACCAGTTTCTGCAGTATGCGCACGATCACCTTCTGCAGAATAGTACGTTGTGGACGTTGTATGTCGGAGCAGAAAATATTCCGTCACGGTGTGGATGATCTTGTCGATGAAGTGTGTCCCTTGATTGCTGACCAAGTGCAATGGGCAGCCAAATCTAGTCAGGATCGCCTCATAGAGGAATTTGGCTGTCTCCTCGACGGTGTTGCCGTGTAGTGCTCCGGCTTTGACCCACTTGGTGGCATAGTCAGTTGCCACCAGGATGTACCGACATCTTGTATGTCAGGTCTTTACTAGCGGTCCCATGAAGTCAAGTCCGCATTTCATGAATGGTTTGGCTGGGAGTTGTATCACCAATTTTGTTGATACCAACTTGGTGAGACCACCCGACATCTCGTAGTCGGGACATGACTGGTAGTACTGGTGCATATCTGGATAGAGTATCCTGCATCGAAGATCTTCCGTATTGTGATGTCGGTTGAGAAATGTCCTCCAGCGTTGCCCTTGTGTAGTTTGCGCATGATGGCTGTTGGTTGGGTATCGACCAGTACCTGTCGGGGTCGGTTATCTTTGACTAGTCGATATAGTCGACCATGGATGAGCTGAAAAGGGATTGCCTTGTGAGCGAGTTGTCTCCCGTCCTCCTTGTTGGCTAGAAACGTACCCGACTTAAGGTAGTCGATTTTTAGGGCCATCAAGTCAGATTCGGCGTTAAACAGGTGAGCGACGCTCGGCTGGTCGAGTATACCGACCAGTGGTTCCGCCCCTTTGTTTCTTGAAAGTGCGTCGACAACTCCATGTGTCTTTCCATGTTAATAAACCACGGAGAAATCAATTCCCAGGAACAATAGTAGCCATCGTGGCAGTAGACCCGACAACTGCAGTTTATTGACTACGTACTGAAAGGCAAGGTGGTCAACATAGAACACAAATCTATTACCGAGCAAATCTATTATCGGCGTAAACCATAGCTAGAGCCTCCGTCTCGATCGTCGTATAATTCTTCTCGGCCTTGTTGAGTAACCTTAATGTGTATGCAATGGGCTGGTCGACCTTATCGGTCGGATTCTAGGCTAGCACTGCATCGACTGCTATGTCGGACGCGTCGGTGTGAATATGGAACTCTAGGGACCAATAAACTCCAGTCAGGATGAGTGCCGACGTATACTTGTCCTTGATGGTGTGAAAGGCTACTTCATACTGAGTCGATCAGACAAACGGCTAATTCTTCCTCGTTAGTCGGGTGATGGGCTCCATGATCGCTGCATAGTTCTTAATGAGGCAGTGATTGAAGACAGCCATGCTGTTAAATTCTTCGATGGCCTTGACATTGATGAGGGTCGGCATTTCAACTAGTGCATGAATCTTTTTAGGATCGGGAACTTGCCTTTCTTACCAACAATGTATCCTAGGATGACAGTCACCTGTCGGTACAAAGATAATGCATTTTTTGAGGTTTGGACTTACTTCGTACTGCCAACTTTCTCGGACACTAGACGCAACTTTGGCAGGTGGGTCCACTTGTCGCTGTAGACACTCGAATCCTCAAGAAACAGCTTCAGGAAGTTGCCTAGGTATTCTTCGAAGATCCTGTTGACTATGCGCTGATATGTCGAGGTTGCATTTTTCAGGTCGAACGGCATGACGACCCATACATACGCTCCCTACTCGGTAATGAATGTCGTCTTTGGTCGGTCGAGTGGAAGACTTCATACCTGATGATAGCCAAAAAAACAATCCACGAATGAGTATGCCTCATACCCAATGCCTTTGTCGAGTACCTCATTTGTGAAGAGTAATGGGTACGGGTCTTTCTTGGTGGCAGCATTTAGTCGACAGAAGTCGACACAGATGCGTTGTTTGCCGTTCTTCTTGGGGACCACGACGATAGGTGACAGCCTAGTTGCCTGGTCGACTGGTTCCATGAACCAGATAGTCAACAGTCGCTCCAGATCGTCTTTGACTGCCTCGGTGTAGTTGGAGTTTATACGATATGTGGCCTGGTGACTGTGCAATTTGGTCGGGTCCGATGGGTCGCAATGTGCTCTCGAATATCGCGTAAGTTATTGTAGGAAAACGCAAGCACGTCAATGTACTGCTTGAACACGGACACTGCCCCGTGTTTGAGTGTCGGACTCAAATTGGCGTTCAACTTTAGCAGCTTTGGGTCCGTAGGCGTACCAACATTGACCAAGTTGAGTCATTCTTCCTCATTGTGGTTCCAGTCGACTATGTCCATGTACTAGAGTTTCTGCTGGATTGGTATCTCATCAATCGGCATCGACCCAAACGTATGTGGAATGTCGGCATGTGGAGGTCGGGTCACCTCGGATGCAGGTAGCGCCTCGGTAGTCGGACTTGAGTGTCGAGCAGTCCAAAACCACCATTGTCACTATGTAGGGAATGTGTCGCGACCCTAATTACTCCAACGTTTTTTTTCTTAGTCAGCCTTACTTGGTAGGAGAATCCCGGCTCACTTAGTTGGTAGCAACCGGCTACGACTTAGCTAACAATTGCATGTGGCCCACACACACAATGTAAGCACCATTCCAACTCAAGGTGTCCAACCCACCTTGACTCCATAACTCATTACCCGATACTCATTACCCGGAACTCCCACCAACACATGAGCGTGCCACTTGGTGGCAGAGGGTGGCCTTCCAAAAATGTCCAAGCTCCCAAGGGTGACACTAATCACCCCTTGAGCTGACCACCCTTATCCATTGTCAACCTTCCCACTAGTCCCCTTCCACTCTTGTCTCTCACTCCATTTGGGACTCTGCCGGAAACCCTCCCAGAATCCCACATTAGTTTTCTCGGGGACTAGTTTGGAGCGGGACTCTTTCCAACCCAATGTTGCGGGATGCTCCAGAGCATCCCACAATGCCCAATGTGTGGGAGTGAGGCTTCTTTACCAAGCCTCACCCCTTGGAGCCACCCCGGCTCCTCATGGCACCATGTGCAAGTGAGGAGGGAGACCATCCCTCCTCATAGTACTCTCTGGAGTCTTTGGTAGGCCCCCCCCCTCTTGTGTTGAGGAGCCTTCCGTGACACACTTTCTTTTTGGAAGACCACCTGTTTTTGCCTAAGCCTCAAAAACGGGCCGTAACTTTGTCTCGGGCTAACTTGTAGTTTAGTTACTCAAATGGGCCGTGCAAGCCCATTTTCAACATCTACTCTTTGAGTAGATGTCAATAGATTCTTCAATTGTCCCAATCAAAGCTTTCATGTGGGAGCTATGCTCCTCTGAACATTTGGGAGTCCCGGGAGGCAGCAGTCCCGTAGTCCAAAAGTCCGGATGCTTTGGTGAGCCATATCTCCGAAAGCATTGCTTTGCTCCTCATGAGCCTTTAGTTAGCATTTTGGAATGCTCTTGTCCATAGCTTTCCAATAACATGCAACATGCCATCATCCATTGAGAACGGCAAATTGAGTCTCGAAAGGCAACACTCCGGAATCCCGGAGTGTCCCAGAACGCGCTTTGGCTTTGAAGAGCCATATCTCATGACTTACAACTCCAAATTGCGCGTTCCTTAGACCCATGGGTGCGTACTTGAACAAGGTTTCCATCTATGGAAAGCACACCACCAAGTTCTTCCGGAGCACAACGCTTTTGCGTGCTGTTTGCTCGGGACTCTCTTTGGTTACGTCACCTTGTCGCTTGCCAAGCCTGGGACGTCACTCCCGAGGTCCTCTTGGCTCACCACGGTGTTCAGGCATCCTTTGGAAAGGATGTGACAGGATGCCATGGATGTGGTTCTGGACATCCCTCAGCAACCCCTTCGGCTTGGCTAGTGTGCCGTTGGCCATCTTGAGGTTAAAGGGTGCTAGAGAAGGCTTTGGAAGTCCCAGTCGTCGTCTTTCTTTCTCCGTAATGACATTTGCTCCAGTGCCACCGTCGATTAGAGCATCGTTGACCATATTCTTGCCAACCGACACAAAAATGAGTGGTATGTGTAGGTCGACTGTGTCTGCTGCGGCTATCATTATGCACTACGACAGACTACTACACTATATGACTGGCGTTTATGACTGCGCAGGGTCACAAAACTAAAAATATGAGTACAATGGGTCTATCATCATATGACGCGCGCGGTGACAAGGTCTAGTAGATACCGACAAGTCGCTTCGGACAGCTTGTCATATGAATAAATACGCCTTGAAACGTATACTTAGGGCCAATGTACGTGCAACGTCAGCGTTTCTACTCGCATTTTGACCCACCTATTGACCACGACTTTTCTTGACCTGCCCCGGTGGAGTTCAAATTCCAACGTGGCATGTCACTATGGCAAGTCACAATTTTAGCTGATGTGGATTATGACTCTATTGAGTTGTATTTTGCTGACATGGCAGCGCCGCGTGGAATATGGCTGCTCATAATATGGTGGAATATGACTCCATGGAGTTATATTGTGTGTAATAATGTTCGTCATGATATTTAGGCTAACGTGGAATATGACTTTTTTTAGTCGTATTTGAGCCAATTAAAACCCTTTGGTTCGGGATTGATGTAACTTTCTGTACTCATGTCTCTAAGAACGTTAGTCGTATTTCAAGTTTTGAGCAAGAGACAGATGATTGGTTGTAGTCACAATGTCGGTTTTGGTAACAACATATTTTTACTCACAGTATTTTTTGACACTCATATGACTCCAACCGCATAACATCATAGAGTCATATGGTGAGGCACACGGAGCCCCATCACTAGGACTATGTACAAGCAAATGACGGCTTTGTGTTATATTCACATGACAGCGTTGTGTGATATTCTTATCACTCACAGTTGTAGACTATAGTCATGTCGTCTTTAATTTTCATTACAGGCAATTATAGGCACGATGTAGTCATTTGCAATGGGGTGCATTACGTACAAAAAACATTGGACAATGTTGAATAATGCAGCAAAAGGCTCAATTTTGTATTTAGTCCTGAAATTCTACATACAATACCAATCTGCGTAGACAGTTGCAACACATTTACTATCTAGCATAAGTCAGCACTAATATTTTGAAGTTATTGAAAGTGTCTTACATATTATATATTAGGCTGCCTTCAGCGCAGCTACGGGCCACTTCGTAATGGGGTTTAGGACATCTCTCAAGCGTTGCATTGGTGGATCATTCTCGTTGTTAGGCTCAAACAAATACAGGGTTCCCGATCTTAGTACAACCGATGAAATCAACACCGAGACATTGCCCTTTTCAATCATCATGCCATGCATCGTGCCTCCTGCAAGGCTCACAATCGAGCCATGAGCAACCACTTTGTCAGTGGCCTTGTAATTATCGTCAAAATTCATGACGGCCACCTTTGAATGTGGTGCCAACGTAGCAGGTGCCACCTCCACCAACATCTCCTTGGCGCTAGATTGTTGTATCAAAAATTGAAAGGTCCACCATATTAATGACTATAGATCGCAACTAACCGTTTTGAAACACAAAAACAATGAATAGGATGGAAATGAAATGATGAGAGAGTTTGCATGGTTTCCAATTATGGGGTATGAAGCGGTCATGGACCTACCGGAATCCGTGGTATCACAGCCAGGCGGATTTTCTCGCCCAAGTATTCCATGTCCTATGAGTTACGGGCTAAGGCCTCAAATGGCTCTATTACACGGCTGAGATAGTCGTCATTAGGCTCTAGCTTATGCGTTCTATCGTGGACAAATGAGGACATTCGACGGAGGAGACTCATTCGTTGCGGTTGCATCGCAATCAAATTGAAGGCATCAAGACGCAATGGCTAATGACAATGGGACTGCGCTAAATAGATCATTGAGATCTCTTTTTGTACCGCTAAATTCCTCTCCCCACAAAAAACTCCACTCTATCTTTGTGGAGTTTCCCAAGAACTTAGCTACAAGCTCTAGTAGACTGTACTCAATAGGGGACCGTATCCCCACATCAAAACGAGTACACAACATGGACAGGAAAGGCCCACAATTAATCCTTTTCTTGATTTTCACCTTATGGTCTTTATCAAATGTAGACCACTAGATCTGCACCCCACTCTTGCCTATCGTGTAGTGGCCTGATGTCACATAATAGCCCCGAAAAGTTCAAAACGATCACCTTTCTACGCAAATTATCAGAAAGGCTTACCGGTGGACATTTCCCTCCGCCTCTAGCATTCTCTTCTTTGCAGCACTACTTCCTTTGTCTGCTCGCTTCTTCTTTAGTGCAAGCTCCTCCTGGCTCTCTTCGTCATCCTTTGAGCACCACATCAATACCATATGATCAAACAGTGATTTTCCACAAACAATGGTATTCCACAGCTGTTTATATAAGAGAACTATGTGATACGATGTTCCAGTGCATTTATGACTAATATGTGTTATACTTTGTGCAATCGTGACTACATGTCACATTATTGGTGTACATTACTGATGCTTGTGACATTCATATATTACTGATTTGTGTCACATTCCTTGGGTATATTACTGATTCGTGTCACATTCTCTAGGCATATCACTGAATTGTGTCACATTCCCTAGATATATGACGGATCCGTGTCACATACATTGGGTGACTGTATGACTGATCCTTCTCACAATCGTTCATTACATAGCTTTTCTTTGTTGTAGAAAATCAACACTTATTCTACAAGCGAGTGCAAGGGTACCTTTTTCTTTCGCACTCGCGCTGCGCGTAGTACAACCTTTGGAGTCCTCCTTGAGCTTCTCAACCTCGCCCTTCCCCTTCTTCGGTGATTTCTTATCCTTCTTCATGTATACTTGGGTTGCAACGGGTTCTGAGATGCCGTCCGGATTTGCACTATCCTCAAAGTTGATGGCAATGTTTGCACCAAGTTCCACCAATTTCACACATGCACCGCCCCCGGAATCACTGGACTTCATGGTAGCCTTCTCCTCCTGATACAAGATAGTGGAAAAAAGTGAGGAAAATATGCACTATGAATGATTCACTAACCATTTATTACCTTGTTTCACTCATTGAAGTAGATTTGGTGTGTGTTGAAGACATACGTGTGATGCTCCTTTAGCTACCTTGTGGCTGGTTACGTGGACTTCAGTGTTCTTGGCAGTTTTATTTCTGTTCCACACCGGGTCCATGATTTCCGTAGATACAACTGGCAGTTTCACCGCTTTTGAGTGGGCCTCCTCCAATCCCGTGTGGCACACTTCTGAGGGTGAGGGTGTAGTATCTTTCTATCTGTAGAATCTTTGCAGGAATAAAGATATCGAGGATAATTGTAAGGGAGGCTACACTGTGCTAAGGAGGCGAAGGAGGACACGGAAGACGTCGATTAGGGTTCTGTGACTCGGGGCGAATGAGGTTGTTGAGGTAAGGTGGAGACTCTTGGAATGCAAGCTGCGGTTACTGTGATACTGCGGAGAATGTTGACGAAACAACGACATAGATTAGAGATTGGGACGTTAGGTTTCGGGCCATGGCAACTGAGCAAACATAGTCATCAGGCAAAGAGGGAGAGAAAGAGATCAAGTGTAGGAGAGAGAAGTAGATTGGTTGTTGGCCTTTAATTTCATGCCACGGAATCTGAGTACATTGGAGGACCGTTGAACTCACTAGTAGAAAAAACGTGTTTTGGTGACCGGGAAATAAATGACTTGTGGCCCAAATGACTAAAAATTGACTAAATCCACTGATACAACTGAAGATTTTTTTTAAAAAATGGTCCTAGTCATTCGCTTGTCATTTACAAATGGCGAATGACTAGGACCATTTTTTAAATGGCGAAACTGTGGATGGAAATGAAATTCCTCCAAGTGAAAGAGATTTTGCAGTCATGAATACGACTGTGGATGGAAATGAAATTGTGAATGACAAGCGAATGATGAGTCGTATTCATGAACTGTGGATGGAAATGAAATTCCTCCAAGTGACTGCAAAATCACTTTTTAAATTGCGAAGCTGTGGATGGAAATGAAATTCCTCCACTTTCATCTCTCAAGCGCTTTCAGACGTGGCCAGACGCAAGTGATTTTGCAGTCATGAATACGACTCATCATCGGTCTGAGTGTGCTCTATTTTTACAGCAAATTTATGGAATCCGACGTGGATTGTATACTTTGGATGCATAATTTTGAGAGGATACCTATATGTAGACTTGGATAAGTAGAAGTCATTTTGCAATCGTAAAGATGTTGTGAAAAATGGAACTGTTTTTTGGTATAATGCGTGGCTTCTGGCTTTTAATATTTAGTTTTTGTGTGTTTTCATCATTTTCTGACGTGGATATTTCTTAGTCACTCTGCACTCATTTCGGTAGGGAAATTTTTTTATTTGGATGAGTTGGCGAGAACTTTGAGTTCATTATTATCTAATCTGTATACTGTGCTAGCATAGACTCAAAGGAGTCTTTCTATATAAGTGTAGAATGAGTACATGGGTTTGTTTTTTGTGACGTAGATAAGTTGGAGTCATGCTATAGTCATTTTTTGACGAGAACCGTAGTTACCTTTATATTTTTTTCCCTATGTGGCTCTTGTATTTTGTTTTGTATTTCATATAATTGGAAATTATTATCTGACGTGGATGACTTCGTATCATTTTGTAGTCATTGTGTTATCAAGATTTTTTCTAAACAACAATTAGTGTCAGCAGAATGGTCATAAATTAGTGTGGTCGACCTTATCAAACCCTAACCCTAACTGCACCACATATTATATTCTGCACCACCTATCAGGCTCTCATTTTCTTTTACCATTTTTTGAAGTTTAGATTACTCTATCTCCTCTTAATATGAAGCTCTCTTTTTCTTGAGTTTTTTATTGAAATTCCTCTCTTTTCTTCATTACCTTGCACTTATTGCCTCGGAAACGTAGAGGCGTGAGCGTAGAGCGGTGAGCGATGAGCGTAGAGCGGTGACGGAACAATTTTAACTATTTTATAACATTTTTTTTACAAAGTAAAGTACCCTATTACCACTTAATTTTGTACTTTACTGTTTTTAAATGTCTATTATTAGGGTTTAGGGTCCCTAATTTTGAGGTTTAGGGTCTTCTTTAAATGTAGGTCCCACCTCGCAGGAATATTTTATTTGCATTGTCTAGAAGATTTTATGTGATTATATTGAAATTAGGGCTCATGTCATCATATTGTTGAACGTGAGAATTGGATACAAGACTATTTAAAGGTTAAATTGAACATACGTTTAAGGTAATTCTAAAAATTGTTTTTGGGTTTAGGGTTTAGGGACAAATTAGGGCTGACGCCATCATGAAAATACAACAAAAATTCAACGAAAGCAAAGAACCCTAGAGATCCATACTACATCCTCGGATGCTGCCTCTTATGTAACGTGCCGCTTACAGGAGGCCGACGAGGGTCGAACCCGCACCTTCGCTATGCAAACATAATGTCTTCTCATCCACCTTGTGCAATTACATGCAGTGTTGACTTCTAGGATTCGTCACTTTTGCCGCGTGCACTTCACTCTGCAAATTCTTCTTGAGGGCGTAGCTCATGATTACAATTTGTGAACAACTCAATTTAAATTATTGAATAGTGCGCATGTTGTAAACGAATAATGATAAAGGAAAAATTATAAATGGTAAAAGGTTATATAATTCAATTTTCAGTAATAGAAACTGTCTCATTGTTTTATCTAATGACATAGAGGGTTTAAACATAACGATGGCATACCGGAGGTCGGGGTTCAACCCCCAACGGGCTCATTTGAGCATCGCGTTGCGCACAAGGCAGCTATCCTGAGCTAATAGGGAATAAAGAAATGCCCCTACAGACATTGGCAAGTATAGCATAGCGATGGTCTATAAGAACTTGTATACGTTTTATAATTTTAAATGTCATTTGAAATAGTAGGGTGTTACAAGTTAATCCAACATATAGATTGAGTACAGAATTCGACATTGAAATTGTTCAATACGGTTGAAGGTTTCGATATATAGGGAACACACATATATGTAAATGTAAATCATATCAAAGTAATGACTAGTAGGGTAACGCAACTCATGAGAGTTGGCTCTACATAGTCAACTCTGAAATAGTAAAAAAAAATAAACACACTACAATGAAGGTGAAACATCATTAAAATGATGGTCACATTGATCTGCCTCTAAGTCAATGCACGTAAGCACACTAGCTCTAAAGCGACGGCGTGAAGTATCTGGTACAGGAGGAATTGGAGCCGCGTCGAAGGCTCGTGCAACATGCTCAGCATAGGAGGGTAGAACAAGTGTGGGAGGTAGGCTATTGAAGTGATGAGCGTTTCGGGTCAAGTATCTTGAGATGCCTGCATATCTAAAAATTCATAACCAGTCAATGCTCTGAATGTAGTAGGAGTATGAATTCACAAAAAGTCATTGAATTGAATTGACTACACACCAATATAAGTGCGTGGCTTTTTTAGATACGGTACATCCAAGTCGTAATCGTCACCAGAGGCTGATTCCCCACTTTCTTCTTCCAACGGTTTAGGGTGTTTGAAGGTGGATAGGAGTCCCTTAAAAATCTCCTTATCTGCCTCAAAAGCAATGAGGTGTCGATTGGAGCGTGCACATGCGATGATTGAAGCACTTGCACATTTAGAAATCCACATGAGTATTGAAAATATGAATTTGCGAACTACTTATAATTGGGAACTTAAAGGTTTACCTGTACTAGCGCTGAAGTCAAACACGATTCCCTCATCGTTCGTGAGGCAATCGACAAAGCACTACAAAAATGATGGATCCTTCTCACGTGAGCCGCGCCACGGCTTCCCGTTAGTGCGATAAGTAATGGAACCCGCGTCAGCAAAGTTACTGACCATGTCATCCTCGTCAGGTATGATGGCAACTCTTGCATATGCTTGCACCACCTGTCGTATATTGAACATCTTCACAAAGTCCTTACGAGCATAGACCTTGATGGTAAAATTATGGGTCTGTAATAAGCAATTTGAACTAAGAAAACGTAATGTTGAAATGAGAGAAAGATTAAATCAAGTGCAATAATCAAAGTGAACCTCTCTTGCGGTACTAGCGCCAGATTTAACCAAAGGAAGGGGGTTATAGGCCCACCACTCTCGCACAATCCGGAAATTGTAAGTACTAGCACGATCGTGCAGGATGCGGTCAATTTTGACGTCCTTGGGGTGCATAATAAGGATAGTCCCAAGGTCAATCAAATGGTATTAAGGCGAAGACAAACACAGACTCGAAGTAATACGAAGCACGTTTGTTCCAGACGAGAACTGTGAGCGGCGAGACACCAAGCACGGGCAAGTTCTCGGGAACGTCTGCAAAGATAAGGTCAATCGCAAGGTGTTTGGGCTTCTACTCCATCTTCTCGCAAGGATAGTCCCTACCCTTTCCAATCTGTGGATTAGACACGAAGTAATTAGGAACCAAAAAACATGATAGAGTAACTTCAGTAAGAAAGCAATCCATAGTTAGAGAGGGATTTACCTTCTTGATGTGTTGAACCATAGCCTGAAAAGCGTCTACCCAGCCTGCACCCTTTGTAGATTGCTCAACCAAGGCGGTCGTGTCTCCTTTCTCAAGGAACATAAGGACAAGGTTGTCATATTGGGTGTGTTGAGGTAATCGGGCGGGCAAAACGGGCGTACGAGTTGTTCCGGACGGACGCGCGTGCCTGCCCACCTTGATTGTAGGGGGTGTGTAATTTTTCGTGGATAACAAACTTTGCAGTGAAAAGCGTGTTTGGCATTCCATGCGGCCCGTACACGGCGGCCAAGTAGCTAAGTTTTCACCTAAACCCTTGCCACGTCGTTGTTTTTTTACCTAAACTAAAAGTCAACAGCCATTGGACCCTATCGGGCGAGCCACAACTCAATCGGACGGACAAGGCGGACGGACGGACGGGCGGGCGGTGTGCCCGCCCTGTATGACAACCTTGCATAGGGAGCGTCATGGTGGTAGGAGAAGAGGAAGTACTACCCACATTTTTGGGAATGACTATGGGACGCATGGATCCATTAGATTGCGTCGGTCCATGTGACTGAGGGGATTCACGAGGGGCTGATGATGATGGAGGAGTAGATCCCACATTTGAAACCTCACCCTCAGATGCTTGTGTCAATCCTCGTGCATGCCTTTGTGGCACAACTGCCTGCCTCACTGAGGCAGCTGGACTTCTTCCACCACGCCCTCCATTGTTGACAATCGTCCCTTGGGAAGCTTGTGTCATATCAACTTCTCTTTGAACTGCAATGTATACACAAGCGCACATGTTAGATAAATAATAAAGTACACGGGGAAAACGTAACTTATATACATTATTTTCAATCTGCACTACCTACAAGCTCAACACGAATGGGAACATGTCCATGCTCTACCTCCTCGTCTTTGGCATTCTCTTCATGCTCCTCCACCTCCTCTTCTTGGTCCTCCTCCTCTGGCTCAAGGGTAGGCTCTTTTTTGCGACGTTTGCGGCTGCCACCTGCATTACCCCTACCTTTCAATGCAGCTGGGGGGGGGGTGGTGGTACATCGCGTGGAAGCATGCAAAAGTCGTCGTCATCATCATCAACCTGTAGTGCCACAGCAGTGGCGTCGATCAATTCCGCTATTTGCATGAGATGCTTCTCTTCCTTGTGAACATGGTGGGTTTGAGACTCTAGAAACCAACCACCAGTCAACAATAAAGCCATCTTGAACCGCTGCCTCTGATCATTGGAAAAAATCAAGAGCGGTTTCTTCTTCAAGTTTGAGACTTGGAACTCATATGGAATGCCCAGTGTAGCAAGACCACCCTTAGCAACGAGCTCTTGTTTGAGATATCTACAAGGAGTAAAATCACTTAGAAACACTTGAAAAAATTTGACGTTAATAAGAAAGACAATACAAAACGGCGTGGTCGAACGTGAACATCAATCGCTTCTTGGTTTGAGCACCCCCGCCAATCTTGTCAATGTGGGAGCCTTTAATGAACTTAGGGCTGGCTTTGGGCCCTACGTAAGCATAAAAAGCCTTATCCCATAAAAGAAGACGCCATTTTTCGACGTAATCTTCGGGCATCAAAACTGCATCAAGGTTTGGGATGTGGGGATTCTCTTGTTTAAAGAACTTGTCGACCTCCTCCTTAAGATAAGTTGCTAACTATGGTCAACGATTGAAGTTTGTAAAAAACAGTATAAATTGGTATAGACATAGTGTGTAACGAATGTGATTGAGTAGAGAATAAGTACCTGCGACCACATTGTTGCACGAGCAAGCCATGCCTCCAACACCATGTCTTTCATCTCGGCCGGATCCAGAAAGAAAACACTACGTCGGAATGCGGGAGTGTTGTTCCACCAACGAAGCCACATGGTTTTCACTTCCTTCGAAACGTTGGTGGTGGCAACCTTCTAGAGGTGCTCCTGTGACATCTCGGGATCCTTGTGACGGCTATGATGAAGGTTGATCTACATCAAAATACAAGAAAGAGATGGAAAAATTATATAGAGGGGTGTGGACAAGGGAGCGAGAGAAAACACTAAGTTTGGTCGACAGAATTCATACCTCTTGCTCAAATGCTTTTCCTAACTCTGGATTAGCAATGGCAACCATTTTGTCAAAATTCTTTTGTTGGATTCGTTTAATCTTAGCCTTGAGAGCCTCATCCATGGCCGTCCAAACTCCTTGCGCTGTCCTCTCGTTTACGGGAGTGTCCTCGTAGTACTGGGCTTGGGCTTCGTCGGCGACCTTAGCACATTGCCTCTCGACGATCAAGCAACGCATGTTTGACAAAGTAAAAAGACTAGTTGAAAATGAATTCATGCAAAAGATATGAATAATGACGCACCGCGTAGAGGAACTTGATGAAGACGTCTTTGGTCACAAAGTACCAAGATTGCCTCAGCTTATCTTTTGCGGAGTAACAGTACTTCCAGTCCTCAGGAGAGATCACGGGTTTCCATTCTTCAATTGGCATCTTGCCAAACTTGCGCATGCGTTGCAATCTCGATGGCAGGCTATCTTCAACATGATCATGCTTTGTGGACCTGTTCATGAATTCAGTTCATAAATATATATTGTGTGTTTATAATACACTACACTCCAAAAATATCATAAGGAATCAAACTTACCAGTTGATGTCATCCATCGCGTCGATTACTACTTTGTATTCTGCATGTCCGTCAAGGACAATGCAGTCGACAAAGAAATACCAATCCGGATCATCTCTGCGCATCTGCTCAATGTATCCCATCCACGCAGTGACGCGATGATTCCCCTCGTAGACGTAGAAGTATTTGCCACTGAATTGGCAAAGTTCTGGATCGGCTTGCAATGCGTTTTCAAATCGATCATTTGTCGCTTTCCAATGATGGTTATTCCAAACCGCATCATCGTCCTTCACCAGCCGCTGCTTCACATTCTTGCTGAAAGGAGAAACATATAGAGCGCGATCGCCCTCTCGGTAACCTTTGACAAACTCGTTTGCCAACTTGCAAACATCTGTTTCTATAATAGGACGGACCTTGGGGTAACAGAGAGGCGACAAAGGGGAATACGAAGACAAGATTTCTCGACTGGTTTTATTCTCAACCTAGATATGGTGTTGATAGAGTTCCCCTTCTGTTGAGCTTGTAACTCGTCGACGCTCCGCATGGGATCCATCTCAGCCAATTCACTTGGCATTTCAACGGCCCCAATCTCCACAATATCTGGGTTTGAAGGAGGTTCCCCGACAACCCTAACAACTGGAGCCGCCGTCACCAAAAATGTATTCCCTTCGTCGACATCACCATTATCGCGCGAAGGCTGTGTATCCGGAATGATCTCTTGAATATTGTCATCTTCATCTTTGACACTGGGAGATAGTGAGGTGAGTTGTAGGCGTTGTGCGGTATGTGGCTGAGAGGTAGTCGATGGCGGACTTGACTGCTCTCCCCCATCACGTCCTTGAGTTGTTGCCACGTCGTTAGGATCGCTCTCAGATGACAGCGTGGCATTCAATAGTGGGTCTGCTTAAGAGTACCAATGAAATTTTGTAATCAACAATCATAAATTATATAGAAGTGGAGTTGTATGATAAATAGAAAAGAAAATCACATGAACTATGTTATGAGATCTTGTAATGAATCATGTCAAAACAATGTCACCAAAGTGTAAAGTATCATTCTAGCTAGACTTTGCCGCAATCCTCTTAGAACGACGTGGAGCAAGTCTGGCTTGTGCTTGAGCTTCTGAGCGCAATTGCTTAGTGCGTGCCCTCCAACCCTGCATGTAAGTAGCTCGTTGATCTTCAACAAAGGTCACTGGCATCGTCAAGGTTGATTGGATAGAGTCAGTGTTAGTATCTGAACTAGCAGCTAAAAGTGCCCGAACCAAAGTGCGTTTATCCTCTACATCTAAGACTCTAGCTCGCATGCAAGATAAACTGCTGTCGCTCTCAAACTCCAGATAGGATTCCTCTGGCTCGAAGTAAATGGATTCCTACATTAGCAAACACAATAAAAATTGTAGGCGTCAGCTACATATTCTAAATGAGAGGAGAGAAGAAATAATATATTGGCCTCTCTAAGTATGTAAACAAATAGACCCGGAAAAGAATATAGTAGTTTTCAAGTTGTTTTAAGTCTCCCAATACAATGCAATTACAAATAGCATAGACTGTAAATTAGTTCAAACATTGGTTTGAAAAAAAATATTAAATTGAGAAAGTCAAATGGTTGAATCCACCTACAACCGTTATATACTCAATTGCATTTTGAGGTCAAGTCATAGTCTGAGAGATGTTTGATTTGACGTTTTGAAGAAAGGTAGGCTACATGCAAGATTGGTTGAAAAAGCCCTAGTGTGAGTCTCTATGTGAGCCCAACTACGAATTGAAAATATGACTCTCCCCATATAAGAGACACAAAAGGGCAGTTTCGTCAACAAAAGAGGCTGTCAATTTTAAGTGTGATACTTATATCTTTCTTTCACAAATTTCTCAAAGACCCAATCCTATTCTATATTGAATATAGAACACCTAAGCATCTCCCAGGTTCAAATTAGGCAATTAGGTGCTCGAGGTGTAGCAGGTGTTAATATTTTAATGACGAAAGGTCTAGACTTACAACAACACATGGTTTCCTATATATTATAACGTTCTTGATATCAATATTCCACCAAATGTTTGAGGTCCCGATATAAACAATAAACAAATTCACATTTGAGTTCAAAATGTAAAAAATTCAATTTCAAAGTCTTGGGGTAGCACTTTCGTCAACGAATGTATCAAAGACATAAACAAAAATTCACTCTTCCCTATCAGACTTGATTCCGAAACACAAAAAATAATTAACAGTAATCACTTTAGTGAGAAAGTTGCAAAACAAAATATCAATTCTGGACCTAGTGTGAGACCCCAGAAACAAACAGTACGGACTCCTCAACGTCCCTCTGTAAGGAAATAGAGCATAGCAATGGAGTTGCCAACCTGCACAGTCCAAGTTAGGGCTAAAAAAGAACAGTTTCGTCAACGAAAGAGGCGTTTGACCAAAGCAAAATTTTCCAAAAAATTAGTTCCAACGAAATTGTTCCAGAAAATAAATCACGGAAATCACTTTAGTGACAATCCTGCTTAATGAAGACCTATTGTGAGTCCCCTAAATTCTAAAACCGGATCCCTCTAAGTCCCTCAGTATGCAAACAGAGCATAGCAATGGAATTGCCAACCTGCACAGTCCAAGTCAAGGCTCCAAAAAAGATCAGTTTCGTGAACGAAAGAGACATTTGACCAAAGCAAATTCCATGAATTACTTTGGCTTGATTTTATATTTGCCACAACTTGAGATTGAGTTAATTCTATATTTGCTACAACTCAAAATAAAATATTATGTATAAACTCTTATAGAGACAATAATAAAGCACAAAAAGAACCTTGCAGATGCAATCTGAGAATCTAACAGTGAACAGCTACGGAGAGCTCAACTTGACTAGTTCAAATCATGGGTCCAAAAGAGCAATTTCGTCAACGAATGTGTCAAATGTCTACTTGTTGATCAGCTCTGCATTCTGGTAGTGACCCTAGAACGACACAAAATGAACCATGCCGAAGCCCTTAGTTAGGAAATCAGTGCACAATGATGGATAGCTCAACATGAGTAGTTCTATTCACTGCTCGGAAAGAGCAGTTTTGTCAACGAAACAGGCAATCGACCACAACAAATTTATCAAAAAGTGATTAGATTGAATACTCAGTTGTCGAAAATTGACACAATAACTTCACAAATAATACAATAAGATCAAACTTGGTGACAAAAAGTCCAGAAAATGGAATATCCACCAAGTTATAGTGTTATACCAGTCAAAATGACAATTTCGTCAAAGAATGTGTCCAATGCCTATATTGAATTTGATAATGAGCATATCAAGGACAACATTAGCCATAATTATCAAATGTCAACGTTTCCCCTTCAATATCAGAGCTCGCAGCGAGTAGTAGGTAGAAGCCATTCCGGACAAAACAAATTAGTTTAAGATGGGATTTTAAGAAGAGCTCGTATAAGAGTACCAAAATGACAATCTCGTCAACGAAACAGGCAAATGGCATCACTTGAATACCTCAATGGAACAAATTATGAAAATTCCAAAAACAATGTGATGAGTCCAAACATATTTAAGCACCTATTACCGACTTAGGTCTTCATGTGCACTTCGAATCAATACGAATGCATTCCAACAGTTTAGGACATAAAACCAGTCATTAAGACTTACATCAAAGTCTTATCCTCCTCCTGAGGCTGCTAGTGAACCCGACCGAGTCCTCGACGACGTTCCACATAAACACCACCAAGGTAGTGTTCGCCGAAGCCCTCCTTTATTATTTCAAACACAGTAAGAAATTGAAGTGAAGAAATAGGGAAGAAATAGGGAAGTGCATGTCAGAGCTCAAGAAATGACAGTTTTGTCAACGAAAGAGGCATAGACCACACTCAAAAACAAGGACAGTCCAATATAAAGAAGGGCGTAGCAAGCGACAAAATGCTTCGGGGAGCTGAAATTAAGCATGGATCCGGAGATTCCCGAATACGTTAACCTTTTGAACTTCTGTTGAATTCATAGGCAGGCAAAAGACAACCTGGCGAATTGTAACATTTTAGTAGCCAGAGGAAAAGAAAAGAAAAGCGATTTCCACAGTAGCGGCGAGGGAATTGGGAGTAGCCTCAATGGAGCTCCAAGAGAGCAGTTTGTTGACGAAAGAGCGATCAGCACGGTCAAGAACCGGCTTTCGACACGTTTAAATATGTGTCCATTGTTATCTCCTCTCAAAATTACACATCGCTCTGATCTTGGAAATCTTTTGTATCTCATAGCAGGTTCGGGCAAGAAGAGTAAGTCAAGGTGATTTTCAGCTAGTGTGCAAAGAGAAAGGTTCAGTAGCTTATTGTTTGCACTGTGCTTTCGAGAATACTGCTTTAGAAGCTACAATTATCTTTTACTTGTTCATCACCGTATTGATTTCTATAATGGATATGCCTGACCATTCGCAAGCCTCCACGGGTGTGGGGGGACAAAGTAACAAGGTAGAGCTCGACAATGACTCGGTTGCTTCTGCTCGACCAGAAGTGGCCACATGGCATCATCCAGTCGATAATCCTTACGGGAGCAAATCGGATGATAGAGTTGCATGTCCTACGGAGGAACTGATTCTGATTCCAGGGTACGAAGATGACAATGTCTGTGAGACCAACACAGTGTTGTTACCTCCCCTCCGCGACTTGACTCTTGCAGTGTTGTTACCTCCCCTCCGCGACTAGCCATATCTGATACTCTCTGCAACTGAAAGAAACAAAGTTCGAAATAGACTCTCTTCCTGTTAGTGTTGTCATTTTGTAAAGCTTCTTCTCCCACCCTAATCTCAACAAACGTCATAGCCATGCCTTTTTTTGTCACCCTAGACCTCAAATCGGGTCTTATTGTCATAACCACTGTTCCTCTAAAGCGATAACTACAGCTCAGAGCTATCAACGACAATCTCCAGAAGGTTCAAGTGGACAGATCTACTCCCAAGAATAAACTAGGGTTCAAGAAATTCTGCAATAAAGAACGGCGCCTCGCTACCAAAAAGATTACTCTCCTCGGTACACGGCAATGCTTTACCATCTGACGGCTAGAGTGTCCAGCGATGGAGTCCAGCGATTGAATGCTGCCATAAACAGCAGCGCTGAAAATGCATCCGTCCTCACAACGAAACCCTTGCTATTCCCCTCGGCTATAGGAACCAGCGCCCATAGGCGCCTGTGCTATGGGACCATTGGTCAACATTTACTTTTTGCTTTAAAATAGCTTTATATTTATATCTATTAGATCGGTTACTCTTCACTAGATATTAATGCATTTTAGCATAAAAAATTTTCATCCATGATATAAAAATAATATAATAACAATGAGTACTGAGCATTTTAGATAAACTATTCAAGTATGGTATAAATTACTCAATGAGATTATCATAAAAGTTTTGCACACGAACAAACCCTCACAGAGGGAAGGAACACCTATTTCCATGCATTCAGAGCATTTTCTTATTCCCAATTCAATGAAGATGCTGCTTTATCTATAGCATTCAGCGTAAAATTTAAGAAAATGATGATCCCATGTGTCATTATTTAGAGTTATCCGTAAAGTTCATCAAATTATAAATAAGATTATACCTCTAATTTTATTTTTATTATACACTGGAAATAATTATTGTAGGAGCTCGATGGCGCACCATTCTTAGGTGTGCAAGAGCTTAGTGCTCTTCACAAATATGTGGAATACTTTTGGACATCAAAAGATGAGCTCGAAAACGATTCCTATGACTTTGAAGACCACTAAGCACTTGCACACCTAATAATTTTCAAATCATCAAGCTCTTTAATCCCTGTTAACTATTTGGAGAGTTCTAGGAATTTCTTTCAATGTTTGATGAACTTTGTGGATACCTCAATTACTTTCATTTTCCTTTGGAAACAAGTATAACCAACTGAATGGTATGGGTGGACACCTAGAAGGACAAATCTACTATTGTTGTTTTTTGCCAAGCAATGATTGCTATTTATTGGATTTGATTTTACACATTCCTTGTGGATAATCCATTTATTGTGCCTCTTTTTGAGGACTACTCGAGTATAGTTTCCTATTAAACCCTTCAATCACTCACAAGCGACGTTGATTCATCACCATCCTAAGAATAACAAGATAAAAAACAAAAACATAAGTCATTTTATGCAACAATTACATACAAAAACTATAATTTCATACATTTCTTTTGATCTATTCAAAATATTTCTTTTTAACTCCCACTCATAATTACAGCCTTCTATGATTTTCTCAGTGTGTCCAAAAAACACGAATATAAATCAGTATATAATTTATAGGATAAGAGAAGTTGAGAGAGAAAGGGATTTTTGTCTGTTTGAATCAAGAACACAAGGACATGCTAGTCAATATCTACTAAGAATTTTTTGCTATGACCTTTATTTGTGGGCAACCATCTTACATAAATTTGGACATTTCTAAAACTATATCCGAATTTTTTTTCATAAACGTATCAAAAAAGGCTTCAGTGGGTCTATTCATGAGTGGCACAAAAACTATCAGCTGCTTTGTTCACATCCTCACGGTCAGCCCATGGGAACTCATTATTTTCTAACAACCAGCATTGAATGAAGCTATTAGGGTGTTCATAAATCATAAATTCATGACAATATCCTGGATCTACCTCCTGTCCAAGGCAGGATTGCTACGGTGTGTGCAGTGAGCAGATTTCCATAACCGGTGAGCAGACTTTCATGAGCGGTGGGCAGATTTTCGTGAGCGATTTTCCATTTTTAGAGGGAAGTTTTGACTCAGTTTGGGCCAAATTATTTGGACCACTTATGAGGGTCCTTCAATTTACTTAGAATAAATTAGACGTTGCTCCAATTTGGGTGGATTATGTAACGATTTGATGACAAAGAGTTTTGGAGAAGGACTGTGTATGACCGTGCTTTAGGGTGCCTAAGGCCGTGAAATATTACGGTTTTGAGTTGTAACATCTTCTACTATGTATTCTAGAAATTAGGGCTGACGTCATATATATATATATCGTAACTAAGAAATTTAGGGCTGATGTTATTAATGTATAATATAATTTACGTAAAGGTCGGTCCTTAGAATCGCGACCTTAGTATTCCGACTTTGGGTCCTGTATAAGTTTTGTAGAGATTCGAAGTCAAGGTATACCTCCAAATAAATTAAACTTATAAACCTTAACCCCTAAAATTTGAATCAACCAATTTGGTGAGTTGGTTTTAGGATTTGTACCGGTGAACGTTCCGGGTCAATTTCCACTCCGTCTTTTTCTTGATTGCCATCCATTGCATTCCGTTCTTCCACTTGACGATCTTGGGTTGCTCCATGTGCTTGTGCTTCAAATCGCTGAGGCTGAACACCAAAGATGTCATCAACGAATGTCTCCATATCATCCCACTGAACAAACCCATCAAAACATTTAAGACTGTATATCACGACAAGTATAACACTCAATGCAAACCGAGACTCGCATTTAAACTTACTACTCTTTCGATCTCTTTATCCACGCTCTTACGTTCAAATTCTTAAGATCCACTCTTGCTCTGCGATTGCTTTATAGACTCTTGCTCCTCCCCTCCTTCGTTCCAATCAATCCGTTCCCCTTCGTCTTCACTCACAGCATTCTTAGTAATGGCGTCCAAGTTCAACGTTCACATCTTTACATTCTTTCTAAACCTCCCCGGGAGGAACTCATCAATCGTTTCTTCTATATCTTGCATATGATTGTCATAAGACACATTTGGCGCATCTTTCTTCCGCATCGCACTCCGTCGCAAAGCTTTTGATCCAGAAAACTTTGTGCCACCTCTTCTCTTCTTCTTTCCGCGTCCTCCATCCTTCCCTCTCTCCACTTGACTACTGTCACCCTCCATTGCAAAAAATTACCGCTTATCAAACTCCTACCGCTTAAGACACGATATCCTAGAATGCGTGACTCTGAGATTACAACGAGATCATACAATACAGACTCAAGACACTAACGTCTGCAGAAACAAAGAGGATTATCTTCAAACCTGGTGACTTTATAGTCTTTGCATGCGCCGTTCTTCAAACCCTAACTACTCAAAACGCGTATCCCAAAAACACTCATAGCCACTTCAGCATCCCCAAACAGTACAAAATCAATTATTGTGATTCCGTGTCTGACAATACATACTAATCTATTTTCAAGCAGCCTTTCTTGCCCTCAAATTCTCTGACAGAGGCGGCCGCCGTCACAAATTCAAATCTCAATTCCTTAATTAATGGCCCCATCTTTACATTCGTGCTTAATAAATGCATGTGTTTAATATTTAAACAATGTGGTTACATAATACGTTCTAAATACATATACATCTAGGAGTTTGTACTTCTAATTTTACCCCACAGTCACCCTATTTCAATATCTTCAACTAAATAAATTTGCAACTCTTTTTTACATCTACTAAATACATCAGTACATTATTTCAGTATATAAACATCGCCACAAGAACTCATTATCTCTTTCGTACCACTGGCATGTCCAATCTCTTGCACTAGCTTCTATCATGGCTTCCTCCTCTGAGCCTCCTTGTCGAGATTTGATCGAGATTAAGTCAGTTGCGTCTGATCTCCCTATCTGCCTTCCTCTTGGCCTTGATGGTGTGGCTGAAGTCACTCCTTCCGGCTTGCAATCCGCTTTGGCTATGATGTCTCCACATTGTGGTTAGAAATCGGCGTTCTTGATCCACATACTTATCATGTCCAATACTCCAAGGTTTTAGAACCTGTTGTTTTAGATAACAACGCTACCATGTGGAAGCTGAAGTCAAGAAAGTATCGCCTATATGGTTTGACAGAGTCAGTTATGAACGCCTCCACTCAACTTCTGACACCTCGTAGCTCCTCCAGGATTTCTACCGTTGGTCCCCTCTTTGCTCGTGTTAAGATCAAACCAGGCAAGCGTGTCTGTATCGATATATCAGATTCATCCGATGACGAACGTAAGCCATCCGTTCCACCCCGTCATTCTTCTGCGAAGCTTCCTTCCATCTCTTCTAATTCTCAGAACTCTTCTCTATCAACGCCCTCTTCCTTAGCCTCTCCCTCTCCATCTTCTCAAACAGTAAACCACAAAAACATTCTCCCATATCTACGCAAACTTGGTAGCATGCCCGGTAGCAAGAATATACTCAAGAAACTAGACTTCAATTCCATCCCTACTCACACACTATTCTTTCTGCCTCCATCTTTCAACGGAGATGCCCTATATGTCCACCCTCTGACACTTCCTTCGGTTGTACTCAAGAATGCAAGGTCAATGGAAGAGATGGACAAACAGTATGACGGACATGCCTGGACTAGGACGATGACAACTAACATCAGCAACACCCTGGGCTTGTCATTTGGTATTCAAATTGCGTAGGTCTTCTCCAATGCCACCATGACAAGTGTCCTTTCTTGAAACGCCCGGATCGTGCGACGGGAGTCAATGAGGTGGAGTTTGAAGGTATCACCAAAGAACCTTTTTTAGTAAGCAAACCTCCCTCCCCATCGTCCACCCTAGTCTATAAGATTTGCAAAGAACCTCCAGTCTGCATTGTTCTATGTCCTGCCAAAATCTTCTACATCTTTGGAGATGATATTCAAGAGCGTGCTTGTGTGCATATCGGTACCCAGGAGCACCTTGTCAAAGTCGGAGACTATAGATGCGCACGTCAAATGATAGATGAGTTAATCGAACAGCATGTTGACCGCAACCTCCAAGCAACAATTTCCAAAATTGTCTTGGAGACGAGCAAGGACGTAGTGGGTAACATTCTTCTACGTGATGAAGATGACCCTAAATCCGACCACCTAACTCTTGAAGAGCTTGAGCCAGTCTTTGATCGATGTAAACTCTTGAACTCTGCAAACTTGAGAAAAGAGCATGAGGTAGATATACCGCCTGCAGAGCTGGAAGGAATCATAACAGAAGATATGACGGAGGAACAGAAGTTCTTGAAGGGGTATGCCAATGCAATGAAGCTGGCTTTGGACGCGGAGCCAGTAGTAGTTACCATTTTGGACGACCTGTCCATTCGAGAGTTACGTGACCAGCTGAAGGAGTCACGGTACAAGGTAGTCAAGTTGATGGGCGAATTCAAATCCACATTGGCAAGAGAGACAAAGATGAAGATGCACATCAAGAACCTCGAGGGTGAAATAGAAATGTGGAGGCAAAACATTGCCAAGAAAGAGGCTGAGTTGGAACGAGTCATCGTGGAGAAGGTCGAATTGATCTCCATGACTGAACAGCTCAGGCTTGATCGAGCTGCACGAGAAGGAGCGCCCACTGGAGGTCAAACTGACGTTGGTACGAGAATGGAGGTGTCAACTGAACCAGAGCAAACAGAGCCGTCAAATGGACAAATTCTTGAAGCTCTACAGGCAGAGATAGGAGAGAAGGTGGCCGAAAATGAAGTCATGGCTAAGGAGTTGGCGTGTTTCAAGCAGGAGTGTGAAAAATTAAGAAAGCAGATTAGTTATGTGGTGCAATCCAAGATGGAAGGAACGCAAGCGAATTTGCCACTCAACCAGCCGACCACAGCCACTGAAGCCACGCAAGCTGATGGAGAGGTGCAAAAGCTGAGAGAGGAAGTTGAAAAGATGGGAGCAGAGATAAACCAATTGCAAGTGGAGTTGTCCATTTTGTTGGGTCGAATCGACCAATTTCACAAGGCTATGTGGAAGCAAGAAGCGAGAGCCCCACCGAGCTTTTCACTCTTTCGAGCTTATGAGCTCCAACGCGCAGTCTTGTTGACCATGTACAATTTACAGATCCGAAGTCAAATAGACGGGGACACCTTTATTCGGATCTGGAACCTTGCGAGCAATTATCCGAACCAGCAAAATTTGCTGTGTAAGATGGTGGCACGACGCGACTTAGTGTTGACCGATCCAAGACTGTTCTTGATGCAAATTGGACATCTGGGAGCCAGGGTGTTAGCATACTACTTGGCCCTGGAGGAGCAGCAGCAGGTGAAGCGTCGAATAGACAAGGTACCCGAGGAAGTCAGGCTGGTGCGCGTAGCAGACTGCTCGGAGGAGCTGAGAAGGTTGACAGAAGTACATGGCATAGGAGAATTTGAAGGTTGGCGTAACATCCTCACTACGATGCGCGGTCAGTTAAATGATAGAGTGGAGATTCAGCGAAAGGTGGCCCTGGTGTTAGAACGGGAATCTATGGCGTCCCGAGGAGAGTTCACTGCAAGGACTTACGTATATGCAATGGCCACAGTTCATAGCCAAATACATGTTGCATTGAAGGGACTCGAAGGAGGTCGACTAGACATCGCTCCATTACCAAAGCAGGTCGAGTTGACAAAACCACCCACCACCTTCAAGCCACCAACATGGGTAAGCTCAAGAACCATGGTGACAGGCTCGGACCTGAAGAAGCGATACCTCGGCAATTACGAGAGTCTATTTGACAATCCGAGTGAGCAACCTGTGCCATCCTGGAAGGCTATCGAGTGGCTGTTAGAAGATTATGGACTGTCAAGAGTAGAGAAACGTGCATGGGACCTGATTTACAAGGAGATGGGCCGATATGGAGCCTTGGTCGATTGGACAGTGAGTCCACCACTGGCCGTCTCAACCAATGCGCACTTCTGCGAGGTGAATCCCAGGCGTAACAAGTGGCCAAGGGAGGCTACTATTGACTCCATTGAGTACAATTGGCTGGTAATCCCAGGTCAATTCGACACGCCGGAGGATTGTGCAGAATCGTATCGGAGGTTCTTTGAGCAGCATCGAACACACACGGACCCAGTGTGCTTTAGAGCCGCTGTATTTTGTAACTTTCTAAGTATGCTTTGCAAAGAGTATGGTGTGCAGATCAACGTGAACAAATTCGAGGAGTGGAAGCCGGAGTTTCAGCTGTCATTGAAGCTGCAGTACAGATGCACGAGGTGGAACCGGATGATCGAGGTGATGGCCAGCACGCATTTCCTTCACGGCGCGCATGGTTGCTTCATCAACGAGTTCAACGGCACGAGGAAGATTGCAGTCGACAAATGGCTGACAGCGCAACGGAAGAATAATACCAAGTTGTTGCTGGATGATAAGGTGCATAAGGCGGTGGAAAAGCTGGAGGCAGAAGAGTACCGGAAGCAGCTAATCCAGAAGGATAACCATCGTAACTGGCTTGCATGGTGAATTTGAGTCAAGTGGACTCAATGTCCTGCTGTATATAGTCATGGTTAGGCATATAGACAGGGCTCGAGTAGACAACTTTGAACCTTTTCCCTCTGTTTCATTGCCTTTGCTTCGCAAACTTCCCTTATCAAGTATACTTTGTTTTTTCAATGCATTTCAGTGAGTAAGTGGTGTCAAGTCGACCACATTTGCACTATTCAGTTTTTCCTTTTCAATGCATTGAGAGATTTTGAGTAAAACATGTGCAAACTTCCAGTTTTCTAAATGTCAAATCATTTGATCAAGAAGCTTTTTTGTGTTTAAACTTCTGAGTCTAAACTTTTTACATGTATGAGTGAATGCTAAGTTTGAATGTTGAGTGAATGTTGAGTTTTGAATGATTGAGTGAGTGTTAAGACAATCTCTTGTGTATGAATGTGTGTCAAGTAGACTAAGTAAACACAAGTTCAGAAAAAGTCTGTCTTATAAACCAATGAACCAATAAGTTCAAGGTCAAGTTGACAGGAAAAGTGAGTAGGAAGAAATCAAATAGACAATGTTAGACGGTCGAGTGGACAGGGAGTTTGAGTGTCATACAGAGTCAAGTAGACTCTGGAAACCAGCAGTTTTAGTAGGCCATAACCCATTCAGGAAATTGTCAATTAGTCTAAGTTCGGAATCAAGTCGAATAGATTAAGCCAGTTTTTTAACAATAGCATTCTCAAGCTGAGTCAAGTAAACTGTAACCTGAGAAAGTGTAACTAGTTGAGTCAAGTTGATTGGAAGGAACCTATAATGCTCAGTTCGAGAGTTGTAAGGAAAAAGATGATCCTGAAAAGTCAACTAGACTCTGACCCACAGAAATTTCCATTGTTAAAACTTCCCTGAGTAGAGTGAGGTTCTTCAACGAAAGAGTTTTTAATAGGTCAAGTAGACTAGACAAATCAAATGAGTTATCAACTCCATTCAGTAAGTGAATCCTTCCCAAGAACACAAAGTTGGAATAAAGTCAAGTAGACTTCAATCAAAGTACTTGCCTTAATAAGTCAATTAGACTGACCAAAGGCTTGATAGGAAAGTAATGCAACATTTTAAAGTCAGATAGACTCAACCAATTTTGAAGCAAGAGGGAAAGTTTAAGGCTACGTCTAATAGGTTTTCTTAATATTCCTAAGTTGATTTTCTTATGTCCAATCAAAAATTCAAAAGTAATAAAGAAAAGATGATAAGTAAGAAACATGATAAAAGAACATCACTAAGGTAATAAGGAAAACATGATAAATAAGAAGAAAGTAATCATAAAGAAACATGATAAATTGGACATAATTAAAAGTAATTTAAAAAAAAAAAAAAAAATCAATAAAAGAAGAAGACAAGATGCAAAGTTGATAGGAGCAAATTGACGAGTGAAGGAAACAAATTTAAGAAAGATCCATGGAGTACTCAAAGTTTAATTCTCATAAACAAAATTATTAGCATATTGAGAGGGAAAAATAAGAGAGAACATGATAATGGAGTGAGCAGAAATTTGCCAACAATAATGTTTTGAGAGAAGAACAATTAGCCCCCTTGTTCCACAATCTAAAATATGAGTATATGCCATATAAGTTTTGAAAGATGATGAGTAGAAATGTGAGAACATGAGTGAAAATAAAGGCAAAAAGAGGAAATGAGCGTTTTAAGAGAAAATGAGCGTTTTAAGAGAAAATGAGCACTTTGAGGGAAAATGAGAAACCCGAAAGAAAAGAGAGAAACTTGAGGGGTTGAGAGAAACTTAAGAGGATAAGTATAGAAAAGTTTAAAAAGAGCAAAGTAAGTCATAAATAGGAGTCTCAAGTGAGGAATATGGTCAAAACATGATAATGAAAGAAAGAAAAGAAAAGTTATGAGTAAAGTGAGCAAAATCATGAAAAATTTCTCGAGAGGATAATGAGTTGTTGAGAGAACATCATTGAGAGAAAAGTCAAGTGGATAAGAAAAATTCAAGTAATAAGTATCATTAATGAGGGATGATTAACAAACATTGAGTCTAATAAGTTGTAAAGTTGACAAAAATACCTCTTAAGAGGAAATGAACCAGAAATTTCAAGGACAATACCTAGACGTTGCATGGAGATTTCGAGGTACGAGAAAGACCAAGAAACCAGAATCCGAAAAGGGGATCTGCGAAGACGGTTAAAAGATTATAATAAAAAAGAATCAAGAAGCCAGAAATAAAAAAGAAGTGTACGTGGAAATTAAAACTAAAGTTGACAACTAGATACATCAATTAAGAATTCAAGTGAATAACATACGGATGTACATAGACAATTCTAGCGGACAAATAGCCTTCCTTAAGAAATCAAAAGTGCAAGAAGTACCAGGAGGCAAGCAGGGCTTGTCAGGTGCCAAGCCTTTAAAGAAGGGGGCTATGTGATGAGAAAAGAGCTTTAATTAGGCTCAAATGTCCAATAGAATGTAAAAAGATTTACAATTAGATTAGACAAATAGATAAGATAGGAAATAATAGGACAAAATGGTTTTAGAAATAGAAAGGTGGATCTCAAAAGGTCTACATATGTACCTTTTCGTCTTAAGAGAGATAAAAGGTGTGGGAAGACAAGACATTCTTGTTTACACCCTTCTCTCCGTGTATTCCACCTAGAACAATTTTAATTCATTAATATAATTCATATTTCAAGCTTTAAGAATTGTTCATGGTTTTGTTGTTCAATTGGATGTAATCTTATTACTCCGGGAGTAATAAGAAGGCGAATTCCGGACGCGGACGCCAAAGAAGAGAAAGTGGAGCAAACGGCTTCAATAAGAGTGATCGACAACCACAAGTTTGAGTATTTATAATTAATAATAGTTATATTATAAGAAGTGTTAATTGAATGAAGTGTTGATATGTGTATGAAGAATTAGTTGATTGAATTACATTGATAGAATTTGTGTCATGCAAGAATCTAAAGTTGAATGTCAAATAACATGCATAATTGCAAATTGATATGGAAGGTCAATGTCTTATGTTGTGAAGAGAAAGTGTGGTGAATAGAGACGTCGATTGGACAGGAGAGAGAACACTTAGACGTGAAAGGGCATATCTAAGTGTGAGGAGTCGAAATAATATAATATCAAGAGTGCACTTAGTGAAAGGATTGTTGAATCCTTCACTATTAAATTATTGTGCTTAAGATTAGATAAGAATCTAATCTTAAGAGAGAAGAATGCTTGGAGCATTGCCATTGTAAATAATCTTCTAAGGAGAGAAGATAAGGTGAGCTCACGTTAAAGGAGGATACTTAGAGTTTAGCTAGCTCTAAGTAGTGACATAAGTATGAACAATAGAGGTATTCTTAAGAGGGACCCTAATTTTCTTTGAGATTAATAATGTAAGGCTTGATCATCCTAATATTATTATCTTGTATTATTTGACCCCTACTAATAAGAAACATCAATTTAAGAGTGCTTTGTAGATTGAAACCGGAATAATGGAGATAAAGACATAAGCGACTTAAGGAACAAATAGGGAAGGACTAAAGCAGACCTTGATAAGCTTCCTAACCTTAAAACTCATTGAATTGGAAGAGTGGAAAAGTAGTCAATTTGACTTAAGACCTTCAAGTACAGAATGACAATTTGACCATAGCACTATGACCATTCGACCCATGAAGATAGTCAATTTGACCAAGATCAAGCTTGATCGTACGATGTATAATTGACCAATGGGATTATCTTGAGATTGAGTGGTTGTAGAAATTGATAAGTAAGTCTAGAGTACCTTCGCTTGAGTTTAGAAATCAAACTATTTATTAACATATGACGTTAGTTGCATAAAAACGTTAGACGCATGAAACCTTCCATCTAAAGATCCCCCACTAAGGATTTATTCTTGATACATTCATCCGGGATAAAAACCCTTCTATAGCAGTGACCAAGAAGAAATGCGAGTCCCACATTGTGCAGAACGGGAATTCCGCACCTGCACGAACTTACACCGGGATATGGATGCCTCCTCAAAATGGTCACCGCAAGAAGGTGGAAAAGTTTTATTTCTACCCCGACAATATTGAGGGGTGTGTGAAGGGCACTTGTTGGAAGTGGGTGGAGCCGTTCTCTCGAACTGAAGATCAACCCCCTATCCCAACAATCTGGCCCGTGAAGTTAGAGACAAATCTGACACGTTCGGATATGGAGGCGTTGGAGAATTCTCGTATCCGACTCCCTTAGAAGGAGAGACTTCCACTCAACCGCACTTTCAACACTGCCTCTGCGCCACGGGACCTGTCACATATTCCAGTGCCGGAGAATGCAGATGTCTTTCCAAAATCAAGGAAGTCAAAGAACCTCCGGCGCATCTGCAACATAACTCCCAAACACACACAGAATATTGATTCCGCTGGTGCGATGTAGGCAAAGATACTAAAGGTCACTATGGTCCCGTCGCCAGGGATTGGATGCATTATTTCTATGGAGTCAGATTCGCAAGCAATTTATCAACTATCAATAGGTGCATTACCAGATTGCACTGTTCTGGTGTTTACAAGCACGATTACAAAACCGGGGCGGAGAAAAGAACCGTATAGACCTTGCAAGCACCTATACTATGTCGTTGTGTTGGTGTGCATGTTTGAACCAGATGTAAACCTCTTCATCCATGCGCCTACCCTAAGTTTCAACGAGGTGAACATGATCATGGAGAGAGGCATTCTTGAGCACGCCACAGTTGACATGTCATAGTTTTCCACACTAAACTCCCTATTCACCCTAAACCTAGACTGTGTAGTTAACAAGTTGTGTGACAATATTTTGCAATATTGCATTAATAAAAATATATTAGTATCGTCAAACCCTGATTTTTCTGTTTTGCCTAACTTAGATTCGGGTAGTGGTTAGTACTAGGAAGTTATTAGAATAAAGGCTTGTATAATGGCCTATCCGAGTAAGGACCGGATAACGATGGTTTAGATGGGAACCTACCTATCCGGGAACAACCTCAAGCTTAGGGGGGCAGTATAGATGTAGCATTTTTTCTTATTTTCGTTTGCTACCAATTCGGGTTCAGCCTCTCCGGGCCCAGTCCGGCCACTGGAGATTCGGACAGGGCTTGGTTGAAACGTCGCAAGCCCAGATGCGACCCGGGCTGAGACTCCCCGACTGGATGTTGCCTGATCGGGTGTCGCCCGACCGGGTATCACCCTGCCGGGCATGAACGCCGGGCCGGGTATGGTCGACGGACCGGGTCGGGAAAATGCTAGCGGCGGCGCCGACAGTCCTGGGCTGACACGCTCGTGATTATGACGCGCCGCCAATTGTCCAGCCACCTCCCTACTTTGTTTTTTAACTTTAGCGCGGAATTTTGTATATTAATGCCCTTTTCGCTTTCCTCGTATTCTGTGCTCGCCTCGCCGACGCTGTCGCCCCCCGTTTCTCGCACGCGCGCTCCAGCCCTCCACTCTTTCGTCTGGCACGCCATAGCCAGGAGACGGAGTATACGGAAGAATGGCCGGAGAGAGAGCTGTGCGTATCCAGAGTAAAATCATCCAAGTTGGCATCCCAATGGCGGAGGATGCTCGGGCTCAGTTGGTCCAAGACCTCACCCGGATGGGGTGCGCGGGGCTGAACTGGGTCCCCTGGAATTTGGAGGACGCAGGGATATCGGAGAGGCGGTGTTCGAACAGGACCCACCGCATTTCGCGGACAACCCTGTCCGAGCTAAGCCGCAGTTCTAGCAGGAGGCGTGCTGGAGGGCGACTAACGGCTTCCCGAAATCCTCCACAGGTTACATTCACGTGCGGAACGACACCTCACTCAGCCAGATGTTCCACAATCCGGCGCACGAGCACGACCGGTACTGAGTGGAGGACTGCGTGAATGCCAGGGAGCGGCGTTTGCTCAGGTTCCTGGCGCCGATCTTCAGTCTAGAGAAGCCCCTCTTCGTCTCCAACCGACTCCTGAAGGCGATTATGGAGTTCTACCGAGGCCGGAAAATGATAGGATGGGGGCACATTCTCGAGGAGGTGATTACCCGGGCCTCGAAGAAGACCACCAGCACAAAGGCTGCCCCTTGGCGCCGTTCCTGTACCATCTCTACGCACACTACGAGTGCCTCAATCCGGGGGAGATCACACATCTCCAGATTGTCATGGAGGGGAGGAGGGACATGTTTCTCGAAGAAGAAGTCTCTGCGGTAGGAGTCCCCGCAGCTGTCAGGATCCTCCCCAGGGCACCCACCCCTGGAGCAGGGGTACCACCACCACCAGCGCCACCAAGACCGCCGGGCCCCGAACAACAGGGACTTTGGAGACCAGGACCAATCGCACCCGGACCGGGAGCACCGGGACCCGGTGCAAGGGGAGCAACCATTTCATGACAGTAGGAAGTGGCATCGTTACCACTGCCGGAGGAAGGCACCCCACCCCGGTCAGCCACCACACATAAGATGGCAACCCCGAGTGCAGCTGCGCCTGAACCCAGCCACCAGAGTCCGACCATGCCCGGGGTAGGGGAAGGATCTCCGGCAGCCATGTCGACCCCTCCAGCTCCCGAAAGTGCCTCCCTACCACCTCTCCGACCTGTACAGAGGAGTGACAGTGACGGGGAAGACTTCCCTGTCCTGCAACGAAGAAAGCCAGGACAAGCCCTCCGATTTGGCGAGGCCGACTCGTCCTCTTTGCCGGAGGAACATAAGGGAGACGCCGCCCTGAAGCCAAGAGAGGCCGAGGCCGAGGGAGCTCCGCAAACAGCGGACCTTGCCCGGGAGGAGGAGACCCCAGCAAGAGAGGTACAGGCTAGGTAAATCCCCATTGCAGTTCTTCTCCTGACCGATAGCCCGACAGAGGTCAAGCCACAACCTTGGGAGGAATAGAATGAGGGGAATCAAAGTACAGGAAGAAGAAAAAGGTAGACCCTCAATTCAAGAGTCCTCTACCCCAAGTCCGGAGGAAGGTAACCAAGCCGAAGGAGGACACTTCTCCACCCCCTCTGGCATCTCCTGTTGTTCGGGCCGAGCCACCTGAGCCCAAGGTTGTCATATCGGGCGTGTTGAGGTAATCGAACGGGCAAAACGGGCATACAAGTTGTCCCGGACGGACGGGCGTGCGCGCCCACCTTAATTATAGGGAATGTGTAACCTTTCGTGGATAACAAACTTTGCAGTAAAAAGCGTGTGTGGCGTTCCACGCGGCCCGTACGCGGCGGCCAAGTAGCTTAGTTCTCACTTGAATCCGTGCCACATCGTCGTTTTTTTACCTTAACCAAAAGTCAGCTGCCGTTTGACCCTATCGGGCAAGCCACAACTCAATCGGACGGACAAGGCGGACGCACGGGCGGGCGGCCTGCCCGCACGGTATGACAACTTTGCCTCCCCCGTCCACACTACCTAGGGACAGGGAATTGCGGCCCCATCCAACGCAACCCAGTTGCCAGGGTGGAATGACTTCACCCCGAAGAGGCCGGAGTATAATCCGAGCCTACCCGTCCCTCCATTCCGGATTACGGAGGACGACCCCCTGCAGCCCATCGCCCATGCTTTGCATATGTGCACGCAGGAGCAATTTCCAGATGCGTAAGGCCCTACGAGGGATAGCGGTGGCACTCCGGACTAACCAGGTCGAGCAGTACCCGGTCATGGTTCGGGAGTTAGTCCGGGAAACTGCAGCGGCCCGGACAAGCATCAATGAGGGGTCCCTCATTATTTTACGTCAAGCCCGAGAGAAGAAGCAGTTGGAGGAAGAGCTTTCCAAACAGCAGGGGTACGCTCGACAGCACCTCTTTGGGCTCCGGAAACTCCTGTACGCACCTGGGGAGGCCCAGCTGAAGGCCCAGCTTTTCGACGCCCAATTCCACGCATACGGACTAGATATCCCGACTCGGATGGCTGCCTACATGAAGAGGGCCACGGAGCGGATTGAGGGAGCTCTCCAGGAGATGAGGACCCTGATTGGGGAGATGGCCCGAACCTTCACAGGAGAAGCGACCCTATTAGAAGGGGCCGAGAACCCGCCTACCCTTTCCAACGCCGACACGACCGCAGCTGTCCTAGCAGAGCAAGAGGAATCAACCAATCTGGTGGCTATGGAAGAACCAGGTCCGTTAGCAGTCCGAAGCCCAGAGGGGACCTTGACGGAACCGGAGACCTTGACAACCTTCCCCGGAGAGAGTCAGGAGAGGGCGGACTTGAGTAGGGAAGGAATACCCTATGTGGAAGGAGAGGCTTCCTGGTAGCGGAAGAGGGCAGCCGGGTGAATACCTCCTCATCGGTTCCACCGGACTGGATGGTGGTTCCCATGGATGAGAGCCCTCCTCCCATCCAGGAAGCCACGATCCAACTTGGGGAAGACGTGGGGGTCAACACCCGGCAACGAGGACAAGGGCCGGGGATACACCTATCACCCCGCGGTCGGGACGTAATCTTCCTGTCTGAATTTCCTGACAGCGAGGCCGTCACGGTGGTGCCTCGAACCCCTGAGGCCCCCTCTCTCATCCTCAAGGAGATGGTAGATATCCCGGAGACTGGGGAGGTACTGCCGGATACCTCAGCTCCAGTTCCCTCGGGGGACACAGAGATCTTGGACGTGGAGGGATTTTACCCAACACTCGAGAGGATGGGAGACGAGGAGGAAGTCACCTCCCAGCCCGGGTTAAAAGCGAAGGTAGTTGGCACCTCCGAGACTCCCGAGGCTGCACGATCACCAAGCGAAAGAGGGACGACCGAGACCCAGGTAGTTATTAGTAGATAACTCTGACCGAGGCTAATTAGAGCTAGGTAGCATAGCAATATTAAATGGGGTTAGGAGAATAGCGGCGCACGACTGACAGGGTTAGATTTAGGAAAGATTCTTGAGCGCGGAGTTTTGTCTTCTTCTGGGAATGCCCAGCGAGGATCCGCTACTTAGCCGAGGAAAAAAGACTCCCTCAGGGTCTTTTTGTGCTTTCACAATACCCTAATTCAACCGCAAGAGCATTTCTTCCTCCTATTTCTCGCGTTTGTAAGCTCCCTTGTTTCCTGTCTCGCATATTGGGTCGGGGTTTTGTGTGGAGTCCAGAGGGCCCTTGCTGTCCGGGCAAGAGAGAGCGGTTCCGTCTGTTGAACGGAGAGGAGAAAGAGAGGCAGAGAAGCTGAGAGAGGAGGAGTGCGGCTAGTGAACGGCACCTCGCGCTGAGAGAAGAGTGTGGTCTGTCCCCTCAGCTTTCGGGATCACAGCGACCAAGAAGGGATTCTTGTCGCTTAACCGACTCCCGAGAGAAGTTTTGGTTGAGCTCCCCTAGACTGCTGGAATCTGGATAGGAAGGCTCGTGAGTAGGTGCTAGCGGTGAACTCCGGGCTAGTCGCACCACCCCATTTTGGTGACCCAGGATCTACTGCCTCAGATAGTAAGTCGTGATAACCAGGTAATGGGAGAATCGGACACCCCGTTAGTGACATGCGTGCGGGTCTAGAGTCTCGGGCGTAGAGGGCGGTGTAAGGAAAGTACCTAAACAGGGTAAAGAGAGAAAGAACGCGGTGATCCTTCTGGTCACAATAATAAACGGAAAGAGTGGCCTAATCTCTCCAATTACCTAAGTCCGGGAAAATCCCTCTGAGGTGGATACAGAGGTTAAATTAAACCAAATCCCCTTCCCCTGTCCGGGTAGCCACACTGGGACATGATACATGGCACGTGGGCAATCAGGAAATACCCGGATAGAGCAAATCCGGGTTTGCTGACCGGTGGGACTTGTTGTTCTTGCACTTCACAGGATCTTCGTGGACAAATACTCGGGTTGTTGTCTTGGAAGTCCCCTTTTACCACAAAATAGGGTTATCTGGACGAAAACTGGGAAAACACGTTATGACAAGTATCTATGTCTACAAAATTGTTTGACTCATGTCACACCATAAGTGTCTCCATGTCTTTTGAACGTTGTTGAAGTTTGCCAAATTTCGGATTTTTTTCCCTCATTTCCACGGGTTTGGGTTCCAAATCCAAGGTAATAAGTGAGGAATATTCAAATATTCTCTAAAATATTTTGTATAAATCTAGAATTTTTATATTTTTAGTAAATTTTTGCAAAAAAATGTTCTCACCACTGCTCTTCAATATGAATTTCTCCGCTCTACGCTCTCTGCTCTACGCTCTCTGCTCTACGCTCAAGCCCAAGTAACGTCCCTTATTGCCTTTGGTTTAGAGTAGTTGATTTATAGTAGTTAGAGAAAAGCTCAAACATTACTCATTAGACATGCAATTATTTTTGTTTTTTTTGTGAGTTTAGGTGTTATGATGCCATCTCTGAGTAAGGAGTGTGGAGAAGCATGGTTGTGAAGGTATGTCTATTTCCTTCTTTTCCTTTCTTCTTTTTTTGTTTGTAAGCGCGGTAGGAACTTCAAACAAATGGTGATTAGAAACCCTGAAGTAATGTATTTAGCAGCCTAACACGTAAACAAAGATGAGAGAATACACGCATGCCAATAATGAAGCCTACCAAATTTTTTCAGCACTAAATCTTCAAGTACCTCGGCAGTCTTGAAAACCCTAATGTTGTCGGCGCCGCCATACTAGGGCTGAAATTTTAGGGTTTTGATCTTAATACTATAGTAGAGATTCAAAGTATGACTAGTAAAAATCCATGATGCACATTTCCTACTTGATTGTGTTGTATTTCTAAATTGCTTGGTGTAATTTACAGTTGTGCAGGAGGTGTTTTGTTTTATTCTAAATATGACAAGGTCTAAGGTAGTATCATGCCACATGAGTAGCATTTTCAGCAGCAAGGACGAGATTTATTTCAAAAATATTGTTGGCACATAGCTAATAGGTATAGTGTAGGCTTGTTAGTCTACGGCGCACTTGACGGAGTCTTTAGACTATAAAGCAAAGTAATTGTCATGCCAGAGTCATAACAGAGACATTTTTTAGTCATTTATTATTATAAAGCAGACAATGTGTCTAAGTTTGGTTAGTCCATGTGTCTAGGCTAGTTTTACGGTGTAATTCATGTTGCGTCAAGTAGGCCGTGGTTGCCCAATTGCCTTTATTGCTACCGCCTTGGTCGCCGTCGTTGCCCTGTGACGTCAGTCGGGTAACATTTTGTCTTCCCTGTGAGAGCGCAATCCGCCCCCGGATTGGTCAACGCTTGGATCGTCGGTCGGCGGGCCTCCTGTCGGGACGAGTCTGTTCCCGTGGCAGCTGCTAGTGTCGTCTCGGCAGAGGTTCGTTGTTGTACAATGCTCTGAAGGCTGCAGCGATTCCCTTGTGCAGCAGCCTTCGGTTCCGAATCGTATTGGCATGCTCATAGACTTCATGCACCGTTTTGCCCAACATTTTATTACAACGAGGACATTGTGCATCACCGGCAGTCAGATCCATGAAGCGTTGTGCAAGATCCGGGTGTTGGGTGAAGTATTTCTGGACTTCATCGTGAGCGTCTTGGAACTCCTTGTTAGCCCCACTGTCATCGTCGGGTTCCACATTCTAGGTATTATCCGACATTTGTATTAGATTGGTGACGTGCATTGGTGGCTGCTCGCAAATGGTGACCGTGGTGTCAGCGTTGAACAAGAGGTTACCCAAGCAAGCTGTGGCGTGATGGATCTGAGCCTCTTTGTTAGCCTCAAAGTACCCTGCCTCGGTGACAACCGCTTGGCGTCGCATCTCCAGGCTCTGTGCGTCTGGATTGGTCGGGTTGGTGTCAATCAAGTTCCGGCATTGCTGACGGAGTCACTACTAGACAATTCCACTTATAATCAACTTCTGGTGAAGAGAAGTTACTTGATCACGTCTGTTGAATCGGACCAGTTGATTCGGACAAAGGGCAGTGACTTCAGTTGATTGCTGGCTGGGTCAGGGAAATCTTCATACAGGCTGAGGATTCTGAAATCCTCATACAAGCTGAGATTTTGGAAATTTTGGCAAATTAGGATATTTGAAATCTTCATGTATGCTGATTTTGGAGGATTGTGGAAAATTTGGATCCGGAGGAAAGCTGAGATTCCACATTAGCACTCCGCGCAAGCTCGCCTACGTCCATTAGGATCACGGAAGATAACAACAGTACCGGAACCACTTCTGTCAAAAACCTTTTCTTTCTTCTGAACCCGCATCTTGAGTCTGGCCAATGCAAACACCCGTTTAAGCATGTGGATCAAAAACTTCCGACATAGTTCTTAGCCTGCGAATTGTCATACTCCGCAATAAGCTTCAAACAGTAGGTCCTTCTCGCAGAATCGAGATGGCACGAGCGTCCCGTCCTTGCTTGCGAAGAACGTCTTCTTTGCCGCTTGCAACACCACCTGCTTCACTGCACTCTGCATCGTCTCCTCCACGTGCCAGAGTCGATGGCTTGGCACAGCCCCACCAGGAACGTCGAGCTCATGAGCTTCGGAATCACCACTGCCTCCTCCGTCTTGCCGGCTGAGACGAGTCCCAGCGAGTTCACGTCCTGGTTGTGCTGCTCCGCGCTCTCCACGTGGGTTGTCACGGGGTTGGCCAGGTAGTTGAGCTCTGAGAGATATGAGGCCATGGCAATCTCCGCGCCTTTCATGCTGTAGTCCAGGCTAGGGTTCGGTCCCCCAATGAGATTCGACTGGAGTCCATTGTTGTAGTAGTCATTCACAAGCAAAATTTTGATACTCTTACTCTACTCAAACTGCGCCGCTTTTTGCGCCACTTACAACAGCACCGGAACCGGGTCACATAAATGTTCCAACCATTACGAATCTATCAAACAAGCAGAAATTGGCAGTAAGAGTTGTTTGCACTTCCCAAGCGAGGTACCAGAGACTGTGCAGGAAAGCGAGGAATGCAAGCGGGGGAGAGAGGAGGCAAGAGGGCACCAAATTGGACCTAAACCTTAAACCCTAACCCTAAACCCTAACCACCTCACCGCCACATCGACAACAGCCTTCTAAACTAAGTGACACCCAACACTTATCACTTGTTTAGATAGATCCCTAGACTACGAAGTTAACCCCATTTTGCGACCAACTACAGAACTCTTGCAGTGTTACTTACAAGAGAATCCTCTTGTTTTTTATTCGTTATCAACATGGGATTCTAGTATTGAGTTTGTCATTTTGGATTTCTAGGGATGTAATCTGCTCCTTTGTATTGTCCCTCTCCTTGCTAACCCCGTTGAGCTGCGCAGTCGTGGCCTACATGTCGATCTTACGTGCCGCGAACTAACTTTTAAGGGTCTGGGCCGCGCGGTTAGCCTCGTCTATGTGTTGGTTGGCACGGACTTACTCTTCTTCCTTCTTGCGCAGGAGTGTTTGCAGATTCTGCGTGGTTTTCTCGTACCGCGCCTTTTCTTCGCGAAGTTGACGCTGTTGACGCTCCGTGGATTGCAGTTGGTGTACCACCTTCTGCACGGATGCTACCATGGCCGTGGAGTGGTTGCCCAGTTGTTCCGCCAGTGACTATTCGGTATCCTCGGAGGCAGCCTCGTACTCTGTCCTTGGGCGCTTGCTGGAACTCGGTGCCGTGGCGTCTCTGACTGGTTTCATTGGCAATGTGGTTTTACAACGTTGGATGTCCAGGAAGTTGGCAAGAGGTGGCAGCTTGTTATTTTACCTCTGGTACTTCATGAACCGCAAGATGTATGTAGAGTGGAAGGGGCCAATGGAATAGGAGTAGTTGGACTAGCGCTGATAGTTTTGGAGCTCTACGCTTAGGTTGTCCTCGAGGAGCATACCCCAGTTTATCTTTGCTCTTGCATCCGCTAGCAATAGCAACTCTAGCTGCGCGAGTGTTATTCCGTTACAGTTGCATTGATAGTATATTTGAACGAGGATACCGCGGATTCGGACAAACCAAGGTTCCCTCAGCTGCGCTCCAACCGCGAAGACATCGTAGCCGCGCTTGCTGTCCGTCTGCATCCCTGGTAGCCTCTACGCGATGTTACGTTTTGAAAACCCACAGGCTTCCGTCCACCGCCTGATACCGATGCCATCCTATCCGTAGTGGTTGGATGGATAGGCCGCACAAAATTGAATTTGCACTTTGTCCACTATGCCTGCAAAGAACCCTCCTCCACAGCTCTGGGGCGCCATGGAATCCACAAACTGCCTAGAGTGGTCGACGTTAAGTCTCCAAATCTTCATGTCCTCCCAAAAACGATGCACTCTGGTGTTCCGCGTCCATTCTCCATCGATCTTGGTGCGCCAATGAAGCACCTGTTTTGGCATGTAGAACGGCAGCTCCGGTTGCTTATGAGGTGTGAGACTTTGGGAAGACATGGTTTCCATGGAAAGAGAAGAAACGGATAGTGCGAGGCGCGTCGGAAGAACCGTAGAGAGGGACAAAGAGCAGAGAGCGCGGAGTGAGTGAGAGCAGGGAGTAAGGCAGCGTGGTAGCTAGTGATGGCCCAAGTGAGGGCATGGAGGCCGTCGTGATACCTTTAAGTACGCCTTGGTATCCACAGCCCTGGAGTTAGAGCCCTGGAGTTGGCGTTAATTTTTACATTCTTCGGCTCTTGTGTGGTACCAAGGTTAACCAACTCCACCTGTTCTTTAGATCCATGCGTCCATTCCATCACCACCTGTTAACTCAAGGCCTTGGCTGCCGGAGTGTTATCAACGGTGACTCCCTCGAAAACTTCCTTGGTAAACCTTGGCGGGATATCAAGCGTCTCTTCCTGAAAGACCACGCTGGCCAAGTGAATCTTTGCTAACGAAACCTGATCCGGATCGACGTAGAATTCCAAGGCCTCTTGTTCCTGAGTGAGTCCTTTGTCCCATCTTGTGCCACCATGGTTTTGTATTTGTTTGACCTTCTGTTGAGTGATACAGCTGTTCACGGGGATTATCATGGTTTTTCCATATCTCCGGATTCTAATTTGGTTCCTTGCCTAGTCATGAATTGCATTCATGTCTCGTAACCAAGGTCGTCCTAGAATCATAGGGAAAGGTTGCCGGTGTAGAAATACCGTGGGTAGTGATGGCTATAGTGGCTAATATCCCTAACGGAGTTACCGGAGAGTCGTTTGCCATTCTTAGGCCAAACAAGGCTATTGTTGGTGTTGGAAGTTCTAATTGTTGACGCGGGTGGTTGCTGATCACGTTGACTCCAGAGCCTCTATTGACCAATACATTGGCCAATTCATGTTGTCCTAAGCGTACATGGATGACGGCGACATCGGTGTTCATTGTGGTTGCATTGACTTCCACGGTGGCCATGGCCGTATTTGTTGTCTTGTGAATATTTTGTATGTATGATTGCAGTTTTGGACTAATTTTCAGAAAATCAGCTAAGGTGATCCATACGTTAGTTTTGTTCAAGACATGTTGCATGTCTGGGTCCAGAGGTGTTTCAAGGTCAGCTTGAATCTCCGCCCTGAGGTAATGTAATCTCTCCCAATGTTGCTCTGCGGAAGGTTTGCAGTCTTCCACCACGTGGTTGTCTTTGATAGCTTTGGATCTAGTGGTTACCGCGGCAGTGCTTATAGTAGCTCCATTGGTTCCGTGGACTTCTGGAAGCATAACTCCCCCTTGCCGATTGGTTGGATTTACTTCAGAGCTACATGTTGTTGCCTTCATCTTTGTAGAGGTACGGGTGTTGGCCCAGCGTTGTATCAAAACCGGGCATTGGCCCCGTCTATGATGAAGTGATCCACATTCCCAGCAATCGTCGCTCGTGCCAGGTTGGAAAGAATCCACGTTGATTTCATCCGGAAACATGGTTGCGGCCGTCGCCCACGTGGGTCGAGTGTCATTGTTCCTTGCCAATCTGTTAGAAAACCAACAACGCTCGGCGTGTAATTTTCCACAGATTGAGCAAGGTGCGAGTGTAGAACGGGTGGTTGCTCGAGATGTTGGGAGTGGTAAGAACTGTGTCTCAGTCTTATTAATGACGCTAAACTCCTTGCTCATATCGTTGGCGGCGGCTAGTATGTCGTGTAGTCTTTTGACAATACAGATGATGATACGTTGATGTATCCATGGCAACAATCCTTTTTTGAACCATTCACACAGTTAATCCTCCTCGGGTCGTTGGCTAAGTTTGTTTGCTAGTTGTTTAAATTGGTCGTAAATTTGTCAACAGGTTTGTTTCTTTCTTGCTAGATGTTTCCTAAGGTCAGTAGTATTTTGGAGCTTGTCTTCAGTTTTCAAAATTTTTGTAAAAAACTCCGCTCCATTTCTTCCCATGTTGGCAACAGGTGTTCGGCCTCAAAATCAATGTACCAATTTATGTGGTTGCCTTAGAGCGTAGTTCCAAATATGTTCCGCAAATCCTCAGTGCTCGTCACTCCGTTGGTTCGTGCTATATCTTTAAATCTGAGGACATGTCAATCTGGGTCGCCAGAGTCATCAAAGACTGGATAAGGTATTTTTGGTAGCTTAATGAGCCTGTTGCGTTCCCTGGATGCCATGAAAGCGACCACTGTGGGATCGATGGGCGACAGTGCTAATGGTTCTATGGTTACCATGGGTGGGTTTGGAACGTTTGTGGATGCTCCTATTTCATGTAGATAGTGCAAATTTAACAATTCGATCTTGGCATTGGACGCGTTGTTCTTTGCCACTAAATCTGTCATTTGTTGTATCATCCACTAGAGTAATTCTCTCGTGGTATTTGAGTCATCTTGGGGTGTGGCCTCCTCGGGTTCCGTGTTCTTCTCTATCGGTTTCCGTGCAGCCATGGTATCTCGTTTTGATGTGGTTTTATCTTTTCCAAGATAACTCAACATTCCATCCCTAGCATGGTCGCCAAAATGTTAGCGTGGGTTAGGGAGGATGGAATGCTTTACGAGTTCATCGAAAGAAGCAAAATAGTTTCTTACGGCAACAGGGAAGGAACAAGACTGGGGGCAACTCGCGCCTTGCGAAGAGGGCATCGGCTGAAACTACGGTATCGTTAGAGTCAGGAAGGAGAAGTCTTTGCTTTCTATCTGTAGAATCTTTGCAGGAATATAGATATCGAGGATGATTGTAAGGGAGGCTACGCTATGTTAAGGAGGCGAAGGAGGACATGGAAGACGTCGATTAGGGTTCTGTGACTCGAGGCGAATGAGGTTGTCAAGGTAAGGTGGAGACGCTTGGAATCCAAGCTGCGGTTACTGTGATACTGCGGAGAACGTTGACGAAACAACGACATAGATTAGAGATCGAGGGGTTAGATTTCGGGCCATGGCAACTGAGCAAACATAGTCATCAGGCAAAAAGGGAGAGAAAGAGATTAAGTGTGGGAGAGAGAAGTAGATTGGCTATTGGCCTTTAATTTCATGCCACGGAATCTGAGTATATTGGAGGGCCGTTGAACTAGCCTGAAAGTGTACTTCTATGGTGACTACTACGAGTTCCTCTTCACATGTTTTCTACTGCTTATATCCTACGCCGCACCGTAGAGGTCCTCGGAAACCGGGCGGTGCCCTTATCCGAAGTGTCGTGGTGTCTTTGATCAGCAGCTCTCGCCTCCGCCTTGGACGCCATGGTGCCCTGTTTGGTGGCTATGGCCTCCGTCAAGTGTGTTGTGGTTGCTCTGTTGCTTTATTGCTTACGCCTTGGTCGCCGTCGTTGCCATGTGACGTCAGGCAGGCAACACATTTGTTGACGCAGTTCTTCAAAGAACACTTCCTCTGGAACATCGCCCAACCCATCCCGATATTCAAACTGCTAAACCAAATTATCTTTGATTGCCAGCAGCAGCAATCGTGAATGCAATTTGAAATTGTCCACGCTCTAGTCCAAGTCTCAAGAATGGCCATGAAGTTTTGTTAGCCAATCAATCCTACGTGCTCTCGTAGGATACCCTGCATCATCAACTTCAAACCATAATGCCCTCTCCTTCTCTACGGATCTCTTCATGTTACGCCTCAAATCCTTCAACTTGGACTGACGGTGTGGCAATAATGCAAGATTCCTAACCTTCTTTCGTAACTCAGCAGGATCTGCACCCTTCTATTCCCTCCACTTCAAAACCCCAAGTTCATGTAATTTGATCTCATCCATGACTTTTGTGCACGCTCGGGTGGTGCCTCCTCTTTTTCATCGTCACTGTAGTGGTCTTGCTCAGCCTCCTCTTCTGCTTCAGACCTGAGGATGGTCTCATTGTCACCGTTGATCGTGCTCTCCAACAGTGTCGCAGAAGCCATTTTGCTCTTCTTTGGACAAAATCGAGCACTCTAGGCCCTAGACTTATTAATAGAATGACGTACCACCTACAAGAAGAAAATTAGATAGAATTAAGAGATTGCTTACAGTTGATGGTTGATTACCTAGTCAATATTACTAGAACCAGTTCTTTTTATTCATTTATAATTGCAGGTAGTCATATTTACAGCAACATCACTACAACCAGTCAAATATTCAAGTCAACAACATCACTACAAGTAGACATTATCAAACTTCTTTTTCATAATCAAGTTAATTCCTAGTTATAGAACAATTATTTTTAGGACTTTGATTAAGTGAAGGGTGCTTTACAATACAGAACATGAAGATTGGTCATTTGCTCTAAAATTTGATATACAAAGCGTTGTTTGTTTGACTTTACTTCACACTATCTTAAAGGAGAAAGAATGATTACAAAGTTTGAGTCCCTAACTTACACAAATTTTTCTAAATTGGAAAATGTTCCTTGGTCTAAGTTGAGTCTGTTTATTTTTTTATCACGACATATACATGGACATTACAGAATTCTAAGGCACGAGAGAGACCAGAAACAATAAGAAGCATTAGTCATATTGGTGTACAAGTATATCTTATAAAGTAGATGACTTACAATATAGTTCAAAAAAGGTAAGTACATGGTCAAAGATGACCCTAAACTACAAGGCGATGGCAAAGGTGCCAACTATTACTAGGTGGTTGAAGGTTCAGAGCTTGTTGGTTGCAGATTCAAAGCTTCTCGCTAGTAAGTTCAAAACTTGATGAGCTAAGGTAGAAAATTAAAAATCTTCAGTACATCACTATTATCCTGATTCTGTAAAAGAATAAATCCAACCCAACAGTCATGTAGCTCCACGGTTTGACATTCTAAATTACATCTAAGCAAATTACATGAAACAACGAGGCACAGTGTTTGGCAACTTGCCTTTTGTTGTTTTGTTTGGAACTGCTCTTCAAAGAGTTCCTCCTCACTGTTGTCCTCTTTGCTGCTCTCTCCCTCTGAAAGTAGCCTCTTTTGCGTTGAACAAGTGCGCGACGGCTTCACAGTCAAAGGTCCTTCCATTAGCAAGGTATGGCTGCTCTCAACAACATCCGCAATCTCAACCGAAGTCATTTCTAAGATTGACAAGGTAATCGCTAGAAAACAAACAATAGTACGAAAAACTTCAATTTGTTCATAGTCCAATAGGTTAGCAATGTCTCTTATCACTTTTCCAACAAGATTAGCCATATCCACATAATTTATAACTACTCCAAGTCACTGATGTAGCTTAATGTGACTACAGGAAGTCACGATCTCTGCACATACAACGCCACGGTCTCACAATACTCATTACAACTTCATTCATGACATTAGGGTTTCATGTAAATTACTGAAAGTTTTTTAATTGCACATACATTATTCCAAGAAGACACTTCAAGTAGTTTCTAGTACAACTCAGTAGTTTCTAGTTTGAACATTCTCCATCCAAAACATCAAAAACAATGCATGGAAATAGGAGAATTGGCTAAGACTCAATATCTAGGCGTCAGCAATTCCCTACACACGTTCTCGAGAAGCTTGACTTCATTGCACCGATTCAAAGAACAAAAAACTGGGGTAATCCTAGTAACTTTTCTAAGTAATCACAACAGAAGCATGATAAGTATGCAACTGCTCACCATCTAGCGTCGTAGCGGAGGAGACTCACCACAGTATATGAGCATGCTCACGTTCAAATTTGGAATTCATGGTTGAGATCTACTACAAAATTGACATCGGATTTGAGTTGCTCAAGTTCCAAAGTCCTACATTGGCCTACTATACAACTAATTCAACCAGTATTTCAGCTCCCGAATCAAAAATGTAAGCAACGAGGCTCTACTTTATAAAGTGCCGCAATATGCTACTTTGTCTCTTGAAGGCTTCCGAAGCAACCAAGGCTTTAATATCAGCACTGAACAATAATCTGCGACACCAGGATCTAAAGGAATGGAATTGTTGTTTTTTTTTATATAGAAACCCTCTCTTAGATGCCTTGGGATGTAGAAGGCTAGCAGTCAGATATGACTTTGTACATGATCTCAATTCCATTGCCTACTACTCACTATTTGACAAGCACATTCAACACTATTTCAAATATTGAGCAACGTTACAAATAATTCAAGTTCCATAGCACATCTACATCTCATCATAAGGAACACCTACGATGTCTATGGTAACACTGGAACATATTGAAAAGAATCTTCAACTGTCCATTGTCCATAACGGACATATCTTAGGACCCACAATTACGAACATGGCAAAGACTAGCATCATGTACAGCCAAATTTGGTTGTGCCACTTTCCAAGCATTCGATCATTGCAGCTTAAACACCGACAGTCCAATCGAGCACCGATGCACATCTATCGCCTTCAATTGCTTGAATTTAATAGCCAAGAATGCAATCTAAGAAAATTTTGTGTCCATCACGAATATTAGCCTTTGGTATCGGATTTCTCACACCATTTGTGCTGTGCATTGATTCTTTGGTGAGCCCCCTCAGAGCAGGATGTCTGAATATTCAGCTTCCACATCTCCTGTCGGAATACTAAACCTCAACTGATCAATAAATAAGCGAGATGCTCAGACTGTAACCCGGACAAATACTACACCTGAAACAGGTTAACTCGAACAAATACTACACCTGAAATTGTCGCCGACGATGAAAATTGAACACATTCTCTTTCTCTATAGAATCCATTTAGAAGATGGTTTTTATTGAAAGAGCATTCTAGTTGAGATTTCATGAATTTACATTCAAGAAGTCAATATCGGTGGAGTTGGAACTCAAAAGACGTTTAAAACTTGTTCAATCTATGAACAGAAGAGACTCAGGCAAGTCCAAACAAGATGATCTGTAAGTGGGATACTTCTTTTTCAACAATCTCAAAGCAGTCCAATCGATCGAGCACCAAATATGGTTGCTACTTCGTCCTTCTAAGCGTTTTGGAGCTCGTTTCAAAACCCTAAACAATAACTAATGCTTGAAACCCTAATCGATGCATGAAGCCATGAAGGGCAACTTGAACAAAGAACCGTGAGGAGGGCACTACTGTCGGTGAGGAGGTAGGGAGGGCGATCAATTTTGTTAGTGAGGAGCACCATCACCGAGATCACCGAGGTCGATCACCGCAAGGCAAAGTTCCGGCGGAGGGCGATAGGCCAGCCGAGGGCGATAGGCCGGCCGAGGGCGACAGGCTGAGGAGCTGAATGCAGCCTCGAAGAGATGGACGCCCGAGTTCCCGCGGGGTGGCTCAGCAGCAGTACGCGAAGCTCCGTAGCTCTACTTTGGACTGAATTCAAGAGGCAGGCAAGAGGCGCAAAAATTTCAGCTCACCTCTTGTCTTGGGGTCGCTTGCAGGCCGTCGTTGCAGATGAAGCCACGGCAAGCCTAAACCACGCATCACCTCTTTGTTCTTGGCAATTCTGTTATTTCTTAGCTTCTCGTAATCAGATGCATCATGCCTGATCACTATCTTCGCCCGTGAGAAACGCACGATTGCACTCGAGAATGGTCGTTACCATGAGCTAGGGTTCCGGTGTGTGCCACGTCGCCCTGGTAAACCAGCGTTGACCTGTCTCTGCCAACTACTATGTCGGTTACAGGCTCCAATTAGGCATGTTACTGCCTTTAGTCATTCGCTTGTATTTTGTTACAGTCTCCTGTCATTCACGTTGAATTGGTAACAGACTCCAGTTATCACCCATAATACTATCTTCCATGTACCAGTAGCTTGTCTGTTGTAGTAACTTACCGCTTGCTAAGTCTGATGTATTTGTCATGTCATATATATTATCCCAATTTTCTCAATCTCATGTGGAAAAATAAAGGTTAAAGATTGGATTCTGTTGTCAAAACTACTTTCCAATATGTACTTTCACTATTTGATGGCAACCTAGAGTAGAAGCGCAACATGCTAGGTCATACTTTGTGAAAGCAGATGTCACATTGGATTTTAGAGTTTATAGGGATCCGTGAGTTTGAAACATAGTAAGGTGTCGAGGGCCTTGTCCAAAACGGGTGATTTCAACTTAGATAGATCAGCCTCTCATATAGATCAAAATTTCAAAGAAAGCACTGGCATGTGACAATAGTCAATACAATAATTCAAGGGTTAGAATTTGGTAACAGAGAAGTTCTCCATTCTTCTATGGGATTTGTATAAATTTTGTTGTTAAGGCTAGAGTCAATTTGTTGAAGTAACAAGGGTGCCTTATATAGAAAAATAAGAAGCATTAGTCATATTGTTGTACAAGTATATCTAGTAAAGTAGAGGATTTACAATATAGTTCAAAAAAGCTCATTACATGGTCAAAGATGACCCTAAACTACAAGGCGATGGCAAAGGTGCCAACTCTAACTAGCTGGTTGATGGTTCAGGGTTTGTTGGTTGCAGGTTAAAAACCTTCTTGGTAGTAGGTTCAAAACTTGTTGGCAACAAGTTCACCTTTTGTAAAGCCAAGCTTACCTTGACGGATTGAGAAAGTGTGTAATTTGGGGAAAAGAAAAAATAGTTTGAGCATTAGTTTTTCTTTTTCTTGCGGTGTTCGGTGTTGCGATTGGGTGTTATATTATAATTTATTGATCTATTTCTAGATTAGATTATGTGGTGAATGATTTGAATCTTGATTATAGATTCTCTAAGTTTTATGACAACTTCCAGTCACATATGTAGTATTTGGAAGTCATATAACACCCTCATGTCATTTGCATCACTATCGCTTGTAATAAATATGGTCGTTTTCTCTTATATGACTTTCTTCTAGTGATATTTTGTTGCACAAAGGTATGCGGATTTTAGTATCTCAAGTGGCATGCAATGTGGTGCAAAATTGTATTGTCATAGCCTCGAAGAGCTCCTTGTCCCCCTGAACGTGTGTTTTGGTTCCTTGTAGACAACGGAAGAAGGGGAAGTCCAACACTTAAAGCATCTACAATTATGGCAAGAGGAAGAGATTCAAGCGGATAACTTGCGATTAACAAAATACCCATGTCCATGCACTGAATATGCAGGAGGGAAAGTTCTTAATCGAGCCACAATTCGGAAGCATCTTCGTAGTCAAAAAAGGGACCGCGTTTTTACAGCGTCGATCTCGGTAAGTGATTGCAACCAACGAGTCCTTCTAACTTAAAGCGATGTGGTTCTATGTACAGCTGTAGACTTTAAAAGTTTGTATTCCCAAATCATGTAGGCTCGGTGGCGACCCATTGTCATATCAGCATGTTTTAAATCACTGTCAACATTCTTAAGTCAAAAAGAGTCCTCCGATCACGCCATATCCACGCCTACATCCACAAGAGTCAGTCGTTTGCGGAATTGGCATTCAGATGTGTACGACGGACAATGGTGCGACGGACCCATTCCAAAGCTAACACGATTCTTATATTGGAAAAGAGATTGGAAAGTGAAGGTGTCCAAATTTCTTTTCATGGGTTGGGGTCTGTTTGCAATGCAACCTGCCAAAGAGAGTCAGGAACTGCTTCCTTTTGTAGAACCACAATACACCTCCGCGGAATACAAAACATTGAGCAAGGCACACCCTCGGATGAAGTTGTACGTGATGCGTGCGGAGTCGGACTTGTACATTGACAGAGATGTACTGAAAGGGAATGTAGCTGGATTCATTAATAGTTCCATTGGGCGCAGTGACATAGGAAATGTTGTGTGGGAGTTTCGCATGTTCCCTAAACCGTGGAACACTTTGGAATGGGGATATGTGATCACCATAGTAACAAGGGACATCCAGGCAGGAGAAGAACTCTACGCACATTACTCCCTGCAGCAAGGCAGCATTAGCAAACGAGTAAATGTAATGAAAGACTAGTTGAGGCTTGAACGGCAGAATTACAATCCCCATCACTAGTATATTACTCAGAGTATAACTAGTATATTAGTCAAATTTTTTTCAAGATGACTAGAAAGAATCACTATTCCCTATTGTAATGTGATTACTGTCAGTCATATTCTGCACAACATGCATTCAATGAGTACCTTCCTTGCGTGAACAACCTTTAACAACATGGATACACTTGTCATGCACGTGAATGGGTTTGCAGGATGAGTACAGCCCCTTGAATTTGGTCCAAAATATAGAGCGGAATACTGAAGACAACGACTCTATGTCTAATTATACATTGGATAGCAACGAAGTTGGAGAAGTAGATGTTTTGCGCATGGTGGCCGATTGCTTCAACAAGTATGACAATGGCAACTCAATGGGGAGCGACACCAGCCTTTCTCATCGTGACGGAGTTGATGTTGCGTTTGTTGAAGCTTCGCATTGTCCGGACGATGGCTTCCTAGTGAGTGACAACAAAGGTTGCGATGACAATGCACAAGAAAAGAACAACCCTATGGAATTAAGAAGGACAACCACGAACATGAACGACGCTAGCGGTATTGTCGTGAACGCCCTATTATGCGAAACAAGACTCCACTTTTTATAGGGAGCTCTTCCAACCGTCTGACCTCCACGCTCATGCTACTTGTTTGTTGCAGCACATTTAGTGTACCAAACAACTTTGTGGACGAGTTGTTGAAGTTATTGCAGGAGACAATATTTCCCAAAGGCAACACTCTCCCAAATACATTTTACGCAGCAAAGTGTTTTTTGACGAAGTCGGAATTGTCCTACAACTCTATACATGCATGTAGAGATGGATGTTGTTTATTTGAAGAAAGATTTAGAGGATGCAACACAGTGCCAAGTTTGCCACAAATCCCGGTAACTATGCCGACAACTCCTGAATTATACTTGTCAAAGTATTGATATACTTTCCATTGATACCTCATTTGCGAAGAATGTACAGTTGCCCGCAGTCGGCGGAGCTCATGAAGCGGCAGACATGCGGAAAAAACAAGGACAAGGTAATGAGATCTGTGGTTGACTCAAAGGCATGGAACCACGTGAATAATAGATGGCCGAAGTTTGCAAACGAAGAACGGAATGTTAGGCTAGGCTTGGCACTAGAAACCCGTTTCGAAACCAAAGCCTTAGCCACTCAACATGGCCTGTCGTCATGCTAAACACAATCTTCCCCTTTAGCTAGTGACCAGATACTTCTTTCTGATGCTCACATTACTTATACCTGGAAAAGAAAATGTGATGGATAAAAATGTGGATGTATACCTAGCACCATTAATTGAGGAGCTACAGGAGCTATGGGAAAGGACCAATTGCATAGATGGATCACAACAAAAAACCGGTGACAATACATTCAAGCTTCGAGGTATGTTATTGTGGATGGTGAACGACTTTCCGGCATATGGATTGATTTCTGGCCAAGTCACAAAAGGACAAAAGGCATGTCCCGTGTGTGGACCCAACATAGTAACGTGGCGCTCAAAAGCGCTAGAGAAAAATGTCTACCTTGGCCACAAAACGATATTTGCCAATGGAGCACCAATGGAGGCGGCAAAGGGTTAATTTTGATGGCCAATCGAAAATGAGACCTCCTCCACGAAGGATGAGCGGTCAAGAGCACTTGCAATCTGCAAATGAGCAACAACAATGGACGGCAAACAACTGTGCAAATGAAAGAGGACAGACGCCACACCCAATACATAAACATGCAGTGAACAGAAGGACATGTCTCTTTCACCTTCCGTACTGGAAAGTACGTGTTTCTAACGCAGTGTTGTAGTGTAACATGACTGTACGTAGTGATTTTATGGGTAGCATGTTCATATGGAGTGATATGATGAGGAATGTGACTAAACACTTTGAGAATGATTGTACTATATGGAATCTAATTTGTGACTGGCCGGAGTCACTGTTCAGGATCTTCTGATTTGACACACGTTGGATGCTATGCACTGTGAAAAAATCATTGCCAAGAATATCATGAAGACCATATTAGGAGAAAAATATACCCTTACAGCCCGCCTCGATATGAAGGAAGCAGGGATACGCAAACATCTTTGGCTTGTACGCAGTAAAAAACACGGCAGCGTTATGTTACCTCGTTCATCATACATTCTTAGGAAAGAAGAGCAACAAGTCTTTGTAGACCAAGTTAATACCTTGCGAACCCCTACTCAATAACTGATATTTAACTAATTATGGACTTACTTGCAACTTATGGATGTATTGCAACTAATGAAGAACCTTGGTTTTATCTGCAGCCGATACATCCCGACATCAGCGACTTTCAAAAGGCCATAACTCACTCAAATTTTGTCCAAATCAAACATATGAGGTGTTTTTTGACATCTACATTTTTGTAGAAATCAAAAAACACCTCACATGTTTAATTTGGACAAAATTTGACTAAGTTATGACCTTTCAAAGATTACTGATGGAATTTAAAGGTAATATCGGCAGATAGCCGACATCATTTCTGGACTATGAATTTGTCCATAATTAGTTAAATATCAGTTCAATACGTCGGGCAGCTAAAGAAGCGGATCAACATGGACGGGCAAATCAATGGCCTTAAATCACATGACTACCATGTTCTTCTTCAGCAAGTGTTGCCACTATGTGTGCGCGCTACAATGATCAAGGAAGTCTGTACGACAATAATAATGTTGAGCCGGGTATTTCGGCGGATGTGTGCTAAGTCCATTGATCTTAAGGCAATAGAAGATACGAGATGCAAAGCGGCCATCGCATTATGCATGTTGGAGAAGGGGTTCCCCCCGTCATTGATTTCTTTGACATTATGAGCCACTTGGTTATCCACCTTGTAGAGGAAGTTGAAATATGTAGACTTGTGCATACTCGATGGATGTACCCTACAGAGAGGTACTTGAAGACTCTCAAAGGCTACGTTTGAAATTGATGTCAACGAGAAGGCAGCATGGCTGAAAGCTACGCTGTAGTACAAGCACTTGGATTTTGCACTGAGTATATGCAAGAATACGACTACTAGACGAAGAGTGTGGGATGATAAAGAAGACTCGTCCATGTACGACAAGATCCTTGAAGGCAACGAGCGTCCACGCCGACTGTCACGTGCTGGCAACTGTCACGACTGTCTATAAATTGGTCCCTACCAATGTACTGGCCTTGATGCTACCTCCATCAGAGTACGCAAAGTTGTATCGATCCATGTATGCATTCGGGAACCACATACGTGTGAGGAGTGCAGAGGCGCATTTGACAACCGCGGACTCGAGAGTAGCCGCAACCTTTCATCAAGCTTGTCGTGCGGGTAGAAAAGATACATATCTTTCAGTTGCAGAGTTGGAGAATGTGGGGTGGTTGGAGGAAATTCTATTAGTGAACTATGGACGATTTGAGGTTGTGTGTATGAGTCTAGCTGTCAAAACAAGCAAAAACTACAAAAGAAATATATTGATCCAAGACTTAGGTTTACAATGAATAAGAGTCCCTTATATACTAATCTCTTGGCTCAACTGCCGAGGCTATACTTTAGCTCTACTGCCGAGGCTATACTTTAGCTCTACTGCCGAGGCTATACTTTAGCTCTACTGCCGAAGTTCTATTTATAAAATTAATAGCGAGTGAACATCCAAGCTTATCAACGAGGCCTTGGCCCATGACAAATGCCTCCTCCTCCTCCTCCTCCTGTGCTGATGAATTAACAAGTGTCATAGAAGAGAATGTGCCCAGGAATATCGATACCAGGCACGCGCGCGCAACAAGCGCTCGTAATCGTCTAAGGCCATGACATTTTGTAATTGGCAAAACAGGTTCCCAAGTAGGCTCCGGCCATCTGTCCACTTTACAAGTAGTTGCCAACCGCGCCCACGACGTCGATGTTGCAACACTCTTTCAACAAAGATACTCGTCCCTCGCTAGTGGATGCCTCGAAAGCGGGATTGCTCAAAACAACACCAGGCTCATTATCATGAGGTAGTTGGGAAGGCAACGGATCCTCATTTGCCTTCTTCACTAAACTCACATGAAAAGCAGGATGAATACCGGCGGTGTATTCAAACGAACCGCATGTGTACCTACGCACTCCAATACACGATAAGGAAGAGCAATCCAATCAAGCTTCTTGATTGGCGGGACGTGTTGATGTTCTTCAACTTCAACCACACACGATCACCCGGACGAAAATCCTCGCCACCGAAAGCGTCGTATTTGGTAGCGTTCTTGAGTCTCTTGCGCAATGGCCATTGCCGTTGTTGCCGATTCACTTGAATTACGCCCGATCTGCTCAACAAGCTTGCGTCCTTTTTCCGCCCGGTGACAACGAAGAACCCGCCTCCTCGGGTATAGTAATATTCATGACCGAATGATGATAACCGTGAGTCATAAAAATGCGACATACCTATAGATCTGCGACACACGATTATTCAATGCCATCATCGCGATCGGCAAATCGAAAAGCCCAATCTTCTTGCTCAAATGTCGTGAAAATACGAAGATATGTTTCAAGCTCTTGATTCGCCCTCTCTGTTGCACCATCTGTCTCTGGATGGAAAAGTCGCCGACAACCGACGACGCGTAATCTTCATCAATCTGCATACTTCGTCCAAAGCGGACTAACAAATTGACTACCACGATCCGACACGATTCTTTGTAGGCAATCCGTGATCTTTGAAAAACTTGCTCTAAAAGTTTGTGAGCCACATCAAGTGCACGAATTGTCTTCATAGGCAAAGAATGATAGATTTGGACAAACGGTCATCACAACCATGATATTTGTACGATCGCCGCTTGGTGCCAATCCGGTAATAAAAACAATGGAGAGCGGTCCAAATCCGTGCGGAATTGGCAAAGGTTTTAGCAACCCCGCTTCTCGCTCCCGCCAAATCTTCGATTTTTCCACACGTTGCAGTTCCGTACAAATCTCCGAACATCTTGTGTCAACCCAGGCCACGTATATTCACGTGCAATCAAGTCACGCGTACCCTCACGACCTGGATGTCCTGCTAGTGGTGAATCATGAGTAGATTGGATCAAACGCGTCCGAAGAGGTTCGTGCGCCGGAATCCATATTCGTCCACGCCAACGCAATCGATGACTGAATCTACAGGAACACTCACTAATCGTGATAGGTAAGCCTCATTCTTTAGGTAGTCGGCGCTCACCATCCATAACCGCCTTTCGCATCTTCCAATAACGATGATTTGTTTGCAGGGCAACATCCCATAATGCAATCATCTCTGCGTCAATAAATGAACATATGGGACGCGGGGTCATTATCGACTCTGTAGCAGGAGCCTCTTTCTCTGAATCTGCATCACCATCTGTGATCCATGCGGATTTAGCGACAACCTTCAAAGCGCCATCATCTCCGTCCAAAAGCTGATGATATCGATTCATGATTCGATCATCATCTGCGTGTTGGGGAAGATCCTATTCCCGACGAGAAAGTGCATCCGATTGAACTTGATCCTTGCCAGGCTTGTGCACGATCTCAAAGTCAAAATCATTCAACTCGTAGGCCCAACGCATTTGCCTCTCGCTCAAATGTTGCTTCTTCTGAAAATAAGCCAAATTGCGATGATCTGAACTCACTTCAAAATGTTGGCCAACAAGTAATGTACGCCACTCGCGGATGCAATGTACAAATTGCTAGCATTTCCTTGTCATGAATCGGATAATTGGACTCCATTTGGTGTGTTTCTTGAGAAATAAACAACCGCATGCCAAAGTCCGTCCACCTTTTGCATTAAGGTGCCACCAACAGCATAACCAGAGGAATCACATTCAATGGTTGTTTCCAAACCTGGAGTCCATTTAACGAGCACCGGCGCATGAATTAATGCCTCCTTCAATCGATCAAAGGCATGTTGACATTTCAATGTCCAATGGAAAGGTTGATCTTTTCGCGTTAGTCGAGTAAGAGGTTCTGCAATGTTAGAATATCCATCTATGAATTGTCGATAATAATTGCAGAAACCTAAAAATCCACGAACTCCTTTCACTTTTGTTGGCGGCTCCCATTGACGAATTGCCTCAAGTTTCTTTGGATCACCGCAAACCCCAACCGGTCTTCACCAAATATCCAAGATACTTAATAGTGCCGCTTCAAACTCGCTCTTATCAAAATCAAGTTGAAGCCTGCGTTAGCAAGCTTACGGATGATCGAGAAGCGCATCACGATGTTTTTTTGATTATCACTATAGATCACCACATCATCAATATATGCGGAGCAGCATATATCCAATTCGTCGCGAAGTATCCAATTGATATATCACTGAAAAGTTGCAGGTGCGCCCGTCAGTCCAAACGGTGTGACCAACCACTCATATAAGCCAAAGCGTGTTTTGAACGCCGTCTTCCACTCGTCACCTTCTTTCACACGTATCCGATGAAACGCAGAGATTACATCAACCTTGGAGATATATTTGGCTGCAGCAATGGATCTTAACGTCTCATCAATGCGCGGAATCGGATAGCTGTCCTTCCGACTCATCTCGTTCAATCGCCGATAGTCAACACAGAATCGCAATCCTCCGCCAGGTTTCTTCACAAATATGACCGGAGCTGCTGCAGGTGAATTACTTACGCGAATAAATCCATTATCCAACAACTCCGTAAGGGTCTTGCGCAAAACTAATAATTGATCCTTGGACATTTGATACAGCGGCATGGCAGGGATGTCATCATTAGACTTCCCTTCAATAAGATTGATCTCGTGATCAACCCCTTTCCTATGCGGGGGCAACGACTTTGCATCTTGTCGATTAAAAGCGTCAATAACTGGCATGAGCCAGTCAGGAGCATGTTGTGCCGGGTCCCTATACACCTTCTGTTGTAGTGCCTTCTGGATGTCAACCAAGCTGGCACTAAAAACCTCTACTGGTTCACCGCTTCTCTGCAAAGTTTGAATCACTGATGCACGTATCTCTTGCATTGGCTCCAACGTAATCGGTCGAGTCTTCACAATCATCTTGAAAGGTTTTCGAATGCAAACCTCTTCTTTAGCAGGTCGAACACTTGCATCATGTCGCTCCATCCAACCTTTTCCCAAGATTATATCATCTATCTGTCCTGGAATAACATAGGCAACAATCTTCTCCTCCATACCATCAATATCGGCCATAAAATTTGCAATTTGGCAAATCATAGGCCGCTTCTTCATTGTCGTAACTTGCTCCAAAGATCTAGGTTGAATAGATGACGCATCCAACCCTCTCCGTCGAACAAATTGCTCGCATACGATTTGCAAAGCATTGGCATCCAGAATCACACAAAGCACGAGTAGATATAATTGAGTTTATTAAAACATCAACATACATACCACCCCGTGTCTAAGTTCGTCTCCTAGATTCTTCAACTTTGACAACCGCCTCCACGCCTCCGATCGAGTCTTATGCGGAAGTCGCTGCTCGTTTTCCGACTCTACATCAGAGTCACAACTCTCCATCTCTTTGACCTCCTCTGTCTTGACATTGCTCTTCTTCTCACTGCGCGCACTATCGAAGTTTTGTCCGCGCTCTCTTTCTTCTTCTTCTCATTGCCTTCACCTTGCTTGGATGAACAGTCATTTGCACGGTGGCCTCGCTTCAAACATAAAAAACAGCGTCCCTCTTGGCGACACCGTTGTTGTTCCTCCAAAGTCAGACGTCTCCGAAGCTTGCTTATTTGGACTGTAGACATCCAATCCATCTCATCTCCATCTGGCCATACGCGATTTGATGTCGCGATCGGAGCTGCACGACCCTTCTGATATTGCAAGCAATCAAGTTGAGAGCCGACCGCCAACAAAGCTTGGACAAACATACCATAATCGATGTACGTCACGGGTTCAATCATCGCGCGTTGCATCTCTGAGTTGAGAGCACCGCGAAGATATCCTATCTTCACCATATCCGGAACCATGGTAAGTTGACTCTCACCAAGCTCCTTCTCAAACTTGGGCAAGAATGTTGCGAATGACTCCCTACCCCGCTTCATTGCTTGAAGCCGATTCAATATACGCTCGCCGCATTCGGGTCGATGTAAATTTGTCAAGATGTTGAATAAAAGTCGCCGCATTGCAACCACGTTGATTTTGGTAGAAAGATACTACCATCATCTGCGCCTTCGCGTCCATCCTCGAAAACAAGTATGCGGCTTGATCTTGAGGTGTACCAAGATGACTCCATCAATTGAAGCTTGTTATCGCTTCGACCTTCCATATCGGGTAGCCCTTGCGACTCCCGTCAAACTTTGAAATATCTGGCAATCGCTTGCGCAATGCGACAACAGTTCCTCCATATTGTTGCTGCATCGATTGCGGCATCATCTGCGATGAAGACGAACCTTCTAAACTCGTGAATTGTCTAGCCGCTGGAGCCACCTGCGACTGCTGTGCAACCAACTGCTCGATAGCCAACTTCTCAGCTTGCTGAGAAGCTTGAAGTTGTGTGCGCAACCTCACGATCTCCTGTTGATAGTCTTCCGCCGTAATTTCTCCTTGCGCCTGCTGCTGCTGCTGCAAGATCTCATCATCGATCATCTGGGCGTTCTCTATCTCAAAAAGCAACACCTCTCAATCAACTCTTCAGGCTTCGCAAAGCCTTCAAATGCGTCCCGGTTCTGTGGCTATCTTCAATCACTACCACGAGGGTGGATAAGTTCCTCAATCTAATCAATGTCCTACTTTTGTCGTTTGAAAAAACAAGGGAGGATGAAGCCCTTCAGAAAATCAAAAGAAGTCTTGGATTATGTAAGAGTCTAGCTGTCAAAACAAGCAAAAATTACAAAAGAAATATATTGATCCAAGACTTAGGTTTACAATGAATAAGAGTCCCTTATATACTAATCTCTTGGCTCAACTGCCGAGGCTATACTTTAGCTCTACTGCCGAGGCTATACTTTAGCTCTACTACCGAGGCTATACTTTAGCTCTACTGCCGAAGTTCTATTTATAAAATTAATAGCGAGTGAACATCCGAGCTTATCAACGAGGCCTTGGCCCATGAAATTGTGGTTCTATATTGCAATTGGGTGATTGCAAATATGAGAGGAGATGGCTCTACAATGAAGCGCGATGATTACAGTTTCACCACCGTAAACTTGGAGAGACTAATCCCATACTTTGCACAATTATTTGTCTTCCCACTCCACATCGAATAGGTTTTTTTTGCATCTGAGATGGCCAAGCGTGGATGGGAAGTTGTGTTGCGGAGAGAACCGAAAGGAGCTCGGTCCTCCTCCAAACATCACATCTCCGATGAAATCCAATGCATATCATTGAATAGAGCATGTGATTTTCCCGGTCTCGAATCTACGAGCCTAGATTTGGATGTCTTACCACAGACACCTATTCTCGTTGGTGCAGTGGAAGTAGCCCCAGAGGTGGTTGCCAAAGTATTAGATCGCTTTAGCCAAAATGACACATCGCAATAGAGTCTCAATCGTGCAATGATTAAATAGAGTCTCAATAATTAAATAGAGTCTCAATCGAAGCACGATTGAGACTCTATTTAATCATTGACAGTTTTATACATTTCAATCGTTCACCATATATATAGAAACATATATTCACATGTGCAAACAGAATGACCAAACACCTATTGGATCTATATACATCACAACTATCCATTCATGCATGTTTGGTCATATCTAGTACAAATGAAAATGCAACTTAATGTAAACAGAAAACGCATATAACTCTGCAAACTATATGATCAATCTTTCAAAGTTTACAATAGTTTAGAGTCACGTCGTAGATTAAGGTACTATAATACAACCCTTATACAAACTAGAGTTCTCTCATACCACTAAACCTAGTCACACCACTATGTTCTAGAAGTATTACAAAAAAGTCTATTGAGTCTTTGAGCGATTTATGTCTTCATCAAATGAATTATAAAACCTAAACTACAATTAACCCTTAATTTCATTGTGCCAAATTAAAAATGACTAAATATTCGACACAAATCATCTTCATTAAATGAATAAACTAAATTCCCATACTATGCAGTGAATGGAAGGGCCAAAATATATGTTCCCTTTCCAAGGCAGTCTATATAATCTTATGCAGCCTGATTAATTTTTTTTTAAAAAAAAGAAAAAAAAAAACTGTAGATAAAATATGACTGCAAAATATGACTCCTCCTAGTATATAACTGCAAGATATGAATGGACGTACCTTGCAATCGTTCTCGTTTGTTCCCTATGAAGGTGTACGACCCTCCCATGCACTATACGGTACAACTGGCAAATATGACTGTAGAATATGACTACAAGACATATTTTCAACTTCACGATCCACTGACGGTTTTGCACTTTCGCCCCAAAAAAATATGACTGCCTCTAGTCGCTTGTCATCCCCAGTTATATCTTCCTAGTCATTAAGTGTAGTATTCTGCCGTAGTGACGTCTTCATCCGAGCGATCGACCTTAACTGTCAAGTCGGGTGGGAGGAGTCGCTCCACTCGACTGCGTACCAGTGTATTTAAAGCGGGTGACAATTGAAGAAGATCCTTCCACGTCACCTGCAATTTGCAATCTTGGACCTTGTCCCAGATCTTCTAGTGCAAGTTCTACATTGCCGACGCTGTTATGTCGGGTGTGTGTTTGTATGCTCGGGAGTCGACCGTCTATGTGGTATAGTCGGTTGCTGTGGTAACGCCTCTAATCCTAGTCGGATAAATCCGCAGTCGGCTGTTGGCGATGTAGGTTCCATCTCGGCCTGGAGCTGGCGGACCTTATCCATCATGTGGTCGCGTAGAATCTCCTGGGCTTGCCAGTCGGCAGACTCCAACTCTTGTTGGTCGGGTATCGACTGGTCAGGTGTCTGCTTACTCCTTGTCACAGCTGCTACAGTCACTATGCCGACGAAAGGTGACGGATCCCCTTCGATTACGACAGATGACGTGCTTGGCGTGGTGTCCCTCGTCTCTTGGCTCAAAAACTTGACTACTCGTGGATCTGTGAGCATGGGGCACAAATGGGTCGAATGGTCCATACTCTTTCAGAGACAGCATGGGAACTGTCGAGGGCGGCGCAAACTCGATGTCAGCTGGACTAGTGCAGCTGATGCTGCGGAAACTGTCGTGTCTCTGCGGCGCGTTTCTTAGCGTAGTCACTTGTCGGGTTGAGCACACTTGCCTTTCTTATAGGTTGGCATGACTACTGGCTTTGTGGCCGTTGTACGTGACTGCAGACTAGGGGGCGGGTTACTGGACTTACTTGGTCTTGGAACGGCCGTTCTTACATAGCTCGTCGACCGAGTACCAGGGTTGTCAGGACGACCGGACGAGGGGGCGACCGGTCGACCATGGTCCGGTCGTCCTCAGCCCCTAGGACCTGTCGGTGACATAACGGGTTTTTTAGAATTTACCAGGGGTAAATTACCGTCCGACCGGTGGCCGACCGCACCCCCGTCCGATCCTTTGACCAGCCGACCGCACCCCTGTCCGACCGTTTGACCGGCCGACCGCACCCCCGTCCAACGCTTGGTCCGGCCGACCGGTGGTGGGACCGGCGTTCCCTAGGCCGACCGGTGTGCGGACCGGCGAGGTCGGCTGCCGACCGCTGTGGCGACCGGCGAGGTCGGCCTCCAACCGGGGTGACGACCGTCGAGGTCGGCCGCCGACCGGGGTGACGACCGGCGAGGTCGGCCGCCTACGAAGGCCCGACCGGTCAAATTTCAACGGTCAAATTTCAAATTTCAACAGTCAAATTCAGGGTTGAAGGTATATAAGAGAAGAGACACAAGGCCTCATTTCACTTCCGAATTGTGAATGCGACCCAAGGTCTCTGAGCTGCATAACTTTATGTTATGTGTCCGTTGCTTGGTACGTATTGAGTTCGGAAGTGCAGAGTTCGTTTACGAACTCTTGACATTTTTTCTACATATCTACTACCACGTTTGTTCATTTTGAGGTGTCTTACCTATCAAAATGGCCAACAAATCATCCTCACCTTGGTTCACTGATGTTCATGAAGTACAAGGCCAACCTACCGCGACCCCAACGGTCCAATGCAATCTCTGTCATAAGGTTATGAGCAAAAGGCTAGAACGGCAGCTCAGTCACCTTGGCTATGAAGGCAAGCGTGGGGTCCGCCTTAATACAGTAACGCTTTGTCCAAAATTGAACACCCGAGTGATGGATTTATTTCGAAGATGTGACGGGCGGTTCCCTCCACATAATGGAGAAATGAGCGGTGCACATTCAATCCCATCGTCATCAGAAGTTCCAAATGTTGGCACGCCAAGGTCCACTGGGGGAGACTCTTGCGTGGGATCCTCTCAAGCTACCCCTTCGATTCCATCAACACCTTTAGTTGGATCAATCTCCACCGTTCCTAACTTTGCGGGACAAGTGAGGGTTGGTGGGCATATCAGTAGGGCAATGAAACAATCTGTGATTGAAGATGGTTTTGCTGAAGCGGATAGGCGGGAACTAGACATACTTTGGGCAAAGTTTTTTTATGAAGCAAACGTACCGTTTGCTGTAGCACGGAATCCCGCCTTCAAGGAAGCTGTAATGAAAACTGCGTCTTTCCGAAAACCATATGTCCCTCCTTCTTACCATGACATTCGGACAAGGTTGCTGGGACAAGTAAAAAGTGATCTAGAAGGAAAACTAGATAGTAGACTCAAGGAGAGCCTTCGGAAGTTCGGGGGAACTTTAGCCATGGATGGATGGTCATCGTGAGTAGTCGTCGCCCTCTTGTGAATGCAATGCTAGTGACTCTATTTGGAGAGCTTTTTCTTGGCGCCCGTCGATACTCACGGCAAAGAAAAGAGAGAATGTATATGGCCTCTATCATGGTCAAGTTCATCAAACAAGTTGGCCCGAGAACGTTGTCCAAGTCCGCACGGACAACGCTTCGTAATGATTAATGCCTCTCGATTAGTCGTTGAGGATTATCCCCATATATTCATTCGAGTGCGCCAAGCATGCGATGGATTTGTTGTTGGAAGATTGGGGAAAGGCGTCATGGGTGAAAGAAACTTTGGAAAAGGCCAAGGGCTTGGTCAAGTTCATTAAAAATCGTCAAATGCCTTTAGCCGTGTTTCGTAAACACGAGACAAGGTTTAGCCTATTGATGCCAGGAAAACAAGATTTGCGTGCAATTTTATAATGATAGATCGCTTAATGCGGGTTCGGGAATCATTGGAGCAAATCGTTGTAGATCCCGGTGGTTGTCATATGCCACGAAGAAGTCTCTATCGCTAGAGATAAATTCTTCGGAGTCCCATAACGTAAGAAAAGTGGTTTTGGATGACGGTTTTCGGAGGCGTTGTACAAACTTCCGAGATATGGTGGCCCGATGAGTGTATGCTCTTCGGGAATTCGACGGCAAGGAGCCTTGTACGGGCAAGGCTTTGCATATCGTTCGTCACTCGAGAAGCATGTCGACGCTATCTCTGAACCATTTTCTCTCCCGACGGATTTAGCGGACATTGCGAAGGAGAACTTTTACGCAAGGAAAAAGATGATGACAACAGATCTGCATTGTCTTTGGTGCACTTTTGAATCCTTATTTACTACATGACAAAGAGTTAGCGAGATGATACCGAGGTCTGGCATGGGTGCAGGCGTGTTCTAAAAACTCTATGTGCTCCGGGCACTTATCATGATGTGGCAAATGAATATATGGCATTTCGAATGAGGAGTGCACCATTTCATGAGATGTTGGATCCTAATGAGTCGAAATGTTCTCCCTTTGTTTGGTGGGAAATTGAAGGGTTTGTTGGAAAACTCCTTGCTCCGATTGCAAAGCGAATCCTAGCACAAATAGTGTCATCGTCGGCGTGCGAACGCAATTGGAGCAGTTACTCTTTCGTTCACGATAGGAAGCGGAATCGGTTGCTACCGGAAAGGGCTGATGCCTTGGTCTTTGTATACACCAACTCAAAGTTACTTGCAAACGCAAAGTTAACGGATGAGAAGAGGTGGTACTCGGAGAACTTGCATGTAGAGGATCGTGACGTACGTAACTCCGAGGATGAAGAAACCCCCCATAACTCAATTGGTGAAGGCCTTGCGGATCACGTTTTAGAGGACCTAGAAGATGACCTCAATAGCATCCCCGCTATGAGCTTGCAAGATGCTTTGAACGTCCCGACCACCACGTATGACTTTGTTGACGATGATGCTGAGGCGGATGATCCAGATGAATTGTTGCCCCTAGCTCATTTACCATGGTTTCAAAAGGATACCGACAAAGTCACTTGTGATAATACCCCTCGTACCGGACTAACTCCAAATACGGACGAGAATGAGGTTCTGAATGAGAAAATCGTGGGGGATGATACACATGGCTGTACAGTAACGTTTGATCCAATCACGGGAAATATGACGTCCGCCACTAGGGACGAACCTGCGTTTCCTACTGTTGCCTCTCGGTCTCTATTTCAAAAATGTGCTGTAGAGGTCCCTACAGTGATGGAGAAATCTTCCAAACGTTTGGTGTCCCTTTCAAATCAAGTGCGACCCCGAACACTACGTACCAATTCCGGCGGAATCTCTAGTGACTCGGATGTACCGCTTCTTCAATTGGGATACAAAAACCTTCCAGGAGGTTCAAGGCTACGGAAGAAGGAGCCTCCAAGAGTTATGACGAAACGTAAAGCTCCAATGCTTCCGTTTCTTCATGATAAACCGAAGAATCCCCTTGATGCCATTGAGAATGCGGGAAAATTCAAGATCATTCATCCGGGAAGTCACAAACGAAGAATCAAACAAGAAGTTAGTACCGATTTTGAAAATGACCCTACGGGATCTAGCGGAGCTGAAGTCAAAGGAGACAACAATTACGCAATTCCCACCAATGTGGATGAATAGAAATTAATTACATGCTCAGACACGTATTAGAGGTCAAGCATACTTCGTGTATGTTTCGGATAGTATAGCTCGTGAAACTTTATTACCAAACAGTTGATGTCTTCGTACTTTATTTTGTCTGAAAATGTTGGTGAATAGTCAACAAAAGACTATTACATCATAAGAAATAAAAAACTTCATTACAAAAACCATGCATTACAAATCCAAAATGGTACGCGACTCTATTCCGGGAACTATAACCGTTCTAAACCGTCTACGCTTCTATTGGATTTCTATTACATCGCAACTGAATGCTCTTCTGTATCAATCGTATGTGCTATACTACGAGTCCGGGGTCTTTGGCTTTAGCAATTCTACCGCCCTCGTCGTATTCTTGATCCACTGCAACAATTTCTCTGTTGTTGCCCGACATCCAACTCTCATCGCTCTCATTGCCATCATCCCTTTTCCGTTTCTTGGGTGGGTTAGCATTTTTGGAACGGAAGATTTTCATGGCCTCCTCGATTCGTCCCACCACATCCTTCACAAAGGAGTCCTCTGCCGTGATAGACACCAATAACACCGGCTTGGGGCCTTGATCATTGTCGTCCAATGAGTAATGATGTTCTTAATGCGCCACTCAAATTTCTCTACCGCCTCCCAGAAAGTACAGTCTGCGTCTTTGAAAGATTCCTCCTTCGTTGAAATCTGTAAGTGTGCGGCCTCTTCCAATTTCGCTAGGACTAAAATCCTTCCAATCGGGCTATCATCGTACTTCTTGTACTCCTCTTCAAACTCAATGTCACTTGTTACCTCATGCCACAAACCATCTTCTCCCTTCTCCACTCTCTTTGGAGGGAATCGGAAACGATTGTGTTCGGTACTCCAATGTCCTCCAAAGTTGCGGCAAAACATCTCTCGTTGCTCGCTGTCTTCAATATCTCGCGCCCTAATCTCCACCTCGTAGTCACGTGTCATCCAAAGAAATGGATCTGTCTCGCCTACATACTGCTTGAGGAGCTGGTGTTTTGATGTTGAACTATCCCATTCAAGTGCTTTCCCCCACTCACGAAAGTTGTGAAGTTTCTTTGGAAGTTGATCCAAAGGGAGATTCCATCGGTTGAACTCGTGCCCAGGTGGCATGACATCGCGCATCCCCATCACTTCGTAGAATCTCGTGCTAATTGGAGAACGACATATAGGACATGATGATTTTCCCCGGGCAGCGCTTGCTATGCAAGTAACATGAAAGTTATGGCCACATTGGCCCAGTGTGTACGCTCCTTCTGGACCGAAATGATATCGGCACATGCCACATTTTTCCTTCAGTATTGTCGGGGGGGGGGGGTCGTTTGTGTAAACTATATTTCGATTTGATTCCACAAAATGCGATGAGAATGAGTTGTATGGCACCCATCCTTCTGCCACTTCCAAACTCCAATCAAAATCATCATCTTTTCCCATCCGATTGAAATTTGTTCGCTCCATCATCTCCTCCACATCACCCCAAATAGTGACCTTAGTAGGTTCGTGTTCTCGTAATCTTTCGTATTTTTTAAATTCCTCCAATGATGTATTCACATGTTCACTCGAACCATATGATTTGGCGGCGATCTTCTTCAGATCATGTTGTGCCTTTGAAACCATGGCCTCCCTATCTTGTAGTCGGTGAACCCAAGCCAACCAAGGCAATATGTTCTCTTCGCGTGGTGTATCCACATTTCTTAATGCCATTCGTATGGATTCTAGTTCAGCTCGTGCCTCATCTCTCTGCTTCATCATTGCCTCCAATTGCATTTCCAATGTTTCTTTAGGACATTGATTATGTAGGCAAGCTTTTCCCTTCGAATGTGTATCATCCCCTACACGCACGCCTCTCCTTCCATTGTCCTCCGATTCCGTATCATCTTCCAAATTGATGATTTGTTTTCCTTTATCCTCGCGTATTGAACCGTACTTCCTTCTCATGAATGTCCTCTCTTTGTCTCGTAGGGCCCAGGCTCGCGTGATGGAGTACCTTTCATCTCCGGGCCATCACTCTTATTATTCCCATCATAATTAGACGGGGAAAAGATCACCTTCCCTTTCGATCCTTTCTTCAATTTTTGAAATTGGAGAAATATCTTTGGGTTTAGGGAAGATCTTCCACATCACCTTCTTCGGGAGCATTCAAAATGTTCATCGCTTCCTCCATGAGTTTGCGATGAGTACGGATTTTCTGCGCTCATATCCATTAAGTTTGAAATCATAAACCACCTTTTCAATCACGGCAATTGCTACGGAATACTTCGCCTCAAGACTACAAATATCCTCCAAATCCTTTATCCTTGATTTCATAAGCGGGAGAAATTTCTCGATAACTTCTCGTAGTCTATAGTCTGCGTCTAGCATTCGAGGCATCATTAGGGCAAAAGTTTGAGACATTTCTAAAAACTGTGGAGCCATAGCAGCAAGAACTTCAGTCCCGATTTTCATATCGGCCCCAACTTGCAATATTGAGGTTTTTTTGGTCTCTTCCCACTTCAACTTCGTCACACCATCCGGAGCCGAATCCTCCCATATGATCTTCGCCATTTCTTCACAATAAGTGAGAAACTCTCTTAGTTTCTTGTTGCTTGGTACTCCTTCATATATCTCTTCGAAATTTGACATCCAATCCTTCTTCATCAGCGGAGTAATGGAATCTGGCATGGATGTTGTTTCCATTCGTTTACTTGGCCCTGCCTCATTCGATTTTGGATTCGAGAAGGTCAAATTTAGGCCATTGGGAATAATAGGGTTATCTAGAATGAGAGGGGACAGTACCTCTTCCACTACATTCTCTAAGTCCCCCACCTGATCTTGCACTGCATTCGCCTCTTCCAGTGACTGTTCTCCAACTGCTTTTACATCCCGAAGCCTATCAACTGAAGATTGTTCGTTTGATAGACCATCCGTGGCAAGAGGAATGTCTTTATCCTTTGTAACGACATTCTCATCATCTGTTGTATCCTCCACAGCCTTTGTTTTTTTTTTTTTCCTCAAAAGCTCCAAAATATGCTTTGTCAAGGCTGATTGTGGATCAAAGCAATCTGGGATATGCTTCTGCTTCCTCTCAATTCGAAGCAGATGTTGAGTATTAGTTTGGTACGTGCTCCAATTTATCTTCCGCTGCAGTATCTACTCAGCATACAGCATTGCCAACAATTGGTAACAAAAGTACCCTTTTGTTTTGGCACGATCCCCGAACAAGGCCCGCCATACTTCCTCTACACGGTGGATAAAGTGATCATCCTTGCATGTTGTCGGGTTGCAAGAAAAGTTCTTGGTATGAACTGTATGACATTCTTTAGGCCAAAGTTTGCAAATGTGAAACATCTTCACATATTTCTTGCAAATTTGAGCGGTCCAATACTCCGTCACCTCCAGTTCCCAACCACGTTCCGCTTTAATGTCTTCATTCTCTAAAATCTCCCAATTCAGCCCATGAGTTGCACCTTTTTGTTTATTCCACTTCTTAGGCGCCTCTGCTGATATCATCGAATTCTCCACCTCCATACTCGTGTTCACGTTCTCAGTCGACGTCATCATGCAAGTATCACCGAAAGATCCACGGGACGAAGTAGCCGCAACAAATGTGAAAAAAAACCGACCCCCTTCTCCTCTCCAACTAGAATGCAGCAGGCGCCTTAGCAACTGGAGAACATTCGAATTGGGTTACCATGAGGAGAGAAAGTGGTGCAAAATGAAGCCGGACGGCCCTTTATAGTGCCCTCATGCCGGACCGGCCGACCGAACCGCCGACCGGGCCTGGCCGTCGGAAGCCCCGGACCGGCCAACCGATCGCAGGACCGGCCATCGGGCATTTCGGGACCGGCCGACCGATCCCCCGGACCTGCCGACCGATCCCCCGGACCTGCCGACCGATCCCCCGGACCGGCCGTCGGGCCATTCGGGACCGGCCGACCGATCGCCCGGACCGCCCGAGCCTGGCCGACCGACCCTGACCGCCGAACCTTCGCACGCGGGGCCTGGCGGACCGGCCGCCGGCCGCCGCTCTAAACCCTAACCCAAAAATTTCTTGGGCCCGTTTACAAACCCTATGCATCAACCAATGATAATCTATCTCTCTCTAAAATTTTAAATTTGGGCCCTCGAAGTGGGCATTAGGACTTTATATTGCAAGATCCACTCTATGACCCACTTTGTAAAGTAGAGCTAAAGTTAAGGCCCACTTTAAGTCCAAGTGGGCTCAACTCCAAATGGGCCCAACTTCAAATGGCCTCTAATATAAAGTGGCCGTAAAAAGTGCCAAAACCCCTCAAAACCACCTTGTTATGAATTTCACTTCAATCTGAAAATGATGAAATTTCATAAATTCTCTTGTGTACTAATACATTATCATCTCGCAATCTATGAGGCTCTATGAATCAAACTTTTATCCACATGACTTACAATAGTATGTGTATTAGGGCATCCTCAATGGACACTAAATAAACGCCCTCTGTACCAAATTCTATCTTTTGAGTGATTGTGAATTAGAAAATACAATTACCATCGTTAGAAGCGCATGTAAATAAACGTGAGATAGATCTCAAGAAAAAAGATATGTGGATAAAACTTTCTTCCCAAATTGAATAAACTTTCTCTACCAATTTGAAGTTTTTTTTTTTAGGTTTGTTTTAGGTTTTTTTTAAAAATTAGACCTAGTTGCATAAAAGTTCCTACTTAACCGTCTCCCTTGGAACGAATTTCTTATACTAATAGGATAATTATAAACTGGTAATTAGTGTTCTTCAACAAGATAGATAGATAAGAATTCCAATTTTCATATCGAATATAACAATTGTATATAAATATAACCAAAGAACTCACAACAAAAAATAGTCCCTACCTTCTTACCCACGAGTTTATATATCCACCTAAAAGTCTTTCTATAGTCTTTTACTTTCCTATTTCTAAAAATAAATCTTATCAATAGATCAATTAGAGAAATCTAACTCTTCATGTATTTAAACTATTTATATTTAAAGTAGGATGTGTATATTTATGTATATACTATGTATTAATAAATTAGAATATGCATATTTATGTATGTACTTTCTATTTTCAAAGTGGAATATGTATATGAAGGTATTTATTATATATAATATATATTATAATTGTATTGTATTATGGTTGAATATATAATAAATATATTATTTACTATATACATGTATAGTATGTATATTTATCTATTTAATTTTTGAATTATAGTTCTAGCACACAAAGTAGAATTGATTTGCTTTACCTCTAAATATGTGTTTAAAGAGAACCACTATTTATATAGAACTAGTTTACCTCTGAATAAATTTTTAGCCTTAAATCGCTATTTATGTAGAGTGACTTTACCTCTAACTATGTTTTTAGCGATAACCGCTATTTATGTAGAGTGACTTTACTTCTAAATATGTTTTTAGCGAAAACCGCTATTTATGTAGAGTGACTTTACCTCTAAATATGTTTTTAGCAAAAACCGCTATTTATGTAGAGTGACTTTACCTCTAAATATGTTATTAGCAAAAACCGCTCTATCTTTACCGTATAGTGTATATATATTATTTATTTAATTCTTTTCATTTCAGAGGGGACCCGAGTTCAGAACCAGCATCCGGGATGAGACTATAACATGTCCAATATATAATAAAGGAATTAGCCTACAAAGGTTTGTAAAATAATGTATTGGATATGGAAAAATAAAAAAATTAGCCAGGAAAAATTAATAAATCCTAGACCATAAACCTTAAATCCTATCCACAAGTGATTTTATCCACAATATACTCTAAATGAAAAAGCGATGGCTATTCAAAATATTCTATTCTCTAAACAATCAATCGAAGATTCTAATATAAGAATAATCAACTTCTTTTAACATAAAATTGAAGTACTATACGTGTACAAGATCAAATATGATTATAACTTTATAAGTTGATGCCATTATTGCCATATGTTAAAAACTTATAGGGTGCGATATTTTCATAAATTTATTTGTAACGCTTTTTACTTCTCGTAATTTATGATCACAAAATAGAAAACAATAGAACTGTATTTCTATTACCTTTGTAAGAGGTAAATAAATAATTACTCAAATAAATACACTAAGAAAAATGCTACAAATAATTATTTAACGAGAATATGTGCAAATTAAGTACAATTATATGTACTAGGATATAAATATACTCTTAGCATAGTTCAAGGCTGTCCAACAAAAATAGCCAATAATAGAATTAGTTGTTTAAGCACAATGTTTTTTAATAATAAGTACTACTAAATTAGATACACAACGATGAAGTTATTTCTAAATGCACATCAAATAATATAGACCATAAAATGTGGACAACTTAAGGGCTAAATAGGAAGTTTAAATATTGACTAATACGGTAATACCAAAGTTATGAAGACAAGATACTCACACATGCTCACCTACATTTAATATATACTTAGATCTCTCCAATGTTAGACATAAGTATACTCTCATCAAGGAATAGCTAAAAGTCTCGAACGTGATATGAGAGGATTTAGGGCCACCTCAAAGTGCACAATAGGGGCCAAGCCATTAATGGGGCCAATACATGAGAACATCTCGTTGGAGAATGGATCAATTTTTGACAAAAGTTGGAACATTCAAGAAATGAATGTCGATTCATGGCCTAAAAGCGTTTTCTTCATTCAAATTAAGAAGGAATATTTTTAAAAAATAAAATCAATGAGAACAAATCAAAAACATGGACTCTAGCTAATAATAAGAATTGGCCCCATAACCTTCGTTTTCCTTCTAGAAATGGGCACCAACTCCCAACACCTTCACAAATGGGGGAATTGGCATGGGAGATATGTTGGCCTTGACTCCTCTTGTAAAGAGTCCCTTATTATAGAATTATTTAGAGCCTAGAGTATCTTTGTCATAAAACATTCTTGTTTCTGACAAAGAGATCTTCCCGACATTCCCTTGTCAGAACATTCCCTACCCTGATTTAGATGCCACGTGGACGAGAGACGCTAAATATAGAAATGCAAATATGCAATGCAGGGAAGTGAGAGAAGTTGTGGAAACGGGGAGTTTTGGGGAGAGGCAAGAAGAGGAGGGGGAAGGAGGTACGCGGGCCGACCGGTCGGTCGCCAGGCCGACCGCAGGCCGCCCGGTCGGTCTCCGGGCCGGTCCCCGGTCGCTAGGCCGGTCCCCGGTCACCTGGTCGGTCGGTAGGCCGGTCATGCGGTCCCTCAGATCGGTCGGCCGGGCACGAGCGGCCCAGATTGACCGATCGTACATCACCATCGAGCCGGCCGCTTGGGGTTTTTTTTTTCTTTTTTTTTAATTCTTGGTTTCCAATGTATTACTGAAATCTTTCAAAATTTCATAGGATCCTTTTTAAATTTTAATCCCTCTCAGATTTCTGTTATTAGATTCTCAGTGATTATTACACAATGAAAAAAGGAATCCTATGTTGATTTGTGAAATGCTATATATTCTTTATTCACGGATAGGGTTTAGTGGTTTAGGGTTTAGGGTTTAGGATTTAGGTTTATGGTTTACTTGGAGATTTCATAATTGCAGTAGCTTTGTTATATGAATTTTCACTTCAATCTGGAAATGATGAAATTTCGTTAATTCTCTTGTGTACTAACATATTATGATCTCGTAATCTATGAGGCTATATGACTCAACTTTGGGCCACATGACCTACAACTATAACTCTATTACAATATTGCATGGTTGAGAATGTAAATTGAGCATCCTCATTTTAATATAGGACCCTTATTTTTGAAATGCGACATTTGGTTAAAAATGGGCACTAAGTTTGGGGAGTCTATAATCTTAGATCCCCTATGTTGAATGTTGAAAATACTACCAATGTATTCCTTGCAATAAACTTGTGATTTATTCCATGTCAATAACATCTTCAAACAAAAATAAATAAAAAATAGATTATTTTGCAAATAATAACAATGCGATGGAGAAAAGTGGCATTGTAATCGATTAAAAATATAATTCAATACTACACCATACATACACGAATCCATTATTTTCATTCCACACACAATTGAGTTTCCAAAGATTTCCAACACCAATCTTTATAAGTTGATGTCATATGTTAAAAACTTATAGAGTGGGATATTTTCAAAAATTTATTTGTCTCCCTTTTTACTTCTCTTTATTTGTGATCGCGAAATAGAGAACAATAGAACTGTATTTCTATTACCTTTGTAAGAGGTAAATAAATAATTATTCAAATAAATACAATAATAAAAATGCTAGTAATAATTATGTAAAAAGAATATGTGCAAATTAAGTACAATTATATGTCCTACAATATAAATATACTCCTAGCTTAGTTCAAGGGTGTCAAACAAAAATAGCCAATAATAGAATGAGTTGTTTAAGCACAATGTTTTTTAAGTTAAGAGTATTCTTATGTCTAAATGTGGTCAACTTAAGGCCTAACACGGTAATACCAAAGTTATGAAACTAAATGGTCACACATGCTCTATAACTCTATTACAATATTACACGGTTGAGAATGTAAATTGTGCATCTTCATTTTAATATAGGACCCTTATTTTGGAAATGCGTCATTTGGTTAAAAATAGGCACTACGTTTGGGGAGTATATAATCTTAGATCCTATTGCAAAAAAAAAACTTATTTTGTTCCTATAAGTCATTTTGAAGTATTCTAATTATAATGTGAATAAGAATGATATTAGAAAATATGAGTAATTATTATATACGGTATAAATAAAACCACGTCCATTTACATAAAATTCAAGTGGGTTAGACTCAACGAATTTGAAAGAAACATATATGATAATAAAATTAAAGAGTATATGATGAAAGTAAATGATGAAATTTTGCTTTTAGAATTAAATTTTTTCTAAATATAGTATGTAGGTTGTAGAGTTTAATATTCTCAAGTATACATATAATGAACGTTTGAACTCAATACTATTGTAAGAATACGAAATGCTAGAATGAAATCCAATAAGTACATATAATTCATACAGGAAGCCAAAAGAATACAAAGCATGAATGTGAGAAAGATTCATTATAATGTAGGAGTTAGGAGTAATGATCAAACGCATTTTATATTATTTATATGCATTCTCTATGCTTAAACATTACCTCTACATAAGTTAATTTATATCCATAAGAGTCTTATAGAAATATAATATTTTAAACCTCATTCACATGGAAGACACAAATTAGGATACACTAGATTCTATCATCCCTGGTTCTAAATTTGGGATGCATGTATGTATAATGGAATTTATATGTTATATGTTTTATACCTACACATATTTTCATGAATGCCAATAGCCTTCTATTATAGTTCATGATAAAATTTATTTTTTTGCTAATACATGTTCATTGTAAGTTTGTAACCCTTAACCTCAAATGCCCAAGGGGGGTGTAGACTCTAGAGCCTAGAAACACACGTTTTGCAAAGTGCGAGAGAGGAAAATGAAGGTTAGCTATCTAGATCTCAACCGTACAACATTGTAGAAGACTTGGTTTAGGTCATGTGGAGGAAATTTGGACTCATGAAGCCCCATAGATTGCGAGATCATAACATATTAGTACTCAACAAAGATCATAAAATTTCATCATATTCACCTTGAAGTGAGAATGCAATTATTATAGGTATTAGTGTGGATTGAAAAGTAGGTCCTTTGCTCAAAAGTGAATGGCATATCTTCGTCGCATCTTGGATGGAAGTAAGGTTTCCGGTAGAAAAACAAGTTCCAAAGTCAAATACAACCGAACTAACAAAATTGAAATCCAACGATGGATGAATGAGAAACTTCTGCTAAAAAACCATGTATTATTTTAACTTTTCCAAGATAGAACATCATTGCAAAATAATCCAAGACCTAAACTATTAAAAAAAAATTCCTTTCTTCGTGGGCCATGGGAAAGCATGCCCCATGTTTAAAAAAAACAAAAAACAAGACTTGCCGACCGGGCGGGGGGACGACCGACCGCCTTGGAGGCCGGCGACCGCATCGGACGGCCAGCGACAGCCCACGCGACCCCGTCGGACGGCCGCCGTCGGATCCGTCGGCCGCAGTAAATCGGGCGGCCGCGATGGACCGGCCGGATCCGACGGCCGCGATGGATCTGTCGGCCGATTGGGCGGCCTGGATCGGTCGCCATTGCGGGCATCGGATTGGCCGACCGATGGCGGAATTCACCGCTGCCGACCGAGATCGGACGGCCGGGGCCAGCGGACGAATGCCGACCGGCCCCGATCGGCATAAATAGCCGACCGGGGGCTCATTTCCCTTCACTCTGGTGTGCGCCCTGGTCATTTGTGGTTTTCCATGTCGATTGCGCTCTCGAGTCCCCTCTTGATAATCGACCCCATTTTTGCGTTTTTTTTTTTTTTTTCTTGTGGGTGAACAATATGCCGAGGAACGACGTACTAGTGCACCCAAGGGCAAGGCCCCGGAGATGGGAGGAAGCAATCGATGATCCAAATTGTGTCGCCGAAGATGGATGGGAAGATGAACGGCGAGAATTTGGAATTGCACCATGTGCAAGTGATATGTGAAGATGAAACACCTCATGAAGTTATGGCCAAGAAATCAAGCGATTATATCGGGGCCACGACGCGAAGGTCTAGCAGCCGTGATTTGCACAAGTCAACATTTCACGCCGATATCATGAAGTGACCATTGCCGTTGGAGTACGGAATACTAGGTCGGAAATCATGTTATATTCCAACATGGCTATGGTTTGGGCAGAAATCGTTCTACATAAGAACGTGAATTGGAGCACCGTGGCAGGTTTGAATGTTGCCGAATTGGATCGGAGCAATGATTTCATACCAACTAGTTGGCTTGGACCCAGTGATTGTATGCCCCTTTGGTCGAATCGGACATATACGGAGATGTCGGAAGTTCAAGATGAAGAAAGTACACCTCCAAGGAGATATGGAGGTCAAACTCGAATATCTCAAGATACACCTCCGAGGGGATACGAGGGTCAAACAGAACATCAACAATATACACCTCCGAGGGGATATGGGGGTCACACAACAGATAATTATAATCGCAGCAATAACAGGGGTATGGCACCAATATCTTTTGGCATAGGAAGTGGTGGGTATTATCCCGGTAGCAATATATACGGTCCGGGAACCACTACTCTCCCCGAGACATATAGGGCGAGCATCCAAGGGATACGTACCAATCCGGAGGCCAACACGATACAAGTCCGAATGCTGGAGGAAGATATATGCCAACATATCCTCGGGATACATACGAGTCAGGAGGCCGATACGGTGGAAGGAGTGCTCCGGAGAGCTATACGCCAACATATCCTCGGGAATCTAACGATGTCCCCGACCAATATGGTAGAGGTACCAGTAGTCCAGAGTACCATATCCCAACACATCTAAGGGACACATACGAGTCTCGAGGCCAGTATGGGAGAGGACCTAACATTCGAGAAAGGTACCACAACGTATCCTCTTTGGATCATACGATGCTCACAACCAATACGGTAGAAGACCTGAGGTTCCAGATAGCTTTAGACCAACGTATCCAAGAGATACGCATGATCATCACGGCGAGTACGGTAGAGCTATTACCAATCCCGAGTACCGTACTCCAAGTCAAGCAAGAGATGAATACGAGCCCAGTTGGAATTACCCGAACAAGGATCGTGAAGAGCATATCACTCAGTACCCATATCCTGGGTATGGCCAATATGCATATGGGAGTTACGACACACCCCCGCCACCATTCCGAACTTGTGAAGAAGAAGATGCAGAGTTTGAAAGACAACTACGAGAGGCAACAATTCAAAGTCAAGCGGAGTACATCCGCAAGCTTGAAAATGATCGTATTTACGACGAGCAGCGCTTGTATGATGCTTATTCGCGAGGGCGGTACTCAGACCAAGCAGGGCCAAGTGGAACACATGATGATAAGGACTAGGATGCAAAGTAATTACATTTACATATAGGCATGTTGTAATGTACTGTACGTACATGTAGTATTTGGATGAGAACTCTATTCTCCATATGGTAGAGGTCATTTTCTAAGACCTTCTTAACCATGTTTTGTTGGTAAACGGACATCATATGAATGATATAAGGAATGTAGGACCATGACCTATATTACACATTTATTTGAGTAAATATGTTATCATTCCATTCATTAACCACTAAGAATTTTAGTGTTTTTGGAAGCTTGAAAGTTGAAACCTCCTGCTCAAAACTACGATTTCCTACGTCTATGTACTCTCGGAGTATGTACGAATTATTTTTATCTATTTAATACATTCAACCGTAAGATCGTGAACCGAAGCCTATTAGAAGTTACTATTTTAAAAAGTGACCTTAGGATGTTTATCATTTGCGAGATCCTAACATCCAAATTTTGTTTAAAACTTTATTTGGGATTTGCACCGGAGGCAGTGTCTCCACGGTGCAAAGGGGGAGTTGGAGATTGCTACCAACAAAATTTTGGTCATATTTTTTCCCATGTATGTAATCAAGTGTAGTAAATTCATGCAAAATTTGGGAGCCTCATTCCTCTTGATTGACATTCATGCAAGCTATTTTCTAAAAGCAGGTCCGAAAACAATACTATAGTAAAACATGCACGTCGTTACGTATATTTCGTATTATAAAGAACTTAAAGTGGGTTATGTGAGTGTAGGAGTTTGTGATTTTTGAGGTAACTTATTTCTAAAAGTTTTCCATAATCTAAAGTTTTGACAAATTTAAATATATATAATTCATAATTTACTAATACATTTTGAGCTTGTGTTGGTAATTTCTGGAGGCTGCCACTGTAAAATTGGTAAATATTATGACTTAAATATTTTTGGAATTTCAGTAGTGATTGGCTTATAAACATATGAGAAGAAAAATAGAAGATAAATCGCTAATTTTGAATTACCCAACCAACACTTAAAAATTGAATCAATAGGTTTTTTTGGGCTTTACCCTAAAGGCCTCATCCAAATGGTGCAAAGGGGCAAAATATTATAATAAACATAAGTGTACTTGGTGGGCCAAAATTTGAAAGGCATGCATCACATTTGAAACAAAGAGTATTGTTGGAGTGAAAATAGAACATGCATACTAATTCATAAACTATAATAAAACCGATATGTGTAAAACAAATTCTACGTTTTCCTATTCGTAATTCGTCCGAAAATGCTCATGAGGCGTGGGCCAATGAAACATTTCGCTAAAGCGTGAGATGATATGGGACAACCCTCCAGCGCCGTCACGGCTCTCGTTGCATACTCTATCCATGTAAAGATGGAAAGCTTGTGCAAGGTCTTCATTGGAGAATACCGAAGTATTTCGGTTTCCACGTTGCAAGCTCTCGTACGCCGTAGACATGGTCATCCCAGTAATTCTTTGAGCTATGCGGTCCGTGGCAAACTCCTCCGAAGCAATCGAGTATTTTGGAATAATCTGTAAATCCTCACCCGCTTTGTACAAGAACGCCACTCGTGGATATACCCAATAACGTTTTCGCAGGGTCTCCACGATGTCCTCACGTTTTGTGAATGTATAAAGGGATTGCATTGGTTCCTGAACCGTTGTGGAAAAGCCCCAATCGCATACTCCGATATACACTCGTGATTCATCAGCAGGGAAGTGGAGAAGGATACTATCTGGAGATATATCGTTATGGAGGTGGTGGCTCTTGTGGACCTCGTTCATGATATGCAACAACGCCCAAGCAAGCTCTGTCCGTTTTTTACGGAATTGAATCAGTTGATGAGCCCAAATAATCTCGTCATCGGGGTAATTCCCAAAGTTCAAATGTACAAAGATATCGTCACCATAATCCATATCGCGGTTCAGCATCTCTCGAATAGTCCCGCCATTCCACCAAAACGCATAGCCTTGATTCTTCACTGGATGAATGGCCACAAAGCGGATCACACCAGGGTGTCTAATCCTTATCGCCATAGACTCATTCATATCCTCCAATTTTGCCAACTCCGGTCGTGTCAACAAGTGAATGGAAGTTTTTACAGCAAATTCCCAAAATGGTTCAATGCTTGCAACACCTTCAAAGCGAACTTTGATAATAGTACCATACCGTCCCTTCAACCTTGTGTTGTCAACTCGTATGATTTCGGCTGTATCCGGAATGGTAACCAAATGAGTCAATCGCATGGTTTGAGTTTGTCGTCCCTCAATGGATTGCCACCATGTTCCAGAGCCTCGACGGTGTGAATTCTTTGAAAATGCCCTCATTTGGGCAGAAAAACAATCAGCCCTATTCACCACGTCAACAAAATCCTCATCACCCTTCCAGAACATCCTTCCATATTTGGCTATTACAACCTTGGGATTCCAGAGTGCATCGTTCACCCTATTATCCATCCACCACATGAACCCCCGCTTCTCTGTCTCTGCTACCCACCTCGGATGCTGAAGCACTTCTATCATGAGTTCTCTAATTTCGAGCTTGAACTTCTCGATGCCCTCCTCCTGATATCTCACATATTTGCTTTCCAATGCTCGATGATCATTGGCCTCATAGAATTTGACGGTAAATTCTATCAATACCTTACAAGCGTCACCCCGGACCTCATGAGCCTCGAACTTCTCAAACAAGTTGGCTACACCAGCCTTCTTGTTCTTCTCCTTTGGCATCTTGATCCCAGAAAAGGAAATATGTAAAGAAAGTGTAGTAAGTTTTTACAAAAACTTTTCAAAAAAAAACAACAAAAACTCCCCCTGTATAATGAGTCACTTCCTTCCTCCAAAAGACAAGGAGCCAGTGGACAGGAATTACAAGAATTCCTAGCCAGAGACACTCCGCATCCTCTCTTCGTGAGAAATGGAGAAAAGAAGTGGAGGAAATGGAGGCCGGTCGGCCTGGATCCGACGGCCGATGCATCGCCTGGCCGACCGATCGGACGGCCCGCCTGGATGGCCGACGGCCGATCCGTCTGGCCAACTGATCGGTCGGCCGCGCCCGGATCCGATGGCCGTCGGGCATGCGGCTGGCCCGCCCGCCTGGCCGACCGATCCGATCGATCGGACGGCCCGACCGCCTGGCCGACCGATCGGTCGGCCGCGCCCGGATCCGATGGCCGTCGGGCATGCGGACGGCGGCCCGATCCAACGGCCCGCAAGCGCTTACAAATGATCCGACGGCGAGGATTTGCTGCCGTCGGCCGCCGTCCGATCTGACGGAGCGACCGAAGGTTGGTCGGCTAGACCGGGGATCAAATTTTGACGGCTGAGATGTGGCCAGGTGGATGATCCAACGGCCCCAGAAGTTACCAGGGACCGGGGTAACTCGCATTTACCCTCCCGGACCATGGTCCGGACTATGGTCCCAGTCGACATAGTCCGGACTACGTCCGCGGACTAGATTTACCCCGAATGTCGACCGATTTGACAACCCTGAGTAAAACCCTCGTCCAAGGGATACTCTCGGACTTTCCCCTTGCCTTATAAAAAGTAACACGGACACAGCGTAGTTACTGTATTTCTCCTCGCCTCTTCCACGCCCCTATTCTTTACCTCGAGCATCACTATCGCTTACCTGACTAACATTTTGGCAACCATGCTAGGGAGGGTATGCTGAGGTAAATAAGGAACCGCGGAAAGGATACCTCACGTAACACACAAGCAAAATGCCCGTGAAATGAAATGTCGCGGATAATGCTGCGAGAAATGCCGCAGACCGAGCCGCGAGCGTAGAAGAAATTGCACAAGGAGATGTGATCAAAGAATTCTTGCAATGGATGAAAGAGCAGATAACAAATTTGGCTGTAAAGAATGATGCAACAAATGCGAAGCTGAAATTGCTTAGCATTCAATATTAGAACCTCTAAGGCCATTGACAACCTGAGGTGATTGCTTCCACGCCACATACCGCGGGAGAACGCGTAGAGGCTATAAGGTCTATCACAATACTTCGAGAAAATCACACGGTGACCCATCAAATACCTCGGAATTACCAGCACCATCACCAACAGTAGCGTCCATAATAGCACCTACTGTAACTCACGGCCCCGAAAACCTCAAGGTTTATACCAAGTTATTCAAGATACCATATCTCGTCTTTGACGAGTCTGGTGATCCAGACTGGCACGTCACACGTTTTAAGGTTATTGCCTGGACGAATAATCTCCCCGAGGAAAAATATATGTGTGAGTGGTTTAACAAGACTCCTTCCATGGATACAACATGGTATTGTTATCTTGGGAGTCAAGACGTCGCCAGACATACTTTCCACGGCCAACGACATTAGCTGTGAACTGACCGCCTTGAGACAAACCCAAGCGCCATTGTTGTCCTATCTTACAGTAAGGCAAGACGCAAGGGTGACACCCCCACTCTATGGAATTTGTGGGAAACCACACCATGGCCGATGTTAATTCCCTACAAATATTTCCCCGTCCCAAGATAATAGGCGCCCACGAAACACCACGGCAACATCATACCAAGGAAGTAGACGTGGATGCGTTCAAACCAGGACACAGTGATGCATGCTGGGAATGCGGAGCTTTATATCAGAGAGGGGGCCAGTGTCCAGTACTAAAACAGAAGTGGGCTTAAGGCAGGCAACCCCAAGATACGAACACCTCAACAGGGGTACCCACTATCAATCCCACAACCAATCATAGGAGAGGAGTGACACTAACCGAGGTCCATGGGACAAATCCAACATCTGCACGATCTAAAATTTAAACCATACTTTAGTTACTTTTGCGAATTGATTGATGTTTCATTTAATCTTATTATCATGGTCCGGAAGATGTTACTTACTTCGTACTACTTATGGCATGTTGATGTTTAAAAATTAAAAAAAGAAAATAATGTTCATGTGTTTTCTAGTTTAAATTACGTATTTTTCTTCTATGCCCAAATTGCAAACTTTAGAAATAAGCCTAATGTCTTAATTCACTCTGAAGGGCATTTAGTATTTTGGGCGTGTAAGTTCTTACTGTCATTTGCCAAAAACACATAGCATCATAAGGGTCAATTAAGATAAATAGAAAATCTTTACTTGAGAATATGAAGACGCTTCCACAAAGATTACTTTTATTCCATACAAATTTTATTGCCATATAAATCAAATGGAGTTAATATCATCAAATGGCGATGTCTTAAAATAATGTATCATTGTATATTTGATCATGTAGTAATATGAATTGCTATAATAAGATAATGAAGATACATCACTTTCTACAAAAACCAAAAATAATATACGTTATAAACGTAGACATGACTCATCTTTATTCAGGAGTTTTGAACATTTTCCAAGAACAATCATATGAAAAATCTATATCTACATATTGCCACTACGCAAATTGTTAAATGATTAGGAGAGTCTTATAGAAATATAATCTTTCAAACTCGCGCATACACTTGAAAGACAAATATTAGCACATACTACTTTGTACCCATGTACTTCTCAATTTGGGTTGCATGGATTTGTATTGCAAGTTTTATGTTATATGTCATTTTACTTCACATATTTATATATTTATATGATGCTAATAGCCTTTCAATATATTACATGATTGGATATTCACACTAACGCTCAACCACTAAAGGCCCAATCAACCATTTTGTGATCTATTCCAAATTTGACAAGATGTATCTGATTTAAAAAGGATTCTTGTTGAACTTACTATTTACCTTCAAGATGTAAGATGGGTTGGGAACCTTATTTACATTACAAAATCTAGTTTGGAATCATGTCTTGTTCACACCAACCCTTCAATCACATACATGACAAGGTTTGCATAACATTGAATAATTTATTATAAAAGGAAACTAGTTGTATTCTTCATAGATAAGTATTGCCCTTTAATATTTTATCATATAAGATAAATTTAAGGAAACCAATTAAATAAGTACTAAGAAGAGAAATGAGAATTTTATTTTGCTATTGAAACTTTTGGTGTCCTTAATCTATTACAAGAGAATTATTAACTATTATGAGGATTTCAACTATAACAATTTAATCTAAGCATTAAGGTTTTTGTATTGTCTTTGGGGAGAAAGTTGAAAAGAGTTAGGAAACTCACATTTCTTAACACATTTATTTTTCCTTCACCCCCCCCTAGGCTTTAGGAGTTAAATAAACAACCACCTATTTGGATTTAAATAAAATTTGCTTAGATACTTAGATCCGTAAGTAGTTAGCAACTATAATATTTTTCATTATCATAAGTCAATGTGAATATATTGCAAATTTTATCAAATCATGACATTGTATCTGTAAAGAATTCCAAGTTATTCATGGATAGTTAAGATTCATATGAACAATAAGGGGTTATTTATAATAAGTTCTATTTTTCATGTGTCTCTAAGCCCATAAGATCTTTTGAATGAAAAAGTCTCTTCTATGAAAAGTAGATCTTCCCGACATTCCCCCTGATAAAATCGGCATGTGATTAATGCCCTAATTTAGGTTGTGGATACAATGTTAGGTACCTAAAATTAGAAAATTCTTAAATGCAGGCAAAAGGAAGAAGAAGAAGAGGGAAGTAGAGAGAAGAGGGAGTGTTGGTGAGTGAGAGAAGAAGAGAGGAGCGCAAGACGCCGACCGCGATGTCGACCGATGTCGACCAAAATGTCGATCGGTCGAAACGCTGAGATGGCAATACAATTCTTCAAAATATCATTATTCTTATCTAATAGAGCTAACAGATGACAAATTTAGGCCTTGTGACAAATTTCATCAGTCTTTGAACATGACCGCAGTGTTGAGATAAGACCCATTAATTAATGTGAAATTGAAATTTACAACAATTAGTGTACTAGGCAGAACGGTCAAAAATTAATGTGGTTGACCTTATCAACCCCTAACCCTAACTGCACCCCATATTATAGTCTGCACCATGTCTTACACTCTTTTTTTTTGGTACCATTTTCTGAAGTTTAGATTACTCTCTCTCTCCTCTTAATGTGAAGCTCTCTTTTTCTTGAGTTTTTTTGTTAAACTTCTACTCTTCTCTTGATTACCTTGCACTTTTGCCTGTAGTTTAGAGTAGTTGATTCATAGTTGTTAGAGAAAAGCACAAACATTACTAATTAGACATGCATTTATTCTTGTTTGTATTGTGAGTTTAGGTGTTATGATGGCATCTCTGAGTAAGGAGTGTGGAGTAGAATGGTTGTGAAGGTATGTCTATCTCCTTCCTTTCCTTTTCTTTGTTTTTTGCTTGTAAGCGCGGTAGGAAGTTGAAGCAAATGGTGATTACAACCCTGAAGTAAAGTTTTTAGCAACCTAACACTTAAACAAAGATGAGAGTATACACACAAACCAATAATGAAGATTACGAAAAAAATTCAGCACTCAATCTTCAAGAATAGTACCTCGGAAGTCTAATGTTGTCGGCGTTGCCATATGAGGGCTGAAATTTTAGGGTTTTGATCTTAATACTAATGAGAATTTGCAACATACAACAGGGCCGAACTGTTGGTCAAATCAAGACTTTGCAAATACTTTTGACAAATACTTGGAGACGGTGGAAGACAAAGGGTTTACGTTGACCTACTTTGTCAACCGATTCATAGAATCACAGCATTGGCCGGTGTCCAATGAGCATTTTTGAACCAAGTACGAATAGTAAATGAGTACTGCACATTTGTTGTAGTTCTTGCAGCTTTATTAGCTTTTTAGATTGTTTATCGAAGTCCTAATGTAGATGTAGGCAATTTTTTGGAGTCAAATATATTACATGCCTTCTATATGTAGGTACTTCAAGTACATACTTGTTTTTATATACCTTGCAATGAATGACTTCCTTTCCATTGTGTGATATTTTGGTATGTAGATTAACCTATGGTTTGATTAATTAGAAGTATCTAGTTTTTTCCTTTTTAGTAACTTCTCTTCTATAATTTTTGTAGAACAAATTCAAAATAGGTGCATGGCTTCCCAATTGTATTGCACAAAATCATTTCTGACAATACTTACAACAATGTTGTTAATTTTTCATTAGTGTTAAAGCCATAAAAGTTTCTGATTTACATCTCATCAGCGCAACATTTACCCAATTCCAAAGATTTACCCAGCTTAATACCTTCAATAAATATATTTTTAAACCTTGACCACCAATATCGGAGAATATATATTGAACTATGATACTTCTTTATTATATCTACCTCGCGTAGTTGTGTTATTAATGGTTTCTCCAAAGTCAAATCACGCATAATATGACTTTTCTTACATATGGGGGTTTTTGTGTACATTAATGAACTTAGCATATGTTAGGACCGTGAAAAGAGGCTTAAAGCCAAACAAAGGAAATTATCACCGCCATGTGCACTCATAGTAAAAATACAAGAAATCCTGATAAAATCCCTTGATATTATCAAATTGCATAATATATTAATATATGATATGGTCATACATTTGAATTATCCATTCATAAACAAAATATGGATTTCAAGATCTTCAAAATTGGCTCCTAGCAAGGCGAAAAAGAATTTAGGCTTCATCCGTTGCAAAAAACTACAAAACCTTTACTATAATGGCACTATGTATGATAATACAGTCATTTTTCACTTGAGTCTATATCATCATGTTTACGACTTGGTGGAGCGCTATGTGTACATGGTACTTGAGAAGATTCTCCAAAGAAGTTTGTTTGCCTAAAGTTGCTTTAACCTTCAAGTTGTTCAATGTATTCCTGCTGACTGCGTAGACTCGCTTGTTGCACATCTCGTTCGAATTGCGCCTCTTCTTCCTCACGAGATAGGAAAGGTGTTGAAAGTATGTCGTTACTCCCGTATGCAGTTTGACCATATCTTTAATTTGTATAGTCAAAAATATCTTATCTTCTATCATATTGGCCTCCATACTCGTATTTATCCTTCGGGTGTAATGGCCTAGAGTATTCGGGACTTCCGAATGTTGTATCGTATTCGTTCTCACAATTGTATGGGTTTATAGCATGAGTTGAGCTTGAGTTGCCTTGAACATTGGATCCGCTACTCTGCCCACCTCGTAAACCATGTGTACCTCCTGTATACATTGGAGATGGGTAGTTTGAACTATACCCACGTCTACCGTATTTGCGTTCAACTCCGTACGTATGTCGCTAATGGGGTGGCATATAACTCACAAGAGTACCAAATTGGTGGTTACCATGGTAATACCCCTCACTTCCTGTGCCAAAGGATACTGGTGCCTGACGACCGTCATGGTTTGTACCTTGGGTAGTGCCTCCCATATCTCCTTGGAGTTCCATGTTGTTGAAGTTGGGCATCCATATCAGTTGAACGTTCTGAAGAGCATGTATAACAACTTCTTGGTCCCATCCAATTCGTTGGTATGAATCGGTTGCTGCGATCCAATAAATGCACGTTCAAACCTATCACAGTAGTTTAGTCAATATCCTTGTGAAGAACTATTTCAGCCCAAACCATCGCCATGGTAGAAAACAACATCAGCTTTGGCCTTGTGTTCTTCATTCCAAGCTCAATTGTGATTTCATGATATTGGTACGCAAAATGGTTGCTTTTGCAAGTCTTTACTAAGCCTTCACGTCGAGGACCATGTCTCCATGCTTTCATTATATGATGCATCTTCACATACTTTTTGCACATGGCGCAATTCCAAATCTTTGCCCTCTCCTCTAGCCAACCTAGCTCTGCAACGTAGTTTGGGTCACTCCATGCTTTCCAATCCATTTTTGCAGGATTGCCCTTTGGTTGTAAACAATTGGAATCGCCCTTCAGTCGTGAAAACTTGGGCGCCATTCTCAGCAGCGAGAAGGTAGCACAGCGTGGACGCGGGTGTCCCACGAGGATCCTGAGGGACGCAATCGACAAAGCTTTAAGAAAAGCGACAACGTCCAGCCTGTTAACCAAATATTCTCCGAATATTCCCTTAGGCTAAGTTTGACTAGTCGACACCTAGTCGATAGTCGTCCCGATCGATATCCGGTTGATATCTGGTAGAGAGTGCAAGAAATAGGCAGGTTCATACTCGACCTAAGCAGCCGACCAGTCAGCCGACACTGCAGGTCGGCTGACTGGGTCAACCCGACCAGATCGGGCAGACCGGGTCTGACACAGTGTCAAACTTGGGACTGTATGTACCCCCTTCTCGAGTAGAAGGGTGTTGCTCTTCATTTCATATTATGTTTGTCTCCTTCTCTCAAGCAGCCGCCTCTTGTTTTTTGGTATTTGTTTGTAGTCGACTTCATCCTATGTCACATGAGTCTGTTCGATTTCAGCTATTGTAGCAATATGAGGTTATGAGTGAATGAGATACTCAGTAGTGGTAATACTCAGTCATATACTCCTTCCTATTGTCGACTCGTTTTTTACTTTCTATGCAATCCTGTGTATTTAGGGATACAAATTTTGTATCGCCTCAAACAAATTGTACGACCGATCGGGGCCGCACGATCGATTCGCCAATGGCGGCTCACGATCGCGCTTTCGATTGGTCGATCTGGGCCGTTGCTGCTCGGCCAACTGATCATAGTAACCGGCAAACGAGTAGAGCGAGCGGGGACCGACTCGGCAACTGGCTCGGTCCCTCGGGCGACCACTCCAGCGCCCTCGGTCGACTATCGGCCAGTCGCCCGCGTGCTTCCTTCCCCCTCCTCTTCTTGCTTCTCCCCAAAACTTTGCTTTGCTCAACTTTTATCACTTTCCTACATTGCATATTTGCATTTGAAAAGTACTATATTTAGCCGTCTTTGGTCCACGTGGCGTCTAAATCAGGGCAGGGAATGTTCGGACATGGGAATGTGCGGAAGATCTCTTTGGCAAAAACGAGAATGTTTTATGACAAAGATACTCTGGGCATTAAATAATTCTATAATAATGGACGCTTTACAAGGGGAGTCAAGGCCAACAAATCTCCATGCCAATTCACTCACATTTTGACTTTTTATGCCCAATTGGCTTCAATTGAAGAAGAAATTTAACAATCAATAAAGTGGGGCCAATTTCCCCATGTGGGAAGCTCTTGGGGCCCATTTCTAGAAGGAAAATCAAGGCCATGGGGCCAATTCTTGTTATTAGCTAAAGTCCATACTTTTGATTTGTTCACATTATTTTTTAAAAATATTCTTTCTTAATTCGAGTCAAGAAAACGTTTCTAGGCCATGAATTCACATTCCTTTGTTAAATCTCTCAAATTTTGTCTAGACTTCGTCCATTCTCACAACAGGATTTTGCCATGTATTGGCCCCATGAATGGCTTGGTCCCTAGTGTGAATTGTGAAGTGGCCCTAAATGCTCTCATAAAACGCTCTAGGAATTTTTGTGATTCTTTCATGAGAGTAGAGTTATTTCTATTATTGGAGAGATCTAATTATATATCAAATCTAGGTGAGCATGTGTGAGCATTCAGTTTTCATAACTTTGGTATTACCGTATTAGTCAATGTTTTAACTTCCTATTTAGGCCTTAACTTGTCTACATTTTATAGTCTATATTATTTGATGTGCATTTGGAAATTACACCATGGTTGTGTATCTATTTTAGTACTATTTAGTATCAAAAACCACTTTGCTTAAACAACTCATTCTATTATTGACTATTTTTGTTTGACACCCTTGAATTAAGCTAGGAGTATATTTATTTCGTAGTATAATTAATTGTACTTAATTTGCACATATTATATTTAAATAATTCTTTGTAGCATTTTTCTTATTGTATTGATTTGAATAATTATTTATTTACCTCTTACAAAGGTAATAGAAATACGTTTCTATTGTGTTCTATTTCGCGATCATAAATTAAGAGAAATACAAGGGGAGTCAAATAAATTTAGGAAAATATCTCACTCTATAAGTTTTAACATATGGCATTAAATTATAGTCATATTTGATCTTGTACACTTATAGTTGCAAGACTTTATGTTTAATAAACTTTTTTATCCTCATGATTGAAACTCCAATTGATTGATTTGGGAATATTATCTTTTGAAGAGCCATCACTTCTTCATTTGGAGTTTCTCTTGGATAAAATCACTTGCCAATAGGATTTAGGGTTTACAGTTTAGAATTTAGAAATTAGGGTCTAGGGTTTGGGATTTAGGGTTCAGGGTTTAGGGTTCATGGTTTAGGGTCTTGGGATTTGGAATAGATTCCATTTTAATTTTAGTTTTGGTGTTGGAAAGCTTTGCAAATTCAATTGTGTGGGGAAGGAAAGTAATGGATTCTAGTACGTATGGTGTAGTTTTTAATTATATTTTCAATGGATGATAATGGCAATTTTCTCTATTGCATAGTTATTATTTGCAATATAATCCATTTTGTGTTTATAACTTTTGTATGAAGATGTTATTGACATGGAATAAATCAGGAGTTTATTGCGAGAAATATATTGGTAGTGTTTTCAACATTCAAAAAAGGATCTAAGATCCTAGACTTCTCAAACTCACACCCTAATTTAGCCGAATGACACATTTCCAAAAAAAAAGTCCTATATTAGAGGATACACAATTTACATCTCAATCGTACAATCTTATAATAGAGTTGTTGTAGGTTATGTGGCCCAAAGTTTGAGTCATAAAGCCTTATAGATTACGAGATCATAACGTATTAGTAGGCAAGAGAATTTACAAAATTTCAATATTTTCAGATTAAAGTGAAAATTCTTACAACAAAGCTAATGCAATGATAAAATCTCCAACTACAAACTTAATCAAATTTATCTAACTATTACCGTTGTATCAAAAAGTATGTTCAATGAAACTTCTTGGTTGAAAGCATCGCGTTCGAATGATAAAAATTGCCAAATAATTTACAAAAGGAAAATAGAGAAGAAGGAAATTGTTTGGAATCAAATGTATGCCTTATGTACGAAACATCTTTGAATTTGTGAAGATTTGTACTATAAAGAGAAGACTCGAAATGGTTTCGATCCCAAAAATTAAATTGAAGATCTATCCGTGAATAAAGAGGATATAGCATTTTAGAAATCAACATAAGATTCTTTTTTTTCATAATGTAATAATCATTGAGAATCTAATACTAAAAATCCTTGAGGGATCAAAAACTTTCCAACCAAATTTTCTCAGAATTCATTAAAACATCTGAACAATTTTTTTTTTAAAAAAAAAAAAAACAAAGACCGGCTGACCAGCATCGGTCGGTTAGATCGGTCGGCCGTCATCGGTCAGCCAGATTGGTTGGCTGGAATCGGACCTCCGGATCGACCGGCCATGATCAATCTGCCGGAGTGGCCGGCCAAGATCAGTCAGCCGGATCGGCCGACCAGGATCAGTCGGTCAAATTAGCCCGCCAACATTGGTCGCGGTTTGATTGGCCGACCAAACGGTCGTTAGGGTTGGAATTTTTGATGGATAAAGGGCCCTTGGCGCTCATTTCCCTTCACTTCTTCTCGAATCCATCCACCTCAAATGGGCTGCAGCTGTGGGCATTAGCTTCTTGTGTGCTGCATGTGTGTTGCCGGGGTGGAGTTGTAGAATCTTTTTCACACAGGTTAAAGAAACCCGAGAAAATAGAGAGTGGGGGTTCTTCGTTGGGAGAATCTAAATTGGTTGTAGTTACGCAATTAAGGTCACAATTAGGAGTCAATTAGACAATAATTTAGAATTCACCTTCATGCATCATCTTTATCCAACTCCTCTCTCTTTTATCAATAATTGGAATTGATAACTCAAAGTTTGTTTTTATTGTACAATTCAATATTCATAATCTTCTTTGACCATAGGCTTGGAATTTCAAACACATTTATATCCTAGGTGCAATTATATATGATTCTCAAAATAACCAAGCACATAGGTAAATTGTAACTTCTAACACTTCTCACAATTTCTCAATGTAATGTTTAATATTGCAATCCAAGTATAGACTTCATAGTTATTCTTTAAGCATTTCAATGACCAACAAATCCAATTTATACTTTTTCACAATTCAGTTTACTCCAAGGTATATATATTATAACTGTTGTTAAAACAACAGTTTGTATTACAAATTGTTAGAAGACAAAAGATTTAATTCAATGGATACACATTTCTCTTTGAATGTGTTCAAAGGAAAAATGAGGCTAGTCTCCTACTTGTACCTCAAACTTGCTCATTCGCAACTTTTCATTTGACTTGTGTCTTTTCATTTTCTACTCTTTCTTTTAGATTCTCCTTTTAAGTTCAATTTTGTTCTTATTCACACATAACAAAGAAAATGAAAGGACTTTAGACTTTATTTATACAAAAAAAATAGAAAAGTATAGCTCAAAGGCAAAAGAAGTGTATGACATAGCCCCCTCCTCTATGTGTTTGCGTCCCCGCAAACAAAGGTAGTACAAAAGTCTCTAACGTCGGTATGCATCTCTAGAAGAAGTTCCCATCCTATCCATACGGTCAATGGCTCCATTAATGGCCAAGTCTGTAGCTACCAACTGTGGATTGTCCCGACGCTGCATCTGAAGAAAACGCTGAATAGGCCTCATCCTCAAATTGCCAAACTCATTTATCATGGTCAAGTGAGCACCAATGATGAAATGAGTCAAGCACATCGCCTCCAAAAGCCTATTCACTCTAGTACACTGGTACTGGAGCTTAAGTGTGAGCCAAAACTCCGGGTGACCCACCGTATGAGGAGCAACTCCATCATTCCGTATGTCTACATCAAGCCACACTCCAAAATCTAGGCACCACTTAGCAAGAATCTTGCAAAAAATGGCAGCCCTATAGCAAACTGGGTCCTGGCAATTTCGGTGCTTAGCCCAAAAATTCATGTAATAATCATGACACTGCTGCGGGGTGTTCTTCGTCCCTGGTATAAGTGGCCAGTTGTATTCAACAGAGTCTAGGGTTTGCCTCTGGGTTCCACCGATTTCTTCTCTGACAGTCACAAAATCTTGGATCGTCACGTACTGCTGGTGGTGGGCTTCGGGACCAATGGTAAGAGGCCTTCCTGTAGACCACATCAGCTGGAATCTCCTCCATACGAGATTGACCATAGTCTTTAAGAATCCATGCAATTGCCTTCCATGAGGGTATCGGTTGGTCACTTAACTGATCAAACAGGCTGTCGTAATTGCCTTGGTACTGTTCCTGCATCTGGAAAGGAATCGGCTGGTCCTTGTGCTCCACGACTATAGCCTTTTGTGCCTCCTGCTGGCGCCGAGCCTCCTCCAGATCTTCCATCAACTGAGCTCTTTCCCGTTGAAGATTCGGAATCTCGCTCAATCGATCTTCAGTCTCCATGAGTTCCCTTCTTAGTTCGTCTATAGTCTTAGCTGCGGCCATTCGATCGTCCTCCTCTTTTGCTTTTCGTGCTTGCTGCGCCTTTAGGTTTGAAAGCTCCTGATTTGCAATCTGCAATTAGGCTTGAAGATCGGCTATGGTCTTATCTTCATCTTGCTTTCTCTGCTGCTGAATCGTCTTCAAGGCTTCGGAAGTCTCTCCAAGCTCCTTATTCAAGCCTTCTATAGTCTTTTCGAGGGTTTCACATCTCCTGTCCTCTTCGATAGTTGGTCTGGGCTGTCTTGCAATTTCGAGCTCTGCCTTTACTGTTTTTAACTCATTTTGCAAACGGACTATAATATTAGCTTGTTCTTCCTGTATTATGCTCATCTTCGCCGCTCGATCTGCCTTTGACTTCTCTTCTTGGAATTTTTGCTGAAGCAGGTCTATAGTCTTTTCTTGCTTTTGTGAGTTCTTCAAACCCTCACGTACTTCGCTGAGCTCCTTGCGTAGCCGGTCTATAGTCTTTTCATGGTTTCCTTCCTCCCTGGTTTTGCCGGCTTGCCTCAGCGTGGTGAGCTCATCCATTGCCACTTTCAGCTCCTCCTGAAGCTGGACTATAGTCATATTCAATTCCTCAATTGTGCTGGCCGTCTCCTTGCGTGCTGCAGTCAACATATCATCCTTTCTCTTGGCTGCAGTGGTCATTGCCTTGCGAATGGAGTCTCCTCGGTCTATGGTCGAGTTCAGGTTCGTGATTACTTCATCTTTCTCTTCGATAAAATCAGCCTGCTCCTCTGCTTGGGCGAGTAGATCCCGTATTCGATCCTCCAGTTCAGTTACTCGGGATGCCTCTGTTGCCAGGCGTGACTCCAATTCTTCTCGTGCTACTTCATCGAATTCTCGTGATGCAGGCTGTATCTGTTGCTTCTTTGGTGGAGGTCTTTCTGGTGTTTTTGTCTCTGCAGGTACTCTCCCACGTTTTGCTGCAGGCCTTGCTGAACTTGCACCTCCTGTTGAAATGGAAGGGCTGGGAGGTATGGACTTAGTTGCAGCATCCAAACACAGCATATACATGTAAGTTCTCAACTCCTTGTTTTCTGACAAAATTCCGGGTTGCTCCCACAAAACACGTCGTAGGTGTTTATCCACCACTCTTGCCCAGTCCAATCGAACTCCCTTCCATGCTGCTACCGCCATGACTAGCATTTCGTAATTAAGGCCCATGGGTGATTGCTCAAATGTAAACATTTGGTTGATGAATACAAACCATTCTCTCCATGGTTCATTGGCCTTGTCAATTCTCCAAAATGTTTTCTCATCAGCAGTCATTCCTCCTCCTCCAAAAATACTGATCAATTCGTCTCCTGATAGCTTCTTGTGCGCACTGGGGTGTAGCCCATCAGTCCTCCCTGGTATTTGCAGGACTCTGCTGATGTCTGCGTTGGTAATCACCACGGCTCGATTGTTGATCTTTCCCCTTAGCACTTCTCGATTGTCCATAGTCTTGAAGAACGGTAAGATGTTCTGCTCCTCCGGCCATGGTCGGCTCGTGCTCTCTCCTATAAATGCCCAAAGTCCTGCTTTTGTCAAGGCTTCTTTGTTACTCCTCCACAGGGATGTCTTCTTCTGCTCCTTCGGCTGCTCCAGCGTTTTCCCTTTTGCGACCTCCTGATGACATAGTCTTTTAGTTTTCACTTGATTTATGAAGGTATTCATTTCTTGATCTGACTATAGTCTTTTTAGATCGAAATTCCTTTATACAGATTTTTATGACTATAGTCTTTTCGGCTTCATCATACAACAAGGTATTCTTTTCCTAGTCTGACTATAGTCTTGTGTGATTTGGATTCATTCCTCCAGATTGTGATGCATATGAGTCAATCGACTTGTTCCTTGGTTTTGATTTTGACTAGATGAGGTCTGATTCTTTCAAATCTTGTTTAGTAGCAAAACAAAGACTTAAGCATTCGATTGGTTCATACAATGTACACAGTCTATAGTCTTAATCATGTGTTGTCACTTTCATATTCACTTCATCTTATTGCCTATAGTCTTGCATTCTTTTCCCTTTGTCGGCTCATTCACTAGTTCAGATGACTATAGTCTTAATCGGCTTCATTCTTATTTTATTTAGCCACAGAGGAGATCATTTGAGCATTCGGTTAATTGATAAAGACTGTAGTCTTTTATCACTGTTTCATTCATATCATACGAACTGTGATTCTTTACTTATCAACAAAGAGTGTTTGAGCTTTGGCTGGTCTATGCAATTCCAGTAGGCTATGGTCTTGGATCAATTGGAGCTTTTCTTCAACAACCTCATTTGACTATAGTCATGCATATCGTGTATAATTTTCAAAGTTTTAGTTATTCATGCGTATCTTCCTTGCAGCAGGTATCAGGGAGATGTATTTCAGGGTCACATACTATGTTTGATGCTGGAGGGTGTATGGTCACCACGCCTCGTGTTCGGGCTGGAGCTGCTGGCTGCTCATTTGTCTTCTTCGGTTTCACCATCGTCCTCTTCTTGACACAGCTGATGTCTGTGGTTTGGATACCCTTCTTCCGATCGGCTTGTGGTTCGTCTATCGTCATTCAGCATGTGCCGGTCAAACGAGCACAACATCATCAACCCAATAACAAAGCTTGTCTATACTGAGTCTTTTCCTTGATATTAAGTCATTTGCGTGATTCGTTTCATGATCATAAACTTGTTTCTTGTCCATCATACGCCGTATCTTTGCACAATTCGTTTTGGAAAGAGAAATGGAGAGCCATCAACCGAACTCACATGTTCTGCGCTTTGTCTGTCGCTGCAGGGCCTCACGTTGCTGCCAACTATGGTCTTGCGGTTCTTCTCCTGTTTGCTTGCCTTCAACTCACGTTCACCTTCCTCCAAGCTTTCTGCTACCTTCGTCAAGAAAGAAGACTATAGTCTTGCGGTCCTTTTGGTCTGCTTTTCGACTATGGTCTTGATGCTCCCTCGTAATGTGCACTCACAGCTTCATCAATCGCTCAAAGGAAAACAAACTTGCGAAACCAGAAAATGTGAGAACGAAGGTGGAGACTGCTGCCTGCAAGAAGCGTTGTAACTGCCTGCAACTGTTTTCTCATGGTGTCTCCTTACTAAAAAGGCTATAGTCATTTCACTAATCATACACTAATCACATGACAGCTCATGATGGTCATGTGATTAGTCTCAATATTTTAAGACTATAGTCTTATCAATCAAGGCTTTCACCTCCCTTTCAATGTTTTGTTTGTTTAATTTCCTTCTGTACTGATTTGCCATTTTCGAACCTCCCCAAAAATTAAAATTAGGTCTTTTTATTCTTTCTAATCTTATTGATCTGATAGAATATAGTATAGAATACTAGAATTTAGTATTGTTATCCTTGTACTTTTCAATTTAGAATTTAATGTAAGCCTTACAAAAAGGTAAATAATTCACTGTTTTTATCAATTTCTCTAGTGTTTTCAATCATGTCTTTGAGCATTCTTTTTAGAATCTTAGATTTAAGATTTTCTGCTTTTACTTGTGATTTCATAAATTCATAAAGTAATTTGGATATTGTATGATACTTGTTCCGCTAATCCATATCAATTTGAATTATATATTCACCATTTTCAAGCTTTTCCAATTTTTAAATTTCAAGCTTTATTAATTACTTCCTTTTTCTTGATGTGGAATATAGTATAAGGTGCTAAACTTTGCATTTCAAATCCTTCTGTTCTTAGGTTTTGTATTTAATATGATTTGAGAAGTAGCTAAAAGATTTTAACAAATCTTTTGTAAAGTGTTATATTTACAAGTATCCATTATGAGTAGTATTTGGTATCTTATAGAATATGGTATATTCTATGGTTTACAGCAGTTATCATCTTTGAATTTTATGCTTGTTCTCGTAATTCCTTATAATTTGTAATATTTATTTGCAACTTTTAATTGCTAAATACTATATATTATTTCTTCAATCCAAGTGCTTATATTTCATTAATATGTTTATGTTTTAAATTGCATGCCTCCCCCCTTATTAGCATAAAGCTTGTCCTCAAGTTTTATATAATTTGAGGCGATGTCCATTATATCGTGTTGGATGAATATTGCCTTCGAAATCTTGTAGTTCCATGGAGCCATTTTCATAAGCTTTGTGGATTTTATATGGGCCGAACCATCTCATTATAAATTTCCCTGGAAATTTCTGGAAACGACTATCATAGAGTAGAACCAAATCGTCCGGTTTTAATTCTTTGGGTTTAAGTTTACTATCATAAAAACTTTTGCGACGATTTTGAATGGCTATCGTGTGTAGGTAAGCTTGGGCTCGTTTTTCATCCAATTGTTCAAGTTCATAACACCTTTGTTTCAAAGATTCTAGATTGTCTAGTCTATTGTCAATTGCAATTCGTAAAGATTGAATTTCAAACTCGATTGGTAAAATGGCCTCTTGACCATAGACTAGTTGGAATGGTGTGTGTTTTGTGGTGACTTTATAAGCCGTGCGATATGCCCATAAGGCATCTAAAACGCGTTCGTCCCAATCTATATTGGAGCCTTGGACGGTTTTGGTGATTATTTTGCACAAAATTCCATTGGTCTTCTCGGTTTGTCCATTGGCTCTTGGGTGATAAGGTGTAGATTTTCTATGTTTTATAAAATATTTGTTTGATAATTTCTCAATTGTCTTATTTACGAAATGAGTGCCTCTATCACTTACAAGTTCTTTGGGATAGCCAAAGCGAATAATTATATTTTCGTAGAGAAATTTAGCAACCGTGTCCGCATCGTCCGTTTTTGTTGGCATTGCTTCCGCCCATTTTGTTACATATTCCGTGGCAATCAATATGTATCGACATCTTCCTCGCCTACTTGGAGGTTTGATTGGTCCGACAAAATCAATTCCCCATTTTTCAAATGGAATTTGAGCCAATATTGGTTGTAAAGGCATTGCCGAACTTGTAATTGGTTTGCCAACTCTTTGGCATGGGTCACATTTTTTGACATATTCCGCCGCATCTTTGAATAAGGTTGGCCACCAATAGCCCGAATTTAAGGCTTTTGTTGCGGTCACAAATCCTGCAAAATGGCCTCCACAAACTGAATCATGGCATGCTTCCAAGATTGATGAAACTTCACTTGGATTTATGCATCGCCTTAAAATGCCATCTTTTCCTTTTTTGTACAGCACTTCTCCTATCAGGGTATAAGAAGCCGCTTTGTAAATTAATCTATCTCTTTGTTTAGAAGTATATTCTATTGGAATACTTCCATTTTGCAAATAATGAATGATTTCGGCATATTCAAAAGGGATCACATCTACTTCAAAGAGTTGTGCGTCTGGTAAATCATCGTTTATTGGTTCCGGATTTAGTTCATTGGACATACGTGATAAATGATCGGCATTTAAGTGGCATTTGCCAGGTCTTACTTGAACGACAAAATTAAACTCTTGCAATAAGAGTACCCATCTTGCAATTCGACCACTAAGTTGTGGTTTATTTATCATGTATTTAAGCGCATCATGATCAACATGAAAGGTAAATTTGTAACCCAATAAATAATGTCTATATTTTTGTACGGAAAAGATCATGCCTAATGCTTCTCTTTCCGTGACCAAATAATTTCGTTCGGCGGTATTTAATTGCCGACTTGCAAAATATATTGGATGGTCTCTTCCATCTTTGTCCTTTTGACTTAATATACTTCCAATAGCCATGTTGGAAGCATCTACGTACACCTCAAAGTCTTTATCCCAATTCGGGGAGACCAAAATTGGTGCACTTATTAATTTTTGTTTTAATGTATTAAATGCTTTTACGCAAGTTGGTGTCCATACCGGGGTAGTGTCACTTTTTCTCAATAGATGTGTTAAAGGTAGTGCAATGTTGGCATACTTGTAAATATATCGTCTATAATAGCCAACATGGCCTAAAAATCCTTTAACTTCTGAGATGGTGTTTGGTGGTGGTAAATTAGCAATAATTGCTACCTTGTCCGGATCGGTAGCCATTCCTTGCTTAGATACAATATGACCAAGTAATTTTCCAAATGGTACAATAAATTGCGATTTTGCCGCATTTATCGAAATGCCATATTTATTACATTGATGAAAGCATTTTGATAACCGGTCTGCATGATCTTCTTTTGTGCTAAATACACAAAAATCATCAAGGAAAATTTCCATGAATTTCCGTAAATATTTTTGAAAGGCTGTAGTCATAGCCCTCTGAAATGTGGCTGGTGCATTGCATAAGCCAAATGGCATTTTATTATATGCAAATGTACCCCAATCCGTTGTAAATGTTGTGAACGGTCTATGCTCTTTGGCAATTTGTACTTGATTGTAGCCCGAAAATCCATCAAGAAATGAATAAGTTTCATGGCCGGCCACACTATCTAATAGTGTATCCGTGAATGGTAATGGAAAATGGTCTTTCTTTGTGGCGGCATTTAATTTTCTAAAGTCTTGGCAAATTCGAAGTTTGCCATTTTTCTTTGGTACAACAACTATCGGTGAAACCCATTCACTATAAGGAACTGGATATATGAATCCACATTCAAGTAGTTTGTCTATTTCTTCTTTCACCATGAGTGAGTACTTTGGGTTCATGCGATATTGCCTTTGTCGAACTGCTTTTGTATTTTCTTCTAAAATTATTTTATGTTCACAAATTTCTGGAGGAATTCCTCTAAGGTCTTTATAGGTCCATGCAAAGCTCTTTTTGTTCTCCTTGAAGAATTGTAGCCATGTAGCAAATTCTTTGGAATTTAGACCATCGTATACTTTGATAATTTGAGGTTCATTTTTAGTTCCTAAGTTCATATCTTGGCAATTTAATTTTAAAGTGCCAAGTTGAGTAGGATTTATATTTGTGTCCATCAAAAATTCTTCAACCTCTTTAGAGTCCGTAGTAAAATTTGGTTCGTCCATGGACTCATATTGTGTTTGAATATTGAAAACGGGTGAAGTCTCCCATGATAATATAGCTTCATCGGAATCATCAGAATCTTGTAATGTTGTGAAGTATTCGCCCATTCCTATATTTTTATATGATTTATTTTTTCGTGAAATCCTTGAAATTGGTGCATCAACCTCATATCCCGATGAGTCTTCAATGTCGGAAGTAAATTCACTCTCATTTGTTTGAGTCTCTCCTCTATAGACCGTAGGATACATAGGCAAGGTAATCTTTTGTTTTCCTTTGCCAATTGTAATGGTACCTCGTCTCCAATCATCTTTTGCCTTTGCCAAATATAACCAAGGTCTTCCCAATAATATTGGGTAAGATGAAATGGTGTCGGTTATTTTGAATATGATATAATCAACTCTATATGATATGCCGCCAATAATTGTCAATATTTGTTTTAAAATCCCTAAGGGTTTTACTCGACTTTGGTCGGCCATACGCAACATTATAGGAGTTGGTACCATAGTTGTTAACCCAATCTCGTCCATAGTTTCCTTGCTCATAAGATTAACACTAGATCCTCCATCAATTTGTACATTTTCTATAAAGGATCCGTCGATCATTACTTCTATACTTGGTGCTCCCGGATCTAAAGAAATATCATGTACTTCCACTTCCATGGTGTGTTTGCGAATTAAAGAGTGGTTTAATTCACTCCGGCACTTAGGAGATATGGCCAATAATTGACGCATTGAAATGATTGGTTGTATTTGGTCCAAATTTTCTAAGATGCTATATGGTTTCAAACCTACAGCTAATCTCATTGTCCGGTTTCGCTTTTTCGTATTTGCTTTGGAATATTTTGCATTAGATTTAGCAAAAGTGACTTTAGGAGGTGATAAGTGCATGGGTAAAGTTTGCGGAAGTTCTATAGGTAATGACACTTGGTCCGGTACATCGTTGGACAAGGAAATAGGTGTTGGGTTTGGTACCACAACACTTGGTAAAATAGTTTCTTGTTCTTCATCCGAATTGTTGGGTTTTGTTCCTGAGGGATTATTGTCTGGAAGTTTAATGGTACTTCTTGTTCCTACTCGATTAACACATATTTCTTGTGTTATATGATTGACTTCTTTTGATGATTCATTAACCTCTGTAAGTTTCACCGTGCTTCCTTTCACCCAATCTCTTTCTGAAGGAGCAAATATGGGAGTTGGTGCCATGCATTCTTCTGCTCGATGGCCAGATTTTCGACATCTTCCGCATTGAAGAACATAACCTTCTTCTTTCTTTGCATTTGGACATTCATTGGCGTAATGGCCAAATTCACCACAACGAAAACATATTAAATGTTTGCCTTTTTGCGGTGGTCCATATCTATGTGTTTGTGGATTGGAGGGTGGTCCATTCCAAACCGGTGGTTGATTATAGGTGTCATTCCACCTTGGTCTATTGTCATTTGGTTTATACAGCGGTCCCACATTCGGTCGTGTGAATGGTCTTTTATTTGGATTATTAATCCATGGTCTATTGTCATTTACTTGATTTACAGGTTTCCCATGGAGATGCCAACATTGGTCTATGGGATGCTTTCCTCCACAATGACCGCATCTTGGTGCTTGATTTGATGGTGAAGGACATTCATCTTTCCTATGTCCATAACCATGGCAATTTGTACACCACACATTTGATCTTACATCCGTCGGAATCGTCTTCTTATTTTTATTTGAAGTCATATTCACTTTCAACTCTGTGAATTGTTTAGCTAAGTTCATTACCATTTCTTCCGTTCTATTCATAGGTGGCGCATTGGCTACCGAGGTAGTTGTTTTCACCGCAATTGATTCAACTGATGGCCATGTGCCATATTGAGCCATCGCCGGTGTTATTCGCGGTTGCGGTTTGATGGTGGGAATTAAAGGTGTATCTACATATGGTAGATAATCTTCATCTACTCTTGCTTCTTCCCATGACTTAGCCGTATTATAAGCTGTTGCTAAATCCGTTGGTCTTCTTTCCTTCACAAACATTTTTAATTCCGGTGGATATAATCCTCCAACAAATATACTTGTTAGAAATGAATCTGGCATATTATGGTTGGTCCACCTTGTCAAAAGGTCGTCCATTCTTCCATGAAAAGAATCCACACTTTCTCCAAGTCCCATTTTTATATTCTTTAACCGTTCCCTTAAGCTTTCTGTGAAACCCAATGGCCTATATTGATTTACGAAAGCCTCTCGTAAAGCTTCCCATGTATCCAGATCTGCTTGTCGTCCATACCAAGCAAATGCCGCTCCATCCAATGATATGGGAAAAGTAGTCACGTAATCTTCTTCAGGCAATTTATTAGCCACGCATACGGCTATAAACCTTGCAACATGTAAATCGGGATCTAATCCCGGTCTTCCATTGAAAAGTGGAAATTGTGCAATATTCCATGGTCTTGGATTTGCCATTGTATTGTTCTTAATTTCTCTTTGCTTGGTCGTACTAATTAACTCTTCAACTTCGAGTTCTTCTTCTTCTTCTTCTCCTAAGTTTGATGAAGTTTCGATTTGATCCTCGTTGAAACTAGGAAAGAATTGGCCGGTAGAAATTTCTATGTGTGGTGGAGAAATAGGATTCTCCAAATAATAATCTCCTGATTTTAACAATTGTTCCAACCTTTCACGAACTGTTTGGCTTTGTTGACTCCAATTCTCCTCTAAGTATTCTACAACCGGATTACCAAAATCAATTTCCTTGGGTTGCGAAAATAGATATTCAACCGGTAATGTGTTTGTCAAAGAACTGCTCGAAGCTTGCCCTTGTTCAAAAGTTACTTCAGGTAAGGATACGTCTTCGCTTTCTTCACGTAGTACGCTTGGTTTATTAATTTCAACTGATTTTTTCTTTGATCTTGATTCTTGATCAAAAGATTGTAATTCCGTCAAGGTTCCAAGTTCGGGACTAGAAGGTCTTGCAATCCCCGATAGTCTTGGAGTGTTTGGTATTGTCTTTCGATTTCTAAATTTCACTCGATCTTCTCTCTGGATTTTCTGCAATGCCCGTTTTAATATGGCTTCATTTCTATCTTGCGACATTAAATTTGTTTCTTGAATTCATTATTGATATTGTCTTCAAATTTCTTGTATTTTTATAATTTCTTTTTAAGGACATACTAGTCCAAATGATATACACATAGGGTGTTTTTTATTGCTGCATTCAAACTCGGGAATAAGAGGTGTTGCTCTTGGATCAATTTGATCGTATGTAAATGCATACAACTTCCTCGCAATTCGAGTTCCGTGCCAACCTCCGTAATATATAGGAAGACTTTGATCTGTTACAATTTTTAATTTGCCGTATTGACTGAGCAAATATAATAAAGGTAATTCCACCAACAAGTCTTCGCCTTTTGCAAAGAATGTCTTGTAATATTTTCCTCCTTCCCAAACTTTGCTCAAAATAACTCTTTTGATGTCAATGGGCAATTGCTCAATTCTTTCTTTCAATTCTTGATGGACTTTATTATTTCCAGTTATTTGGAAACCTTTTCCAAAGTATGCATTTCGATATAATCTATATAATGCCAAAAATAAATATGGTCCGGAAAACTTATCCTCCAAAGTGTCCGGAATTTCCCATGGAAAAACAAACTTCATGTTTTCTCATTTATAAGAACTTTCAATATTTTATTTATTTTATTTTATGACTTAAATTATTCAAACTCAAGAATAATTCTTCAATTAATGTCTCCTTATCTTCTATATCATAATTGCCTACAACCAGGACTCTCCCCGGCAGCAGTGCCAAAATGTAGAATCTTTTTCACACAGGTTAAAGAAACCCGAGAAAATAGAGAGTGGGGGTTCTTCGTTGGGAGAATCTAAATTGGTTGTAGTTACGCAATTAAGGTCACAATTAGGAGTCAATTAGACAATAATTTAGAATTCACCTTCATGCATCATCTTTATCCAACTCCTCTCTCTTTTATCAATAATTGGAATTGATAACTCAAAGTTTGTTTTTATTGTACAATTCAATATTCATAATCTTCTTTGACCATAGGCTTGGAATTTCAAACACATTTATATCCTAGGTGCAATTATATATGATTCTCAAAATAACCAAGCACATAGGTAAATTGTAACTTCTAACACTTCTCACAATTTCTCAATGTAATGTTTAATATTGCAATCCAAGTATAGACTTCACAGTTATTCTTTAAGCATTTCAATGACCAACAAATCCAATTTATACTTTTTCACAATTCAATTTACTCCAAGGTATATATATTATAACTGTTGTTAAAACAACAGTTTGTATTACAAATTGTTAGAAGACAAAAGATTTAATTCAATGGATACACATTTCTCTTTGAATGTGTTCAAAGGAAAAATGAGGCTAGTCTCCTACTTGTACCTCAAACTTGCTCATTCGCAACTTTTCATTTGACTTGTGTCTTTTCATTTTCTACTCTTTCTTTTAGATTCTCCTTTTAAGTTCAATTTTGTTCTTATTCACACATAACAAAGAAAATGAAAGGACTTTAGACTTTATTTATACAAAAAAAATAGAAAAGTATAGCTCAAAGGCAAAAGAAGTGTATGACAGGAGTCAGCGTTCTACACAATACTTGCAGCTGCTTCATCGACTTTTTGCATACCTAGGATATCTTTGGAGTATATTAAATACTCCCCGTTCTTCATGGCGACTGTGACCGATAACACGAAGATGGAGGTTGATTCCGACGAGACCTTGAGGTTACCTGGGGGAGAAAACACAAAGGCAGAATTGGTGGAGATGGAGTTGGTTTTAAATGAGACACCGTCTAAGAGAGTGAAACTAAAAGGAGCGAGCCATGAGTTGCATTTCGAGATCTTGGATAAGAGGCCATTAAAGCTGAGAGCAATTGGGAGCTAGAAAAAGAGGAACACTAGAGATTGGCGACTTGCAAGATATATGTGAAGATGTACCACATTGGTAAACTTTGGCCTCGAGAATGTCACAAAGTTAATACCAATAATTTTACTTGCAACCCGCAAACATGCAAGGATTATCACTTTCTTCATTGTGCTGAAGAATTTTGAGTGGCATTGTTTGGATCTCGTCCCAAGAGCAAAGGCCACTTTCCCTATACGCTTTTGTACATGGTGTATGCTGAGCTAATATTGAAGCGAAAGGTGAATTGGAGCACATTCACAACAAGTAGTGCATTTCGTCTTCGAATCGGGAGTAATCTGAAGGATATACCAGATATGTTTGATCTAGAATCAAACTCTACAAGGCTTTATTGCAGCACTTGAGGAAGAAAACTCATGAGACGGCAGTGAGGGATTCTCCTCCAACAACCACGACACAGAAGGAGGATGGCAGGAACATGGTTGCTATGGATGTTCTATTCGTAGAACCAACAATAATTGATAGGCTTAAAGATACAAAAGTAGTTGGAGAACCTCACGTGACCCTGGTACCAACATCAAAGGACGCAAGGCCAAGTGAACCAGTGGAAACGAAATCACGAGCATATGGCATGGATGTCATAGATCCCGATTCAGGTATGGTGGACAATTTCGAGCAGTATTTGCGTACGGTACCAAGCAATAAGAAATTGGAAGAGTTTATGACCACTGCACGCGGAATAGCATATTGGTGCAATGTGCTAGATAAAGAGAATGGTCTGCTATGGAATGATTTTGTAGGTACCAAGCCTAGTGACATATGTGCTGTAGGGATCGACATGAAAATGGGGTCAAAAATAGTTGCTAGTATGGCTCCTGGTTGAGTGGATATGAGTCACACATTTGCAAATATGATGCCTAACTTTCTACAGGCTGCCATAAATTATGAGGCAATCACAGATCAATATCACCTTCTACTAAACAATACTTTAAAGGATAAGCAGTACATTGAGAAACTGGAGGCAAAAAACAAAACTGTGAAGAATCTCATTACAAAGTATAAAATTGAATTGCAATCAATTCGGATGATTGGAAAATGTTCTGTCGACATTAATGCAAAGTATGAAGAAGCAGTTCGCAGTGTATCTGGGGTTCCATTAGAAGACTCAAAAGAATTGGACAAGTTTGCTGCATCAGAGAAGGACACTCAAGGGACTTCATCTAGGCTTTTTCTTTCACAATATGATGCGGGTGGTAAAGAGGATGATAAAGAAGATAAGAGAAAGACAATTGTGGGAATAGACGATGATGAAAGTGCGTGGGCAATGAAGTTGGAGATAGAAAATAAGGAGAGGGATAATGCACTCGCAGATGCACGAGCATGGGCGATGAAGTTGGAGGCTGCGAAGAAGGAGAGGGATATTGCAGTTGCGAAATTGGAGGATGATGCAAAAGCATGGTCAATGAAGTTGGAGGCTACAAGTAATGGGAGAGATGAGGCAGTCGCTAAATTGGAGGCATTACAGAAAAAACCTTGAACACGGTAGATTCTATACCACTCCAAGAATGCACACTATCATAGTTGGAATGGGTTCATTGACTTCAAGATAGGGAGAGCTTGGTTTTGAAGGCACAAGACGATCTCAAAGCTATTGCAGCTAAATCAAGAGATTCACTTGAAGTTGTAGATGCTTCATTGGAGAAGTTTTATAAGATCAGTACAAAACGGCGATATGACCCTATAGAGGTCACTTTTTTAGGCGATGCAGAAGATATGATGAAGCGTACAAATTACTCTAAGATGGGGAGAGTTAATGATGTTAATTGGACTTTGGAAATAGAGGAAGAATGAGCGCCGTACAATATATTCTCATCGCAACTACAAAATCCAGCACGCATTGTAATTGACACATGCGACCCTCATCCGGCAATACTTAAGGAGAAATGTGCGGTGTGCCTACATCATTTTGGTCTAGAGGGAGCATACATGTTGGACCAATGTGGCCATAACTTCCATGTTGGACCAATGTGGCCATGACTTGCATATGCTGTGAACCCGCGAAACGGTTCACTCTAGCGGGAATGCATTTCCGCAAGGTTTTGCGCTTAATTGTCCTATTTTTATGAGTTAGTTAAGGCATTTTAGCTTGTTGCCTTGTTATTTGCTTGTGACCCACTCTAGGTGGGAGGTTTTTGCCCAATTGGCCCCTTACCCTCTTCATCCCTAGTGGTGCTCAACCACTTGGGGTTTAACCCTGTGGATGAAATTGGTACCTCGGACGGATGAAAGTCCGTCATTGGTTGGATGAAGCTTTTTGCTTCAACCTCCCTGGGTCAAGCAGGGAAAGGAGGGAGTTTTTTTGGAAGCGTGGTGTGTGTTTTTTGAATCTAGATCTAGTTTTTGAGAGAGTGTGGCCGTTGTGAATCTTGGGAAGTGGGTGGTCCTTTGGAACTTGGTTCTTGACGGCCGTTTTGGAACAATTGTGTGTGTGTATGCTTGAGGAGTGTTTTAGGGAAAAAGAAAAGATCTACCTCATATTTTTGTGATTGACCGATTTTTGAACGCTGTTGCTGGACTTTGGAGAGCCATATCTCGAGATCTAGGAGGAACTGGGAGACGCCCTTTTGAATTCGGGAGCGCCTTCAAGAGGTCTTTCCAAAAAGACTAGGCGCGACTTCAGTGGATCAAGGACGGAGGAGTGGTGGCCGATCAAGTGGAGGTGGGTCTGCTGCGGCGGCAGTTAGAAGGTCCGACTTTGGAGAGCCATATCTCGAGATCTAGAAGGAACTGGGAGACGTGCTTTTGGATTCAAGTGCGTCATCAAGACATCTTTCCAGCAAGCTAGAGGTTGCTCCAAGAGGAGCAAGAACAAGGAACTGACGGTCATTTTTGTGGCCAAGCGTCCAGGAGCAGTAGCATCCGGAATTGGAGGGAGCCCCTCTCTCACTCTAAATCCTTGGATCTTTTGTTTTTAAGAGTGGGATTGATTAGTTTGAGTGTTAGAGAACCTTATTTAAAAAAATTGGTGATTGTATTCACCTCAAAAAACAATAATTACTTGTATGCTTGCTTGGAATTGTGATGAGATGGATTGCCATGTAAGTTTTGGAGTGTGTTGAATTATTTTGCTTGTTCTCTTGGTATGTGAGTTGATTGGCATGATGCATGGAAAGTTGCATGTTGGTGGTTGTGTTGATTGAATTGGTGAAGTTCATGCTGTAGTTTTGCTTAGTTAAAGTAAAGTGATCCGGTGAGGGTTAGAGCGCGGAAGCGCTGCCCAATTTCCACCGGATCAAGGTAGAGTTTGCATAGTCTTAGGGCTAATTTTTAGGGTTTTGAGCATGACGCGGAAGCGCTGCCCGATTCTCTTTAGAAGAGGAACCCTAATTTAAATAGGTGTAGGGTGACATCTAGGGGTTAGGATGCTTGTTAAGTGATATGCTATGAATTGGAGGTAATTGGGACACTTGTGAAGTGGTTTAAGTTGAAATTTCTCCTCTTTAGGTACTTAAGTGAATGCTGGAGTATTTGAATTGATGTGGTTTTAGGGGGTTTAAGAGTGCAATGGGCCTAAAATAACCTCATTTTTGATTGTGAAGTGTCTAGGTAAGGGTAGGGGCAATTTGGGATTGTGGTGACCCAATTAATAGTCATTCTAGAGAAGTAATGCATGTTGAACTTAATTAGAGTGGCTTGAATTGTTCTACCATTCCAACCCCATACTTAGGCTAAGAAAATCTCTCACATTCAAGTTTTGTCCATTGCTTGGAAGGGGTTGTCACCTACCCCCACCCCTTGGCCCAATTTGTGCCCACTTCCTTCTTAGGAGGGATTTGGTGTCACATATGCCGATATGCCATGACAAAATCAGTATGTCCGGTATGTCGCTGTCTATTTAGCACAAGATTCTACGAGATGATGGGCATACGAGATCTTATGCCACTGAGGCACGAGTTCAAACGATAGAATCTTCCATTGGATCAACTCTTTAAGAAATTTCTACACTACCGTAATTGGGGAGATGCACTTGACTGGAGTACGTTCGAATCAAAACACCAACTAAGCATTTAATATAGTGGAGAAAGAGATCCTTTATTTTGGATGACACGAGATTACGAAGTACAAATAAGGGCGAGGAATATTAAAGATGAAGAGCAACGAGAGTTATTTTGTCGTAATTTTGGAGGGCATTGGAGCAATGAACACAACTGTTTCTTTCGATTTCCTCCAAAGAGAGTGGAAAAGGGAGAAGATGGTTTGTGGCAGAAAGTAAAAGATTCAACTGCCTTAGGAGAGGAGTACAGGAAGTACGATCATACTTCAGTTGTAAGTGCTATGGTCCTTGCAAAGTTGGAAGAAGCCGCAATATACCGGACTTGGATACCGAAAAATTCTTTTCAAGATGTGAAGGTCTCTTATTGTAATGCGGTGCAGAAGTTTGATAAGCGTATGGATGACGCCATTTTGTTTTAAAGGACATGTATTTTATATCCAAAAGAATATTGTAATATATTAATGGATGATTTAAAAGGTATTGTACATGATGTCATTGCATAAATCGAGAAGCCTATGGAAATCTTACGTAACAAAGAAGTGGATCCTAGTAGAAAGCAGAAGAGGCAAGATGGCGAAGATGGGGAGGATAGTTGGCAAGCGGAGATGAGCGGCGAAATTGCATCTGAAGAGGGCGGAATTGCATATGAAGAGGGCGGCAGAATTGCCCATCCAATCCAAAGTCTGCGTACTCGTGGTATAGCTCAAACCAATCAATCGGATGTACCTTTAATTTGAACGGATGTTGGATCTTTAGTTTGAACAGATGTAGGACCTTTTTCTTGAACCTATAAAGATAGGCTTTTCCTAGATTGTATAGATGTTGTTTTAAAAATGATGGGGCATTGACTCATAGGGCATTATATTTGAAGTAAATGGTTGCAATTTTTTTGGTTTAATGTGCATTTCTTCTCTATACTTGAAAGTGAAGACCATCGTGCGACAAGTATGTAGAAATATATAATTTTTCAACACATTAAATATACTCATGTAGACAATATAATCTCCAAATGCATTTGAAGTATAACAATAATGTACTACAAAAAACTAAAACTACAATATCTATTATAAGATAAGTTCTATGAACCTATGCTACATAAAGATGCATAATTTAGCTACTCGTCAAGACCAGAGGATTGTCCATAATCGCAATCTCCCTTCACTTCAGCTCCACTAGACCCCATAGGATCATATTCATAATCGCTCGGAACCTCTTGTTTGATCTTAGGCTTGTTCTCTGAACATTGTAAATTCTCATACTTATGCCAAGTATCAAATTCTGGGAGATTAACAAGGATCTTTGGTTTTTTTGGGTGAACCATTGGAACCGTTGCAAATTTACGTTTATGCGACTTGGAAGAACCAAGCATGTGCTGTAACCCCGTAGTACTACGAGGAACATTGGCATTTTTAAAATACATGCCCCAAGGTACATCCGAGCCTAGAGATGCTACCATATTTGGCTCTTCAAAGAGATACCAAACCCATAGAGGATTTCTCCATGATTGTCGTAATTCTTACAGTAGAGGGTTGTAATAAAGCGCGGGGAGTAGCACAGGGTAAAGATAGTTGATCCTTACTATAGGATGCGATATTCTCTGCGACCGGATCAGAGCTCATACTGCCGGCACTAGTATTGCACGCGGTGGTTTTCACATCTATCGCCTCTTTTTTCAACCCTAAACCACTAGGGATAACAACTGGGATGTTATTCAATTTGTCCATGCCGCCTTGAGTCGTTTACCATGCTAACGGCTGCTCATCCTCTAGATCATCCGCCGAAGCACCATCAGCGATAAAATCACCCTTAGCATCGTGAACATTTGGAGCATCTGCATCATTAGAAGCGGGGAAGAAAGTCACATCATTGTCTTCATCACCAAATTCAAAAATGTCATTGTCACCAAATTCAAAAATGTCATTGTCACCAAACAATGAGTCGTGCTCGACAGCTTCCTCATCGTCTTCATGTACTTGGTCTTCCTCTGAATCCAAGTTCTCTATACCATCTGTCATCGTCAGTCAACTTATTATTCGCAAGCACTTTTGAGTTGGAATATATGTAAACCAAGTCATCAGCTCTCCCGATAGTTACCAATTCCGTTTCTTATCGTGAACATAAGAGTAGCTACTCCAGTTGCGTTCGCAAGCCGTCGTAGACACGGTCTACGCTAGTATTCGCTTTGCATCTGGAGTTTCGTACAAGCATTCTCAAACTCCCACCATGCATGTGGAGCTAGTTTTTGAGTCTTTGGCTCTTGCATGTCATGGAATGGTGGACCCCTTACTCGAAACGCAAGAAATTCACTCACCACGTCTGCAAAATCCTCCGGGTGACATAGTTTTTGTAAAACTCGCTTGCAAGCTATTGTAAGATCAAGATCGTTAGCTAACTCTTGGTCATGTAGTAAATAAGGAATTAGAAGTGCAGCCGCACCATGTAAATTTGTTGTCATAAACAAAATCCAATGGTAAAACTCGTCCTTTGCAGTGGCCTCCAAATGTGGTTCCAAAGAGAATGGTGGTGCATGCAAAGTATGGACATGCTTCTCAAGATGACGCATTATATGCTGAGCCTTCCTTGTACTAGGAGCCTTGCCGTCAAATTTGCTCTGAGCATACACTACGAGGGCCACCATATCCTGAATCTTCTGCATTGCTCTCAAAAATCATCGCTCAAAACCACCTTCTTGATCTTACGGGAGAATATAAGCTTATCTCTAGCTGATATTGTCTTCTTTGAGGTGCAGGCTATGAACATAGTATCAAGAACAACTTGATCCAATAATGTCTTGACCTCCAACAAGCAATCTATCATTATAAACTGACTAGCAAAACTTGTTTTTCTAGGCATCAGTAGGCTGAATCTCGCCTCATGTTTACGAAATACAGAAAGGGGAATTTGCCGTCTCTTGATAAACTTAACCATTCTCTTTGCCATGAACAAAGTTTCGCCATCCCTCTAGCCTTTCGCCAATCCTCCAACAACAAGTCCATTGCATGTGTCGCACACCCTTGCACAGAAATGTGCAGATATTTGTTAAGGACTATTTGAAAGGCACTGAGCATTACAAAAGCATTGTCTGTGCATACTTGGACAATGTTCTCTAGTCCAACTTGTTCTATGTACTTCAACATGAGAGATGACATGCACACCACTAACACGTAATTCGTTATAATGGGAATATATACTGATTTTGGTAATTAGGGAGACTTCCATTTAGATCGATTCTGACCTGATTAGTTACCAAATCACCAGGTTTTTACTGATAATGATGAATTTTCTCAATATAAAAGACAATCAAAGAAAAGAATTCATAATGCAAGCTAAGAAATATGCTCCCCCAAGAGAAAATTTTATTCATATGAAAGCACAAATACAATTTATTGGTGTAATTGTAGACCTCCAACAGGTAGGCACTATATTATCTACCAATTACGACGTGGCGGAGAGGAGGTATCACCAGAAGTATCATTCTTAGTGAATAGAGGGTCCTCACTACGTGTGTATTTAGAGAAGGCAGGGTTCGTCCATCTCCATAAGCCCACCACTTCTACGACGCTTCGGTGCACGTCTCCGTAATAGACGGTGAGTCTCAGTCCAAAATCGTGTTGGATGAACGCGAGTGTTTGCCCCAAGAGATAAGGAGCAATGAGCCACAGTATTTGGCAAGGAACTATTTAGCTCGAATCGAGCTAAATAGGCACGGGCGTCGACGACGGGGTTGCGTAATACAGCTTCACCTTGGGGACCCGCTGCAACTGAGGTCATCACACCGATTCGATCATTGCCGGTTGCAATAATTGGTTGAATCTCAATAGGGGGGACTGTCTACTACACCATCATCGTCATTATCCATGTCCTCCTTTGTGTAGTCTACAGCCGACGCATCGTCCGGAGCAAAGTAGATTAGCCGTCCCCGCATTCGTCCTGAGAAAGTTCTGGTGTCGTCACTTGTAATGGAAGCCTCTGACACCGTTGAAGGACCAATTACAAGATTTGCTTGCAAAGCACATGATGGACGTGGAGAGAGCTCACGTCCAACACCAGCAACCTAGTTCATAAACACAGCCATTTTAGCAAGTGAGTCCAAGACACTAAGTGCAATGAAAAAGGTACACAATATAACAACGCATTTAATCATGTATGTCGAGGGTGGATTCACCAATCGATCTACATTATATCTGGATCTAAGCAACCGATAAACATAAGCTTTCTAGGGTAAAAACCAGAATAATACCACTGATAAAAGAATTTAAGGCAAATTCTTCCCACTGATTCGGTCCTGATTCCACAAATATGGATGATTACGGCTCAAGAGCATATACAACTCCGAGTCCTTCGACAGTTCATTATGTGTGGGTCTACGATGGCGCATAGTCTCGTGAAAATTCTCAGGACCGTTCAAATGCACGGAAAGACATATCTCGCCTATCCTCTTCAATAAGTCGGACTTTGGATGCTCCGGACAGGAATGGTTCCACGGAACAGTGAAAAGTGTGTTCTTTGTGGGAACCGCAATGCAAGTCTCAGGCTTGGAATTGACAATGAGCAAGTTATCGTCATTAAAATTGGCACCCTTCCTAGGATACAACCGCCGCCGAGGATATTTTAAGAGGATGGGATTTGTCGTGCCGGGGTACTTGGCGAATGCGTAACAACAGATTACCGCATTGGTTGGAAGCCAAGACAAGTCCAGGGGCAGCGTCTGACTTCGAGAACAAAAAGCAGCAGAGTCCATGGACAACCTTAGGCTCTAGGGTACTCCAGACGTGGATGTGGCAAAACAAATTTAGTAAACGAAGGAACCCGGTCAACCCGGGACGACAGTAGACGACCCTGCCGGCAACTAAGGTTGGGACCGTGGAGGAAAACACCGGAGGATTATTGGGATCCGGAAAAGACAGGCACTCTGCAGGCGTTGGGGTAGACACAGAGGCCATCGAACATAGAACCCCGTCCAACTCCAACATCACATTCAACCACTTGGGCTTGGACCGTAAAAGACTGCGAGAGATATGCGTAATGGGTAGCTCGGGCGAGATACGCTGTTTGGGATGTTTGGACGGTCCTGCCTGCAGTGAGGGAACACGTAACAATGGCAAATGGTATTAAAACAAGAGGGTGTGTACCTTGCAAAATGCTGAAGTATGCAAAGAACTGCCAGCACTGATTGGGTACTGAACCGCCACAGTGAAACATGAGGTGGTTGGCGGGGGATTTTGAAGCAATTGGACGGAACAAGGTATTCAGAAGGGGGGCCTGGTAGAAAAGGACTAAGTTTAGGGCCTTGTGATGAGAAGGACGCAGACTCACTGAAGATAAAAAGTGATGTGAAATAAAAGAGTCTCAATTTTATTGAATGATGTTTCAATAAGTACAACGATTATAATTGTACTATGTACAGAAAGCGAAACAGCATCCAATAATTTGGAGACTACTCGTCGACCTACTCGCTGCCATCGGTGCCGGACTCCTGTCAAACAAGGAGCGTCGGCTTTAAGATTACTAAGTGTGAAAACTTCAAGACATGAGGGAATAGCAGAGCAACTGCCATCACCATCAACGATCACAAAGACAAAGAGAAGGAAAGGATAGTAACTAACCTCTGGATTTACCGATGAAGTTATAGCCGTCTCAGTTGTAGCCACGGGAGAGTCATGGGTAGGAAGAACTTCGGTTGCAGCCACAGCAGAGTCATGGGTAGGAGCAACTTCTGCATGCTCCCCCAATGCGACAGCAGAGGTGTGATGGGTCGGCGTCGGCGCTGCCTCAATCGGGACTTCATCCTCTTTCGCCGGCTTCTCCGAAATCTCGAGGGGTATGGGGCGGGGTGCGATCTCCGGTTCAGCAACAATAGGAGGTTGTGGAGGCGCGACGATGGGAGGTTGTGGAGGCGCGACGATGGCTGGTGGACTCGCGTCACAGATGCTGAGGCGAGGTTGATCGGGGTTGATGGAGGCAATGGGTTTAGGATAACTAGGCAGTTGGGATAAGATATTTCCGAATGATCGAAACATCTGCTCCATCTTGCCTATTGCCATGCGGGTTTTGGACTGAGAGTTCAGGAATGTGGACTCCAATCTGTCAACTCGAGCATTCGCAGCTGCGATGTCTGCTAACCTTTGCCTCTCTCTCTGTCGTAACGTGCTTTCGTGATTCGTGTCTGGTTAACCCCTTTTCGTGGTAAAAGAGGTTTCCCAAACAAAAACCCGAGTATTCGTCCACGGAGATCCTCTGAAGTGCAAGAGCAACAAATTCCACCAGTTAGTCAACCCGGATTCGCACTATCCGGGTATTTTCCGATCACCCCTCGTACCCTGTGTCCTGTCTTGGAAAAGCTACCCGGACAGGAGAAGGGAGGGGGGTTTTGGTTTTTATGGTTTAGCTTAGTCTCTGTATTCACCTCAGAGGGGTTTTCTCGGATTTAGCTAAGTGGGGGGATTAGACCTCTTTTCCCGTTGATTAACGTGACCGGAAAGGTCACCGAGTTTCGCTCTCTCCTTACCCTGTTAGGAACTTCCCTTATACCTCCCTCTACGCCCGGGCTCTAGACCCGCACGCATGTCACAAAGGTTGGTATCCGGTTCTCCTATGGTCCGGTTATCACAACTCGCTATCCGGGTTAGTAGATCCCGGATTACTGAACTGGGATAGCGCGACTGACCCGGAGTTCACCACTATCACCTATACACCAACCTGCCTACCCGGACTTCAGCAATCCAGGGAGACTCAACCGATGACGTTCTCGGGAGTCGGTTAGACGACAGGAATCCCTTCCTGGCCGCCGTAATCCTGGACGCTGTGTGGATAGACCGAATCGGTGCCCTAAGCGAGAGGTGCCGTTCGTTGGCCGCACTCCTCTCCTGTCAGCTTCTCTACTTTCCTAACTACTCTCCGTTCAGAGACGGAACCGTTTTCTCTTGCCCCGGACAAAGAACGGCCCTCCGGACTCCGCAATAACCCCGCACCGCATGCAAGACAGAAACGGGGAAGGGGTACACAAACTCACACCCACACACACACACTCATACACAAGGAGAATGGAAGAAAGGGCGTACTTGCAACTGGATTAGGGTATTACAAAGGCACAAAAAGACCTCGAGGAGTATCCTTCCTCGGCTAAGTAGCGGATCCTCCCCGGCATCCCGAGAAGAGGACAAAATCCCGCGCCAGGGAATCTTTCTAAATCTAACCCTTGTCAGTCTAGCGCCGTCATTCTCCTACTCGCATTAAAAGCACCAAACTCTATCCTAACATCGGTCAGAGGCATCTGCAAACAACTACCTCTCCTTGGTCGATACACTTCCTCCCACCTTCCCTGTTCCAGCCATTACAGAGCCTCGGCAGTCGCCAGAGCGCCGTCTACCCGCGCCTTCGGATCGGGTTGGGAGGTGATTTCCTCTTCCTCTCCCTCCTCGCCAAGTGTCGGGACAGTTCCCCCACCGTCCACGAGCTCTGTGTCTCCGGAAGGAACGGGGGCCGAGGTATCCGGAAATACCTCCCCAGTCTCCGGGACCGCCACCAGCTCCTCGGGGACAAGGAGGGTAGTCTCTGAGGTGTGAGTTAAGCCAGGGGAACCCTTGGGATCAGGAGATCCTGAGAGGGGAATTGTCTTCGGTCCTAGAAGGGGCTGGGGTGCCTCTTCCCCCTGTCCGGGTGGACGGAGGTCGGTCCTCCCTTCTTCCCCTGGTTGGATCGTGGCCTCCGGGGCGGGAGCAGGGCTCTCGTCCATGGGGTCCACTACCCGGTCAGGTGGAATTGGTGAGAAAGCCCTCACCCTATTGCTGTCCGCCTCTATCCGGGAAGCCCTCTTCTCAGGGTGTATCCCTCCCCTGGCCGTCTCTGTCTCTCCTCGGTTATCCTCGGGAAGGAGTGGCAGGGTGCCCGTCCCGGTCGGGACCTCTTCCGGGCTGCAGACGGGTGGAGGGATTGGCTCCTCCATTGCTCCGGGGTCGGCGGACTCCTCTTCCTCTGCCATGGCAGCCTCAGCGGTCTCGGGTACGACCCGGGTAGGAGGGTTCTTGACTACCTCCGGTGGGGGTGCCTCTCCCAGAAAAGCCCTAGCCATCTCCCCAATGAGGGTTCTCATCTCCTGGAGTGCTCCTTCCATCCTCTCCGCGGCTTTCTTCATGTATTCGGCCATCCGGGTTGGGAGGTCCGATCCCGATGCCTGGAATTGGGCGTTGAGCAGCTGAGCCTTCAATTGGGCCTCTCCAGGTGCGTACAGAAACCTCCTGAGCTCGAAGAGGTGCTGCCGAGCGTACCCCTGTTGCTTGGACAGCTCCTCCTCCAACTGCTGGATTTCCCGGGCTTGGCGTAGGATGATGAGGGACCCCTCGTTAATGCTCGCCCGGGCTGCCGCATTCTCTTGGACCAACTCCCGCACCATGTCGGGGTACCGCTCCACCTGGCCAGTCCGGAGTGCTACCGATATCCCGCACAGGGCCTTATGCATCTGCAGATGCTCCTGCGTGCATACGTGCAGGGCATGGGCAATCGGTTGCAGGGGGTGTTCCTCCGTTATCCGGAAGGGGGGCACCGGGAGGCGTGGGTCAATCTCCGGCCTCCACGGAGTGAAGTCATTCCACCCGGGTAACCGGGTGGCGTTGGCCGGTGCCGTCTCCCCTTGTACCCGGGTAGCGGGGACAGGAGAGTGCTGTCCGGTCGCCCCCTCTTCCTCCAAGTCCGAGGACTCCTCCATCACCCTCTTTCCCTTCCTCCGGGCATCTCCCTCCCCGGACGAAGTGGTTTGCTGGACGGCCGGGATTGCCCTGACAACCGGTTCGAGATGTTCGGCCCGGACAACAGGGGAAGCAGCAGGCGTCGGGGTAGGGTCCTCCCTGGGCCTGGTGAGCTTCCTCCGAATCCGGGGTCGAGGACTCTCGGAGAAGAGGTCCGCCCTCTTCTTCTTGGCGTACTTTGGGTCCTCCCACTCGATTCCTGCTGCAGCTGGGGGTGGCACGGGATCTCCTACCGGACTATCTGCCAGGAGAACAACTTCGGCAGGGATGCTCTCAGCCTGCACTTCCCGGGTCGGAGTCTGCGCTTCCGGAGTAGGATCTCCTCGCGGGGGAGCTCCTTCCGCCTCGGCCTCTCCTGGCTGCGCTGCAGTCTCTACCTCCCGTCCTCCTAGCAGAGAGGAAGACTCAGCCTCCACAAACCTTAAGACCCGTCCGGATTTCCTCCGGTGTAGGACGGGGAGCTCCTCTCCGTCACTGTCGTTCCCCTGTACTGGCCTAAGAGGCGGTGGGGAGGCAATTACGGAGACAGGAGGGGTCGTCATAGCTACCGGAGAGCCCTCCTCTAATCCGGACAAGGTCGGGCCTTGGTGACTCGGTCCGGTTGCAGCTACACTCCGGGTTGCCATCCGGTGTGTGGCGGCTGGCCGGGGTGGAGTGAGTCCCTCCGGGAGGGGTTGCGGAGCTGCCTCCCTTTGCCGAAGGATGGCCGCTCCTCCTGCACCGGGTCCTGGCGCACCATCATCTCCTGGCTGGGACGCTACCGTCCCTGTCCTCCATGGTCTCTGCTCTCCTGGGCCCTGCGGTCCTGGTGGTGCAGGGGGGGGAAGTGCCCCTGCTCCGGAGGCAGGCATCCTGGGGAGTAGCTTGGCCGCAGCAGGGATTCCCACCTCGGGGATCTGCTCCCCGGGAAACATGTCCCGTCTGCCCTCCATGAGCATCCGGAGGAGCGTGATCTCCCCCGGGTTGAGGCACTCATAGTGTGCATACAGGTGGTACACATACGGTGCGAGGGGGCAGCCCTTCGCACTGGCCGTCTTCTTCGAAGCCCGGACGATCACCTCCTCGAGGATGTGCCCCCATCCTACTCGCTTCCGGCCCAGGTAGGACTCCACGATCGCCTTCAGGAGCCTGTTTGAAACAAACTGCGGCTTCTCCGGGTTGAGGATCGGGGCCAGGAATCTCAGCAGACGCCGCTCTCGAGCATTCACACAATCTTCCACTCGGTATCCGTCGTGCTCGTGCGCGGGGTTATGGAACATCCCACCGAGGGAGAGATCATTCCTCACCTGGATGTATCCGGTGGAGGAATCCGGAAAGCCGTACGTCGCCCTCCAGCACACCTACTGCCAAAAATGCGGCTTGGCCCGGACAGGGTCGTCGGCGAAAGTCGGTGGATCCTGTCCGGACACGGCCTCCTCGATGATCCCTGCGTCCTCCACATTCCGGGGTAACCAGTACAATCCCACGCACCCCATCCGCGTCAGGTCCTGCACCAGCTGCGCCCGGACATCCACCGCCATTGGGATGCCAGCCTGGATAATTTTACTCCGGATTCGTGAAGCCCGCTCTCCGGCCATGTCTCCGTACTCCTCTTCTCCTGGCTATGGCGTGCAGGGCGGCCGCGTCGAGCAGGAACGTGCGAGAATGTGGGGAGCGGCAAAGTCGGCACAGCGCACGCAAAACGAGGAAGGGGGGGGGAGAAGTGCAAAAAGGAGGGTAACGGCCCCCTCCGTGCCACTAACGACAAAAGGGAGTGGGGGAGGTGGCTTTACCTTTTGGCGGCGCCGTATTAATCACGGGCTTGTCGGCCCGGGACTGTCGGCGCCGCCGCCGGTGGTTCCTCCGCCCGGCCCGTTCTTCATCTCCAACCCGGCCATCGACACCCGGCCGGGCCATGACCGCCCGGGCTATGGCCGGTCGGGCCATCATTGCCCGGGTTATGACCGGTCGGGCCATCATTGCCCGGGTTATGACCGGTCGGGCCATCATTGCCCTGGTTATGACCGGTCGGGCCATAACTGGTCAGGCCATACCCGATCGGTACATACCCGATCGGGACAGCCCCTTCCCGGGTAGAGGTCAAGCTGCGAGGGGTCGGACAAGCCTGATCCGGTTCCTCAGCGAGCGGATCGGCACGGAGAGGCCGGACCCTGTTTTGCAAGAACCAACAACAAAAAAACTAGAAAGGGATCGCTCCCCTACCCTACCCATTAGGCTTAAGGAAACTGCCGGGTAGGCTGGTTCCTAGCTAAGCTAACCTTACCCGGTCATTACCCGGGTAGGCCAGTATATAGGCTTTTATTTCCTCTAATTAACTATTACTAACTACTAACCGGACTAACTTGGGGCAAAAACAAAAAAATGAGGTTTGACACTCTCCGCTTCTTCCTCTGCCTTGCGAGCCTTCAGCGCCTCCTTCTCTTGCCGCTTCTGTGCTCGCTTCTGATCCTTCGTGAGCATGGGGGCAACATGTCGCAACCCTTGCTAGCTCACCTTAGCTTACACCAACTTTTCCCAACTCTAGCAAGTGTCACGAGCGCTAACTCTCCACATCCCCCACATGCACAAAGTTAGCTCCCCATACCAACCACCAAGCTCACCGCTTGGTTATCGATCCCTCCTACTCATGCAATCGGGACTCAACCCCTTCGTAGGTAGCCAATGGTTAGGTGCGGACTTCCACTTATGTCCAAGGCCCAACTTGGTGGCACTCCCATACCACTCGGCCTAACCGCACTTGGTGGTGTCTCCTCACCACCGCCCATGACCACCATGGTGACCCCAAGGCCACCAAGTAATCACAACGCCGGCGGTGAGACACCACCCCACATCGGTAGCACTCATGGTCCTCAATTTGCCTATATGAGTCCCCGTGGTGAAGCCCCAACACTAGCTCCCCCACCGGGACTCACCTTGTCCTTATGAGCCACCGTGGTGAAACCCCAACACTAGCTCCACCCACCGTGCCTCATTTTGCACTTTGAGTCCCCATGGTGGAGCCCCAACACTAGCTCCACCCATTGGGACTCACCTTGGCTTGGGAGTCCCCATGGTGAGGTCCCAACACTAGCCACACCACTCGGGACTCCCACCTTGGTCACCACCAAGGCACCATGGGAGTGGGGAGGGAGACCAGCCCTCCCCATAGTATACTCTGTGGGATTCGGCAGCCCCCTGGTCCTAGGTGAAGGGCTGGACCCTCACACCTCTTAGTTTTGGAAGACCACCCAATCTCCCAATGCCTTAGCCGCTGGAAGGCCCCGGAGACTTCCTGAACCTTCCAGGGCTCGTATCTACCTCGTCCCGCATCCAAACGCAACGAGCGACCACTCTATCGACATCTACTCGTCAAGTAGATGCCGATAGACACCTTACTTGCCTCATTCCGACAAGTATTGAGGGAGTTATGCCCCTCTGAAGATTCGGGAGTCCCGGGCCAGCTTCCCAGTCCAGCACTGTCCCTGGACAGCACTCCCTTTAGTCCCACAATCTTCCAACTCCCATAACTTTTAGCTCACACCTCCAACTGAGGTGCTCCTTAGCATCCCGGAATCGTGGCAACATGAGCTTCCATAATCTCATGTCCATTCCCTCGTGGCTCCTAGTCTCCGTGGGTGAGAGGCGTCTCCAACGCCCGGGGTCCTCTCCCACACTAGGCCCACTTAGGTTCCCTTCACCTTGGCACCCCAAGGCCCGGGCGTCACTCCGGTGTCCCCCTTGGGCCCTTGGTGTTGCGGGCACTCCTCAAGGAGAGGTGCGCGACACAACAACTTCGAGTTTCACTGGTGGTTGTGAAGGCTCTCCTTCTTCCCTAAGCAGAGGCACGACAGGGAGAAGAGGATCATCCTCAGCCCTCAAAGGCTTTGGAGAACTAGGCTCCTCCGAGAAGTCGTAATACCGGATTTCTATAGTATCCTCCGGCTCGTCCTCGGGCTTCCAAACACCTTTCACAAACCATTTGTCGTACTTCCCCTTCTCAATATGCCTCCTGGGTGCGCTCTGCAGGCCTTGGGGAGGAGGCGCCAAAGTAGTCTCCTCCTGGGATGGATCAGGAGCCCCCTCGTCGACTAAGGTCATGGCCGCGAGATCAGCATCATGAGCTTGGTCATCGTCATCCCCGTCGCCATCGCTCGAACCCTCAACATCGTCATTGTCTGACGAGTCAGAGCTGTCGGATGATGATGCATCCCGTGGCACACGCTCTTGTCCGGGTTCTACATCGTCTTCGCCAAAGAGATCCCGGTAGATGCGATCGTTCGAGTTCTTTGAACAAACCTCCCTATGAAACCCCGGGGGTGGAACACTGTGCTGAACCGGAGTCCCAGCGGCCCCAAGATCGACGACCCCAGGAGACTACTGATTTAGCTCGACTCGAGCTAAATCCTCCTCCAATGGTCGACCACGACGCAAGCACTGGAGGGGGGGGGCTCTCAATGTCCCCGACGACATCGCAGGCGCCATAGTTGGCTTCGAGCGCCGTCTGTGCTTGAGGCTCAGTAGCGCTTCTGGACCGAGAAGCCTCTCCAGCTCGCGCCTCAGAAGAAGAACGCTTGGTAGATTCGCGCGGAAGGGCGCGCGTCTGCATCGCGGCCATGAGATTTGTAAGACCGAGCTCGACCGCTTCCACGACCCTGAGGGGGAGCACGAGCAGTACCACGACCACGAGGGGGAGCACGAGCAGTACTGGACTGAATTGCCACCGCAGCCCAGTCAATTGCGGGAGGAGACATCGAGAGAACAAATGAATCCATGGGGGAATTCATCCTCGCCGGAGAAGAAGGACCACCTTCATCTTCACGCTCCCGCCGAAGCGTAAGAGTCGTCGCCACAGTCGGGTGGACTTCTTCTTGGACTTCCTCTTTTTTCCCTTCCCCGACCCTTTAGCAGAAGGCTTGGGACCGCGATTAGCTTCCGGATTTACGTATGCTGCGACGTTGATATCGTTGTAGTCCAGATGTTGGTAGTCCGTCGCAGCATTTGTATAAGCCTCCTTCTCAACTCGCTGATAACAACATATGTCTCAGCCTGACACATCTTTTTTAGGAGGAGACGAAACTTATAAGAAGACTAAGAAGAATTAGCTCGACTCGAGCTAAAAGGCCATGGACTAAATACAAATTGAAGAGATTTAAGCATGAGACCGTTTAGCTCGACTCGAGCTAAACGAGCATGAGACCGTTTAGCTCGATTCGAGCTAAACAAGCAGGAGACCGTTTAGCTCGAATCGAGCTAAACATGCATGAGAGTGTTTAGCTCGAGTCGAGCTAAACGAGCATGAGAGTGTTTAGCTCGAGTCGAGCTAAACGAGCATGAGAGTGTTTAGCTCGAGTCGAGCTAAACGAGCATAAGCAGTTCCAATTGAAGGAATGGAGCGAGGTACTTACAATTCCAGCCAACAGTGGCTTTGTGCCACCCATAATCGATAAAAACTTCCCTCCCGGAGATGAGAACATCTTCAACACCCGACAGTAGAACTCCAATCGCAGCTCGGTGTCACTAAGACCAAGGTCGTGTTCTCTGTACGTGCCGGGCTTCGAGTAGAGGGGCAACTCTGGAGCGTAGAACACAGAGGGTATCGCATCCAACACACTATGAGCATGGCTGCTCTTCTTGACAAGGAAGAGGAGGGGGAGCAAGTGCTTCTCTGAAGCTTTTCCCTCTGCAATGCCGTTGAAACGCTCGTTCGGGCCGGCATGTAGTTGGTCGCCTTTTGCGAGAGAGTACTCGTCCTTCAACTTCTTGTCGACGTAAACCACTGCCTGGCAGTGACGGTCGACGTTGGAGGTGATGAACATCCAAACCTTGGGATTTTGATGTGAGGATCGGTCACGGTGTCTGCCCACACATCAAGGAATTCTTGGAAGTATGGACTCTCCGTGTCGTCCACTCTACTTCCACTCCCTAGGACAGCTCGCAAATCAATCGAGCCTATATCTCACTTGCTAGATTGGTTCCAGGCGTAGTTCTTGTTCCAAATCCTGAATTTGAATTCGGAAGGGTAAAAGAGCCACGTGTAAACAATCGATGCAGGAGGTTCAAACGTCCCTTTGACATCCAGAAACTTCTTGAAGAACTCGGCTGTATTTTCCGAAATCTCTGCTCTACTCCTATTCTTCGTCTGCTTTTGGCGGTAGAGGGTGAAGAACGAGTCGCCCGGGACCGAGAGAAGCATGGACATAGTCTGACGAGTCAGATGGTATTCCATCTTAAATTTCCTCCAGTTGTCGACTTCGAAGTGCCACCTGGAGCCGAACAAACCGAGCGAGGGCTTGAGGTTGTGCAATTCCCTCGCGACAGTGTTCTTCCTCTTCCGATTCTCGACCCACTGCTTTGCACTCATACACTGGAAGTATTTCTTCGCAGGCTTCCTCACGGCCACCATCGAGTAGGGCAACGTTCGATCCGGAGTCTCGTTCAGCAAGTGCTGCGCCAACACCTCGAGGTTCTCCGCGTCTAACTGCCCCATTTCCTTGAAGAACTCCCTGTTCAAGGTGAACTTCTTTGAGGCGGTTTCCCAATCTTTCGCCTGATTGAATGGGAGCTCGGTGTTGGGGTCGATCAGCTCTCCAAGACTGTAGTCTGTGATGAACCTCTTCCACAACTCGTAGACGTCGTCCGGAGATGTGATGATGAGGAGCTCGTTGCGAAGGTCGGATGGTCTGACGATCTTGTCCTTCGCGTTATTGTTGATGCTGATGAACCTCTTCATCATAGCAGCCGCGAATGCCTGCACCAAAGCCAAACGATTAAGAAACAACCTATGCTGTTTTAGCTCGAGTTGAGCTAAAACGACGTCCCGAGAAACGCCGACAGAGAATGCAAACAACGCCAACGAGAAAAAGAAAAGAACAAGTAATCTCATATCTCATAACGCTTACGGTTATCTACTTCAACCGGTGTTTCACATCGGTGTGGCTTCTTCAGGTTTAGAGGGCGGCCATAGTCTTCCCAAACCTTTCTAGCGCCCATGATGTTCGTTGCCCAAGAAGGTATGAACGTCCCAGCATTGTTCGTCTTGTTGGCCATGGCCGACACGTCGAGAATCTTGCTAATGTCGGAATGCCACACAACATGGGCTTCCCATGTCTGAAGGGCAAGGATCTTCGAGTCGTCGATCTTCTTGTCACAAATCAACTATTTCGCAGCCTCAACGTGGTGCTGCCCGTCGATAATTCGGAACCGACAAGATTGGACCATATCTTTCCAATCCCACATCTCAGGCTCATCTTTAATCTTCGGCATAATGATTATGGTTTGCCTGGAAGTAACATCGAGGGAATTCATCAAGATGTTCTTGTAATGCGCTATGCCGGCCGGTTCCACAGATCGCACGATAAACCTTGGTTCGGCAGGGTCGAGCAGGTCGATCGACACGTCAAGCGGATTGTCACGACCGAAGACATAACACTCTGCACAATTGTCCTAATAGTCCTTCAGAGACTTCGTCGCTTCCTCATACTTGATCTCCTTCTCCGAGACAGCCACGTTCATTATAGGGTTCATGAACGTAAGTGCGCTGCCGGAGGATTTGCTCCTCTTGGAGCCAGAGCTGGATGAGATCAGGTTTGGCCGCTTCGTTCCCTGCACGCCTAGACTTCCCTTTGGAGTGCCTAGACCCGACGGAGCATTCTCGGATGGAGCCTGCAACAGTAGACTCCCGGACCGTTTCATCGGAGCCTTGCCTTTCTTCTTTGCAGTCTCGAAATCAGACAGAGCCTTCCAGATCTGCGCAGTGAATGGAATGTACGATCGGACGAAGGCTTTCGGCGTAGACACATTGGGCTACAATCTCGTGTCGATATGAAGAAGCTGAGTAGGATCGACCTTCCTGACCATATAGTTGCGGATGAAGTCGTGGGAGAAACGGACTTCATTGGGGGGAAATACAATAGTGAAGACGAAACCTTCGACCTCCACTGCTTCGAACTTGATCAGGAGGAATTCGTCTTCATAAGTAACAAGTTCGATGAAGGCATCAAGACACAGAGGCAAAAATGCCCCGTGAGTCCCCGATTGTTGATAGAAGAAGAAATGGGTCTTGTTTATCGGGCGAATCGAGTAAGACTTGATGGAATTCGTCTTGGGGGTCCACAACCTCCCCCATTGCCCGTCCACAGCAATAGCTGCAAGCGGATCGTCTAGTGCTTCGAGTTGAAATGGTGCAAGAAATCCCTCCAGGGCTTGCATGTTATAAGTGACCTGTGGATAACAAAATAACCGAAAGCGAATTAGCTCGATTCGAGCTAAATGGACACAGCAGATGGGAACATCGATATGAAGTGGAGTATTACATCAGGAACAGACTCTTGCTGCTCTACTTCCATGTGGATTTCAGGCTCGGCACGTGCATTCGCAGCCATCTGAACAATTCTGGCAGTTTGTTTGGTTCTCGGCATCACTGTCATTCAAAAAATGAGAAATCACAATGTAAGATTTACAGGGGCAGTAGAACATCGTCATTATCTTGACGATCAAACCGGAAAGAACTTTAACATGTTTAGAGTAAGTGGCGAGATCATTTAGCTCGAGTCGAGCTAAAGGGGGTTAACCTCCAACAGGGCAGTAAGCCCATTTAGCTCGACTCGAGCTAAATGGTCACGGACCTCAAACAAGGTCGGGCCCATTTAGCTCGACTCGAGCTAAATGGGCTTATGGCTCTGATTCAGAGTAAGCCCATTTAGCTCGACTCGAGCTAAATGGGCATGACATTGTATAAGGTCCGTGACCATTTAGCTCGAGTCAAGCTAAATGGGCTTGCCCTGCCACAGTGCTCTCACGGACCTCATTCGATATCGGGCCCATTTAGCTCGACTCGAGCTAAATGGTCACGGACCTCATGCGATGTCAGGCCCACTTAGCTCGAGTCGAGCTAAATAGGCTTACCTTGAATCAGAGCAGTAAGCCCATTTAGCTCGAGTCGAGCTAAATGGGCTTACTGCCCTGTAGCAGGTCAAGCCCATTTAGCTCGAGCCGAGCTAAATGGGCTTGGTGGTCTTGGAGAATTAAATACTTTAATGAAGCTAAATTGGCATCGAGCTAAATTGGCATCGAGCTAAATGGGCATCGAGCTAAATGGGCATCGAGCTAAATGAGCTGAAAGTTGAAGATGAGCAGAAAAACACAAATTTCGACGCGAAAAACACAAATCAGAAGACTTCCATTACTGAGCGAGCAACATTTCATAGCATTGTGCCCTGCATTGTACTGAAAATGCCACGAAAATGGAACTGAATCAAAAACCTAAAACTCAAGAAGTAGCAACTTACATTGAAGCTCGTCAGGAAATGCGCTGTAGATGCAGCAATGATGCGCGTCAAAATGCAGTCGAGAAAAGGAGGAGCCACAAGCGTCCGCAGGGGAAGGAGCTCGAAAAAAGCACAAAAAGCAGGAGGAGAGCAAAAAGAAGGAGGCGCGGAAGCAACAACAAGCGCAACAACAAGCGCAGGCGCAACAACAAGCGCGAGCGCACAGCAAGGGCGGAGAGCAGGAGGATCGCGAAGGCGGAGAGCAGGAGGAGAGGCGGAGCAGGAGGATCGCGAAGGCGGACAAGAGGAGGATCGCGAAGGCGGACAAGAGGGGGATCGCGTAGGCGCAGAGGAGGGTCGCGAAGGCGGAGGAGGAAGCTGTCGGCGGGCGGGAAGAGCGCTGGCGGAGGAGGAAGTTGTCCGGCCTTTACTGGCCCGCCGTCATTCGACGGCTGCCCGTGCTGCCCGGCCTGCCCGTGCTGCCCGGGTTTGTGGGGTTGGTTTTCTTTTTTATTTATTTTTTTTTTTTTTTTGAATTTATGTTTTTTTTATTTGTTTTTTGCTTTTACATCGAATTAGATTAGTTCATTTCTATGGTCAAAAATTAAATTAATACATACGAAATCAAAATAAGGTGAGAAATGATATTTTTAAATCCTAGAATAAGTAATCTATAAAAAAAGATAATGATATTCATAACATTTATAACTTCGAAAAAAGGAATCCACACGTTATGAGTTTTTTGCAAACATTTCAATACGTTCAAACTTTGAATAATAAGTGAAATGTAAAATCTATATAATACAAGACTAGGATTGTTGTACTTGCATAACCCTATACCGTTCTTAGTTACAAAAATGAAATAATTTGAAAAATATCATTATAGAAGTATCGAATCTACATGTCAACATTTACAGAAACTCCTTTAAGTGTGAATAGGTATATGATTATCATTGCTAAAATTCCTAAATATAACCATATATTTGTGATACACGTGTTAAGAATATTATATACTAAAAAAACCTTACAATATTAGGATCGCTAAGAAAAATTGCTCTTTTACATAGAAATATGGGAAAATTGAAATAAAATTTGAAAAAATTAAATATACAGTTTTCTATAAGTTTCATCACTTTTTTTTAAAGAGATAATTTTAGACAAACTTTGAATTTAATGTAGCATATATTGCAGTTCTCTGCAATATTCACGATCATTGTTTTAAAATAGCCTCAAACCTTACCTTTTAATGAATGGTGAATTGTGAAACATGTATGCCTTCCTTAGATTTTTGAGCCAATTCTTAGGCTCCCTTTTCAGCATAAAATTTGTTGTATTGTCAGTTATTATTCATTTGAGTGTATGAACAAGTAGTGATCACCTGTAAATTGCAAGACAATAATTACCATTAATTTTAAATTAACATTGTTAATAATTCATGAAATTCATATTTATTTATTCAATTATATTTTTTAGATCTTTGTAGATGTTCCCAGATTTTGTACATGTTGTTTAATCTTAAACTTATTTAAATTTGAGAAATGAAAGCAATTTAATTGAATTAGAACTAAACATGTCAGTTATCCTTAAAGCAGCAGAGTAGACTCAAAATTTCGCATGTTTCAATTTTTCACTATAAAAGTTATAAACAATATCAATTACAAATATTTGCCTACCTGATATAGTAAGTTACCAATGGTAAAGATATTGGATATATTATAGATTGATAACCATACTAAAATGTACATGTTTAAGCTTGTGTTCTGTTTTCAAATGCACTTTAGGGACACCCAAGAACTAAATATGAATTCCAAGTGATGCTAGAAATCTAATTTTATCATTTTATTTAAATTAGTGCATAGAATCAAAGTCCACTTAAATTTACATATAATTTACATACAAAGTTTAAACAATTAAGATCTTATTATTTATATTTTCATTCCTGACGATCATAATTCAGGAGGAAAACTGTACGCCCAATGAAACGGGTGAGATTGTAAGATTTGAATCATACCAAAAGAACCACTTGCGCTTCTACTACATCGCTTTCTATTCCGATTGTTTACATTCATGAAAAGAAAAATATGAGGGACGACACGGAACTTGTCTTAAGTTTCAATTTGGTGCGTAAAGTTTGAAGCAAACACTCGAACGTTTTGCATTCTACCATGTTCAAGAATGACGGCGCTGCTTTCTCATTGCTTAGGAGCTGTTAGATCCACAAAAGTACAACGCTTTTTGTTACAAAGTTTGCAATTTCGCTGCTGCCAGAACAAATACACATGGGCAAACCTAAGATTCTCAAGATTGTAAGGAACAGAATTACGGAAAAGCATTTTTGATTGTCTTACACAACTCTCTTTAGTAAAACATGCTCGATGTTTGATATACACCGTTGATGATGTAATGATTTTATAATTTACCTTTATTACATTATTATCTTCTATTATAACAAAATTTTATAAGATCCTAAATCCATTGTAAATGTTATAATATTGTAATTTATTGTTGATGGATTGTTGTCCATGATTGTATGGACCAAACATGATTTAGGTATATTTAATATATGATGGTTTAATATCACATAATTTAACATGATATGATATAATAATATTTATTTTAATATAATTTAATAAAGTAAAATAGAATATATAAGCATTTTCCGTAATATTTAATATACATTTATAAGAAATATATTTTCATATAGTATAATATAGTAAACATATTAGTATATTGAATAAAAATTAATATAGTTTAATATAATAGAATAATTAATTTTATTTGATATAGGTTAAAAAACTATAAAACTATAAATCTATAAAACTTTGTGTAAAGTAAACCGATCATTTGAAAAATTCATAGTAATTATTTAAATTTAGTACTGCAAAAAAAGGGTTTCCAATGTTACAAACATTTCTTACTTGGATATTCAATGTTTCATTGCATCATTGCAAACCCCCCTCTTTCTGAGTAGTGATTGCAATACTGAAACATGAAATCTGATTAATCACATCTTGTTGTAAATTTGAGAAAATTCTCGCATTCTTTCCTATACCACAACTCGTAATATACGCCTAACATTATAATAATTTTAACGGAGTTTATTAAGTGATAATTTTTTATTTAAACTTGGTTTAATTATTTTTTTTACATTTGGTTTTAATTATTTATTCTATAAAACAATTTAATCTTGAGATTCTTAAAAAATTTACGTAATACTAATAAATACCTTTGACTAGTTTTCCTCAAAAATTATATAGTGTTCGACGGAAGAAATCTAAAATTTATGTTTTTCGATATTTCTCCATTGATACAGATTGGAATTCAAAGTAACTACCAGGCAAGTTTATAATCTTTTATAGTGTAGTAGTTATGATTCAAATTTAAGTGTTTAGAGATAAGGGTTTAGTCTAGAATTTAGGGTTTAGAGTTTACAAATTAAGATTTAGGTTATAGTGTATAGGGTTGAGGATTAAGGGTTAATTAAATTCAAAGATCATGATTTAGGATTGCAATGTAAAGAGAAGCTAGATAGCAACTTTGTGGAAGAAAGCGTAGATGCGGATACATTCTAAATTTTTGAAAACAAGTTTAGAATACCATACTAAAAAAATCATCTTAGCATAAGAATTGAAGTAAAACTAAATATTATTAAGTTTGAATATCACACATAGAATATTAAACCTGTAAAATATAGTTACTCACTGAATGTTAACAAGACTTAATTCTAAACCAATAATTATATATTTCAAATATCATATATGGTAATAATACACTTGAAAAAGCTAAGTATTAAACTTATAATTCCTCAACTTATTCACTGTCTAAATACTTATATAATAGTATCTCACATAAATATATTGAGTATTATGTTTACAATATGCATTTGTAAAATAATACATTCAACCTATTGAATATCATACTTAATATAGCATACCTAATTAGGTAGAAACTAATCTTATAGAATCACATTTTAAAAAACTCAATATTATATTTACTATAACCGTTGTAAAGTGCAAGATATTAGTCATTTAATATTACACATATTTTAGTAAGTGCAAATGTTACAATACCTCACATCACCTGTCGGTACCTTACTGCTCTAATTTAGTATGAAATAAAATTAAGTCATTCAAGACTACATGAATCCAAGGTACACGACGAGAACACTTTGTGTTCCATCTAAACATTTAATAAGTTAGTATAGATTTCAAGTAATTTAATCATTTTCTATTATTCTCCCTATACTCTATTTGAGGTAATCTTGTAAACTATGGTTCAGATAACAAATGACACTATCTCTTTAACAACTAGATTGAAGTTTTTTATTTTCTCGTTGTGTAGTCGGATGAATTGTGGTAAAAAATGTTTGCAACAATGGTAAAAGTATTGATATTAAAGTTATTGATTTATATAATATCAAAGGTTAAGTTAGTTATGGACTAGGGACTAGAGTTTTTCATTACGGTTTTATGGTTTGATGTAAACTTGATTAATTTTCAATAAAATAAAAGAGGTGTCTTCACTAAAGTGCATTCCATTGATTCATACTTTATTGCAAGGTTTAGAATACAAACTAGACTTGATTTGGAAGAATACTCAAGTGATTTCATCCAAAACGGACCTCGGATGAAGAAGATATGGCTATTCAAAGTTCTGCCTTCTATCCAAAATATCGTTTTTTGACATTCGGCGCATTTAGGGGTTAACATTCTAGTGCCCAATATGAAATTATTTTGTTAATTTGAGTTTGGGTTATCCATTTTCCTCGCGAATCCGGTTTTTTTCATTACAATTATGTCATTTCTATTTTTGGAAATATTCCAGATTTCTCAGTGACTTAACTTCAAATGATTATTACTGGCCCAAGATGTCCTCGTTCCTCCCAAAGTTCCCAAGATGTCCTCGTTCCTTGCGAAGTTCCCCGTTCCTCGTGAAGTTCCTCGTTCCCCCCGAAGTTCCCAACCACATCGCTTTTACTCAATACCGTTACTGGCCGTTTTTGGCGCCCTTTCTCTCTTGAGTTCATGCTCTTCTTTGGCGCCATTTCTCTTCCCGCTTGCTCTGGCTCTCTCCTCATTTGCGCACTATGCGCTTTCTGTTCCTCTCCTGCTCCGCTCCTGTGCTCTTTCCGCTCCTTCGCTCCTGCTCCGCTCCTGTGCTCTTGCCGCTCCTCTCCTGCTCCGCTCCTCTTGCCCTTCGCCTCACCTCCGCACCTTCGCATCTCTGCCCTTCATCTCAGTACACTACGTTTCGCCTAAAGTCCGTTTTCCATTTGTGCTTCCGGTTTTGTAAATTTTGATTAGGGTTTGGGACTCTTAGTAGCTCTAGAGTTGATGCGCGTGCTGCTTTTGAGGATGCCCAGGGCCTTCGTTGAAGTATTGCAGCTGTCAAGTTTGGTGTGAGGGTAAGTTCGATCTATATACTCAATGTCAATGTATAACAAGAATTTGTTGTTGATTGGTCATATCTTGCGTTCATCGTGGTGCATTCATGATGGCAATGTGGATATCGTCGGAGTAGTTGTGCACGGAAATCGAGGCAAAGATACTGTTTTACTTGTGCACAGTTCCCAAGAACGATTCTTAGTATTTGCTGTGCACGAATATCGAGGCAGTTTCATATAACAAATGCTTGAAATATGGACAAGCTCATGAAGTCTTGTACTTCAGGATTCATTGGAAGACCATTTAGCTTACTGCCCTGTAGCAAGTCAAGCCTATTTAGCTTGACTCGAGCTAAATGGGCGTACTGCTCTGATTAAATGCAAGCCCACTTAGCTCCAGTCGAGCTAAATGGGCTTACTGCTCTGATTTAGTGCAAGCCCATTTAGCTCGAGTCGAGCTAAATGAACTTGACCTGCTACAGGGCAGTAAGCCCATTTAGCTCGAGTCGAGCTAAATGGTCACGGACCTTAAACAAAGTCAGGCCCATTTAGCTCGACTCGAGCTAAATGGGCTTGCACTGAATCAGAGCAGTAAGCACATTTAGCTCGAGTTGAGCTAAATGGGCTTAACTTGCAACGGAGTGGTATGCCCATTTAGCTCGACTCGAGCTTAATGGTCATCCAGCTTTAACTGCGTCGTGGTGAGTGGTGAACAGTTATCTTGAAGACCATTTAGCTCGAGTCGAGCTAAATGGTCATTAAGAAAACTGTTCATCACGCTTACCTCGAAGCTGTTGAAGCTTGATGACCATTTAGCTCGAGTCGAGCTAAATGGTCTTCCTCTTCGACATGCTTCGGGGTAAGCGTCATGTATTAAGATCTTCAAGACCATTTAGCTCGATTCGAGCTAAATGGTCATCCAGCTTTAACTTCTTCGCGGTGAGTGGTGAAAAGTTATTTTGAAGACCATTTAGCTCGAGTCGAGCTAAGTGGTCATTAAGAAAACTGTTCACCACGCTTACCTCGAAGGTGTTCATGTATTAAGATCTTTAAGACCATTTAGCTGGACTCAATCTAAATGGTCTTTAATATACACGTGCATCGTGAGTAAGTGGTGGATTCTTATCTTGAAGCCCATTTAGCTCGAGTCGAGCTAAATGGTCATATATTCTCAATGGTCTTAGACATTATTGACTGCACGTAGCTTAAGTTACCAGTGATTTCTCATGATTGTTTGTTTATTGCTGGCATTCAGGTTATCATGGAATTGAGTGAATCCGATGGCGACGGTGATTTTCAGCATCTTTTTTCAGAGGTACTGAACTTACTTATTTTGCATAATACAATTTTGTTCTGAATTTATCCATTCGTACTAATTCGTCTATGTTTGTGGTCCTTTAGGACTTGGATGGTCCTTCCGAGCTTGTTCTTCCGGACCACTTAAAAGATTGCCTCGGACTGCCCAGAAGTAAATGGGTTACGAAATTTGTGACACTTCTCAACGATAGTGGGGACGTTGTTGGTGAAGGCATTTGTCAGACTCTGGACGCTGAAAGAATGCTTGAGAGTAATGACGAGCCCGTATGTGAAGATCAAGTAGTTGTGCAGATCGTGAAGTGCTTGAATTTCGGCTTCGTACCTGCTGAGACCATTTATGGAACTAGGAGCTGGAAGCTCCGCCATGCTATGCATGAGGGTTGGTCACTACTTGATCATTTACGAGTTGATCAGTTCAACGTCGCTGTTTATGCCCGCGATCATCCAAAGAAGAAGAGGGTGCGACCGTATGATTTGGGAGAACGGAACCAACGATTTGTAAAGACCAAGAGGGAGGAGGAGCTCTTGACGTTAGATTCAGTCAACTTGGTTGCAAGCAAGATTTGCTGCAGCAAGAACTGTTGCCAACCTTTCCCTCGAGAGAAAATTATGGCTCTCCGAAAGCAAATGTACGAGGCGTCGGGTTTTAAATTTAAGTCACATTTTTAAATAGATGTTCATAATCGTTTTCATCAGGCACCGGACGACACGATGATGGTAATGACTGAAGGCATTGATGTTTGCGCGCGTGCTTGGCAACATATTACTGGAGTTCCGATTTCCACATTTTACAGGAGGAAGGCAGAAGCTGCAGCTGGACTACGTGCTCGCCACCATGGCAATGTTGGTCAGAAGAAACCACGATTGCATGTAAAGCAAGCTGTTGCTACTTTGAAGACATTCATTGACAATGCTGCTGATCATATGCCTCACCGGTCGAAGATGTTGACATCTGGTGAGAAGGTTGTCTCTCGGTCCTTGCCATCGTCCTTCACATGGAAGGATGCCATACCCGGGATCAATGACATCAATGAGAGGTTGGGCTTGAAGTCTATTTCTCAGAGCACACTAAGCAGGATTAGGAGGTCAAAATTTTCTGAGTATTCAAAGAAGGTGCCTGGAGACAACTTTGCTCGTTGCTCAACTTGTGACAGGATGGAGACAATGATCAAGTCTATGGTACCTGATTCATGTGAAGAGAATATGTGGATCAAGAAGCTAGAGGAGCATTTGCATCATCAAGAAACGCATCGTGGGTATTATTATTCAAATCGTTCTCTTTCTATTCAGAGGCCGAGAGATGTCCTTTGTATAATACATGACAAATGGATCATGCAAAAAGTGCGTGCCCTGTATTTTCACATAAAACAAAGGCAAATGATGCATTGATGAAGCTTCCAATTGCTGTGACTGGCATGATTGCGCACGGGCATAGCGATGTCCGGTATGCTCATTATGGGCTCGATATTTATTTAAGTGATTGCAATCACACTGTTGGATCAATTGATTAAAGCTTTTACGAGATCTAGAAGGTGTTCCGATCTCGTATTCGAAGTCATTATTCGCAAATTCGGGGTCGCTGCCTTTATTTGAAGCTGTATTGTTTGGAAAGAAGGGTGTTTAAACTCTCTTCTACTTGAAAGTGAAGTTTCTGGGGTGGCGGAGCCTTCACCTCCTGTCTTGCATGTGCAACTGGACAACGCAGCTTCCGACAACAAGAATAGAATTATGTTTTGCTTTTGGTCTCTTTTGGTACACATGGGTGTGTTCCGTGAAGTATATGTCAATTTCTTGTTAGTTGGACATACCCACGAAGACATTGATGCCCTCTTTGGACGTTGGAGCATGAATCTCAAAGAGAATGACTTTCTCACACTTCCTCAGTTGATGAAGTCATTTATGGACGCGGAGTCTCTTCCGGTCATTCCTCATTTGATAGAGGAAATACCTGACTTCAAGGGTTATATCAAAGACTACATTGGTTCCAGAGATGAAATTCTAGTTGGGCATTCGGAGCGTCAGCAGTTCAAGTTTTACAAGCATGACAATGGATGGCCCATGATGCAGTATAAGATGTTATGCACAGACAATGAGTGGTTACCTTCTACTAATGGAGGTATAAAATTGTGGAAAGAGGACCGAAGTACGGGAAAACCAATGTTACCTACAGGTGAGATGAAACCTTTGGCGCCCATTCCCATGAAGAACCGTGATGTCATTGTAAAAGGCATTGGAGGGTTTATTAAAATGTGGGAGACTTCAAGTGCGGAGGACATATCTGGCGAATTTGGTCGGCGTCATGAATTTGTTATTCGCTATTGGCGAGCTGTGAAGCTTGCGTTGGTTGAGCCTATAGAGGTGTCTTCATTTTTGAAGAACGGGTGTTGGCCTTTAACTCGAGTATCTGCGGGACGAGAATTCTTAAATACTGGCGAATTGCGAGAGGAATATGGGCATGATCCGCACTTTATCGGACGGTTGTGTGATAGACCAAGGGAGTCGTTTCGGGTTGGTCGAGATGTTTTTGCTGGATATTTTGTAGCTCTACGTCCAGCTGATGGGGATGCTCGTCCTTTTTGGATTGCTAGGGCTTTAACTGATTTCGATGTTGATCACAACTATACAGGCTGTATTCAAATGCAATATTTTCAATCTGCATCAAAAAATAGTGTTGTTCAAGAAACCTATGCTGGTTGAGATACGAAGAAGACTTTCAAATGGACAATTGAAGACACACATTCCGGAATGGCTTCATGCTGATGCTATTTTTACATCATGGAAATCAAGTGCAAAACTTGGCTCTCGGCGTCCCATTATTTCATCATCGGAGCGTCAAATCGACATCATCAAACAAAGTATTGAGCGGCTTGACGGTGGAGAGGAGTAGCCTGACATCCCTACTTTATTTGGGCATGCCAATTTAGCTCTAGTCGAGCTAAATGACCTCAGTGCAATTTGAGCTGTCAATTTATCGTGTCGTGACTTTTTGCCAATACATTCATCTTAGAAATGCACGTAGAAGTCCTACCTCTCAACCGTAGTAAAGTATTGGTAGAGTTGTTATGCCTTAAAGTCAACAATTCAAGTGTTTGTAAATTTTTGGAGTTGATTGTCGATTCCCAGTTTAATTGAGTTTATCGTTTTATTGTGCTCTTTTTGCAAATTGCTGTCAGGATGCATTTTGCTTTTGCTACTTTCATCATCTTTTGTATTCAGTTTAGCTCTACCACATGCGCGTTTTGCTCTAAAACACGCGCGTTTAGCTCGATATATATATGATGGAATTTAGGTCGATTGGTTTTTGAGAGTTTGAATATTCCCATTATAACGAATTACGTGTTCACTGTCTATTCTATGCCTGTAGTATCCACAGCTCCAAGAAAAAGCTCTCTGGCTTGAGTCACAAGCATCGCATTCACCAAAGGGCGACTAGTCACAGAAAACCATATCTATGGCCAACGTTCTTCCAAACTTCCGAAGGCTCTCCGAGAGTCTACTATCTAGTTTTATTTCTAGCTTGGTCTTTACTTCTCCCAACAACCTTGTCCGAGTGTCTTGGTAAGGTGGTGGAGCATAGGATTTTCAAAATCCAGCAGTCTTCATCACAGCTGCTTTGAACGCATCATTCCAAGCTACAAAAATGGTATATTTGTTTGGTAAAAAAGTTTCGCCCAAAGTTTATCCAACTCCCGCCTATCCGCTTCTGCAAAAGTAGCTTCAATTGAAGATTGCTTGGTTTGATTCATAGATCCAATCATCAGGCGATTATCCTTAACTCCATTCATAAAGATGGAAGAAGAGGAGGTTGCTCCAACCAATGGATTTGCTGATTTCATGGGGGTGCCTAGCAAGGACCCTACACAAGAGTCACTCCTAGGGGTTTCTGGAATGTCATGTTTTGAGGCACCCGGAACGTCCACAGATGGAGTGAGAGAACAGTCACTAAGAAATCCGTCCGATTCTCCGTTATATGGAGGGAACTCTTCGCCACATCTTAAAAATAGCTGCCTAATTTGTGCAGGCAGCTTTGGGCAAAGGGCAGAACTCGGATCGCGATGTCTAGGCATCTTCTCGTACCCGTAATGACTCAGATTCCATTTCTTCTTTCTAGAAACTTTTACCTGACATAAAGAGCACTGTATGAAGGACCCAAACGCTTTCCCTTGCTTGTTGGTGTCTCTAAACTAAGGCTCATGTGCAGCAAGGCCCATTTTAATAAATATGACGCCTCAAAGTTACAACAGTGGTGGGATCGGGACGTGAAAAAAAATGGCAAGAGTTCCTTACGGAAATCCTCACTTCCGAACTCAATACATACCGTGCAATGTATACATAAAAGGAATTATGTAGCTCATAGCCCTTGGAAAGTGTTCAAAATTTGGAAGTGAAGTGAGACTCTACGTCTCTTCACTTATATGCCATCCAACTCTGAATATAACCGTTTAAAATTGAAAATGGCATGCTTTAAGGACCGTTAGCTATTGCCAACAAGTCATGCGGCTAGAAATCGGTCGTCCAGGCTGACGGCCAGACTGGAGGCCGGTCGCCTGGTAAGGCGGGCGGTTGGCCACCGCAAGCAACCGGTCGCCCTGAACATATACTACTCGCCCTGACCGAGGGCCAGCTCGAGGGCCGGTTGCCGGGGTGGTTCGGCCAATGAATACGCACCCAGATGGCCATTTACCCTTAGTAAGTCTAAAATGTCTAAGTCATGGATGGTCTCTTAACTTCTAGCGGACGTCCGGACGGCGTGACATCCCTCGTTAATGTGTATGACCATGGGGGCATCCCCCCGCCCCTTTTTGTTGCATGGTGTTTGAGTTGTTGTTTTTGCAGGTTATGTCTCCATTGCATACTCTTGCGCTTCGGTGACTAAGTTGTCGTGTAGTTGACCCAGACTAAGCGTTGGATTTGTCTGGTTGTCTTGGCCATAGTAGTGTTTGGCACGGTGGAGTTGACAGTGATTGCATGTGTATTATAGTTGTTCTCGTTGACGAGCAACACCGTGTTGTTGGGCAGTGTTAATTGTACTCGGTATTGTCCGTGCCACACAGTTTTAAACTTTGATTCGCACAACTTTGGATCTTGTGAGCACTATAGGACTTGATCACCTTTGTAAAACACGCGAGGAGGTTGAGACCCTTGAAAGTGTTTGGCACTAAGTGTGTATTTGTGTAAGATGCTCATGTGGGCGTCATCGCGGAGTTCTTCCAACTTATGGAGATCTTCCATCCTGGCTGCCAACACCCAATGAGGTGCAAAATCTTTTGGTTGGAGCAAGTGAAAGGTTGGCACCAGGTATTCGGTTGGCATCAAACGTTGTGTGCCGTAGACCAGCTCAAAAGGGTTGGCTTGAGTTGCCTACTTGATGGCTACGCGGTATGCCCACAAGGCTGCAGGTAAGCAGTCGTCCCGGTCGCCGAAGTTGGCTTGTGTAAATTTTTGCAACATGTTGATGATCGTCTTGTTGGTTGATTCGGCCTGGCCATTCCCCTGTGCGTAGTACAATATGCTTGTCCTTTGTTTGATGAGGTGTTTCTCCATAAGTTCCTCGATGACAGCATTGACGAAATGCGTTCCTAGGTTGGAAATGATTTCCAAGGAACATCCGAATCTCGTATTGATGTTCTCATAGATGAATGTTGTTGCTACAACAGCAGTGTTGTTTCTCAAAGGTTTGGCTTCTACCCATTTGGTTGTGTGATCGGTGGCAACAAGTATGTACTTATATTCCTATTTGGTCACTGGTCGAATGAGGCCAACAAAATACAAACCCCATCTTTGGAATGGTTCCAACAGGGGTATGGGTTTCAATGACACCTTTCTTTGGTGTTGGAAATACGTGGCTGCTGTTTGAAAGGCATGGCAATTTTTGATGTAGGCAAAGGTGTCTTTGTGCAACGTCGGTCACCAGTATTTTGCTCCCAATATCTTTCTGATCGTTGTTTCTAGTCCGTGATGCCCTCTTGCTGGTCCTTCGTGTAAGTGAGAAATGATTGCTTGTTGCTAGTGAGATGGCACGCACAAACGAACCTTGTAGTCCTTTGCGGTATAACTGCCCTTCAACGACTATGTATGGCAACGTTGTGCGTACAAATTTGATCTTTTGTGTTCTTCTTATACCATCCGGAAGTCTTCTGTGGGCCAGATATCCCACAATGTATTGCCTCCAGTCGTTGTCTTTTTGTACCTCCGTTGTCTATATAGTCGTCGTTTGTATGTATGGTTCATTGAATGAGTCATCAATGCCTTTCTCGGTCGTCTTCGTGTCTTGAGACAAATAATCTGCCACTATGTGTCTCTTGCCTGTAATGTACACTACTTCCAAATCGTACTCCATAAGAATCATGATCCATCAGGCCACTCTCTCCCGGTAATCAATGGCTGATTCAAGAGATAATACAGAATGTGATGATCCACCATGAACCTAAATTTTTTCCCGAGTAAGTAATGTCGCAATTTCTTCACAACATATATCAAGGCGAACGCTTCCCTTTCTGTGGTTGAGTAATTCCTTTCTGCCCGGTTTAGTAGTCTGCTAGCGTAGCGGAGAGGTTGATCATGTTTGCCATCAACATTTTGGGCTAACATGACCCCTACGACAATCTGAGAGGCATCTGTGTTTACATGGAACGGTTTCGTCCAGTCTGGTGCCAACAGTATGGGTGCCTTTGAATATGCTTGCTTAATGTTTTCTAACGCTGCTTGGGCTTCTGGTGTCTAGCCTTGTGTGTATGAATAGCCAACATGGTTCAACTTGGTTATCGGAGTAGTGATATGAGCCAATTTCTCAATGTACAATCTGTTAAATTGTGACAAACTCAAAAGCCTCTGTACGCCCTTCTGATCAGTGGGAGGAGTCATGTCCATGATGTCTTGAATTTTGGCCGAATTTGGAAGTTTGCCATATTTGCACACAATATATCCCAATATAACTCCTGCAAAGAACAAAAACATACATTTGTCTGCGTTTAGGCTTACTTTATTGCGTCGACAAGCTTGGAAGATTTTCCTTAGGTGGTCAACGTGGTCTTTTATTTGCCCATATACTGTTCCATCATCCAAGTAAATGCGAAAAAACCTTTATAAGTAAGGAAAAAATATTAACTCCATGACTCTCTGAAATGTCATCGGTGCATTTTTGGCTCCAAATGGCATCCTTTCGAATTGATACGGCGCCCACTTCGTCAAAAAGGCCTACTTGTTTTTGACTTGATCTGCCATGGCAATTTGGTAATATCGTGAAAAACTATCCAGGAACGAATACATTTCATGTCTAGCAACTTCATCTATGATTTTGTCCATATGTAGCAACGGGTAGTGATCTTTCCTTGTGGCGGCATTTAGTTTCTGGAAGTCCACACATATACGCAAGGCGCCATTCTTTTTGGGTATAATAACCATGGGAGACAACCAAGGGGCGGGGTCGACTAGTGATATAAACTTGGCACTACGTAACTTTTCTAGCTCAGTCTTCACTTTGGCAGCGTAGTTTGGATTCATCTCATACCTTCGATGTTGCACTGGTTGTGCGTTGGGCTTCAAATCAATCGTATGTTCAGCTATGTTCCTAGGTATGCCCTTAAGGTCCTCATATGTCCAGCCAAATATGTCGTGATATTCTTTGAATAGTGCGATCGTTGCTTGTTTGATGACATCAGGTGCATCAGCGTTGATTTTTACATACTTTGGTTCTTCATTGCTGCCCAGGTTCGCTAATTCGATCTTTTCTTTGACGTGGTTGGTCCACCCAGTGACAACTTGTTTTTCCAATGCCTTCGTAGCCGAAGTGGCGTTCACCGTGACGGCTTCTTCGTCTTCTTTTGTAAAACAAGAAAGTATGTCCAAAGCTTCCTCCTGTGGCACAACGCTCGCTAAGTATATTTTGGCAAGAGAGATTAACGAGGGGTGTGCGTGGAAGATATGACCAATCAACTAATGCTTCTTGTTCTTGAGTTAAGTCCTTGACCCAATCCGTCGCTGCTCTATAGCAAATTTGGTCAACTTAAGCTTTGGTGATGCATGTGTCCACTGGGATCACCATTGTTCTGCCATGATGCTGCAACCAAATTTGATTCCGTGTCCAATCATGTATTGCATTCATGTCCCGCAACCATGGTCTACCCAGTATGATAGGGAAATTAGTGCTATCAAGCATATCAATGATAAGAAAGGTTGTTGGTGTAGATACGCCATGCTCATAGCCAAAGTAACCAGAATTCCCAAGGGGCGTCATTGGAGCAACGTTAGCCATCCTTAGTATGAACTGGGCCATCTTAGGTGACGGTAGTCCTAACTGTCGTCGAAGGCCATCTCTCATAACGTTGACACCGGAGCTCCCTTCTACTAAGACGGTAGACAACTTGTGTTGCCCTAGTCGCAAATGTATTACAACGGCGTCTGGATCAATTGTCGTAATGTTGGAGTCCATAGACATCAAAGCTCTCCAAGTGTCTGGCAAGGCAGTCTGTTGTAAGTATTTTTGCAATTCCGGGCTACTCTTTAGCAAACTAGTTAAAGTAACACTTACAATTGTGTTGTCGAGTACTTGTTGCATGTTGACATCTAAGGGCGACTCTAGGTCTTCTTGGATTTGCTTTCAAATGTTGTGCAATCGTTCCCAATGTTGTTGTCAAAATGGCTTGCGATGTTCTACAACATGTTCTGGTGCGGTAGCCTTAGATCTCGTGGTGATGGCTGCGGTGCTAATGGTGGAGACATTGGTTTTCGTTCCGTAGACTTCTGTCAATGTCACCCCCCCCCCTCCGCCTATTTGAGCTGGGTTTTTTGTTGTTCATTGATGTTGTAGTCTGGTTGTTTGTTTCTGAGAAGGGACAATTCAGAGACCATCGTTGTTTAAGGACGGGACATTGCCCTCGTCTATGGTGTACGGAGCCACATTCCCAACATCCGTCACTTCGTCCAGGCTAAAGGCGACTACATGGACTTCTTCTAGGTACATATCATCAGCGGTAGGGCGTGGCCGCCTTGTGTCGTTATTGCGAGTGTTGCCTGAAGCGAACCAATAGTACCCATTGTGTACTTTTCCACAAGTCGTGCATAAGGTTTATGTTATATAGGCATCATTTCATTGATTTGGTAAGGGTAACAGGAGAGCTTGGGTCTGATTGAGTAGCCCTAGCTCTCTATTGATGTCGTTGGCAAGTGTTAGAATGTCGGGCAGGGTCTTCACTTCCTTAATCACGATGCCTTGTTGAATCCAATGTAATAGCCCCTTCTTGCACCATTCACACAAGTAGTCTACTGTTGGCCTCTAATTGAGTTTGTCTGCCAATTGTTTGAATCGGTCGTAGAATGTATCCACAGTTTCTCCTTTTTCTTGAGTGATATTCTCTAAGGCGTGGAGAATTTTAGAAGGCGTCTTTACCTTTCGAAATTTCTGCAAGAAACTTCTTTCGATGTCTTCCTAGGTAGGATTGACATGTTCGGCTTCAAAATCAATATACCAGGTAATGTGGTTCCCTTGTAACGTGGTACTGAAGATGTTTTGTAAGTCAGCAGTGGTGCAGACTCCATTAGTGCAGGCTATAACTTTGAAGCGCTAGATATGCTAGTCAGGGTCAGCAGCGTCGTCAAACACGAGATATGGTATTTGGGTAACTTAATAAGTCTATCTCTTTCCCGTGAGGCCATTGATGTGGCTATAGTAGGGTTTACATGAGGCACAGATGTTGACAATGATGGCATCGCTGCAGACCCCGGGCTAGGTATGGCAGCGAAGTCGTTGTGCCCTGCAAATGCTCATATTGGTCACTAAGCATTTCCAGTTTGGCTTTGGTAGCGTCATTTTTGGCAACAAGTTCTGTCATTTGTTGCTTCATCCATTGTAAGAATTCTCTGGTAGTTGGGGGGTCATCAGTAGGTGAAACTACTTTTTGTTCTTTGTCTTTCTGTTGTCTAGGCGGCATTTTGTTTTGCGTAGGGCTCCTACTCGCCTTTTGAGTATCTCAACACTCCATCCCCAACATGGTGGCCAAAATGTTAGCCGGGCGAATATGGAAGTGCTTCGTGAGTCTACTCAAGTCAACCAATGTACGTATTTCTCAGGCAACGTATGGTGCCTTGATGTAGCAGGAGAGGGAAGAGGTACAGACTTAAGGAAAAAGCGTTCTAAGGAACAATATGGGAACCGCCTAGGTCAGCGTTGACAGCAAGGCTTACGTCGAGTGAACACTTTGTTAACTCAATGGTGGCCTAGGGTGCTTTCGCTAGCCTCAGCAGTGGGCGCCATTGGTATCAACGCTAGCTTTGTAGTAGCAAGGGAAAACAAAGTTTGGCCTCTTAGCCGGCGAAGACGTGAGAGAAGTTTAAGTGGTGAGGCTGGTTAGACAACCACAGTTGCCTTAGGTCGTCTATTGAACAGGCAGCGAAGAGAAAGTGGTTCCCTCAAAGAATTGTTCAAGGCAAGCATCGATGTCAGAGTAGCATAGTTAGCCAAGAAAGAAAGCTAGTGTTGGTTTTAGCTGAAAAGCAACAATAGAAATCAGAGGAGAACAACGTAGAGTCAAATAGACAATGGAAAGACTCGCCTTTTGCCTAAAATGATAATCAAATAATAGTACAAGATTTTGCAACCCCTAATCTCATGTCTCAATGTACTAACAAGAAGGTCCCTACTCTATGTCTGGTACGCTCTTAAGTACCGCTGATGCCTCCGCAGTATTCTGCTGCCAATCGGTGGCCCTGTCTTCTTGACTTGGTCGCGCCTCTTGTTGTCAACATTGGCTTCAGTAACAACAGATAAAACCATTACCTAAAAATTTTTAAGAGCGACTGCATACATCACGGCGGACATGCAAAAGGAGTTAGAGACCTCGGCCATGATGCAAAATAACTCAACGGATGTGTCCATGAAATAGAGGTTGAATGAAACCAACGTAAGAATCACCCTGGATATTGACGCTGCAGTCATACACCTGCAGTTGGGAAAACACACATTGTCAAACGGTTTAGTCGAATGGAGATCTGGTATAAATGTCACGAGCAATCACCTCCGCAAACTAATAGGGTTACCACAACCACGTAATCCACCATTCATACTACGTATGGCAAATGATATACCTGTTTCACCTCTGGGAATTCTCACCATGGTAGACATTATAACACATGGGGTATCTACGCTTGCAATGTTCGTGGTCATTAAAATACCCCACTAGGCCACAATAGTAGTTTTTGAGTAATTCTGATACGACTGTAGTTACGTGACATGAATGCAGTTCATAATTAGGCAAGAAATCAGATTCGCATCCACCGCAGAGAGAAAACAGTGGATACACCCGTCGCTAGCAGTCTTACCCGGACTAAAGTAAAACACATCAGAACCACAACAAGGATAAACGGGTCAAACAAATCGACTAGCGGAGAAAACCACCGGTGTGAGCGTTGAGCGGTAAAGTTTGAGCGGTAAAAAAAAAAAAATTAAAAGTTAATGGCCCTATTACCATGGGATGGGTGGTTCTGAAATTTTGAAATAGTTATTTTTAGGCATAGAAGTACCCAAAACGGTGGACATAGGTCCCTTATCCATTTCTTTTCATTATATTGAAGTCATACAATATTTCATAAATAATCGACAATTGCAAGTTTTAATAAAAGTTTGTTAAATTAGGCCTGGCATCATCATGTGTAACCAATCCAATTTCAATGAAACACAAAATCAGAACCAAATTTTAGGATGGCCCTTTAGCGCATCAATGAATTTATTTTACCAATTTTAAAATTGGAGATTGATTAGGGCTGTCGTCAGCAATTTCCTATCACACTTGTCAAAATTATATGTAAATGCTTCGATTTATATAATCTGCTATATATAACTACAAGTCGTCTTTCCGTGTCTCCTTGTAAGGTGTACAGAAAGACATTCACGTGGCATTGTAGTGGTCCGAGTTCGATTCTCCTCGCCCTTATTTGAGCGTCGCACTGCGTCTTAAAGTAACTATCCTAAGCTATACAAATACTGGACTAGAATCCCCACCAACATTGGCAAGATTCAATCACTCCAATGGAAAATAAAAAAACCTTCTGAAACTTTTAGTTTGCATTGAGTTTAAAACTTAAACATTTGGATACACCGATGCATTGAAATTGGAGTTAAAGGAGTTACATCAAATTTAGGGCTGACGTCACCATTAGAGGCAAGCATGGCTTCGATTACATTGTATTGACATACTTAGAGTTATACTTGAAGCACTTAGTGTAGGTTTAGCTATAAACAATAATCACAATAAGTAAAAATATAAAACCGTGAATATTGCAAAACACATATAGATAGTATATAAGTAATAGATCATGGTAAACTAAGAATGTATGGCGCTACCATGTTCATTATCTATTAGAAAACAAATCACATACTACACTGAAGGTGTAGCACCAGTAAAGTGCTGGTCACACTCATCAGCCTCAAAGTCTATAAACTTAAGTACACTATTGCTGAAACGTGGTCGTGTACTGTCAGAGAGAATGGGAGATGGAGCTCGAACAAACTCTTGTCCAAGACGCTTGGCATAGGAAGGTAGGGTGAATGTTGAAGGAGGGCTGTTGTAGACATGAGCGTTGCGAGTCAATTGCTCTTTCAGGCCTTCGATCCTAAAAGTACAAAGAAAGTCAATACTACCAAATTTGAAAGTGCGTAATTTAAAATCGAGAAAGAGAATACAAGATGGTATTACGCACCAATGAACTTTTGTGGCTTCTTCACGACTGGTTCGTCAGAGTCATAATCTGCGGGTGGGGCTGATTCTCTACTTTCTTCATCACTGGGAGGACCATTCTTGTAATCCGCTAGTACACCATCAAAGATTTCTTTGTCAGGTTCCATAGCGATCAGGTGTCGGTTTGAGCGCGCGCAAGCAATCACATATGCACCTAAAAATTCAAAAGCCCACGTTAGAAATGCTAAGTGTATAAACGAATGCTAAACTAGTCGTTACGGATACATTACATGTACTTGCGCTCCAGTCAAAGACGATACCCCCATCGTCCATAAGACAATCTACGAAACATTGAATGAAGGAAGGGTCCTTCTCTCGTGAGCCTCGCCATGGCGTACCGTTCGGACGATAACGCAATGTCTCTTTGTCTGCAAAGTTACAGAGGTGGTCTTCCTCATCAGGTATGATTGCCACACCCGCGTATGCGTGTGCCACTTGCCGATTTTGGAACTTTGAAAGAAACTCTTTAGGAACATAAACTTTGATATGGAAGCAGAGAGTCTGCAAAACACAAGTATAGATATAATAACATACAAGCATAGAAGGCAGTATTCATGAATTGTGAATTTGGAAACTACGAAGTGCCCCGTACCTCTTTCGGGTGCGGAATGGTAGAGGCCATAGGTAGAGGATTATATCCCCACCAGTCTCAAACAACACGGAAATTATATGTATGGGACTCACAATCGAGAGTACGCTCGATTCTACGACATTTGGGATGCATTACAAGAATGGCTCCAACGTCTGTCAAATGATACGCGGCAAAGAAGAAGAGGCTCTCAAAGTAGTTTTTATCACGCCGGTTCCAGGATGGAATTTCCGTTGGAGACACGCCCGGGACAGGCAAGTTTTCCGGAGCGTCTGCAAAAATGAGATCAATGCCTGGATGCTTGGGATTATATTCCGTTGTCGTACACAGGTACTTCCGGTCTTTTCCAATCTGAGATAGAAGTCAATAATTAGATAGTGGATAATAGATTTATAAGTACAAAATGTAAGTACGGAGATTATAAATGACAAATGTACGAAATAGTACCTTCTTGATGTGCTAGACGATATCTAGGATTTACGAATCCCAATTTCGAGTCTTCAACGACTGATGAACCAAATCTCCAATGTTCCCCCTCTCGAGATACATAGGCAGAGTGACTAATATTTTTAACGACGAGCTGCTACCAACGTGATTCGGTTTGGAAACGGGGAGTTTGAAAAATTTGGGCTGACTCAGGCGACGAGGGGAATGCGGGGAGTTGTGGTCAATCGTGAAAGATTGAAAAGGAGACCTCGCATTTGTAAGAGTGCCTGCAGAAATCTGAGTCAATTGTCAAACGCGTCTACCTGCAGTGTTGGTCACTTCATCTGAAGCCTGAGTCAAATGAGCTTCTTCTGGACTCGCAATGTCTTGATGGAGCAGACCGCTTTATCGGGTTCTTGTTCAAGATCAACTACAGGCTCCGCAGCAGCGTTGCGACGCTTTTTGTTTGCTCGAAGTTTGGGTTGTCCAACCGGTGAAGACGGTTACGTCCTTGAGCTCAGCTTGAATGGACCACGAAGCTAAAGCTCCTTTGCCAAGAAGCTCATGGTTCAAGTACCTACAGTCAAAAAACATATAACAATGACAAAATTCAGTATACAGTACTGTTTTTGGACTCAGCAAAATGAGTAGGAAATTGAAAAGCTAAGCGAATACATACCGGAATAAGAGCCGTTTAATAGTATTCTTGCCACGACTAATCTTCTGAATATCGGATCCTTTGATGAACTTCGGGCTCGCATTTTGAGCGAGGTAGTTGCCGAATGCCTTCTCCCATAAAAGCAATCTCCATTTCTCTACATACGCGGATGGCTTTAGTATGGCATCCGACCACTGAATGTGGATTTTGCCATCGTCCAGAAGTTGTTGCATTCCACTTTTGAGGGATTGTTCTAACTGCAATCAAGTAGAACCCGTTAGAAAAAGTACATTGTGAATGACGGGAGTATTGTAATGACAGAAGTTAAGTACAATATACCTGAGCCCAAAGTGAAGCGCGATGCAAAAATGCAAGCAACGTTTTGTCCTTTATAGGGGGCTCTACTGGGAAGTGGACAGATTGACGAACATCATTTGGCGCATTCCACCATTGCAGCCACTTTCCTTTAAAATCGAAATGGACATTGGTGGTGGCTACCATGTGCAACCATTCAATTGTCATATTGAGCTTCAGGTTTTGGCTGTAGTGAGCATAAATCTGCACATAGAACAAATCGAAGTAGTTCATTTCAGTATAAGTCAATAGCAGTATTGAGGCTCAGTAGAAACTAAATAGACAGAATTGTTTACCTCTTTCGGGAATACTTTCCCGAGTTTGTTATTGGCGACAACAACCATCTTGTCAAACTGTTTGTCACGAATTGATTTGATTTCGGCTTTGATGGCGTTATCCATGGTACTCCAAACTTCTGGCGCTGTTTGCTTTTCTTTAGGGGTAGTGACGTAGTAAATAGCTTCGGCATCATCCGATGCTTTCGCTAACCTCTTCTACATGGCACAGAAGTAGTAGTAAGAAATTGTAATGAAATGAGTACAAGATAGTTGTGTTTAGTACGTATTAAGAAGTGTTACCGCATATAAGAACTTCACGAAGACGACTACTGTGACAGGATCTCATTACTCTTCAAGTTTCAACTTCCCAAACTTCCTCATGCGCTGCAGTTTTGCACATAAACTGTCTTCGATATGGTCATGTTCGGCAGACCTATATAGCGGAAACAAAGATGAGAATACGTCGAGGTTACAAAGAATTGAACTGAAATTAATCAAAAAATGTTTCAAGTACTTACCAATTTATGTCATTCGTAGCGTCAAGAAGGAGATTGCTTTCTCCGCGAGCATCGAGGACGATGCAATCAACTCAGATGTACCATGATGGATCCATCTAGTGGTACCTCTCTATGTGACGCATTCACGCCGTCACACAATGGTTACCTTTATATACATAGAAGTATTTGCCACTGAGATGATGAAGATCAGGATCCAACGTCAAAGTCTTCTTCAACTCTTCATTTGCATCTCTCCATAGCGGATTCTCCTACACACCATCACCTGCATCAACCTTTTTTTCTCTTCCTTTCCTATCGAATGGAGATACATACATTACCCGATCTCCTTCTTGATAACCTTTGTTGAACTCATTCTCGAGTTTCCATACGTCTTGTTCGGAGATAGGTCAAACCTTTGGGTAACACACCAAACGACACAATGGAATTAGCATACGGGACTTCTTAACAGGTTTGTGATTGCAATGGAATTACTTTTGTGAATCATCCGCATCTCATTCGCACTCCAATCCGGATCTTTGCTTTGGAGATGGGGTGGCATGTGAACGATGCCGACGTTGACACTCCTTGGCAAAGGAGACTCTTCGTCATCCGTAGGGGACTCGTGAACATCGAGATCTTGAATAGCCTCCGGAGAAGGTTCGGTTTCGATAGGAGTAGCACGCGGAACTGGAGAAGATATGTCTGCGACAATTTCTTGTAGTACGGGTGTGTTATCATCTTCTTCAGGAACTGGACTTGACTGAAAGTTCAGAAGGGTGATGTCTTCTTCGTCTTGAGGAGATCGAAGCTTGGATATTCTCATCTGACAAATCAAAAAACAAAATACAACACTGGACTAAAATCATAAGAATAAATCGAAAAAATAATAAAATATCAATTCAGATATATAAAGCCGTTTATAATGTATAAAAATGATATAAGTATCAAATAATGTTATTGGAGAACTATTTGGATTTCAACTTCGCTGCAAGTCGAGGTGACCAACGTGGTGTAATTCTAGCTAAAGCCTTTGCCTCGTTAGAACGAGCTTTTGCTTGAATGTAATAGTTGCGCATGTTATTAGCTCGTGCAACCCGATCAACGACTACACTTGAAGTGTAACGGACATGAGAGGCAGAGGAGTCGATTACGGGAACCAGAGGCAATGCTTGTACTAGACGACGAGACTCTAATACTTTGTTTATACGCTCTCTGATAGCAGATAAGTTGCTATCGGCATATGATTCCTCCTCCTTAGGGACAACATTAACTTTGAATGGGTCCTGCATTACCACAGAGAACATTCAACATAAATATCAGCGACAATTATCAAACCATGAACATAAATAATTAGATAATACTAAATATCAAGAAGCATTGCCGCAATACATAACAAAGGAAAAACATACCAATCTTCTACACCCATTAAAACTTTGAGAACTTAGCAAGGTGAACGAAAGTAAGGTTTGACATCACCCCATGTTTGCAATGTACTTTTATTTGACAACAAAACAACACGGTCACGAAATGAATATCAGTAGACGGAGAGTGTTGACCACCAGACAGAATGTCCATCAAAAAGGCACAAATGCGGTGCCGTGGATAAAGATTCAGAAGCAAGAAGAAGAAATTCACGCATCCTGAATCAACATCAATTTCAAAGAGCACGTCCGAAACGCTTCCAGTTCAGTAACAGAACGTCTTCTGGAACAGAAGAGGGAGCAATCGAAAGAAAATCACCACACTAGCAGAAATGACTTTGATTATAATCTTCCTTTTCCCGATCCTGTCAGCACACCCCCAGAGTTGCGGTACCGCAGTTCTAAAATGTAAAAAGCAGAACTGAAAACATGACAAACTTGAGGCCCATTCTACCTGGGTGTGCTCGCTCTACACGCCTCCCGCCTACCAACAGAGTAGGCACGGTGCTACAGTTAAGCGAGCTTCATCAGATTCAAGGCCGGGGCCCTGTGTAGAACGCCTACAGCCAGAGCATGTTACGGATTCCGAGCAAACACATGAAGGCCTCACCACGAGGATTTCAGTCACAAAGGTAGAGTTGCGGAGCAGAGACGTACTTGACACAATCAGGCATTCACAAAGCAAAAGCTGATATCAAATGCTGGCCTCACCAACAGAAGGAAATGCGCAATACACCGGGGAGCAATCGAAAGAAAATCACCACACGAGCAGAAGAGACATTTAATAATTTCCTCACGTTCCCGATCCTATCAACACACACACAGAGTTGCGATGCCGCAGTTCTAAGCTCGGAATGAAAAAATCAGCATACCACGATGCCGAAGTCCACAGCAGGCCCGAGTGCCAGATGTACACGCCTCCGGCCTCATGAACAGAGCATGAACTAAATTATTTCAGCGAGCCTGATGAGAATCTAGGCGGGGGCCGTGTCAGCAACTTACATCTTCCGAAAGCGTCCGGCCTCACCAACAAAACATCATGCGGAAGAAATCAGGGAGCAATCAAAAGAAAAATCACAGCATCAACAATATTCTATAAGCTTAAACTTTGTCCATGACCGGGATCCTGTCAACACACGCCCAGAGTTGCGGTGCCGCAGTTCTAAGCTGTAAAAAAAAAGCTCAAAATACTCCAATGCCGAAGTCGACACCAAGGTTGTCATATTGGGCGAGCTCGCCGCCCGCCCGTCCGTCCGCCATGTCCGTCCGATTGAGCTCTCGCTTGCCCATATAGTCAAACCTCTGTTGACTTTTAGTTTAGGTAAAAAAAACGAGGACGTGGCAAAGGTTTGGGTAAAAACCAAGCCACTTGGCGGCCACGTATGCCCGACGTAGGACTGAGGACAGGGCGGGTGAAAGGGATTAGGGGCGGGTGAGGGGGGGCCGGGGCGGGTAAAGGGGGGGGGGGGTGAGAGGGGTCCAGGGCGGGTGAGGGAGGGCGGGTGAGGGGGGGGCAGGAGTTGGTACGGGGGGAGGCGGGTACGGAGGGGGCAGGGTGGGGATGGGGGGTCAGGGCGGGGTTAGCGACGGGCAGACTTGTCTTATTAGACGCTGTCGAACGTCAGATAGACACGACATGTCAGACAGACATTAAGCCTCAGAATGTCTAATAGAATCTACAGAATCTTTTTTTACAAAAGTTACCCTTGATTTACATTGTCCACGTTGAATCCTACGTGGTCGCCGCCGCGTCTTTGTACAACTCAAGAATAATACGCGCGATTGCGCTGCACGTAGGGATCGGACCCGTGTCGTCTCGTCTGGACCGGCGGTCGCCTCGTCTAGACCGGCGATCGCCTCGTCTGAACCGGCGGTCGCCTGAGCTACCGACGTTCGCCCATAAGCTAACGACATTCGCCCATGACCTACCGACGTTCGCCCATGACCTACCGACGTTCGCCCATGACCTACCGACGTTCGCCCCTTAACGACCACCGATACAGCCGATGGGCGAACGTCGCTCAGTGGGGCTACCGCCGATCCAGCTGATGGGCGAACGTAGTTGAGAGGGCGACCGGCGGTCTACGTGATGGGCAAGGACAAAGTGTCCGCGAGCCTATTTGTACCCCTTCTGTTGGGGCGACCGCCGATACAGCCGATGGGCGAGCGTCGCTCAGTGGGGCGACCGCCGATACAGCCGATGGACGAACGTCGCTTAGTGGGGCGATCGCCGATCCAGCTGATGGGCGAACGTAGCTCAGAGGGCGATCGGCGGTCTAACACGTAATTCGCTATAATGGGAATATTCAGATTATCAAATTGTGCTTGAGTTGAGCCAAATGTACTGTGTGGGTAACTTTACCTCCACTTCACTTAAACCCACATTTCTCAAAATCAGTGAATAATACCATTATAACGAATTACGTGTTGTCTACCCTCTTTGATCGAAGGACATGAACTTTGAAGAGCCATAACTTTTTCATTTGGACGACTTTCTTATTTTTGACGAAATCACTTGGATTGGGTCCCAGATTAAGTCTAGTTTATGTGGTAAAAATTGCACACTCATACAATTAAGTATAAAAAAATGGCATGCATTTTAGTAAAGGGATTATTTGTTTTTTGGGTTTTTAAACATTTGGCATGTTTTACGATTGCAAGCCTATTATGTGACATCAAAAATGTTTTTGCATGATTTGTTTTACACAAGTGTGATCTTTAGATGCATCCCACAATCTTTGTAGTTGGAAGTATTTTGATCGAGATAATTTTAGTATTGGCTTTGCAATGATATTTCTACGATGAAAAAAGTGAAAAAGTGGATGATTTTTGAAGAGATAGATCTCCTTCAACCACCGTTAGATTTTGAATTTATATTTTAGAATGGATTCCAGTTACAGTGTTGTATTGGTGATAGAAACCTCGATCCATTCGAAGATATATTGAAGATAAAGTATAATTTGAGTGCAAAGGGTCTAGTTTTGGACTATATTAATTACTTTGTAAAATATTTGGCAGATTAACCTTGCAATTAGTTTACGGCCCCATAACATTATAACATTGGTTAAAATGATTAGAAAGAGGCATTTGAAAATTTTGGCGGGTTAAGTATTAACGCCTTCTAATACAATTAAGAGGAAGGGGTTCGTACATATAGCCTAATAACAAGTGAGGGAAAAAGTTGCTTGTCAAATTAAAGGGTGATATATAAAATATTATAGATTTGGCAAAAAATTGAGTGACCACCATATGAAGGTAAATATTATAAGTCGACAACAATAACCATTTACAAACATTCTAATGAACCAATTACTCATAGTAATATTTAACCCGTTATTTGTGAATGACGTGCAAGTGTTTGATATCCCTTGCCCATATTATGATGAATAAATCAAACTTAGATATCATGACAGTCAAGATATTTTCAACACTTGTATTCACTACTAAGACATTATAGGAACTTGAAATAAGCGTACCTTTACTCTACTTGTCTTAGGCTCACTTTACATTGTGGACCCTCAAGATTGACTATTTAACACGTAATTCATTATAATGGGAATATTCAAATTATCATCAAATAACATATTTCGTTAAAGTGAGAATATTTCTATTATCATCGACCTAAATCCCACAAAAAGGACTTTAGCTCGACCTAAAGTGCAAAACAAGAAACTCAAAACTCTTTAATATAAGCAAAACATCCCATTAAAACAAGAAACTCAACTATATTGAGAACATATATTTGGAATGGTCAAAACACATTCCATATCTAATCTAAAAAGAATAGCACATCCGAACGGAAAACACATTAAAATGAGAAATCATCACAATGTTAAATATTACATATAGTCCTAAAGATACGATTCTATTTAAAATATCAGCTACAATACAGTGCTACTACAAAAAAATTACACCAATCTACTTATCTGATTCTGCCTAGAACGAGAAAGCTCTAAACAACTTCAACGTTATTGAGCTAAAATCCAATTCGAGAAAAAATTATGGACGAGTTCTTGCCCACTTTGTCCTCCGTGATAGCTAAAGCCGCGATTAACTATTTAGGTCGACGTGAGCTAAATACCAATGTCTTCAGTGATCAAAAATTTTATTCCTCCTCGACCTCAAAACGCAGAATACTTTGTTTGATGATAGTTACTTGTTGCTCAGATATTGAGATTGTTGGACGTTGAGAACCAACTTTGGCACTGGATTTCCATGATGTAAAAATAGCACCTGCATAAAGCCAGACCGGGTCATGACTGTCATCAAAAACCCATTTAAAATTCTTTTGTGTGTCCCAGCCGACATAGGTATCTTGAACAAGAGCGCGCTTGCTAAAAGGTTAAAAAAATTGAATTTGAATACATCCCGGATTGTTGCGATCTACATCGAAATCAATCAAAGCCCTCGCAATCCAGAAGGGTCGAGCATCTCCATCTGCAGGACGTAAAGCCAAAAAGTAGTCGGCAAATACAGCTCGACCAACCCGAAATGACTCTCTTGGTTTATCACACAATCGGCCAATAAAATGGGGATCTTGCCCATATTCCTCGCGTAATTTGCCAGTGTTCAGATATTCTCGAATCAACGGTACTCGAGACAAAGGCCAACATCCATTCTTCAAAGTAGAAGAAACCTCCATGGGCGCCAACAATAAATCATTGACTGCACGCCAATATTGTAAAACGGAATCATGTCGTTGACAAAACTCTCCTGACAAGTCTTGGGCACATGAAGTTTCCCACAACTTAATGAAACCTGATATACCTTTCATAATTTCATCGAGATTCTTCATAGGAATTGACGCTAAAGGCTTCATTTCTCCCGTAGGCAATAGAGGCATACCAGTAATAGAATTCTTTTTCCACAATTTTATTCCTTCACTAGTCGATGGAAGCCACTCATTGTCAGAACATAACATCTTGTACTTCATCATGGGCCCCCCGTTGTCATGTTTGAAATATTTAAATTGTTGCCCTTCCGAATGACCAACAAGAACTTCGTCTTTAGAAGCAATGAAGTCCTTGATATATCCTTTAAAATCGGGAATCTCCTCAATCAAATGCGGAATAAGTGGGAGTACCTCAGCGTCCATGAACGATTTCATTAGAAGAGGAATTGTCAAATAGTCATTCTCTTTTAGAATCATACTTCAACGTCCAAACAGAGCGTCAATATCTTCATGAGTATGTCCAACTAAAAGAAAATTGACTTAAATTTCACGGAAAACGCCCATATGTACCAGAAGGGACCAAAAGCAAAACATGAATCGATTCTTGTTATCGGAGGCGGCGTTGTCAAGTTGCACATGTAAAACTGGAGGAAGGGATTCCGTAGCACCTGATGACTCACTCTCAGGCAAAAGAGAGTTCAAACAAGCATCTTTTCCGACAAGCAATGCCTCAAACAAAGGATGCGTTCCAGATCCAGCAAACAATGACTTGGAATGTGATATCGGAACTCCTTCTAAATCACGGAGAAGCTTCAAGATAGATCCAACAGTGTGATTGCAATCACTCGGATAAATGTCAAGTCCATAGTGAGCATAATGAACATCGCAATGCCCGTGAGCAATCATTCCCGTCACAGCAATAGGAAGTTTCATAAGCGCATCATTTGTTTTTGTTCCGTGAGAGAACAAAGGACAAGCCGTCTTCGCATGATCCATTTTGTCGTGGATAATGCAAAGAACATGTTTGGGCTTTTGAATAGATAAAGAGCGGTTTGTGTAATAATACTCACGATGTGTTCGCTAATGGTCCAAGTGCAGTTTAAGCTTTTTGATCCACATGTTCTCTTCACTTGAATCTGGCACCATGGACTTGATCATGGTCTCAAGTTTATCACACGTTGCACATCGCGCAAAATTGTCTCCGGGTGCTTTCTTCAAATACTCGGAGAATATTGTTTGCCTAATCTTGCTGAGAGTACTTTGCGCGATGAATTTCAGCCCCAACCTCTCGTTGATGAGATTGATATCTGGAATCGTAACTTTCCATTTGAAGGAGGAAGGCAATGACCGTGATACTACTTTGAGTCATTACTCAGCATCTTTGCTTTGTGCGGCATATGATTAGCTGCGTTGTCGATTAACACTTTAAGCGTTGCAGCAGCTTGCTTTACAGTAAGTCGTGGTTTCTTAGAGCCAACATTCCCGTGATGTCGGGCCCGTAAACCAGCAGCTGCCTCTGCTTTCTTCTTGTAAAACATTGCAGGAGGAACTCCAGTAATATTCTGCCAAGCTCGAGCACAAATATCAATACCTTCCGTTGTAACCATCATACTTCCGTCAGCAGTTTTATGAAATCGATGATGTACATCAATCTTAAAGTGCGCCTTGAACTTAAAATCTGAAGACTCGTACATCTGCTTTCTCAAGGTCAGAATCTTTTGGCGAGGGAATGGCTGACAGCAATTTTTACTGCTACACTTCATACTTGCAACCAAATTGACAGACTCCACAGTCAATAGTTGCTCTTCCCTCCTAGTTCTGTGGATCTTAGGATGTCTTTCTCCCAAAGTATACGGACGAACTCCTTTCCTCTTCGGTTGATCTCGCGCATAAATCGCAATATTGTATTGCTCGCGATGCAAATGATCAAGTAAACACCAACCCGTCATGAATGGCGTGGCTGAGATCCCATTTTAATGACTGAAATATTGTATCAGAAGGCAGAAACTCTAAATCCAAGCACTTTACGATCTGAACAACTACTTGATCATCTCGCAAAGGCTCGTCATCGGAGCCCAGTACACAATCAGACCCCACACTTTGACAAATTCCCTCTGCAACAATGGCCCTCCAGGATTCAATAGTGTCACAAATTTGGTTATCCAATTGCATCTCGGGAGTCCAGGATAATCCTTCAATCGATCCGGCAGAACGAGCTCAACATCTTCCAAATCCTAATAACCAAAAAACACTTATGTTAAACAAGGTACCACCATAGACGTCGATGGAAACAAAACCGTGAAGATTATAATACCTCTGAAGAAAGACCTTGATTGTCCGAGTCGTCATCGGACGCACTACTCGCCATGTAGAGCAGTCACACCCTGATAATAGCTCCGTGAATATGCTATACAAATTTCAAAAGATTCAAAGAACGTTTAGTGGAAATGAACACACAAACATGAAACCTCAGAACATGCTGAGAAAAACCTATGGAAGTAGTATTTAGCTCGACTGGACTTAATTTCCTATCTAATAGACTAGGTTATAAATAATCATTTGACATCAAATAGGTACGATCTAAACCATCAGACTGTGGACATAGCTCGAAACAATAACTTAAACAAATACCGTGCGTTTAGGAGGCATCGACCTAAACAGATCGCGTTTACCAGGCAGCGATCTAAACACTACGTTAAACAGGCAGAGACCTACACAGTGCGCATAGCAGGCAGGGACCTAATCACTGATTGTATAGCAGGCAATGACCTGAACACTGATCGTTAAAAGGGAGGGACCTGATTACTGCGTTCGGTTGGAGGTGACATGAATAGTGCGTTTAGCAGGCAGCGACCTAAATACTCTAAGTTAAACACTCTAAGTTTAACAGGCATCGACCTACACACCGTGTGCTTACCAGGCAGCGACCTAAACACTGCGTTAAACAGGCATGGACGTATACACCGTGCGCTTAGCGGGTAGCGACCTAAAATCTGTGCGTTTAGCAGGCAGCTACCTGAAGCTGTGCGTTTAGCAGGCTGCTACCTAAAAGCTGTGCGTTTAGCTCGTGAAATAGGAAATACCTGTTTTTGCGACCTAAATGCACAGGCATCGACCTAAATGCACACTGTCATTCTTGTATTTGTAGTGATGTAAAATGAATCGCGCGGAGAGGTCGCAAAGAACAAGATGAAATAACAATGCAATTGCACATAGAATTGCAATTGCGTATGGTAATGGCGTACCTGGTAGAGAGCAAAAACAAACCCTAGCGCACTGACAAACACCCTTGAACAAACACCAAATGCAAGCGCGACCAAGGGCAAATGCAAGCGCGAGCTGTGCGAAGTGGTGGCAGCAGCGACGACAATCAACAGCAGGAGAGGGCGCGCAACGACGAGGGCAGAGGAGGAGCGCAACGACAAGGGTGGTGGCAGCAGCAACACTTGCAGGCCTGTGCGGTGCGGAGCGCTGGCCTGTGCGGTGCGGAGCGCTGGCCTGTGCGGTGCGGAGCGAGGAGCGGAGGGTTGGCGTGCTCGGAGCTGGCGGAGCGCTGGCTGGGGGCTGGCTTGCGGAGCGAGCCGGCTGGGGCCCCTGGCTGGCTCGCGGGAAGCCCATTCAAAATTGGGCGGGAAGCTCGCGCCAACGGGCGGCGGGCTGCCCTGCCCGGCCTGCCCTGCGCGATGTGGCGGCGTGGGGCCGCTGCTCGGGGGTGCCCGCTACCCCAACTAAATCGAATGATAAAAAAAAATTTAAGTCTCACTATAATATAATTAAATTAAATTTAAGTCTCACTATAATAAAATTAAGACATAATTCCGTAATTCAACTAACTTATTTGTTTCAAAATCATTGATTAAGATTTTAATTATACATAGGCTAATAAATAATTTAGTACTCTTTCTATCACACTTTCTAACGATGACCTAAATAATTCACTATAGATCAATCTTAGAATAAATTACCTTAGTAATAATTCAAATCGAATCTTAGAATAACACATTCAAAATATTGAATACTATAACTACAATAGTCTTTATATTTTACGAGATACTAGTCTTCAAAGATTTGACATCAAATAACTCATGACATGTGTTAAACTCAAGTGAACACCCCTTTTGTGCTCTAATCTTGTCTTATTCATTGTTTTCGTGGTTGCATGTAAATTATAATATATGGCCGCGATAATCGTATGCGTAATTTAAAAATTCCATTGTTTTCATATGATTATTGTTTACTAAGACGCGTGTAACTCACTATTTACTCATGTATTTGCAATAACACCTGTACTTGTTGTCTTATCTATTTAAAAGATTCTAAATAATATACTAAATAGTCTTAATTCTCATATTGATTTAAGAACACCTCAACACATAAATTTGGTTCATTGAGATAATGTAAGTAACTATGATTATTAATTTTTCTATTCTTTTATACTTTATTTGTTTATTATTTAAACTTATAAGCACAACGTGTAAAACATGATTCATGTATAAATGAAATTTTCATAGACTAACCTTTGTGTTTCAACAAACTTCATAAACTGATAATTACTTAGCGCATGAATTAAAATTAATTATACTATCCTTGCTTCTAGCTTTATTTCCACTATTTTTCAATATTAAAATAATTTGGAAACTTTAATTCCAATGATTAAAATAAATTACTTATGAAATCAAATTTAAATAAAAAATTAAAAAACAAATCCGTAATGCAACTAACTTATTTATTTCAAGATCATGCATTAAGATTTGAATTATACATAGGCTGATAAGTAATTTACTACTCTTTCTATTACACTTTCTAACGCTGTGCTAAATAATTCACTTTAGATCAATCTCAAAATAGATTAATTAAAATAATTCAAAATAACACAATCTACTAATTCGAATCTTACAATAATACATTCAAAATAACTAAATTATTCCATACCTAGAATAGTACATATACTTTACGAGTTACTAAACTTCGAATATTGATCATCAAATAACTCAATTAAAATCTTAGAATATTTCGCTTAAAATATTTCTGAATTCGAATCTTAATAAACCAACTTTTAATGAAATTCTTGAATATTATACCTATCATATCAAACTTCATTTACGTAATATTTATTTTAGTATACCACATCAAATCTAGTAAATAAGTAAATTAACAAGACTCGACATATTTCGTACTTAAGTAATAAACTTTGAATATTGCACTTACAACAATTTTAATCCTAGAATACCTCTGTTAGAAATTATTAGTACTAATATATGTAGGTTATTGAACGTAATTTTCCAAATACTTAGATTAGAATAATTCGCTTAAAATAAATGTACACAAAAATTAGAATATTACTTTTAAAATGTTTGAATCCTAATTATTCTTATACTACTTCACCAAATTTAATAAGAATTTTGTTATAAGTTCATACTTATTTACTAAATACTAACTTTAGTATACCTTACTCTAAATATAATGAAAATAATATCTATAATTGAAAAGCAAATGATTTAGTATTATTTTGATACCAAAAATAATGTAACAAATTTTATATCTAAAGATATAACGATTATTAAGGCTTTAAATAAAGTATAAAGGCTTAAAACTTTTTGAAAACTAAATCATTCATATAACTTTCCAAAAAAAAAAAAAAAAATTGGAAAATGAATTCATCTAATATTGTTAATTTTAATATAGACTTTAGCTTGTTACGTATCAATTGATATAAGTTTTTTATAGATGTTACATTTACATGTTATATTTATAAAAAACTTATTTATTCACAAGAGATAATAGTTATAATTCAATGTATATTTCAAATACATAAACCATTTATAAATCATCAAACTGAGCATAAATATTTCTATAAAATCATTAAAATTAAACAAAAAAAAAACAGTAAAAAATAAAAAAGTCAAGGTATTTTAATTTAAATAAATTTAAGAACAAATTATAATATATTTTAACAAACTTAAATTATTCTTAAATTTTATATAAATTTATATTATTCATATACAAATGACAAATTAAATTTCCATAGATAAATAATAAACAAAGTTCGTATACATAATTTAAAATAACCAATTTTTAAGATAAATATGTATTTTATATTAAACTAGATATACATGTCATTCGTATTGTACGGTCGACTTATTTTACGAGATAATATTATGTTAATATATACTTATCTAATTGCACGTCACCACCTCCCACATATCTTACACATTCAATCAAGATTGTCACTGCAAAGCTATAGTAAAGGTGCACGGGGTCTTACCGTCTAGCCGTTGGCACTCCGCATCATCACGAAGAGTTCAATTTCACTGAGTCCATGTTGGAGAAAGCAAAGCAGCCATTTTATTCTTATCATTGATATTACTTGTTTTATGACGTTATATTAGATTTTAACTTTCATTCTTGAGGATTAAATAACTAAATAAACATTTGAATATTTAAGAAAGTCTTTGTGTGAGAAATTGAACCTATTCTATGCTTATGTCTTAAATTATTTGACCTTGTGAAATCATAAGAATAAGATTTATGAAAACCAATGAAAGAAATGAAATTTTTTAGTACTGAACCTTCTTAAGCTTAAACGTAAGCTTAAAACACGTAATTCGTTATAATGGGAATATTCAGATTATCTAATTGATGAAAATTGAGCTTGAGTTGAGCGAAATGTACTGTTTGGATACATTAAGTTTGACCCAAGCTAAACCCACATTTATGCATCATTTAATCAAATATGGACTTTCGGCTTATTTAGCGATTTAAAACATGGGGAGATCTCTCTGTCCATGACCTTAAAATCTACATATTTGAAGACAATCTTCATAGAACTTAGATTCTAGAAATATTTTACAACTATTGTTCTTAATTGTAGACTGTAGACTGTTCATATTTAGTCAAATATATAATATTTCTCAAATTCAGTGAATAATACTGCTATAATGAATTACGTCTTTTAACCGAATCAAGTTTATTTCATCATATATTGTTTACGTTGTAATAATTATAATGAATCATAAACATATAAAACTCTTCACTCCTTATCATGTTGTATTCTAAGCAATATAATATAATTTAAATTTATTTTAAGTATTGTGCTTAATCTTGGACATTTCTTTTTTTAAAAGATGTTCATACTTCAAATTAAGGATTGTTAAAATTATATACGTTTATTGAAATTATACTTTTGAAATTATTTGTTGAAACTATACTTTTAAATAAATAAACTTCTCTATAAGACTATCTTACAGTACTCTACAATATATCATTATGCATTAACAACATGACACTGCAATGTACATTTATATTTATCTATACTTTATTAAAATATAATTTATAGAAAAGCAGCATTAAGTAAAATTTATTTATAATTTAACAAGCAAGCTAAAAAGGTATTACAAATAAAACTTGTAAGCATTATGACTGAAATTATTCATCTTTATCGTCTAGAAATTACTCAAACATATTGCTTAGCATCATGTGTATGTTAGGTTACTTATTTTAAAAATGTTTTGCTACTCTTGATCGAGATATCAATCATCTTTCGTAGTAATTGTATCACGTCAAGAGTTGTGCAGTTTTCAAATCTTGCATCACTTATAGCCATGCGTGGGCACCGAAAATCTCAAAACTAGATTATCAACACTTCTTACAGTGAGTAGCATTAATACAAGTTGCTGCTTTCTCGTTTATGATGAACAACTCGAGCTGCAAAAGTCCGACAACAAAGAGTGCGAGCCGAGAGATTGAGTCTAATCACTCAGGTGCAGTGTACAACTCACCTGAGCCGATGGACACTAACGATGTGAAAAGCATGCCGTTCAAAATTCATGGTGAAAAGCTCCAAGTGCTTCTCACGTTGCAGAAGGGTCTGTACTTCAAGAAGACTTTCACACAAGCATGGACGACGAATTCAGCCTCAAGTACTGAACCGCTAAGCGATGCATATTATCTTCCCTGTCGTATAACTCATTATTGCCAATCTACCCATGCACTCAACACTCTATCGGCAAATCCATCTTGTTTTGAATGCCGCTTGCAAAGTAAAAAAGACTCAGCCTCGTTGTGCGCCTTTTATCCTTAGCATGCCTTCAGAACGTAGTGTCTTCAGCGTTTTAGGCGCGGGGCTGCCTATAGCGACGACTCGGCTTGATGTAGAGTGGGTGCTAACTCTCTTTGAATTGTATAGCAATGGTATCGAGTTTCTTGAGTTTTAAATCTGGGCAAGCAAAGTACCACGCGGTATCCATTGTTAACATCGATTGCGAATACATCAATCGAAGGATTGATTATTAAAATCGAAACGAATGAAACAATTTGATCATAAATGATTTTCTTAATGTTGCATCTATATGTATAATTTTATCTTCTGGCGTGCACTTTAATACTTGCTTACATTTCTTAGAGCAAGTGAGAGACGACACTCGACTTGTGTTGAGTTTCAATCTTGGTGCGAAAAGATTGCAATAAGTCTCATATATTTTGCATTCTTCTATGTTGAGGAGTGTTGAAACATTGCTACAGCTATGATAAGAGGCTGTAGAATCGGCAAATACAGAGTTTTTTCACCAAGTTTGCGATTGTGTTTCTGACACAACCAATACGCATCGGCGAATTGCAATTTTGAAACATAAGAAGATAAAGAATATCAATTTTCTTTCCTAGATTTTAAATTTTGAATTATCATTACTTAAACAATGTTTTTGTTTGATATACACTGTTGTTCATTTGATATACGCTGTTGCTTATTTAATATATACTGTTCCTTGTTTGATATACATTGTCGCATATAAAAACTAAAAAACAATTAAGAAGTCATGTGAACGAAAAGAAGAAATGTAATTTACTAGTATTTTTTTAATTTAAAACTTATTAAAATTGTCAATGCTGGCCAATATATTCGATATAGACTGAATGTTGACCAATTTTGCAATTAAATTTAACTAACTAGAATCTTAGAGAAATGTAAGATTGAAATATCCATACTTTTATGTAATAAATAAGTTATTTTACTCTTATTATCTAATAATAATATAAATTGATTTAAATTGCAAACAAAGAAGAAAAATAGCAAATTAGACAATAAGAAAAATTATAAATTTCGATTAAACTAAAAATTAGCGTGTATAAATTATAAAATTTAATATATAAAATCATATCAGTATTAGATCTATACGGTTCTGATTCATACTGTACAAAATGAACAAAATATTTAAAAATAATGAAAAAAATAGATTAATGAATTGATGATTAAAATACCATTATTTGGCTAAGTAAATATCATATTATGAATATTATATAAACAATTTATTTTTTTTGTAGAAATGCAAAAAATATTATTGACGGAATCGCATCTATATGTAATGTTATGAATGCAATTTATATAACTAACAATAATAAATAAGTAAGGAATGAAAGAGTAGAATGTAAATGTAATAACGCTTTATACATTCAAAATATATTAGAAAAATGTAATAAATGTGTTATTTTTGTATTTTTGTATTAAACTTCATTTATGTATTTTATTTTATACCAAACATTTAAAACATTAAAAAAAACAACTACAGTAGAAGTGAAATTCCTAATATATTAGTAACAACTAAGAAAGTTGTGTTCCAGCTAATAATGATCATATAAAAATGATATGATTTTGACAAAAATAAACAAATAACGCAACTATATGTAATTATTTATATGCAATGACGAGATTTTAAATGATTAAAACTCGAGAAGTTAGAAGAAATACTTAGATGTTTTATACAATATGAAAAACAAATATCATAAACTACAGTCTTAAAGACTCTATAATAATCGTAAATTTTGAATTGTATGTATTCGAACAATGTTTCTAAATTAAGTATCATTTGTTTTATAATTAATTAAGATGTGTATAATTTTTTAAATTAATCTAAAATGTTATTATTTTAGTTAGTACTTGTAATAGTATTATTGGCTAAAATCAGTCATTATATGAATAAATCGAAATAAACTACAAGTAATTAATGAGAAACCTTAATATTTCCGTAAAATAGAACAAATTACTACAATAATAAAACCTTGTTGTGTTTGTGATTGAAAAGTAATTCGGAACAATTTAGCAAATCAAATAGAGATCTGTAAATTGATATTTTGAAGTTAACTTTTAAACGGCTGAGGCTATTTTTAGCAAAAGAGCACGTTTTCATAAAAATTGTCTTAGATAAAAATCATTAGAACCTATTAGAAGTTCAATCATACAAACTTGTAATAGACTTATCAAAGATTGTGTGGACCAAAATTTGGGGCCTTATAAATTGTAAGATCAAAAATAAACTGCAAAATTATATTATTTACACTTTGAGGTAAAATTGCTACTAATATACATATTGCAATGAAATAATCACCAATGAGAAAAACTTGATCCTATTCATGTTTACGAGTCCTTTACTCAACAAAAATACATCCAAACAATTTCTTGGCTGAAATAAAAGCTATGCAATGGTAAAAACTACCGAACATTATAAAAAAAAATATAGCTCAAAATTAGACTCATATCAATCAATTTAATGCATTATGTTCAAAACATTTTCGATCTTGTTTAAGTTTCTACCACTTAGACTACACTCTAATTGAGGGTCATCACAAAAAATTAAGTTGAATGCCAACGGTGGATGAGGGACATATAGCTTTTCAAGTATCATACATTCTTCATTTTTACTGTTGTCAAAACATCATTGCAAATCCAATAGCAAAATCATTTGAATCTAAAAACTTCTCATTTCAAAGTTATTAAGAATTTCCTAAGATTTAACCATAAAAAAAATAATTATTGTAATACTATTTTTAATTTCACATAATTGCTTGCAATGGTAATACATGCCTCAGGCTTGGAAACCCAAAAACAAGAGTTCTCTTCCCTTAAATGCATACCATTAATTCATACTTTATTGTATGCACTTCCAAATTTTACAACACGAACTAGACCTGATTAATAACCAAATCAGGTATAAATGAAATTTCTTAGTTAGTAATTAGAAACAGTTATCTTTGACTAAAATCACATATTATATGATAAATTCGTAATAAAGTAGAAGTAAATAATGGGAACCTATAATATTTACGTCGAATATTGTTACAATAAGAAAACTTTGTCGTGTTTGTCATTGAAGGCTAATTCGGAACAATCTATCAAATCAATTAGAGTCTATTGAATTGAATGGCGTTTATAACCTAACCCCTAAAGATCCAAGAAAGCCAAAATGGCTTTTTGGGGTTTCCGCACGGAAAAAAGTCAGCCAACTTTGACCATTATAATCTCAAAATCGGAAAAAAATTAACGGTTCAAATTTGACATATGAGTATAGGGTAAAGTTCTTTGTGATAATTTAGACAATTTTGTATTAAGGATCTTTAGGGGTTAACAAACTTTGAATATGTTACAAAATAAATAAAAAAGTAACTTTTATAATTTGATGATTGCTCTTCAAAATTGAGGTTCGATCATAATCCGCTTGATTAAACTCTTTGGGGTTAAATATATTACAAAAACTGCAGTAATGTGGTCTAGAGAATATTCTAAGAATTAGAAAATTAATAAGCCTGGACATTTTGTAAGTAATGGAAGTGCAAAAAATAACATACAAAAATAGATATTGTGAATTAGATTGTTTGAATTTAACAAACTGTAGCAATATAATACAAAAAACATTCACAATACTACGGCAGCGGGCACCCCGGGCAGCGCTGCCCCATCACGAACGGGCAGCGGGCATCCAGGGGCAGCCGGGGCAGCCAGGGCACCCCGGGCAGCGCTGCCCCATTACGCACGGGCAGCGGGCAACCAGGGGCAGCCCGGGCAGCGGCCTAGCGCCGCCTAATGCCCGTGGGGCAGCCCACGCTGCCGCCACGCGGCCATTTCCCTGGGCAGCCGGCGGGGTCGCCGACATCTTCCGCGCGAGCACCCCGAGGACACTCCCCGCTCTCTCATTTTGCTGTTCGCCGTTTGCCGCAGCTCCTCCCACCTTCGCTTACCTTCGTGCCGATCGTCGCCGTCTTTTTGCTGCTCTTCATCGTCGCCCTCCTCCCGCGTCGCTTTACTCCCACGTTGTGCGCGGTCCTCCTCGTCGCCGTCCTGCTGTTCCGCAGTTGCTCGTCGCGCTCTTGCTCGATCGACTCCCTCCTCCTCGTTCGCGCGCTCTTCCTGCGCGCTCTGTGCTGCTGCTCTTGTGCTTTGTGCTGCTGCGCTTGAGCTGGGGTTTCGGCAAATACAGTTTTGAGGCCTCATTTTCGAATTTCCGCTTGAGCTGGGGTTTTCCGCATTCAGCTTATCGATTAGGTCGTGCTTGTTTCGACCCTGATTTGCGTCTAGGGTCTCAACGTTTCGTGACCACGCGCTTGTTTTTGCTCTCTCCATTTAGCACGTACGCAATTTGCATACGCGATTCCAATTTCTTACGCATTTGCATTTCAATTTCAATCTGATCTTGCATTTTTTGACCCCTGCGCGCTCTTCACTTTACATAACTAGAATAACATTGTGCATTTAGGTCAATGGGTGTGCATTAAGGTCGATGGGTGTGCATTTAGGTCGCAAAATTAGGTATTTCCTATTTCACGAGCTAAACGCACATCTTTTAGGTCGCAAAAACTGGTATCTCCAATTTTACGAGCTAAACGCACAGCTTTTAGGTAGCTGCTTGCTAAACGCACACTTTTTAGGTAGCTCCCTTCTAAACGCACAGCTCTTACGTAGCTGCCTGCTTAACCCACTGCTTTTAGGTAGCTGCTTTCTAAACGCACAGCTTTTAGGTAGCTGCTTGCTAAACGCACACCTTTGATTGTAGCTGCTTTCTAAACGAAGAAATTTTAGGTAGCACCCTGCTAAATGCACATTTTTTAGGTAGTTGCCTCCTTAACGCACAACTCGTACGTAGCTGCCTCCTTAACGCACAGATGTTAGGTACATGCCTTACTAACGCATATCTTTTAGGTAGCTTCCGGCTGAATGCACATCTTTTAGATAGCAGCGTGCTAAACCCACATTTTTTAGGTAGCTCCCTGCTAAATGCACACTTTTTAGGGAGCTGCCCCCTGATCGCACACCTCTTACGTAGCTGCCTCCTTAACACACTGCAGTTAGGTAGCTGCCTTCCAAACGCACAGATGTTAGGTAGATGCCTTCTTAATACACATCTTTTAGGTAGCTGCCTGCTAAACGCACATTGTTTAGGTAGCTGCCAGCTAAACGCAAATCTTTTAGGTAGCTGCCTGCTAAACGCACAGCTGTTAGGTAGTTGCCTCCAAAACGCACAGCTGTTAGGTAGATGCCTGATATCGCTTAGCTTTTAGGTAGCTGCCTGCTAAACGCACAGTTATTGCGCTGAACTGCAGACATGGCTCGCACCAAGCAGACTGCTACAATTGTTCCCGCTCCCGCAGAGAGGGACATCCGTTCTAGTAGTCAGGATAAACCTCTTGACAATCAGGCATGAATTTTTCTTGTACTTTCATGGTTTGTTTTTGAAATTCTGAATTCATATCCAGGACATGCATTTCAAGCTAATTCTTGTTGCTTCTTTTAAATCATGTACCGTTTGACCTGAGTACTATTGAAGGATACCTGGAGCCCCTAGTTGTCGAGCCCACTGATGTTCTTGCCTCTGCTGTCGCGGACGTCGAACAATACGGCATGTTGTGGACTCCTAAGCCGAATTTGATTGTGTCGTGGTCCTTATACCCGAAGGAGAAAGGAATTCTCCACCTGTTTCAACAGTCTGGAACTAATCCTGCCCATCTCCCATTCTGCAACGACACTTTCATATACTCGGTGAACTATGAGGAGTCTCACCTTTTAATCACGCTTAAGGTGACCTACGTTCGTGGATTCGTCTTCACCATCGTCTTTCCATCGAATGAAGTGCGATACTCGCACGACACTATCAAGGGCTACATGGTCGGGAAGACGGAGGCGGGGCTCGTTGACCACATCGTGGGTGGCATACTGAATGTGAGCTCTCCGAAGAAATTTGTGCAGACCTACCACCAGTATTGCATGCATATCTGAAGTGCTCTGAACGACTTCGAGAGAAGCAAGGCGAAAGGCAAAGCACCCGCAAGGAAGGCACTCATGCTTGCTTTTGAGGAGGGTACCGGGTAAGGAACAGCGGGGTCTGGTATGGCCTCCATCGAGGTAACTCCTACGCCTTCGAGGAAACGCCGCAACTCGAACCCATCGCCAGTTAAGCAGCCGAGGAGAATCGGGAGTAGTTTGGCAGGCAGTACAATTACGTATATGAATCCTTCAATCAAGCATGCCACAACCAAGAAGGACATCGACTACGAAGCTACAAGTAAGACTCTCAAGGACTTCTGGGAAAAGTGCAAGCCTTGTTACGTTTTTGGCAAGGACTCGGCTCCTGTCAATGTGGACATCGATCTCCTCCATAGAGCTGATGTGCGGTTCATCGTCCGAAAGCTTGAGCCCGCTGGAGTTGTGCATTACAAGAATATCCTGACGAATTCGATCGATATGAATTCAAGGCAGACCATCATCATCATGCTCATCATCACTGTGGCTCCTGCGACTTGGGCCTGGAATGCACTACTCGAGTCAAAGTGCAACTTCTGTGTGATCAATGGGCAACATCACGTCGAAGCTGCAAAGGAGCTTATCAAGGAGGCTAGAATCTCCGCGGATAAGATTACCGCCTTGAAGACTTGGCGGGCTCATATTGTTTGGCATTCAGACGCGAAGATGATCATGGACGTGTCTATCATGGCGAACAAGACTAACAACGCGGGAACATTCACACCATTGTGAGCCACAAACATACTGGCCGCGAGAAGTGTTTGGATAGAATACGGGTCGCCCGCGAAGTGTGGTGCAAGACCCAAGTCTGGTCGGGAAACAATCGAGCAAGCTATCGCTCGAAAGAACTATGAGGTAAGTCCTGCATTTTCTTATAATTTTATCTGCTTGATTTGTGGCGTTTAGGTCAACGCGACCTAAATTTCAGGTGTTTAGGTCGATGCGAGCTAAATTCTGTGCGTTTAGCTAGACTCGACCTAAATTCCGTGCGTTTAGCTGGACTCGAGCTAAATGATTATCCCGTCATGTTCTTGAATTGATGTCGCTCTTTCTTCTTCAAGATTTTGAAGAGGCCATGGTGAAACGCTTCATGAGTATCAACACGAAATCCCTCAACAAGCTCTTGAAATCAGCGGGCCTCCTCAACGAATTAGAAATCATCACCGCTTCTGAGGAGGTATACCAGCTGTGGTCCGAAGTTATCATTGCAGTCGGGATGGGAGAGTTGATCGACCCCGACACTTGCGAGCCTTTCAACCGGGCTCCTCAGTGGGAGTCAAAATCTAAGGACATCGTCTTGACTCGCGATACCTTCAGGCAAATGTCTGGATTTGAGGAGCACGACTTCAAGACACTAGCCCTTCATCTTCTGAACAGGACTCCGGACCGGGACCTACCGTATCCCAAGGTGTCCTTGAAGAAACCAAAGCTGAACTACTGGGAGTGCGTTTCGATAAAGGTGTGGCTGGAGAAGCGCAAGAGTAAGAAATGCGTTGCAAGAGAGTTCCACAACATCAAGTTAGCACTAGGGTTATTCGACAGTGCCGACAAGTTTGTGGTTGAAAAGTAGAAGCTTTTCAAGTTCGATTACAACGTCAATCGGCAGACCATGTCGATGCTCCTTTCTGTGTTCGGGGACATGTTCTTCAGCGACTACCGCCAGAAGAATACAAAGAACAAGAGTTCGGAGGAGATGTCCGAGTACGCTGCGGAGTTCTTCAAGAAATTTTTGGAAGTGAAAGGGGATTTTTCGCTGCCAACTCCGAAACTTCGCACACGAATGTTTGATGCTGAGACGTTTCAATTCACTAGCTGGGATAATGGGTATACTTGGGACGATGGAAGGTGCGCGTTGGGCATCATCGACCTCAAATGCGTCCCGGACCATAGTAGTAGAGTGGACGATACTTCGAATGTCTACTTCAATGACTTCCTGAATGCTTGGAAGGATTCGGTGTTTGACAACTCCATAAAGAATCCTGACGTCTGGCTTATTATTACGGAGACTACCGATCGGCATTGCCAGGCCGTCGTATATTTCAACGCGTTCAAGGATTTGTACAAATCGAAGACTGTCTACTACGCTCCTGCGAACAATGAGCGTCTCAACGGTATGTTGGAGGGAAAGGTCGTGGACAAACACCTCATTTCACTCTTGTTTCTTGAAAAGAGAACCCACCAGGTATCCGAGCTATTCGATGAAATTCCGGAGACATTCTATGCCCTGGAGTTGCTCCTGTATCAGAAACCAAGAGCTTACAGGGAGTTCGATTTTAGCATCAACGATAACGAGTTGCGCTTGGAGTTTTACATTCGCGTACTGCAAATGTTTACAGTTCCTGGAAACAGATTTCTGTCGATTATGGGTAGAACAAAGCCCATGCTTGCAGGAATTGTAAGTTTGTCATTCCTTTGGGCGTTTAGGTCGATGCCACCTAAATGTCTGTTTTTGTCAAGTTCGCATCTGCTCTTCCGTTTTACTTGTCAACTTATTTCGGCTCAATCTAAAGTACACTAGATTTACTTGGCGTTCTTCAGACTTGACACTGATTTGGGCGTTTAGGTCGATGCCACCGAAATGTCTGTTTTGTCAAGTTCCCATCTGCTCTTCTGTTCTTCTTAGTTGACTAACTTTGTTTTTTCATTTCGTAGATGCTTAATCTTCAGACCCATATTGTCTACAAGGACAAAGCTGACTTGGATACGTACATAGCCGTCCGAGAAAGTAGTTTTAATCTCGATCCGAACGACTTCTGTGTGGACGCTTATGTGAATCCTGATTGGGTTCATGGTCCGAAGCCTGGGTGCTCGCCTCACGCTGGGTTTACCGGATCTGCTGGTCGTGGTCGTGGGGAGGCATCGTCATCTGGTGGTCGTGCTTGCCGTGGTGAGGCATCCTCTCCTGTTGTCGCTCCTGGTGGCGAACCATCCTCTGTTGGTGGTGGGGATCCGTCGTCTGCTGGTGGTGGCAATCCATCGTCTGCTGGTCTTGCTCGTGGTGGTCGTCCATCGTCTGGTGGCCGTGCTCGTGGTAGTAATCTGTTGTTTGGTGGCCGTGCTCGTGGTAGTAATCCGTCGTCTGGTGGCCGTGAGGGCAGTCCTGCATCCGCTGTTCCTGCTCGTGGTGGCGCTCGTTCATCTGGTGGTCGTGGTGGGCGTGGTCGTGGTCGTAGTTGTGGTCGTGCATCTAGTGGGCCTTCTAGCGTGCGGGCTCTAAGCATTGAGCCCATACAGAGCATCGATCCTGTTTACAGGAAATTGACGATAAATCTTCACGACGATGACGACGTTGATGAAGTTCTTCCATTGGTCGAGCGTCGCGGCTCCTTGGCCCGCGGTGGGGGTTTAGGTCGCATCGACCTAAATCCCCCTACACTCCTTGAGGAGACACTCGCCTCCACGGGCTTCCCCGAAACTCTTAGCGACGATGATAATGAAGAAGACAACTCTGATCATCGTCGAGAGACCCGCACCAAGGCTGCAAATGATGTTTTCGGGTCTGATTTGGAGGAGGACCTCGTTCTCGGGCAAGAGAGGTTGCCCAGAGATGCGCCTACTTCCGATACTTCTGACGAAGAGAACGCCGAAGAGGGTGCCGAGGAGGGTACTGCAGGGTCTGACAAGGATAACAATATCGATCCCTCTCCTACGAATTTGGGAGATGATGTCGAATCCTCCCTGGCTCCTATGCAAGCCCCATTGTCGGATCCAGCAGTACAAAGGGGATCAACGCTGCCTCCGACACTTGCAAGAGAGCCATCCCCGCCTGCGCCACCTGCAAAAGAATCCTCCCCGCCTCCGCCGTCTCTTGTGCTCGCATTACTTGCTCCTGCCCCTGTACGCGGACGGTACCTCCCTTTGTTGAAGAAGGGTGTTTGGAATACTCACGCTGACGACCCTGCTGAAAAGGTGGAGACTACATTTTTCGATTTCTCGAGTGAGCCGGATTCCCCCACGCCAGCAAAGGAGGCTGACGATCCGCTCATCAATCTTGGTCTCGGTTCGCAAGAGAAGGGTGAACCTTCACAACCGCGAGTCAAGATTGAGTCGAACATTCCCGTTCCACTCTCGAAGGATGCCAAGCGTGCCGTGCGTCAGAAGGAAAAGGAAGAGAGAAGGGTTGCCAAACAAGCTGAAGAAGAAGCCACAAATGCAAGACGGGAGGCGCAAAGACTTGCAGATCTTGCGAGGTTGGACGAGCAATGGCGAGAGGATCAACTCAAAGTCGAGTCGAAGTTTGCGAATTTGGAGAACTCAAATTCCAGAGTTCTTGGCGATTTGAGCGATTTGAGGGTCTTGTTGACGCGAATAGCACAAGTGGCTCTTCCCCTTGCCTCTTACAACCCCGTCAATCAGCCTACTTTGGCTATCTGTGGGCCTTCGACTTCCACCAGCCAAACTCCACCTGAACTCGCAGCACCTTCGAATCCTGCAGTTCCAGCCTCCATTCTTTCTGCTCTGGCTACGCCAATACCCGACGTTGTTATTGAGATCATTAGTGACGCATTTCGTTCGGAAGCTGATATCGCCAAGCAAGGGGAGAACGATGGCGTTCATCCGCTCAAGACGCCTGACCAGCGAAACGACAACGTGGATTACGAAGCAAGCGACCACGGACGAGCAGATGAAGATCTTCTTGACGGTGCTTCCTTACTCTTCGTGACTTCCGTTTTAATTGATGCTACCTCCGTGCATGAGGTTCCCGAGGGTAGTCAATACTTATAGGAAGATGCACAAAGAGCGGTTCAGGGTGCCCCAATCTCCGTTGACTCTGCAAACAACGAACTCGACTCAGTACCTGCGACTAATCCCACGGTGAGCTTCTTATCAATTGTAGCAAATCCTATTTAGGTCGGGTCGACCTAAATTTCTGTTTATCTGGTTGATGAGCATCTGCTCATATTATTGCTCTGCTTGTATAATTTATCATTTTGTAATAATTCTTAAAGCCGACGCTCCTTCTTTTACAGGAGTCCGGCATTGAAGACGGCGAGTAGGTCTTGCAAAATACTTCCAACTACAAAGATTGTGCGATGCATCTAAAGATCACACTTGTGTAAAACAAATCATGCAAAAACATTTTTGATGTCACATAATAGGTTTGCAATGGTAAAACATGCCAAATGTTTAAAAACCCAAAAAACAAATACTCCCTTCACTAAAATGCATGCCATTTTTTTATACTTAATTGTATGAGTCTGCAATTTTTACCACATAAACTAGACTTAATTTGGGACCCAATCCAAGTGATTTCGTCAAAAATAAAAAAGTCGTCCAAATGAAAAAGTTATGGCTCTTCAAAGTTCATGTCCTTCGTTCCAAGAGGGTAGACCGCCGGTCGCCCTATGAGCTACGTTCGCCCATCAGCTGGATCGGCGGTCGCCCCACTGAGCAACGTTTGCCCATCGGCTGTATCGCCCCAACAAGAGGGGTACAAATAGGCTCGCGGACACTTTGTCCTTGCCCATCTGGTCGCCTAGAAGCGGTTGCCAGGGCGACCGCCGCTCGCCCTACTGGACCGTCGGTCGCCTACGGGTGGCAGCCCAGGGCGATCGGCGATCGCCGCAGGCGATCGACGTTCGCTCCTATGCTACCGTCGGTCGCCTAGCGAGGTCGCCCACCCGCGGTCGCCCATTGTGACGTGTATTTTTATTTTCCACGTCATTATCAACCCTAGGCCACGTAGGAAAATAGCTTTTTACCTCAATGTCAATGTCAACAAGTTTTTTACTATGCAATTTTTGGTACAGTCAACATTCCCGTCGATCGGCGTCTAACAGACATGTCCAATAGGATAATTCAGACAGACATTCCGAAAAGTGTGTCTAATAAGACAACCCTAGGGACGGGGGTAGAGGGGGTAGGGGGCGGAGATAGAAGGGGTAGGGGGCAGGGGTAGAGGGAGTAGGGGGCGGGGTAGAGGGGGTAGGAGAGGGGTTAAGGGGGGTAGGGGGGGTAAGGGGAGGTTGCTGCATTTTTTTAAAAACTTTTTTTTAACTTTTTCAAAATATTTTTTTAATTTTTTAAATATTTTTTAAAATATTTTTTTAGGGGTGGGGGAGGGGGGGGCTTAGGGGCGGAGGTAGAGGGGGTAGGAGGCGGAGGTAGAGGGGGTAGGAAGGGGGTTAAGGGAGTAGGGGGGGTAAAGGGGGGTTGCTGCGTTCTTTATTTTTTTTTCTTTTTTTCTTTAACTTTTTGTTTAATTTTTTAAAAAATATTTTGAAATAATGTTTTTGTCGGAAGAGCGTTCCGACCGCGATTATGAGATGAACTGGGCAATGGATGAATCCGAATGGACAGACCTTTTACACCATCGAAGCATTGATTTCCTAATGGAACAACATAGTCTGCAAATAGGACGCATGCTTCGAACCATGCAACAATCACAATTCCTGAGGGATATTCTTAAAGAAGACGAGCCTGCGAAGAGGACTCGATGAGCAGCTCATAGACTTCAATTGGGCGGGGGTGAAGATTTGCCGGTGGGTACGAATGACGTCAAGGCCTGCCCTAGCGGTGCAGCGATGGACGAGAACCAAATGTAGATTTTCGTAGTTGTGTAGAAACCAAGATATACTATTTTTTTCTGTATCGTTAAACACTACCGAAATACATATGTTTTTTTTTTGCAAATTTGTTGGTACACTCTATGCATGTGTTTTTAATCATATGATCATGTGAATGCTAATTATCATGGAGTCATTGTATGGTTAGCTTGATAAATAGTTAAGTCGGAGAAAAAATAATTTTAAATCTTGTTACAACTAATAAATATCTTATGAACATGATAGGACAATAAAAAATAAACATACCGCTAGCGAATGTCAATCCAAAGTGAGGGGGGAGAGAGGGGAAGTGAGGGTCAGGGAGAGAGGTGAGGGTGAGGGGGGGTGAGGGTGGGGGGGGGCGGGTGAGGGGGGGTGGAGAGGGGAGGAGAAGAAAAGAAAGGGAGGAGTGGGGAGAGAAGGGGAGGGAAGAGAAGAGAAAGGGAGGAAGGAGAAGAGGAGCGGAGGGATGGTCAGTCCAATCATTGCAAATCCCGGCTTTAGTGAAGGAATGTTTGGATCTGCTTATTCTATTAATGATGCTTCTTTGCTAAACATAAGATTGGTGAGAGAGATGAGAAAAACCTTTGCAAACTTTTTCACAAAACTACGTGGGGTGGGTAAGAGGGGAGGGGCGGGTTACGGGGGGGGGGGAGAAGGGCGGGTTACGGGGGGAAAGGCGTGGGTATCGGGGGGTAGGGGCGGGTACCAAGGGGGTAGGGGCGGGTACCGGGGGGGTAGGGGTGGGTACCGGGGGGGTAGGGGTGGATACCGGGGGAGTAGGGGCGGGTACCACGTGGGTAGGGATGGATACCACGGGGGGTAGGGCAGGTACCGAGGGGGCACGGTGGAGGGGGTAAGGGAGAGTGAGGGGAGTCAGGGTGAAGGGAGGTGAGGGTGAGGGGAGGTGAGGGTGAGGGGGCGGGTGAAGGGGTAGGTGAGGGGGGGTGGAGAGGAGAGGAGAAGAAAAGAAAGAGAGGAGTAGGGAGAGAAGAAGAGGGAAGGGAAGGCATAATCAAACCAAACATAGAAAAGTCAAACATTCCTCACTATATCTAGAAAAGTCCAAATCCCAGCTTTAGTGAGAAATGTTTGGACTTAAAAATACCCGGTGTTTGGAAGAAGGGGCCAAGGGGGATCCAAGGAAAGAAAGAATTCAAGTTTCCGTACTTCCTCCTCTTATTCAAATTGTCCCCACCACACACCAATTCCCCCTTCTATTTCAAATTCGAGCTACTACATTCAAAATGAATGATCTTAAAATGTGTGCTATTTCTCTCCAGTCTCACCTTGTATTATGTTTATTTGATTCTTCTTCCCAATGCTATATTACAAATAAATTTATCATCCTATTGGTTTAATCATATATTTGATTTTACGATCAAAATCTATATTAAAACTAAAGAATATACTGGTGGGTGGTATTATGTTTATTTGATTCTTCTTCTCAATGCTATATTACACATAAATTTATCATCCTATTGGTTTAATCATATATTTGATTTTACGATCAAAATTTATATGAAGACTAAAGAATATACAGGTGGGTGGTATTTATGGTTGTTTCATTCTTCGTCAAATAATATTTTTTTTAAACAAATTAAAATAATTAAAGAAAATTAAAAAAACGCAGCAACCCCCCTTATCCCCCCCCTTACCCCCTCCCCTAGCACAATTTCACCCGCCTTAACGCCATGATAGACTTACACGTCACATCCTACGTGGCTTTTTACTGCAAAGTTTGTTACCCATGAAAAAATTATACTCCCCCTACAATCAAGGTGGGCGGGCACGCCCGTTTGTCCGGGACAACTCGTACGTCCGCTTTGTCCGCCCGATTACCTCAACACGCCCGATATGACAATCTTGGTCGACAGAAGGCTACGAGTGCCATATCTACACGCCTTCGGCCTCGGATTCAGAGCATCAACAAGATTATTTTAGCGAGCCTTATGAGAATCAATGCCGAGGCCATGTGTGGAACGCCTACGTACGGTAACAACAGATTACAACTTCCGAGCAAATGGTGATCCAATTCAAAAAAGCGACTAAAGAAATCCAAGAATTCGTAACTCAAACCGGATCTCATAAAGACAACGTAGCCAAAATTGCGCTGCCTCTGTTTAGTGCTAAAAATGTAGGAACTATGTGTATCAGACAAGACGATATCATGACAAGTAGCCGATCAAGTAGGTGATTAGGTTAGAAATTCTAACCTTGAAATTGCGAAGTACATCTCCAATTCTGCGCGCGTCTTGACTGCTTCGCCGAGAGCGTAGCGATGATCTTTGTAAAACTCGGCAAAGAAGCTGGAATCTGAATCAAAACTCACATTCTCTAAATTTGTGTCGACGTCCTCTCCTCCATGGATGATCGCACCTTCTTCTTCCACAAAGTTCGCCATATCTCTTTCCTCCTCTCGATTTGCTTCTCCCTCCTTCATATTCTACGGAACAACAATGGTTTAAACATACTTTACGTTTCACGCACTCCTTATTATCGAAGCCAAAATTCTCCATTCTAATCTTAACGTCTACAGCTATCCCCATATTTTCTCTACAGTGCTTCCTACTCTCTTCTTTCAAATTTAGGGTCTGCTAAAGCTGCTACGTAGGTCCATGAAGGCCTCTTCGCTTGACAGCCTGTTAGGATTTTCAAAACCATCGCTGATCTCTCCCGCAGGTCGAGCAATCAATTGCCGGCAGAATCACCTTTGACCCGCCACTCGCCACTATGCGCAGCGACGAAGCCGAGCCCAACCCAGTCCGGCCCTTACCTACCCTAACTTAACTTTCAAAACTTCCAGACCCTTACCCACCCGGCCTCTAAGTACCCGAGCTATACCCACGGGCGCGGGCACCACCACGGCCGAGCACCGGCACTGGCACCACCACGGCCCGACACCAGCACCACTACGGGCCGGCACTGACACCACCACGACCCGTCACATACCAGAATCACTTGGACTAGCCAGCACCGACAAGAACAACACTGCTAACAGTACCGGCCTCGCCACCAACATACTAATTTCAATTTACTAATATGCCAATCTTCTTCACAATAACTCCAAATTATTCACAAATTACATGAAAATTAATCAAACATAACTTCTTGTTTCATTTCCCGCAGTAATTATACGTTTGTTTCCTCTCCAGCATAGATTATGGTGTTTCCTTAAATGAAATTTCTCAACCGCAAGTACAAACTTGGAACCCGCAAGTTTGAACTTTGCACCCGCAAGTACGAACTTGGGACCCGCAAATACGAACTTCGAACTCGCAAATACGAACTTCGGACCCGCAAGTACGAACTTGGGACCCGTAAGTGCAACTTAAAAAAATAAGATTATTTTTTTCATTTCCTGCAAAAATTATACGTTTCTTTCCTCTCTCCATCATAGATTATGGTTTTCCTCAAATGAAAATTTCCAAGCATGCAATCGTGGAAAACCGTTTTAACATTCACATGGGGATCCTGAGACACTCGATTATATTTATCCATAAAACCCTTACATTCACATCATTGTCTCCTACATTTGTATACGGATGTTACATATAATTCATACCACTATCAAAACAATATTTGCACTATAAAATCACTATTAAATATATTACTCGGACTTGGGTCTATATATAGCATGAGACCCTCTTAAATACATATCAAACGTCAAAACTACATTGAATTGAAGAATAAAATCTCGTTGTTTGTATACTCAACCAACTCTAGGTCCTCCCAGTAAATCAGGAAGTAGGGTTTCTCATGTACCTCCTCTAATTCTTCAACACTTGTTTCAAATCCATCCGTTGTATCATTCTGTGTTTCCCGATGAAAAGAGGCTTCTGCTCTCTCGCCCGTATCAGTGACTCTTTTCTCCTCAAACATTGCTGCTTCATCTCCTGATCGATCTTCTTCCTCTTCCAATCCTCTGCGACCCTGAAGACAACACATGTTGATATTAATTCATATACGTATTCGGCAATATTTGGACCTTCACAAATATCCACATATTTGTAACATACACTACTTCATCGTCATCAGAGTCCACTTCAGAGTCCACACCTCCATCGTCATCCCCATCCACGCAAACAGTCTCGCTAAACGTCCTGAACTGCCTTCTACGCCCTTCCTCCTCCTCTTCTTCAGCTTCGTCCGTCCCGACACACTCCAGGACACTATCGAGATTGAGCGTTTGCATCTTAATAGTCCGCCTAAATGGCGGTAGCACATCATTGTCTATCAATATATTGTACCCGTCTAGCTCCCGATCATCGCCGCTAGAGCTTCTCCGATCTCGCTTCTGCAAAGCACTACGCTTCAGTGCTTTAGAATTAGTGAACTTCGTACCACCCCTCCGCTTCTTCTTTTTTTGACCTATTTCTTTTCCTCTCTTACTATCGCTAGCGGTTTCCTCCATGCTGCTTGCTTGGAGATAACTTATCACACGTTCCACCTAACAAGTCCAAGAGTTCTCATTGCAAATGAAGAGGTCAAACTGCGGGTTTCAACTCCATTATATGAGTTCCCTCGTGCAGCTAAAAATTCCTAATCAGCCAACGCGTATTTCCTAACATCCCGCTATGACCGTGTCTGACAATCCAAAATAAGCTAACTTTTGAACGCATCTATTATCCAACTAAATCTTTGACAATGACAGCCGCCGTCACTTTACCTTCTACACCTACTTATTTTATCGAGGGGTCTAATATTTTTTATTTTAACTACTTAATGCAATTATGTCAGTCCAGATAATTTAAGTATTATAAGTAATGAGCTTTCAAATCATCATGCTTACGATTAAGAGTATCGGGTATCTATACATTTTATTATAAGAAATTACGTCTCATAAGTATTCAATACGTATGCAAACACGCTACACTAGTTTTTCCTATTTGAACATTCGAAATACACATGAGACTCTCTTTCTCCACGCATTTGTTGATGCTATCTTCCTCGCCTGCGTCTATCAGTGCATCTTCCGCTCCCCTGCCTCCCGCTGCACACGTCATTGCCATTAGGTCTAAAAACTTAAGTCCTCCCATCTGCATTTCTCCGGGGGTGGATGGAGTGGCAGAAGTCACTCCGTCTTGGCTAGCAATTCGTTTCGGGTTTGATGAGTCCTCTCTCTGGTTAGAGAATCAAGTCTTAGATCCAAACACTAATCTTGTCGAGTACTCTCTCCTTGTCGAACCAGTCGCCCTTGAAAGTAAATGTAAAATGTATAAGCTAGGGCCCGGACAGTATCGACTGTTCGGCTTGACAGAGTCCGTCATGAACGCCTCCACTGTCCTCCTCACTCCTTGTAGTTCTTCTACCATCTCCACAGTTGTTCCAGTTCTTGCTCGTGTCAAGGTCGAACCCGGTCTCGAAGTCCGAATTGATATTTCTGATTCATCCGACGATGAAAGAAAATTGTCCATCTAGTCTCGTCGACTATCATTGAATCTGCCTCCCCCTTCATCGGGTTTTGAACACAGTCTCAGAACCACCCCCTCTTCTTTTTGCGCGTCCAAAGTCGTAAAAACATTCTCTCCTTGCTTCGTAGACTAGGTAGTATGTCTCGCAACAAAACTATACTAAAAAAAAATTGATTTCCATTCCATTTGTACTCACAGCGTCTCTTTCCTGCCTCCCACTTTCAATGGTGATGTCCTGTACATTCTCCCTCTTGTTCTACCAACTACAACTATCAAGGTAGCCAAATCTATCGAAGGTATGGACAAAAGATATGACGGTCATGTGTGGACCAAGACAATGACTACTAACATCAGTAACAACCTCGGTTTGTGATTCCGCTACTCTAACCGTGTAGGTCATCTTCAATGCCACAATGAGAAATGCGGCTTTTTGCTACGACCAGACCGCAGAGCATAAGTGAATGAAGTGGAGTTCGAGGGCTTTACCAAAGACCCCTTCTCTGTCGGCCACGCACCTCCTCCTTCTTCAACACTGGTCTGTAAGATCTGCAAAGAACCTCCCTTTTGTGTTGCTCTATGCCCTTCTAAAATATTTGACGTATTTGGAGAAGAGAGTCAAGAGCGGGCGTGTGTGCAAATCGGTACGCACGAACATCTTGTCAAGGTCGGAGACTACAGATGTGCACGTAAAATAATTGATGAGTTAATAGAAGAGCACGTAGAACGTAACACACAAGCTACCACGTCCAAATTAGTCATGGAGGCAAACAAAGACTTACTCAAAAACTTACTTCTCCGTGAAAAAGGTGTCCCTATAACCTCCAAGCTCACCCTCCAGGAGCTAGAACCTTTCTTCGATCAGTGTAAGGAGTTGAACTCTCCGAGCGTCAGAAATTGTATTACTACTTTTAAGCACTTGCGCAGATACGGTGTTCTTGATGTGATCACCAAGCTCCGAGGCCTCAGCAACTGGGCTTACATTCAACGTAACCAGTTCCCGGGCCAAGGAGATGAAAGTGACAAAGTGTTCATTTTCAAGATGTCCGAGGTCGGCCCCCGAAGCGGTGTTGACCTTGTTTGTCGTATGCTGCCTGGAGGTGACCTATCCCATGCGTGGATGATCAACCACGACAAGCGTGTCAAGAACTTGACCACCATGGCGTGCCACGTTTATGACTCAAAAATCTGCATGCAGTGATTTCTAGTCTGAAGACAGAGAAGCTCAAATCGTCTTCTGGAAGAACCTCAACCACGTCATTGGCAGGAACAAAGTGGAAGCGCTGCAGTTTGAAGGGTTCATGGCCGACAATGCGCAAGCCAACTAGAACTTTGTGCAGATCATTTATGGCTCCGGAAACCCTAAAGTGCCCATGGAAGGCCGCGAACGGACTTGCTACTTCCATTGGACGCAACCCCTAGAGAAACACACCAAACAATACATCGTGCACGAGCTGTAGGATCAACATCGACATCTTTGTAAGCAATACAAAGATGCACGCACCATGGCTGAGGCGGAGACAAGATATTGGGCGATCCGAGCGTGGTGGGTGTCGGCGCAGGCCACATCCGAAGGTGGATTAGGTCACCTCGAACACTGGCTTGCATTCTGGCACTTCCGATACAGGCAGTGGGGTGGCTTCATGGAACTCGTGAGTCCGCAGCCACTGTAGCAATTATGTATACGTGCTTTTCTGTGCAGTAAATCCGTAAAATATATTTACTTTTTTATTATAGAATATTCTACATTTCTAAACGTTTACATTAACAATTATTTAAAAGATTTAAAATTTAAAAAAATCTATTTTTAGATAAGACTTGCGGTAACGAAAGTCTAACTCGCTCTAGATATTGTGATCAACTTCTTTTGTTACTAAGTCAAATATCTTTGCATCTCGCAGGAAAATAAATATTCTGCAGAGGAGCTGGCGTAGATGCCTTCATGTAACCTTGCGGAATCTATCCATAACAAATGGTTGCAAGCGTCCAGCAACAAGGGTGGGGACTTGTACGTTGCAGCTGTTGATGATTATGTTCCAATTGGAGCTGATGATGAATCGCACAGACCTGACACCGTGAGCTACTCACGTCCCCGAATTGGGAGAAGGGTTACCCGAGCCTGTGCTGAAAATTTGAGTACTATCGACGAAGAGGATAAAGTTGAGGAGCCACCGATATTACCATCCACTTTTGCTGGACCTAGTATTGAACGTGTGACTGCTGTTCAGGAGACTAAAGTAGATGAGAGGTTGTGGCACATTGCCCGTTTGAGGGAGAATTCTGCCAAGGCTTCCTGGGGTATCATACAAAAGAGTAAAAAAAGATGTGACTCACGAATTATTCAGAAAGAAAAGGCGACCGCAGCTCCAACCTACACCGGAGTATGGCAGCGCCCTCAAGATGGGCCAAGAAAAACTGATCAGTTTTTTTTTTGTCCGAATGATATTGACAGGTGTGTGAAGGGTCATCGTCGGAAGTGGATTGAGTCATTCTCTCTAAGCTAGAAAAGACCCCCTATTCCTTTAATATGGCCTGTTAAGATAGGGACAAACCTCACCCGTGATGAAATGGAGGCGTTAGAGAATGCGGGCTTTCGACTACCACAAAAAGAACAGCTTCCTACGAACCGCACTTTCAATAATGCTGCCCCACCAAGAGACTTGTCACATATTCCAGTCTCGGAGAAGCCGGACGTGTTCCCTAGGTCAAGAAGATCGAAGAACATGAAACGCATTCCAGCTATGACTTCAAAGCACATGAAGAATATTGAGTCTGCTACCTCAATGCTGGCCAAAATTCTGAAGGTGACAATGATCCCGCAGCCTGGTTTTGGATGTATTGTAGACTTGGAGTCGGATTCGGATGCAGTTTATAGACTTTCAATTAGTAAATTCCCGGATTGCTCATGCCCAGTGTTCAAGAAGACAATTTCTTCGTTAGGACGGAGAGATCCATACCGACCGTGCAAGCACCTATACTTCATCACGGTATTGGTTTGCAAATTTGATCCGGATGCTGACCTCTTCATTCACGCGCCCACTCTTAGTTTCAATGAGGTGAAGAAGATTTTGGAGGGAGGAATCCTAGATCATGCTACAGATTAGAATGCCTTAAATCTCCTCAGTTACATACGCCATATATAAGTCCTATGATTGAGTGTATGTGATATTTTTTCACAACTTATCAAATATAGTTATACCAGTACCTACATGTACAGCAAACCTTGCAAATTTGTCTAACTTGGAGTACAAATCACTTAGAAATATTACCTTAGATATCTCTTGAGATTTACAAATTGTGATTTACTGTCGAGTTTTGTAGCTCAAGTCCAACCAAATTCAGGGAATTTAAACCTTATTTCCACGGGTTTGGGTCACTAAATCCATTGTAATAAGTCTGGAATATTCAAATATTCTCAAGAATATTTGGGAATTATTCCCTAATAAAAAATATTAAACTATTTTTAGAAACTTTTTTACTAAAAATACAAAGTCAGCCCTTAAAATTCTGAAATCTTACCGCTCACCGCTCACCGCTCATACGGTAGCAACGTCTCTGACCAGCGCACAAGAAGCCCTTGTCCTCGATATTCACCTAAGTTTAATTCCCGTGGCGGAGATCCATTTGGCAAGCTTAGTACCAAACAAGGAAAAAATGGACATTCCAGCCCATTTCTCCAAGGAAGTCCAAGGATCAGTCGCGGTAAAAGCCGTCCCTGCTAAGCAAGCCCTGTACCACGAAACTGTCACCGGATGGACACACGGGGCCAAAGAAAGAGTCGAGTTAGTGAACCTTCGAACAACAAGAGCACCTAGGTACATAAAAATCAACGGAGAAGCACCCCTGTCCATCAAACATGTAGCCATTGCTCTTTTCCACAAAAATCATGACACCTTTGTCTGGAACCTCGAGGATTTGAAGAGGTTTCTCAACACCTTGGCCAAACATACAATCGACCTCGTCCCCGATGTAACCACGACATAACAACGGAGATAGCGGATGAATCTGAATTACGCAGATAGAGTAAAAGCCAAACTGGATAAATTACTCTACGCCAAGTTCATATTTCCCGTGGATGCCTCGCCATGGCTATCACTCATCGTAATCATCCCCAAATAAAACGGCACCCTGCGCATCTGACAAAGAATGCACCAATGACATTTCAACGCCTAATGAAATTGATTTTTAGACTATAACTAAAACAATTTTTCAGAATCTACTTAGATGATGGGACAGTTTACGGAAAGATGAAAGACCACGTCACACACCTACGGCAAATCTTCCACGCATGTCGAACCAAAAAGGCCACTCTCAATGTGGAGAAGTATATGTTGTTATACTTTGCTGGGGTAATACTTAGATACATTGTCTGTAAGGTTGGCAAACTCCCCAACCCCGAGAAAATCAAAGACATCCTAGACATGACACCACTCACGAATCAAAAAGGTGTACACAGACTCCTCGGTCTATCTCATTTCAAACGCATGTACATCAAAATGCTGGCACACATTACTGCACCAATGACCGCGTTGAATCACGCCAAGTATACTCATCCCCGGGATTGGACCCCCGAGGCACAGGCAGCGTTGGAACAGATTGAGCACGCATATTCCAGCGCATCCATCCTCATTGCCCTGGATTGATAAAACCATTCCACGTACACACGGATGTCTCAACATTGCAGTGGGGGTCATGTTAGCCCACAATATTAATGACAAACATGATGAGCCAGTTGTCTATGCGAGTCGCTTGTTAAATCAGGCTGAGCGTAACTATTCCACAACACAAGGGGAAGCTTTGGTTATGATTTATGCAGTCATGACATTCAGTACATTACCTCCTCGGGAATAAATTCACGTTCATACTAGATCACCACAGTTTGTCCTACCTGATGAATCAACTTTTAGTCACGGGAAAGGTAGCCAGGTGGATCATGATAGAATTCGAATACAACTTTGAGGTTGTCTACGTCCAAGTGAAACAACACATTGTTGCAGCTTACCTATCCAGAGACACCAACACCACCACAGAAGGAAATGATTATTCGTTCAATGAATCATTCATACAGGCTGCAACTATCACTACGGATAATTCCAAGGACTGGTCTGTTGATATTTTACGTTACTTGTCAGAAGGAATCATCCCTGTCAATCTGACGAGGTCACGCATGATTAGTTTTGTTAAACTACCATGCATTACACCGTGATACGAGGAGAACTATACAAACGTGGATTGGATCAGAAAATCCGACTATGTGTATCCGGGAAACTACAACGGGCAATCGTATGCCAGCTGCATGATGGACCGGCGGGAGGACACTGAGGAATCAACACTATCGTCAAGAAGATTTTTCCGCCAAATACTGATTGCCAACGGCCCGCAAGGATGTATATTCATACATCAAGAATTGCCACGCTTGCCAAATTTCCACCACAAATTTTGAGTACTGAGGCAAAGTTCCGTTGCAGTCTATACCACCCTGGGTCTATTTCAACGGTGGGGTCTGGATTTTGTAGGACCAATCAAACCAACAACACGACAAGGATACAAATATATTCTAGTGGACACAGATTATTCCACCAAGTGGGTAGAGGCTAAGCCACTACACACCAATTCCACAGTAGTAACAACCACGTTCATATATGAGAACATCATTACAAGGTTTGGATGTCCACTGGAGATAGTCTCACACCAAACGACCCATTTTGTGAACACGGTCATACAAGACAACCATATGATCAATCATCGAACCAATACGGTTTATTATGCCCAAAAGAATCGGCAAGCAAAATCCACATACAAAATCTTGATCAACATGTTGAACAGAGTTGTCAACGCAAATCAAACTGATTAAGATGATTGCTTATCTGCAGCCTTATGGACATACCGTGTGACTACTAAAACAACAACTCAAGTCAGCCCATTGAAAATGGTCTACGGTACACAATCTGTGCAAACCACGGTATACATAGCCCCCACATTTTAGACATAGCAACCAAGGAATTATACACCTCATCGGTTGTTAGCAGCCCATATGCAGAACCTACACTACTTGAAAGAGGTCAGAGCATTGGCCACGGTGCACAAACTCCACAAACAACACTTTGCGGTTAGACACTTCCAAGCCACACAACCTCCACAAACCTTCCAAAAAAGTGACCTGGTTCTATGGTGCCCTAGGGATCCTAGACTCACACGCCCTAAATTCTGAGTCGATTTGGCATGGTCCCTACAGGTTGCAGTTAACGCTACCCAACAATACGATACTTCTTGTTAACGACACAAACTATGACTCTCACGCTACCATTGACATTCTGCTAAACAGAAACACTACCATACAGAAAACCCACAGATGACCACAATATTGAGCTTACAGGACATTCATACCACGTTAGTAGCCAAGGAAAGAGAGGTGTCGTGAGTTACCAAATCAAGTGGGACGAAAAACAACCCAATTCACCACTAATACCTAACAAAAAGGTCCACCTTCCGAATAACGTTTCTCCGAGACTCTGTGAAGTACGAAACAAGACTCAATCCGGTTAGGACAACTAGTTTTATGCTACAACGACCTACCACAATCCGGTTGACAGAACCGATGATTCACACAATTGGATCCGGTTGTACTCAACCCAAAACCCCAAGGTAGCCGGTCAATTCCTGATCCGGTTTCCCTCCACAGTTGAATACTCTATTAATCAGATATCGTTTAGTAACAAATGTTGATTAAGTTTTATCTATGTAAATCCTCGGAGGGATCCTTCCTCTTAATTTCCGGAGTGCAGAATTACTTCACTCCCTACCGGTTGATTTAGGTGGTTGGAGCTCCACCCGAATTTTCACTCCGAAACTATTTTCTCTATCTCCCCTCCGGACTTCCTCCCTTACACCTGCTTCTACCTTCCGGTTTCTAGCACCAAATGGCGGTCATTCAGAGAGGTGTCCGGTTCTCTCCTCAACCACGTCAAACAACACTCGCCTCCGGATTTTGGTGAACGGTATCCCGCCGTTCAGCCCGCGAGATTTCTACAGGAAATTCTTACTGTCCACCGGTCGTAGCTAATTTGGATGATTCCTAGCAAAGTATCCTCAACCGGACATCCCGTCGAGGAGGTCCGAAATCCGCATTAGCCTTACTACTAACGCGCTCACCTTTCTCCACCGGGAAACAAGACCTAGATCTACAGCTACAACTGCACTTGCAAGTTCCCGGACTCTCTCACTCGGACTTTTTACTCTCACTGCGCACCCTCCCGACCATTCCCTGACCGCTCAAGGGAGGCGCAAACCGGTTTTACGAGGGACTTTCTGCTATAGACACCGGATTTGGCCTATACTCAAATCAGACAATACAAACACCACAAAGCAAATGCAAGAGTACTCGGAGTTTTAGATGCAATACAGACCTTTACTCACAGGTGCGGAGTTACTAAAAAGACCCGGAGCATCCGTAGAGGCTTCGGTTAGTACCCGAGTCTTAGGATTTCCCGGAAACCCTTATCGGGGAAACCACCGGTGTGAGCGTTGAGCGGTGAGCGGTGAGCGGTAAAGTTGGAACGGTAAGAAATAAAAATTTTAAAAGTTAATGGCCCTATTACCATGGAATGGGTGGTTTTAAAATTTGGAAATGGTTATTTTTAGGCATAAAAGTACCCAAAACCGTGGACATAGGGTCCTCTATCCATTTCGATATAAAATGTAATGGGGTCCTACAATATAACATAATTAAACCACATTAAACCAAATATCTCTTCGTCAGCTTCAACTGCAATTAGATGACGGTTTGATCGCGCGCACGCAATTACGGAAGCACCTACATACAAGCAACGAACATTAGAACGGAAGCACCTACATACAAGCAACGAACATTAGAACTACAATATTAAATAATATGAATGAGAGTTGGTAGTAGCAAGAACAAACCTGTACTAGGGCTCCAGTCAAAGACGATTCCACGCTCGTCAGTAAGAGAATCAACAAAACATTGGATGAAAGATGGATCCTTCTCACGCGAGCCACGCCACGGGGTACCGTCTTCCTTCTTTCGAATAGAGTCTTTGCTCGCGAAGTTGAAAACATGGTCCTCCTCGTCGGGAAGAATCGGCACACCTGCATATTCTTTCGCAACCTGCTTGATGGTGAATCTGGTGGCGAAAGACTTCCGAACGAAGACCTTGATGTGAAAGTTGTGAGTCTGCAAAAGTCAATCCATTAGAACCATTTAAAAAAATTATAAATAAGTGAAATAATCTTGATTTAAATGTAGAATGAAGGCCATACCGTTTTCACGTGAGGGTTTGTTGAGGCCATTGGCATGGGATTATATCCCCACCAATCTCGAACCATTCGGAAATCAAACGCCTTTGATTCCGTATCCAGAGCTTTCTCGACCCGACGGTCCTTGGGGTGCATTACAAGTATCGCACCCTCGTCCGTCAAGTTGTAGAAACCAAAGAAGAACACACTCTCAAAGTAGCTCTTCTCTCGCTTGTTCCATGAAGGGATCTCGACGGGCGACACGTCAGGCACGGGTAAGTTCTCCGGAACGTCTGCGTAGATGAGATCAATGCCGGGATGCGGGTGTTTCGTGCCCATCTCCTTACATGGGTACTTCCTGTCCTTACCAATCTGAAAAAACCACAGAATGTTAGACATGTTAAAAGCAAAGTGTTTCATTCAAAATTTGAGAAAGAAAGTAATGTCTGAGAAAAAAATAATAAGAATTACCTTTCTGATGTGGTTGATGATGTCCAGGACTTGCGTGTCCCACTCTTTAGTATCATGAGCTGCCTTCTGCACAGAGGCTCCAATATCCCCTTTTTCCAAGTACATTGGGAGATGAATACTAATCTCAGAAGACAAGCAATCTCCAACATGTTTGGCTTCAAGAAAAGGGAGGGAAGCGAACTTCTTTCCGGAGTTGAGGTCAAAAGAGCTGGAAGGCGGTGGTGATGAAATATTTGTAACACCACCTGTCGAGATTTGAGTCGAATTTGGAGCAAGGCTGCGACGATTTCCAACAGCTCCATGAGAATGTTGAGTCACAATTGGCTCACCAACAGGTACATCAGGGACATTGGCAGGAGCATTCTTGCGTTTCTTTCCCTTCGCCAAAGGTTGTGCAGGGGCTTCAACTGATGGAAATGCAGATACGGGCGGAGGGGTAGGCGCACCAGGCAAGATCGAGAAGTCGTTGTCGTCGTCCTCGATCATTGCTTCGGTACCAACGGCCGTGGAAGGGTATTGAACGAGATGCTTCTCGTCGCGATGGACAAAGTTGTCGTGACATTCCAGAAACCAACCTCCTGTCATCAAGTGAGCATTGGTAAAACGGTTCTGCTGGTGAGCAGAAAAGAGTTTGTCTGGATCTTCCTCGACTACAACGTCTTGAAAGTCTTCCGGAATGCGAGCGGCGGCGAGGCCTCCCTTGAACACAAGCTCATGCTTGATGTACCTACACGTAGAAGTAAAATCTTGAACACTTGTAACCAAATGAAAAGGAAAAATACATGAGAAGTAGGACTTGAAATTGAAATTGAAACACACCTGAAGACCAATCGTTTTCCGGTCTCTTCGCCACCCGCAATTTTCTCCAATTTGGAGCCTTTAAGGAACTTGGGGCTCGCATTGGGTCCAAGGTAGTTTTCGAAGGCTTTATCCCAGAGAATAAGCCTCCATTTCTCGACGTAGTCAAGAGGCTTCAGAATGCTGTCATTCCAAGTAATGACGAAATTTGATTGCAATTCTGCAATCTTTTCTTCCAAGTATTTGGCCAGCTGCAATGAGATAAGAAATGTTAGATCAGAACTTAGAAATACAATGGTGGATTCAATAACTGAAGGACGATGACGTGATTACCTGTGCCCATAGAGAGGCGCGGTTTAGCCAGACACTCAGAGGTTTATTCTGGACAGGCACAGGGAAATGGTTGGCCTCGCGAACTTCAAATGAAGAATTCCACCAGCGAAGCCATTGTGTCTTAAAATCCTTGTGGCAATTCGTCGTTGCAATCAAGTACAAGCGGTCCAAAGTGAACTCCGGGATCAAGTTTTTGCAGTAGTGGGAGTATATCTGCAAATGTGATGGAGCGCAAAAGTTGTCAGAATGAATAGATGTGATTACACTTTTCCATTTCAAATGAACTTCAAAAGCATACCTCTTTGGCCCATTTGCCCCCAAGCTCTTTGTTTGCAACGCCCAACATCTTGTCGAATTCTTTCGAGCGGATTTTCCTAATTTCCGATTTTCGGGCAGTGTCCATGGCCGTCCAGACTCCCGATGCAGTGCGTTTGTCAATGGGAGTCTCGGCATAGTATTCTGCTTCTGCCTCGTCTGATGCCTTAGCAATTTTCCTCTACAAGAAATGTATGTAAGAAACGTAAGCAAGAATATTAACCGATTGAATAACGATTCGAAAAAGATATGGAAGATTCAAAATATCATACCGAGTATAGGAACTTCACGAACACGTCTATGGCAAGAGGGTACTATTTCTCCTTCTTCTTCTCCTGCACTCTTTCGGAAGTCTTATAATCCTCTTTCTTTGATAAGATCTTTGAAGTCCGTGAGCTTCATTTCCCAAATTTCCGCATGCGTTGGAGTTGGGAGCGAGTAGTTATCTTCGACATGGGCATTCTCGGTAGACTGTAGAAACCATTGAGTGAGAGAAAGATTGAATGTAGTGCAAGTGAAGAAATAGAAAATAAGAAACTTTGAGACGCTCACCAATTAATATCGGCCATTGCATTGAGCGAACATTTCTTTCTTGTCGACCGTCAAGAACGATGCAATCCACGGAAATGTACCATGGCCTTTCATCGACATGGTACCGCTCAATGTGCCTCCTCCATGCCGTCACTCGATGATTTCCTTCATAAACGTAGAAGTACTTGTCGCTGAACTGGTGCAGGTCCGGATCAGCCATCAAGATCTCCTCAAATTCGTCATTAATCGCTTTCCAATGAGGATTTTGCAGAAAATCATCAGTGGATTTTACAGGACACATCTCCGCCTTCGTAGAGTAGAGGGAAACGTAGAGCACACGATCACCTTCCCGGTAACCCATGTTAAACTCCTTCATGAGTTTATCGACATCAAGGTCAATGATCGGGCGGACCTTCGGATGAGTTTTTAATCGACACAAAGGAATGTTGAAGCGCGATTTGTTTACCGGTTTGTTTCGAAGCCGGTTGATGACATGAATGTGCTCGCCTTTGTGCAATTGTCTCATCTCCTCTCCAATCCATCCAGCGTCCTTGTCCTTGAGATGATCCGGAATTTTGAAGACCTCAACGTCTTCTGAATTGGGGCGAGGAGCCCCATCAGCACCTTCAGCAATCGTATCTTCGTTTCCTGAGCGCTGGTGAGGTAAGGCTGCGGACGAAAGAGGCCCAGTGAGCAGTGGCACGAGTTCCCTGGGGACAATGTCACCAGTGGCAGTTTCTTGAGTCCCATCACTTGGAAGTGCATCTGGAGTCTCATTCTCAGGGGAGAGGAGAATAAGTGCACTCGGCGATGGAGCATCACTAGCGGCATCTTCTTTGAATTGAGAATTGTCGAGATCTTGCATCTGTTAATGTCAAAAAGCAAAATGAGACAGAAAATCTAGATTGAAAGTGAATATAACAGAAAAACATGAACAAATTCTCAAAGTGTACAATGTGACGTTCTAATACAATGCGCCCACTCTCTCCTGCATTATGTAAACGAGCGCACAAAGCTAAGATTACACTCTCATTATCCGAATCCTCCTCCACGTTTATCTTGTGCTCCATTTCGACAATCTGCACAAGCTAAGAGCAAGTCAGTATAAACAATTCAGTAGATGAGCGTCAATATGATACCAAAGCTGAGTTTGCCTTTGAAGATGAAAATGTTACTATCTCAAAACAACATGAAACCACAAAAACAACCAATCACGCACTCGGGATCCCTAGGCCAATACTTGCAATCACAATGGAATAGCCGCTTTCACAAAGACGACGGGCAAATGAACAAAACCGCATCAACCAGGATAAGCATAGTAATCTTTCGACGCCACAAGATGACCTATCATATTAATTATCTTTAATCTCACAATTCCGGCACTCACTTTCATGAGACCCCAGGCTCTCACGTAGTCGGATCCCTTGGGGTAGTTCGAGCCATCACCGAGCGAGAATCCACAACCAACTTGAAATCGACGGGAATAGAGAGAAACGAAACATCCACGACAAACACTAAGCCACTTTCGACGCCGCAAGTTTCTCATAGAGTAATCAATTCCGGCACTCACACTCATGACCCCATCTCTCACCAAGCCCGGATCCCTTGGCTGGTTCAAGCCATCACCGAGGCTGATTATAATTTCGACGCAGCAAGTTTCCCTTACATCTATCAATTCCCGCACTCACACGCATGACCCGAGCTCTCACCAAGCCCGGATCCCTTGAGTGGTTCGAGTCATCACCGAGGCCGAGTAAACTTGCGACACAGCAAGTTTCCCTTACATCCTGAAATTTTGGCACTCACACTCATGACCCCATCTCTCACCAAGCCCGGATCCCTTGGCTGGTTCAAGCCATCACCAAGGCCGAGTATACTTGCGACGCAGCAAGTTTCCCTTACATCCTGAAATTTTGGCACTCACACTCATGACCCCATCTCTCACCAAGTCCGGATCCCTTGACTTGTTCGAGCCATCACCGAGGCCAAGTATACTTGCGACGCAGCAAGTTTCTCCTGAATATAGCAAATCCGGCACTCACACTCATGACTTCTACCGCAACCTTGACTTTAAATGAAGTTGCCATTGTGGCACTCGCATTCATGAGATCCCGGCTACATGAAAGCCCGGATCCCTTGGCTCGTCTACAAGCCATCACCGAGGCCGATTGCCCAACCCAGCAGTAAAGCAACGCGGGAAGAGGAAAAGCCCACACGACCATGAACACGACCACCCTGCATTCCCCCACAGGCATCCATGAGAACTATGCAAAGCAGGGGCGAATACGAAACATACGGGGAGAAGCCGGACCTCATTTTCGACGCAGATGGTGTGTAGGTGGAAGTGGGAGAACCGAGAGACAGACACGAAAAGGTCAATTCCACTTGCAACGCAGCAAGTTTCCCTGAATCTAGCCATTCCGGCACTCACACATTCATGACAACAGCTGACACCAAGCCGGATCCCTTGGCAGGTTCAAGCCATCACCAAGGCCGAGTATACTTGCGACGCAGCAAGTTTCCCTTACATCCTGAAATTTTGGCACTCACACTCATGACCCCATCTCTCACCAAGCCCGGATCCCTTGACTTGTTCGAGCCATCACCGAGGCCCAGTATACTTGCGACGCAGCAAGTTTCTCCTGAATATAGCAAATCCGGCACTCACACTCATGACTTCTACCGCAACGAGCTTGAAATGAAGTTGCCATTTGCGGCACTCGATCACATGACATCCCAGCTCCATGAAAGCCCGGATCCCTTGGCTCGTACAAGCCATCACCGAGGCTGATTGCCCAACCAGCACAACAGCAACGCGAGTAGAGGAAAATCCCCCACCGGCCATGAACACGAGCACCACAGATAACCCCCCACATGCATGCATGAAAACTACGCGAACAGAGAGAATATGAAAGAACCAGGAGAAGCCGGACCCTTTTTTCGACGCGAACTGTGTAGGTGGAAGAGAGAGAACCGAAACAGACAAAAACCGGACTCCACTTGCGACGCAGCAAGTTTCTCTGAGCTAGCCACTCCGGCACTCACAAATTCATGACAACAGCTCTCACCAAGCCGGATCCCTTGGCTGGTTCAAGCCATCAACGAGAACGATTATAGTTGCGACGCAGCAAGTATCTCCACAATCTATGAATTCCGGCACACATTCATGACCCCCGCTCTCTCAAAACCCGAATCCCTTGGCTGGTCAAACCTTCACCACGTGACTTCTACCGCAACCCTCCTGAAATGAAGTTGCCATTTGCGGCACTCCCATTCATGCGATCTCAGCTCCATGAAAGCCCGGATCCCTTGGCTCGTACAAGCCATCACCGAGGCTGATTGCCCAACCAGCACAACAGCTACGCGGGTAGAGGAAAAGCCCGCACCAGAAACGAACACTACCACCCCAGATTCCCCCCACATTCATGCATAAAAACTACGCAAACAGGGAGAATACGAAACAACGAGGTTAAGCCGGACAGCATTTTCGACGCCAACTGTGTAGGTGTTAACTAACCTCTCTTACCGAAGGAGGAGGTCTGCAATCTCGCCAGCAGATGCGTTCCCCGCATGTGTCTTCTCCAATTCACCGAGAGCAAACTTGTGAGGTCTGGAGTCAACGATGAGAAACTAGAATGTACAATCCTCTACTTACAGATTTCGGCGCAACATCAATGCTCTGCGTTCCTCGCTCAAGGATGGTGATGTCACTCGCAACTCCTTCTGCCATCGCTTCCTGCTCTCCGAGTGCAAAATCTTCTCCGACTTCAAAATCCTCTCCGTTTCGAAAATCCTCCTGTGAATCCAAATCTCCGTGCACAAGGATGTTCATTAGGGTTCCGACTGTGTCAAGCAGGTCACGAGTTTTCTCGATCCTCCCATCGGCGCGGTGCGGCGTCTCGCTTCAGGCGGGGCTCGCGAATCCGCCTGGCGAACGATCGGGCGGTGGGATACGGCCCGATCCCGGCCCGTACACGGCCGGAAACGGCATCAGCAGGCCCGGCACCGGCAAATGATAATGCCCGGAACCGGCTCATCTTATGCAACAGCAACGCTAACGGAACCCTTTACTATTCAATGACACATATATGTTTTAGCATATTTCACATATTGTAACTCAGACTTTGACAAAAAGGAAAAAGATATTGACTTTCAAGTTCCGTAACGCTTATCAGTGTCAGATGAATCGCCTGGCAAGGCTGCCGCTATCATGGCGAATTGCGCCGTGCGAGCATCAATTCGTACATAGAATTCCCCTTATTCATAATTAATACATTAAAACAAATGAATTCTTCACTACTTATAGATTACATGCATACATGCGAAATTGAAACTACTTTGTGCAAACTGCGGCCCCACAATTACGACTTTCAATGTTTGTTACCTCTCCATCATAGATGAGGGTGTTCTCTTAGGTGAACCTTCCGAACAATGCAATCACGGAAATCCTTTTGAACATTCACATGGCGATTATGCAATATCCGATTTTAATTTAACATGAAGCCCTGACATTCAGTGCATTCTCTCCCAAATTTGTATTTGGGTGTTACGTATAATTCATATCATTGTCATAACAATAATTACGCTACAAAATACCTACAAAATATATTCCTGAAACAACCATACAAATGTACCCTGAAACCCTACGATATAAATTCTAATACATACATATCAGATCTACGTCAAATTGAAAAATGAATTCTCGTTGATTGTGTACTTAACCAACCCTAGGTCCTCCCAGTAAACCACGAAGTAGGGTTTCCCAAGTACCTCCTCTAATTCTTCCGCACTCGTCTCAAATCCATCCACCCCATCATTTTGTGTCCCCTGATCAAAAGAGGCTTCTGCTCTCTTGCCAATATCAGACACTCTTTTCTCTTCAAATATTGCTCCCCCATCTAATGGTCGATCGACTACATCATCCAATCCTGTGCGACCCTGAACACAAAGCAAAACTAACATTACTTCATATACTTATTCAGAAATATTATCAACATATACAAATATCTGTAACCAACACTTATACCTTACCTCATACTTAGAGTCCACACCTCCGTCGTCATCGCCATCCGCGCATACACTCTCGCTAGACGTCTTGAACTGCCCTCTGCTACCTTCCTCCTCTTCGTCAGCTTCGTCAGTCCCGATACTCTCCGGGACACTGTCCAGGTTCAGAGATCGCATTTTGATATTCCTCCTGAATGGAGGTAACACATCATCGTCAATTAGGATATCGTACCCGTCTGGCTCCCGGTCATCGCCGCTAGAGCTTCTCCCATCACGCTTCCGCAAAGCACTCCGCCTTTGTGCTTTAGAATTAGTAAACTTCGTTCCACCCCTCCGCTTCTTCTTTTCTCGACCTACCTCCTTTCCTCTATCGCTACCGCTCATGTTTCGTCCCATGCCGCTTGCGAACAAATAACTTCTAACGAGATCCACTAAACGAGTCCAAGTATTCTCACTGCAAATGAAGAGGCTGAACTATGTTTTTCAACTCCAATATATAAGTTCCCCCATGCGGTTAACAAACCCTAATCAGCCAACGCGTATACCCTAACATTCGCGTATGACCGTATCGACAATCCAATCTAAGCGAACGTTTGAACGCATCTATCATCCACCTATATCTCGACGACAATGACGCCGCCGTCACTTTACCTTCTACTCCTACTTAATTTAATGAAGGATCTACTATTCTAATATGTGACTATTTATCAACTACTGTCAGTCCAGATCATCATGATGACGCTTAACTTTATTGCGTATCTATACGTTTTAATATAAGAAAGTACACCTCATAATTATTCAATACGTATGTAACCACCCTCCACCAATTCTTCCTATTTGAACATTCGAAATGCATCCGAGACTCACTTTCTCCGCACACTTGTTGATGCTCTCTTATTCTCTTGCATCTATCATGGCATCCTCCGCTTCACTAACTCCCGCTCCAAACGTCATTGCAATTAGGTCTGAAGACTTAAGTCCTCCCATCTGCATTCCTCCGGGGGTGAATGGATTGGGAGAAGTTACTCCGTCTTGGCTAGCACTTCGTTTCGGGTTTGATGAGTCCTCTCTTTGGTTAGAGAACCAAGTATTAGATCCAAACACGAATCTAGTTGAGTACTCTGTCCTTGTCGAACCAGTCGACCTAGAGAGTAATTGTAGAATGTATAAGCTACAGCCCGGACAGTATCGACTGTTCGGCTTGACGGAGTCCGTCATGAACGCCTCGACCGTCCTTCTCACTCCTCGTAGTTCTTCTACCATCTCCACTGTTCGTCCGGTTCTTCCTCGTGTCAAGGTCGAACCCGGTCTCGAAGTCCGAATTGATATTTCTGATTCATCCGACGATGAAAGAAAATCGTCCATTTGATCCGTCGACTATCATCAAATCGCCTCCCCTCTAAATGCGTCTGCTTCTAAACACAGTCTCAATACCACCCCCTCTTCTCTTCCTGTGTCGAACGTCGTACAACCCAAAAACATTCTTTCCTCCCTTCGTAGACTAGGTAGTATGTCTCGCAACAAAACTATATTAAAAAAAATAGATTTCCACTCCATTCGTACTCACAACGTCTCTTTCCTGCCTCCCGCTTTCAATGGTGATGTCCTCTACATTCTCCCTCCTGTTCTTCCAACTCTCTTTGTTAAGGTCGCCAAATCTATGGAGGGGATGGACAAAAGATACGACGGTCATGTGTGGACCAGGACAATGACTACTAACATCAGTAACAACCTCGGTTTGTCATTCCGCTACTCTAAATGTGTAGGTCATCTTCAATGCCACAATAAAAACTGCAGCTTCTTGCTTCGACCTGACCGCAGAGCAGAAGTGAATGAGGTGGAGTTTGAGGGCTTTACGAAGGACCCCTTCTCTGTCGGCGACGCGCCTCCTCCTTCTTCTTCACTGGTCTGTAAGATCTGCAAAGAACCTCCCATTTGTGTTGCTTTATGCACTGCCAAAATATTTTACGTATTCGGAGAGGAGAGTCAAGAGCGGGCGTGTGTGCATATCGGTACCCACGAGCATCCTGTCAAAGTCGGAGACTACAGATGTGCACGTAAAATAATTGATGAGTTGATAGAGGAACACGTAGAACGTAACCCACAAGCTACCACGTCCAAAATAGTCATGGAGGCAAGCAAGGACTTACTCGGAAACTTACTTCTCCGTGAAGAAGGTGACCCTGTAACCTCCAAGCTCACCCTCTAAGAGCTAGAACCTATATTTGAGCAGTGTAAAGAGCTGAACTCTCCGAGCGTCAGGAATCGTATTACCACTTTTAAGCACTTGCGCAGATACGGTGTTCTTGATGGGATCACCAAGCTTCGAGGCCTCAGCAACTGGGCTTACATCCATCGTAATTAGTTCCCGGGCCAGGGAGATGAAAGTGACAAAGTGTTCATTTTCAAGATGTCCGAGGTCGGCCCCGGAAGCGGTGTTGACCTTGTTCGTCGTGTGCAGCCCGGAGGCGACCTGTCCCACGCGTGGATGATGTTCGACCACGTCAAGCGTGTCAAGAACTGGACCACCATGGCGTGCCATGTTTATGACTCTAAAATCTGCCGCATTCTAACTATTGCATGCTGTGATTTCCAGTCTGAAGACGGAGATGCTCAAATCGTCTTCTGGAAGAACCTTAACCACGTCATGGGCAGGAACGGAGTCGAAGTGCCGCAGTTTCAAGGATTCATGGCCGACAGTGCGCAAGCCAACTGGAACGCTGTGCGCATCATTTATGGCTCCGGAGACCCTAAAGTGCCCATGGAAGGCCGCGAGCGGACTTGCTACTTCCATTGGACGCAATCCCTAGAGAAGCACACCAAACAATACATCGTGCACGAGCTGCAGGATCAACATCGACATCTTTGTAAGCAATACAAAGATGCACGCACCATGGCTGAGGCGGAGACAAGATACTGGGCGATCCGAGCGTGGTGGGCGTCGGCGCAGGCTACCTCTGAAGTTGGATTAGGTCACCTCGAACACTGGCTTGCATTCTGGCACTTCCGATATAGGCAGTGGGGTGGCTTCATGGAATTGGTGAGTCCACAGTCGCGTGTTGTAATTATGTACACGTTCATTTCTGTCCAGTAAATCTATAACAAATATTTACTTTTTTATTGGAGAATGTTCTGCTTTTTAGAACTTTTATTGTAACAACTACTAAATTTTTCATTAGAAAAACATCTATTTTTAGTTCAAACTTGCGGCGCCGCAAGTTTAAATCGCTCTTGATAACGTGATGAACTTATTTTGTGAATAAGTGAACTGTCTTTGCAACTGGCAGGAAAATAAATATTCTGCAGAGGAGCTGGCGGAGATGCCTTCATGTAACCTTGCGGAATCTATCCATAACAAATGGTTGCAAGCGTCCGGCAACAAGGGTGGGGACTTGTACGTTGCAACTGTTGATGATTATGTTCGTGCTTTCCTCCAAGTGGTGGGTTACCACGACTTCAACGGAGGTGGCAAAGGTGGTAATGGACCAACATCCGAAGAACTATTACTTCGTGTTGCTCATAAAGCTCGACGAACCGGCGATCCATCTAGCCTCACAAGGGCAGTTTCTGACTATCCAGGAGCTGAAAAGATTTGTACCCGAGACGCCCACCTTGAGGGGGCTGAGGTGTTCGGTTCCAAGAAACGTAAGGCTGATGTTCCAATTGGAGCTGATGATGAAACACACATACCTGATACCGTGAGCTACTCACGTCCTCGAATTGGGAGAAGGGTTACCCGAGCCTGTGCTGAAAATCTGAGTACTATCCATGAAGAGGATGAAGTTGAGGAGCCATCGACAATACCATCCACTTTTGCTGCACCTAGTATGGAACGTGTGACCGCTGTTCAAGAGACTAAAGTAGACGAGAGGCTGTGGCACATTGCCCGTTTGAGGGAGAATTCTGCCAAGGCTTGTTGGGGTATCATGCGAAAGAGTAAAAAAAGATGTGACTCACGAATTATTCAGAAGGGGAAGGCGACCGCAGCTCCAACTTACACCGGAGTATGGCAAGAGGGGCCAAGAAAAATTGATCAGTTCTTTTTTTGTGCGGATGATATTGATAGGTGTGTGAAGGGTCATCGTCGCAAGTGGATTGAGCCGTTCTCTCAAAGCGAGGATAGACCCCCTATTCCTTCAATATGGCCTGTTAAGATAGGGACAAACCTCACCCGTGATGAAATGGAGGCGTTAGAGAATGCGGGCTTTCGACTACCACAAAAAGAACAGCTTCCTACGCACCGCACTTTCAATAATGTTGCCCCACCAAGAGACTTGTCCCATATTCCAGTCCCGGAGAAGCCGGACGTGTTCCCTAGGTCAATAAGATCGAAGAACATGAAACGCATTCCTGCTGTGACTTCGAAGCACATGAATAATATTGAGTCTGCCACCTCAATGCGGGCCAAAATTCTGAAGGTGACGATGATCCCCCAGCCTGGATTTGGATGTATCGTAGACTTGGAGTCGGATTCAGATGCAGTTTATAGACTTTCAATTAGTAAATTCCCGGATTGCTCATGCCCAGTGTTCAAGAAAACAATCTCTTCGTTAGGACGGAGAGATCCATACCGACCTTGCAAGCACCTATACTACATCACGGTATTGGTTTGCAAATTTGATCCAGATGCAGACCTCTTCATCCATGCGGCCACTCTTAGTTTTAACGAGGTGAAGAAGATTCTGGAGGGAGGAATCCTAGACCATGCTACAAATTAGAATGCCTTATATCTCCTCATCTACGTACGCTATGTGTTAGTCTTATGATTGGGTGCTCTACACTGTATGTGATTATTTTTCACAACTTATTAAAAATAAGTATACCAGTACCTACATGTACAGCAATCCTTGCCAATTTGTCTAACTCGGAGTACTATTCACTTAGAAAAATTACCTTAGAAACCTCTTGACATTTAAAAATTTGTGATTTACTGTCGAGTTTTGTTGGGGAAGTCTCGCAAAATTCAGGGAATTTAAGCTTTATTTGCACGGGTTTGGGTCACCAAATCCACGGTGATAAGTTTAGAATATTCGAATATTCCCAAGAATATTCGAATATTATTCTCTTTTTTTTAAAAAATAACAATTTTTAGAAATATTTTTACTAAAAATACAAACTCAGCCCTAAAAATTCTAAATCTTACCGCTCACCGCTCACCGCTCACCGCTCACCGCTCAACGCTCACATGGTAGCAACGTCCAACCCTTATCAGATCTGAAACACCTGGAAGCTGAGATTTCCGGGGTGAGTGGGCTAGACAAGCATCTAAGGTTTCTGCCTATGTCTAACAGATTCTAAATCCTATCTTCTACCGGTTGGCTACTTGGCGAATTTGAGGGCGATGATGGCGGCGCCGCCTTCCTGGAGATGGCGATATTCGAAAAGGAGGTCACCTGTCCTTCGGGTGTTGCTTCGTCGTGTCCGGAGACGCTTCTTGGGTTCCTGTGGGGAGGGGGGGCAATAGTTGCCTCCAGAGCTACTGAGTTCTTCTGCTCTTCCACCTATTCCGGAGCCCTTGAGCTTCGACGGTGGGGGGTCGGTTAGGGCCTACTGTTCCATCGGCTGAGATGTGGGCTTCTCCGGTTCGATCTGTCCCCCCCCTGACCTCCATTTCCTCCCCTCTGGACACCGGCTGAGGGCCTGACTCCTCGGGTGGACCGGTGGTAGGCTCTAGTGTAATCCCCGTGGGGTGCTCTTGAGGGGGAGACATCGCGTACAGATCCTCATCCGGTTTCTGGGGCCGGTTCCCTATCACTTCATCTCCTAAGTCCGCCGCATTCTCCTCCATGGGGACCCCAACTGGTTCCGGTGTTGGGTCCACCGGCCTCTCCTCCGAAGGGACCCCTGGTGCCTCCATCTATTTCAGGGCCTCGTTAGCCCCCGATAGCGTTACCTCCTCCACCTCCGATCTTGCATACTCGATCTCCTCCAATTCCTGGGCAATCGGGTCCTCTGGAGCAAGTGTCGGCACCTCCCTACTCTCAAAGGACTCTGGTTCTTCAACTGGTGCTCCAGTGGGTCCTAGTAATCGTACTGGTACCTAACCAACCGGGGTGTCAGCCTCCGTCGAATCCGTAGGAGGAAGGGTTTGTAGGAGCTTACCGGTTAGTACCCGGAACTCCTCCGGACACTGGTCATTAGAGGAAAACAGTGTTTTGTCCACTGTTATTTTGCGTTAAAAATGACGTTTACCCATACTAGTCGAAATTAGTGTGGAACGGTTGGAAAAAGTAACATAGTGCATATTAAACAGTTTAACATGCTTTCGTCATTGTTGACGTCCCTTTAACAGCGAGTGCCAATAGTGACACGGTTGGATTTTGGGAATACGATTTTGCGTCAAAAATAAGAAAACACGTCAACGTCGACATGTACTACCTTTGGAGGGGGGTAACTTTAGCACTTCGTTTTATACCCTCCACTAATATTTTAATGATTAAATATAGTTAGATCCATGTCAGCACGTTTCTTTAAACGCAGATGATGTTTAAAGTGACATGGGCGACGTTCAAGTGTGTTACTTTTGACATATTCCTAAATCCTACGTGGAATGCCTTGGTGATGTGAAAAGCTTATGAGGAGGATATGGGTGACAAGGACAAGTTGGTGTTTGGTCCTGGGGGGTGTCAATAGTGACGTTGGTGTTTTTGTTGACGCGCGTTTGTGTTTAAGAATACGTAATCACATAGCTGGCGTGTCAAGAGCATTTATGGTAAGGGTGACGTGGCTGTTAAGGTTTGACTTGGTCAATGATCCTAGAGAATGTTAATGGTGACGTGCATGTCAAAAGTTACATAGATTATGTTCAACTGTGTTTCAAGAAACGCGTTAGAAGAAAGTGCATGATGCTTTAGGGTTAGGCGGCGGCTAGGGTTACGCGGTGCCTAGGGTTTGACATGCGTCAATAGTGAAGCGCATGTCAAAAGGGACATACGTTGTGCTACACACTGTTTTTACAGTCGTCATCATGAATGCGTCACTATTGATGCAGGTTTAATGCCAGAGCGTGAGTTTTGACGTCGTATAACGTGCATGCGTCACTAGTGACCATGCTTTAACGTGAACGTGTGACTATTGACGTTTTTGAAACATGAAGTCGTGAACGCGTCAATATTGACATTGTGTTTAGGGTGGACGCATTGATGTTGATGTAGTCTTAACGTTCCCGCGTCATGAATGTCGTTGCATTACCGTAAACGCGTGACCATTGACGTCGTTGAAACGTGAAGTCTGGTACCTCTCACTATTGACGTAGTGTTAATGTGGATTTGTCCGTACTGACGTGAATGCGTCAGTGGTGACAATGTTTTAACGCGTTCCCGTCTTTACTAACGTATTTTTAATGTGGGTGTGTCACTAACGACGTAATTAAACCGTGAACACGTCATTCTAAATGTTGGTTTCGCGTGAAAGCGTCAGCATTGACGTTTTGTAATCAAGAACTGCATTTATCAATGTCATTCAAAACATTTAAGACACATGAGATACGTGTTCAACTGCGTTACAATAAACAGCATGTGTTCGTATAATGTATTCTAAAGCACTACTCCTAAGATCATTGCTCACTATCTGAAGAATCCCCGAGAAGGTGGTCTGATTCTTCCTCGTCAGCGTCAGCTGCTACTAGCTCCTCTACGTGCCCGTCTACGAGAGACCTTTGTACTATGAAGTCCTCTACGTCTGAAGGGTCACTTCCACACCTGTCTATCTTAGTGGGACGTGATGAAATTGGGCCGGCAGTTTGTACATCTGCATCGTCTTGTTCTTTAGCGTATGCGCGACCTCCACGGCTGCCTCGAACTTCAACCTTGCACACCACTTTCCATGGCCCCTTGTCCGCTACAAAATACACTTGCTCGACGTGAATGGGGAACGCAAACGACGTTGGATCCAATGGTCCTTTGTAGTCATTTGCAAATTTCACCGATTGAAAGCCCTGCGAATCCCGCTTCATTGTTGCTGCGGCACCTCCTATTCTCCCTTTAACCTATGAACATACTAAAACTACTACGCAAGTACGTCTATAGTCTAATTCGAGTATTTCTTCAACATGGCCCACGTATTCTTCCGTCTTTGCCCCTACATCGTCCGTAAAGGTTGCGTGTATGCTACTGTCCATGGTGACGCTTAAAGCTTCAACTCAGCGGCAACGGAAGTGCATGCCATAAGCCTTCATTGACCGATACGCTGTCGCATTCAACGCTGGGGGCCTGGACAAATTATACGTAGTTTGTTCGATGCGCCTCGATCGTGCCGCACGGCGGTGTCAACCGCTATTGTTAGCCAATTTGGAAATGGTTGCAGAGGCCGCAGCTGTGAAGGCGTGTCAGACGCTTTCCGTCGCCTTCTGGCGGGTCTTCCACGATGGCTCTGGCGGCCTAGTGACGTCCTCCAGTTCTGCTCCACCTCGTACACCCTGAAGTGTGGAAATAGTATTGGTCAAGGAGTTTAGGTGAGAACAATCTTTTGACGCTAATGTGTCGGACTAGTAGGAAATTGTGTACAAAGTGACGCGTTTTAACGTGTTTTTACGCATTTTAACGTTGGTTTACGTTGATTTTGTAGCGTTAGTATTAACGAATGCGTCAATTCATGTTTCCAATGACGCATGTTCCACAACAGAGAATATACATTGACGTAGTGCGCATTTAAGGGCATGACGTAGCACCTTCTAAAGTGCTGAAGTGTGGCAGCATTTGGGACTACAAAGCTGTGAATCCAGTCACGAAGAGTGCGAGACATCACTCGTCTTATTCCCTTGCCCTCCACCATTTCATCGTGCATTGTCTGGTCTTCGTTTGCATCCTACACTCTTCGCAATGTAGCGTTGTAACGTTCCATATACTCTGAGCAAAATCCCAATGTTTCTTCCATAGAATATGCCTTTGCCATGCAACCCTCTGCCCTAGCGTACGATCGCACATAATCCTTGAGGGTCTTCCTGTACCGCTCCATTGGGTACATCCAACGGCTTTGAACTGGGCCACATATGAAGAGCTCTTCTATGAGATGCACAAGAAGGTGCGTCATGATCACCATTGATCGTAGAGGGAACTCGCGCTCAATCATACAAAGCGTCTCTGAAGCGACTTCAACATACTCTTGTTGTTTTGACGCGTTAACTGTACTATTGCACAAGCGTCTAAATACCTTGCTGATCCTCATGATTCAAGATCAGACATCTGTATTCATATCAACATTACGCAGAGCCAAGGGTAGTATCAAGAGATGCAATCCCACGTAAGAGTATTGGTCACGAATATGATGAACGTATTTGGTGAGGTACCATATTGGTATCACAAATTGACAATTATACCTAGGTCTGAAGTAACATTCCAATGCGTCTCATGTTGTTTACTTTAACATGCAGAAACATGCTTTGACGTTAAGTTTAATTACGTTACTTTGCATTTCATTACTTTTAACTTAACATGATGAAACGTGCATTGACGTGAAATAACGTGTCCATCGATAGAAGGGAACATTCGCTTGTGAAGTGTATAGCACATACACATACCATGATTCTGAAAGCAAAGTTTCGTAAAGAATTTGTGAATTTAAGATACCTGTTGCATGAGGACGTGAAAGTCAAGGGATTTAAAAAAATCGCGGTCTTCCTTCAGAAACTCTTTTGTAAATTGCTCTTGCATAATTCCGTGGCACCTTTGTTGATCCTATTACTCCAAGCATGTCTGTCTTTCCTCGTGGAAGGAGGACATAATGTGCGTGCGGCATGAAAAGCCGGCCGTTTGCACCCTGTGCTTGTCTCAACCAGGGGTTTGACTTGACTCCCATGTCCTTGAAGTTCAGTCGTCCTCGTCGGTAATAAGTCTCCCCAAACAAAGTCTTTATTATATTTTCGCATAGGTTCTTTTCGCACTGCATGACGTCTACTGTATGTCTTATGAGCAAGTCCTGGAACACATTCAAGCCCATGATCCAGACTCCCCATACATGTGTATATATCCAAAGTAGGAACACTAGCAACGTCACTTGAATATGACTTAGCGTTCAGCAGGATATCGCTCTCATCTACTGGGATGCTGGTTGACACAGCTTTACGTTACATTGCATTTAGAATGACAATACTTAACAAAATTTTACATTACCTTCTATTTAAAATGACAGATGTCAACACAATATAACAAATAAGCTGCGTTTATAATGACAGAAATTGACATTATTGTTGGTTTACTTTGACTTTTGGTAACACAATTTGGTGTGACCATGCGTTTACTTTGACGTTGAGTAACAGAACTCATGCTGAACGCGGTTGTGCACATTAATACCTCTTTGCATGTGAAATAGCCGTAAGTTATGTCACATACCTTCCAATACGGGAGGGAGAAAAGCATTGAAAGTCTCTTCACTCCGTGCGTTCTCACAGGATCTTGCGGACCCTTTGCCCTTCCTCCCAAGGCAAGGTATGAGTCCCTTTCTTGCGCAAACCGCATAACGTCTTTGCCACTCATCCTAAAATTGGACACCTCTTTCTCTTCAAGCCCGTTGAATTGCAGATCTGTACGGAACAGATGGTCTTGCGGAAGACGTTTGCGTGCACCTACATACACTATCTTCTCTTTCTTAGGGCCCCTTGCGCTTCTAGAAACAATCTCAGGACCGCAGACAGGGGCACGGGGCAAGCTTTATAGCCCTTAGTTTGTTGTCCAGAAATCAAGCCATAAGCGGGAAAATCGGAAATTGTCCATAAAAAGGGGCCCCAAAGAGTAAATCTCCTGTCTGCATCATGTGCTGAAGCATCTATGGCTGGTACGCCCTCCCATAACTCCAGTAATTCTTCCACCAGAGGCGCTATAAAAACATCTATGTTCTTGTCTGTTCGAGAGTCCTTGCCTAAAATTATAATACTTATCACAATGAAAGACCGTTTCGTGAGCAACCACGGTGGGAGGTTGTACATAACCAAGAGAACAGGCCAAGTAGAATGTGACGTGTTGCGGACCAAGAAAGGATTCATGCCATCAAGAGAGAGTGCCATTTGTATGTTGCGTTTTTCCGCCTCAAACGTGGGATCGATGACTCCGACGTGTCTCCATGCAGCACTGTCAATGACGGTTTCCATTTTGATTTGGCCATCATTGTCTGTTCCCACCTCTTGCTCCTAATGCCATTTGAGAAGCTTCGCAATTGTAGGAGAGTTGTACATGCGCCTCAACCTGGGAATAAGAGGGAAGTGCCAGACAACCTTCATTGGCGTTGTCTTCGTACCTTCTCGGTATCTGCCTTTTCCACAGTGAGGACATGATTCCTTGTCCTTGTGCTCACCCCAAAATAGAACACACCCTGACGGCCACGCATGTATGATATTGTATACTAGTCTAAGTGCCTGCAACATCCTCTTTGCCGTGTAATGCCTCGCAGGCAAGACATTTCCTTTTGGTAGCAGCTCCTCTGACAAATAGTGAAGTAGCTCATTCACAAAAGCATTGCTGACTCCATGCGTTGTGCACAATGTCATGATGACAACCACTGCTGAAATTAGGCTCACCGAACTGCCTAGGTACAACGGATGTAAAGCCTCTGAGTATATTAACTCCAAAGCTTTGATGCTGGTATCTTTAAGCTCTGTCTCAACGATGTCGTCATTGGCCATATTGCCGGAATCAAGCGTCATCTCTTGTAACTTTTCTGCGGTGTGCAGAGCATCCTGAAATTGTTTGTGGACGTCGTGGTCACCAAACGCATCATGATCGGGATCATCAGGTAGGACAATGACACACTCCTCGTTGTAGCTGCATTCGTTGACGTCTGTCCATTCCTCTTCGCTATAGTACCATGCCCCATCATTTGGGTACCCCCCTGGAGGATCTCCTCCAATCATGGAGCGGTGTAGGAAATTGTCGCGTCCGTAAGAAGCTAGATGTCTGGTTATTGCCCGCACAAGCAAACGTCGGCCTCCATGACAATACGTGCATGGGCATAACCACCATGTTATGGGAACATCCTTACTTGCAGCAACTTGAAGTTTGTAACGGTGAATGATTTCCGCCGTCGATCTCCATTTGCGTTTTTCATGGGATGTCACCATCTATGAGCGCAATGAAGTTTAAGTGAGGTAAGGATTTAGCGTGCTCGTTGTTTACTCCTGCTCAAACGAGTATGTAGATTATATTAAACTGCGTTTAAAATGACAGTAGAAAACATTTTACAAGACGTCACATCACGTTACTTCGCGTTCCAAGAAACGCAAAATAACGTGCAGCAGAGATCTAATTTTATGTTACATCGTGTTTCAGATGGCGCGAAATGACATCTCAAAAGACGCTGCACTTTACATTGTGTTTCTAGCGAAGTAAAGTTATGTCTTGGAAGACGTCTCAATATGTAAAATTGACGACTCAAAAGACGTTACAATATGTTAGTTTGTGTTTCAAGTGACGCAAAAGTAAAGTCTTACAAGTCCTGACATACTGTGAGTACATCCTTTGCCGAAAATCGGTTCATTAAAACAATGACATCATGACTTTGACTTTCACATGGAACATGGTTAGAGATTCACAGTATACTATTGAAAGTTTGTATTTTTCACAATTCCGCTAAACTTTCAGCCTTAGACCCCAGAAGGCTGCATTGAATCTGAGCTCAACCATTCCTTAAGTACCGAACGTATCCTGCTAGCGGACGCAGTACAAATTCATTGTGAGCATATTAGAATTGGCTCAAATATAGAGCATGCTCCAATCGCAAAGCCTACACCGTAGTATATGATCTAGCAATGGAGTAAGCAAGTTCCAGAATTTTGCCATGCCTGCTACATTCCGAGAACTCGACAACATCTGCGAAGTAGACCAGTACACGCTCACGGAGCTTCAAGTGACGCAGATTCACGTCATAGAAGACATTTCATCATGTTACATTGTGTTTCAGGTGACACAAAATGACGCCTTGGAAAACGTCATAGTATGTTACTTTACGTTTCTAGTGACGCAAAATACTGTCTTAGAAAACGCAACATTATGTAACATCGCGTTTCTGATGACGCAAAGTGACGTACAAAATCTCACTTACTCAGATTAAATATTCTAAAGCCTATACACTTTAGGGTAAGTGAAACTCTAGTGTGCAACCTCTATGATTCTATAGAGGATCGCTAGAGGGTTTTGATAATTCGGCACCTAACATCAATTCAAATTGTCGTTGCATTTCTGGTGATAGTTGCAGCATTTCCGATGACTGCCGTAGCATTTCTAAAAGAAATTTCTTCATATCCACCATCTTCCTATGTGAATCCCTCACGCCTATATAGGCCTCTCCGATGTCATTTCTACAAAAGGTTTTTCTTATTATGTGGTCAAGGTACTGCAAAGAACTCTTCCATTTCAATACACCTTTCTTTTCCTTCCCGCACATGTCAGGAACAGGCTCTCCAATTACATCTTGCCCGCAGTTGCTTCCTACCGTACCTGGAATTCATAGCAAGGCAAGGAAGACTCTGCAACAAAGAGGAACTTTGACAACATCAAATGCAACATTTGACAACATCAAATCGTACTCTCCATGCACTTCAAAAATTGTGCCTGTTGTGAGAAAAAATTCAAAAACGCGGACGTCATCTTTTCCTAAAGACGTTTCCGTGAATGCGTTAAAATAATTTACACATTCATTAAACAGTGTCAAACAGCATCAAAGTTGTCGTTTTACAGGACGCAATCCACGAACACGTCAACCGTACTTCACAGATGACGTCATGAAACGTTACAAGTGTCTTGTGTTAAAAGTGACGTAGTGTTAAAAGTAATGCAACTAAATAGTAATTACAAATAAATTAAAACTATGAATTTAGACCATTTTCTAAACACCGACGGAAGTAGGAATTACGTACCTTAACACCGCCGTGAGCTTTAATTAGCGCACGCCAATAGAGTCACCTACTCAATTGCACTTACGAACGCCGGATTGCGTACTCATCATGGAGATTGCGTGAAGATATGGAGGCGGCTGTTGTCTCCTACGAGCAAGTGCGTGATGCAATTGCTACACCAAATGAGAGGGAGGTAGCAGCACGTTTGAAGGAGGCTGGCTTCGATCCAAACTTTGCTAGCGCACTCATCCCTTCGCGTGCGTCGTCCTCGGTAAAGTCCACCGCTGCTGCGCAATTAGTCAAACTTGCAGCAAGAGGAGGGAGGCAATCGGAGGAGGGGGAGTGGGGGTTGCAACCAAGGCGGTATTAAGATTCAATAGAGGAAGAGAGAGAATACAACACACTCAAAGCTTACAAGTAGTAGAGCAAAGAATGCTTGAATGAGATACTCACTCATTCCAAGCACTTACTTACATATCCAAGTGAAGCACTAGGTGCTACAACAAAGATAAGGTTTGAGTGATCAAGATCACTCTACAAAAGGATAGACCACTAGAGGACCTTCTCTCTCTACATACGATAAGGCTCTAGTGGTCCATCCTTCTCTACACACGATAAGGCTCTTGTGGACAAGCCCTCTCCACATACGATAAGACTCTATTCATCCAACACTCTCCATATACGATAAGAATCTATTCATCCAACCTTCTCCACATACTCTAATCAACTCTAGTTACCCTTACTAACTACGAGCAATCTAGTCTTCAACACTTCCACTTTGCGAGTAGTTACCACCTCGCAATCCCATCGCCTTTGTTAGCTTCTCGTGCCTCAACCTAGCAAGCGCCTTCGTCAACACATCCGCCACCATGTCCTCCGTTGAGCAATACCACAAGCTCACCTCTCCATCCTCTAACTTCTCGCGAATGAAGTGATATTGCACATCTATGTGCTTTGTACGAGAGTGGTGCTTGCACAAACCCAACATCCTCCAATAGTTGCCGTAGCCACAACGCCTCCTTCAAGCAATGGCTAGTTGCCATGTACTCCGCCTTCGTAGTAGACACCGCTAGCGTAGGTTGCTTTTTGCAATTCCACAAGATTGCACCATCTCCTACAAAGAACACATTCCCCGTCGTGGACCGGCGCTCATTCACATCACCCGCCCAATCCGCATCACAATATCCCTTCAAATCAAGGTTGTTACCACCAAGGCACAATTTGTAGTCAATGGTGCCTTTCAAGTACCTCAAGATGCATTTAACCGCCATCCAATGTTGAGGACCAGCCTTTGCCATGAATTTGCTCACCTTGCTCACCGGAAATGCAAGGTCAACCCTTGTCGCCACCATTGCATACATCAACGACCCCACCGCAGCCTTGTATGGAATAGCCTTCATCTCCTCTTCAACCTCCTTAAACTCTTCATCCGAAAGCTTCAACAACGACCCCTTTACATCAAGCGGCGTGCCAATCGGCTTGCACTCCTCCATGTTGAAGCGCTTGAGCACCTCCTCAATGTATTTGCCGTGGCTCATGGTGATGATGCGTGCGCTACGAATCCTCTCAAACGCAACACCAAGGCAAAACTCCAAAGGCCCAAGATCACTCATCTCAAACTCCTTCTCAAGCTTGGCCTTCAACCACCCCAAAACCGCATCATCACTAGCCAAGATAATCAAATCATCCACATAGATGCTTACAATCAACAAAAACTCTCTCGTTTGCTTCACATACAAGGAGTCATCCGCATGGCTTCTAAAGAAGCCTTCTTTGGTGAAAAACATGTCAATTCTTTGGTACTACAGCCTTGGTGATTGCTTGAGCCCATACAACAACTTCTTGAACTTGGAAAGAAGGCGTTGAGTGCCCCCCTCCACAAAACTAAGGGGCTGGTCCATGTAGATGTCCTCCTCCAACTCACCATTCAAAAACTCCGTCTTGACATCCATTTGGTGAATCTCCAAGTCCATAGCTGCCCCAATTGCCAATATGCAACGGATGGTGGTAAACTTTGCCACGGGTGCAAACGTCTCATGGAAATCCACACCTTCTACTTGAGAGAAGCCCCTTGCCACCAACCGTGCCTTGTAGCGCACCACGTTATTTTGTGCATCCCTCTTCGTCCTAAACACCCACTTGCAACCAACACTCTTGCGGCCTTTTGGCAATGGAGCGAGCTCCCATGTGCCATTGGCCATTAGAGATGCATACTCCTCTTGCATGGCCAACTCCCACTTCCTTGCATCCACACTTTGCAAAGCATCACCCAAACTCAAAGGATCATCAAAAGAAGCCACATTTGCACGTTCTACCTCATTAGTGGGTGGAAGAACGTGATTCAACCACCACTCACCCGGCGTCCTCCTCTCCCTTCTTGGATACCTTGAGCCTTGTGCACTTTGCCTTTTATCAATCTCCTCGTGTGGACCTAGCTTTTCTTCTACTACCTCCTCCTCTTCTTTCTCTTGTGGATTTTGCACACCTTTAAACTCCTCTCCAACTTGTGCCTCTTGTACAACGGGCGCTGAAATTGGAGGTGTATCCACCAAAATCACCGTAGGTGGCTCCAAACTCCCACTTGGATGCATCTCCACATTTGCATCTCCACAAATAGCATCCTCCACAAATACGACGTCACGACACTTGAGGATCTTCTTAGTCTCCAAACACATCAACCTATAAGCCTTGGTCTTGTCATCTCCATCATTGATTGCAAAGACATGCTCCACTTCCATCTCCTCTTTGCTTCCAACAACGGCGCTTAAAAACGCATAATCCGCCTCGTTGTCGTTGTTGCTTGCAACATTGGCACTCTCCTTCTCCTTCTTGTTGTTTCGAAAGCAATACCTTGCAATGTGGCCTGATTTGCAACAATTGTAGCACATTCTTGAGCCATTTTGCATCCTCCCTTTGTTTTGGGCCGCCACCAATGCTACGTCACCACTTGGAGCACCCTTTTCCTTCCTCTTAGACACTTCATGCATCAACCTTGACACAACAAACTCCATCTTAAGGTCAGCAAGTTTTAAAGTCTCCAATGCCGTGATCAAACTCTCAAACAAAGGTGGCAAACTATCAAGCAATGTCATGACAATGTCATCCTCCCTCATGGGCACATCCAAGCATGCGAGTTGATCCGCAAGTGTCTTGATGTTGTTAATGTGCTCCAACAAGTCCGCCCCTTCCTCCATCTTGATTGTGAAGAACTTGCGCCTCAAGTAGAGTATGTTGGACAAGCTTCTTGTCTCGTGGATGTTACAAAGCACGCTCCATGCTTCCGCCGGACCCTTACAACTTTTGATGTGCGCAAGTTGCGCATCCACCAAGTTGAGCCCAATCATGGACATCGCCTTGCGCACCCTCTTTTGGTAGTACTTCTTGTCCTTCTCACTTGCTTCGGATGGTGGAGCCTCCTCCGTGCCTTCAAGAATCTCCCACAAGTCCATAGAAGAAAGTGCCAAGTTCATCTTGAACTTCTACAAGTTGAAGTTGGTACCATTGAACCTTTCAAGCACTCTAACACTTTCACCTTCGAAAGAAGCCATGGCAAAGCTCCAATGTTGCCCCTACAACACTCAAACAAGCAAGATACACTTGCTCCTACTTAAATTTGATCTTCTACAAGCTATTTGACCTCCAAATATGATATCTAGATCTCTTACATACACACAAGGTGTGGTTGCACTTCAAAGCACTCAAATCAACCCTCAATGCATGCAAATGAGCACTTGTGCACTCTTTACACTAGATCAACTCTAAAACTATGTCAACAAAGCTTGTAGATCCACAAATCACTTAAATCTAAGCTTAGGAGTCTCAAAACACCTACTTTTGCACCTCAAATGCTAAAATCAGCCCTGTGTGTGCACATATGCACTCCAAATGCTAGATTCGGCCCTCTCAACTCTAAGTGCACTCAATTAAACATTACAACACACAATCCTAAGCTCAAAACACTTCAAACAATGGATTTGAGAGCCCTTAATGCAAAGAATCACCTTCAATGTGCAAGGAGGACTCAAACAACAAGCATACAATCTTACAAGTGTTTGAGTCACCTCCAACACCTCCAAATTGCTTCTATTGCCTCCAATGCTCCAAACCTCCTTCAAAATGGTTGCAAACACCTTCAAATGACTCCAAGTGCACCTCCAAATCTCCGAGAGACTCCAAGTAGTGCAAATGAGCCCTACATGTGCATACAACACCTCCTTGACCTCTCCAAGCCTCCAAAAGTACTCAAACTCAACCTCACTATAAGAGTAGTGGACCCATAACCTATTGAGTTTCAATAGAGGGAGAGAGAGAATACAACACACTCAAAGCTTACAAGTAGTAGAGCAAAGAATGCTTGAATGAGATACTCACTCATTCCAAGCACTTACTTACATATCCAAGTGAAGCACTAGGTGCTACAACAAAGATAAGGTTTGAGTGATCAAGATCACTCTACAAAAGGATAGACCACTAGAGGACCTTCTCTCTCTACATACGATAAGGCTCTAGTGGTCCATCCTTCTCTACACACGATAAGGCTCTTGTGGACAAGCCCTCTCCACATACGATAAGACTCTATTCATCCAACACTCTCCATATACGATAAGAATCTATTCATCCAACCTTCTCCACATACTCTAATCAACTCTAGTTACCCTTATTAACTAAGAGCAATCTAATCTTCAACAGGCGGAGCTCGCGCACTTGTCCTGCCCTCACATAATCGGAGAGCGCGGAAAGAAAACTCTTCACACCGATCGACACATGCTTTGCAGAGGTAAGCTACTGACCTAAAGCTCTAATGCAATTCTAGCTTTTCATCTTTAGAGGATCGAAATTGATGTACGCACAAGGAGTAGCGCAACACCCTTCTTCTAAAATCGTCGTATTCTCAAGGAGCGCTGAAGGTAGAAGGTTTGTGACATTTGCTTCTAATGGTCCAATCGCTAGAAAATTGCCAGTTTTAGGGCACGCAAAGTAACTGCGTTGGAAGCCGTCATCCCTGACAGGTAGGTGGACGGTTTCTCCGTCGCTTTTTAATGCATGCGAGTACGGCCTCCCATTCCTCCGGACGCTTCTCCTCTTTCCATGGTTGACAAAGTGCTTTGAATTAGGTCTTGACTATTTTCCATTTCTGACCTAATTGGATCGCCTCTGAGGAGTGTTGACAGAAACAAAAAGAAACTAAAGAGCTGTTTAGGGACTGGAGGCATCGAGCTTCATAAGTGAAGCTTCAAGGGAATTCGCTGTCACTAAAGGCGGTTTGCGGATCTTTGCCTCGTCGAGAGGGGCGGACAACGTCGATGGAAGAGGGCCGCGATGATGGCAGAAAAGCACGGCAGCCTCGCGGTACAGACGGCGCCCAACAGCGCTGCATCGAGACGGGCTGGATGGAGAGGGCGACGAGAGGAAGTCCTCGAAAACCTCTGCCCACCACCTCGCCCAGTGCTCCGGCATCTCCGGGGATGTCGCAAAGGAGGCCAGCAGGGGTGCTGAAGATGATTCCATCCCCCTCGAGGCCGCAGCAGGACTTGAGCTAGGATTTAACCCCACTACAACAGAACTCCTCCTCACTTTAGCCGTCATCTGGATCTCATGGGCTACTTGGGACAGGAGGACGGCCATGCGCAGCATCGACTCTGGTTCCCAGAGCCGCATGCGGATGTCATCCGAGGAAGAAATGGAAGACGAGGAGCCCGAGGACGAAGAAATGGAGGAGGACGCCGACATCCAATCCTAGGACGCGGAGGATGATGAAGAACCAAAGGACACGCTACGAATCAGGTTGAATGCTATGGGCGTGCCTGTTGGATCCCACGAGGCTATGGTGACGCGTGACCTATAGAAGTTTGCCCGCGCGCTGGATCCCACGGTGAAGCCCGGTTGGATTGGTCAAAAATGTGCGGCAAAGAAGGCTCTCATTGAACGAGTGCAAGCGGAGTTTGAATTCTATGGCGAAACCACTGAATTGAATCAGAAGTGGTTCGACTGAAAGATGTCTAGAGCAGTGACTCGGGTGAAACACTGAATCAACAAGCTCATCAAGCAAGGAGCTTCAAAGTCAGCCAATATAAGCAAATGCCGTTGGGACAAGTTGGTGGAAATGAGGGACGACTCAGCAGTACAAGAAAAATTGCAGATCATGTCGAGCATTTCGCTTGGGAGGCCTTCGAAGACAGGTACCACATGGAACCTATCTCTAGGTGCAATGTCAATTCTAGTAAGTGTTGGGTCACCTTGTGTTCTCCACAGTTACGTTATGTTGTGTTTCTAATGACGGCATTGTGTGTACTTTTGACGCTACATAGTGTTATTTGTGACGTGTGCGTGTTAAGGTACGTTTCTGTGCATTTTTTTTGACGTGAATGGCGTTTCTCCTGACTTTCCCTTGTATTTTGTGTGTCGTGACTCTGTGTCAAAAGTGACATAAAACAACTTTTCTAAACGTTTAAGTTAACATGCTTCTGTCACAATGAACGTAGGTGAACGACTCCATGTTACAAGTGACGCACTAGGATAGATGAGCATGTTCGGGTTTTTCTTGGCAACAATATGACTAGGTGGGACTCCTATGCAGAGTATAAAATTGGGACGACAACCAACACAAGCAGAATTGGATATCGAGGTGAAGGCAATGAGGCGAAGGGAGTTTGAAGAGCGCGTCCTAGCCAAGGAGCTGCGGTCACAAAGTAGCCATGATGGCCGGATGGAGAAGCTTGAGGCCATGTTAGTAGTCCAAGAGTTGCCGTTGAAGAAGGTGGAGGACATGCTAGGTGATTTACACGTTACCATCACAGCTGAGGCACCCAAACATATTGTCGGGCCGTCCGCGCCCTCGCTTAAGGAGACCAAGAAATCCAAACGGCGATTGCAGCCCAAGCAAGGCAGCACTAGGGCAGCACACAAAGTTGTGCTCACCCAGACCTTGACAATGTTGTTACTAAGCCGAAGGAGTCCCCGGATGATGTCACCGACGCAAAGGACGAGAGGGACGCACCTTTGCCTGCTCACAAGGATCCGGACCCTCCCACGCCGTTGCAAGAGGCCCCTGACACCGAAATAGACCTAGATGAGGAGGCTGTTGCAGCCTCGCCCATCAATCTTGTGGAGCATGATACGGATGCTGCGATCCAGGCACCATATAATGGCGCCCCGAAAGGTGTCCATCAAGAGACTGAAGCGCAAGAGGATGCCCACATGGAGGATGCCAACACCAAGAGGAACACTGGGTTACCTCCTAGCGACGAGCAGGAGGCAGTAGAAACGATTGCAATGCTGTCCATTCCGAAGGACTCGCTTAATCAGGTAAGTTGGTGGTTGCTGTTTCTGTGCCATACAATGTTTCAATGTATGTTTTTTCAGACATATAATTGCGTTTAGAGTGACGTAAGATTGCATCTAAGTGACATGAAATTGCGTTTTTATTGACGTCCTACTATATTTAAGGTGACACAAAATGACGTAAAACGTGACGTAATACTGCAAGGATTAAACCATGTTTAGAATGATATTGTACTGTTTCAGTTGACGGTGAAAGTGACGTAATTGAACGTAACTGTTGACGTTAATGTGTTTGCGTATTGATATTGTAGGCATCCCAGGGTGGATTTGCTAAGGGAGTAACTGGTCACTTGCTCAGTGGTCCTCACGACGACCTGACTTCTGAAGTTGTTGCACATGGAGTGCTGCACGGAAAGCCTGGAGAGACTGTCCACTGCATGACCATTGAAGAGGACGAGTTCTTTGTGGAGGTGACGACATGCCTAAAAGAAGATCACAACCTCTAATGCCCACTGGAAGATGACGACGTCCTCACAATGAAGCAGGCTGTCGGTTACATCCTTCGGTGGCCTGCGAGCGACCTGAGGCGTGTTGAAGTCGACCCGACACAAGCGCTAATCTCGACTGAAGAGAAATTGCCTATGGAGACTGAAGGGCGCACAACAACCCGAGCGGGGTCAAAAAAGGTAAAGTCCTTTGTGAAGGTCCAGAAAGCTAAATCTCCTTTAAAGGCTCCGACCAAGCGTGCGAAGTCTAAGGAGGATGGGGCCATCACCAAAAAACGTTGCGCCTTTAGCGAGGCCTTATAGGTTAGTTTGCAGGTCCATCGATTTGCATAAAGAATTAGCGGTAAGTTACACATGTAACTTAGTTTACAATCAATTTACATTTCCAAATTTTCCCTATATTCCTAAACACAAGTCCGGCCTTATCGTGCACGGTCTCGCAAGACTGCAGCATTTAATGAGGCAAAAAGTAGATCCCATTTGGAGGCTGTGAAGCAGGCTCATGCTTTCGTCTACTCTCACGATGATAAGTCAATTGTGTATACAGGACGAAGCTAGGGGTTTAGAGAAGGTACCACCTACGAAAGCGACAGGTCCTGTTAACTGTCCAAAAAAGGTACGTAAGCTACATCTCCACCATCTGACTAAATCTCCATCATCGTTTTATTGCAAGACATGCATTTTTATACTCACTCCACGCTGAATTTGCCAATAGCCTTGCTGAGATCTTGAAGCCCATGGATAAGTAGTACATATCCGGCATTTTAGTACATAGGAGTACCTTATCACAGAGCACATACATAGAGCCTGTATGTTTTAGGCTACTGATTACTACCGACTTTGTATCAGCAGTATATGCAATGCAAGTGGTTAATTTTCCATGTGAATTGGTGTTCATGTTTCGCTCCATTGCTTGTATGTTTCTGTCAACATGTGGTATTTTTGACGTTACATTTACGTTATCAAATTTGTCATGTAACGTCACTTTTGACGTTTTCATTACCGTCATATTGTGTCATGTGACGTCACTATTAACGTTGACACTCATATTTACAAGTGTCTCTCTGCGTCATAATGGACGCTTGCTACGCATCAACATGTAGAACATGTTGTGTTTCTCTTCACACAAATCGGCCATCGAATTGTGTCAAATGGATGACGTGGCGAACGTCATCCTACGTCTTGTCTCTTTACTTGAAACACGCTAAAACACGTGACATTCGTGTTTAAGTGCGTCAACTTTGACACGAGGCCCTGTTTCTTTTGACGCATAACTTGATAACGCGAATGTCACCCTACGTCTAAAGACAGATCCGAAACGCGTTAAAACAAACAACATTTGTGTTTAACAATATTAAACAACGTCAAATTTAACGTCGGTGACGCATTCCAAGAACACGTCACTCTACGTCAATGTTAACACAATTTAAGTATATAACGGATACCTAAATTCTAGTGCAAAATATACGCAAAATCCAAGATCACGCCATGTGTCTAAATCTCAGCCATCACTACCAGAAAAATAGCCAGTTATTCAACTAGGAAACAAGTAATACGTCTTGTATCTAATAGTGGAGATAGGCTTTACTGGATTCGGGGCACCAGTCAAGTGATGGGGTAAGACGGATAAGACGGATCAAGAGAACTCTGTTGGTTAACCCGCTAATGTGCTTGGGTGAGTGTAACATGTTGCGACAAAGGAATGCGAGGAACGGACACCTGGGTTAAGCGGCCACGTAGACGAACCCTGTTGACACTGGGGACTGAGAGTGTAGGGGCGATGTGGATACCCTGGTGCGCTGATACCCTGTGCGATGTTACCGCATACCCTGATATATACTTCATCATCTGGTCGCTATTGTACGGGATGAATATCACAAGTGGTTATGAAAATTGAGAACTTCAAGACTTACCTCGATATGAGCGTCGTGAGCAGTTCTGTCGGCATCTTTCAGGTCCACCACTTGCAGGATCCCCATCTGTTTCAGCTCCTTAAGTTTTTCAAATAGGAACTTCATCTCCCTGGACAGAAGCCGCAGAGTCACGTGAGGTTAAATGGAACGATCGTTAAATAAGCTCCCCACTTGACTGTTCCAAGTTTGATTACGGTACTCAATTTCAGTTGAATAAACTCGATCTTCTTCGAATCAAGGGGTGTACATATACGAACCTTTTGAAGACCTCAACAGTATCTTTGAGATGGTTCATTTCTGCAGCTTCCGAGGTCGACAATTCCAGGTTGAAACCCCCTTGTACCTTGTCAACGAGGGGCTGGTACATCCTGAAGGCAACAACAATAATGTAAAAGAGAAGAAGACATTCACTCTGGTAAGTCGGGCACGTAACTGAAGATTCATATTGCAGAAGGAATGGCAGCGAGGGGAAAGTCCTCGCCAGACAATTGAAAATCCAATTGTAAATGTATACGACGAAGGCTCCTTTACAGGGGGCAACCAAATTTGAACATTATTGAATGATCGGGGACAAGAAATTGGATACAAGAGACGACTTCTCTGACTCAAGTTTGGTTTAGAGAAATTTGAGACAGTAGATAAAGATAAAAATCTATGTTAATATATAATTTGTGAGAGTTTTAAGATACGGTTTTGAACGTGAAGACGCCAGGTTACATGTACCGTGAACGTACTTTGTAACTTGAATAAAAAGCCGAGATAAAGTATAACCAAATCTAAAATTCGAAAGACCTTTGCCATTAAACATGGCCTGAAACGATGAGTAAAGGGAGTGCTAAGAACATGCAGAGGATACCTTAACATCAAATAGGACAATTTGAAAAATCAGAAAAAAGGGAGAGGAACCAAGCATGGTCCAGAGGTAAGAGACATGGGATCAGACTGAATCAGTAATCAGACCAATCTCGACAACGAGAAGAGAAAGAACGCGATCAGTTGCAAGTCAACCGTGTTGCCAAAATAGGAAGAAAAAAAACAGGACTTGCAACAGAGAACAAACTGAATCAACTACCAAAATTGAAGGAAAAAAAAAAGAGAAAAAAAAAGAAAAAAACAAAATGTAATAGAGAATAAAGTCAATCGAGTGCTAATCTCCCTCAAATTAAAAAAAAAAAAAAAAAAAAAAAAAAAAAAAGACATGGAACTAGCATAAATTTTACGAGTATGCAAACATCAACAAAACGGGAAAGAAATGCATTATTTGACTCTAGAGAAATTCATTTTAGTAAATGAGGAAAATTAAAAAAAAGGAAAAAGAAAAAAAAAGAGACAAATGGAGACAGAAGTAACAAAACCGGGAATGAATTAAATTATGTATGCATCAGCTTGAATGAATCCAAAAAGAAAAGAATTTAAGGAGATGGAAATCCGAAAGGAAGAGCAATGTCGACAACAGTGGGAAGGAGTCGAATTCAACGGAGTCAATGTCCATCAAACTGAAAAAAAAAAAAAAAAAAAAAAAAAAAAACAATACAAACAGATACATAGCCAAAGGACAACAATCAGAATGCAGTGGACAGGCACTAACATAGTGAGAACGAATCTAATTGAACTGAGTCAAGGTGAATCAAAAAGAAGAATAAAAAAAAAAAACAAATAAAAAAAAAACAAAACAAAACAAAAGGGGTACAAGAACAAACTGAAATCGTCTCTAGCGGAGGAAGCTAAACTAAGAATTCCTACAGAGGAGTAAATTTCAGCCTCAATAGAAGGTCCCTCAACATTACCGTTGAGAGCAATAGTGCAAGACCAACAGGACGCAACACACAAGACAGGAACAAACCTAGAATTTGAAGCGAGACAAGAATTTTGGGGATCGAAAGTGCCCAAGGACACTAAACACAAGTGCATGGAGTGCACGTACCACCGGTAGTGCTCAATGCAGTCAACGTTGTCAATCACGAAAGCATGGATGTAGTTCAGGAGAACCCCATCCAATTCCCGTCGCTTCCCCTTACCTTCAAGAACCATATCCGTCATGACAGGATCTTCTTCACTGTCTCAAACTCTCTTCACAGCCACCGAAACGTCTCCTATGTATTCCGAGAAGAGGGGAACGTAGAGGCGTGAGCGTAGAGCGGTGAGCGGTAAGCGTAGAGCGGTGACGGGACAATTTTGACTATTTTATAACAATTTTTTTTGAAAGTAAAGTACCCTATTACCACTTAATTTTGTACTGTACTATTTTTAAATGTCTATTTTTAGGGTTTAGGGTCCCTAATTCCGTGGTGTTGGATCTTTTTTAAATGTGGGTCCCACCTTGCATGAATATTTCATTTGTATTGTCTTGAAGATTTTATGTGAATATATTGAAAGTAGGGCTGATGTCATCATATTGATAAACGTGTGAATTGGAGGCATGACTATTTGTAGGTTCAATTGAACATATGTTTTAGGTAATTCTAAAAATTGTTTTTGGATTTAGGGTTTAGGGATAAATTAGGGCTGACGTCATCATGAAAATACAACATAAATTCAACGAAAGCAAAGAACCCTAGAGATCTATACTACATCCTTGGATAGTTGCCTCTTATGTAACGCGCTGCTCATACGAGCCCGGCAAGGAATACTGCGCATGTTGTGAAACAATACTGATAAAGGAAAAAATATAAATGGCAATAAGATATATAATTCAATTTTCAGTAACTGTCTCATCGTTTATTCTAATGTAGTGGACGGTTTAGACATAATTATGGCATAGCGGAGGTCAAGGTTCGATCCCCATCGGGCTCGTTTGAGCATCGCATTGTGCATAAGGCAGCTATCCTGAGCTAATAGGGAAAAAATAGAAGCTCCTATAGACATTGACAAATATAGAGTAGCAATGACCTATAAAAACTTGTATACGTTTTAGAATTTTATATGTCATTTGAAATAGTGGGGTGTGACAAGCGAACCCAAGATATAGATCGAGTACAGAATTGGACACTGAAATTGTTCAATACGGTTGAAGGTTTCGATACTGGCAAACACACATATATGTAAAATAATGTAAATCATATGAAAGTAATGAGTTTAAGGGTAAGGCAACTCATGAGAGTTGGCCCTACATAGTCATCTCCGAAATAGTAAAAAAAATAAACACACTACGATGAAGGTGAAACACCATTAAAATGATGGTCAATGTACCTGAGTACACCAGCTCTAAAGCGTTGGCGTGAAGAATTTGGTACATGAGGAGTTGGAGCCGCGACAAAGGCCCGAGCAACATGCTCCGCATAAGAGGGTAGAACTAGTGTGGGAGGTGGGCTATTGAAGAGCGTTTCGGGTTGAGTGTCTTGAGATGCCTGCATATCTAAATAATCATAACCAGTCAATGCTCTGAATGTAGTACGGACTTTGAAATCACAAAAAGTCATTGAATTGAATTGACTACACACCAATATAAGTGCGAGGATTCTTTAGATACGGTTCATCGGAGTCGTAATCGTCACCAGAGGCTGATTCCCACTTTCTTCTTCCAACGGTTTAGGGTGTTTGAAGGTGGCCAAGAGCCCATCAAAAATTTCCTCATCTGCCTCAAAAGCAATGAGGTGACGATTGGAGCGTGCACATGCGATGATTGAAGCACCTGCACATTAGGAAATCCACATGAGTACCGAACTTGACATTTGCAAACTGCTTATAAATGGGAACTTGAAGTTTTACCGGTACTAGCGCTGAAGTCAAACACGATTCCCCCATCGTCCCTGAGGCAATCCACAAAGCACTGCAAAAACGATGGATCCTTCTCACGTGAGCCGCGCCACGGCTTCCCGTTAATGCGGTAGGTAATGGAACTCGCGTCAGCAAAGTTACTGACCATGTCATCTTCGTCAGGTATGATCGCGACTCCTGCGTATGCTTGCGTCACCTGTCGTATATTGAACATCTTCACGAAGTTCTTACGAGCATAGACCTTGATGATAAAGTTATGGGTCTGCAATAAGCAATTTGAAACAAGAAAACGTAATGTTGAAATGAGAGATTAAATCAAGTGCAATATTCAAAGTATACCTCTCTTGCGGTAGCGCCAGGTTTAACCAAAGGAAGGAGGTTTTAGGCCCACCACTCTCGCACAAGCCGGAAATTGTAAGTACTAGCACGATCATGGAGGATGCGGTCAATTTTGACGTCCTTGGGGTGCATAATAAGGATAGTCCCAAGGTCAGTCAAATCGTATGAGGCGAAGACAAAAACGGACTCGAAGTAATACGAAGCACGCTTGTTCCATACGGGAACTGCGTCCGGCGAGACACCAAGCACGGACAAGTTCTCGGGAACGTCTGCAAAGATAAGGTCAATCCCGGGATGTTTGGGCTTGTACTCCATCTTCTCGCAAGGGTAGTCCCTACCCTTTTCAATCTGTGGATCAGACACAAAGTATTTGGAAACCAATAAACATAATAGAGTAACTTTAGTAAGAAAGCAATCCATAGTTAGAGAGGGGTTTACCTTCTTAATGTGTTGAACCATAGCATGAATAGCGTCTACCCAGCCTGCACCCTTTGTAGACTGCTCAACCAAGGCGGCCGTGTCTCCTTTCTCTAAGAACATAGGGAGCGTCACAGTTGTAGGAGAAGATGAAGTACTACCCACATTTTTGGGAATAACTATAGGACGCATGGGTCCATTAGATTGCGTCGGTCCATGTGACAGAGGGGATTCACGAGGGGCTGACGACGATGGAGGAGTAGATCCCACATTCGAAACCCCACCCTCACATGCTTGTGTCCACCCTCGAGCATGTCTTAGTGGCAGAATTGCCTGCCTCTCTGAGGCAGCTGGAAATCTTACACCACGCCCACCGTTGTTGACAACCGTCCCTTGGGAAGCTTGTGTCATAGCAGTTTCTCTTTGAACTGCAATGTATACAGAAGCGCACATGTTAGATAAATAACAAAGTATTCTAGGAAAAGGTAACTTACATACATTTTAATCTGCACCACCTGCAAGCTCATCAGGAATGGGAACATCTCCATGCTCTGCCTTGTTGTCTTTGTCATTCTCTTCGTGCTCCTCCACCTCCTCTTCTTGTTCCTCCTCTTCTGGCTCAGGGGTAGGCTCTCTTTTGCGACGTTTGCGGCTGCCACTTGCATGTCCTCTACCTTTCGGTGCAGTCGGGGGGGGGGGTGGTGGTGGAGCATCTGGAAGCATGCAGAAGTCATTGTCATTATCATCAACCTGTAGTGCCACAGGAGCGGCGTCGACTGATTCCGCTATCTGCACAAGATGCTTCTCTTCCTTGTGAACATGGTGGGTTTGAGACTCTAGAAACCAACCACCAGTCAATAGTAAAGCCATCTTGAACCGCTGCCTCTGATCATTGGAAAAAATCGACATCAGTGTTTTCTTCAAGTACGGGACTTGAAACTCTGATGGAATGCCCAATGTAGCAAGACCACCCTTAGCAACGAGCTCTTGTTTGATATACTTACAATTAGTATAATCAATTAGAATCACTTGGAAGAATTTGATGAATGATAAGAAAATAGACAATACAAAACGGCGTGCTCGAACCTGAACATCAATCGCTTCTTAGTTTGAGCACCCCCGCCAATCTTGTCAATGTGGGAGCCTTCAATAAACTTAGGGCTGGCTTTCGGCCCTACGTAAGCATCAAAAGCCTTATCCCATATAAGAAGTCGCCATATTTTGACGTACTCTTCAGGCATCAAAATTGCGTCAAGGTTCGGGATTTGGGGAATCTCTTGTTTGAAGAACTTGTCCACCTCCTCCTTAAGATACGTCGCTAACTGCGGTCAACGATTGAAGTTAGTAAAATACAACATAAATTGGTATGGACATAATGGTAAGGAATGTGATTGAGTGGATATTAAGTACCTGCGACCACAGTGCTGCACGAGCAAGCCATGCCTCCAAGGCCCTGTCTTTCATCTCAACCGGGTCCGGAAAGCGAACACTACGTCGGAATGCAGGAGTGTTGTTCCACCAACAAAGCCACATGGTTTTCACTTGAGTTCCTTCGAAACGTTGGTGGTGGCGACCTTCTGGAGGTGCTCCAGAGACATCTCGGGATCCTTGTGACGGCTATGATGAAGGTTGATCTACATCAAAATACAAGAAAGAGATGGAAAAATTATATAGAGGGGTGTGGACAAGGGAGCGAGAGAAAATACTAAGTTTGGTCGACAGAATTCATACCTCTTGCTCAAATGCTTTTCCTAACTCTGGATTAGCAATGGCAAGCATTTTGTCGAAATCCTTTTGTCGGATTCGTTTAATCTCAGCCTTGAGAGCCTCGTCCACTGCCGTCCAAACTCCTTGCGCTGTCCTCTTGTTTACGAGAGTGTCCTCGTAGTACTGGGCTTGGGCTTCGTCGGAGACCTCAGCACATTGCCTCTGGACGATCAAAGAACGCATGTTAGAGAACGTAAAAAGCCTAGTTGAAAATGAATTCATACAGGAGATATGATTAATGACGCTCCGCGTAGAGGAACTTGATGAAGACGTCTTTAGTCACAAAGTACCAAGTTTGCCTCAGCTTATCTTTTGCACTGTAACAATACTTCCAGTCCTCAGCAAAGATCAAGGGTTTTCATTCTTCAAGTGGCATCTTGCCAAACTTGCGCATGCGTTGCAACCTCGATGGCAGGCTATCTTCTACATGATCATGCTCTGTGGACCTGTTCATGAATTGATTTCATAAATATATATAATGTGTGTATAATACACTACAGTCAAAGAATATTATACGAAATTAAACTAACCAGTTGATGTCATTCATTGCGTCGATTAGTACTTTGTATTCTGCACGTCCGTTAAGGACAATGCAGTCGACAAAGAAATACCAATCCGGATCATCTCTGCGCATTTGCTCAATGAACCGCATCCAAGCAGTGACGCGATGATTCCCCTCATAGACGTAGAAGTATTTGCCACTGAATTGGCAAAGGTCCGGATCGGCTTGCAATGAGATTTCGAACTGATCATTTGCCGCTTTCCAATGAGGGTTATTCCAAACCGCATCATCATCCTTCACCAACCGTTGCTTTCTATTCTTGGTGAAGGGAGAAACATATAGAACGCGATCGCCCTCTCGGTAACCTTTAACCCCTAAAAATCCAGGAAAACCGATTCGGTTTTCTGAGATTTCGGGCAGCTCATTTTAAGCATTTAAATTGATATTTTTGCCTAAGATTTTTATTGGATGCTCTCCATACAGTAATGTGTATGTGGTAAAGTTTTCAAAGTCAAATTTTAATTTTATAACCTTCAAATAGAAATTTTAGGTTTCAAGTCCTAAACGGGCAGTTTAAAATAATTTTTTTTAATTTTTTTTTTTAGAAATATGTTCATTACCAAATTACTATTCAAATTCCAAAGTATCCGAAGTCAAAAAGTTTACCAATTTTACAAGGGCAGCCTCCAAAACTTTCAAGAACAATCTTCACAATTTCTAGTAATTTTACAATTTTTTCTTTCTTAATTTGCCAAATTTCGAGATTTTGGATTTTTTCCAACATTTTTTTTTTCAAAATTCACATTATCATAAATGCACCTTCTCACCGTCGAGATTTTTCTCAAACCGAATATATCATACGTGGTGCTTGTTTTACTATATGGTTGTTTTTAGACCTTCTTTCATAAAATATTTTACATTAAGGTCAAAAAGTGGAATTGGTCTCTAAAATTTTGCATGAGCATACCCAACTTCATTACCTACATGAAAAAAAATGAGGGAAAAATATTTAGAATAACAATCGTCAAGTTGCCCTTGGCACCATTTAGACAATGCCTCTCACGCAGCGGCAAAAAAAAGTGTTGGTCAAACTTTGATTCTTACGATCTCACAAATGACAAACATCCAACGGTTGAAATTTTGACCAGTCTTTTGTATATAAGTTAGGTATCAAATCTTACGGTTCAAAGTCTAAAACCAGAAAAAAAAGTTTCTCCATTTCCCCATTTCCCAACGAAGGTGAAAAATGGCAGTTTTTGGTTATGGAGGTCGAGGAAACCCCTGGATTTTTAAGGGTTAACAAACTCGTTTGCCAATTTGCAAACATCTGTTTCTATAGTGGGACGGACCTAGGGGTAACAGGAGAGGCGACAAAGGGGGATACGAAGTCGAGATTTCTCGATAGGTTTGATTCTCAACCTAGATATAGTGTTTATAGAGTTTCCCTTTTGTTGAGCTTGTAACTCGTCGGCGCTCTACATAGGATCCATCTTAGCCAAATGACTTGGCATTTCAACAACCCCAACCTCCACAATATCTGGGAAAGAAGGAGTTTCCTCGGCAGATCTAACAAATGGAGACGCTGCTACCATAAATGTATTCCCTTCGTCGACATCGACATTATCGCGCAAAGGCTGTGTATCCGGAATTATCTCTTGAATATCGTCATCTTCATCTTCGACAATGGGAGATTGTGAGGTGAGTTGAGGGCGTTGCGCGGTATGAGTCTGAACGGTAGTCGATGGCGGACCTGACTGCTGTCCCCCATCACGGCCTTCAGTTGTTGCCATGTTGATAGGATTGCTCTCAAATGACAGCGACGCATTCGATAGTGGGGTCTCCACAAGAGTACCGATAAAATTTAGTAATCAATAATGATAAATCGTATGGAAATAGAGTTGTACAAAAAATTATAATTGAAGACCACATGAACTGTGTCATGTGGTCTGATAATGTATCATGTGAGAATATTGTCACGAAAGTAGAATGTATTATTCTAGCTAGACTTTGCCGCAATCCTCTTAGAACGTCGTGGACCAAGTCTAGCTCAAGCTTGAGCTTCTAAGCGCAATTGCTTATTACGTGCCCTCCAGCACTTCTTGTAAGTAGCTCGTTGATCTTCAACAACAGTCACAGGAGCAGTCAATGTTGATTGAGCACAGTCCGTGTTAGTATCTGAAGTAGCAGCTGGAAGTGCCCGAACCAATGTGCGTTTACCCTCTATGTCTAAGACTCTAGCTCGCATGCTAGACAAATCGCTATCGCTCTTTGACTCTAGATAGGAGTCCTCTGGCTCGAAGTCAATCGATTCCTACATCAGCAAACACAACAAAAATTCAGGGCGTCAGTATAATATTCTCAATGAGATGAGAGAAGAAATATTGGTGTTAATATTGAAATGACGAAAGGTATAGATTTAAATCAACTCATATTTTCCTACATGACGTCCTTCATAACAATATGCCACCAAAAAAGAAGATACCAAATGCGGACAGTCCATCAGCAATTTGAAGCAGGCACCATCCAATTCAATGTCTGTTTCGGAGCTCATAGAACATTAGTTTCGTTGACGAAACCGACCGAGCTTCTCCTTGTGTTCAAGTGATCGATCACTGATACACCTTGGCAGAGTCACACCGAATTGGATGCACACATCGTCCACCACGAACTTACCAAACCTGCTGGGCCCACTCGCTAAAAAGGGCGCTTGCTAACCGAGCTATGCATTCAAACTCGCGCGTCAGAAATGAGGATCCCAGAGCCGGCTTCTACAGGGCTCCGATCAGATTCTAACCACACCGATCTTCCACATGCCCACCACACAGGTTCCGCAAGGCAGATTTGTTGACAAATGCTACCGAGGTAAGCAGGTTCTAAGCGTGCTGATCGAAGACTGTGCGGATTCTGAAACTCTACGAGGCTGTTGAATTCGTGATCCTACATCAGCTGTTCAAGCTGGAAGAGCTCAAGCAGTTTCGTTGACGAATGTTGATAACACCACAATCAAAAACGAGGACCTCAAATGCGTAATTTTCATCCTCAAAAAATATGATACCAAACGCGGACAGTCCATCAGCATTTGAATCATGCACCATCCAATTCAATGTTTGTTTCGGAGCTCATTGAATATCAGTTTTGTTGACGAAACCGACCAAGCTTCTCTTCGTGTTCAGGTGATCGATCACTGATACACCATGGCAGAGTATTTGAATTGGATGCACACAACGTCTACCACGAACTTACCAAACTTGCTGGGCCTCACCGCGTGATCGAAGACAAAATAGTGTATGAAAGCGCGAGCATCGGCGATGCCTGTATTTGTCCAATCCCCGCTCGCTGGAAAGCACGCTTGCTAACCGGGCTATGCATTCAAACTCGCGCGTCAAAAACAAAGATCCCAGAGCCGGCTTCTACAGGGCTCCGATCAGATTCTAACCACACCGATCTTCCACATGCCCACCACACAGGTTCCGCAAGGCAGATTCGTCGACAAATGCTACCGAGGTAAGCAGGTTCTAAGCGTGCTGATCGAAGACTGTGCGGATTCTGAAACTCTACGAGGCTGTTGAATTCGTGGTCCTACATCAGCTGTTCAAGCTGGAAGAGCTCAAGCAGTTTCGTTGACGAATGTTGATAACACCACAATCAAAAACGAGGATCCCAAACGATGATTCCGTACAGGGATTCTAAATGAGGACGAACTGACATTATGAGAAGAGATACACATACCTACTGAGGAATGCAAAAGTCCGTCGAAGCGATTATCTCATCTTCGGTCACCTCCAACTTCCCAGTCGTTTTCCAATACATCTTTCTCCACCCAAAGAGCAAGTACGTGGAGTGGGACGAAATCACTTGGGTTGGGTCTCAAATTAAGTCTAGTTTGTATGGTTCACATTGCAAACCCATTGAAGAAGGCATGAGTTTATGGCATGAAATTTAGTGATGGTAGCTCTTAGTTGTGAAGTTTAGAGCATGAGATGTTTCTCATGGAAGTAGATGTTGAGGTGGGTTTTGACATAGGGCACCAAATTTGAAACCTCACCTCAATTATGAGGTTGTGTTTTGTGAGTGGAAATCATGAGGCAATTTTATCAATGAGGTTACATGGCATTCATGAATGAGAGTGACCAAGTGGGTGATAGTTTCGTTGACGAATGTGGTCAGGGACTGTGAGTTTGAAGGGCCATAACTTCTTCATAGAATATCCGATTTGGACGAAATCACTTGGGTTGGGTCTCAAATCAAGTCTAGTTTGTATGGTTCACATTGCAAACCCATTGAAGAAGGCATGAGTTTATGGCATGAAATTTAGTAATGGTAGCTCTTAGTTGTGAAGTTTACAGCATGAGATATTTTTCATGGAAGTAGATGTTGAGGTGGGTTTTGACATAGGACATAAAGTATTTGTGAAACCAAAATAAATAAAATAATTATAATTTAATTTATTTTTTTGCAATTTCTCTCCTTCTATCTTCAAGATATACATGTATTTAAGACAAATTAGAGACTTGTGTATTTAAAACAACTTAGATATTTGGATGAAATACCAGAGAATGTTTTTGTTTTATACATATATGATAACGATGCATTCTTCTTTATGAACAAGCTCTTTCAAATATTTATTGTTTATGGTATTTTGGTATAATTTGGTTTGCTATACGCTTGCCATCACCTTGGTACTAGTATGAGATATAAAATGACAGCAAATACTAAAATAAATATATAACATCATTTGCGTGGCTATGTTTGTACTATTTAAGTTATTGTTAACTTAATTAAAAATGATTCTTATTATTTTCAGTTCTTCCGCAAATTTCTCAATGTGAGATACATTTATATTCTCCTTATGGTTTCAAAGTTATCCAAAAAACATAATATAATCCATGATATGAGTTTAAATATCGAGCTACATTACAATGAAAGGGTGAAGTGTTTTACAAGCATGAGGAGGATGGAAGTCTTTTTAAATCATTGTTAAGCTACATTTCTAAACTTTTGTATTCCAAATTTGAATAAGAGGGGGAGGCAGGTTTGCCGTGTGGTAGCTCAAATTTTGAATAAGAAGGGGAATTGGTATATGGTAGCTCAAATTTTGAATAAGAGGGGGAATTGGGATGTGGTAGCTCAAATTTGAAAAAGTGCGGGGTTTAGAAGTTGAAAAGGTTCCAAGAGAAAGGAGGGAATAAAACTAAAAAAAATATAGGAAAATTTTAAAAAATTAAAAAAATTAAAAAAACAATTCACCGGCCCTGCTTGAACGGCACCCACTCTGCCCTTAGAAATCCGCCATTCACTATGGCACCCGCCCTTACCCTCCCAAGAGCCTTGGCAAGAGGTTTGCCAGAGCTTTCGTCATCTCCCCCACCCTTCTCCTTCTTTGAACAAGGTAAGGGTATTTTTGGAGTGAGCAAATCCAAACATTCTTCCATGAATTCCGGGATTTTGGTTTCCCGAATATCGTCGGAGAATGTTTGGATTTGCACATGCTAATCCAAGGGCCCTTGCTATTTTAATGAAAAATCCAAGTTTACAAAGGAGATAAAAGAAGAGAAGGGAGAGTTTGTGCACTCCTCTCCTTCCCTACCTACCTCCAAGACACCTGCCCCTTTGCACCCGCCCACCGCTAGGATACCCGCCTTGCGAACGTGGAACCCACCCTTATATTGATCGTTTCAAAAAAAAGAAAAAATAAAATAAATTGGTACCCGCCCTCCCCTCCCGCGCCCCCCTCCCGCCCCCCCTGCCTCCTCGCCCGAATCACCCACCCCCCCCCCCTCACTCGCCCCCTCCCCCGTCACTCGCCCCCCTCCCCCCTCACTCGCCTCCCTCTCCCTCACCTGCCCTACCCCATTTTGCACCCGCCCTAACCTTTCTGCACCCGCCCTACCCCATTTTGCACCCGATCCACCTTTTTTGCACCAACCCTACTCATCAGGAGAAAAAAAAAAAAATTGGTACCCACCCCCAAGTTACCCGCACCTCTCCCCAGTAATCCGCCCCACCCCCCGGTAATCCGCCCCGCCCCGATAATCCGCCCCCCCTCCCCCGTAATCCGCCCCCCCTCCCCAGTAATCCGCCCCTCATTCGCCCCGCACCCTAGTCACCCGCCTCTGCCTTTGCCTCTCCCGCCCCGCGCCCCATGTCATCCGCCCCACTCCCCCCCCCTCACCCGCCCCGCCTCCCAGTCACCCGCACGTGCCTCTACCTCTCCCGCCCCCCCCCATATCACCCGCCCTCTCAAAAGTTCACCCGCCCCGCCCTCTATGTCACCCACCCTTTCAAAAGTTCACCCGCCTTGACAAAAGTTCACTCGCCCTGACACAATTTCTCCCGCCACGACGCCACGATGGACTTACACGTTACATCCTCCATGTCTTTTTACTGCAAAGTTTGATACCCACAAAAAATTACACACCCCCTACAATCAAAGTGGGCAGGCAGGCCGGCCCGTCCGAGACAACTCGTAGCCCCCCGATCACCTCAACAAGCTCAATTTCACAACCTTGCCCAAGAGTTATATTGCTTGAGTAAGATTTGTTTTTTCCCACTTTTACGTACGAGGTCTCTCACAAACTAAGTTGTCGGGTTTTTTGTGTTTAGGGTGTTCTGATTTTGCTGATTCGAGGTAGGAGAGCGGTCGACTTGCACTGACTCACTTGGCTTTGCTTTGAGGTGAGTAGGTCTCTCAATAATCCCTGGCATTCTAGATTGACAGATTATTTTTTTCAGTTGGCCATAAGAGCTCTCTCTCCACTCACTAAGCGGTTGTTGTAGAGGACTCTAATGTTTTGCTTTCCAACTTCACGCTCACTGAGCGCTCTAATGTGACTCACACATCGGATCCCTAAATCACCTTGTGTATGGTTATACACTTTTAAAGTGCTGCAATTTGGATATATGTTAAAAACCTCTGTGTCAGTTACGCAACGATTGCTTATTCAGTACTTCTTGTTCCTCGCTATCCTGGTCTTTGTGTTGGTGGTGCTGGTAGCACGAGTGGCAGGGATTAGATTCTCAATGCCACGAGTCTCATCATTTATCCTTCAAATTGAGGAGGTAGGATAACGTTATGGGGGAAATGGAAGGGCACTGGACTTGACGACCTTGTGAGAATCTTCTCAAAATGAGGTATATTCTGGAGAAATCTTCTGCCTTGACCTGGATTTGATATGAGATAACCCTTGCTTTAATTTCTGTAGTATTGATCACTAGCTCAGGCTAACTCTTGATGAGTTGAACCCGAATCATTTGTATGGTTGTACACACAGTATTCTTTAGCTAGTTCATATTATTTTCAAACATTCTTTTTGTTCTTGGAGATGCGTTTATCAATTGTAGAGTAATGGCAATTGCATAGGTGTGTTTATTATCCTCCCAAACATAATGTCAATAAAAAATAACTTCCTAAGTAAATATTAAGTGGTATCATGAAAATCACTTAGAAAATCAGAATTTCTAAAAGCTTAGAATATTTATTTTTACCTTGTGTAAGTGCAGTTTTACTTGTTTCAGATGTTGTTGAAGATGGATTTATAATGAAAGAGTGCCGATAGTTCTAGGCGGTTTCATCTATTGATATGCCTACTCTCCTACCAAAATAAAAGAGTTAAAAAATACAATACCAAAAAAAAAACGATTAATACTATTTAAACACTGTATTAATAAAGTAGAATACTAAAAGCTTATAACTAATTTTCATACCTTGTTTTCATGGGTGTTTACTAACTCATATTGTTGTTGGAGATGCATGAAGAATGCTTCAAGTCCTTAAAGGTTGCATAGCTTTGCCTATTTTCTTTACATACGAGCTTGACAAGAACTCAATTTTGCGAGTAAGCCAACTACATAGAAAAGTAAACTTCCTCTTTATCTTCTTCCAATGCATGTCTCACTGCTGTAGAAGACGAGAGCACCAATGGAATAGTGCTGGAAGATGTAGGGGATTGCATGGATGTTTTGAGTTACCCTCCAAAATAAAATTGTGAAAAAGAACTCTCAACGTAAAAGATGAATACAATCGAGAAAGTCATCAATTGAATAAAAATGCCAGAAGGTTAAAACTTCTTTCCTCACTTCTTTCAAATGTATGTCTGTAAGTTCCACTTGTTGTTGATGATGCATTTGATATATAGATAGAAATTTTGGTCCCTTTGTAAGGGGCCCGCGTGAATGAAGTGTCCGTTCGTAAAACTAATGACCCGATGCCCACCGGATAAGGGAAAATTGGCACAATACTACTCTCCCCTTTCGAGGATGGACACTACGACTATGCTATTTTCTAGCTAGTTACTAACTCCTTGAAGATACTAGACATGGTATCCCTCCAAAGGGCTGGAATGAGTCTTTGATAAGTATAAAGAATTAAACTATTGAAGCTTGAGAAATTTCATCTATTCTTTCAAGTATTTACGTGGGTATTGTATTCTCAATAGGATCACTAAGCCCATGGGGCTTAGCAATGGACATACATGCCCAGCGAAAAACACAAAGCAATACATCGTGCACAGAGTGCAACATCAACACGAGATTTTTTGTAAGCTTGATGTTCCAATTGAATCTAAACACAAAACTTATAAACTAAACTACGTGAACTTCTCACGTCTTTGAATAGGGAGAAGGGTTATCCAAACTTGTGCTAAGAATTTGAGTACTATCTATGAAAAAGATGAAGTCAAAGAACTAAACCTTTGAACGATCCACATCTGTTAGAACCAATGTTCATTTTTCAACGCATGACGTTTGTTAAAGAAACTAAAGTAAACGAGAAGCTATGGCACATTGATTATTTGTCTGAAGGAGTCTTTGTCCTAAGTATGTTGGGCAATGATGGTTGTGACTTAGAAGAAATATGAATCCCACGTTGTGTGACAAGATTTCACAATATTGTGAAAATAATTATATTAGTATCTATATCCACAAAATTGTTTGACTCATGTAACACTATAAGGGTCTCACAATGTCTTTCAAATGTTGTTGGAGTTTGCCAAATTTTAGATTTGTTTCCCTCATTTCGACGGGTTTGGGTCCCAAATCCACGGTAATGAGTCAGGAATATTCGAATATTCAACAAAATATTATGTATAAAATTAGAATTTTTTTTATTTTTAGATTTTTTTTCCAAAAAAATGTTCTCACCACTGCTCTCCAATCTGAATTTCTCCACTCTACGCTCTACGCTCATGCCCAAGTAACCTCCTCCGAGAAGAATCCACAAGCTTCCTCTACTTCGTATCCTTTCGTCATGCATCCTTCGGGCTTTGCATGGTTCCGAACGTAACCCTTTAGAGTCTTGTAGTATCTCTCGAACAGATACATCTACCGCACGTGGATCGGTCCACATATGAAGAGTTCTTCAATCAAATGGATGCACAAATGCACCATTATATCAAAGAAATCGGGAGGTAGTTCCTTCTCAAAGAGGCATAGAGTCTCTACGCACTCAAGGAATAAAGACTCCCTCTCAGCGCGGTTCACTATCTTTAAGCAAATTTTCTTGAACATGCGGCTCAATCTCACGACCACTGCTGTCATGTGTGGAGAGTCACAGTTCCGCATGCACAGCGGCATGAGGTCTTGTAGAAGTACGTGAAAATCATGAGATTTCAAGCAGGAAAGTTTACCTTTAGAGACTTTCGAGTGTATCGTGCTTGAATAGTGCGAAGGTACTCGGATATTCTTTAGAGTATCAAGAAAAAATGTGGCGCTGCTCCTGCAATAGGACCCATGGAGCGTCGGGTAGATACGCGCACTGATCATAGTCTGCAACACGACGCAGCCACAGGTGGCGCCGGATATTCCATTGTTGTAGATCCATCCGTACGCTACGTAGGTCTATTTCTCCAAAAAGGGTCTTTAGGAGATTTTCTGCGATGTTTATCTCAACGTGCATGACATCAACCAGGTTTCGAGCTGGGAGTTCTTGTGAGCACGGTACATGAAAAGTAATGCACTGATCAGAAGGGGATATACAAAAAGTGACATGCATCAATGGAATAGGGAAAGCAAGGGCATGGATAGGAAAATCTACCGTTCGAAGGGTAAGAGACAATGCCTTGTACTGAAGTTACCAAGGATAGCAGATATGAGAATCTGGGCGTTTAGTTAATTGACCACATAATCAGAGTAGGGATGTGATGTGGCAAAATTCCGAGAAATTGATTGGGGCACTGTTCAAATATGGCGATCATGACTTACTCATAGTCAGTCGAACGAATATGAGGAACTGAAATACCGGTGATTAAACCGATACTGCCGAGAATTGCGGTCATGAAGGCGTTGATGTGGGCAAGAAGGAAAAAAAAAACAAAAAAAACACTTTTTCATAGTGAGTACCAAATTAAAGCGGCCAAAAGCTAATGAGCATGCTCAGGAGTCATCACGCTCTGACAAGGTAGGGAGATTGACTGGGGTGGTGAAGAAATGATCTAGGAAGATGACAAAGGATACGAGCAGGAAGTATGAATGAACAAAGAAAACGCCTGTAAACAGAGACTGGAACACTATGAACGATGGGCTACAGAGGAACATGTAAAATAGCATCTTTGAGAAAACAAAGGACCAGGAAGGAGGGACACCAAGAAAGAGAACCGACTTACTCGAATTAGAAAATGCAGCAGGTGTCCAAGAGAAGGGAAGAGTGGAGGGAGGTTAATTATATTGGCTGCCTGAGAGAGGGTGCCAATCTCCATCAATGATCAAAGATATAGTTGCAAAAATAAGTTACCGGTGGTGCATGGAGATAAAAATCAGCCATAAGCATGCTTTCGGGGAGGATAGTGAGCTATGACACATGAATTATAACAAGATCGGATGACACGAGAAAAAAAATAGAACGCCAGAACAGAAGATGACCCTTATTACAATGTCTCAAAAACGACTACCCTCGGGCGATGTCGAGCAGGGTGAACACCGACTCTGAGAAAAATACAAAGGTCTTCAAGAAGGGGGCCTGAGTGAATTGTATTGTGGTCTACCTTGCAGTATGGGAGTGCAAACAGTATGCTCACACGATTTACGCCGTGTAGCTTCACTGGATTGCCCTCTGAGTCCTGCACTCCGCCGACGCGTAACCAATCCTGGCGGGCTCTCCCTTGCGCCATCACCTCGGTACCGGACCGACGTTGAGGTGCATCACCGTGTTCTAGGCTGCTGTTGAAGGTGGCTCTTGCGCGCCTAAACCTATGGCCTTGCGGTAGAAAGCTCCGGGATCCAAGGTACACCATCTTCTTTAGACAGCGCGAGTGCTGTGCAAACGTCTCCCCCCCCACAAACAGGACAGGCTGCATAGCCTTTTACCGTTTGTCCATCGATGAGGTCAAGTTCCGGGATATCATGCACGCTCCAAATTAACATGGCTCTCAAGGTAAAGTGACGCTCTTGCACCGGCTTGCTCATATTAACCGCTAGAACGTCGTCCCCAAGTGTGAGAAGATCACGTACGAGCGGCTTAAGGTACACGTCAATTGTCTCGGAGGTGGGAGCTTTTGGTCCAGGAATAAGAATGGACAAATTCAGGAAGAATTTCTTGGTACATAGACAACCTGGAAAGTTGTAAATCGCTAAGAGGATAATCTATGTTGAATGTTTTGAGCTTTGGCTTCTATGAGAGCATACTCCATCTGCAATTAATTCCAATCGCAGGCTAGAAGATTGGTCACGGAATTCCGGATACATGTGCAACACCTCCTGCCACTAGAAACTATCCGCGACGGAGTGCATCATCCTGGATCTCTTCGTGACCCCTTCGAAGTGGTTGAGGAGTTCCGCAACTTTTGGGCAAGCATACAAACGTTTTAGCTTTGGAATGAGTGGAAAATATCTGGTGACGGCATACGGTACAGTCAAAGAATTTGGAATGTAGCGCGGGTGCTGGCAGCGGGGGCATTCCAGGAGTTCACCATTCGTGACGCCCTCGTAGAGAATGTGTCCGTTTGGGCAGGAGTAGATGGGGTTATGCTCCAAGCCTAGCCTCCGTATCATCCCCTTCAACTCGTAACATGTCCTTGGCAGACTATTACTTTCCGGTAGCAGGGTCCCAGCGAGGTAAGTTAGGAGTGCGGTAAGGAAGGCATCGGGGACGCCGTGTACAATCCCGAGTGTCATCAGCACGATGTCACTTTGCATGCGACTCTCGCGTGACCCGGCATATACAGGCTCGACACATTCCTCGAGTATATTTGCGAATTCCACATCGTCCTCGAATGCTTCGTTGTCTCGCTCCATCGGGAGGAGGTCCTCGTTCCTGAATTCTTCCGCTACCTCCATCTGCAAGGAATCAGCCCTCCGAAACGCGTCGTATGCCATTTGGCGGGCTCGGACACCAGCATCTCTGTCGCGACCCTAATTACTCCAACCCATTTTTTTTCTTAGTGAACCTTACTTGGTAGCGGAATCCCGGCTCACTTAGTTGGTAGCAACCGGCCACAACTTAGCTAACACTTGCATGTGCCCCACACACACTATATTAGCACCATTCTAAGTGAAAGTGTCCAACCCACCTTGACTCCATAACTCATTACCAGATACTCATTACCCGGAGTCCCACCAACACATGGGCATGCCAACCCGGAACTCCCACCAACACATGGGCATGCCACTTGGTGGCACCGAGCGGCCTTCCACAAATGTCCAAGCTTCCAAGGGTGACACTTATCACCCCCGAAGCTAACCGCCCTTACCCATTGTCCAACTTCCCACTAGTCCCCTTCCACTCTTGTTTCTCACTCCATTCGGAACATTGCCGGAAACCATCCCGGAATCAGGCACTAGTTTTATTGGGGACTAGTTTGGAGCGGGATCTTCCCAACCCAATGTTGCGGGATGCTCAAGAGCATCCCACAATGCCCAAGATGTAGAAGTGAGGCTTCATTTCCATGCCTCACCTTCTTGAGCCATTCTCGGTCACTCCCGGGAACCGGAACTACTTATCACGGGGACTAACTTGGAAAGTGACACTTCCCAACTCCATTTTTGGAGATGCTCCAAAGCACTCTACATATTCTACAAGGTGCGGGAGTGAGGCCCCATCCCAAGCCTCATCCCTTGGAGCCACCCCGACTCTCCTTGGCACCATGTGCAAGTGAGGAGGGAGATCACCCCTCCTCATAGTACTCTCTGGAGTCTTTGGTATGCCCCCCCCTCTTGTTTTGAGGGGCCAGCTGTGACACACTTTCTTTTTTGGAAGACCACCCGTTTTTGCCTCAGCCTCAAAAACGGGCCGTAACTTCCCCTCGGGCTAGCTCCTAGCTCAGGTATCTAAATGGAACGTGCGAGCCCATTTTCAACAGCTACTCGTTGAGAAGATATTGATAGACTACCTCTTGCCTCAGGCGGAGCTGTCCCAAGGGAGATATGCCCCTCTGATCATTCAATGTCCCGGGAGGCAACATTCCCGAGTCCCGAAGTCCCGACTACTTTGAGAAGCCATATCTCCTAGACTATTGCTTTGCTCATCATGAGCCTTAGCATTCTAGAAAGCCCTTGTCATTAGCTTTCCAGCTATGTGCAACATGCCGCCCTCCACGAAAGTCGACACATTGAGTCCCGAAAGGCAACACTCCCGAGTCCCGGATTGTCCCGGAACGCGCTCCAACTTTGGAGAGTCATATCTCATGACTCACAACTCCAAATCGCGCGTTCTTTGGACCTATGGGTGCTTGCTTGAACAAGGTTTCCAACCATGTAAAGCACACCACCAAGTTTGTCCCGAGCATGACGCCATTGCGTGCTGTTTGCTCGGGACTCTCCTTGGTCACCTCACCTTGTCTCTTGCCAAGCCCGGGGCGTCACTCCTGGGGTCCTCTTGGCTCACCACGGTGTTCGGGCATCCTTTGGAAAGGGTTGTGACAATCTCCCTCATCTGAAGGTGTGTCACTAGATATTGAGTCAGCAAATTCGATGCCTTCGTCGAGGTCGACGTCCGGATTCCTCACTGGGCCACGAAGGTTCCTCCCATCCACGGTCTGCATCACACATACAAACAGACTTTTGAGTTTATGTATAGAGAGCAGAGAACAGGCTGGATAGAGAATTTAGTATTTTGTTTCCATGGGCGCCTTGATGCACAACAAGCCCAAGAAAAACTTACCAGGACAGGGTGTGGTAGATATGGATCTCTACCGTACCGCCGGTGATGCCAGGTGACTGAAGCGTTTCCTAAAATATGCCTGCCTCTGCACCTCCTATATCCACAAGGATACTCTGGAAGGACTACACGAGTAGCGATACTGCGCTCGATGTGGAACGCCGCGCCGTATCGTCGTCGCCTCATCTTTAGCACGGTGTGTTCCTACGAATTCCTATGGAAGGTGAAGAGACAACAGGAGGGATTCACCCCATTCAGCCATACGCGTGATGTACTAGTTACAGCAACTAAAGTCCTCTAAACATAAACTCAGTGAAAGAGGACAAAAAAAAGAAGAAGGTAACACTCTCAAAAAGGAAATAGATTCATTGTAATCTCTACGTAACAAATTAAAACTGTGAAATATTCCTGCATTCAGGAAAAGTATTCTGGTTGAATCCAAGAGATTTACATGAATTCCCCTAGCTCTATTTAACAGTTTTCGCATGCTTGTAAACAAAAGCTGACTCTTCCTCAATCTAGACCACAACTCACAATCAGTTTCTTTCTGTAGATGCTGCTATCTGGAGCCATTGTGAATCCAATAGATTGCCCACAGCTATGTTTCAATCATGAAGGCATCCGTGTGAAAACCAGAGTACCAGAGACGCATGCGCATCGTGGACCCCATGCACATTCTGAGCAAATTGGTAATAGCAAATAACAAAACCTGGAAACACATTCTTAAACTTTGAGAGCAGATAAAACCAAAATCTTTCAATAGTCCCTACAGTATAAGCCAAAAACCTAGCACTCCGCTCATAAAGTCCAGCGACTGGAAAATTCCAACAGCAATCGTCGAGTAGCAGTTATGTTTTGTGTCTTTCTCGAGACCCGATCACGATCAACAAGAACTTGACTTCATGCAACAGATAATTACCTCCGAGAACAAAACGTAGGGAGGCAAAACGAATCACAGACACATTCAGCTCCACTGCCATACTAACATTCCTCACAAAACTCCAAAACACAAACAGCTCAGCAAATTCCACACCACACTTACTGGAGACTCGCCAACTAAGCAACCGACCGGAAAAGTCGAGATCAGAATCGAAGCCTTAGTTCGCATTCGGGTAAAAACAAACACTCAGCAGAAATGAGCTACAGGGAAAGAAAACGGACACCTCCGATCAACCAATTGAACCTACAAAACTATAAAGCCGAAATTGCGAAAGAACAAGCATTGCTATTTCAGAAATTGATTACCAAAACTAAAGAAAAATCAGCATCTTGAGGATCAAACACTCCAATCCACACACTAATTGCGTTTTACACTATTGGGATCTTCGAGGAAGGACTGGCGGGAGCGGGGATCTTTGAGGAAGGACTGGCGGGAGCGGAGACGGGCATAGGCTGGGCCGGGTCGGGTTGGTCCGAAGGCGGGGGCGGGGGGGCCCACGCTGGGAATGATGACCACGTGAAATGGTGAGTGACCTAATCTCACTAATGAAGGAGAATTTCAAACTTATTTTGAGGTTAATTTGAATATGGTTTTGTTTGTTTGACATTGTGTTTTTTGTTTTGAGGTCATAAAAGCAATGGTGGGACTACTAACTCCTTTCCGAATGATTGCTATGTACATTTTTACCTAGCTATCAACATATTATTTCCCTTCATGTTCTCTAGTTATCAACATATTATTTCCCTTCATGTTCTCTGACATACTCGTATAGCGTTGAAGAACTTTTTATTATAGTTGGGTATATTTGTATAACTGTATATACAAGGCACGGAATGGAACCCATAACCTCCTCATTAGGGCCATTAACCTTAGCCATCAAGTCCAAGTGTGTGGTGCCTTATCTTCAAGTTTACTCCATTCATTACAAGTTATTGGAAGTTAATGATTTTTATTTACTTTGTTGGTAAATATCTTATATATCAATCAAATGCCTCTTTTAAAATTGACTAGCAAATCAAATTTGCTTCATGGTCGGAGTATGTAACGTTTTCAATCTTTAGAAGGGGCTTAGTTGGAAAATTTATTTTAGATATTTATAAAAACTAATTGGTAATGCACAAAATATGAAAAATATTCAAATTCCATAAAATAAATCTATACCACTCACGAATTCGTGCCAAATACTTTTATAGATTCTAAGGTCATGTATGCCTTATATTTAAGGGATACGCATATCTGGTTGCTAGCAACCATTGATAGCCACTTTCTGATGTATATATCTACACGTGCACTACTCGTTCAAGATATTCTTTGCAGCCGCCGTTGTAGTTGATCACATCCCACATGCTCGCAAATACAATTGCTTTAATGTACTTGTGGCTTCCGATTTTTGGCCGAGTGTAGGGTTCGATTGCGAGCAACAACTAAAAAGAAGCGAGTTTTACCCATCGTTTATTGTCACCAAGTGACCAATGAAGTTCATCAGGGCATCCGCTATAGCCAATTGCAAACCCGTATGTGCAATTGCTTTTAGTCAATCCCCAAGTGAACAAACCATAATAAAACAAATCTTAAATGATCTTTAGAAGTATTCAAAATTCATTGATGGATTATTGACTCATACTTTAATAGTTATAATCGGCAATGCTTAAGAGTAGGAATACCATATAGAAACTTTTTAAGCCCCCAACCACTTCGCACATGTCACTAAAGAACAATTTTTCCAACATTGATATTGCATCATGGTCTCACACTTGTCATAAGTCTGGAGGATTTTGATCCTAGAATTCTATAATGGAAATATCCTCAAGGAATCCTTTGAAGCTTCCAAAGGTCATTGCACAATCACCAACTATCACTATGTGAGTCACAACCGCCAATGCTTTAGAGCGGCATATCACAATTGTACCAACTAAACACTCAATCACTTGACATCTCTTTCAATCGAACTTTCATAAATTTTTTTTACATCAGAATATCAGCTCCAGTCTCACGACTATCTGCCAAAGGATACGATACTATGATAAATAGATCCTTCAAAGATCCAAAGAAGCTTCCCAAAATTATTGCACGATCCTAAATTAACACTTAATGAGTTATAACCAACAATGTTCTAGATTATGGACACAAAAATGATACCATGTGATCTAATTTTAGATTGCATGAAGTTGCAACTTTGGCAGATCGTAGAGTTTTTCCATATCTTTCCGAAAAGACCATTCAAGCTCCAAAATTCCTCATACTTTAGGAGATATTTCCAGTCAAAGTTTGAGAACACTATTAGGGCATGCTGAAATCTGCCCAAAATTGCGGTATATGCTCATTTATTCTCAAAATCTGCCCATAATTAATTAAAACGCGGAAACTTCAACAATTCACCAAAATTTGAGATTTTACCTTTTTTCAAGTTTTGTTTTTTGGGTGTGTAAATAAGGTACTAAGGCATGATCTCGTTGTTTGGATTTTCAATCCAATAAATTTTCGCATGTCTTTTTTATTATCAAAAAGGGGAACACCATATTCGTTAAATTGGCCCAATCCCCGTTATATTTGGCCGCACACTTTTCAAAGAAATAGAGTAAAGTGAAACATAGAGGGGTTTCAAATACTATGGGTATGGAAAATAGTAATAATTTTAATTGCTAAATGTGATGGTTGTGACGTGGCGATTATATGTTGAAAATGCAAATACAATGCGTGATATTATGGAGAAGATAAAGATTTTTTTTAATAGAGAAAAGAGGTTATACGAGCGGGCGTTCGTAAGCAACAACTCAAGTAGGAGTACTAATATTTGGTACCCGCCATGTCTGTTCGTAGCGTAGGTGTCAAAAATCACCCTTTTAGACGTTCAATTTTGCCACAACTTACAAATTCTACAAGAGAGTGCATGCCGTGTCTTTCTCACATTTTTCGATGAAATGAGATTTTTTACCACTAGAGTCAATCTGATATACAATCCAACAAAAAAATTCAAATTCAAATGGTGGATGAAAGACAAAAAAATCAATCTGCATGTCATGTTTTAGTTTTTGAGTAAAGAATCATCATCATTGAATACTAAAATTATCCAAATTTATAAGAAACTAAATTGAATTTCACATAACTCACTTGCATTGATAAAACATGGCTCATATTTCAAAACCTTGTAAAAAGAGCTGCATTCACTGAAATGAATTTGATCATTTCACACTACTCTATGGGTCAATCGGGTCGGTTACTCCAACAGTCAATCAATCAGGCTGTCCGTATTATCGCATCTTGAGCACGGAGCTAATCTGAAAGACTGCTGGCCAATCGCAAGCGCAACCCCCTCTACAATATCTGGATAAGTTCAGATGCTGATCTTATGGAAAATGTGGAGTTGTGACGACCACCCGTGTTTGAGTGAACGTCCGAGAGCCTCGCCCCTAACGGCGCCTGGCTGGGGCGCCGGCGCCTGCCCCAGCGGCAGCCTCAAACTGCCGGGGCAGCAGGCTCTAATCGGGTTCGCTTTAAGTAGGCTAGCGAGCTAGTCACGGAGCTTCGTCGGGCAGGGCAAAGCGAGGGGCAGCTGGACGATGACTTTGGATGTATTCTTCGTACATCCAGCCGGGCAAACGCAAACTTGCAATACCCTAATCGTCTCATGTGTCCTCCGTCACCCTCTGACTCTTGTTCATCGCCGTCGCAACCATTACTCTCAACTCACTTCACTCCCGCCCCTGCTCCAGCCTCCGCTCCAGCCTCCAATCTCCTTCCTCTGAAACTCGTTGCTAATTGAAGCTTGCAAATACAAAGCTGCTGCCAGTAATAGTGCTACTGCCAAAGTTGTGCTAGGGTGAGCACATGGCTTAGCAAACAGGAACGATGCATACCTTCAACAAGTAGATCACGAATTTCACTTCCCTCAAGCCATTCTAATCAAATCAATTTTCAGCTTCTGACAGCAAGAAGTGATAATATATAACATGAAACAAGCGCTATTCTTTGGACGGTGCTATACCCTTGCGCTCCCCCGGGTTATACATTTCTTCAGCTTGCTCTGCTCTCCTGTAGTGCTAGCAATGCCGCAATCGTGTTTGAAGTTTTGCTTGCACATGTGAGTGCCTATTAAACCTTTAACTCTAGGCCTGCAAGTCACAAGGATAGTCCATGAAACTAAGTCCGGCTTGTATCAATTTCACTATAAGAAACCTGCGTTTTTAGTGATGTTGTAAATGATGTCTATAAAGACAATGTAGACATTAATTCGGATTTCTTCTAGACGATAAGACATCCTAGACAGCTCAGATGTCTATGCAGACATCTAAATAGACCGGAAGATGTCTTAAAGATTGAAGATGTCTTAAGGTAATTTTGGAAGGGTAAAAAGTGTGCCACGTAGGTGCCACGTAGATGACACATCAGCTTGAATTCAACGGGCAGTGCCACATGGGGATGAAATTCATCATGATGTGGAATCTTACATGGTCCCACGAAAGATGACATGGCGGCGCCAGAATCCTACGTGGACCCGGGAAAATCCAACGTGGCACGCGGGAAAATCCAACGTAGCACGCGGGAAAATCCGACGTGGCACGCGGGAAAAGTTGACGTGGATGCGGGAAAATGATGTGGCATGCCACGTCAGCATGTTTTGGAGGTTTTATGCTTCTATCATGATAGTTTTAGACATCAGTTAAGACGACTTAAATGTCTTGCAAAACATTTTAAATGTCGTACAAGATGTCTTGCAAGACGTATGCAATGTCTTACAAGATATCTTAAAAGACATTTTGTATGTCTTATAAGATGTCTCCAGTGCGTAGAATGATGTGGAGGTTGATGTCCTTCTTAAATTTGTGATGTTTGCTCGGATGTTTGTAGCGACATCCCGTAGGACATCGATGTAAACGTTTTGTGTTAAACATAATGTTTCCAACAATGTTACTATTGATGTTTTCTGGGCATATTAAAGGACATCTATGATGACATTTTTAAATATTTATATTGTAATCAGATTCGTAATCCACAGACGTCTCACATAACATAAATTGTAAACACTGTGACGTCAAAAAGTTTGAGTCAAACATATATTGCTTAAGTCATTAAAACCTCAGATAACACAAAACTAGACTATTAACTAATACGTCTGTCAACAACTACGATATACTACGCACCCACAATTTGAACTCCGGAAGCCCCTCCACTACCATCGCTTGTTGTCGATACCTGTATGGTCATGTGCATGTCCCGCCGCTACACATGTTCAATAAGCCAATATCAGCTGCATTTAAAGAAGGGCTTGTAAAGGTAAAAAAATTCTGATTTAATTCCATTTAATTGCACTACTTAGGTTGAGATGGTTTACTTCCTAACCTAAAGATATCGACACAGTTAGACATTCTTGCAAACATCTGCTTAGACATTTCTTCAGACATCCTTCTAGACATCATTAAAAACAACGTTATAGACATCTATGCATACATCTGTTTCACTCACCTACAAGCACGTATGTCGCTTCATTTTTTCTTCGCGGCCTCACATCGTATTTCGCTGCCCCACCCTCATGTCCCACCCTCCAAAACAGAAATTCCATCAACACAATTAGACATCTTCATAGACATGTTGTAAGACATCTTGAAGACATCATCATAGACATCTTCTACAACAAATCAAATACTACAAGTACTAGGGTTTCTTCCACAACAAATCAAATACTACAAGTGCTAGGGTTTCTTGTACATGATGCTTTTAAAATCCAGTTCCTCTTAAGTAGCAAATCTTAGCCACATGAAGAAGGAAACCACTACTCTTGAGAGCTACTAGATTTCTACAACTACTATTCTCGTATTGTAGTTAACAATCAATCTAAAATTGAATAGAAACAATTTTGAAATCCTCTGTACTTTAAACACTAACTCTTTGGAAAAACTAAGGCAAAATTGAGCTTTGTAATTTCATTTAAAGGTCTCATGACCTAACTATGGCGGCGGCAGCAAACCCTAACCACATGAAGAAGCAAACCTTAGCCTCTACACTCTAAACACTAACTCCTTGAACAAATGAAGGCACAAATGAGCTTTATGCGGCCTCTAATTCTTCTTAAAGGTCTCATGACCTAACTATGGCGGCGGCAGCAAACCCTAGCCGCCTCTGTTCATCCACTAAAGTCGATGAAAATCATCCCTGTAGATGATTATGGATGATGTCGTAGATGTCGTAGATGTCATCTTCGACATCTTCATAGACATCATGTTAAACATTTTCATGAACGTCATCTTAGACATCCCTGCAGATATTATCAAAGACATCTGATGACATCTTCAGAGTTTCAACTACAACACGTTAATCATAAAAGGTTTTTTGTTTTCTTCCACAGCAAATCAAATACCAGATGCTTTAAAGTTCTTTCCACAACAAAGCACGTATTGTAGGACATAGAGTTTCTTCCAAAACAAATCAAATAATCTTCATTGATAGAAAAGTGTGGAATCACAATTATGAGACTATTTATAGTCTCCCATGGTGATAGGCTCTCCTTCCAACTCTTAACTACCTTTTATTTCTGCCCTAACTAACTTTCCAACTAACTTTCCTAATACTAATTCTATTCTAGAATTGACTCCTAAACTATATTGAATAGCTACTTTCATAAATTCATATCTCTTGTAAATTTGCTTCAATTTGTATAATATTGGTAGTTGATGATAGAGTAATGTATAAACTTGCCATTGGACTATAATAATCTAATCTATAAGTAATCAATAATATTTAGTTCCTTCTTGAAGTAAGCCAAAAAATACTGTTTATTGTTTTTATTTTCTTTTTATATTTTTTTTAAGTATTCGAGGATTAAGGGTTATCAGAGATAGAGCCTAATCAGAGACCCGCGCCAATGGAGGACAAGCAGTAAGAGAAGAAGTTGACATTATTCTTAAGAGACCCGTAAGTACTGCCGCTTTTTGGTAAATGACGTCTAGGAGGATGCCGTGCAAAACATCTTCATAGACATCCCAATAGATGTTTACGCGGACATTTATGCCTGACCGTAGTTATGGTAAGTTGGACATCGTGTTAGACATCCGACTAGATGTTGCATGACTTGTCAACTGGTCCGACGTGGACATTTTGTTGCCATGTAGATAAAGCGTTGTAAATAACTTTTTTAATCTGTGTCCACACTTTTTTTGAGGATTAAAGATCCACAAAATTACTTTTACTTTGAAATTCTATTTTTCGGCACCATTGTTATTTTACAGATATAATATTTTTTATATAATATTTTTTAAATATTTAAATATTTTTAAATCATAAAAAAATTACAGAATTATAATATTTCAGTTTATTTTAATATAATAAAAATTTACAAAATATATTTTTTATTGGAATATGATTTTTTATTTTAATATTATTAAAAAATAGACCAATGAAAAAATAGTGAGAATAGCCTGAAATTAGTATTTTCAATATTGCCATGTCACATAATGCTTTAACATATTAAAAATAATTTAAAAAAAAAAAAAAAAAATTACAAAAGTGTGATGTTTTTTTTTCTACTTTTGAAAACCGCTGCCCATTCAGCTACTCTTTTAAGATTAGAAATGCTTTTTACCCTGTCCAACGGTAAATTTTGGTCGTTTTTACCTTGCTGGTCTAAAATCCCTTGCCAACGTGGCAGTTTGATGTCTATCGGGATGTCTTCAAAGACATCCATGTCTTCACCAACATCTTTTTGTTTCGTGATGTCTTCATGCCCCTCCAATCCAAAATGTGCCCGTTAGACGTACAGACATCCTCCTGTCTTCGAAGACATCTTTTAAGACAGTAAGACATCACAAAATACATTAGACATTACACAAGACATCACAAAAAACAGGGTTTTCTTATAGTGTTTGTGGCAATGAAATTAGATTTAACCTCAACTCAAAATTGTAACCTCTGTCGTTTCTGCATATTGAGACAAGTATTCTGCAACGATGATTTGTACATAAATCAATTTTCAGGTAAGAAATAGTACTTATTCTTCAAGAATAATGCAACAGTGGTGTAATTTAAGACTCCTGTCCCTGAGATCGAACCTTTATCGGAAAATAATGCAATCGCGGTTCCAATTTGCTGTTACCATAGTTGATGTCTGTGATTTCTTGATGTCGATCGGAATATAGGTGAAGTATGCAAGCGCGGTTCCAAATTGCTATTGACCTGTTTCTCGATGTGATTAGAGGTTTGGTAAATTGTTTAAGCGTCGTTCTAATATGCTAATCCTAGAGTTGACATGTTTCTTGATTTTGGATTGATGTTTTCTTTATCATGCAAGCGTAGTTTCAATGTGCCATTGCTGGTTCTTGACTGCTCTCAGTCTTGCGGAGTTTGATTTGTGTGAAGTTGGAAAAGGTGTGACTGTGCTTCGTTTTGTACTGCTGAGTCTCGGGATGTTCAGAATCTTCATGGTGTGGTCATGGAACTTGTGCAGGCCTGCGCATTACCTTCGTACACTCTCTGAAACTCTTCCTGAACACGAGAACTGCACCAGGCATATTCAAAAATGAGGCCATGATGCGCCTTGAGAACAGATTTGAAAATGAAGGAATTAGGTGAGCGTTCGCATGTCAGAAAGTTCTCTAACTTCTGCTCTTGACGCCTGAGGATTCTAAATACCGACAACATGAGATGTGATTGCTAGATACGAACTCAGCATTGGCATGTACTTACCTCGAGGATAGGAGAAACGGTCATGCTCACAACTTATAGCTTGAATGTACAGTTTTCATGATTCGAATGCCGTAGCACGGTCCGGCTTATGTTCAATTTGGTGAGTTGTACCCAAAACATGTGCGTTCACCTTTTTGAATGTAACATGCTTGCAAGTTTTGAATGTTCAGAGGGCCCTATTCCATGAAATTAAACGTTCTCTTTTTCTAAGACGGGTCTGCAGATAATTAGTGAAAAGTTGATTTCTGATGGTGGCAGTAGTATATGACAGTCAACTGCAAATTCCGGTTAGTACATGCAATTATTTGTCTACATCCGAAATTGTTATGAGACAGTCTATTATCTCTTTTGTTTTATTACTCATTCTACTCATTCTGCCTTCGCTGGTCGGCAGCTCACGTTCAGCCCGTGCTTCAAACAAGAGTCATGGCAGGGTGTGCTCTGTCTTCCAGAGCTCACGCCGACTCCGAAAGGATTCTTTTATCAGCAATACAACGTCAGCATCGTCGGCTTGTAAGCTCCACTCAAACATCCACTTTGCATGGCATCAATCAAAGGCCTGCTGATTAACTTATACTGATTCGTGGTGTGACTGCGAGGAGCTGAATGATGCGTCCCTTGTAGGGTCGTTGCGACCTGCAATTGGCAACCTCAGCAGCCTAGTCTCCTTGTAAGTAAACTGAAACCTTACTATGATTTCTTTCTTTGTTTGAGAATGTGAGGCTGGCGGGGACTTGAAATATGTTTCGATTGATGACGATGTGGTGTTGCAGGACGATAACGGAGAATAAGGAGTTGGTGAGTCCGATTTCGAATGAGCTGCAGCTTCTGAGTTACAATCTCAATATCTAGTATGTCATCACTTTCCTCCTGACACTCTCGCTGGAATCTAGCTAGGCAAGCATAATGTTGTTGCTCGAATTGACGGTAGAATCACAATATCGATCACCTCTGATTTCTATTTTATGGCAGAGACCTCCAAGGAAACGGTTTCAACGGATTGATTCCACCGACACTCACTAATTTGCTTCAACTCCAAAAGCTGTACGGACTCCCATACCCTAATCTTGAAACTGGCGTCGACCTATTTACAATGAAATGGACCTTCATTCGTTTAGTACTAATAAACTTGAATGTGCCACTACGGATTTGCTTCGTGAACTCCTTTTTACTTGTTGGGTTGCACCGCCCTAATTGCTGTGACAGTGATTCAAGCGGAAACGAATTCAACGGATTACTTAGTGTGGATTTTCGAAACTTGACATCACTAAGAACCCTAAACCTCTCTCGGAACGGGTTGCAAGGATCCATTCAAACACAACATTTCCAAAACCTATCACTGCTCATTGCTCTGTGAGCATTCGTTTCTTTCGTCTTATGAAACCTTTTCTTAATAATTACAAAGCTGAGGAATCTGATCAAGTACTTACTTGATACATGTTGATAGAACTTCAGATTGATTGAATTTTTACAGCATAAGTGGTCGATTGATTGATGGATGGTCTATGATTTTAGCGTATGGACAAACATTACAGTGTTGTAAGTTGCATCATTCTGCTTCAATTCTCCACAAATCCTGCTAAAAAAACTCATTCAACTACTGGGTATTTCATTCACAGTATGAATTTTATTTTCATCATGAATTTCACAGACTTGAGCGACAATAATTTCAAAGCTTCTGCCTTCCCCGTGTGGCTCCAGAACTTCACTAACGTGCAAACTGTGTAAGTTGCAACCTCTTTTCCTTTGATAAACTCAATTATCTTTATTATGCTGAAGTTTGTTTTTGGCTTGCAGAAGGCTAAGGAACAACAAACTGGTGTCATTTTTAATCAATTCCGGCAAGGCTTCAAAATTTAAGAACAGTGTACTTTTTTCATATACTCATGTCTTGATATTTAATTAGAATGTGATACACTGCAAAAATTGGTATAAAAGCATGAAATATCTCTGCGGACTCGTTCGGTTCTTTCTCGATGAGATTGGCCCAACCTTGACGCTGAGATTAATACATTCTAATATATATTCCTACAGACTCGTTCGGTTCTTTCTCAATGAGATTGGCCCAACCTTGACGCTGGGATTTGTACATTCTGATATATAATTCTACGGACTCGTTCGGTTCACAATGGGATTGGCCCAACCTCTATATACCCCTTACGGACCAGGGATGTCAGAGTGTCCGGACGTCCGCCAGGGGTCCGGAGACCGTCCGTCACTTGGAGATTTTGGTCTTTCTACTAAGGGTAAATGACCATCGGGGTGCATTCATTGGCTGACCCACTCCGTCAACCGGTCCTCCAGCTCGCCGTCGGCCCGGGCGACCGACATTCGGTCCGGTCGTCTGCCCGAGCGACCAGCCTTTGGTCCGGCCTTCGGCCCGGGCGACCATCCGTCAGCGACCGGCCGTCGGCCTCGGCGACCGGCCTTTGCCTCGGGCGACCGCATGTGGCCGGATGGCCCGCTTCAGCATCCAACGGATATTTTCAAATTGCAATGGTCATATTCAGAGTTGGATGGTATATAAGTGAAGAGATATAGAGTCTCATTTCACTTCCGAATTTTGAACACTTTCCAAGGGCTTTAAGCTGCATAATTCATTTTATGTGTACATTGCTTGGTAGGTATTGAGTTCTGAAGTGAGGATTTCCGTAAGGAACTCTTGCCATTTTTTTTCACGTCTTGGTCCCACTATTGTTCTGACTTCGGAAATTCTATTTATCAAAATGGGCCCTGCTCCACATGAGCCCTGGTTTAGAGACATCGAGAATAAAGGCAAAGCGTCCGGGTCCTTCATACAGTGCTCCCAATGTTACGTAATAGTTTCCAAGAAGAAGAGTCGGAATCTGAGTCATTATGGGTACAAGAAGATTCTTGGACATCAGGATTCGAGTTCTGCCCTTTGCCCAAAGCTGCCTGGGGAAATTAGGCGGTTATTTTTAAGATGTGGCAAAGAGTTTCCTCCATATAACGGAGAATCAGACGGATTTCTTGGTGACTGTTCTCTCACTCCATCTGTGGACGTTCCGGGTGCCTCAAAACATGACAATCCAGAAACCCCTAGGAGTGACTCTTGTGTAGGGTCCTTGCTAGGCACCCCCATGAATTCAACAAATCTTTTGGTTGGGTCAACCTCTGCTGCTTCCATCCTTATGAGGGGAATTAAGGATACTTGTCCGTTGTTTGGATCTATGAAGCACACCAAGCAATCTTCAATTGAAGCCACTTTTGCAGAAGCGGATAGGCGGGAGTTGGATAAACTTTGGGCGAAATTTTCTATGAAGCAAATATACCATTCTCAGTAGCCCGGAATGATGCGTTCAAAGTTGCTGTGATGAAGAGTGCTGGATTTCGAAAATCCTATGCTCTACCATCTTACCATGACATTCGGACAAGGTTGTTAGGAGAAGTAAAGACGGAGTTACAAAGAAACTAGATAGTAGACTCTCGGAGAGCCTTCGGAAGTTTGGAGGAACTTTGACCATGGATGAATGGTCATCTGTGACCAGTCGCCCTTTGGTGAATGCGATGCTCGTGACTCAAGCTGGAGAGCTTTTTCTTGGAGCTGTGGATACTACTGGCTTAGAAAAAACAGCGGTGTACATGTCAACTCTCATGTTGAAGTACATAGAACAAGTTGGACCAGAGAACATTGTCCAAGTATGCACAGACAATGCTTTTGTAATGCTCAATGCCTCAAGAATAGTCCTTGAGAAATATCCGCACATTTTCATGCAAGGGTGTGCGACACATGCAATGGACTTGTTGTTGGAGGATTGAGGAAAGGCTGGATGGATGGCAAATACTTTGGTCCTGGCATGTGGTGGCCAGTACAAAAGAGGAGTTTTACCATCAGAAACGGCTCATGACAACTGATTTACATGGCGCGGCTGCACTTTTAAATCCTTATTTACTACATGACCAAGTGTTAGCTGACGATCCCAATCTTACAACAGCTTGCAAAACTATGTCCCGCGGAGGATTATGCAGACGTGGTGAGTGAATTTCTTGCGTTTCGAGTAAGGGGTCCACCATTCCATGACATGCTGGAGCCTAATACTCAAAAAGTAGCTCCACATGCATGGTGGGAGTTTGAGGGTGCTTGTGCTAAGCTCCTATCTCCAATTGCAAAGCGAATACTAGCACAGACCGTGTCCTCGTCGGCTTGCGAACGCAACTGGAGTAGCTACTTTTATGTTCACGACAAGAAACGGAATCGGTTACTACCGGTGAGAGCTGATGACTTGGTCTACATATATTCCAACTCGAAATTGCTTGCAAATGATAAGTTGAGTGACGATGGGCGGTGGTATAGAGAGAACTTGGATTTAGAGGAAGACCAAGTACATGAAAAGGATGAGGAAGCTGTCGAGGACAAATTAGAGTCTGATGACAATGATTTGTTTGAATTTGGTGATGAAGACAATGATATGTCTTTCTTCCCCGCTTCTAATGCTGAAGATGCTCCAAATGTTCACGATGCTAATGGTGATTTCATCGCTCATGGTGTTTCGGCGGATGATCAGAGGATGAGCAGCCGTTAGCACAAATCGAATAACATCCTACGTGTTATCGCTAGTTGTTTACGGTTGGAAAAGGAGGCGATAGATGTGAAGATCATCCCGTGCAATACTACTGCGGGCACTATGAGCTCTGATACGGTCGCGGAAAATATCGCATCCGGTAGTAAGGATCAAGTATCTTTACAATGTGCTACTCCCCGCGCTTTATTTCAACCCTCTACTGCAAGGGTTACGACAACCTTGGACAAATCCTCTATGGGTTTAGTATCCCTTTCAAGAGCCAAATATGGCAGCATCTCTAGTGACTCTGATGTACCTTTGAGCAGGTATTTAAAGAATGCCAATGTTCCTCGTAGTGCCATGGGGTTACAGCACATGCTTGGCACTTTTTAGTCGCATAAACGAAAATCTGCAACTTTTCCAATTGTTCCGCAAAAAAAACCAAAGATCCCCGTTAATCTCCCCGAATTTGATACGTGGCATAAATATGGGAATATACAATGTCCAGAGAATAAATCCAAGATCAAACAAGAGGTTCCGAGAGATTATGAATATGATCCTACGGGGTCTAGAGGAGCTGAAGTGAAGGGAGATATCGATTATGAGCAATCCTCTGGTCCTGATGAGTAGTTGAATTTTGCATCTTTATGTAGTATAGGTTCATAGAACTTATCCTTATTATAGAAATTGTAGCTATAGTTTACTGTAGGACTTTATTGTTATACTCCAAATGCATTTGGAGATTCTATTGTCTACATGACTACATTTAATGTGTTGAAAAAAATTACATATATCTTTACATACTTATCACACAATGGTCATCACTCTCAAGCATAAAGAAGAATTGCACATTAAATCAAAAAGACTGCAACCCTTTACTTCAAAAATAAGACACCATGGATCAATGATGGCATTTTCATCATTTTTAAAACAACATCCATAAACACGTAATTCATTATAATGGGAATATATACACAAAATGGTAAATACGACTTACAGTAATACAATCGCACTTAGATTGCACCAAGCCAAATACATTACCAAATAATGTAAGTTTATCAATATAGAGAGAAGTTTTTTCAAAATAAAGAGCACGTTTTATCAATATAGCAGAACATTCTCAAAATAAAAAGACGGAGGAATGAATATACAAACTATACTTAATCAAAAAGGAGAATTCCTTCAAAATACAAACAATGATTAACACAAATTTACTAAAGGAGAAAGGTTTATTGATTGAAAAATCCAGAAAACAAATTATTGGTGTAATTGTAGACCTCCTAAAGTAAAGCCTAGAATAATCTAAATAGTACTACGTGGACGTGCATCACCAAAAGCCTCATTTCTGTCACGCTTCCCAATAACTCGGGGATAGTCTCCTTCAAAGGATAGTCCCACACGGGCGATTGTAGTTCGCAAAGGATCCTTTAGCTTCTTGGGAGCTAAATCGCAGGGTACACCTAGGGCCGTAGAATGACTTGAGGTATCGGTAATCCGTGCCACGGTGCGTGTCGCCGTAGCCGGAATGTTATCACGTGAAGCCGCCACAATTCGACTCGGTACATTGACGTAACTATCAACAACATCATCATCATCATCATCATCCCTGACGTCTTTGGTGTAGTCCACAGTAGATGCGTCATCTCGAGCAAGATATATGTACCGCCCTCGCTCCAACTCCGAGAGTGTCCTCGACCCCTCACTATTGTAAGAGGGATTTGACATCGTAGAGGGACCCATTGCGGGAATATCATCCAGGAAGGCACTTTGTTGTCTATTGCTGAAAACTTGAATATCATAAAAACAAACAGTAAATCTTTAAAAGGCATTCTAATGGTAGACTCACTAGAACAATCGAAAGTGGCAATTCGCAAATCCATGACTACGAAATGGTGATGATCTGACCAGGCATTACAACACTAAGTCAAGGAGAAAGCAAAAAAACAAATTTTAACCAATACTGTAAATGTAAGTAATCACGATATAGTTTTTCCATTTAGTAGGAGCTCGTTCCACACATAGGGCAAATTCCGAGACATAATGTCGTACAACTCAGAGTCCTTGGACAAGTCATTGTGAGAGGGTCTACTAGTCATAACTTGACGAAAGTTCTGCGGACCTCTCAAATGTACGGCAAAACAAAACTCGTGGATTAGTTTCAGTGGATAAGAGTCTGAGGGTGGACCCAGATGTGAATGGACCCAAGGATCAGGAAAGAGAGTGTTCAGTGGAGGAACAGCGATACAAGCCGCAGGATTGCTAACGACCATAATAAAGTTCTGGGCGTTGAAATTAGCATCCCTTCTAGTGAAGAAACGTCGACGTGGATATTTAAGTAAGGTAGGATTAGTCGTGCCAGGGTACATGGCCGTCGTGTAATTCTTCAGCAAGAGACCATCGCAGGAGTTTGAGGCCAATATGATTTACGGAACGGCAACAGTTCTAGAGAAAAGGTAGGTGCAGAGACCGTCGACTACTTCAGGTTGAAGGGTACTCCAAACGTGGATGTGGCAGAAACGGTCTAACACATTAAAGAAGGGGGTCAGTCCAGGACGACAATATACTACCGTGTCAGCAACTACGGTGGGGATAGTTGAAGAAAGAACAGGAGGGTGTTTGGGATTGGAAAAAATAAGGTACCGAGATGGGGCTTGAGACATAGGGGTAGTGGAACAAAGGACGCCGTTCAACTCCAACACCACATTCAACCACTTGGGCATGAACCGGTGTCCATTGAATGATGGCACAGGCGGTAGGGGTTGACCGAGGGTTGTAGGGAAAGTCTTGCTTGAAGATTTGGACAATCTAGCCTGCAGCACGACAAATGACAATAGTGGATGATATAAAAACAAGAGTGTTACCTTGTGAAATGGTGAAGCATGCAAATGACTGCTCGGAGTGATAGAGGACCGGACTACCACACCGACGCACAGCTCAAGGTGGTCGGTGGGGGTTCTTGTGGCAAGCGGACGGAATAAGGTACTCAGAGGCGCGGCCTGATAGAGAAATGACGATATTTAGCGTCAAGAATGAGGGAGAATGACGCGGACGCAGTGCAGACGCAAGTGATAAAATAAAAAGTCTTCATTTTATTGAATGGGGAGTCACTACATGGTACTATCTACAATCGTGGCACACCATCCAATAATTCGAAGACTAACTCGCAAGACCTATTCGCCGTCTTCAATGCCGGACTCCTGTAAAAGAAGGAGTGTTGGCTTTAAGAATTATTACAAAATGAAAAATCATACAAGCAGAGCAATAATATGAGCAGATGCTCATCAACCAGATAAACAGAAATTTAGGTTGACCCGACCTAAACAAGATTTGCTACAATTGATAAGAAGCTCATCGTGGGATTAGTCGCAGGTACTGAGTCGAGTTCGTTGTTCGTAGAGTCAACGGAGATTGGGGCACCCTGAACCGCTCTTTGTGCATCTTCCTGTAAGTCTTGACTACCCTCGGGAACCTCATGCACGGAGGTAGCATCAATTGAAACGGAGGTCACGAAGAGTAAGGAAGCACCGTCAAGAAGATCTTCATCTGCTCGTCCGTGGTCGCTTGCTTCGTAATCCACGTTGTCGTTTCGCTGGTCAGGCGTCTCGAGCGGATGAACGTCATCGTTCTCCCCCTGCTTGGCGATATCAGCTTCCGAACGAAATGCGTCACTAATGATCTCAATAACAACGTCGGGTATTGGCGTAGCTAGAGCAGAAAGAATGGAGGCTGGAACTGCAGGATTCGGAGGTGCTGCGAGTTCGGGTGGAGTTTGGCTGGTGGAAGTCGAAGGCCCACAGATAGCCAAAGTAGGCTGATTGACGGGGTTGTAAGAGGCAAAGGGAAGAGCCATTTGTGCTATCTGCGTCAACAAGACCCTCAGATCGCTCAAATTGCCAAGAACTCTGGAATTTGAGTTCTCCAAATTCGCAAACTTCGACTCGACTTCGAGTTGATCCTCTCGCCGTTGCTCGTCCAACCTCGCAACATCTGCAAGTCTTTGCGCCTCTCGTCTTGCATTTGCGGCTTCTTCTTCAGCTTGTTTGGCAGCCCTTCTCTCTTCCTTTTCCTTCTCACGCAGGGCACGCTTGGCATCCTTCGAGAGTGGAACGGGAAGGTTCGACTCAATCTTGACTCGCGGCTGTGAAGGTTCACCCTTCTCTTGCGGACCGAGACCAAGATTGATGAGCGGATCATCAGCCTCCTTTGCAGGCGTGGGGGAATCCGGCTCAACCGAGAAATCGAAAAATGTTGTCACATCCCTTTGCAAAGGATGCCCGAACACCGTGGTGAGCCAAGAGGACCCCGGGAGTGACGCCCCGGACTTGGCAAGAGACAAACTGAGGTGATCGAGGAGAGTCCCGAGCAAACAGCACGCAATAGCGTCGTGCTCGGGACAAACTTGGTGGCGTGCCTTACATGGTTGCAAACCTTGTTGAAGCACTCACCCATAGGTCCAAAGAACGCGCGATTTGGAGTTGTGAGTCATGAGATCTGACTCTCCAATGGTTGGAGCGCGTTCCGGGACACTCCGAGCCTCGGGAGTGTTGCCTTTCGGGACTCAATGTGTCGACCTTCGTGAAGGGCGGCATGGTGCATGCAGTTGGAAAGCTAATGACAAGGGCTTTGTAGAATGCTAAGGCTCATGATGAGCAAAGCAATAGTCTGGGAGATATGGCTCGACAAAGTGGTCGGGAATTCGGGACTCGGGAATGTTGCCCCCCGGGACACCGAATGTTCAGTGGGGCATATCTCCCTCGGCACAGACCCAATTGAGACAAGTAGGTAGTCCATCGATATCTACTCAAAGAGTAAATGTCGAAAATGGACTCAAACGTCCCATTTGGATACGTGAGCTAGGAGCTAGCCCGAGTAGAAGTTACGGCCCGTTTTTGAGACTAAGGCAAAAACGGGTGGTCTTCCAAAAAGAAAGTGTGTCACGGAAGGCCCCTCAACACAAGAGGGGGGGGGCTACCAAAGACTCTAGAGAGTACTATGAGGAGGGGTGGTCTCCCTCCTCACTTGCACATGGTGCCTTGAGGAGCCGGGGTGGCTCCAAGGGGTGAGGCTTGGGATGGGGCCTCACTCCCGCACCTTGTAGAAAATGGAGAGTGCATTGGAGCATCTCTAAACATGGGGTTGTCCTTCTCCAAGTTAGTCCCCGTGATAAGTAGTGTCGGTTCCCGGGAGTGACCGGGAATGGCTCCAGAAGGTGAGGCATGGAAAAGAAGCCTCACTCCTACACCTTGGGCATTGTGGGATGCTCTTGAGCATCCCGCAACATTGGGTTGGAAAGAGTCCCGCTCCGAACTAGTCCCCGGGAAAACTAGTGCCGGAATCCGAGAGGATTTCCGTCAAAGTTCCGAATGGGGTAAGAAAGAAGAGTGGAAGGGGACTAGTGGGAAGTTGGACAATGGATAAGGGCGGTTAGCTCCGGGGGTGCCTAGTAGCACCCTTGAGAGCTTGGACTTTTGTGGAAGGCCGCTCCGTGCCACCAAGTGGCATGCCCATGTGTTGGTTGGAGTTCCGGGTAATGAGTACCGGATAATGAGTTATGGAGTCAAGGTGGGTTGGACACCTTGACTTAGAATGGTGCTAACATTGTGTGTGTGGGCACATGCAAGTGTTAGCAAAGTCGTGGTCGGTTGATACCAATTAAGTGAGCCGGATTTTGCCACCAAGTAAGGCTTACTAAGAAAAAAAATGAGTCGGAGTAATTTGGGTCGCGACACTTGGTATCAGAGCAGACTACGTAACGGGATCCAATCAAGAGTAGGATGGCATGAGAGGCCGGAAGCTCTTGATGTGGCCCGAAGACACATAGTTAAGCCATTGTGGCCGGTGATGCCACTCATGAGGAGTTTTGTCAAGATGTCTCGGAAGAGCCGGAGGAAATTCAAGAGGAGCAAGAGGACCCAAGGGAAGTTGCTAGTGGTGAGGAGGACACTCACCATGGGGAGGAAGAAGTTCTTTCAAGTCCCGTTCCCGGGAAGCACGGCCTCAAGTGGAGGGCACGAGAGGAAACATTCCATAAGCTTGTCACAACTCTTCATGTCATGCAACAAGAGATCAAGGAGCTCAAGTTGAAGGCATCAAGCCTTTCTTCCTGCAAGTTGTGCAAGACTAACTTGCCCTCTTCCTTCACGGAATTAGGCAAGGCAAAAAGGTCAGGGACTCCATTGGGGAACTTGAGCTCTACTTTGAGGCTCAAAGGGCTTGTGAAGAGGACGAGATCACCATTCTCGTATCCTTCTTGAAAGAACATGCTCTTTTGCGGTGGATTCGTTTCCGGGATGCGAACGCGGGAGTGGTGATCAACTTGACTTGGACCGGTTTCAAAGGGGATCCTAAGTGATTGCTTCGCCCCAGGGCACCAAGAGATTCGGGATGGCATGGCCCTTGTGCAATTGAACCAAACGGACACCCTTCATGGCTATGTGAAGGATTTCAATGCACATTTGAATGTGCTCCCGAAGTTAGATGAATTGGCCAAATAGGTCATTTTCTTCAATGGACTCTAAGGTTGGGTGGAGCGGGCATTATTCAAGATGCCGAGATTGCTGGTGACTTGTGCCGAGTTGCTCAAGTTGGCAAAAGGGATTGGTGATTATGAAGGTCACCAAAAGGCCTCTAAAGAGAGGGCCTCAATCGGAGAGCAAGGCAAATTACTATCCAAGAGCCAACATAAGAAAAATGGTTGGCAAAAGCTTTAGGGTGGTGAGAGTGGGCCTTCCAAGGATGGGAAGGACAAGTTTGCCAAGGACAAGCCCAAAGTGGGGACAAGTCCATATAAAAAGAGACAAGTTCCATTACTTGTTTGAATTGTGGTGAAGAGGGCCTCATGACAATGCATTGCTCCAAACCAAAGGGGCAACCCACTCCTTCATAAGTCCCAAAGCATCAAAGAGGATGGGCTTGCATTTGAGTAAGCAAGCTCATCCAAGTGAGGTCTGCAAAAAGGCACGCTCCACGAAACATGCCTTGTAGCTATGGAAGTGGAAGTGGAGTGTCAAAACTTCACCTTTGTGGAAAACTTCACTATAAGTGAGATGGATGGGATTGATCTCATCTTATGTAAGACTTCCTTTGATACCTATGGGGTAAAGATAATGAAGCGGCCATTGAGAGTGGTTGCCAACCCCGAAGACAAGGAGATTGAGTTAGAGTTTACCAAGGCTCCCAACATATTAGGGAGTAGGATCAACTTGGTGAACTTGGAGGAGTTAGAGGAAACCCGGTTCTAAATGATGCTAAGGACCGATTTGGGAGTTGAAGGGAATAAGTCCACTTCTAACTCCACACCTCCCAAGTGTATTCGGCAGGTGGTAAAGGCTTTGATGATGCCTTTTTGGGTTGTGCAACGCCCCATCAACGTTCACAACCCTCATGAATACAGTGTTCCATCAAGAGATGAATGTGTTGGTCATTGTCTACATCGTTGACATATTGGTGTTCTCCAAATCCGCGGAGGAGCATCCACAACACCTTGCAATTGTGCTTCAAAAATTTAGGGACATTAAGTGGTATACGAATATGGAGAAGAGTGAGTTTGGCTTGCAAGAGATTGAGTTCTTGAGCCACATTATGACGGGGCAAAGTGACAAACCGGACCACAAGAAGGTGGAAGCAATCAAGAAGGGGAGCCAACCCACTTCACAAAGGGAAGTGATGTCATTGCTTGCGTTGGCCTATTATTATGGGAGGTCTATAAAGAACTTCTCCAAGATTGCTAAGCCCCTGTCCGGTTTGCTTAAGAAAAACTTGGCCTTGGATGGGACCGATTCATGTGTGCAAGCATTTCAAAAACAAAAAACTCAAGGAGAAGCTCTCCTCCCCGCCGGTATTGAAGTTCCCGGAGTTTGATAAGCCTTTTGAGGTGCACACCGATGCAAGTGACTTTGCCATCGGGGGAGTGCTCATGCAAGAAGGAAGGCCAATTGCATTTGAGAGCAAGAAATTTGAGGGCACTCAAATCAATTGGCCAACGTATGAAAAGGAGATGTTTGCCATGGTGCATGGTTTGAAGACATGGCAACATTACCTTGGTCTCTATGAGACCAAGATATTCACCAATAATGTTTCATTGAAGTACTTTGAAACATAAACCAAAGTTACACCCAAACAATTGAGGTGGCATGTTACCTTAGTGCTCATAAATGTAGAGTTGATTCACAAGCCGGGCCGAGTGAAAGGTCGCCGGATGCACTAGGTTGGAAGGTGAACAAAAGTCAAATACCACGCAAGTCTTGAGGGTGATGTATGCGGGAGAAGGTGACTTGGCAAAACCGATAAGAGAGGCCTATATGAAAGACCCCGAGGCTCAAAAGTTCTTAAGTGAACTTAGGTGTGGCATAAAGCCTAAAGGTATCCGGCTTCATCAATCTATGATGAAGTTAAAGAAAAATAGGGTGTGTGTTCCAAAGGGCATGTGGAGGTTGAGTGTGCTTAATGAGGAGCATGACAACCGCTTGGCCGGGCATAGGGGGGAGAAGTCCACCATATGTTTGGTTTCAAAGAGGTTCTATTGGCCCGAAATGAAGGAAGACATTGCCTATTATGTGAAGACTTGTATCACTTGAATGTGAAGCCAACCGGGCGTCATATCAAAAGCAAGTGGGTTTGTTACGGCCTTTGCCTATCCAGGATGGTCCATAGGAGTGTGTCTCCATGGATTTTATTACAAGCCTTCCGGAGTCACGAGGAAGTGACGCCATCTTTGTGGTGGTGGATAGCTTTTGTAAGTTGGCAAGGATGGAGCCAACAAAAGGGATGGCAACCGCCTTTGACAAGGTGGTGCTCCTTTTCAGCGTTTGGTGGCGGCATCATGGGTTGCCGAAGACCAAAGTGATTGGAGTGATTACTTAGGTTAGGCGGTTGGTAGCCATAATGCATTGAGGCATGGTGCTATGAGTCAATCGCCGCCCAAAGTGGCTTATGGGCGAAGCCACTTGTGCCTAACGACCTAGCTTTTGAATGGATTGCAATCGGAGATGGAAGAAAGCCAAGGTGCAAAATACTTGGTAGCCATGAGATAGCAACTTATTGAAAAGGACCAAGAAAAACCTAGACAAGGCCCGAAGAGGTATGTGAAACAAGTTAACAAAGGGCGGCGCCATGAGGAGTATGAGGAGGGCTAAAAGGTGTGGTAGAATGTGAAGAACTTCACTTTACCGGATGGCGTGACTCCCATATCCATGGCGTAACGCACTGTCCGGTTTCGGGCCCCAATTTGAAGAGAGCTCCCATCCCGTAATGCCCTCTCTAAAGAGGGCATTATGACAAAATGCCCTCTCCAATTCTCACCTTACAGAAAAAAACCCGGGCAACACAAAAAAAAATCATAAAAAATGCACAATAAACATTATATCACATAAGCAACGCAAATACGAAGGAACTTGACAAATTTTATTCCAATGTCTATTGATGAAAATGTATGGACTAGTTCTGAATGGCACTTGCCAAAGTAGCACTTTCTCAAGGGAGGAAGTCTTATGAGCAACAATTGTATTATGCTATGGTATGCTAATTCCACTATACTATGATCTATCGCCATGCACAAAACCCTATACTTTCAAATTGCTTCAAACTGCGACCATTCTCTGCACACTGACTCATGAAGTTTATTTCGTATATACATCAATACCAAGAAACCTTCACATCAACCTCGTACATGAACCCAGAAACAAGGAAGTCGAACTCAAATGTAGCCAGAAACCTTCCCATCAACCTTCTGCAAAACAAAAAATAAGCCTCATTGAAATATAAAAAGATCAAGTAACAATATTATCGTAGATTCGTAACCATAATATTAAGAGACTTACCTGAAGAAGATTGATTATATTGGTAATGGCACTAGCATCCAAGGAACTAGAAAAATTGAACACATTACCACCCGAGACATTCCCAATCTTAATTCCTTTGCCAACCTATAAAAACAAGAGGAATCGTCATCAGTTAAAAAAAAACCCAATAAATGAAACAAGTACGCAAAATATAAATGAATCAACAAACCTGTTCGTAGTTCTCGGCACATTTGTCCCCACCATTTGAGGAATCCATCACATGGAAGTCAATGCCACTCACACTTTTATTCATAGTGCCTTCAACACCAATTTTAGAATCACCTCCTTTCGACGAATCAGAAACCGCGGTCTTACAATCAGATTCCTGAAAAACCACAATGGAGTAAGAAAACGAACAAAATAGAACAACATATGAAAAAAATGATTCACTCACCAACACTATTTTCGCCTTTAACTCCTCTTCCGCAAGAACTTAATGGAACTTCAACAGCCGCCCACTTTCAGAAACCACATCGGTACTAGTAATGATACGTTGGCACGCACTCATAAATGCCTTGTCAGATCCAGCACTATATTGCTTGTAGCTTTTGACATCCCTATGGCCCGTAATTCGCATTCCCTTCTCGCACGGAATGTTAGCCGCTTCCATTCTAGAAATACCCATTTGTCTTGGAGTCTTGTTAGTGATCTTCAGCCCTGAAAAAAACCGAATGAACGAATTAGCATCAAAATGTTAACGTTGGAGTAACAAAACACACGAGAATTTACCTTCAAATCAATGCCAGCTGAATGTACCAGTGTCAAGACAACCTTCCCCAAAGTGTTCTTGCCAACAGGGCGTGGTTGATACAAGATTGTATCAAATTTTTTCAACTTCATTTTGGCATTAAGAATACAGGATGAGGTTTATCGCCAAAAGCGGCATTGAGAATGTCAACTGTAGGGCGATGAGTCATCAAATTCCTCCAGGCGGCTAAAACCTTAGAGTCTGAACAAACGGCAGGCTTTCGTAATGAATGGGAAGCACAATTCGATACACTAAACTTGAAGGTTTTTGACAATATCGGTTTATACCTGAAGACATAGAAAAGTATTGCTTAATTAATTGGAACACAATAACAGCAAACAATGCAAAATGAAAAGATAACTAACCTCAAAATATCCACATGATCTTCAGTCAGAAGTTCGAATTGATCAACGTGGCAATTCCGAATCTCATCTTGCCCACGAATGAAGAAATTCCTTAATAAATACCACACAACAGTGGCATTACACCCACTCGGAGTGTTAATATCCGCGGCTTTACAATTCAGAATAAGCGCCTCCTCTGCAAGTGTCAAAAGGTCAGCAGTTTTTGCTCTAACACCAAGACCTCTCTTGAATGAGCGTTGAACAGCAGTCGTCCCGGCAATGAAAACCTTCCTATATCTCACGTCTCGAAAAATAACGAAAGGAACCTCCAATACAGAAGTCTTCAGGATCCTCTTCTCTTGTTGATGACGAATAACTCGGCCAATAGCACGCAACATAGCCTGCAACCTAAAAAAGTACATCTAACAATTAGAAAACAAAAAACAAAAAAACATACCAAGAGTCATAAACCGTATTCAAATAACAAAATCGCTTACGAGGTTGGAGGATAAAGGGACCCGTCTTGTTTGGTAACCTGCAACACAAAGTCATGCAAGAGTTGAACAAAAGCTGAAACATCAGGTAGTTCAGATAATTCGCCGATACTAAGACTTGTGGCATGTCTCATCACAGTCCTCCATTCGTCAAATGCTTTTGAAGCCCATCTTTCACTATGGGCACTCCTTCTCTCCCCACCACCAGCAACGTGATTAACTTCTTCAGAATCAAGATTACAAAATCGAGATGGTCGAGCACCACCACCATGAGACTCCTCACAAGGTTCTTCAGGAAAATCCCCATCCTTTGGTACAAACGATCCCCCCGTACCGTCTAGATCATCTTCGTCCTGATCCTTACAATTGGAAGGAGGATCGACCTCATCATCAGGCGCATCTTCCTCGTCCTCTAATTAAGCCATTAAAATTCAAACCAATCAATTGATATACAAAAGTCAAAAGGAGTACAAATGAAGCAAAATAACTATAGAAAGCAAACCTAACCCTCCTCATCTGATGAAGTTGTTAAATTCAAGTCAAGTGCATCATCGCATCCCAGCTGATTAGAGATGACAGGAAACTCTGCCTCAAAAACATCTGCAAAAATATGACTCATAATTCAGTTACAAAAAGGAATCTACACATATATGCATGTAGTAAAAGTAAAGAAAACGAGCCACATTGGCGGTTCCGACCGCAAAGTGCACAACCTACAGCACCAATATCCTCTGGAAACCAATAAAATAAAGAGCATTAATGAATATAAAAAGCAAAAAATACTGAAAACACACTCTTATGCGACAACTTGATAAGGCCAACATACCGTATGAAGATAGCCGCAAGATTTTGAAAACTATTGATCAGAATTGATTCTTTGGATATGATAAAAAGAAGTAAATCATTATGTATCAAATTTGATAAAAACAAAGATGATACACGAATGGCGCTCCCGCGCGGCGACTAGCCGGGCTACCGCCCTGCAGCCGGCTAAAGCCGGCATTTACAGTCGCATGCAGCTCACCTTGACCTCTTTGAACTGCTTCTCCAAATTCGAGTTCATTCAATCCCTTTGTCACTTTAGTTCCTTCATCCTCGAGCTACACTTCAGATTATACATTCGATTACATTCATCACACATTAGATTCTATCACGAGACATTCAAAGTACTATTTATCCACAATGAGATTAAATGCAAATCAATCTGCTATTCTATTAATATAAAAAAAGAACTAAAAATTAGGTAGAATACCTGTGTCAAGTACTCGTTTTATGACAAATTGCACAAGTCGTCAATTTCCATTTCTTCCTCTTCAGTTGCCCTCTCAATTACATTTTTAGGTGATTCTAGAATGCATTCCGGAAATTCGTCTTTGACTTTGGAAGTGTCCTTGTTTTGGTCAAGCTCTGTACCAGGTATCCAAGAATAAGATAAAAAAAATATGAATCAGTAACAAGACAAGCAAATCAAAATAAGAAACACATGAATTACAAACCTGCAATTAAAACGAACCGATACTTACTATCGTCAGTCTCGGCCTTTGGAACAACGCTGGTATGTCCAATGCCTAGGCTGAAGAGAAATGATGCAGGAGCGACATCGTAGACAATAAGATCCTTTCGCAACTCCTTCGCTTGATCAACCATTTGAACTTCCTGTTTGGCCTTCTTTGCTTCCGGTACATCATAGACGATAAGATCATTTCGCAGCTCTCCCGCTTGATCAACCATTTGAACTTCCTGTTTGGCCTTCTTTGCTTCTGGTCCAACCTTCCTCTTCGTCCTCCGTGGAAGATTAGTAATGTCCTCCATTCCTTAAATACAAATTAAGCACATAAGAAATTATAAATCTAAATTACATACATACATATAAGAACCTCTTTCATCATCTAGAATCTACACTAGATTTTAATGAAGATCAAATTAATGGAGGAATTAAGCAGTAGCACAATCACGTAGAATATGGAGCTGCAGCACCACGAATGTGGAATATGCCGCTGCAGCACCACAAACACGCACAAACAATCACTCTTACCTCTCGCGAACTCCTACTCGACACTTTCCTCTATAAGCCTACTTGACACCTGCAAAGATTGAGAACCTAAAACAAAAATATATCAGTAGAAATAAATTTGACCATACCGAACCAACGTTAATTAAGAAAAGAAATCAAACAAGATTGCAGAGGCAAAATGCATAAAAATGATTGTATACACAACAACTTCAAGTGCAGATGAGCGTGAGAAGACACAAAAATAATTGTATACGCAGTAGAGAGCGAACAACGTCAAGCGTGGATGAGCGTGAACAACGTCAAGCACAGATGAGCGTGAACAACATCAAGCGGAGATGAGCGTGAACAACGTCAAGCGCAGATGAGCGTGAGAAGACACAAAAATAATTGTATACGCAGTAGAGAGCAAACAACGTCAAGCAAATGAGTGTGAAGACAAGAAAATAATTGTATACGCAGTAGAGAGCGAACAACCACAACCGCAGATGAGCGTGAGAAGACACGATGACCGTGAGAATTCCCAAAAATGTACTTGCAGGCCATTAATGTATAGGTCGAAGATGATTTTTGCACCATCCATTGACATGATGAACATGGGTGTACAGTGGTACTACTCACTGAGATGAATTCAAACCGAGCGGCGAAACCCGGCATCGCTGCGTTAAGAAGAGAGTTTCAGCGGTCGGGTATTCGGCGGAGATACCCTCCGCGTCGGGCTACCGCCCTCCGCGTCGGGTATCTCCCCAGGCGGAATACCCTCCCGTTGGGGGCTCCTGCTATACAAAGTATGTGAGTCCATTTGTCATTGCAAAACGGTTGTTTGAGGATGTGTATAAGTTGGACTTACCACCAAAGACCAAGATTCATCCCACCTTCCATGTCTCATTGCTCAAGCCATATCACAAAGATAAAGTGAGGCCGGAACGCAAGCAAGTGTTGCGGCCTCCGCCCGAACTACTTGATGATCACTTGGAGTTTGGAGTAAAAGGCATTATGAATTGCCGGATCACCAAGAAAAAGGGCAAATAATACTTGGTGAAGAGGCGGGGGTAACATGAGAAGGAAACAACATGGGTTGAGGCCAAGTCTATGGCCAATGCAAAGGAGATGGTGGAAAGGTATGAAAGCCAACGGAGATCCAAGACACCGAGAAAGCATTGATGAGGACATCAACCTTTGAAGTGGGGGTGAATCACCACACTTGTGTACACTAGGCCTAAGTTTTGTCTAGCATTTGGTGCAAATGACACATGTTGTAGTACTTGGTTGACAATAAAGATGCTGGCAAGTTCCTTGATTGCATGATGGAAGTGAGATGAGTCCTAATCTCATTTTGGATTACTAGGTTGGTTAGAAGAGGTTGAAGGATACGTGAAGCCAATACTTAGAATGCTGCAAAACAGGGACCTTGGCTTGGGAGTTGTGAGTGGGTGAACCCCCACGACTCTTAAGCTTAGGACTTGCTCGGGCGGGAACAAGGTAGTGGCACGGGCTCATAAAAGTGCCCTTTGCGGGTTGACCATCGTCAACGCATGGCTTGATCACCCATGTCTCGGTAGAGTGAAGCAAAGGCTAGGTCGGGCGGGACTTAGCATTACCCCTAGGCGAGCAAAGTTCACCACTTCAGAGCCTAAGTGTTTGAAAAGAGGTCTTGGAGTTGCGACCAAGAAAGTGTTGGTTAGTCTTGAATTCAATTCTAAGTCATGTAAGTATGATGGGCTAGTTGAGCCTAACTTGGGGCCATTGGGGGCACTCCAAGTGAGTCTCAAAGTGGACAGGTCTAGTTTATGTGGGTCCTTCCAAAGAAAGTCCTTGGGTGGAAAGGACCATAGACCTATCGGGTGCCACCTTTGAGACTTAGCAATTTTCCAAGTAAAAGGATGCTTGGAGCATTGCGGGGCTAGCCACCTTGGAACACAGTGCAAGTGCCAAGGAGGCGGCTACCTCAAGAACTTGGTACTTCCGCCAAGGGAGATTGTCGATGAGGGCATCGACGCTGTTTGGTAGGGGTGAGTGTCACATTCCTATCCAAAAGATGCCCGAACACCATGTAGAGCCAAGAGGACCCCGGGAGTGACGCCCCGGGCTTGGCAAGAGACAAGGTGAGGTGACCAAGGAGAGTCCCGAGGAAACAGCATGCAATAGCGTTGTGCTTGGGACAAACTTGGTGGCGTGCCTTACATGGTTGCAAGCCTTGTTGATGCACGCATCCATAGGTCCAAAGAACGCGCAATTTGAAGTTGCGAGTCATGAGATATGGCTCTCCAAAGTTGGAGCGCGTTCCGGGACACTCCGGGACTTGGGAGTGTTGCCTTTCGGGACTCAATGTGTCGACTTTCGTGGAGGGCGGCATGTTGCACATAGCTGGAAAGCTAATGACAAGGGTTTTCTAGAATGCTAAGGCTCATGATGAGCAAAGCAATAGTTTAGGAGATATGGCTCCTCAAAGTGGTCGGGACTTCGATACTCGGGAATGTTGCCTCCCGGGACACCGAATGTTCAGAGGGGCATATCTTCCTCGGCACAGACCCGATTGAGGCATGTAGGTAGTCCATCCATATGTACTCAAAGAGTACATGATGAAAATGGGCTTGCACGTCCTATTTGAATACCTGAGCTAGGAGCTAGCCCGAGTAGAAGTTACGGCCCGTTTTTGAGACTAAGGCAAAAACGGGTGGTCTTCCAAAAAGAAAGTGTGTCACGGAAGGCACCTCAACACAAGAGGGGGGGCCTATCGAAGACTCCAGAGAGTACAATGAGGAGGGGTGGTCTCCCTCCTCACTTGCACATGGTGCCTTGAGGAGCCGGGGTGGCTCCAAGGGGTGAGGCTTGGGATGGGGCCTCACTCCCGCACCTTGTAGAAAATGGAGAGTGCATTGGAGCATCTCTAAACATGGGGTTGTCCTTCTCCAAGTTAGTCCCCGTGATAAGTAGTGTCGGTTCCCGGGAGTGACCGGGAATGGCTCCAGAAGGTGAGGCATGGAAAAGAAGCCTCACTCCTACACCTTGGGCATTGTGGGATGCTCTTGAGCATCCCGCAACATTGGGTTAAAAAGAGTCCCTCTCCAAAGTAGTCCCCGGGAAAACTAGTGCCGGATTCCGGGAGGATTTCCGGCAAAGTCCTGAAGGGGTTGAGAAACAAGAGTGGAAGGGGACTAGTGGGAAGTTGGACAATGGATAAGGGCGGTTAGCTCCGGGGGTGATTAGTAGCACCGTTGGCAGCTTGGTCATTTGTGGAAGGTCGCCCCGTGCCACCAAGCGGCATGCCCATGTGTTGGTGGGAGTTCTGGGTTGGCATGCCCATGTGTTGGTGGGAGTTCCGGGTATTGAGTATCCGGTAATGAATTATGGAGTCAAGATGGGTTGGACACCTTGACTTAGAATGGTGCTAATATTGTGTGTGTGGGCACATGCAAGTGTTAGCAAAATCGTGGCCGATTGCTACCAACTAAGTGAGCCGGATTCCGCTATCAAGTAAGGCTTACTAAGAAAAAAAAAATGAGTTGGAGTAAATCGGGTCGCGACAGTGATGCTGGGCCCCGCAGCCGGTGATGGTACTCCCTTAGGCGTGTGGACCGCCGTCATGAGCTTGTGTGCGATCTTGCATTTTTTAACAGGATTCGATTTTTTTGTCGGGAAGCCTCCTTCGAGTGTCGGACTTTCGTCCCCGAAAGTCTACCCGGGTCTCGAGAAATTTTGATTGATTTTGTCTCCTAATGTCTTGATTTTTGTTCGATGTGAATTGTTCGAGAAATTCCTGGATTGCAAGGCTGTGCCTGGAAGGGTGCCCGCCCCTCCCAACCCACTCTGAGCTCAGATCCCGCTGTTGGGACGCCGGTGGATGAAGGCTTTGGCTCGTCATGCTGATGTTGGGCCGCCCGCTGCTGATGATGGTACTCCCTGAGGCGTGTGGACCGCCGTCATGAGCTTCTGTGTTATCTAAAGTTTTGAACAGGAATGGTTTTGATTGTCGCGAAGCCTCCTCCGAGTGTCAGACTTTCGTCCACAAAAGTCTACCCGAGTCTCGAGAAATTTCGAACGAATTTGTTTTTAAATGTCTTGATTTTCATTCGATGTGAATTGTTTGAGAAATTCTTGGCTTGCAGGGCTGTGCCTCGAAGGGTGCCGGCCCCTCCCAACCCACGCTGAGCTCAGATTCCGCTGTTGGGACGCCGTGTGGTTGGGAGCTACAGTTTGTCATAGTGATGCTGGGCCGCCCGCTGTCGGTGATGGTACTCTTCGAGGTGGTCGGGCCGCCGTCATGAGCTTGTGTGTGTGTAATCTTGCATTTTGAACAGGAATGGATTTTTCTTTCAGGAAGCCTCCTCCGAGTCTCAGACTTTCGTCCACGAAAGTCTACCCGTGTCGTGACCCTAATTACTCCAACTCATTTTTTTTTCTTAGTAAGCCTTACTTGGTAGCGGAATCCCGGCTCACTTAGTTGGTAGCAACCGACCACGACTTTGCTAACACTTGCATGTGCCCACACACACAATGTTAGCACCATTCTAAGTCAAGGTGTCCAACCCACCTTGACTCCATAACTCATTATCCGGTACTCATTACCCGGAACTCCCACCAACACATGGCTATGCCAATCCGGAACTCCCACCAACACATGGGCATGCCAACCCGGAACTCCCACCAACACATGGGCATGCCACTTGGTGACACGGGGCGGCCTTCCACAAATGTCCAAGCTCTCAAGTGTGCTACTAATCACCCCCGGAGCTAACCGCCCTTATCCATTGTCCAACTTCCCACTAGTCCCCTTCCACTCTTGTTTCTCACCCCATTCGGGACTTTGCCGGAAATCCTCCCGGATCCCGGCACTAGTTTTCCCGGGGACTACTTTGGAGAGGGACTCTTTTTAACCCAATGTTGCGGGATGCTCAAGAGCATCCCACAATGCCCAAGGTGTAGGAGTGAGGCTTCATTTCCATGCCTCACCCTTTTGAGCCATTCCCGGTTACTCCCGGGAAGCGGCACTACTTATCACGGGGACTAACTTGGAGAAGGACAACCCCATGTTTAGAGATGCTCCAATGCACTCTCCATTTTCTACAAGGTGCGGGAGTGAGGCCCCATCCCAAGCCTCACCCCTTGGAGCCACCCCGGCTCCTCAAGACACTTTGTGCAAGTGAGGAGGGAGACCACTACTCCTCATAGTACTCTCTGGAATCTTCGGTAGGCCCCCCTTCTTGTGTTGAGGGGCATTCCGTGACACACTTTCTTTTTGGAAGACCACCCGTTTTTGCCTTAGTCTCAAAAACGGGCCGTAACTTCTACTCGGGCTAGCTCCTAGCTCAGGTATCCAAATGGGACGTGCGAGCCCATTTTCAAGATTTACTCTTTGAGTAGATATCAATGGACTACCTGCATGCCTCAATCGGGTCTGTGCCGAGGGAGATATGCACCTCTGAATATTCGGTGTCCCGGGAGGCAACATTCCCGAGTACCGAAGTCCCGACCACTTTGAGGAGCCATATCTCCTAAACTATTGCTTTGCTCATCATGAGCTTTAGCATTCTAGAAAACCCTTGTCATTAGCTTTGCAGCAACATGCAACATGCCGCCCTCCACGAAGGTCGACACATTGAGTCCCGAAAGACAACACTCCCAAGTCCCGGAGTGTCCCGGAACACGCTCCAACTTTGGGGAGCCATATCTCATGCCTTACAATTCCAAATCGCGCGTTCTTTGGACCCATGGGTGCGTGCTTAAACAAGGTTTGCAACCATGTAAGGCACCTCACCAAGTTCGTCCCGAGCACGACGCTATTGCGTGCTGTTTGCTCGGGACTCTCCTTGGTCACCTCACCTTGCCTCTTGCCAAGCCCGGGGCGTCACTCCCGGGGTCCTCTTGGCTCACCACGGTTTTTGGGCATCCTTTAGAACTGGACGTGGCAGACGTCGTGTTGCTGGAGGCTACAGCTCGTCATGGTGATGTTGTGCCGCCCGCTGTCGGTGATGGTACTCCTCGAGGTGGTGGGGCCGCTGTCATGAGCTTGTGTGTGTGTGATCTTGCGTTTTTGAATAGGAATGTTGTTATTTGCATTTAAGTGACAATTTTTGTCAAGCTTTCGGGCATTGTTGTGCTCCTGGTGATATTCGGGGTGCACTTTTTTCAAATGGGAATGACACTCTTGTTGATTAATGGAGTTGAATTGTATTCGTTTAGCTCTATGTTCATGAAGGCTCTCTTAAAGTTGCCTTTCTAATGATTATGAGTGGTATTGCAGGATCAGTTAAAGCGACATGCAGTTCATCCAGAAGAGGAATCCGATGCACATAGCAACCTCTCTACTTTGGGAGATGATGTGTTAGCTTATGTGGAGTCCCGCCGATTAGTAGTAGCTTTGACCTCGGTTCCCGGAAATCCGCCTCCTCTCACCCTTGTCAGTCACACTTCATGTGTGGACTTTGATCTGGTTGCGATTAACAAGCAAATCAAAAAGAATGATGCCAAAGCTAGACGTATCCAAGACAAAGCATTAGCTCGTAGTGCACCACGTCGTTCTCCGCGTCTTTCCGCAAAGTTACAATTTGTTTGAATGTATCCTCATAGTATATGATATGTTTATCATATGCTTACTTGTAAAGCGATTATGAAGTATTATTTATCTTATATTGTTAATTTGACACATTCTTATTCTTCTTGTGGTGTGTTGTACTTGCTTTCTGAATTGCGAGATGAATCTTGATCAAGTCGACCTTCTTCAAGATGCTGAAGATACCCGACCCCTTCTTAATCATCCACAAACGGGATCTTCCGACAGCAACGAACTGTTAATAGATAGTTACGTAACTGTTGGAGACTTGAGCAAAAGAGTACCGGAGGAGACTACATCGATTACTGATCTCCAAGCTGAAGCAACGCAAAATCAAGATGAACACGAGTATCCTTCCGAGGATGAAGACCCCCCTATGCCTGGGGGTGTCACTCTTGGAATCGTCCACATGCCTCCTCCTCTTGAAAACAAAGATCCGGATTGGAGTGCAAACGAGATGAGAATGATTCACAAAACTGATTCAATTGCGATCATCAACAGGTTGTAATACAAACCTGTAAAAAAGTCTCGCATGCTAATTCCTTTGTGTCGTCTTGTTTGTTATCCCAAGGTTCGACCTATCTCCGAACAAGACGTACGAAAATTGGAGAATGAGTTCAACAAAGGCTATCGCGAAGGGGACCGGGTCATGTACGTATCTCCCTTCGATAGGAAAGGGAGAGAGAAAATGGTTGACGCCGGAGATGCAGTGTGGACGAATCCACTATGGAAATCTGCAAATGAAGAGTTTGAGAAGACGTTGCTCTCTCATCCGGATCTTCAACACTTGAGCGATAAGTACTTTTACGTGTACGAAGGTAACCACCGTGTTACGGCGTGGATGCGTCACATTGAGAGGTACCATAAGATGGAACCTTTGTGGCACATCTCCGTGGATTGTATCATACTTGATGCACGAGGAGAGAGCAACCTCCTGCTTGACGCTATGAATGACATAAATTGGTGAGTAATTGTTTGATTTTTTCTATTTGCCCTATTTGTATTTTGATTAACTTCAATGTTTCTCATGTTTGATTTCGCTCGGCAGGTCAACTGAACATGACCATGTCGAAGACGGGTTGTGTGCAAAATTGCAGCGCATGAGGTTGTTCGGTAAACTGAAACTTGAGGATTTTAAGGATCTGATATCTCCAGAGGATTACAGAATATGCAAGAATGCCAAAGCCAAAAAAGATACTTGGTATCTCGTAACAATTGACATTTTCGTAAAATTCTTATATGCGGTAAGTTGAGTGGAATGTGTTTGTAATGTGATTCTTTATATTCTGTATTTTTCACTTTATTAATCCGTCTTATATTATGTACAGAGGAGGTTAGCAAAGGCTTCAGATGACGCAGAGACGAATTACTACGCTACCGTCCCAAAGGAGAAACAAACAGGACCCGGAGTATGGAGTGCCGTGGATAATGCGATCAAAGCAGAAATTAAAGCCATTCGCGGCAAAAACTTCGACAAGATGGTCGCTGTGGCAAACCACAAACTTGGGAAAGTATTTGCGAAGGAGGTAAAAATTGCACCCCTTTCAAGTTTTGTATGACTTTATTTGTAGTCATGTTTTATAACTTGATTCTTACTTATAACTTACATGTGCAGATTTATTCCCATTACAGTAAGAACATGAAACCCGATATGACAATCGATCGCTTACAAATGGTAGCTACTACCAATGTTCATTGCGATTTCAAGGGAAAGTGGCTCCAATGGTGGAACTCATCAGACGATGTTCGACGATCTTTTCGCTTCCCAAATGAACGTCCAATGAAAGATAAAGCTCTGGTGGCATTTCTGCATCGTGCATCTCTTTGGGCACAGGTATCTTAAATAATCGTTACGTGTTGTTAAAGTTAGAGTTCATATGGTATTTTCATCATTAACATGTTTTTTTTTTTCTCCAGCTCGAGCAATCACTTGAAAGTGAATAGCAGAAACTGATTGACAACGAAAACCTCAACATTGAGTGGTCTAGTGTTGTCCTAAAGCCATCTGAATATGTGGAGAAGTGGAGGTTGCTTTTATGGGAGAAGGCATTCAACAACTACCTTGGTCCTAACGCCAGCCCTAAGTTCATCAAAGGCTCGGATATTCAAAAAATTACAGGGGGCAAAGTTACAATTGAGCGGCTTTTATTCCGGTATGTTTCTAATTTTCAATACAATTTTAAGAAAATGGTATAACTTGTTCAATTTTCACAATTTAATTTGATTAATTTTTTTGTAGGTACTTAAAACAGGAGCTTGTTGCGAAGGGAGCATTAGCTTCGTGCTCCATTCCAATGGGATTCGAGGACGTTTCAGTGACGAATGATCCCCGCAGCTTTTTCTCCACAGCCCAACAAGAGCGGTTTACAAACTCCCAATTGACGACCGGTGGATGGTTCCTTGAGTGCGACGACATCTACGTGCACAAGAAGGAGAAGCATCTTCTTCGAAACCTCGCTTCAAACCCAGCTGACTCTGCACCAATGGAAATTGACGCCGATGACGATGACGACCTCTCCATTTTATCCAAGGTTGTCATACCGGGCGGGCACCCCGCCCGCCCGTCCGTCCGCCTTCTCCGTCCGATAGAGCTCTCGCTCGCCCGATACGATCAAACCTCTGTTGACTTTTAATTTAGGTAAAAAAACGAGGACGTGGCAAGGATTTGGGTAAAAACCAAGCCACTTGGCCGCCACGTATGCGCCATGTAGGCTTAGGACAGGGCGGGTGAAAAGGGTTAGGGGCGGGTGAGGGGGGGCCAAGGCGGGGGAGGGGGGGGCAGGGCGGGGGAGGGAAGGGGCAGGGGCAGGGGCAGGGGCAGGGGCAGGGGTAGGGGCAGGGGGAGGGATAGGGGTAGGGGGAGGGGTAGGGGGAGGGGGAGGGGGAGGGGGGAGGCCGGGTTGGGCCCACCCTTCTTTTCCTTTTTCAAACTCCAAGTGCCTCCACTCCCCTCCTCTATAAAAGCCAAGTTGATTCATTCTTCACCTCACTCCTCTAGTTGCCAAAAACTACTTTTTCATTGAGTTAGTGTGGGCACTTGGTGGAGTGTTTTTTCAGCACGAGGGAGGAGTTTTTGTCGTTTTTTTCTCAGATTCGAAATAGTGGGAGCCAAGGTTCGAGTATGCGACACAGAAATCAAGATTTGGAAACCACCCTTGACCGTCGTGAAGAAACAGAGGAAATTCCAAAGGAGACAGAATCTACAAACCCTTCTTCATCGGGATCACGGAAAAGAAAGGGAAAAAAGAAAAAAAGTAAAGGGTCGAAAAAAAACAATTCGATCTTGCCACAGGAGGAAGAGACACCACTTATGCCAACCGAGGAGTATCTCAAATTTGCTCGACGGAGTGGTATACATTTCTATGAGATACGAACTATGGCAGATTTGCATAGGTCTTACCTTGGGGCGAATGAGGAAGGATTTAACAATTTGTATCACGATCTTCACCAATACCTGGAGCGTTGTTTTGAAAACAATTAAGAACTTTGTGAGTGGACCAACTTCTACGACCACGGTGCATGGTTGGACCTCAGATTGGTAGAGTTGACTACCAACACCGTAGACGCCTGGACGTATATTTCGGGGAAGAAATTGACAGACAAGAGCAAATGGACAAATGAAGATGACGAACTAGTTTCAAAGCTAGATTTAGTGAAAAGTTTTTGTCAATCCTTTTCGAAAGCTCGTAGGAAGAGGAATGAGAGATGGAAATTAAAAGCCGAGGATGTTGTTATGTCTCATTGCAACAGTGGAACTTTCAAGTGGCTAGAATCAACCGTTACCGTGGTATCTATGCCAGGACAACGTATCCAAGGTGGATATGGGAAGGTTACTAAGGTGGTGCTTACAAAACTTCAACATATTTCTGTTTGGATTCCATTCGTGCATAAACAATTGACGAACGTGAAGAACGAGAGGGAGAAGCGGATGGCAATCGTAAATGAGGCGGGTGGATGTCCTGTAAAGCACCCTGGAATCATCAGACTATCGTACTTGCATCCTAAAACAATGGATGGATTTTCGCTATGGTGGAACGGTGGTAGCTTCAAAGATTTTGACATCCATATCAATCAGAAAATCCCAAATCACTTGGAATACGACGACATTCCAAAAGAGCAAAACTCAGGGCTATCCGATATACAACTACGTTGGGTTGTAACATTCCGTAAACGACGACTTGACTTGGCATTGTCGTTGCTTGTCATTGTAGAAAAGTGTCATGAACACAATTATCTACACAACGACATTACTCCAACCAATGTTCTATTGCATTTCGATGATTGGAAACCAGATACGGTTTACATCGGGCTTTGTGATTGGGGGATTTCAAGTCGAGTGGTGGAACAAGCGCCATCCAAGTATGGATTTGCGAAGCAAGAGATGTTGGATGAAGAACGCAAATGGCGAAAATTTGTGGCACCGGAATTATGGTTTTTGTATGGTCCACGCGGGTCTGACAATCCCCTTGAGTTTATGGAATGCAAACACATATATTCCAAGGCAGCCGATGCATTCTCCGCCAGGTGGTTAGCACAACACATTTGGCAAGAAGAGTACGATATAAAGTACTTTTCGCCACACCGCACAGACCGCGCCATGAATCACGAGTACCTCAAGTTCAAATTAAAAGGCCTCCAGGACCCAAATGTGTCCAAAAGGTTGACCGTGTCCGATGTTAAAGAGGCCTTGGAAAAGTATGCATTTAATTGGACCATGCCCATGTGTTGTTTCCGTACTTCAGCTATTTAGTTTAGCGGTCCCGAAAGTTAGCGTGTGCCTATTGTATGTAGAAGGATTGCACGGATAATTACAATACTATATGTACTTCCAATTGTGCACATACATTATAATATACGCAACAACTTCTCTAATTCGATGCATTTGTACATCTTCGTATGACATATTCAATTGCATTGTTTTGAGTTGGGTGCACATATTTATTGGTTCCATACCTTGCCAAATACCACTCAACCTAAACATGAATCGATTTGTAAACACCACGAAAAAAAATATTTAGAAAATCAAATTTTTTTTTAAAAAAATTTAAACAAAAAGTAAAAAAAAAGTAAAAAAATAATACAAAATAAATAAAGAACGCCGCTAACCCCCTTACCCTTAATCCCTCTCCTAACCCCTCTACATTGCCCCTACCCCTTCTACTCCCGCCCCTAACCTCCCCCCCCCTTTCCCCCGCCCCTAAAAAAAATTTTAAAAATCTTTTTAAAAAAAATAAAAAAAAAAATTAAAAAAAATTTAAAAAATTTAAAAAAAAGTTTAAAAAAAATTAAAAATAAAGCAACCCCCCCCCCTTACCCCTCTAAATCCCCCCCCAACCCCTAACCCCCCCCCTCTAACCCCCCCAACTCCTAACCCCCACCTCTAACCCCCAACCCTCCCTCTAACCCCCAACCCCCCCCTCTAACCCCCCCAACCCCCCCAACCCCTACCCCCCCTCCCCCGCCCTGGCCCCCATCTCGGCCGAGTCACCCGCCCCGCCTTGGGGAATCCGCCCTGGCTTGGTGCTAGGGTCGGTTGGGGGGGGGGGTCCAACCACTATATAAGAGGTGGACTCCTCCATTGTAACCCGCCCTTCCTAGCTCTCAAGATCCACTTCTCTTTGTGAGGGTTGGATTGGGGATTGGGGAAAGGCGTTTGAGCACATTTGGAGGAGATTTTCGAATTTCTTTTCTACAACGATGGCGACACCAGGTGCGATCCGCAAGGAAGAAAAAGAGAAAGAACGAGTGCGACAAGGAAAACAGCAGCGGGCCCGTCTTCACGTGTTAAATAATCCGTTAAAATTGGCATTCAGAGGCTGGGAAGATGTAGCTGACCAATGGGATTTTGACCATGCAAAGCAATACATTGAGTGGTGCCACATCGACAAATCCTTCCAGCCTGAACGCCATGTTTTACACTTGAGAAGCAACAAGGCCAATTTGCGCTACTGCACCAACCCGGAGTTCCTTTCCCGATGTCTTCAAATTTATCAACTCCTTTACGCCACGAAGTCACCAAACAAGAACCAGGTCGGGTTATATTTAGTGCGCGGCATTCATGTGGAGATCATTTTAAAGAAGAGGTTCGATTGGTCTACTGTGAAGGGTTTAGAAGGCAAGGCTCGAGCACCACGAGTACAAAATGGTTTCCCTGGCTTTGGAACTTGGGCAGTAGAGGATCCTGGGTGGTTTCCCTTGGCCGACAGACCTACGGAAATAGACCCCCATAACCATATGTCTGACTCTCCGCCTGATTCCGACTTCGATGGCTCTCACGAGATAGTTTTACCTCGACGCAAAACGATGGAAAGGAATAAGCGGAAGAGGCTGGCTTGATCATTAGAGCCTATGCGCATGGCTTCATTGGCCCAAGTAAGACAACCAGTTCCGATGCAGCTACTTCCCAACATAGTAGATGTGGAGATGGTTCCTACAATTGGGGGAAACATTGAGCCCCAAGAAGTGGAGGTTGTTGTGGCTGGTGGCGTGCCGGATGAAATTCCACCGGTAGATTTGTCTGTCGAGATGGAGCATTTTGATACAAGAGAAGGTCAGATTCAGCAATTGATGGCAGAAAATCAACGCTTGAAGGAAGAGAATCAGCGGCTGAAAGAGGACATGCGGAGAGCTAGCGACGAGATCTCATCCAAGCAAAGACGTATCATGGAGCTTGAGGGGGCCATGGCAAAGGGGAAGGGGGCCTCTACATCACAAACACGACCTAGTACATCAACTAGTCCGAACGGATTGGTCATAGGAAGTGTACTTGACTCCTTGGCATTCGATAATGCAGATTTCAACGAAGGATTAGGCTCGCCTGCAACACCCCTTGAAGTTGATTTGGTAGATGTTCGACCAGATAATGAGGTATTAGGCTTGTCTGCAACACCCCTTGAAGTTGATTTGGTAGATGTTCGACGAGATAATGAAGTCTTGAAGAGTCGAATGAATCAGATGGCTGAGCAATACTACCAGTGGAAGTTGACATGCATTTTATCCGTCGCCAAGGGTGACCAAATAGCTGAGGAGTTGAGGAAGATCGATAGGACATGGAAGGATCATAATCAAGAGCGGGTATTTGGTTTGACATCATGGGCAATTGTAGACGAGATGTTTCCGGACGAATTGCCAAAAAAACCGGATGGAACAACTGACTGGGCCCAGTGCGAGTGGGATTATGAAAACACGATGAACATCAAGAAAGCAGCCAAATTGTGGCCAACACTAGCAACGTTCGTGACGAATAGTGAAAATTGTGCGATGTGTTGCAACCCATTTGGACCTGAAGGAGGATTTTGTGTAGGCACTTGTCGCCACGTGTTTCATCCGATTTGCCTGATTGGCTTCATGGTTGTTCGACGACGATGTCCGCTATGTAAATCTCTCTTCCACAAGCGCTTGTACAACCTTTTTGGATTAGAGGATTACATGCCACCGCATTGGGAGTATAATGAAACCAATGCCCCTAAACACAAAGGGAAATGGGGAGAAGACTTGGTATGGAGTTGGAAATTGTCTTGCACTTCTATAGAGAAGCAGTTGGGCGCCCTGGAATTCGGCTGGGAAAGGAATCTGGAGGCAATTACGAGGGCCTGCCATCATTTAATTCCATCAAATGTCTCAAATGCCAATGGCAAGCGAAACTTCTTCTACCAGGTTTACAACGGGTATTGGGACGAAGCGCACAAGGAGTTTCGATTTGAGATTCATCCAGGAGGGCTTAAATGGAAGTCCGATGGAATGATGTATTCGTCGGAAGAGCGTTCCGACCGCGATTACGAGATGAATTGGGCAACGGATGAACCGGATGGACAGACCTTTTACACCACCGAAGCATTGATTTTCTGATGGAACAACATAGTCCCCAAACCGGACGCATGCTTCGAGCCATGCAACAATCGCAATTCCTGAGGGATATTCTTGAAGAAGACGGGCCTGCGAGGAGGACTCGATCAGCTATTTGTAGACTTCGATTGGGCGGGGGTGAAGATTTGCCGGATGGTACGAATGATGCCGAGGCCGGCCCAAGCGGTGCAGCAATGGACGAGAACTAATTGTCGATTTTCGTAGTTGTGTAGCAACGAAGATATACTTCTCTTTTTCTATATCGTTAAACACTACTGAAATACATATGCTTTTCTTTTGCAAACTTGTTGGCACACTCTATGCATGTGTTTATAATCATATGATCATGTGAATGCTAATTATCATGGTGTCATTGTATGGTTAGCTTGATAAATAGTTAAGGGAGAAAAAAATTATTTTAAATCTTGAATCCATATCTAATAAATTTCTTATGAACATGATAGGACAATAAAAAAATAAACATACCGCTAGCGAATGTCAATCCAAAGTGAGGGGGGGGAGAGGTGAAGTGAGGGGGGTGAGGGGAAGGTGAGGGTTAGGGGGGGGCGGGTAAGGGGGGTGGAGAGGGGAGGAGAAGAGAAGAAAGGGAGGAGTGGGGAGAGAAGGGGAGGGAAGAGGAGAGAAGGGGAGGGAAGAGGAGAGAAGGGGAGGAAGTGGAAGAGGAGTGGAATGATGGTCAATCCAATCATTGGAAATCCAAACATTCCCTCACTTTATCCGGGATACTCCAAATCCCGGCTTTAATGAGGGAATGTTTGGATTTGTTTGTCCCATGAATTATGCTTGTTTGCAAAACACAAGATTGGTGAGAGAGATGGCAAATTTTTTTCAAAAAACTACGTGGGGTGGGTGAGAGGGAAGGGGCGGATTACGGGGGGGAGGGGCGGGTAGCATGGAGGGTAGGGCGGGTACCGGGGGGGGTAGGACGGGCAGATGGGGGGGTAGGGCGGGTATCGGGGGGTAGGGCGGAGATGGTAAAGGGGAATGAGGGGAGTGAGGGTGAGGGGGTGAGGGAAGTGAGGATGAGGGGGTGAGGGAAGTGAGGGTGAGTGGTGTGAGGGGGGGGGTGAAGATGAGGGGGGGGTGAAGATGAGAGGGGGGGGTGAGGATGAGGGGGGGGAGTGAGGATGAGGGGGGTGAGGGGATAGAAGAGGAGGGAAGGGAAGGCATACTCAATACAATCGTAGAAAAGTCAAACATTTCCCCCACTATATGCGAGAAAGTCCAAATCTCGGCTATAGTGAGGAATGTTCGGACTTCATTACCTTAAAAATACCCGGTAGGTGGAAGAAGGAGTCAAGGGAGGATCCAAGGAAAGAGAGAAATGAAGTTTCCGTTGTCGGTAGAGAGAATTAGCCTTAGGAAAACTCTGGGTTTCTAGCTGCCCCTAAGTCAGTGGAGAAATAGGAGAAGTAATTAAACTATGTTAAAAGAGTTATCTTAAACAATACATAATCACTCCCAGATATAAGTTAAAAGATTAGTTTAGAAGTCATAAGTAAAAATCTAATTCACATTAGGGTAACATAATTAATTAGAAGTACTTAAACAAGGATGAGTTAAACTAAATACGATTAATTAAAATTTGTAATCTTAATTAGTCTCTAACCTTAATTAAGTTAATTAAACAAAGTTAAAGTTAATTAATTAAAATTAGTATTAAACAAACATGATTAAGGTAATTATTTCTAATTACCCTTAACCCCTTAAGGTCCTTACCCTTAGATACCCTGCCCCTTTTATACCCTCTTCTATAAGACCCTTATCCTAGATATACCCTTGGTATACCCTTTGTTAGTTTAAGTAAACTCTAACCGTGATTTTCCTCTTACTTTGGTTAATCACTACACCTTCATACGAAATTAGAATCAAGCAAGCAATATGTTGATAGAAAGCTACTAAAACATACTACAAGCATACCAAATCTCAAGTCATGAAGGTTATCACACAAAACTCTATAGACACTAGAAGTTAGGCAATCGAATTTTCAAGGCAGCAGACCTTTCTTCACTAAAAAGAAATGCCAACTACACTCAAAAGCTCCAAAGTTAGTGCGTGATAGCTCTATAGAAAGCTAACAAGTTATATTACAAACCCTCTGAATCTCAATCTCAGAAAGATCACACAAAAGTTATGAGGTCAAATCAAAAACCGTCATCTCAAAACCGCTCCCATGTTAACCCTTAAACGCCCTTGGGGTCTAAAACGGGCAGCCCAAAATTGGATCACAGCATCTTTTGGACTTGGGCATCATGAATAGTGCACTTTTTGAACTTTGGCATCATGAATGGACCAATCAATGATGAGCTTGCAACCTCCTACAAGGTTATGTACCACCCCAACCTACCTACCACAATCCTTTCAAAGCACAAAATCATTCATACAAATTGTGATTTGTATTGTGAAAATTCACTTTTTGAATGCATCAGAAGAAGGTGAACAGTTTGACATCAAAATATAAGTGAAACGTTGAGTACAATGAGAGCTACAGGGAAGATTCTGTTGGAATCAAGCCCCTCGGGCTTGCTCGGGCGTTTAAGGGTTAAGAGAGGAAGAAACCCTCTCTACTTCAAATCGGCACCACGGCCTCATACTATCTTCAAATCACACACTTGATAGCTTTTTATAAACAAGACCTCAAGATGCACAAACCCTCCAAATATCACACTTAGAAACGGTTTTTACAAAACGTAGTGACTCCTCGAAGTCACGGTAATCAAAAATACATGGCAGCAGACCTTTTTGTACTCAAAAAGGTGTTGCTCCTTCACTACAACTCATCTCACCACGCTTGATAGGTTTTTACAAAGCTCATGACAACATCTACAGCATACTCAAAGCTCATCTCCAAACTCCAAAAAACACAATGTCCACCTCTCTCAAAATCCGCTCACTACACTAAGGGGAGGAAGAAGAAGAAGGGGACCACCTAGGCCCCATGCCATGCCCATATGGCATCTCCTATACCATTGGGCTTGCATCGTCAACCTCATCTACTCCCTTATCAACTTCTATTACTCTTATACAACTATTCTATCACTTATTTTTACATTCTACCGACCCAGTTATCAATCCAAAGATTGGATTTTGACTGAGAGTAATAATATTCACTAACATTCTATTAAAACCAACATCAAATAACTCCATCTAATGAAAACTCACTCCATCAAGTCATTTAAGACTTAAAGATATCCCGATGGCGTAATAAATCTGTCGCGGCTTCAAATATAATCGCCAAGTTGCGGACTTGGTTGGTTGGCTTGATAAGTCAATGTCGCATTCTGTCGGTCCGGGTTCGAATCCCGCTGAACTCGTTGAGCGACATTATCGGCTCGCGACTTGGCTCTGCTAGCGAGACTAAAAAGCAGGAAATAATGCCACCAATCGGCGCTCCTACCTCCAGACTGTGACAAGATGCAGTGCCTCCAAGATACAGGCCTGTCACGAAGAATTTATTATCCATTCTTCTAAGCCTATATTGTGGTTCTCACCACAAAACATATTTTTAATCTATTAATACACTCATATATTTACCACATACCAGGTACATGGAAAACTATGAGGTTATCAACTTATATTAGTTTTTTACAACATGTAACTGATATCATCACGACACCGTCTTTCCCCCTCTTATTCAAAATTGCCCCACTACAAACCAATTCCCCCCTCTATTTCAAAGTCGAGCTACCACGTCCCAAAAAAAATGATATTCTTAAAATGTGTGCTATTTTTTTCCAATCCCACCTTCTATTAGGTTTAATACATTTTTCTTCCCAATGCTAAATTACAAATAAATTTATCATCCTAATGGTTTAATCATATATTTGATTTTACGCTCACAATTTATATTAAGAATAAAGAATGTACTGGTGGGTGGTATTATGTTTATTTGATTCTTCTTCCCAATATTATATTACAAATAAATTTATCATCTTAATGGTTTAATCATATATTTGATTTTACGATCACAATTTATATTACGACTAGAGAATATACAATTTATATTAAGACTAGAAAATATACGGGTGGGTAGTGTTATGTTTATTTCAATCTTCTTCCCAATATTATATTACAAGTAAATTTATCATCCTAATGGTTTAATCATATATTTGATTTTACGATCACAATTTATATTAAGACTAGAAAATATACTAGGTAGTGTTATGTTTATTTCATCCTTCTTCAAATAACATTTTATTATAAAAAATTAAAAAAATTAAAACAACATTTAAAAAACGCAGCACGTGTCCTTACTCCCTCTCCTATCCCACCTCCCACCCCCTTTCCCCCTCCCCTACCCCCCCTTTCCCCCCTCCCCCTACCCCCCCTTATCCCTCCCTCTACCCCCCTTTATCCCTCCCCCTACCCCCCCCCTTATCCTTCCCCTTACCCCCCCCTTATCCCTCCCCCTACCCCCCCTTATCCCTCCCCCTACCCCCCCCGTATCCCTCCCTCTACCCCCTCCTATCCCTCCCTCTATCCCCCTATCCCTCCCTCTACCCCCCTATCCCTCCCTCTACCCCCTCTATCCCTCCCCCTACCCTCCCTATCCCTCCTCCTACCCCCCTTCCCCTATCACCCCTTCCCCCCCCCCCCCTTCCCCGCCCCCTTCCTCCGCCCCCCCCCCCCCTCCTCTACCCCCCCCTACTCCCCTACGCCCTCTTCCCCGCCCCCGTAACCCACCCCTCCCCTCCGTAACCCGCCCCTCCCCTCGTAACCCGCCCCTCCTCCCCGTAACCCGCCCCTACCCCCATTGAAATCCCCATCTTCCCAACCATGTACCATGGGGGTCCAACCACTATATAAGAGGCGAACTTCTCATTTGTAACCCGCCCCTCCTAGCTCTCAGGATCCACTTCTCTTCGTGAGGGTTGGATTGGGGATTGGGGAAGGGCGTTTCAACACATTGGGAGGAGGTTTTCAATTTTTTTTTCCACAACGATGGCAACCAGGCGCTAGGCAATGCAATGGAGGTAATGTCAAAATTGGTTCAGGCAAGAGAATAGAGCAAAGAATTATTAAGAGGGTTTACATGATATACCAAATTGGCCACTAGAGCCTTCATCCTTTAGGCTCGAATGCGATGGGAAGCCAACAAAGGACAACAAGAGAGTGGAATTTGTAGTATGAATTTCATGATGATGGGAACATTACTTGTGTTTTTTGCAACACAACATTCACCTACAAACGAATTCGAGCATTCATGCACCTAGGCTACATGCCGAAATCCGAGAAGAGTGTGTGTTCCCTTGTACCGCATCGTGTTCGCAGCAGGTTTACAAATTGTGGGGGCATAGTTCCCGCCAGAATTAGTGATGAAGACATGCACGGTGGAGATTCTACTACAGATGGTCCCTCCAAGGGAATTCCTAGTGGTTCTTCATTCCATGTAGATGTTGATACAAACACAGGGGTTGGAGTGAGGGGTGGAAGTCCTCACAGAGGAGGCCGGGATGCGTGCGTGGTAGAGGGACGTGAGAATCCACACTCCATGTCAGCTACCCGAGGCGCATCAAATTCTACGAGGTCCATAGCAGTACGCCAACGTAGCATGGAGGAATCTTTGAACACCACGAAGAGAAGAGAATTGGATGAAAAGTGGACAGATTGTTTCTATAACGCAAATATCCCATTCAACGTGGCCAGAAACCCGTTTTTTATTGAAGCGGTTTAGCAACTTCCAAGGCGAGGTTTGACTATGTTCCTCCATCTTATCACCAATTCAGGACTAATCTCATGGAACCCAGCAGATTGCGAGTCGAGAAGGAGATTGAGTCAAGAACCGGATTTGCAAAATCCGCGTATGGGGTGTCCATATGCACCGATGGTTGGGACGATGTTAATCGTAGGCCCCTCATGAATGTGATGATGACGTGCCCACCTGGAGATGTATTTCTAGGAAGCATTGACACCACTGGGCAAACAAATCTGCGACGTATATAGCAGACAAACTCAAAGTATTCATTGAGAAGGTGGGACCTAAGAATGTGACTGCAGTGTGTACGGATAACGCTGCAAACATGCTTGGAGCAATGAAATGTATCATCGAGGAGTATCCATGGATTTTCTCGCAAGGATGCATGGCTCATGCTTTGGATCTCCTATTGGAAGATTGGGCAAAAATCGACATCTTCAAGGACCTTATCAAGAGGGCAAGAAAGTTGTGCCATTATATTAGGAACCATCATGAAACAATGGCAACATTTTGTGAATTGAGTCCTAAACTCTCAATTCTGGTGCCGGGAGAGACGCGCTTTGCATGCAATATGTTGATGATGGACCGACTCGTCAAACTCAAGCCTGTCCTAGAGGCACTGAAAGACCATCCCCGAGTTCAGAACTATACCAATACCTTGAGGGACAAAATGGGAGGGGAGCGGGCAGCCACCGCCTGGCGCAATATTGTGCGCACCATTGAGGATGGGGCCCTCTGGCAGCGGTGTAAGAATTTCATTTACATGACGCAGGAGGTTTTGAAAGCATTACACGTGTTTGATGGCCGAGAACCCGCAATGGGTAAGGCATGGCTCATACTACAAGGATTGCATCAACATGCGACTTCATTCAGGGATCTACCATTTAGCGTTCGACGAGATATTGCAACAATATTGGAGGATTCATTCAAAGCGAGGAGGACCATGTGTTTTACGGATCTTCACTACGCAGCTGCCCTCTTGAATCCATATCTCAAGGAGAATGCAGCGCTAAAGCAAGATGGCGTAGCCCTCCGTGCGCTATATCGTGTAATTCAGAAATTAAAAGACGTGGTGGGTGTGAAGTATGAAGACGTCATGTCCGAATTACAAGAGTATGACGAAGGTACAGGGCCATATAGCCCGGATATTGCCTTCAACATCCGTGCAATGAACATGCTCCCCCATCAATGGTGGTATAGGATTGGAGATGAGTACCTTTCCAAAATAGCGGTTCGTTTATTGTCTCTCACATGTTCAGCTAGTTCATGTGAGCGTAATTGGAGTGCTTACTCATTTGTGCACAATAAGAGCCGAAATCGGTTAGGCCCAGAAAAGGCAGAGACATTAATGTATATCTATACCAATGGCCGTGTATTACAGAAAAGACCAGGGCCCGAACCACTTCGCTGGTATGAAGACAAAGCCAACTCAGAGGATTCATACCCAGATGCCCTCGGCCCAGTTCCGGTAGATGAGCCCAACCGAGAGTTCCTAGAAGAGGAGGACGATAGTGACATGGAAGCCAATTGGGAAGGTAGAGAGTACCGACAAAATCCAGATCTCTGGGCTGAAGGTGCGGACCTTCTAGGGGAGAGTAGGGAATATTACGGTGAAGACGATGCAATGGACGATGACCAAGAGCCAATCCGTTGGGGTGCTGGAGCATGGAGTACAAGTCCTACTCGTCGCATTCCATCGCCAGACAATCGCCCTGATGTCGGCATCAATCAAGCGCGGATTACAGTATCGGATTCGGAAAACAAAGATTCAGATCATGGGCTAAATCGTGAATCAAATCAAACCATACCCGCTCATGATGTTAACTACAACCACCCCTCTTTCGGAACCAATGAGGACAATGAGCAGAACGAGGAAGAAGATGGCACAATTGGTACTATTGGAACTCCCAATACCTATACAACAATTGTGGATCGTTTTGAAGATGTTGCCCCGCGAGAAGTGGGAAATAGCCCAAATGCATCAAGATTGGGAGAGATTGGGAGAACTATTACACCCGTTGTTGCGCCCCAATGTCTTGATCCGAATATCAGTAGGATTCACGATGCATTCGAATTCACCGATGATGTTGACCCTGTGCACGCGGATATTCCGGTCGCCAGAACAGTCTCTGGGCTAAATACACCTACACCAAATACTAGTGGAGGAGCAACAAATGCTAGTGGAAGAGCTTCCCAATCTGATGGGTTCCGTGGGAGTCCTCGGGTGAAAGCACACTAGAGTGGATCAGTTTTGGCAGAAATGGGGAATTTAATAAAACATTGTAAAAAAGTTTTTTAATACTTTGGTTGGTTGGTGGAAGAAGCTAAGAAAATTCTACAAGTGGGCATATTTTTTATTGCTTAGATCCTTCTAGAAGGGGTTTTTACAAATACTAAACTTTAAAAGGTGGTACATTGTGCTTCTGTAATTTCATCTAAACCTGACTTTAGAATTATTTCAAAAAAGAATTAAAAAGTAAAATAATTAGGCCCACCTCTAGAATCTTGTTCACTTCCTCCATCAACCAACCAAAGTGTTAAAAATCTTTTTTACAACTTTTTATAAAATTCCTCGTCTTTTGTGAATTTTAGTGAATAAATCTAAATATAGATTAGACATGCAAAATTGCCATTGGACCCTAGTATGGATTAGTAATGTCAATCATTAAATAATATTCATATATGTAATTTTCTTCATTTACATAAGCTTAAAATAATTTAGTTCGTCAAGTGTGACATTGTGACATCAAAAGTGATCCACCCTAGTGTGCTTCCACCCCCTCCTATTATCCCTAGGCCCGCTATCCATCATCCAATGGGACAATACCACCAAGCACGTGGAAGAAACGGAGCTAGAGGACGTGGGGGAACTAACACTCCTAGCGGAAACATAGACCGCAGAGGGTTTGGGGGCTCAACATCCACTACATTGGATGTTGGCGATGTCTACAGGGGGACAGAATGTTGGCGATGTCTTGTCTTCCAGGCCAAGCAGACGTTCTTCATTAGGAATAGGGGGGAGGAACCCAAACACGGTAATTGAACCATTCGTGGACACATATGTTCCTGGTCGCACTTCATCAACACCAGCTTTTGTTGTTCCTAGAGGACCGCCGGTGAATTCGGATGGGGAGTGTCCCAGAGCAAAGAGACACAAGGTTATTAGACTTGAGGAAAACCTATACAGCGAAAAAATAGCCCTTCTTCGCAATGAGTCTACTTATTCTTCAAGTGGTAGCGACGACGACGATGATATTGAACGTGGCAACAACGACGACGACTACGATGATGGTGACCCACAGTGCGATGAGGCGCCTGATGATGATGATGTTGTTATCCAAGACCTTATCCGAGATCCCAACATGGAGGGTACATCCACTGAAAGGGTGCGGCGATCAAATTGTTTTAATAAGTAGAACGGACTTATATTATCTATTTGGGTATTTTAGAACTTCTCATCATTATTGTAGTCATTTATTAGACACTATTAATAGTCTATTATAGTGCATAAGTCTATTGAAAAAGAAAAAAAAAATAGAGAAGTTCAGATTATGTGTTGGGGGAATATATATAATTTCCTTATATCTACGTTGTATCGTTATTCACTATGAATTATATTATATCATATTATTATTCATGCTTTCTACATTTTACTACATTACATTTGCCTTATGTATGAAAAATAAGGCAATTTCTCTTATTCAATGCATGTGTACTTAGTCCTATGACATATTTAATTGCATTGTTTTTATTTGGGTGCACATATTTACTTATTCCCACTCCTCCTCACTCTTCCAACCGCTCATATGCATACCTTGCCAAATACCACTCAACCTATGCATGAATCAATTTGTAAATACTACGATATTTCAATTTAAAAAAATTCTCGAAAAAAAAATTCAAGAAAATTTTTTTAAAAAATAAATAAAAACGCATCAACCCCCCTTACTCCCCCCTAACCCACCTTACCCCCTTACCCCCTTACCCCCCCTTCCCAACCCCTAACCCCCCCTCCCCCGCCCTACCCCCTCGTACCCCGCCCTACCCCCTCGTACCCCGCCCTACCCCCCTCCCCCGCCCTACCCCCTCGTACCCCGCCCTACCCCCCTCTCCCGCCCTGCCCCCCTCCTCCCCCGCCCTACCTCCCCCCTCCCCCGCCCTGCCCCCCCCCACCCCCGCCCCTTTTGACCCCTCACCCGCCTCCTCAAAAGTTCACCCGCCCTAACAAAAGTTCACCCGCCATGGAACATTTTCACCCGCCTCGACGCCACGATGGACTTACACGTCTCATACTACGTGGCTTTATACTTCAAAGTTTCTTACCCATGAAAAAATTACACGCCCCCTTCAAACAAGGTGGGCGGGTACGCCTATTCGTCCGGGACAACTCGTACGGCCGTTTTGTCCGCCCGATTGCCTCAACACGCCCGATATGACAACCTTGATTTTACCAGACGCACCTGATCCAATCTCTTCTCCTTCTTCACCAGTTGCAGTGCCCAAGTCTCGTGCAAATAGAAAGCGACGCAACGCTGTTGCAGAGCATGTTGTAGATCTTGAGCAAAAATCCGAAGAAACTGCTCCCCTCCCAGAAAACATTGCAGGGCCAGAAGATGCTGATCTGACTCAGGCTTCAGAAGGTGCGACAAACAATGCAAATCGACGCGGTGCAAGATTGACTCAACATTCTACAGGTGGACTTACGAATGATGGGTCCCCACCTCAATCATTCACCGTTGACCACAACTCGCAGCAGTCCCCACGTCGCCTTAGCCAGCCAATTTTTGCCAAACGCCCTCTTCTGAAACCCAATCACATTGGTAGCAGCTCGTCGTCGAAAATGTCTGTCACTCTGCCAATGTATCTCGAGAAGGGCAACATTGGAGAATTGGTTCATTAGTCGTCGAAGAGTGCAAAGTGGGATTCGCAAATCCTCGATATCATCGACCACATGAAGAATGTATTACTTCATACATTTATCATCTATATTCCCCTTAATTACGTTCTGTACTTGTAAATCTATTAGCCACTATCTAATTTTTGACTTGTATCTCAGATTGGAAAAGACCGTAAGTACCCGTGTTTGGCGATGGAGTATGAACCCAAGCATCCAGGGATTGATCTCATTATTGCAGATGCTCCCGAGAACTTGCCTGTACCAGGTGTGTCTCCAACAAAAATTCCATCCTGGAACCGGCGTGACAAAACCTACTTTGAGAGCCTCTTCGTGTTTGCCGCGTATCATATGACAGACGTTGGAGCCATTCTTCTGATGCATCGAAAATGTTGTAGAATCGAGCGTACTCTCGATTCTGAGTCCCATACGAATGATTTTCGTCTTGTTCGAGACTGGTGGGGATATAATCCCCTCCCTATGGCCTCTACCGTACCCAAACTGAAAGAGGTACGAACCATATTCTAGTTTCCAATTTCACAATTCATGGTTATTGTCTTCTATGCATCTATATTAATGTATCTATACTTGTGTTTTGCAGACTCACCGCTTCCATATCAAAGTATATGTTCGCAAAGAGTATGTTCCGAAGTTCCAAACTCGGCAAGTGGCACACGCATACGCGGGTGTGGCAATTGTACCTGATGAGGAAGACCACCTTTGTAACTTTGCAGAGAAAGAAACCTTGCGCTATCGTCCGGACGTTACGCCGTGGCGAGGCTCACGAGAGAAGGACCCCTCCTTCATTCAATGTTTCGTCGATTGTCTCACGGATGAGGGGTGTATAGTCTTCGACTGGAGCGCAAGTACAAGTAATGTTTCCGTAGACTCTACATTAGAATTCAATTCTACGTTTCGCATTTTTAACGTGGGCTTCTGATTATTTAGGTGCATCTCTGATTGCTTGTGCGCGCTCCAACCGACACCTCATTGCCATGGATCCTGACGAAGAAATCTTTGATGGTGTACTAGCGGATTACAAGAATGGTCCTCCCGGTGATAAGGAAAGTGGAGAATTAGCCCCTCCCGCAGACTATGACTCTGACGAACCGGTCGTGAAGAAGCCACGAAAGTTCATTGGTGCGTAATACCATCTTGTATTCTTTTTCTCGATTTTAAATTACGCACTTACAAATCGGTAGGACTGACTTTCTTTGCAATTTTAGGATTGCAGGTCTGAAAGAGCGATTGACTCGCAACGCTCATCTCTACAAGGGCCCTCCATCAAAATTCACCCAACCATCCTACGCTGAGCGTCTTGCTCAAGAGTTTGTTCAAGCTCCATCTCCTATTTTGTCTGACACTCCACGTCGACGTTATAGCAATAGTGTTCTTAAGTTTATAGACTTTGAGGCTGATCAGTGTGATCAGCACTTTAATGGTACTACACCTTCAGCCTAGTTTGTGATTTGTTTTCTGATAGGTACTGGACATGGTACCACCATACATTTGTAGTTTACCATGGTCTATTACTTATATACTATCTATATGTGTTTTTCAATATATACGGTTTTATATTTTTATTTATCGTGATTATCGTTGATAGCTTATCCTACACTAAGTGCTTCAAGTATTACTATAAGTATCTCAATACTGTGTGATCTAAAGCCATGCTTGCCTTTAATGGTGACGTCAGCCCTAATTTTGATGTATCTTCTTCAACTCCAATTTCAATGCATCAGTGTATATAAATGTTTAAGTTCTAAATTCAATGCAGACTAAAAGTTTCAGAAGGTTTGTTTTTATTTTCCATTGGAGTGATTGAATCTTGCCATTGTTGGTAAGGGCTATAGTCCAGTATTTGTATAGCTCAGGATAGCGGCTTTAAGACGCAATGCAACGCTCAAACGAGGTCAACGAGAATCGAACTCGGACCACTACAATGCCACGTGAATGTCTTTCTGTACACCTTAGAAGGAGAGACGGAAAGACGACCTGTAGTTATGAATTTCAGATTATATAAACCAAAGCATTTACATATAATTCTGACAAGTGTAATAGAAAATTGATGACGTCAGCCCTAATTAGTCTCTAAACCTTAATATTGATAAATTAAACTTATTGATTACCTAAACGGGCCATCCCAAATTTCCGTCTATATTTTGTATATGATTTTAATTGTATTCGTTACACATGATGATGCCAGCCCATAATTTAAAAAACTTTTATTTAAACTTGCAAATGTGGATAGTTTATGAAATATTGTATAACTTCAATACCATGAAAATAAATGGATAAAGGACCTACATCCACGGTGTTGGGTACTTTTTTGCCTAAAAACGACCATTTCAAAAATTCAGAACCACCCATTTCGTGGTAATAGGGCTATTAACTTTTAAATTTTTTTTTTGCAATGAGTGGTAATAGGGTCTTAATCTTTCATGAAAAATAAAAAATTCTGCGAATCACCGCTCACAGCTCTCCGCTCACACCCGTGCATTCCCCATCGATACGCATATCAAACTTCTTCACCGCATCCCAATAAGAGACCTCCACATCTTCAAAAGAATTTTCCGGTATCGAAGTCCGGTATATTGCGGCCTTCTCCAATTTTGCAAGGACCATAGCTCTTGCAATTGGAGTATAATCATACTTCTTGTACTCCTTACCAAAGTCGACTGAATCGGTTATTTCCTGCCACGAACCATCTTCTTCGTTTTCCACTCTCATTGGAGGAAATCGAAAGAAACGGTTTTGTTCGACGCTCCAATGCCCTCCAAAATTACGACAAAACAACTCTCGTTGCTCTTCAACTTCAAAATTCCTCGCCTTTATCTCCATTTCGTAATCTTGTGTCATCCAAATTAACTGATCATGATCCCCATGAATGGCTAGTTGGTGTTTTGATTCGGACGTACTCCAGTTAAGTGCATTTCCCCAATCATAGTAGTTTAGAAATTTCTTTGGGTATTGATCCAGTGGAAGATTCCATCGGTTAAACTCGTGCCCTGGTGGCATAAGATCTCGTATGCCCATCAACTCGTAGAATCTCGTGCTAAATGGAGAGCGACATACCGGATATACTGATTTTGTCATGGCATATCGGCATATGCAAGTAACATGCAGGTTATGGCCACATTGGCCCAACGTGTATGCGCCCTCTGGACCAAAATGATGTAGGCACACCGCACATTTGTCTTTAAGTATTGCGGGAGGAGGGTCGCATGTGTTGATTACAATGCGAGCTGACTCTTGTAGGTGCAATGAGAATCTACTATACGGAGCCCATCCTTCCTCTATCTCCAAAGTCCAATCAACATCATTGTTTTGCCCCATCTTAGAGTAGTTTGTACGCTCCATCATCTCTTTAATATCCCCCCAAATAGTGACCTCTACAGGGTCATATCGTTTTTTCGATCTATTCGTAAAGAACTTCTCCAATGAAGCATCTACAACTTCACGTGAATCTTTTGATTTAGCTGCAATCGATTTGAGATCTTCTTTTGCCCTCGAAACCAAGCTCCACCTATCTTGAAGTCAATGAACCCATCCCAACCATGGTAGTATGCGTAGGTGGATTGTTGCCTCTGTAGAATCTACCGTTTTGAAGGTTTTCCGTAATGCCTCCAATTCACCAACTGCCTCATCTCTCTCTTTACTTGTAGCCTCCAACTTCATTGACCATGCTTTTGCTTCCTCCTCCAATTTCGTAACTGCAACATCTCTCTCCTTATTTGCAGCCTCGAACTTCATCGCCCATGCTCGTGCACGTGCGAGTGCATCATCTCTCTCTTTTTGTGATATCTCTAACTTCATTTCCCACGGACTTCCATCATCGTCAATTTCGATAATGGTCTTTCCCTTATCTTCTTTACCATCCTCTCCACCACCCTCTTTACCACCCCCATCAAATTGTGAAAGAAAAAGACTATTAGAAGTCTCGATAATGGTCTTCCCCTTATCTTCTTTACCATCCTCTTCACCATCCTCTTTACCATCCTCTTTACCACCCACATCACATTCTAGAACAAAAAGACTAGATGAAGCCTCCTGAATGTCAATCTGTGATGGAACAAACTTGTCACCTTCTTCTGAGTCTTCTAATGCATCCCTTTGGCAAATTGCTTCTCTATACTCTACGAGATACTTGCTAGCAGGACGTTGGCCAAACAACCGCAATTCCTTGTAAAACTCATCAAGGAGACGTTGCGTAATTTGGTTTTGTTGTTGCAGTTTTACAATGACCTTATTATCTTTCACTCGGTCGTTCAGTAGAGGGAAATTTTGATCTATGATTGCCTCATAATTCACGGCAGACTGTAGAATGTTAGACAAGATACTTGCGAAAGCACAACTCATCTTCACAAAAGTGGGAGATATAGTAACAAGTAAATCTAACGCCTCTTTCAAGTCGACGCCTACAGCAACAATTTCAGCTGCTGAGGCATGATTCTTATCATGCCCTGGAAAACCTTGCTCTTTATCTACCTCATTGCACCAATCTGCCATTCCTTGTGCTGTTTTCAGCCACTCCTCCAATTTCTTATTGCTTGGTACCATACGCAGATACTCCTCGAAATTTCCCACCATAACCGAATTGGGATCCATGTCATCCATGGCATCCGTTGGTGATCTGGTTTCCCGTGGTTCACTTGGCCCTACCTCTTCTGATGTTGGTACCGGGCTTAAATGAGGTTCTTCAACTACGTTTGCATCTTCGAGCCTATCAGTTATAGTTGGTTCTATGATTTGGGCATCCGTGGCAACCATATTCCTTCCATCCTCTTGCTGTGTCGTGGTTGCAGGCGGAGAATCTTTCACCGCCGTCTCATGAGTTTTCCTCCTCAAGTGCTACAATAAAGTAATTTTTTATAATTTTGGACAGTCGGAGAAGTACAGGAAACAGGGATGTTGGTCTGAGAAAGAGGATTTTGGATTTTGTGTCGATGTCCTGGCGACCGTAAGAGCGAGAATCTGATTTTATAAGAAAGTGCACATTCGAATGGTGTGCAGTTCATCGAGTCGGAGAGGTGCTGATCGAAGTGTGCAAGATCGATAAACCAGAAGAGCATAAGGAGTGCATCAGGTATTACTATTGTGCACATCGATTGATGCACTGCATGTGTTGGTCTCTAAACTGAGGAAAATATATCAGGGGCAGTGAAAGAAGCCGGACGAGGATCAGTATCGTAGTGAGAGGATTGATTAGAAGATGAAAAAAAAAACAGTGAGGCTGCCAATTGAAGATTGCTGATCGTGGGTCAAGGTCCGGCCTAGAACTGATCAAGTGCAGTTGAAGCCTGAGAGAACACTTGAAAAAGTTGATCGACCAAAGAGTCTCGAATGAGATTAGTGGAAGTTGAAGGGAATCATCTCAAAAGCAGTGAACATGCTTGACACGAGCCTTGAAGTGGAGCAGGAGCAGATGCACATTCCCGCCCAGTAATTCAGCAGCCATTGCAGCTCTCAGTTGGGATCTTGGTGAATTTAGGAATTCAACAACGATTCTCATCACCTGCACATGAATCATGAATGCCTATGCTAGCAAGTTGTGTGAGAGTTGAGTAAGGAGGTCCTGATCCGGAATTGCAACTGGCGGAAAAGACTCGACAAAGGCAGCAACTGTAACGTCACGTTCGTGGAAAAAGACCAGGGCTGCTGCGAGTTCGAGGAACAGAACGGAGTGTGAGAAGGCTAACAGGGAATTGAAGAATACGGTAGAAGCTCGAGGTGATTCGCAAGCAGGTGGCTAGAGTGAAATTTTTAGAACAGAAAATTTAACAATTTTTGTGTTTGCTCATCTCATTAAGCTGTAAAGCTCTGTAAATTGCATCACCATTGCATTCATATGCCTTCATCAGAAATTAGAACGAGAGAATGATGAGAAATTGTGAAAAATTGGGTGAATATCGATTGAAAATTGGTCGCGAGAGTCGCTGATAAAATTAGGGATTCGGCCTGAGCTCTTGTCTGTGCAGTGGAAGTCGCACGGCTATGGGCTCTCTTTTGGGCGGCCATAGGATACAGACCACGGTCTTAGGTGCTACATCGCGCGGAATAGGACTGTTGGGTTAAATTCAAATTGAATTTTCTTAGAACTTTGACTCAACATAACTTTGACTCTATACGGTGAAATCTTTTGTAATTTGATACACAAACTAATTGGACAGCTTTGAACAAGATCCTACAGTTGGATTTTCCAAATTCAACTCTAAAATTGAAAGGACAATTTTCAAATACGACAATTAGACAAAGTTGTTAGAAATTCATTTAAAGACTAAGTGATTGGATTATTTAAAGGGTTCGAATATTAAGACCGTAATTTGAAATTGAGTGATACCTATTGACATAAATTTTAGAATAAGCTCTTGGGTTTGGGTTTGACATATTTTTTATATTCTTGGAGTTTTTAACTATTGTTGAGTGATTGAACATGAGGTTGAGCTGAGACTCCTGAAAGTGTGTTTGTGCAGGGCATATTTGCATACATACTGCATGTGTACAAGACCTATTGACCTGAGCAGATTGCGAGTTGCACAGAGGTAGGCAGATTCTAATTCATTCCTTGCATCTGGATTTATTGACAAACTGATCGCTAGGCATTGTGTAAGTAATATCGTATGTAATACACTGCGACTGTACCTATTGACTAAATATTTATGTGTATTATTTCTAAGTATTATATCGGCATTTTGCGTAGGTGATAGTCTGCATTTGGGTCTATTGACATAACCTGAACTATTGACCAGAACTATTGACTTCCCCTAGAATCTAGACAGGACTGGAACTGCATTAAGTCTAGATATAGTGCATTGGTAATGACAGTAACCCAAATTGAGTGATCCCTGGGTTTAAGAGTGAATTGCCGCAAGACAAGCCCTCAGATACGTGTATACATAGTTATATTTATACCACGAATACATGTGACCTTAGTCACAATACAACAGACTACTTTGCTTTTCCACCGTTGAACCACACTATACTGTAAGGAGTTTAGATTAGGGCAGAATCCCTATTACAATGTGACCTCAAGGTCTCTTGAGAATCAACCTCCATGTTCGTGTTATCGGTATCCGTCGCCATGAAGAATAGGGAGTATTTAAAATACCCCGAAGATATCCCAAGTACACAAAAATTCGATGCAGCAGCCGCAAGTATCGCGCTGAACTTTCCCCGCCACCACAAATGCAGCACACGAGAAATTAATGCCCACGGTTGGAGCCGAGTTGAGGTGGATGGATTCGAGAAGAAGTGAGGGGAAATGAGGCCCAAGGGCCTTTTATCCCGTTAATTTCCCAACCCTAGAGACCGGCCGCACGGACCGGTCGCTCGGCCAAGCACGGCCGCGACCGATGCTGGTTGGCCAGTCCGGCCGACAGATCCTGGCCGATCGATCCGGGCAACTGATCGGCGTCGGCCAATCGTGGCCAGTTGATCTCGCCTACCGATGGCGGCCGCCCGATGACGGCCTACCGATCACGCCGGCCGATCCTCGCCGCTCGATGACGGCCGACCGATGGCGGCGGACTGATCTGGGCGGCCGCTCTGGGTTTTTTTTCACTTTTTTTAAAAATATTCTTTTTTAATTTAAAAAAAAATAATTACAAAAATCATACAAAATTGCATAGAATCCTTTTTGATTCCTCAAAGATTTCTGTTATACGATTCTCAGTGATTATTACACAATGAAAAAAAGAATCCTATGTTGATTTCTGAAATGCTATATATTCTTTATTCACGGATACATTTTCCCTTTAAATTTTGAGATCAAAACCATTTCGAGTCTACTCTATAAAGTATAAATCTTCACAAATTCAAAGATGTTTCATACATTTGGGTCCAAACAGTTTCTTTCTTCTCTATTTTCCGTTTGTAAATTAATTGGCCATTGGCTTTATGAATCAAACTTTGAGCCACATGACCTACAACAATAAGTCTATTACAATATTGCATGGTTGAGAATGTCAATTGGAGTATCCTCATTTTAATATAGGACCCTTATTTTTTAAACGCGTCATTCGGTTAAAAATAGGCTATGAGATTTAAGAGACTAGAATCTTAAATCCTATGTTGAATGTTGAATATTGTACCAATATATTCCTTGCAATAAACGTGTGATTTATTCCATGTCAATAACATCTTCATCAAAAATGATAAATACAAAATGGATTATTTTGCACATAATAACTATGCGATGTAGAGAAGTGCAATTGTTATCGATTTAAAATATAACTGAGAATTACACCATACATACACGAATCCATTATTTTCCTTCCACACACAATTGTGTTTGCAAAGCTTTGCAACAACAAAACTAGAATTAAAATGAAATCTATCTCAAATCCCCAAGACCCTACACCCTAAACCCTAAACCCTAAACCCTATACCCTAGAGGCCTAGATAGTAATTCATACATCTTAAACCAGAAACTTAAATCCTATCCAAAAGTGATTTTATCCATTAGATACTGTAAATGAAGAAGTGATGGCTCTTCAAAATTTTCTACTTCCAAAGCAATCAATCGAAGTTTCTAATTCTACTATTGAGCTCTCGACCCGGTCTCTAATCAAATTCACTCTACACTTTTTACACAGCAATTGAAATTGCGACTCTTAAAGTTCACTTCCATACAAATTTCGTAGACATATGATAAAACTTTAAACATTGTCAAATAATTGGTCTCTCAACGCGAATTTACTTAATGGTACCTTGATAGCACTCGTCGAACCTTTTTGGCGCACTGAGCCATCATCATAATTCGGGCCCATTATTGTTCCATGAACACCCACCGTCCTAGCATTTTGTCTATACCTTGAAGCCTTTGGTTTAGGTTTCTTGTTTCTCATCTTTTATGAATCTCCATAATCTTAGAGAAGGACAAGATCATGTATTTTCATATACTGAGAATCCCGGCTCTCTTAAATGTTGATGAGTAATGTAATCCTCAAACTGGGAGCCTGCGTGATATCTTGGGTCTCTTCTATATGGTTGCTCTTACATTCACTAGATTAATCATGGGTATAGATTTAAACCAATTTATATCTCCAACCAATCTAATATTATGCTTTCTACATTGCAGTCATTGCCTACTCTTTGATAATATTCCAGAGAATTTAATCAATTAAGAGTATTGATGTAGGATTAATACCGGACTTTTTTCCTTTCACAAAGGCTTTTAAGAAGTTATAACAAATTATTGAGAGATATAATCGTATTGCACTAGGCAATCATGCTTTGATTCCTCTTGAACGTCATTTTGATGATACTTAGATTTGAAAAGATAAGCCAATCAGAAAAACATATGCTATTCAACGAAATATGAGCGTGAGCATAGGCTGGAGATATTTGTACCTCTACTCCAGGCAGCCACAATGTTTTACCGAGAGTAAACTTCCTTATTCATTGTTGCCAAAGTCACACCTTGGATCACCTGTTATGCTTCCGATATACAGAACTTAGGGGAAGGCCATATTTACTGAGTCAGGTGTAATGGAACAAAATAATCAATAATCTCTCTAAAGGTCTTTTGTAATGATGTCATGGCTCCTTTAGAATCTCGATGGAACACAAGTGTAGCAGAAAGTTCTAGACCACAAGTAGCAGGTTGGTTGGGCGCTATTCTACTCCAAGAACAACTCCTACATTGAAAATTGGCTCTATAAAATTTTTTGACCACTTAGTTAACATCTTCATTTCTATATTCGTACTCAATCCCAATAGGCTGGGAATGATTGAACTTAAGAGGCCTCGTGACGGTAATCTGGTGTCTCTTCTGAACAGCTACGTCTAGTTCTTTTTGCACAAAATGTTTGTATTTAATGATATAGCATTTAGGACTACTTATATTGATACACCTTTGCATATGCTAAATATTTTGTAGATGAGGAACTTCAAACATCAATTAAAGTAACACTCAATACCTCGCTTTGTAATTATTGTGTTCATGTAATTCAGTGATAGTTAATTACTGGTCAATGAGTTATGAGCATCAGCACAGTTGGCCAGGAACTTGAGTGTTGACAATAAAGTAATATTAGTTGATTCTCTGGGCATAAACATGTGTACAGTCCCCTCCAGATGATTTACGAATTCAACATTCAAGGACAATTTTCTTATCAACTTTGAATATTGCTTGTGCACTCAAAAATGATCCGATTTCAGAACCGTGAAGTGCGTTGCAACCACGATGAAGACTACTACATCTTTGACATGATTGCACACATTCATCAATGAAAGGAATATAAAAGATTAGAAATACTTCATACACTATCGACAAACAAGTGTTACCATTCTTTGCTTCAATTTGAATGTTCATTCAAGCTTGCAAATTTGAAATGAGCTTACAAGTTTGTTCTCTAGATGTTGTAGATCATTCTGATGCATGATTTGTATCACTTCTACTTCATGCTACAATCTGGAGCAGAGTCTTAAATATTCTTGATATTTAAAGAATTTCTTTCAAAGCTTGTAGAAGCCCTTCCCACTCGTCAACAATGTTGCACTAGAAAGTAAAGGGTGGTGCATGAAACATTGAGTGATATTCCTCATGAATTGATTACTATGCTCAAATATGCTTGTCATTCTTGCGAGTTTTAAGGAATGACTTATCAATCTACTATAGATACTATGTAATATCTTTACAAAAACTTCTCCACACCACAACACGAGAGGAAGAGATACAAATCATGCATTACGTATGAGCTACACTATCTAAAGAAGAAACTTGCAAGCTCATTTTAAATTTGCAAGCTTGAATGAACATTCAAATTGAAGCAAAGAATGGTAACACTTATTTGTCGATAGTGTATGAAGTATTTCTAATTGTTTATATTCCTTTCATTGATGAATGTGTACAATAGTATTGGAGAAATAGTAGTCTTCATTGCACTTGCAACCCACTTTACGGTTTTGAAATTGGATCATTTTTGAGTGCACAAGCAATGTTCAAAGTTAATGGAAAGCTTTCCCTCAATGCTGAATTTGTAAATCATCTGGAGGGTAGTGTACAATGACTCCCATTCTACTTCAACAAACTTCACAAAGATTATCAAGAAAACAATGTGATAGTATTTTGTAATGCGGTTTATAGCCAATAATATATTAAGACAATAGTATGTTACAATATTATATTAATAAGATAATATAAGTATTTTATTAATATTTGTAATGTTATAGTAATAATATATATGTTTATTTAGACTATTGCTATAATAGGAATGTTCTTATATTTAGCAGTTCATGAATATTCTTCTTTTTATTTGATTTCCATACGTACTTAGACAACAATTTATATGGTTAAGTATCCAATAATACCCTAAATTTTACCATCTAGCTTATATAGAGTTAGAATTGTCATTTACTGGTCTAACACTAATTTCAAAAATCAAAATTAGGGAAATGCTTAAAAATTAGTATATCTAATACTAATTTTCAAATTTAGTGTAGTGTTGTGGTGGGCAATGAATGTTTGTTACGCTAGTTACAACATAATTTACACAAAGTAGAAATATATATTATTTGTAAAAACTCTGAGCATGCATATAAAATTTCGTGATGATACGGGAAGAACGAGTAGGTGGAGGCAGTCGCGTGAAGATATTGGACAAGTAGCTTAGAGCCAGGCAAAATTAGAAAGGCTTAAGAAGGCTTGAGGCTGGCACGGGCATGTGACCACCCAGTCTGAGTAATTTGGGCACTAAATGAGGCGAGGGGTCTAGGGTTTAGCCCCCATTCTCTTTTCTCCTTCCTTGTGTTTTTGCTCGCCTCTACGCTATTGGTTTCTTTTGCTCCACCTTGCTTCATTCCATTGTATTTTTGCTCTCCTACTGCGCCGTAGGTATCTTATAGTTTTCACTTGCTTTAGTTTTGCTCTTGTTAAGTTCTTTTAGTTTCACTCTTGCATCAGTTTTGCGCTTATAATTTCCTTTAGTATTGCTATCATTTTCTTTAGTTTTGCTCTCACAGTGCGCCATACTCTCCCTCTTTAACACGTTGTGCTCTTCCTTGCTCCGTGCTCATTGCTTGGGACTTCTTGTATTGCCGCTATTTTTTACACTCTCTTTTGAAGCTTTTGCAATTCTAGCAATGTTGTGGGTTTGAAGCGCTAGTGCTGGGCTTCCACATTCATCAAGTCTTTGTAAGATTTATGTTTTTTATTATTTTTTGGTTTCAGTCTCATTCATTCGTCATATGTAAGAGCTTTTCAGAAATGGCTACTCCAATTATTTATGCTTTAGAGTTTCTGAAATGTAGTTGGACTTCTTCAACCATGGAGTAAAAGTTTTGAGTTTCAAGTTTTTAGTTTATGTTTTTAGTTTTCAAATTCTCTTTGTAGTTTCTGTTTTCATTTGTCAGAGCTATTCGGAGCCTCCTGCTCAAATTTGACTAGCTTCACGGTTCCTTGAAATGGAGGGCACCTCTTGAATTTGAGATGAGTACTTAATACGAATGATTAGGATTGATTTAGAATAGATGAGAAATCCTCTTACTTGCAACACTTGAGAGTATTTAGTGATATTCTTCTTATTGAATCTCAAAGATTCATGATGCTTATAATAGAGTTGGAGATGTGCAACTCGACAGTGAATTGCACTTCAATGAGAATTAGTTTATGATTCTTTTCTTTGTAATTGATATGTAATATTCAAGTTTCTTTGAAAAAAAAATTTCTATCTCATTTATTCCACAATTCTCTTGCCCAAAAAACTATGCAATGATTCTTGCATTCCATTTCTGTTACATATAATCTTTGGATTCCTGAAATGAGACCTTTTCACGATTAGCCATACAAAACGCAAATTAATTGTGACTCAAATAAGTTCCGTGAATGAAGCTCGAAAAAGACCTTGAAAAAGTACTATGATAGTGATTGAAATTAGTCATACATTAACTTTGTAAAGACGACTCTCTGGAGTTACATCTACTCGACTACTCCTAGTCACAAGTACCAAAACATCTTTTGAATGATATGACTAATTGGAGTAAGGTATTCATAGTGAACATAGAAACGGTTTTATCACTATGCATAGTAGTGTGGTTCTGACTACATTAAGTCATACATAGACTCGGTATAATATGACTGTATAAAGCTTCATTGAACTACACATAGTTTACAATACTGAAATCATGATATCAAAATATGTAATTGTTGTAATTTATGAGTAAACATATCAATGTTTTGATCACTACACGTAATCATGTGATTGTGACATTATTGCATCATACATAGACTTGAAATTATATTACTATGTAGAGTCAAATATACTTCACTACATATGGTCACCTATATTATCTGATGACTATATGGAGTCCTTCTATATTTGTTTCTTTCACCACTAAGAGTCAATTTTTAGTCTTAAATCGGAGTTTTTGTGACTACGATATGACTGTCCATAGACTAATTTAAATGTATGCCATGCCCTAGACTCTAGCGTTCTTACTGTCCTTAGTCACATTCTTCAATTTTGAATTAGAGTGCTAGTAAAATCTAAAGACTATTAGAAGTCAAAAATGCAGTTGTGAGCACTACATTATGGCATTCATGTGATTTTCAAACAGTTCATAAAAAGAGAAAATTCTTCATCAAACATGATGCACTGCAACGCCAAATCCATAAGTCTAATTCGCTTGGGAGAAGAACAGATCACTCTCCATGAACTCCGTGGCCCATGGGCCACAATTCAAAGTGCCCTACTAGTTCTTACCAAGGTCACGGGAGGATCATCTAGATCTACAGGTGCAAACAGGTTGTAGTTTTCATCTATGCTTTTCACCACTTCTACAGACATGGAACCTAAAAATATGGTTTTCCCGTGGAGAGAAGCACCAACTACGTTTTTCACCTTCCCAAGTGCCATGACTTTATCCTCTTCTCCATCTTCTAGTCCTTTGAATCTCACATGATCACCTTGCTTGAACTCCAAATAATCCCTTTCTTCTTCAACCTATATTAGAAAAAAATATACACAGTCAATACAAAAATTAGTTAGGACTAAAATGCTCCCTTGATACAAAGATGTACTTCTCCAAGTCTTATGGCACTTATTTACATTCCATGAGTGTGAAAAGTCACATATTCAAATCTCATCACTAATCTGAGTCACATATGCTAACATCATGACTGTCTCTAGTCAATCATGGTCACTCCTCCCATGTAAATGACTAAAAACACTCACAAACTTGGAATACCGAATCTGTAGAGAACTAAAACACAACATTCCAAGATGTAGCTCATGGGCACTTACAGGTGAGCTCATTGGTGCATCTACATTTTTTTCAATCTCACAAAGTCACCCTTCTTCGACTTAGGGTCGGACATTTCTTGTACAATCTATAAAAGCAAAAAAATACACATAACAAGGATCAACTCGGATTGAATTGGTGCTTTCAAAAATAAAAATGGGACTATATAATGTTGACTACACATACATGTAAATGTACCTACGCATTCACGTTGCTCTTCCTCTTCCCTGTTGCGTTCTATTGATTTTCAACGTTGCCTTCCTTGTTCTTTTCAGCTTTCTCTTTAGTTACTCCCCCACACTGCCTTTTCTTCCATTGTGTAATCGTGGACTTTCTTCAGCTTCTCAAGCTCTGTCAAACGCATTTTCTTTTGGCTGCGAGTGTCCTCCTTGCGGGCTTAGAGGCCCGCAAATTTTGAGATGTGTACACCAATGCGGCACGTCCTCCTGCCTCTACCATAGTCACAACACTACAATCTGGAGTGGCTCCTGTAGGGTTGTTCAAATTTCTTGTTGTCTGTGAGTCTTTCACATCACCTACTACAGGAATCTTCACTGCTTTCTCCAAATCTGCAGGCTGCAATTTTCATCCCCTTGCTTCCTGCAATCCCTATAAAGTACGGATGCAACACGTGAACAAGAATCTTTTCAGTCACTGCTTCAAATTAAGAGCAATGTTAGTAATTCAGCTTAACATGGACACATCTTCTTCACGGCTCTAGTCACTTATTCAAATTCTATAACTAGAAGTAGTAATATATTCAAAACTCGTGACTATGAGAAGTCATATATTCTAGCTTCATTCCTAATTTGATCACAACTGCATCAAGTCAATATTCTTACATATCAATTCTGAAGGGATCCTCTCGGTCATTTTTTTGAATTATAAGCAAAGTTATTGATCCAGCTTAACATTGGCACATCTTCTTTACAACTCTGGTCACTTATTCGAATTCTATGATTATAAATGGTAATATTTTTTAAACTGGAAAGTCGTATATTTTAACTTCGTTACAGACATTGATCAAGACTACATCAAGTGAACATTTTCACATACCTTTTCAAAAGGGTCGGAGCCGGTAGACTCTGAGCTGGAGCTACTCTTTTCACTTACTGCCTTCATGGGGGTAACAACGGGAATCTGCAGGTGGTGCATGATGCGTTCCATGTCCTTCTCAATGGATCTCCGCCAATCACTGGTGAACTCTTGCTGGCATGAGGTACTGAGCTCGTCGGGGAGGTTTCTTTTCCCGGAATGAGTCTATGAGGGGCATATTTAACCTGTGCAAGCTCCTTTAGAATTTCACCCCTAGTTGGGCTTCTCTCGAGCTCAATGGCTTGCACATGAGATGTTACATCGACTAGTTAGTGTGTTGACAGTTGGAATGATCGCGTTGAAAGACACAAAAACGTTTGAAGCAAAATCTTACCAATTTAGCTCGTACGTACTCTTCGTACTTTCTGATTCCTATTGTTTTTTCTCCTCCAAGATAAGTTTAGATAACTTCACCCAATAGTTGTCTCGAATATGCATAGGCTTGTCCTTCACTTCTTGCATTCTTTTCTTCAAGTGATGTCTCTTGGTCTTCAATTGGCGCCTCAAAATGCTATGAAAAGCCTCCTCTGTCACCTTACTAAGGCCTCCATAATAGTCAAAAGTATTGTCAACTTCTTCCTGGATAGCGAGGAGCATAGAGGTGTTCAAGTTCTTATAATTGTCTTCCCTGAAATCTATGTCCTGCGCATGACCTTGAAGAGAAGTTAGTCCAAACGGTCGATTGTGTCCTTGCGGTTGTCTTCTCAGATCCACCTCAACAAGATGTTTTCAAGGCCTTGCTGCGTCCAAAACTGTAACCTCCTGAGCTTGTTGTTGCTTCAAAGCAACCCCTCATCTAGACTTCTGGTCTCTGGAATACAAAGGCTGACCAAAGCTATAAGTCATCTCTGATGGAGATGATGTGGAGGAGTTTACCACGGACCCCTGCAATTCCATCGCTCGCCTCCATTGCAATAGTTGCAGTTGCTTTCTACAATTTCGAGCTCCAAGTTGGTAACAGACTCACGGCGAGGAATAGGTGTAGGTAGGCCACGGAAAGAAGTTGTGCTACCACCTTGGTTAGGGTATATCCCGGCTCCAACATCATTGTAGTAGTCGAAGGCTTCTCCTGATAGTGAATCCTCTGACATGTTGAGATGTTTGATTTGTTGAGGTTGCGTTGCTTGCTGCGGACTTAGACTTGTTGACCTGGGTTTGGGAATTCTAGAACCTATTTGACCTTCCTTCCGCACCTTCCACACGGATGGCTCAGGTGCCAATGCTCTGACCTGCACAATGCGTTCAGCAGTAATCATGGTCATTGCTAAGTTTAGTCATTCTGAAACAAGCAAGGAAACACAAATCTCCCAATTGCAAAACAGTCATACATCTTGAGCATGATACAAGTTTTTTGGTCATATTTCTCATTCATGTGACTATCAGGAGTCATACATCTTACAAACATGACTACAGACTCAATGCAAAATTATAACCACACAATCAAACACCTACCATCGCTCGCTGCAATATCAAGGAAGCAAACATGACGATAAATTCTAGCAAGCAAATACAAAATCTTAGGCACAAGTTCAAAATATACCATGTTAATAAATCTCAGTACTTAGCTAGTCCACATTCACCTGAGATTTTTGCACTCCTACGGGTGAGACCTCATCATCGCCATTGATACGATTGTCATCGTTCTTCGTGTCCGTACTCGCCAATTTCTCCTCTTCGTTATGCCACTCGTCAGAGCTACTCTTGACGCTCCTCACATCATTGTGCTTCTTTGCCCACTTCTGTAATCTTCCAAGCTTTGGTAGCAGTTGTGCAGTTCGCAAACTCTGACGCACTAGTCGTAGTTGCAATTTGAGCATTCAAAAGCATCTTAGACCGGCGAGTGCATTCAATGGAGGAAACATTGAGGCTAATACAGAACCAAAAATCTTCAGACCATCCAAACGTACATTTCTATGCAATTTTTACCCTCATGCAACCTATAAAACCTTAAGAAATGCTTGAATTTCTACATAAAGGTAAGGTATGCTGAAATTCACATACAAAGGCGGGTTTTGAAATGAATTGAAGATCCGAACGGTGAGAAAAATCAATGGATTGAAGATCCGAACTGTGAGAAAAATCAATGGATTGAAGATCTAAACGGTAAAACCACGCCTTCATACCATATGTACATGAATGAAAAACATCATGCTACTACCAAGGAATCAAGATGTTGCATGGACAAGCGAAATACCAGTACGAGAACAAGATTCGAAAAACAGAACATGATAATGCTAGCACAAAGGGCAAGCTTTGACATTTAGGATAATTTTAGTAATAATTCAGCAATTGTATGCGATGAAGCCTTTAATATTGAAAAGATTTTCAACTAACTAGAACACTGAAGGTAACGATCCTGGACGGGCTGGTTCAGATACTAACCTCAATCTAGAGAGATGCACTCAATACAAATAATCACATTGTGAATATCCACGGATACGAGACAAGTAAAAGTCAGGGCACACATCAGCAACTTTATGACACGGTTAAGGTGACGTAATCAATTTAGTTACTAAAATTCAGAGTATGATAATAAAGGCTCCCCACCTTCGTTTGGAAACACGAGATCAAAAACCTGAGCCATCTAACAGATTGGAACAGGTTCACTAATAGACTAAGTAACTGCACAACAAATCTACATGAACGTCCTTAGATCAATGGCACTACCAGAGGCCCCCCAGTTACAATCGAAGCGATACAAAAATTCATCGTCGACATCGTTGACATCAGTATTTGAGTTACAAATAGAGATCATTATGAGAAGGCAGACGACCCTTTCATGCAGCAACGCAAATACTGAAGTGATGAAGTACGAGTACCCTAAGAATGCAGACAAGTCAAGTCAACGCAAGTCAAGGCAAGTCAAAACCATCAAGAATTAGAAATGTAGCTGCAAGTTATGGTCAACACTCTTAGGTTGTGACTTTTACTGACAGGCGGATATGGTCAACACTCCAGACATTAGCAATTTCATGACACGGTTAACGTGACGTGATCAGTTCCGTTACTAAAATTCCGAAAGAGAATGACGGCAAGAAGCGAAGGAGGTACAACTGTGAAATGCGGAGTTCCTGGAGTGTGGAACCTGAAGTGGGAGAACCCTAGCAGTCACAGTATGAAATCACAAGGTTTATCTTAGCTGTCTGAATTGCCTCGTCCGCTGCGCCCATGCCTTGTACTGATGCAGCAGGGGGACTCCGAGCCCCGGCGCCTTCGTTGCGAGACTACTGCGATACAGCCGAGCAAGTGAAACTCAAAAGAGATTGTTGGCTTTAGTGTTACACAGGGGCATTAACGTGTTTGCTCGCGGCGCGAGCACCTCAGTGCTCTTAGTCTGTGTCTTTCCCTCTCCTCCCCCCTTCAATGGTTGTTGCCTGTTTGAAGGATGCTGTCAACAATGGCACTCCGAGCTCGTGTAGCTTCAGGGAGTTCTTTTGCAATTTCTCCTGCCGCAGCCTCTCGTACTCAGGCACATTCACCTCCTTGTTGTGCAGAATCTCTTCCTCCCGTTTGCAGCCTTCAGATTCGCAGGAGGAGGAGTCGCTAAGGGTTGCCAAAGGCGCTTTATCGTCGTTCGTGTGCATCGCCATTGCTCGAGGTAGCAGCAGCAGAAATGTGTGAGAGGCACCCGTTCGCCTTAGAAATCGCCATTTTAAAACCAAGATACAATTCCACCGCTAGATTCAAAAACTTAATGCGAGTTAGTAGGAGAGTAGCTCCACCACAATAATAAGCTGCCAAACACTTTTGTAGAAATTAGCTCCGACTCCAAACTCTAAACCCTAAACGCTTAGTCATACGTCTCGTTCTTATGACTATAAATAGTTACAACACCTAAAAACATAGTGAGATCTACAGTCAGTGCTTTGATTTATGTGACAAAAAAAAAGTAGAAATACATCTTGGCAAATGCAAGCATGATTCTCGTAGTTTCTTCTATCGTTTGTAGTGTGAATAAGGTAGATTTTTACTTCACATGTAAGCACGCTGCACTTGCCTTCTAGAATTTCAGCAGTGAGCCAGTGATCAACTCATGAGACTCAGATTTGATCCAATTAGATAAAATCTAGTTGAGTGTAGGTTTCAGTGAAGGAGTTGTTTGATGTTGCCTTATTTGAGACTTGTCGCCAAATTTGAGATGGTTATTCAAGATTGTCTATACTGTGCAGGTCTAAGTGCAATTTTGACAATGCCCACGGATGTGTTGAATCCCGAGCTCTAAATTCAAGGCTTTATCAAAAGGTTTGTGCTACGTGATGACTTTTCAAAATTCATATTCGTACTTGCTCTAAGTTATTAACAGCTTTACTGACATCTTCAAGCATTGAGTCTTTGTTCTATACATTAGTGGATTAGGGCACTGTAGAACTGTAAAGTCATTGAATTTTATTTAAAACTCATCTTTTCTGCGTAATTTTGAAGTGATCTTGACCTTCACCCTCAATGGTAGCTTTAAAGAAGGTACTAAAAGACAAAATTGCGTCAGTGTCAATTCTAGGATGGTGTAACAAGGTTGCTGAAGTTTCAACTTGGGCATCTTCGATTGAAGTGTGCAAAATTATCCACATTGAAATAGTAGTGAGATTGTAAAGTGATGTTTTTCTTTGGTTTGTTACTTATGCCTTTACATGCGATTCTGGGTTCTTCTAGTATTTCTCTTAGGTGATTGTTAATTTTCACTTGAGAGGATTTGATCCGTTCTAAATTGTATGTTTTGGTTTTGAGTTCTTCTCTTTGACTTTCTTTCCTTCAATTAGTGGATGTTTTGTGATGATCAAGCTCATGCACATTTGTTGTTTCTAGCTGTTCAAGAGGTTGCAACGCCTGGTGAAGGACAATCAGACCAAGGTTATTCATAAGTTTGGTTTATTTGACGGTACAAAGTCACAAAACTTCATCATATGGCGACTTCAATAGTCAGTAATTTGGTTCATGTGACTAATGGCAATAACAGAGTTGAACATTCATGGCGAATTCAACTTTGAATGCAATATTGATGAAGGTACTAAGTTCATATGCTCAATTTTGTGTGCTTTTTATATAGGAGCACGTGCCTCTCACCACTTTACATTGGCAAATGGCTAGTCATGGTGCGAGGGGGGCAAGCGACCTTAACCTGTAGAAATTGGAGGAGAGAGAAGCAGACAAGCGGGGCCTAACGAGTTACCCTTACCCATGCAAAAATTGTATGGGAGGTTGTTGCATCAACAAGACAACCATTCAGAAGCATCTCAGCACTTTTGGAAGAGACCCTCAATTCAATGTGTTTATTTTGATATGTCAATACTATGTATCGTAAGAAGCAAGCCCTTCGATGTCTACTGGTGAAATTCTTTTAATGATTAATTCTAAAGGTATGCTATGCTCAGGCAGGTCTCGTGGATGGGGACAATGACCTTGTTGAAGAGGAGATCAGAGAAAGTCCTCATGCCCTTGACAATGACAATGACGGCATGGACGCAGTGAGAATGATCATGGAGTGTCTCTCTAGATACGATAACCTCGAGGACAAAGACGGTGACGAATGTACTCCTACAAATTATGAGGAAGAGGACAATGAAATCCCTTGGGAGGAAGGAGACAATACAACAAACATGATGGAGGAGTTACTGGAGCATTCTAGAACTCCTCTTTTTACAGGTGCTACAACAAGTCGGTTGGTATTAACTCTTTTGCTACTCAACTGTTATGCGGTCTTTCGAGTATTAAATGCTTTTGCTGACGAACTACTTCAATTGCTGCATATCCTCCTTCCAAGTGAAAATTACCCACCGTGTTCTCACTAGGAAGCTCACAAGTGTGTTGGGAAGCTAGGATTGTCTTATATTATTACACATGCATGTTGCAATGGATGCTGCTTGTTCAGGAATGAGCTGCAGGTCGCGAAGTCTTGTCCGAAGTGCAACGCCTAGAGATACAAGTCAGCGTCCAATCAAATCCCCTTCAAAATTCTACACCATTTTTCTTTGATTCCCCGTCTGAAAGCGCATGCACCGGTGTAAAAGATTGGCAGAACTTAACAAATGGCACGCCAATCAGAAGAAAGAGGGAAGTAATGTGGATTGCGTCCCCGATTCAAAGGCCTAGGAGCACATTGAGTCATTGGATGCAAACTTTACAGCTCAGCACAACAACATACGCTTTGGATGGCTCTATATAGGTTGAATCTATTTGGAAACCAATCGCTCAGTCACTCGACATGGCCGGTTCTCCTAGTGAACTATACTTTGCCTACATGGCTAGTGACAAAGCAATTTTTCATCATGCTTCCATTGCTGATTCTATATAAAAGAGAGCGTGACCGCGGAGAACATTGTTGAGTACCTCACTCTACTAATTGAAGAGCTCTTGGAACTCTGGCAAGGAATTCCGGCCATAGATAAGTCCGAAGAACCCTCTAGACAACATTTTAAATTGCATGTTCTACTTCTTTGGTGTATTCACGACTTCCTTGCGTACGGGCTAATAATCCTCTCAAAATTAAATTGAGAGGTTTTAGATTGAAGTTTTGTTGCACACAAATAACTTAGAAAGTTATGAATCTTAAAGTTTTCATTCAATTTAAAGTATAATATGGGGGAAAGTTTGTGCATTGTGGACTTTCCAAGTCGGAATTCCAATTGATTAATATAAAGGCCGGAGTAATTTTATTATGGACACCAAGTCATGAGCTCAGTGGTTGGATGAGAAGGAGTCTCTGTATAACGAAGGTGGTCCGAGTTCAATTCCGATCGGACTCGTTTGAGCAGCTAAAATGTACACATGACTTGGTAGATAGATAGATAAGAACTCCAATCTTCAAGTCGAAGATTGGCGTGAATATAGTGTCTGTTCGTAATGTCTTTACCTCAATCACCACAGGACAAAGAGGTAAAGGAACAAAACTACTCACCCCTTACAGGAATAGACACTAAACTATACACGTACCTGAAACTGGACTAAACTAGAGTAACCAAGATAAAATTAAACTAGAGTAACCGAAATAGAACCATTTGGGGTGCGAGTGTTTGGTGGTGCAATGGGTGTGTTAAGTGGAATTTTGGTGGGATAATAGTCACCCAGCCCTGCAGTCCTAGGGTGGTTGAGGTGTAGGACGATTGTATTCGTGCTGGACCGAGTTCGAACCCCGACGGGCTCGTTCGAGCAGTACGCAAGGGTTGGGGCTCTCTGTGAGTATATGGGAGAAAAGTAGTATCAACCACCCGGCCCCTACCCAGAACATGACTTGGTACTGCTAAGTGAGCTTCGGCGGGCAAGAAAATTTGTGCTACCAACCACCCACGTACCCTTAATAGTGACATGTATGACGCACATAAACATCAGTGGTGCTAACCACTACTACCTTTTAGAACAAGTTAAATACATGTTATCATTTTTAATAACAGAAATCAATCGACAAAAGTATTAAATGGAAAGAACAAACCTACACTATGATATAATATAGAAATAGAATTTCATACATGCGTACAATACACTTTTGATTTCGAATGAAACCTAGTGCCACGATAAAGTGTTGCTCGAAGCAAGCTAAGTAACTTGAAAAACTCCATACCCTATCAATACTACCAACATCCCAAACCACACATCCTTGTAGATTATTTGGTCTAACATATCTTCTATACTTTTAAATGCCTATAATCTTTTGAATTTGAAATAAAAGATTAATATTTCTAAGTCGTAAGACAAAGCCATGACTATGTAGTTGTTACAACACACAAATACGATTTCGATACATATAAGACCTTCAAGCATTTGAAAATTCAACTATAGTATCGTGAATGACTTTAATTTGATCCACCGGAATTTTTAAAGTGCACTCGGTTGTATCCTTCTTGACCTTTGACTTCCATGAAGTCATCAATGAAGTTGTATTCACCCACAAAAGAGGTTGAGGTCAACCTTCCAACGCAATCCTTTGTCCGAATCTAATCCATTGTAAGTCTTTTGCACATCTCGAACCCTGGATGTAGGCCGAAAGAATTGAATGAGGATGCAATTTGGCTGCTCGGGGTTTATGTTCGGATCTGGCAAGGCTCGCGCAATCCACACCGGTCGCCAGTCACCATCAGCAAGCCGAATAGCAACAAAGTACCATTCATAAACATCATGAGCTACACAAAAAGATGGTTGAGAGCGATCTCGGATCTCTCCAACATAGGCCTCATCCTCTCCAAACTCCTCGCGAAGTTCACCATCTTCACCGAATTGGTCCTCCAAAGTCGCATCTATTCTCGATAACGGACAAAATCCATCCCGGAGAACATTCAATGGTTCAATGGGAACCTCTAAAGGTGCCTTCACAGCCCGCAACTACAACACAAGATGTTCATAGCGTCTTCTATACTCTCTAGTTCTATCTTCATCAGACATTGCCTCCCAGTAGTTGATAAATCCAGATATGCCCTTCACAATGTACTCCACACCCCTCATTGAACGATGTGTCGTAGGAGTTGGATCACCACGTGGCCACAAAGAACGACCTTCCGAGTCCTCTCTCCACAACTCAATTCCGGTTGTATCATTTGGCAACCAATCTTCTGCTGTGCATGAAACCTTGTACTTCATCACGGGACAACTTGTAGAATCCAAAAAAAACTTGAATTGTTGTGCTTTTGTAAGACCAGAGAGTGATTCCCCTCCATCCCTAATAAACCCATCGATAAATCCTTTAAAATCTGGCACCGCTTCAACAAGGTGGGGGATGGCTGGAATAGATTCCACATCCATGAAAGATTTCATGAGTAACGGAATAGTGGGGAAATTTTCTTTTTTAACAACATGCTCCACCTCCCAAACATTGCATCAATGTCATCATGGGTATGCCCAACCAACATGAAATACACGTATACCTCCCGGAAGATCTTCTTTGCGACAAGGAGAGACCAAAAACACAATACATATCTATTCTTGTTGTCACCTGCTGCATTATCCATCTGAACATTGAGAATTGGCGGAAGAGGAATCCCTCGAAGTGGAAGAGCTGGTGCTGGACGGAGTGACGATACGCAAGTCTCCGCACCTTGGAGAATAGCATCAAAGATAGGTGCCGACCTCGACCCCACAAAAAGCTCTCTCGAAGAGTACTTTGGTGGCAACTCTATATCTTGGAGCAGCTTAGCAAAAGAGCCCACCGTATAATTTGAATCGTGTGCGAAAATATCTAGACCGTAATGCGCGTAGCGTACATCTCCGTGGCCATGAGCGAGCATTCCTGTGACGGAAAATGGTAGCTTCATCAGACCATCGAGCTCCTTACTCTTGTGAGAAAAGACAGGGGAAGCGGTCTTCGCATGATCCATTTTGTCATGCATAATGGTCAAACACTCATGCGGGTAGGTTTTTGACCTATACCTGTTTGCATAATATAACTCCCGATGAGCACGGGCTGCAGCCAAGTGTACCTCGAGCTTCTTTGCCCAAAGTTGTGCTTGTTGCGACCCAAAAAAAGAGCCACGACGGAGCGTGTGCAATTGATCACAGTTGGAGCACCGAGCAAAGTTATCCCCAGGTTTCTTGGCATCAAATTCAGGAAAGTGTAACTTTTGAATTCTATTTAGAGAAGATGGCGAGACCATCTTCAAACCGAAGCCTTCATTTGCGGCGTTGATCTCCGGGATGGCAATCTTCCATTTCCACGTAGCGGGAAGAATCATGGATACAACCTTCTCTCCAGATTTTAATGTCCTCGTTCAGTGCGGCATGTGATCCGCAGAGTTCTCGAGGATGCAACACAGGGTTGCAGTTGCCTAAGACGTGTGCTTACGCGGCTTAAGCAAAGACAAATTTCTATGGGAATGCGCCATGACGCCATCGGCCACGTACGTTTGAAACCGATGGAAGGTTGCCTCGGACACTCCAGCAATATGTCTCCACGCAGGCAAGCAAACATCGATTCCCTCAACCGTGACCACCCTCTTTCCGTCAGCATTTCGATGAACCTGCCTATGAACGTCAAGCTTCATGTAAAACTTGAATTGGTAGGTCGTTCCACTATACATCCGCTTTCGGAAACATTGGATCTTCTTCCTTGGGAAGGGCTGAATGCAATTCCTGGTGCAACAAACTTTGCTTGAGACAGAATTGATAGACTCTTGAGTTAATAATCCTTCGGATTTGACTGATGTTTCAAGAGGCGGGTTCCGAGCTGTATTGTTGTAACGTCCGCTACAAGATGACTGAGGTCTCGCAAGAAGTGCTACACGAGAGTCATTATCGTGTCTTATGGTCTCTGAATCTAGCCACATTATAGAAAACTTTATCGAACGGCCAGGCCCTGACTGAGTCTCCACTCATGTGGCACCACTGTGGCATCAAAGGTCTTGGGGATCTGAACTGCGACTCGAGAGTGCCCAAGTGGACCAATGCTATCGAGAACGAGATCGTAACTGATGCTGTGACAGAGGCCCTCCGCTACAGGCCGATTCTCGTCACAGGAAAGGGTAACAAACTTAGTAGCCCAAAGACGCCGGGGGATACCTTCACAGTTTGAAACGTTTTCCAGCTCCTCCAATTGCATCACAACATTCTCATCAGAGGAGTAATCACCAAGCATTTGAACATCATGAGCAGCCATGGTTGAGACTGAATAATCATCACAAACGATAGCTTAGAAACAATATCCATGTATTTGGATAATCTTCCGCCCACTGTTTGCAGTGGATTTGCCTCATAGGAAATCCCCTCCGTCCAATTTATTGGAGGACCAGTTGGTTCACTCAGTTCACTGAGCTCGTATTTGTATGTGTGTTCATCCTCCGAGAATTCAGAAGAAGACCTTGCTGTGTAAAATTCCGCGTTGGCCTTAGGACTCATAGGTATAGCTCCAATTCCATCTCCTTCAATACTCTTTGATGTCTCTCCAAACTCTATTGGTTCAATCTTCTCTTGTATAGGCAAACGTGGACGCGTCGACCAATCCACCTGCTTCCCGAGAATCATTTTCACATATGCCATTCTCGCCAAAAAGTAGGGAACCTCATATTTAGAAATATGGTTGTTACCGTATATCAAATGCCAAGCATATATGCATCTTTCTTTAAATAAGTCATTATGGCATTCTTGCAGGTTTGCTTCATTCTTGTGCCAATGAATATTGTGCCGATGTAGAGGAAAGAGCTTGTTGATGTGGCACCACTCCACATATCTCACACATATGGCAAAAGACCACGGCTCGGTCTCTTCCTCCCATCCTCTAAACACTAATATCTTCGAATTCTTCAAGATGTCTATGCCCTTCTTCTCAATCCAACCTCGGTCATGTGGCACCATGGGTGTACCCGCTACAACGGGTAGTGCTTCCATCAAAAAAATCCGTAGAAACGCAAAGTCCCTCTACGAGCAAGCAAGCAGCAACACTGAAGTCGATACTAGTCAATGCGCGAAAGGAGGGACTCGCAAAGTGTAAAAATGGATTGCCGGTCGCGTTCTTAAGCGCAATAATAAGGCGACCGGCAGTCTACAGTATCTGCACAGCGGGTCGCCCGCCGGTCCAGCTATCGCCCTATCTGTACTGCCAATTGCCCTATCTTCCCCGTCGGTCGCCCCTCTCAACGACGTTCGCCCATGAGCTATACCGGCGGTCGCCCTGTGACCGACGTTCGCTCATCGGCTGGACCGTCGATCGCCCCTCTCAGCAACGTTCGCCCATGAGCTGGACCGCCGGTCGCCCCAGCGACCGACGTTCGCCCATCGGCTGTATCGGCGGTCGCCCTATTTGCAATCGGAAGTTCACCTCTTTATATTGAATGCGAGGGCATGAGGTTTCATAGCAGCTCCTACGAAGCTGACATGAGGATGAATATTGGATAGGGGAGGGGTAAAAGAGCCCTATAGTTTATAATGTATTAGTTTAAAAGTTAAGAAGGTACGCATAGGGTAGGAATTTCGGATCGTGGGTCCCATAATTCCCATTTTTTGATCATTCAATTTATAAGAAATGGACAAGAGATGTCTAAATGGATAATAATGAATGAGAGGAAGGATGGGGTGAGAGTTCCTCGTCCTCTTCGTAGGCATGAATGGTATATATTATTTTGTATGATGTATATTTTAACAAGTCATATTGTGCCTAACCATTTATAATAAGTGATAAAATGTGAATTCATTTATAGAGCATCAGTCTCTTCAATGCATGAAACACTTTTATGCATCTAACGATTTAATAGCTACAATCTTAGAATGTAATCCAAGGTAGTCAATTTCTAGCATCTAGATAAGATACCATTTTTGCACCAGAACTGCACCTCATTTCTAACATCACATTCAAGAACAATTTCCAGTTTCTTTTTATATCAGTGGAGCCTTTAATAAATTATAAGTTCTCCATTGTATATGTATGCTAATAGATTATCCTTGCAATGAGTTTATTGCCTCATAACATTATAACATTGGTTAAATTGAGAGGAGGGAGGATTTTGAAAATTTTGGAAAGTCAAATAATCACGCCTCGAAATACAATTAAGTGTAAAGGATTAGTGCATATAGCCTAGTAAGCACTGAGAGAAGTAGTTGCTTACTAGATTAAAAGGTGATATATCATGACATCTTATATGTTTGGAGAAAAAATGAGTGACCCACCATATGAAGGTAAATATTTGAAGTCAAGAAGACTAATGATTTGCGGACATTCTAATCAACCCATTACTATTACTAAGGGTACTTTTGGAACCAATATTTGATGGGAATTTTATGTTGAGAATTTTGAGAATGTTGAAAATTATATTTTAAAATTGTGATTAACCCCTAAATTTCCTTGTTGCAAAATGTTCTAAGTCACAAAATTTGACCTTCCTTTAGATTAAGCTCAAAAAAATTCAATTTAAGATTTATTAAAAAAACTCAACCGTAAGATCTCAAAGTTCACTTGACATTCTTCTCACATACCAAATTTGAACCGTTCATTCTTCCTCATTTGTGAGATTATAATGGTCAAAGTTGGCTGAGTTCTTCTCCTGCAGGAACCTCCAAAACCCGTTTCGGGTTTTAAGGAAAGTTAGGGGTTAAACTTGTATCGATCTAAATCCATATTACCCCACAAGAGTATCCAATGAGCTTAAAATTACATTTTTCATCTATCATGGTCACGGCTCTTGGCAAAATGCCCATGACCATGAGAATCATTTTCATTTGGGAATGAGAAATAGGAAGAACCGAGTCGGAATGAGAGGGAATGAGGGGGGATGAGGGGGATTGAAGGGGGAATGGGGGAGATGCTTGAAGCGGTTAATTCAAAATTTGAATATTGCATAAAGAGGATCCAAGAACAAGAGCGGGAGCTCTCGCGATGTCGCCCCTGCAGAGTGCCGGTTGCCCCGAAGCGCTCCGCTAAGGCTGGAGCGAAACTCTTCTAAAGGTGCACCGCCGGTTGCTCCGGAGGTCTGCTGCAGCTGGATCGGAGGTCTGCTGCAGCTGGATCGGCGGTCGCCCTAGAGCGAGTCTTGCAAGAAACACTGGACCGGCGGTCGCTCTAACGATGTCGCCCTGACACCGCTGATCGCCCTGCCACAGGAGGTTAACCCCTAACTCTCTTTAAAACCCTTTCGGAGGTTCCCGCAGGAGAAAAGCTCAGCCAACTTTGACCATTATAATCTCACAAATGAGGAAGAATGAACGGTTCAAATGTGGTATGTGAGATGAATGTCAAGTGAACTTTGAGATCTTACGGTTGAATCTTTCAAATAATGCTTAGATTGAGATTTTTTGAGCTGAATCTAGAGGAAGGTCAAATTTTGTGACTTAGACCGTTTTGCAACAAGGAGAGTTAGGGGTTAAATACAATTGTTATTGGCCGTAGTCGTCACTTTTCAGTCCACGTGCCGTGGTGTTGCGTATTGTCTGGTGTCGACTCAAAGTTGCCACTTGCTTGCTTGATTGGTCGGCCAACGTGGACTGCACTATTTTTGGTGTTTTCTATCAACCATCACATCATAGCTGCATTTCCGTGTTCGGAGGTAACAATGACTACAATTGCGGAACGTAAAATAGTACTCGGCGAACGACGCAATAGGAGAGGAAATAAACACAAGAGGAATCACCGTATTCTCCAAGAAGCTACTCAACGCGCTTTTCCGGGGTGGGAGACCGAAGAAGGTGTGTGGAGTCAGAAAACAGTGTAGAATTACACCGCCTGGTGCCACATGAGCAAGTTTTTTCCACACTTTCGACATGAGACGCACTTGAAATTAAATGCTGCAAATCTGCACTATTGTAAGCATGACAAATTCGTGCAACGATGTATTGAAGTGTGGAGGTTCCTTTATAAAGGCAAGAATGTCACCAAGAACGAGGTTTCGTATCATATTGCTCAAATGGTGTATGCAGAGGTAATATTGGAGAAAGTGGTGGATTGGAGCTCATTGAATAAAACGCCTGAAATCTTCCTTCCAACCAAGCAAGACATTCCAAGAGCTCCATTGTTAGAAAACCCACGAGAAGGTCTTACGGCAGCAAGGCATCTGAAAGATGGGGAAGCCAATGATGTGTATGTTTGGGAAAATCCTAATTCTGATGAAGAATAGGTTCACGAGAGGGAGCATCATACTCCTCTTTTAGAAGGTTCTATTGGTGGCGTTGAACACTTTCATGTGGGTGAAACAAGCGTGCAAGATTTGGATGTGATTGATGCACCTGTGAAGCACATCGAGGACCTACGAACAGAAGGAGAAGTGGATGTCATTGAATACATGGAGGTTGAAGCAATGTTTGGTGCTTGTACTTTGGGTCCACCCGAAGTTATAGTTCGGCCCACTATGAGCGCCCCTCCTCAAACATATGTTAGCGTAGAGGAAGGGACTCAAGAATATCCAATGGAAACGACTGAACGGCCAGAAAGAGAAGGAAATCAAGACGTAGAGCTGGAGAAGGAAGTTCAAGTAGTCTTCAAAGAGAAACGCCCGAAGGAAGTCGAAGATTCGTGGAGAAAGGAGATGAACAGGGCTTCTGAGGATTATGAATATTTGTTTCATGCTTTGTCATCCGAATGGAGAAAGTGTGCTGAACTCCAACATGACATTCAGGACATCAAGGATGCAAAAAAGAAGATCCGAGACGTGCCGACGAATGTTTTTTCAGCGCTGGATGCATTGGATCAGGTCGATTATGAGAAAGAGCTCTTAAAGCAGGAAAAACATTTCGAAGATGTGCAAAGGAGATATAATGAGGTCGACGAATGGTTTGTGGTCAATGATTGGGGTCGCGAGAAGGATATTATGGTTGAAGGAGCCAAGGACCAAGGTCATTGTAAAAAGAAACTAAAGGAATTTATTTTGGCATGTGATGCCTTGAGAGCTGAGATCGAAAGGGTGAACCTAGCATCAAGAAGATTGAAGGAGAACAAGGAAAAGCTAGTACTCAATACAATAGATGGAACCGTGGATATTGCAGAAGAGGGTCAAAGTTCACAGCGCAATGAAACAACTCAGGAGTTGGTCAAAAAGCTACTTGTGTCCGCAAAAGAGGAGAGGTTCTTAAAAGCAAGGATCGAAGATCTTTGTATTGCAAATAAGACAAAGAAGAAATATTGGAGCTGGTACCATTGAGAAAAAATCGGAAGTACAATGGAAGAAGATTGGAGTAAGCGGAATCAAATTTTAGAAAGACGTTCGTGTGTTGGTTATATCCATTTACTTTATTTTATTTTTGAATTGAAAGTTGGGAGATATGTGCAAGGTTGGATGTTATACAGTGTACCTTTTTGATTATATGATATGTTTGTACTAGTAAGATACCCGTTGAACGATGTTATGTTTATTATTTGTATATATGCCCACGGTGTTAGTTTTATCATCGTGTTTATTCTTTTTATCTTTTTAATTTTTATTTTAAATGCATGATTTAGAAATATGTAAAAAAAGGTTGGTAGAATGGTATGTAGGTTGGTGGATACTTTGGATGGTGGTATTTTAAAAAAGTATGTCGTCTATACCATTCCATATTTATATACAATGATATTGAATTTTGGAAAGTTTTGATTAGCCTTAATCCACGATTAAGTAATGATAAATAATTTGTAGAAATTTGGAATCGTAACTAAGGTGTTGAAGTTACATATCAATAATATGGTGGAATTTACTTGCAAGTATTTAGAGTCAATGAATATTTTGACAAATCCCCCAAAACATCTAAAGGTAATGATTCAGTATAATCGTACATGAATTCAAATATGAAAAAAATGATTTGTAGCAAAAGGGGGAAAAGCAGACATTTGCGCCCATCACATAGACCGCCGATCGCCCTCTCAGCAACGTTCGCCCAGCGGCTGGATCGACGGTCGCCCCACTCACCGACGATCGCCCATCGGCTGTATCAGCGGTCGCCCCATCAGGAGGGGTGCGCAGACGCTCGCGGACACTTTCTCCCTGGCTCATTGCCCATCGCGTAGACCGCCGGTCGCCCTCTCAGCGATGTTCGCCCATCATCTGGATCGGCGGTCGCCCTAGTGAGCGACGTTCACCCGTCCGCTGTATCCGCGGTCGCGCGATCTGGAGGGTTTGAATCAAATTAACACCAAGTATCCTATACCGTGCCAGGGTTGAATCAAATTAATACCAAGTATTTCCTTCCATGTAAATCCAAGTTCCATGTGGCTTCTTTTATGATTCAATATATTTAATAGGGTTAGAGAAAATAATAAAACCACCTCCTCCTCCCTTTAGTATAACTTCCTCTATTTATCAGCATCCTACAAAGTCAAAGTCAATCATGACATGTAGATACGTATCTCTTACACGAAATTTTATTCTTTCATTATTTTTATAAGGTCTTTTTTAGTCAACACTAGTTTTAAAATCGTTATCACTTTCCACAAATCTATTTTCCCTATATTGTTCAATATTTTGCTAATTCAAAAGGGAAAAATAGTTCAGGTTTTCCTATAATCTTTTTGATGGTTCCATCATTTTTATATGATCCATATTAGCTAGTCCAGATGTTCAAATTACATTCCCCCCTTTTTTTTTGTATGCATCTGCGCACACCCCCTACTTTCACATGACTATTTAATTTTTAGAAATTTGCGTGCCTTACACGTGCCACACGTTTACTTTTTAAACATATGTGCTGTTCGATTTTCGAGTTTTTTAAATTTTGTGTTTGTTCACGGACTAGATATAACTTTGTTTTGAGTTTTTTTGAAAGTTTCTTTGTTGGTTAGCATTTGGGTGACGATGACGCCTAGCCAGGAGCAAAAGATAGCTAGAGACAAGGACCGCAAGAGGAAAGGTAAGAAGCAAAGGAGATTTCACAAGATTCTCATAGATCCCACGCAACATGCATTTCTGGGGTGGGCGACAGTAGAGGGATCGTGGACCCTTGAGACAGCCAAGTGGTACATTGCTTGGTGCCACATCGGCCATTTATTTCCACACTATCGTCACGAGTTTCATTGCCGCTTGAATTGCGCAAATTTGCACTATTGCAATTACGATGAATTTGTGCAACGATGCATTGAAGTGTGGAAGTTCCTCTACGCCGGTGTGCATGTGGTGAGCAACGAGGTTTCGTACAACATAGCACAAATGGTGTACGCGGAGATAATTTTGCAGAGGGAGGTGGATTGGAGGACGTTAAAAAAATCCCCTCAAACTATTAAGCCAACAGAACCCCATATTCCGCGAGCTCCTTATCCAGCGGCCAACCCACGAGAAGGTCTTACAACGCCTAGGGGTTACAAAGGAGGAATCCCTGATGAGGACATAGTTTGGTCAGATTCGGAAGAAGAAGGGACCGAAAGGCGAGAAGTGGATGAAGGGGAGCCGAACCAAACGATGGAGGAAAGTGGAGCACATTTGGATGAAGGGGGGCCAAGCCAAGTTTGTACAGAAGGGGGGCCAAGCCAACTTTACAATGAAGGGGGCCCAAACGAAGAATGACTGGTAGTTAGTTAATCACGTTTTTTTAGCAGTTGTAGAAAAGTAGTGTACTCAATATCAAACACTAAGTGCAATTGCCATTTTGTATGCAAAAACGTTGAATGTGAATATGAAGTTTTTGATTTTCTTCAATTTAAATATTCTTGGTGAATGAAATCTCACTATTGCATTTGGTATAAGTATAAGGGAATAACCTTCAATGTCCAAGGTACCTTCATTGATATATGGCAATTTTTATCATTCTTAATTATTTAGGGAATATTGGTTAAGCAATATTGATCCCTTTATTTTTTGGATTTGGAGCAAGAGAAGTTAAAACTCTATTTTCTAATATGAGTCCTTATTGTTCTCTCTCTTGCCTTCCCATATTCCCTTTATTTGTTTTTTTTTTTTTCTTAAAAAAAGGAAGCACAATTGCCAATCAAACATTTTTGAGCCACATGATCTCCAAGATTCTAGTTAATAATAGCTGTACTGCGTGGACCATGGATATTGACCATGAACCCCTACAAATTTGTAGTTGAAAGTAAAGTGCTCTTCGTCGAAAAAATCTGTCATCGCTAGGGCGACCGGCGGTCCAACTGGGTCAGGGCTAGGGCGACCGGCGGTCCAGCTAACGCGATGAAGTCAAGGCCAGGGCGACCGGTGGTTCTTATGGCGCGACAGCGTTGTTGTTAGGGCGACCGCCGATCTGGCTATGGCGACCTGGCAGAACCGCCGGTCGCCTTCTATGCGCATTTGCCCCCGACTTACAGTAGTATGGAGTATATAAGGAGTCGTTCACGGGCTTGAAGCCACTTTCCTTTGTGCTTTGCCCGTTGTCTTGGGTCTCCCCATGAGAAGCCCCCTACTCGGTCTATATGTGCAAAGAGTAACTTGAGTCCTTGTAGTGTGCGTTGTCGTCACCAGTTTCATTGTACGGGCGGATGGGCGATTCCGAAACATAGAGCATTCTTCCAATCCAACGGGGTAGCAGATAATACAAGAGAAACTCGCAAATGGGACGATTGGCTACAAGTATCTACGAAACGGAACGACAAGCGAAATACTCGCATGTGCTTATTCTGTGGGAAAAGCACAGTCTTTGTAAGGCAACGAGCATTTGCTCATTTCGGATATCCTAAGAATTCCCCGTTCCCCCGGTGTACGAGGTTACCCCGTGGAGTTCTCGAGCTATTCCGTGAGTGCGGAGGGATGGTTCCAAAGAACAACATTCCTTATGCGGATGTTGTTCCTGACTCACGAGTGGATGCAAGCATACCGTATGTGGCAAGGGAAACTATAGAGAACATAGATTCCCCTTGCATCAAGTCTGTACAAGTGCCATCCCCTAACCTAAGGTCTATTCAGGTGCCATCCTCTAACAAGGGGAGTCATGGCAGCAATGGACAAAGGATCTCTACACTCTCTAGCGGACGGCGACACGGGCAAAGCAGTATGGAGGATAGTTTAGATCTTGTCACTAGGCAAAATTTGGATGCAAAGTAGGCTTCATTTTTCTATGAGGCAAACATTGCATTCAATGTCGCACGACATCCAGCATTCATAAGTGCCGTTCAAGAGACAGCAAAGGCCGGTATTGGTGGATATCAACCACCCTCGTATCATGCTATAAGGACTACGATGCTCGATGCAAAGAAGGCAGCTGTGCAAAGGTCGGTTGAAGATCGAACAAAACTTTCTATCGAGAAGTACGGAGGAACAATATGCTCAGATGGGTGGTCAGATGTCACAAGTAGACCACTCATTAACATGATGATCGTTTGCCCAGTGGAAGAGGTGTTTCTGGGATCAGTGGATACTACAAGGAAGAAAAATGACATTGTTTATGTGGCAAATAAAATGGCAAAGTACATAGAGGAGGTTGGACCAAAACACATCGTTCAGATATGCACAGACAATGCAAGCTCCATGTTAGGTGCTGTCAAGAAGTTGCAGATAGACTATCCTTACTTATATGGACAAGGTTGTGCGGCACATATTCTGGACCTCCTTCTAGAAGATTGGGGGAAAGAGGCATGGGTTAAACATTTGGTGGAGCAAGCCAAGAGAATGTGCACATTTATTAAAAGGGAGCACGTTCCACTTGCTCTATTCAGGAAGTACTCACCGAAGCTGCAGCTGAAGGTACCACCTCAAACTTGATTTGCAACAAACTACTTGATGATAGAGCGGTTGTTAAAGCTACAACAACCTCTGAACAACATGGTGATCGATGCGGAGTGGCATGTGCTTGTCCAAACATTGTACAACAGGCAAAACAGTCACCAGTTATAGACAAAGTCAAGGAATGTGCGGAATAACATTAGGAGCGATGAGTTCTTGGAGAATTGTACGAAGTTTGTGAAAGTAGTTGAACCGTTACTTATAGCTCTTTGGGAGTTTGACGGGGAAGTACCGGCCATGCTTAGGGCATATGTGATCATGTCGAACCTTAAAGAACACGTGTTCTCTTTGCGTGAACTTCCATTCAAACTATCCTTCGACATTACTACAAAATACGAGGATGCATTTCAAAAACGATGGGAAATGATGCTCACAGACCTCCACTATGCAGCAGCTTTGTTGAACCCTTATTTGACAAATATGGGAGCAATTCAAAACAATGGAGAAGCAAAAAGAGCTTTAAATTGGGTCATAAGGAAGCTTAGCGCCCCAATGGGAGTAGTCTATGAGGAAGTGGTGCGGGAACTTATACAATATGAGGAGAGGACGAGTCCATTTAACACCAATTCAGAGGCCCTGATCCGGCTCAGTGTTACTTGTTACCACATCAATGGTGGCATCAAGTCGGGGGGAATGCCTTGCTAAAAATTGCGAAGAGGATTTTGGAATTGACATGTTCAGCTTCATTATGTGAGAGGAATTGGAGCATGTACTCTTTCGTGCACAACAAAAAGAGGAATCGGTTGTCAACTTCCAAAGCAGAGGATCTTGTGTACATCCATGCAAACGCCAAACTCGAGCGCGAGAAACGTACAAAATTGCCGAGAACGTGGTATGAAAATTATTTAGAAGAAGAGGACTCTGACGAAGAAGAGTATATACCGGACAATGAATGGGATGATGGTGTATTCATGGATAACCCGGAGGCGGATGACGACAATTATCTCAATGACGGTAGCAAACACGACGACCTAGAGAATTGGAACGACAACGAAGGAAACATGACTATTCATGTCAAGGACCCGTTTGAGTTCGATGACGACCAGGATGTTCCACAACTGCCTCGCCAGTTTGCGGTATTAGCCATTGACACAGAAGGAGAAGGAGTGGCAAATTTACAGCTCCAAGAGAGTACGTGCTTAGCGAAACAAGACTTGGTAAACCAGATGGATGAAGAGAACAATGGTAACAATAAAGGTAGCCCACACTCTAACAACAACGATAAACTTGAGAGTGTGAAGTGCACGGTTACCACAGCAGGAGTTGAAATGGGCCAAATTAAAGTGGAACCTAACAATGTATCCAATTCAGGTTGCATGGAAGTGGGGTCACCTAGAGTTTCAACCAGTCAATCAAGGAGTGCAACTTATAACGGAGATGACTCCGATGTACCTCTGCAACAGTTGTTCCCAAAAAGTTACCCAACCTAAAGGGTTCCATACAACTCGTATGGTATTGCCGAAGACGGAGGTAAAGATAGAACCAACAAGTCCAACATGCTATCAAGCATTGGCAGTGTCACGAGACGTCGGGCCATCTTCACAACCTCGCAATCGTATTACACGAGGCCAGAAGCGTTTGAGGAAGGCCCACGACCGACGATGTCGGAAAGGAGCACGCGTACATGAAGAAGTCCATGCGGGGATTGCTTCATCCAATAATCCGAATACACGTACAATGCGACATCTACCACTGAACGCAAACGGGATTACTAATGCTTCACGACCCTTGAAGCGCCTCGTTATAGTCAACAAGAAACCAACTACAGACACGGTTGAGTGAGGTTGAGTGTGAGGTACGCAATAAGATAGAGGATGTAGACGAGGATGGCGACCAAAGCACTGATGAGTCTCTAGGTGAAACCGATCCAAAAGCAGATGAAGTATCAAGCGACGATACGTATACATTGAAGGATACCTAAAGACGTGTTATTAGAATTTTGTTATTTTGGATTGGGAGCACGAAGTTTGTTGTTAGTACTCAGTACAATACTACAATGTACTGCAAGTAGGGCAACTATTAGCTTACAATATTTTGGTATCCTAATATGTTTTAGAGTATAATATATATAGTTTGGTATATGTAGTAGTTACATCATATATATGGATACTATGATTATAGACATCGACAAATTTGTACTCTGAAATGCAC